>CM046963.1:29754813-32180824 GCA_025698475.1 Gossypium anomalum | reverse complement strand
CTATGTTTATCTAAATAAGATACATATTTCTTTATACATATCTCATCCCGTGGTGGAGGTAATTTATGAAAATATTGGTTTTTCCAAAATTCTATATTTTCGTTTTTTAACTTTTGATATTCATGAAGAAATTTTTAGAAAATTCTTCTAAATATCTTATATCACATAATTTTATTTTTGACAAAACATAACTAGCTATACTATCTTGATCTTTTTATCAAAATAGCCACAAAATTGCTTTTTAGAATATTTGTTAATCCTTTTAAAAGGTCTTTAGGGGTACCTATCTCGATTAATTAGTTGTCCTTTTGGAATTTTCCTACACATCGATTCTTCCCATCTTCTTAAAAATTGTAAAACATCTCCTGAAATGTTCCAACAAAATAGTTTAAAAATTTTTCTTTTGACCATGAATCTGTTGTTGTTTACAACAATTGTCATTGATGTGCCCAATCATCTATGGTTTTTTCATAGTCACTATTTGAATATTAGTCAAATCTAAATATATTCCTCCTTGGGCCACATTTCTTTTGTTTAAGTCATCTATCCTATGTGGTATAGGTATAGTTTGACTAGGTTGTTGATTAGAAGATTCTCCCATATATTCGGTTTTAATTTCATTGGTAGCTATATCTTCGGTTTGATTACCAAAAATCCTAATTGTATTATCTATTGTTTCAAACTCTTTGTTTAGCGTTCTCGGATAATCATCTTTTGAATATCCAATCTATTTTCTTTTACCATATGGATCTGTAGTTTCAATATCCATAGGTTCTGGTTTTTCTTCCTCATCTGTTGAAGTGTCTTCTTCATCGATTTATAACTAGTAACTTTTAAATCTTCTTGATTATCGAATTACTTGAACTACTACTTTACAGAGTGTCATAATTTAACATATAATGATAATTAAACTTAGCAAATAGGTCTTTTGTTTTTCATAAATTTCTTCTATTAATTTTAAATATTCTACTCTTTCATTTTTATCTTTCTTGTTTGTAAATCTTCTTTTCCAATGTTCTATAAGTTCTTTATAGGATTGGAAATCATATTTTGTTGAGTTAAAGATTTTCTTTTTTGTGTTTTTACCTTTACTTTAGTAGTAGAAGATGATTCTTCTGCAGAGGTTTCTTCCTCTTCATCGAGATAAAGTTAAAATTATATTACTATTACCATAATATAAAGGACCTAGATCTATGTCTGACTCTATGTTATTATTTATAACTTGTTCTAATTTGTTATTTACTTCTGACAATATTTCTTTAGATTTGTTGTTCAAATCTAATTCCTTAATATTTCCTAGATTATTTACCTTTTCTTCTATATTATTGACCTTATTATATATTTTATTAAAATATATAGAGGTTATATCTATTAAACTATTAAATCCTTTACTAAGGGCAAAATATTATTTTCTTGTTTAGAATCTATATGCATAATATGATCGCATGTTTTATCTTTATATAAACAATCTTTTTCTTCCATGTTATTCATCTTCTGCATTTAAAACCTTACATTATTATCTTGTCTTAAACACCAGGGCCTAACGTCTCTCTCCTAGACTTAAACAGGCAAAGTTAAGACAAAATAACAGATGTATGGGTTTTAAGATAAATAACCAGAGAATTAACAAAATTGTAGATTAAAGATAAGAACTTACAGTGGATATTTGATATAGATTCTCCAAGAATCGTTACTCCGGGGGCCTCTGATACTAGTTACGGGGGGAGAGAGTGTATGGGTGCGGAAGATCGTTATTTTATTAAAAGAAAAGGAAAGGTTTTTACAATGAGGAAACTGAACTATTTTACGATCTTTTACAATGAGAAACTAAAGTAAAGAGAAAAGATTTCTAACTATTTTTCGAATTTTTACAATAAGAAAACTAAAAGTAAAGAGAAAAGATTTCTAATTCTTTTTTCGATTTTTTACAATAAGAAAACTAAAAGTAAAGAGAAAAGATTTCTAATTCTTTTTTCGATGCCTTTCCTAGGCTCTTTACATTCTTATTTATAGTAGAATTTACAAATTCTATTTAATTCCCATCTTCAATCCCAACAAATGTTTCGATAAGGATGAATTTATTGTTGCTTCCACGTATGTTGTCAGATGTCACTTCATCTCTTTGTCCATACTTGGATGCCTTGAATGTTTATTTACTGCCAATCTTGAAAATCTTCTTTGAAAATCTTGTTGACTTTCCACGTGGTTTTGATTTGTCTTTTACCCTTCTTGGATGTTGTCAAGATTTAATGTCTCGATTTCATCCGGATGTAAAGACTCGTGATGGCTCGTGAGTTCCAAGCCTTCCACGTGTCTTTGATTTCTTCTTCATTTATGTCGGAAGGAAAATCATCGAGTTCCATATCTGCTATTTTCTTTAGCAGGTTGTAAGGATTCTTCATCTCTCGATTTTTGCATTAGACTATTTTTGTCACTACTATTCTTCTTCCATCGCATGTAGTGTATATGTCCGATCTTGAAGTACGTGTCGAGTCATTGACATTAAATCAATTCCTGCTTGGATTTGAAGATATTTTGATTATTATAACACTTGTCAATGGTTTTGTCAAGTGTTCTTTGTTTTCTTTTAGTCACTGATAAATAAGGACTATCAATCATTTTTGAATAATCCATATTTGATAAGGTCGATAAAAACGTTCTTTTCAAAAATACCAATTAGGCTACTTATTTGGATATAAAAATAGTAGAAAAAATCGTCTCTATATACTAATAGTGATAATATAGCTTTTATAATAGCAGGAAAATCTTTTAGATGATGAAAAGAGAAATTTTGTACTACTATTTCTCTAACAAAACCCCATTCAATACTGCTTATATCAAATGGTTCATGGTCCAGTCTAAATTTTATATGAGAAGGAAATTCTTCTCCTATTTCATTTATATAAATAAAAGATTGTAAAAGTATTCGAAAAAAACTTTTTAAATTGAGCTTGCTGGTTGCAAATGACTCTATTAATTTTTTCAAAAACTTCAAATGGTAATATATTTCTAGCTTTATTATATAAGCATATTCTAAACATTTTATTCATAATGGGACTATTTGTTCCTTTATGAATAAAATATTGAAATATATCAATAAGATTATTTATCTCATTGATATTTTTGAATTCTATTTCAATTCTTCCCAATCTCTATATAAAATGGATTTTAATAATAAATCATGAGCTTCATTTTCTTTAGTTGTTTTTTCAACTAAAAATTGGGAAAGTTTTGTAAG
The DNA here is from genome assembly GCA_025698475.1 of Gossypium anomalum. Classification (NCBI taxonomy): domain Eukaryota; kingdom Viridiplantae; phylum Streptophyta; class Magnoliopsida; order Malvales; family Malvaceae; genus Gossypium; species Gossypium anomalum. The sequence goes on along the minus strand of CM046963.1, from coordinate 32,177,586 downwards.
AGCTCTTCCAAATTTGCTCTTTGATCTGTAATATGGGTTTTCCATATTTCATTAATAAAGTTATATAAATCATTGGTAAACTCGGATTATAAAAATCTTTTACTTCAGAAAAAGTTGTTGTTGTTTCAACAAATCTTCTGCTCCTTTTATAATCATGAGAATAACTAGCTTGGAAAGTCGAGTTTGGATCCTGAGACCAAGGGAATTGGCTTGTTTGGCTTATTCTTCTTGGTGGGTGCTTGGCTTGCCATTTTTGGTGCATAAGATGGAGAAGATCCAATTGGTTGTCTTACCATTGGATAAGGAACATAATAACCTTGATTGGCATAATATGATGTTAATATCGGAGTAAATCCTTGATTAGGATTTGTTTGCTTCCCTTTGTTGGGTTTTTATGAACCGTAGTCCATTCTCCGACTTGTTCTAGAGGTTTTTTACCTCTATCCATAAGGCCTGCTAAGATAATCAAAGAATAACATTATCAGCTTTTTAACATATAAAACTTCAAAATTAAAACTACATAATTCATTGTACCATCTAATTCTTCTAGGTACATTTTCTAAACTATTATTAGTAAGAAATTGTTTAACCGCTCGTTGTCGATTTTGATAATAAAGTTTTCAGATGCTAGATATATAAAAAAGGTTTTTATTGCTTTTTTGATGGCTAATAATTCCTTTTCATATATAGCATAATTGATTTCGTTTGGTTTAAATTTTCCAGAACTATATCCGCATATTAGTTCTTCTTTATTTTTTGCTGTTTTAGCTTTTAAAATACATCCCCAATAATTTTGTGATGCATCAGTTTCTAAAATTAATTTATCACCTTGTTTAGGTAAATAAACTTTTGGAGTATAATTTATTTCTGTTTTTATATTTTTAATAATTTCTGAGTCTTTTTTAGACCAGCTAAACGTTTCTCCTTTTTTTAATTTTTCATATAAGTCACCTATTTTTTGGGACAAATTAGGAAAGAAGTTTCTTCCATAATTAACTATTCCTAGAAATTGTTGAAGTTGTTTTTTATCTTTAATTTCTTCAGAAATTCTTTTATTTTACTATAATATGATCTTGTAGTTTAAGACCATCTCACTGATAGATTTAAACCTAAAAATTCTATTTCTGCTTTTTTCTAATTCTATTTTCTTAGGACTCAAAATAATTCCATGTTTTATGAATTCTTGAGAGATAATATTTAAATGTTTTCTATGTTTTTCCAGTGTTTCAAAAATATTAAGATATCATCTATATAAACTACATAAAATTTTTTATATTTATTAAATATAGAATCCATCCATCTTTGGAAGATTTGAGGTGCATTACATAACCCAAATGGCATTACTCTCCATTGATAATGACCATTAGGTGCACTAAAAAGCCGTTAATGGTTTAGATTCATCGCTTAGCATTATTTGCCAAAATCTCGATTTACATCGAATTTACTAAAATATTTTGCTTGTTTAGCTTGATTTATCAAAACATCTTTTCTTGGTATAAAGTATCCATCAAAAATAGTATTTTGGTTTAGTCTTTTATAATTAATTACCATTCTAGCTTTTCCTCTTTTTATTTCTCGCATGGTTTCTTACCATAAAGGTTTGGACTTGAGTGTGGACTATTAGTTTTTCTATTAATCCTTTTTCTAATAATTCCTTAATTTGTATATCAAATTCATCTATATCTTGTTTAGTATAGATCATGGGTTTGATTCTAATAATTTTATTAGGATTTTTAATTTTATCTCACAATATCTTGGACTGTTTTTCCCATAGTTTTAGTGGTTCTTCACTAAAATTATTTTCTAAGATTTTAAACAACCAATGATTTGTTTCTAGTTGTTTAATTTGTTCTTTTCTTGTTGGTTTAAAACCTTTATCACATATAAATTTATGATTTTCTATTAAAGGTATTTCTCTGAAGTTTTTTCATTTGATAATATAACTAAATTTCTATCTATAGAAAATGGTAAATGATGATATATAAAATTATTTCCTAATAATATATCTCCATGCATTCCTGGGAAACATAATATTTTAGGAATTACAAATCTAACATTTTCTATTAGATATTATGTTAATACCTAAAACCACAAAATAAAATTATATTACTATTACCCTGGTGTTTAAGACAAGATAATAACAGAAGGTTTTAGGTACCGAAGATGAATAACATGGAAGAAACAGATTGTTTATATAAAGATAAAACATGCAGTCATATTATGCATATAGATTCTAAACAAGAAAATAATATTTCGGCCCTTAGTAAAGGATTTAATAGTTTAATAGATATAACCTCTATATATTTTAATAAAATATATAATAAGGTCAATAATATAGAAGAAAAGGTAAATAATCTAGGAAATATTAAGGAATTAGATTTGAACAACAAATCTAAAGAAATATTATCGTGGTTAATAATAAATTAGAACAAGTTATAAATAATAACATAGAGTCGGACATAGATCTAGGTCCTTTATATTATGGTAATAGTAATATAATTTTAACTTTATCTCGATGAAGAGGAAGAAACCTCTGCAGAAGAATCATCTTCTACTAGTAAAGGTAAAAACTCAAAAAAGAAAATCTTTAACTCAACAAAATATGATTTCCAATCCTATAAAGAACTTATAGAACATTGGAAAAGAAGATTTACAAACAAAGAAAGATAAAAATGAAAGAGTAGAATATTTAAAATTAATAGAAGAAATTTATGAAAAACAAAAGACCTATTTGCTAAGTTTAATTATCATTATATGTTAAATTATGACACTACAGTAAAGTAGTAGTTCAAGTAATTCGATAATCAAGAAGATTTAAAAGTTACTAGTTATAAATCGATGAAGAAGACACTTCAACAGATGAGGAAGAAAAACCGTAACCTATGGATATTGAAACTACAGATCCATATGGTAAAAGAAAAATAGATTCGGATATTCAAAAAGATGATTATCCGAGAACGCTAAACAAAGAGTTTGAAACAATAGATAATACAATTAGGATTTTCTTAATCAAACCAAGATATAGCTACCAATGAAATTAAAACCGAATATATGGGAGAATCTTCTAATCAACAACCTAGTCAAACTATACCTATACCACATAGGATAGATGACTTAAACAAAAGAAATGTGGCCCAAGGAGGAATATATTTAGATTTGACTAATATTCAAATAGCTGACTATGAAAAAACCATAGATGATTGGGCACAGTCAATGACAATTGTTGTAAACAACAACAGTTCATGGTCAAAAGAAAAATTTTTAAACTATTTTGTTGGAACATTTCAGGGAGATGTTTTACAATTTTTAAGAAGATGGGAAGAATCTGATGTAGGAAAATTCCAAAAAGGACAACTAATTAATCAGATAGGTACCCCTAAAGACCTTTTAAAAGGATTAACAAATATTCTAAAAATGAATTTTGTGGCTATTTTGATAAAAAGATCAAGATAGTATAGCTAGTTATGTTTTGTCAAAAATAAAATTATGTGATATAAGATATTTAGAAGAATTTTCTAAAAATTTCTTCATGAATATCAAAAGTTAAAAACGAAAAATATAGAATTTTGGAAAAACCAATATTTTCATAAATTACCTCCACCCCGGGATGAGATATGTATAAAGAAATATGTATCTTATTTAGATAAACATAGTAAAGAAGCGAGGCATAGCAAAAGAAAATATAGATTCTATAGGTAATAGGATAAATTTTGCAAAAGAAAGAATAACTTTGCATTGCCTACAAACTAAAGTCATAAACAAGTAAAAATAAATTAAGTTATAGTCATTGTACAAAAATTCTAGAAAACGAATGGGAATTTGGATGTAAAACAATACGTCCTAGTACTTATAAAAACATAGAAAGAAAAATAGGAAATATAAATTTGTTAAATGGAAGCCAGAAATAAAAGATATACTGTAATAATAATAAGAAAAGAAAAAAATTTATTAGAAGAAAAACTTCTAAAAATCTAAAAACAAATATGTAAATGTTTTATATGTGATGAAGAAGGTCACATAGCAACAAATTGTCCTAATAAAGGCAAAAGTGCTAAAAAGGTAATTAAAAGTCTTGAAGAACAAGATTTAGAAATATGTTTTGAAGAGGAAATAAATCCCAAGAAATATTATATGAGCTAGTATCGTAAATGATTCTCGATTGGATGAAGAAGAATATATATTTATGTTTAATGTAGGAAGTAGTTCTAAAACCAATTAGAAGAAATTCCTCAAAAGAATACAAAGATATTAAATTAGGAAATTTAATTGGAGAAGAAAAAGACTTTTCTGATGAAATGATAGAAAAATTAATAAAAATCATATTTCTAAAGAAGAAATATATAAAATATCTAAGTTTAAAATTTGGAGTCAAAGGCATATAGAAAAATTAGTGGCAATACAATGCTAAAGATACTAGAGGAGGATTAATGAAATCCATTATTTACTAAAGAAAAAATCATGAGGATTAAAAAGAAATACCTCAAAGTTAGATATATACATTTAGGAATAATTATGATAACAATTAGAGCTTTATTTAGAAGAGGTCATGATATACCTATAATAGCAGGTGTTATTAGATAAAAGATTTGAAAATCCAATAAAAGCACTTATTGGAGGTATTCATCTAATTTACATAATGGAGTAATAGGATTTAAAGTAAAACCAAATTATTTTATATCCATTACAGATCCTCTAATAGAAGAATGTTTATGTTTAAGAATTGCACAAAAAATTCTGAAATTAAGGATTTAGCGTAAGATCTAGCAATAAGTTGGACTTCTATTAATGAATACACCAACACTGGCATAGAAATTAAAGAAATTAATAATAAAATAATAGAGCTATTTGAGCCTAATAAATTTACTACAGAAATCCAGCCTAAATTATTACATTTAAAAGATCTATCAATACCAAGAGATTGGATAATAGATAGAATAAGTGGAGCCAAGATTTCTTCAAAACCAAAGTAAGTACAATAGAATATGTGTCATCGTGAGATAGACTATATTTTAAAAATAATGCTATAACAAATACGAATGACAATTTAGTTTTACCTCTAATTCTCAAATGTAAGAAGATGAGGATAATATAAGTACAAATTCAACACCAATAGGTATGAAAACAGTTCAAATACCTATTTTCCCACACAGAACCTAGTAGAAATTCTAGAAACACTAGAATGGAAGAAATACAATCTGCCACCATTATTCAACAAATGAAAATGGGAAAAAATGATATTATTACATTTTCAAACTTTCAACCTAGAAAGTATTATACATATATAGAAATTACATTTCAATTTAGAGAATATAAAACATATTCTTTACATGCTTTGTTAGATACAGGAGCTACCACCAAAGAGTTGCAGAGAAAATGCAATACTGTGAGAAAATGGGAATTAATGAAAAACCCAATTAGAGCTATAGGAATAGATGGTAAAGAAATATTAAGGAATTAGATTTGAACAACAAATCTAAAGAAATATTGTCGAAGTAAATAACAAATTAGAACAAGTTATAAATAATAACATAGAGTCGGACATAGATCTAGGTCCTTTATATTATGGTAATAGTAATATAATTTTAACTTATCTCGATGAAGAGGAAGAAACCTCTGCAGAAAGAATCATCTTCTACTAGTAAAGGTAAAAACCTAAAAAAGAAAATCTTTAACTCAACAAAATATGATTTCCAATCCTATAAAGAACTTATAGAACATTGGAAAAGAAGATTTACAAACAAAGAAAGATAAAAATGAAAGAGTAGAATATTTAAAATTAATAGAAGAAATTTATGAAAAACAAAAAGACCTATTTGCTAAGTTTAATTATCATTATATGTTAAATTATGACACTACAGAAAGTAGTAGTTCAAGTAATTCGATAATCAAGAAGATTTAAAAGTTACTAGTTATAAATCGATGAAGAAGACACTTCAACAGATGAGGAAGAAAAACCGTAACCTATGGATATTGAAACTACAGATCCATATGGTAAAAGAAAAATAGATTCGGATATTCAAAAAGATGATTATCTGAGAACGCTAAACAAAGAGTTTGAAACAATAGATAATACAATTAGGATTTTCTTAATCAAACCAGAAGATATAGCTACCAATGAAATTAAAACCGAATATATGGGAGAATCTTCTAATCAACAACCTAGTCAAACTATACCTATACCACATAGGATAGATGACTTAAACAAAAGAAATGTGGCCCAAGGAGGAATATATTTAGATTTGACTAATATTCAAATAGTGACTATGAAAAAACCATAGATGATTGGGCACAATCAATGACAATTGTTGTAAACAACAACAGTTCATGGTCAAAAGAAAAATTTTTAAACTATTTTGTTGGAACATTTCAGGAGATGTTTTACAATTTTTAAGAAGATGGGAAGAATCGATGTAGGAAAATTCCAAAAAGGACAACTAATTAATCGGATAGGTACCCTAAAGACCTTTTAAAAGGATTAACAAATATTCTAAAAAATTAATTTTGTGGCTATTTTGATAAAAAAGATCAAGATAGTATAGCTAGTTATGTTTTGTCAAAAATAAAATTATGTGATATAAGATATTTAGAAGAATTTTCTAAAAATTTCTTCATGAATATCAAAAGTTAAAAACGAAAATATAGAATTTTGGAAAAACCAATATTTTCATAAATTACCTCCACCTGGGATGAGATATGTATAAAGAAATATGTATCTTATTTAGATAAACATAGTAAAGAAGCGAGGCATAGCAAAAGAAAATATAGATTCTATAGGTAATAGGATAAATTTTGCAAAAGAAAGAATAACTTTGCATTGCCTACAAACTAAAGTCATAAAAACAAGTAAAAATAAATTAAGTTATAGTCATTGTACAAAAATTCTAGAAAACGAATGGGAATTTGGATGTAAAACAATACGTCCTAGTACTTATAAAAAACATAGAAAGAAAAATAGGAAATATAAATTTGTTAAATGGAAGCCAGAAATAAAAGATATACTTGTAATAATAATAAGAAAAAGAAAAATTTATTAGAAGAAAAACTTCTAAAAATCTAAAAACAAATATGTAAATGTTTTATATGTGATGAAGAAGGTCACATAGCAACAAATTGTCCTAATAAAGGCAAAAGTGCTAAAAAGGTAATTAAAAGTCTTGAAGAACAAGATTTAGAAATATGTTTTGAAGAGGAAATAAATCCTCAAGAAATATTATATGAGCTAGTATCGAAATGTTTCTCATTCGGATGAAGAAGAATATATATTTATGTTTAATGTAGGAAGTAGTTCTAAAAACCAATTAGAAGAAATTCCTCAAAAGAATAACAAGATATTAAATTAGGAAATTTAATTGGAGAAGAAAAGACTTTTCTGATGAAATGATAGAAAAATTAATAAAAATCATATTTCTAAAGAAGAAATATATAAAATATCTAAGTTTAAAATTTGGAGTCAAAGGCATATAGAAAAATTAGTGGCAATACAAATGCTAAAGATACTAGAGGAGGATTAACAAAATCCCATTATTTACTAAAGAAAAAATCATGAGGATTAAAAAGAAATACCCTCAAAGTTAGATATATACATTTAGGAATAATTATGATAACAATTAGAGCTTTATTTAGAAGAGGTCATGATATACCTATAATAGCGGTGTTATTAGATAAAAGATTTGAAAATCCAATAAAAGCACTTATTGGAGGTATTCATCTAATTTACATAATGGAGTAATAGGATTTAAAGTAAAACCAAATTATTTTATATCCATTACAGATCCTCTAATAGAAGAATGTTTATGTTTAAGAATTCTGACAAAAAATTCTGAAATTAAGGATTTAGTGAAGATCTAGCAATAAGTTGGACTTCTATTAATGAATACACCAACACTGCAGTAAGAAAATTAAAGAAATTAATAATAAAATAATAGAGCTATTTGAGCCTAATAAATTTACTACAAAATCCAAATTTAAATTATTACATTTAAAAGATCTATCAATACCAAGAGATTGGATAATAGATAGAATAAGTGGAGCCAGTGATTTCAAAACCAGTAAGTACAATAGAATATGTGTCATCGTGAGATAGACTATATTTTAAAAATAATGCTATAACAAATACGAATGACAATTTAGTTTTACCTCTAATTCTCAAACAGAAGAAGATGAGGATAATATAAGTACAAATTCAACACCAATAGGTATGAAAAAAATGGTTCAAATACCTATTTTCCCCACGAACCTAGTAGAAATTCTAGAAACACTAGAATGGAAGAAATACAATCTGCCACCATTATTCAACAAATGAAAATGGGAAAAAATGATATTATTACATTTTCAAACTTTCAACCTAGAAAGTATTATACATATATAGAAATTACATTTCAATTTAGAGAATATAAAACATATTCTTTACATGCTTTGTTAGATACAGAGCTACCACCAAAGAGTTGCAGAGAAAATGCAATACACAGTAGAAAAATGGGAATTAATGAAAAACCCAATTAGAGCTATAGGAATAGATGGTAAAGAAATATTAAGGAATTAGATTTGAACAACAAATCTAAAGAAATATTGTCAGAAGTAAATAACAAATTAGAACAAGTTATAAATAATAACATAGAGTCGGACATAGATCTAGGTCCTTTATATTATGGTAATAGTATAGTAATATAATTTTAACTTTATCTCATGAAGAGGAAGAAACCTCTCATAAGAATCATCTTCTACTAGTAAAGGTAAAAACTCAAAAAAGAAAAAATCTTTAACTCAACAAAATATGATTTCCAATCCTATAAAGAACTTATAGAACATTGGAAAAGAAGATTTACAAACAAAGAAAGATAAAAATGAAAGAGTAGAATATTTAAAATTAATAGAAGAAATTTATGAAAAACAAAAGACCTATTTGCTAAGTTTAATTATCATTATATGTTAAATTATGACACTACAGTAAGTAGTAGTTTCAAGTAATTACGATAATCAAGAAGATTTAAAAGTTACTAGTTATAAATCGATGAAGAAGACACTTCAATGTGATGAGGAAGAAAAAACGGAACCTATGGATATTGAAACTACAGATCCATATGGTAAAAGAAAAATAGATTCGGATATTCAAAAAGATGATTATCTCGAGAACGCTAAACAAAGAGTTTGAAACAATAGATAATACAATTAGGATTTTCTGGTAATCAAACCGAAGATATAGCTACCAATGAAATTAAAACCGAATATATGGGAGAATCTTCTAATCAACAACCTAGTCAAACTATACCTATACCACATAGGATAGATGACTTAAACAAAAGAAATGTGGCCCAAGGAGGAATATATTTAGATTTGACTAATATTCAAATAGTGACTATGAAAAAACCATAGATGATTGGGCACGATCAATGACAATTGTTGTAAACAACAACAAATCATGGTCAAAAGAAAATTTTTAAACTATTTTGTTGGAACATTTCAGGAGAGATGTTTTACAATTTTTAAGAAGATGGGAAGAATCATGTAGGAAAATTCCAAAAAGGACAACTAATTAATCGATAGGTACCCCTAAAGACCTTTTAAAAGGATTAACAAATATTCTAAAAACAGAATTTTGTGGCTATTTTGATAAAAAAGATCAAGATAGTATAGCTAGTTATGTTTTGTCAAAAATAAAATTATGTGATATAAGATATTTAGAAGAATTTTCTAAAAATTTCTTCATGAATATCAAAAGTTAAAAACGAAAATATAGAATTTTGGAAAAACCAATATTTTCATAAATTACCTCCACCACAGGATGAGATATGTATAAAGAAATATGTATCTTATTTAGATAAACATAGTAAAGAAGCGAGCATAGCAAAAGAAAATATAGATTCTATAGGTAATAGGATAAATTTTGCAAAAGAAAGAATAACTTTGCATTGCCTACAAACTAAAGTCATAAACAAGTAAAAATAAATTAAGTTATAGTCATTGTACAAAAATTCTAGAAAACGAATGGGAATTTGGATGTAAAACAATACGTCCTAGTACTTATAAAAACATAGAAAGAAAAATAGGAAATATAAATTTGTTAAATGGAAGCCAGAAATAAAAGATATACTGTAATAATAATAAGAAAAAAAAAATTTATTAGAAGAAAAACTTCTAAAAATCTAAAAACAAATATGTAAATGTTTTATATGTGATGAAGAAGGTCACATAGCGACAAATTGTCCTAATAAAGGCAAAAGTGCTAAAAAGGTAATTAAAAGTCTTGAAGAACAAGATTTAGAAATATGTTTTGAAGAGGAAATAAATCCCAAGAAATATTATATGAGCTAGTATCGAAAATGATTCTCGATTCGGATGAAGAAGAATATATATTTATGTTTAATGTAGGAAGTAGTTCTAAAAACCAATTAGAAGAAATTCCTCAAAAAGAATGTTAGAAGATATTAAATTAGGAAATTTAATTGGAGAAGAAAAAGACTTTTCTCGATGAAATGATAGAAAAAATTAATAAAAATCATATTTCTAAAGAAGAAATATATAAAATATCTAAGTTTAAAATTTGGAGTCAAAGGCATATAGAAAAATTAGTGGCAATACAAATTAAGCTAAAGATACTAGAGGAGGATTAATGAAATCCCATTATTTACTAAAGAAAAAATCATGAGGATTAAAAGAAATATACCTCAAAGTTAGATATATACATTTAGGAATAATTATGATAACAATTAGAGCTTTATTTAGAAGAGGTCATGATATACCTATAATAGCAGTGTTATTAGATAAAAGATTTGAAAATCCAATAAAAGCACTTATTGGAGGTATTCATCTAATTTACATAATGGAGTAATAGGATTTAAAGTAAAACCAAATTATTTTATATCCATTACAGATCCTCTAATAGAAGAATGTTTATGTTTAAGAATTGCACAAAAAATTCTGAAATTAAGGATTTAGCAGAAGATCTAGCAATAAGTTGGACTTCTATTAATGAATACACCAACACGAAAGTAGAAATTAAAGAAATTAATAATAAAATAATAGAGCTATTTGAGCCTAATAAATTTACTACAGTAAATCCAGCCTAAATTATTACATTTAAAAGATCTATCAATACCAAGAGATTGGATAATAGATAGAATAAGTGGAGCCAGTGCTTCAAAACCAAGTAAGTACAATAGAATATGTGTCATCGGGAGATAGACTATATTTTAAAAATAATGCTATAACAAATACGAATGACAATTTAGTTTTACCTCTAATTCTCAAACAGAAGAAGATGAGGATAATATAAGTACAAATTCAACACCAATAGGTATGAAAAACAGTTCAAATACCTATTTTCCCCACAGAACCTAGTAGAAATTCTAGAAACACTAGAATGGAAGAAATACAATCACACCATTATTCAACAAATGAAAATGGGAAAAAATGATATTATTACATTTTCAAACTTTCAACCTAGAAAGTATTATACATATATAGAAATTACATTTCAATTTAGAGAATATAAAACATATTCTTTACATGCTTTGTTAGATACAGAGCTACCACCAAGTAGTTGCAGAGAAAATGCAATACACAGTAGAAAAATGGGAATTAATGAAAAACCCAATTAGAGCTATAGGAATAGATGGTAAAGAAACCATAATTCAATTTAAAGCTAGAAATATACCAATCTACATAAATAATGTTAGATTTGTAATTCCTAAAATATTATGTTTCCTGGAATGCATGGAGATATATTATTAGGAAATAATTTTATATATCATCATTTACCATTTTCTATAGATAGAAATTTAGTTATATTATCAACAGAAAAAACTTACGTAGAAATACCTTTAATAGAAAATCATAAATTTATATGTGATAAAGGTTTTAAACCAACAAGAAAAGAACAAATTAAACAACTAGAAACAAATCATTGGTTGTTTAAAATCTTAGAAAATAATTTTAGTGAAGAACCACTAAAACTATGGGAAAACAAATCCAAGATATTGTGAGATAAAATTAAAAATCCTAATAAAATTATTAGAATCAAACCCATGATCTATACTAAACAAGATATATATGAATTTGATATACAAATTAAGGAATTATTAGAAAAGGATTAATAGAAAAAACTAATAGTCCACAATCAAGTCCAAATTTTATGGTAAGAAACCATGCGAAAATAAAAAGAGGAAAAGCTAGAATGGTAATTAATTATAAAAGACTAAACCAAAATACTATTTTTGATGGATACTTTATACCAAGAAAAGATGTTTTGATAAATCAAGCTAAACAAGCAAAATATTTTAGTAAATTCGATCAGAAATCGAGATTTTGGCAAATAATGCTAACTGATGAATCTAAACCATTAACGGCTTTTAGTGCACCTAATGGTCATTATCAATGGAGAGTAATGCCATTTGGGTTATGTAATGCACCTCAAATCTTCCAAAGATGGATGGATTCTATATTTAATAAATATAAAAAATTTTGCGTAGTTTATATAGATGATATCTTAATATTTTCAGAAACACTGGAAAAACATAGAAAACATTTAAATATTATCTCTCAAGAATTCATAAAACATGGAATTATTTTGAGTCCTAAGAAAATAGAATTAGAAAAAACAGAAATAGAATTTTTAGGTTTAAATCTATCGGCAGATGGTCTTAAACTACAAGATCATATTATAGTAAAAATAAAAGAATTTCCTGAAGAAATTAAAGATAAAAAACAACTTCAACAATTTCTAGGAATAGTTAATTATGGAAGAAACTTCTTTCCTAATTTGTCCCAAAAAATAGGTGACTTATATGAAAAATTAAAAAAAGGAGAAACGTTTAGTTTGGTCTAAAAAGACTCGAAAATTATTAAAAATATAAAAACAGAAATAAATTATACTCCAAAAGTTTATTTACCTAAACAAGGTGATAAATTAATTTTAGAAACCGATGCATCACAAAATTATTGGGGATGTATTTTAAAAGCTAAAACAAAGAAAAAAAAAGAAGAAACTAATATGCGGATATAGTTCGGAAAATTTAAACCAAACGAAATCAATTATGCTATATATGAAAAGGAATTATTAGCCATCAAAAAAGCAATAAAAACCTTTTTATATATCTAGCATCCAAAAAACTTTATTATCAAAACTGACAACCAGGCAGTTAAACAATTTCTTACTAATAATAGTTTAGAAAATGTACCTAGAAGAATTAGATGGTACAATGAATTATGTAGTTTTAATTTTGAAGTTTTATATGTTAAAGGCGCTGATAATGTTATTGCTTGATTATCTTAGCAGGCCTTATGGATAGAGGTAAAAACCTCTAGAACAAGTCGGAGAATGGACTACGGTTCATAAAAACCCAACAAAGGGAAGCAAACAAATCCTAATCAAGGATTTACTCCGATATTAACATCATATTATGCCAATCAAGGTTATTATGTTCCTTATCCAATGGTAAGACAACCAATTGGATCTTCTCCATCTTATGCACCAAAAATGGCAAGCCAGTACCCACCAAGAAGAATAAGCCAAACAAGCCAATTCCCTGGTCTCGGGATCCAAACTCAGCTTTCCAAGCTAGTTATTCCGAGTTATAAAAGGAGCGTAAGATTTGTTGAAACAACAACAACTTTTTCTGAAGTAAAAGATTTTTATAATCCAAAGTTTACCAACAGATTTATATAACTTTATTAATGAAATATGGAAAACCCATATTACGGATCAAAGAGCAAATTTCGAAGAGCTCTTACAAAACTTTCCCAATTTTTAGTTGAAAAAACAACTAAAGAAAATGAAGCTCATGATTTATTATTAAAATCCATTTTATATAGAGATTGGGAAGAATTCGAAATAGAATTCAAAAATATCAATGAGATAAATAATCTTATTGATATATTTCAATATTTTATTCATAAAGGAACAAATAGTCCCATTATGAATAAAATGTTTAGAATATGCTTATATAATAAAGCTAGAAATATATTACCATTTGAAGTTTTTGAAAAAATTAATAGAGTCATTTGCAACCAAAAGAAGCTCAATTTAAAAAAGTTTTTACGAATACTTTTACAATCTTTTATTTATATAAATGAAATAGGAGAAGAATTTCCTTCTATAAAATTTAGACTGGACCATGAACCATTTGATATAAGCGATATTGAATGGGGTTTTGTTAGAGAAATAGTAGTACAAAATTTCTCTTTTCATCATCTAAAAGATTTTCCTGCTATTATAAAAGCTATATTATCACTATTAGTATATAGAGACGATTTTTTCTACTATTTTTATATCCAAATAAGTAGCCTAATTGGTATTGTTTGAAAAGAACGTTTTTATCAAATTTATCAAATATGGATTATTCAAAAATGATTGATAGTCCTTATTTATCAAGCAGCTAAAGAAAACAAAGAACACTTGACAAAACCATTGACAAGTGTTATAATAATCCAAAATATCTTCAAATCCAAGCGAGAATTGATTTAATGTCAACAACTCGACACGTACTTCAAGATCGTACATATACACTACATAACGATGGAAGAAGAATAGTAGTGACAAAAATAGTCTAATGCAAAAATCGAGAGATGAAGAATCCTTACAACCGCTAAAGAAAATAGCGGATATGGAACTCGATGATTTTCCTTCCGACATAACAGAAGAAATCAAAGACACGTGGAAGGCTTGGAACTCACGAGCCATCACGAGTCTTTACATCCGGATGAAATCGAGACATTAAATCTTGACAACATCCAAGAAGGGTAAAAGACAAAACAAAAACCACGTGGAAAGTCAACAAGATTTTCAAAGAAGATTTTCAAGATTGGCAGTAAATAAACATTCAAGGCATCCAAGTATGGACAAAGAGATGAAGTGACATCTGACAACATACGTGGAAGCAACAATAAATTCATCCTTATCAGAAACACTGTTCGGGATTGAAGATGGGAATTAAATAGAATTTGTAAATTCTACTATAAATAAGAATGTAAAGAGCCTAGGAAAGGCATCGAAAAAAGAATTAGAAATCTTTTCTCTTTACTTTTAGTTTTCTTATTGTAAAAAATCGAAAAATAGTTAGAAATCTTTTCTCTTTACTTTAGTTTCTCATTGTAAAAGATCGTAAAATAGTTCAGTTTCCTCATTGTAAAAACCTTTCCTTTTCTTTTAATAAAATAACGATCTTCCGCACCCATACACTCTCTCCCCCCGTAACTGGTATCAGAGGCCCCCGGAGTAACGATTCTTGGAGAATCTATATCAAATATCCACTGTAAGTTCTTATCTTTAATCTACAATTTTGTTAATTCTCTCAGTTATTTATCTTAAAACCCATACATCATTATTTTGTCTTAACTTTGCTGTTTAAGTCTAGGAGAGAGACGTTAGGCCACAGTGTTTAAGACAAGATAATAAATGTAAGGTTTTAGGTACCAAGATGAATAACATGGAAGAAACAGATTGTTTATATAAAGATAAAACATGCAATCATATTATGCATATAGATTCTAAACAAGAAAATAATATTTCTACCCTTAGTAAAGGATTTAATAGTTTAATAGATATAACCTCTATATATTTTAATAAAATATATAATAAGGTCAATAATATAGAAGAAAAGGTAAATAATCTAGGAAATATTAAGGAATTAGATTTGAACAACAAATCTAAAGAAATATTATCGAAGTTAATAATAAATTAGAACAAGTTATAAATAATAACATAGAGTCGGACATAGATCTAGGTCCTTTATATTATGGTAATAGTAATATAATTTTAACTTTATCGGATGAAGAGGAAGAAACCTCTGCAGAAGAATCATCTTCTACTAGTAAAGGTAAAAACCTGAAAAAAAAAAATCTTTAACTCAACAAAAATATGATTTCCAATCCTATAAAGAACTTATAGAACATTGGAAAAGAAGATTTACAAACAAGAAAGATAAAAATGAAAGAGTAGAATATTTAAAATTAATAGAAGAAATTTATGAAAAACAAAAGACCTATTTGCTAAGTTTAATTATCATTATATGTTAAATTATGACACTACAGAAAGTAGTAGTTCAAGTAATTCGATAATCAAGAAGATTTAAAAGTTACTAGTTATAAATCGATGAAGAAGACACTTCAACAGATGAGGAAGAAAAACCGTAACCTATGGATATTGAAACTACAGATCCATATGGTAAAAAAAAAATAGATTCGGATATTCAAAAGATGATTATCCGAGAACGCTAAACAAAGAGTTTGAAACAATAGATAATACAATTAGGATTTTCGGTAATCAAACCGAAGATATAGCTACCAATGAAATTAAAACCGAATATATGGGAGAATCTTCTAATCAACAACCTAGTCAAACTATACCTATACCACATAGGATAGATGACTTAAACAAAAGAAATGTGGCCCAAGGAGGAATATATTTAGATTTGACTAATATTCAAATAGCTGACTATGAAAAAACCATAGATGATTGGGCACAGTCAATGACAATTGTTGTAAAATAATCAAGTAATTCTGATAATCAAGAAGATTTAAAAGTTACTAGTTATAAATCTGATGAAGAAGACACTTCAACAGATGAGGAAGAAAAACCAGAACCTATGGATATTGAAACTACAGATCCATATGGTAAAAGAAAAATAGATTCGGATATTCAAAAGATGATTATCTCGAGAACGCTAAACAAATACAAAGAGTTTGAAACAATAGATAATACAATTAGGATTTTCGGTAATCAAACCGAAGATATAGCTACCAATGAAATTAAAACCGAATATATGGGAGAATCTTCTAATCAACAACCTAGTCAAACTATACCTATACCACATAGGATAGATGACTTAAACAAAAGAAATGTGGCCCAAGGAGGAATATATTTAGATTTGACTAATATTCAAATAGTGACTATGAAAAACCATAGATGATTGGGCACAGTCAATGACAATTGTTGTAAACAACAACAGTTCATGGTCAAAAGAAAAATTTTTAAACTATTTTGTTGGAACATTTCAGGGAGATGTTTTACAATTTTTAAGAAGATGGGAAGAATCTGATGTAGGAAAATTCCAAAAAGGACAACTAATTAATCAGATAGGTACCCCTAAAGACCTTTTAAAAGGATTAACAAATATTCTAAAAACAGAATTTTGTGGCTATTTTGATAAAAAAGATCAAGATAGTATAGCTAGTTATGTTTTGTCAAAAATAAAATTATGTGATATAAGATATTTAGAAGAATTTTCTAAAAAATTTCTTCATGAATATCAAAAGTTAAAAAACGAAAATATAGAATTTTGGAAAAACCAATATTTTCATAAATTACCTCCACCACAGGATGAGATATGTATAAAGAAATATGTATCTTATTTAGATAAACATAGTAAAGAAGCGAGGCATAGCAAAAGAAAATATAGATTCTATAGGTAATAGGATAAATTTTGCAAAAGAAAGAATAACTTTGCATTGCCTACAAACTAAAGTCATAAACAAGTAAAAATAAATTAAGTTATAGTCATTGTACAAAAATTCTAGAAAACGAATGGGAATTTGGATGTAAAACAATACGTCCTAGTACTTATAAAAACATAGAAAGAAAAATAGGAAATATAAATTTGTTAAATGGAAGCCAGAAATAAAAGATATACTGTAATAATAATAATAAGAAAAAGAAAAAATTTATTAGAAGAAAAACTTCTAAAAATCTAAAAACAAATATGTAAATGTTTTATATGTGATGAAGAAGGTCACATAGCAACAAATTGTCCTAATAAAGGCAAAAGTGCTAAAAGGTAATTAAAAGTCTTGAAGAACAAGATTTAGAAATATGTTTTGAAGAGGAAATAAATCCTTAGAAATATTATATGAGCTAGTATCGAAAATGATTCTGATTCGGATGAAGAAGAATATATATTTATGTTTAATGTAGGAAGTAGTTCTAAAACCAATTAGAAGAAATTCCTCAAAAGAATGAGCAAGATATTAAATTAGGAAATTTAATTGGAGAAGAAAAGACTTTTCTGATGAAATGATAGAAAAATTAATAAAAATCATATTTCTAAAGAAGAAATATATAAAATATCTAAGTTTAAAATTTGGAGTCAAAGGCATATAGAAAAATTAGTGGCAATACATTAATGCTAAAGATACTAGAGGAGGATTAATGTAAATCCCATTATTTACTAAAGAAAAAATCATGAGGATTAAAAAGAAATACCCTCAGTGTTAGATATATACATTTAGGAATAATTATGATAACAATTAGAGCTTTATTTAGAAGAGGTCATGATATACCTATAATAGCAAAGTGTTATTAGATAAAAGATTTGAAAATCCAATAAAAGCACTTATTGGAGGTATTCAATCTAATTTACATAATGGAGTAATAGGATTTAAAGTAAAACCAAATTATTTTATATCCATTACAGATCCTCTAATAGAAGAATGTTTATGTTTAAGAATTCGGACAAAAAATTCTGAAATTAAGGATTTAGCGAAGATCTAGCAATAAGTTGGACTTCTATTAATGAATACACCAACACTACAGTAAGTAGAAATTAAAGAAATTAATAATAAAATAATAGAGCTATTTGAGCCTAATAAATTTACTACACAAAATCCAGCCTAAATTATTACATTTAAAAGATCTATCAATACCAAGAGATTGGATAATAGATAGAATAAGTGGAGCCAGATACTTCAAAACCAAGAAGTACAATAGAATATGTGTCATCAGGAGATAGACTATATTTTAAAAATAATGCTATAACAAATACGAATGACAATTTAGTTTTACCTCTAATTCTCAAGCAGAAGAAGATGAGGATAATATAAGTACAAATTCAACACCAATAGGTATGAAAGCAGTTCAAATACCTATTTTCCCCACAGAACCTAGTAGAAATTCTAGAAACACTAGAATGGAAGAAATACAATCTGCCACCATTATTCAACAAATGAAAATGGAAAAAATGATATTATTACATTTTCAAACTTTCAACCTAGAAAGTATTATACATATATAGAAATTACATTTCAATTTAGAGAATATAAAACATATTCTTTACATGCTTTGTTAGATACAGAGAGCTACCACCAAAGAGTTGCAGAGAAAATGCAATACACAGTAGAAAAAATGGGAATTAATGAAAAACCCAATTAGAGCTATAGGAATAGATGGTAAAGAAACCATAATTCAATTTAAAGCTAGAAATATACCAATCTACATAAATAATGTTAGATTTGTAATTCCTAAAATATTATGTTTCCCAGAATGCATGGAGATATATTATTAGGAAATAATTTTATATATCATCATTTACCATTTTCTATAGATAGAAATTTAGTTATATTATCAATGAGAAAAAACTTCAGTAGAAATACCTTTAATAGAAAATCATAAATTTATATGTGATAAAGGTTTTAAACCAACAAGAAAAGAACAAATTAAACAACTAGAAACAAATCATTGGTTGTTTAAAATCTTAGAAAATAATTTTAGTGAAGAACCACTAAAACTATGGGAAAACAATCCAAGATATTGTGAGATAAAATTAAAAATCCTAATAAAATTATTAGAATCAAACCCATGATCTATACTAAACAAGATATAGATGAATTTGATATACAAATTAAGGAATTATTAGAAAAAGGATTAATAGAAAAACTAATAGTCCACACTCAAGTCCAAATTTTTTTATGGTAAGAAACCATGCAGAAATAAAAAGAGGAAAAGCTAGAATGGTAATTAATTATAAAAGACTAAACCAAAATACTATTTTTGATGGATACTTTATACCAAGAAAAGATGTTTTGATAAATCAAGCTAAACAAGCAAAATATTTTAGTAAATTCGATCAGAAATCGAGATTTTGGCAAATAATGCTAACTGATGAATCTAAACCATTAACGGCTTTTAGTGCACCTAATGGTCATTATCAATGGAGAGTAATGCCATTTGGGTTATGTAATGCACCTCAAATCTTCCAAAGATGGATGGATTCTATATTTAATAAATATAAAAAATTTTATGCGTAGTTTATATAGATGATATCTTAATATTTTCTGTAAACACTGGAAAAACATAGAAAACATTTAAATATTATCTCTCAAGAATTCATAAAACATGGAATTATTTTGAGTCCTAAGAAAATAGAATTAGAAAAAACAGAAATAGAATTTTTAGGTTTAAATCTATCAGCAGATGGTCTTAAACTACAAGATCATATTATAGTAAAAATAAAAGAATTTCCTGAAGAAATTAAAGATAAAAAAAAAACTTCAACAATTTCTAGGAATAGTTAATTATGGAAGAAACTTCTTTCCTAATTTGTCCCAAAAATAGGTGACTTATATGAAAAATTAAAAAAGGAGAAACGTTTAGAATGGTCTAAAAAGACTCGAAATTATTAAAAATATAAAAACAGAAATAAATTATACTCCAAAAGTTTATTTACCTAAACAAGGTGATAAATTAATTTTAGAAACTGATGCATCACAAAATTATTGGGGATGTATTTTAAAAGCTAAAACAGCAAAAAATAAAGAAGAACTAATATGCGGATATAGTTCGGAAAATTTAAACCAAACGAAATCAATTATGCTATATATGAAAAGGAATTATTAGCCATCAAAAAGCAATAAAAACCTTTTTATATATCTAGCATCTGAAAACTTTATTATCAAAACGACAACAACGAGCGGTTAAACAATTTCTTACTAATAATAGTTTAGAAAATGTACCTAGAAGAATTAGATGGTACAATGAATTATGTAGTTTTAATTTTGAAGTTTTATATGTTAAAGGCGATAATGTTATTGCTGATTATCTTAGCAGGCCTTATGGATAGAGGTAAAAACCTCTAGAACAAGTCGGAGAATGGACTACGGTTCATAAAAAAACCCAACAAAGGGAAGCAAACAAATCCTAATCAAGGATTTACTCCGATATTAACATCATATTATGCCAATCAAGGTTATTATGTTCCTTATCCAATGGTAAGACAACCAATTGGATCTTCTCCATCTTATGCACCAAAATGGCAAGCCAAGACCACCAAGAAGAATAAGCCAAACAAGCCAATTCCCTTGGTCTCGGGATCCAAACTCAGACTTTCCAAGCTAGTTATTCTGAAGTTATAAAAGGAGCGAAAGATTTGTTGAAACAACAACAACTTTTTCCTGAAGTAAAAGATTTTTATAATCCAGTTTACCAATGATTTATATAACTTTATTAATGAAATATGGAAAACCCATATTACAGATCAAAGAGCAAATTTCAAGAGCTCTTACAAAACTTTCCCAATTTTTAGTTGAAAAAACAACTAAAGAAAATGAAGCTCATGATTTATTATTAAAATCCATTTTATATAGAGATTGGGAAGAATTGAAATAGAATTCAAAAATATCAATGAGATAAATAATCTTATTGATATATTTCAATATTTTATTCATAAAGGAACAAATAGTCCCATTATGAATAAAATGTTTAGAATATGCTTATATAATAAAGCTAGAAATATATTACCATTTGAAGTTTTTGAAAAAATTAATAGAGTCATTTGCAACCAAAGAAGCTCAATTTAAAAAGTTTTTTCTGAATACTTTTTACAATCTTTTATTTATATAAATGAAATAGGAGAAGAATTTCCTTCTATAAAATTTAGATTGGACCATGAACCATTTGATATAAGCGATATTGAATGGGGTTTTGTTAGAGAAATAGTAGTACAAAATTTCTCTTTTCATCATCTAAAAGATTTTCCTGCTATTATAAAAGCTATATTATCACTATTAGTATATAGAGACGATTTTTTCTACTATTTTTATATCCAAATAAGTAGCCTAATTGGTATTGCTTGAAAAGAAACGTTTTTATCACCTTTATCAAATATGGATTATTCAAAAATGATTGATAGTCCTTATTTATCAGCAGCCTAAAGAAAACAAAGAACACTTGACAAAACCATTGACAAGTGTTATAATAATCAAAATATCTTCAAATCCAAGCAGAATTGATTTAATGTCAACAACTCGACACGTGCTTCAAGATCGGATATATACACTACATAATTGATGGAAGAAGAATAGTAGGCGACAAAAATAGTCTAATGCAAAAATCGAGAGATGAAGAATCCTTACAACATGCTAAAGAAAATAGCAGATATGGAACTCGATGATTTTCCTTACGACATAACAAAGAAATCAAAGACACGTGGAAGGCTTGGAACTCACTGAGCCATCACGAGTCTTTACATCTGGATGAAATCGAGACATTAAATCTTGACAACATCCAAGAAGGGTAAAAGACAAAACAAAAACCACGTGGAAAGTCAACAAGATTTTCAAAGAAGATTTTCAAGATTGGCAGTAAATAAACATTCAAGGCATCCAAGTATGGACAAAGAGATGAAGTGACATCTGACAACATACGTGGAAGCAACAATAAATTCATCCTTATCAGAAACACTGTTCGGGATTGAAGATGGGAATTAAATAGAATTTGTAAATTCTACTATAAATAAGAATGTAAAGAGCCTAGGAAAGGCATCGAAAAAAGAATTAGAAATCTTTTCTCTTTACTTTTAGTTTTCTTATTGTAAAAAATCGAAAAAAGAATTAGAAATCTTTTCTCTTTACTTTTAGTTTTCTTATTGTAAAAAATCGAAAAATAGTTAGAAATCTTTTCTCTTTACTTTAGTTTCTCATTGTAAAAGATCGTAAAATAGTTCAGTTTCCTCATTGTAAAAACCTTTCCTTTTCTTTTAATAAAATAACGATCTTCCGCACCCATACACTCTCTCCCCATTATTTTGGACTGAACTCGGTGAAAGAAAAATTTTCAGAGTTGACTTGATTAAAGATGCTGAACAGAAAGTAAAAGTAATCCGTGAAAGTCTGAAGGCAGCCTCAGATCGCCAAAAGTCGTACGCGGATTTGAAACGAAAACACATTGAGTATCAGGTGGGAGACAAAGTGTTTCTTAAAGTTTCACCTTGGAAAAAGATACTTAGATTTGGCCGTAAAGGCAAACTAAGTCTGAGGTTCATAGGGCCTTATGAAGTATCCGAACGAATTGGTCCAGTTGCGTATAGATTGATTTTGCCCCCTGAACTTGAAAAGATTCACAACGTCTTTCATGTTTCGATGCTTCAACGTTATAGATCTGATCCTTCGCATATAATTAATCCATCAGAGGTTGAAATTAAATCTGATTTGAGTTATGAAGAAGAACCGATTCGTATCCTAGCTCGTGAAGTGAAAGAGTTGAGAAACAAAAAGGTTCCTTTAGTAAAGGTGTTATGGCTCAAACACGGAATCGAATAAGCTACTTGGGAAACTGAGACCTCTATGAAGGAACGATATCCAAATTTATTCACTGGTAAGATTTTCGGGGATGAAAATTTCTTAAGTGGGGGAGAGTTGTGACAGCCCTAATTTAACCCTAGTCGGAAAGTGGTTTCGGGACCGCTAAACCGAGTCACCGAATTATTTGAATATAATAATTATTGTCCAAAATGTGAATAATGAATGTGTGAAAGTTTTAAGCTTCAATTAGTCGATTGCATGTGAATTTAGTCAATAGGACTTATGTGTGATACTTTGAAACGGGATAGGCTAATCTATAAGGATTTATTAGTTCATGTTATAATAATAATGGGTTTGCATGTCAATTTTCCATTTATGATAGGTAGTGGCTGGCCATGATGGATTACATGCATATAAAATGTATTAAATATTAGTTGGAAGCTTTATAATTTATAAAGTAAATAAATAAAAGAAGGAAAAAGATAATGGGAAATAAGAAATTGAAGGGTGAGAAAAACAAAGCTTAAAATTTTCTTTCTCCTTGGCCGAATGTAAAGAAGAAGAAGGGGGAAAGATTTTCGGCTATCTTAAGCTATCATTAAGGTAAGAAATTATATTAATTCTTGAAATTTTGCTTAATCTTGAGTGAGATACTAAGTTATTTTAGTAACCCAAGTTAAATTTTTGATTGTGGTAATGATTAAGGCTTTCGGCTATGATAATTAATATGGGTGATGGTGTTTGCTCATGTTAATTTTAGATAAACAAAGGTGGATGAGTGCTTGAACTAACTAGGATTTAAATAGATGTATAGCTTTAAAGTGTGAAGAATCGGCTAGTATATTTGATGCTAAGGCCGAATATGAAATGTTGTATTTGAGCGATTTGGGTGGTTGAGTTTATAAAAATAAAATGAATGCCCAAATGTGTTATAATTGATTTGATTTGATATTAAATTAAGTATTGCTAAAGACTTCCATTGTTCTAGTCGATTATGTGTGATTAAAGAAGAAATTATATTGAACATGTGTATTTAAATACATGTAAGGATATAAGTAATTCATAGTTTCGGTCATAGGTGTTGATCTATTGAGTTGGAATATTGAGCTATTGTGGTACTAAAATTTATCCTGAATATTCGCCAAGGTAAGCTAATTGAGTAGAGCATATCTTGATGGTACAATTCAAGCTAGTATAAAGTGTATTAAAGCTATAAGTATAATTGTTTAATGTAACTTACCAAGTATACAATTATGAAAACGAAATGATGATAGACTTAGGTGAACAATTAATTCTTGTGAAATGGTTCTAAAAATGTATATGAATGCCATATAATTGTGCTTGATTGGGAAGTAAATTGTTTTGATTTAGCTCAAGAGCTTAGAGGATCAAACTTGGATAGGGGAAAAGAAAAAGTGATCGAATAGCCGTTGAAATCGTTCGACAACATCTGAGGTAAGTTTTCGAGTAACGAGACTTAGTTTACGATTTGATTAAGTCATGTTGTATGAGCATAACAAATATAGAGGCGATATGATGATTCTACTTGAATTATATGATGAGTTACTTAGTCTATACGTATGAAGGGTAGCCGTATGTGTATAGAGATCGTGTCGTAAAAAGCAAACTAAACCATGTTGTTTGTATGTGGCTAGTGAGCCAAAAATAGGATTGCTTAATACGTGAATTGTGTTTGAAACTTATTACGAAAATGAAAAATAGATGTGTCATGATTTATTTATATGTACATGAATATTTGGATGTTAACGTGGCTAAGTCCCAAGGCTTTTGTGCGAGTTGTTAGTTCCGGCTAAGTCCGAAGGCATTTGTGCGAGTTACTATATCCGGCTATGTCCCAAGGCTTTAGTGCGAGTTGTTATATCCGGCTACGTCCCCGAAGGCATTTGTGCAAATTACTATATCCGGCTATGTCCCGAAGGCATTCGAGCGAGAAACTATATCCGGTTAAACCCGAAGGTACTTGGCTTGAGAATGAGTGATCTTGCTGCCATAGTTTCAATTAATATGCTCGTGAAACCCCAGCGATGAGGTATGTTTCAGATATGCATTGATTTAGTTGATCCCTTGCAAATAGTACTCACTCAATCGATAAATGAGCTACCGGTGTTTGGTTAAGTTAATCTTTTGTGTATGAATATAAAGGTTGGTAATATGGAATAAGTATGATATTGAGAATTTGTGCATATGAAATTATCCGCTTAGCTATACAATGTTACATTATAGTTGTGTTTAATTTCATAGCTCAAAACTTACTAAGCATTAAATGCTTACTCCGCTTTTCCTTGAATCTCTGCTTTATAGATTTTGGTTCGTCACCATCGGACTCGGGATTGTCGGGTTGAAGTCGTCCACACTATCAAAGCCCCTTTCGGTACTCTTTTGGTTGAACTTTGAAATGGCATGTATAGGACTACCCTTGTTGATGTTTGTCTTACACCTTTCGGTTTTGTATAAATTTGATAGTCATGCGAAAATGGCTTATATATATATGTTTTGAGTATATTGTTATAATATTCGTGTATGTATAGGGTTATTGAGAAGTGTGGATATGCTTGGAAATGATTGACCATTGGGATGGTTAATCACAATCTTATTTTGTGCTATATATACTAAAGGGTTAGTTAAATCATGGAAACTAAGTAATAGGTAAAGTCTACCCTAAAGACAGATGTTGACAGCATCAGTAGTGTCAATTTGAAAAATCAATAAAAATAGTAGGAATGGAGTTAATTAGTGAATAAATTATGTAATCAAACCTTGATGAATCTACTTTCATATGGAAGAAACGAAGCGGCCAAATGAGTCGGATTTTAAGAGATATTTAGGTTTTCGTGAAACAGGGCCAGAGTGATTTCTGGATCCCCTATTCTAACTTTGAAAATTTACTATAAATTAACCAGAGATAATTAGAAGTCATGCCCTATATTTACAGATTCCTTGTCGAGTCTAGTTTCTTTAGAAATAAACGGCATAAGTTTTGAAGTCCTGTATAGGGAGATACCTAAGTTGCAAGGCATGAAGGTCTGGGTAGTCAAACCCTGTAACAGGGGAGACTTAAACTAATAAACTGTACTGTTTGGCCTGATAAAAAATTCTAGAAAAAACTTTGTAGATAGATATATGAGTCTGGTTTCAGGGAAAATTTACGGAATAAGTTTTCGAGCTTCGGAACTCGAGATATGATTTTTAAAGTGGCCGTGATGCAGTTAGCCAGCATGTCTGAAATTTTAAAAATGAACCGTGTAAGTCCATGAATTAAGTCCGTAAATACCTCGTGTTAAACCCCGGTAACGGTCTCGGGTACGGGGTGTTACAATATGGTTATATTTGATATGGAAATATTTACGCTGTTAATATAAGTATATATGCTAGATAAACAAATGAAATGAAGTAAGGACATTAGGTCATGAGATAGGAGACATGAATATTTTTTTTTGAGCTATCTATGGTTTGGCATTTGTGATTATGCATGTATTGAAGGGGTTTGATGTATCATTTGAATTATATGATTATAAGGTAAAATGATTTAAAATATGGGTAATGGAAATTCGGTTAAGATTTATGTTCTTTGATAAGTATGAAGTTTATATATATATATATATATATATAGTTGTGAATATTCGGTCACTTGATAAAACATTCATTAAGTTTTAAATATTAGTTTCATAAATGATCTATTTCATGGTAGTAACATGCTTAAATGTTTGATAGAACTATGTGACTTATGTGATTGTTTTCTTTGTAATTAAATATTCAGTACAAATTGGATTAGTCATGCTGTAAGTATTTACTAGTATATTTATTTGTATAATGTGTTGTCAATTGATTTTAAGTATAAATTCATTTGATATTACATATTGGAATGATATTTGAGTTTGGGTTGAGTAATGATATCATTAGCAGTTAATTTCGAAAGTCAGCGTATACTCATGAATTTATAATAGCTGAATAATCATTTAGATTATACCATACCCGCTTGTTGAAATCCATAAATGTTTTTAGTATTTGAATGTTATAATATATTTTATTGCATGTGAATGATATGACTATATGAATAAGTATGATATGAAATGTTTCAAATTTATAAGTGTTATGTCAGTTCATGCAATAAATTTTGACTGATTTTCGGGACTCGTTTATGTGTATATGTCAATGTTTGGAATTGTGCTTTTTATCAATAATGCCTCATAACCCTATTTTGGCGACGGATACGGGTTAGCGATGTTTCAGAGAGAACGAGCATAATCGAAAATTTGTATTACCACCAAAGTCAACAGAGAGCACAAAAGAATCAGTACAAAGGGGAGTGAAAGAATGAGTAATATTTGGTCAAGGTAACAATATGAGTAAAAGAGGGGATCTGTTAATTCAAAAAGCATCGAAAGAGGGGGAGAAGAACAAGAAGAAATCGATCAATCAGTAAGGTGAAAGAAACAGGAAGAATTGAGAGGGAAAAGGCATAGGGAGTAATCGGCCAAAGTTTGAGAGAGGGAGAGGCAAAGAGCATTCGACCAATGAACAAAAAGGGAGAATAAAGTCGCAAAAAGCAGAAAAAGAGATGCCCGAATGTTCTTTTGCTATGTTCGGCCCCAAGAAGAGAGGAAATAATCAATTACAATCGAAAATGCAGAGAAGAACTCTAACCCCAAAACCAAATGCATTGAGTGCCTACAATTCCCATTCGACACCAACTCTTCTCTAACCACAAATCCCCACAATTTCTCCTCAAATCCCTCCTCAAATCCCTCCAGCCGATAACACCTTCCCCAACTACTCGATTTGAATTCCCTTCAACCACTTCAGTGTTTCAGTCAACCCAGAACACTCTCAACGCACAGTAGCAAAATAAAACACCCACTGCGCCCGCTAGGATTTGAACCTCAGACCTCTGGCATAGATAACACGCCACTTACCCCCTTGACCAGCAGGCTCTTTTCATCATGGTTTACCCACATTTAATTAAAAGCCTACTGCCTAAAGACAGGGTTTATTCCATTAAAAACAAAACTTTTGCATAAGCCAAGGCTTGAACCTAAGACTTCTCAAACACTTTCCAAAACACTTAACCACTAAAGCAGATACACAGTTGTGTGTCACTTTCTTGGACAACTAAACTTTTATGTGCAGCCTTCTAACTATTCCCCTGCTCTAAACCTAATACTTCTAGGCCCAAAATTTGGGGCGTTACAACCTTCAACTTCCCTCGGTCTAAATCCGAATTCCTCTTTTCTTGATCTATATGTATTCAAAATTAACCCTTTTATTCACCAAATAATTTAAATCAATCCATAGACATTCATTTAGGGCATTTCACAATTTAGCCCTCACATTTTCACATTTTGACACTTTAGTTCCTAATTTAAAAAATCATAAAATACACATAATTTGCATATAATCATGCTTGGCCGAATTCTCCTAGTACTCATACCAGTCCACACATTTCATTTATTTTACATTTTAGTCCCTCAATTTACAATTTCACAATTTAGCCCATTTTACTCAAAATCATCAAAAATCCAAAGACACAATATATAAACCCAACATCAAACTTTCATATATCAATAGCTAACTTCATAAAACTTATAGTTTCATCAATGAAACATTTCAAAATCATCAACAAAATCAAAATTGAGACATGGGCTTGATAGTATTCGAAGCAACGATTACAAAAACGTAGAAATTATCAAAAACAAAACAAAATCCATACCTTAATTGATGCTTAGACTAGCCGAACCCTAACTATCTCTTCTTCTTTTCTTTATCTTTGGTTTTCGGCAGAGGGTGAACATAAATGGCCTTATTTTCATGTTTATTTTGTTATAACACATTAATAATCAATTACCAATTTTGCCCTTTGTTTAAAACATTATAATTCACCTAACACATAACCTTTTATGTCCATCCATCATTCAAATGGTCTATTAACAACATAAGGACCTCTTTTTTAATAAGACAAATCAATTAAGCACTTTAACAAATAGCAGGCAACTATTACATTTTACTCGATTAGGTCCTTTTATCAAATTAAACACAAACGATTAAATTTTTATACGAGACTTTCACACATATAAATTCTGTAACACCCCAAACCCGGCCCAAATGTTATGACTGAATCTGGCGTGTCACATTGAAGCGTTACTAGAAAAGTCATGGTTTATCTAAAGTCTTTTTTAGTTTTTAGAGAATAACTTCGTTACAGATTAAAGTGAATGGAAGCTGTGTACCAGGTAGGATGCTAAAAAAGAGAAGGTGAGTCAATTAGACTGCTTAAGTACCCAGCTCTCCGCGGATCCAATCCTAGACATGCACACAACCATTGCCACACTTTAACAGAGTCACCAGATATAGATATCGTGGCAGAGCCACCAGAACAGATATTTGTGGCATAGCCACCAGAACGCTTCCTCCATCAATATAACTGATATCCCATGCAACAAATATACATGTCATGGCATACAACATACAGAATCAGAATATCATGCATTTCAGTCAAAATTAACCCTAAGGGTATAACGGTCATTTTGCACTTTAGGGTATAATGGTAATTTTCATACTTAGGGGTAATCTAGTAAACTTACTATTTTAGGGTTTTCATGCATATTACAGCTATTAACGCATTAACAGAAAACTTACCGAGCATTTTTATCAAATTAGGCCCGTTGGCCCATCAACCCGACTTCAGCCCATTAAGCCCAAATATACGGAAATGCACGAAATTGTGCACTCTACAATCTTACCACTTGAGATTACCAAGATTAACAAACAAACTATCTCACGAGCGCTCGCACGCTCGTAAGTTTACAAAACAACGGCTTTTTGGCATTTCGGCTTTTCAGCTTCTGCCGATCTAGTCTATAACTTGGGTGTCATTTACACACCTATTTTTTGACAAAACGTTGACGAGTTCCACACACGATTTGCCTACAATCAGTTACTAACACGTTAAACTATGAATCCATAACAACTTATATACAAATCCTCTTACCAATAATCGACCATTAACACCTTAGGCACTAAAGTTCTTACCTTTGTCGGAATATGGACTAGATCTAAATCTAGTCGTTCCAACTATCCAAGCCCTCAATCAGTAGCCTTTAATCTACACTAGAGCAAAACAAATCAAATAACACCACTAAACCCTTTTAGTTTAGTCGACAGGCACCCTTTGCATATAGGGGTTTTCGGCTTTTCTTTAAATTACCAATTAGTGGATAGAGAAGGGATTCCGAGAACTTACCAAAGATTTACTTGCCAAAAATGTTCCCAAGTACCTTTTTATTCCAGATTTGTTGTAGATCAAATCCTCAAAATACAAGGAGAGAATAGATCTAGATGTCCAACCGAGTTAGCCTTCAAAGCCCTTCGCTTTACGCCCCCTTGTCCACACTAGCGCACACAAACCAAAAAGAAAGAGGCACAAATCCCTTAGTCCAAGTGTTAGCCACCCTTAAGGGGTTTCAACTTTTACCTTAAATCATGAGTGACTAAAGAAAGATTCGAGAACTTTCCTATACCGTTATGACACTAGTCCCGATCTACTGTAAATCCAACCATCGCGCAAGAAGGGAAAAATATAATCAAGGATTTGGCTTCTGCAGTACCTCAGTGTAGAAAAGTTTTGGGTTTGAAAGAAAGGATGAGAGGTTTGACTTCAATGGAGATTCGACTAACCAATTTTGTTAAGGGTTTATGAGGGAAAAGAAGAAGGTGATTAAATGGGAGAGGTTTTTTCTTTATGATTGGTGAAGCAAAGAAGATGGGAAGATGACGATAAAAGAAAGAAGCGGAATGGGTTAATGGCCTCGGCTTGAAGAACTAAGAGAGCAAGAGAATGAAAGAAGAGAAAATGAGCAAAAAAAACAAAAATATAAAGTTGAAATAAAACAAAACAAGAATTGATTGAAAGGGAAACAAGATCGACCAAATTAAAATACCCCAACTAACCCAAAAAGGAAAAAAAAAGAATCATAAAGGCCAAAATAAATGGCACTTATTTGCTATGGCCGAATGAGTGCATTTCGGCATAGAAATTCTTCCTAAATTCCAATTCCATGAATTGCTCCTTGATTTTTGGCCAAATCTAAAGTTTGAATTTCATTCAAACTCCTAACCGATCAGCAGCGCCCTTATCCACTCCTTGCACCGCTTCAGCACGCTGCCAAGAGTCCTGATCAGATACTAACTCCTTCCCCACGCGTGCAGCAAAAACCCGACCTTCCGTGCGTGAGATGAGGCTCGAACCCCAGACCTCCATCTGCCCTTGTGCCCTTGTGCCCTTGCGCCTTCGCCCGTGCTGCTGGCCACTGCACCATGCTTCTCTCTTTACTAATATAGGGTCACAATTAATCTTAATCTATTCCTGCTGAAGCCTCGGTTACTTGTGAAATAAAAAGGAAATTTCCCCTGCTATACATCTCGAACCTGCGACCTTCTAAACACACACACACGCTGCTTGCCACTGCACCGAAGTTCCTTTCATGACATAATCCTCTCACAATTAATTTATAACCCTTACCTGTTTCAGTTCTGGCCCGCTTTAATAAAAGGAAAAATAAAACAGAATTTGCCTTCCCTTAGAATCGAACCCATATCCTCTCGGCATACCTAGCACGCTACTACCACTACGCCTCATGCGCTCCTTGTGCCGGATTATGCTCGCAACTCCTCTTAACCCCTGTTTTAACCGCAACCTAAATACTAAAAAAAACAACCATTTGCGAACAACCATTTGCGCGCGCCGTGCCTTGAACCCAGGCACCTACCACGCCCTCCTATCATGCTTAGCCACTGGGCCAGGTGCTCCTTTATGCCCAGTTTCTGCCCAACTTATTTTTAAGGCCGTATGCCCAGATTTCCTTAAGAGGCAAAATTTAAGAATTTTGCTAAAGCTATGGGCTGAAACCTGGACTTTTTTCCACACTATAAACCCTTCGTAATTTATTTAATTACTAAAATAAACATACTAAATAATAATAATAATTAAAGCATCCAAATTATTTGGGCCGTCTTCTACCCGAACCCAGACTCAAGGCCCAATACTTCCTAGGCCCAATTTTTGGGGCGTTACAACTCTACCCCCTTAAAAAAAATTTCATCCCCGAAATTTCAAACTATCAACTAACCATATTACTCAAGTCAAACCACTATGCTCTCATTATGCACTCTGATTAAAAATAATTCTTAGTATGACCCAGAACATCTAATTACCAAAGTAAAGAAACATTTACCAAGCACGCATACAACTCGTAACACACACTTAAATAGAATAAGCCTGGCAATCCTGAGCTCGATGCTCCTTGGACCCACATCTAAAGCATGCTCCTTTCTTCCTATGGCATTCACCCGGATGATGCCCGTTGCAGTTCTTGTAGGTTGGAAAGTTTGGTCGTGTCTTAACATTTTTCATAGAACGAGGCTCGGTCGTCTGAGAACTAGACTCCTTCCTTTTCTTACACTCCAAGCCCAGTGTAGTATGAGTAACAGAAATACTTACAGACTTGGTGTTTAGGATTCAGTGTGCCACTTCTTCGGTTATCAAATTTCAGAAACCCAGAAAAACTTAAACCATTTTAACATTGAACCTTAAAACATGTATATCTTGTAAAAAATCTTTGAAAAGAACTTTCCAAAACTGTTTCCAAAATACCCTTCTTGGGCCTAAGTTTAGAAATATTTTTTGAAAAGCTTTTCGGACCCAATCCACAGCCGAGTTGTTGTAATCGGGCTCTGATACCACTAAATGTAACACCTCAAACCCGGCCCAGACATTATGACTGAATCCAGCGTGTCACATTGAAGCGTTACTAGAAAAGTCATGGTTTATCTAAAGTCTTTTTTAGTTTTTAAAGAATAACTTCGGTACAGATTAAAGTGAATGGAAGCTGTGCACCAGGTAGGATGCCAGAAAAGAGGAGGCGAGTCAATTAGACTTCTTAAGTACCCAGCTCTCTGCGGATCCAATCCTAAACATGCACACAACCATTGCCACACTTTAACTGAGTGATTGTTCATGGAAAACCAATTCGTTTAAAACCATTTGAAAAGGTTATTAATTTTGAAAACGTTTTCGTTGCAGAAGCTTTGCTTTGTTATCGCGATATTTTGAAATCAAGTAACCTCTTTAAAACACGCCCTAAAGCTATTCAATTTCAAACAATTAAAACAATATCATATCTAAGCTAACAAAACATACTAAAAATAATTAAAGTGGCCTTATTACAAATTAAAAACCCGAAAACATAAAGGAAATAATCTAAAATAATAGTGAAGGTATAAACGCTTATTTTAAACAGTCTACATGGCCACTCTGAATCCCTCCAACTCCAAGTCCACCGATCTAAGGCTTACTTGCAAAGATGGGAATAAGGGGGTGAGTTTGGAAAACTCAGTGTGTAAAGTAAACCCAACTAGAGCCTAAATCAGTTCAAGCTTTACTGGGCCTAAGCCCTATCCCAAAATAGAATTAACTGGGCCTTAGCCCTATTCAGAAATCAATGTGGCCCTTAAGCCCATTACAGTAACAGAACATATATTATGCATATATGCAGGAACCCAACCCATATCCATATGTGGGGAGACTACTCGACCCACCCATCCGCTACATGCCACAGAATTTGCATCATGGCTGCCAGAACAGATATTGTGACAGAGTCACCAGATACAGATATTGTGGTAGAGCCACCAGAACAGATATTTGTGGTATAGCCACCAGAATGCTTCCTCCACCAATATAACCTATATCCCATGCAACAGATATACATGTCATGGCATACAACATACAGAATCAGAATATCGTGTATTTTAGTCAAAATTAACCCTAAGGGTATAACGGTCATTTTGCACCTAGGGGTATAATGGTAATTTTCATACTTAGGGGTATTCTAGTAAACTTACTATTTTAGGGTTTTCATGCATATTACAGCCATTAACGCATTAACAGAAACACTTACCGAGCATTTTTACCGAATTGGGCCCGTTGGCCCATCCACCCGATTTCGGCCCATTAAGCCCAAATATACCGAAGTGCATGAAATTGTGCACTCTGCAATCTTACCTCTTGAGATTACCAAGATTAACAAACAAACTATCTCACGAACGCTCACACACTCGCAAGTTCACAAAATACTGGCTTTTCGGCATTTCGGCTTTTCGGCTTTTGCCGATCTAGTCTATAAGTGGGTGTCATTTACACACCTATTTTTGGACAAAACGTTGACAAGTTCCACACACGAGTTGCCTACAATCAGTTACTAACACGTTAAACTATGAATCCATAACAACTTATATACAAATCCCCTTACCAATAATCGACCATTAACACCTTAGGCACTAAAGTTCTTACCTTTGTAGGAATATGGACTAGATCTAAATCTAGTCGTTCCAATTATCCAAGCCCTCGATTAGTAGACTTTAATCCATGCTAGAGCAAAACAAATCAAATAACACCACTAAACCCTTTTAGTTTAGTCGACAGGCACCCTTTGTATATAGGGGTTTTCAGCTTTTCTTTAAATTACCAATTAATGGATAGAGAAGGGATTCCGAGAACTTACCAAAGATTTACTTGCCAAAAACGTTCCCAAGTACTTCTTATTCCAGATTTGTTGTAGATCAAATCCTCAAAATACAAGGAGAGAACAGATCTAGATGTCCAATCGAGTTAGCCTTCAAAGCCCTTCGTTGTACGCCCCCTTGTCCACACTAGCGCACACAAACCAAAAAGAAAGAGGCACAAATGCCCTTAGTCCAAGCATTAGCCACCCTTAAGGGGTTTCGAATTTTACCTTAAATCATGAGTAACTAAAGAAAGATTCAAGCACTTACCTATACCGTTATGACACTAGTCCCGATCTACTATAGATCTAACCACCGTACAAGAAGGAAAAAATATAATCAAGGATTCAGCTTCTGCAGTACGTCAGCGTAGAAAAGTTTCGATTTTGAAAGTAAGGATGAGAGGTTCAGCTTCAATGGATACTCGGCTAACCAGTTTTGTTAAGGGTTTATGAGGGAAAAGAAGAAGAGAAATATGGAGGATTTAGGTTCGGCTAAGGTGATTGAATGCGAGAGGTTTTTTTCTTTATGATTGGTGAAGCAAAGAAGATGGGAAGATGATGATAAAAGAAAGGAGAGGAATGGGTTAATGGCCTCGGCTTGAAGAACTAAGAGAGCAAGAGAATGAAAGAAGAGAAAATGAGCAAAAAGAACAAAAATATAAATTTGAAATAAAACAAAACAAGAACCGATTAAAAGGCAAACAAGATCGGCCAAATTAAAATACCCCAACTAACCCAAAAAGAAAAAAAACGAATCATAAAGGCCAAAATAAATAGCACTTATTTGCTATGGCCGAATGAGTGCATTTCGGCATAGGAATTCTTCCTAAATTCCAATTCCATGAATTGCACCTTGATTTTTGGTCCAATCCGTTGTTTGAATTTTATTCAAACTCCTAACCGATCAGCAGCACCCTTATCCACTCCGTGCACCGCTTCAACACGCTACCAAGAGTCCTGATCAGACCTCAACTCCTTCCCCATGTGTGCAGCAAAAACCCGACCTTCTGTACGTGAGGTAAGGCTCGAACCCCAGACCTCCGTCTGCCCTTGCGCCCTTGCGCCTTTGCCCTGGCGCCTGGCCACTGCACCACGCTTCTCCCTTTACTAATATAGTGTCACAATTAATCTTAATCTATTCCTGCTGAAGCCTCGGTTACTTGCGAAATAAAAAGGAAATTTCACCTACTATACATCACGAACCTACGACCTTCTAAAGACACATACACGCTGCTTGCCACTGCACTGAAGTTCCTTTCATGACATAATCCTCTCACAATTAATTTATAACCCTTACCTACTTCAGTTCTGGCCCACTTTAATAAAAGGAAAAATAAAACAGAATTCGCCTTCCCCTGGAATCGAACCCACATCCTCTAGGCATGCCTAGCACATTGCTGCCACTGCGCCACAAGCGCTCCTTGTGCTGGATTATGCTCGCAACTCCTCTTAACCCTTATTTTAAACGCAACCTGAATACTAAAAAAAACAACCATTTGCGCGTGCCGTGCCTTGAACCCAAGCACCTCCCACGCCCTCCTAGCGTGCTTAGCCACTGGGTCAAGTGCTCCTTTATGCCCAGTTTCTGCCCAACTTATTTTTAAGGCCTTATCCCCATATTTCCTTAAGAGGCAAAATTTAAAAATTTTGCTAAAGCTATGAGCCGAACCCCGGACTTTTTTCCACACTATAAACCCTTCGTCATTTATTTAATTACTAAACTAAACATACTAAATAGTAATAATAATTAAAACATCCAAATTATTTGGGCCGTCTTCTACCCGAACCAAGACTCAAGGCCCAATACTTCCTAGGCCCAATTTTTGGGGCGTTACAAATTCACATATAATAAACATGGAAAATAATATTTAAATATTTTTCTAACTCAGATTTGTGGTCCCGAAATCACTATTCTGACTAGGGTCTAAACCGAATTGTTACATTAAAGGTACCAAGTGATTGTTGGATAGTGTGATGAAGTCTCCGACAATCCCGAATTCGAGATAATTTTGGTTTTACTATAAAACACAGAAAATTAAACAAAGTAAGCTATAAAGCTTAGTAAGTTCGTATAGCATTTAAATCAACTCATCATATATGCTCAAATTAAGCAAAGAAAACATAAAATAACATAACTTATAATAAATCACCAACCTACCACATTTGCATTCACAAAGTTAAATGTAACTTTCATAATTTTCCTTATTTCAATGTATTTCTCGGTCCATGTACATACCTGTACCATCCTTTATCAAACTCATACTTATCCACATCTTTGACATACCCATTGAACCTGTAACGCCCCAAAAATCTTGAAACCCAAAAATCCTGAAATCTTGAATTTTTCTTTTTATGCTTAGCAACCCCGGTTAAGTGTTAATTACGCGTTGGTAGGTCTTGGACAAAATTTGAGTTCGAATCTAGGGGTAGAAGAAATTATAGTTTAATAATTAAAAGGACCTTGTTGGCAAGTTGTAACGCCCCTAACCCGAATCCATCACTGGAATAGAGTTACGGAGCATTACCAAAGTTACCGATTTATTTATTAGATATTTTATTTCATCTAACGTTCATATTTGGAACCAATTAAAATCAATCATATTGTCCCTTAAACATACTTATTTTTCTCGACATATTTTACTTGAAATTATTACTCGTCTCAATATACTTGATTTTCTTGTATCAATGTATCAGAGATAATCACATATTGACATATCATGATAAATATCATTCTCTTGTCATTTCTTCATAAACATAAATCAGGTAATTCATTATATCGATATTTCATGCATTTAAAAATAAAATTCTTGTAATTTAATCCTTATTTCCAGCCGTTATTCTCATACAAATTGATAACAACCCATGAATTCTATAAAATATCAGAATTTTTCATAATTTCAACACTTTTCAATTTAATCCTTAAAACATGTTTTTCCCTGATCTTGAACTAAATTAATAATTTTATTCAATTGTGCAATTTTAGATAATAAAATAATCCACTTCATGTAAATTGGTCATTTCTAACATTTTTAAAAAATTACCCGTAAAGTTTTACTTTTATTCAATTTAGTCCCTGAGCCTAAAACATGCAAATTAGCTATGCTAGCTGAATATTCATACATATTTTCTTCCTCTTCTCCATTCCACATCCTTAATTTATAATATGCTTATAAGTAACATTATCTATAATTTCACTATTTACTTATATGTATATTCAAAGTTGTCCATTTGAGTCATAGTCACTAAATTATTTATATCTTGAGCTATAGAACTCCAAATTAAGATCCGTTAATTTTTAATGAAGCTAGACTTACATATATTCTTACCATAAAATTTTCAGAATTTTTGGCTTAGCCAATAAGTATAGTTTATTCTTTAAAATCACTTCTATTCTGCTATCTGACAATCCTAACCCTTCTTTACTAAAAATTAATTATCTTCTTGTACAGGATTCAAATTATGTTCCCATTTATTTATTTTGAAAATATACTCAGTTAGGATTCTAAACATATAAAATTAAGCCCACAATTAATTTTCTCCAATTTTTTATGATTTTCCAAATTCAGAATAGGGGAACCCAAAATCATTCTGACCTTGTCTCACAAAATTTATCATATTTCATGATTTACAATTCCATTGCTTACACCGTTTCTTCTATAAGAAACTAGGCTCAATAATATTTAATTTCATGTTTTATTAAACCTCTAATTCAACTTCCACAATTTTTTGTGATTTTTCAAATTTAGCCTACTGCTGCTGTCCAAAACTGTTTTAGTGCAAGATATTATTTACCATGTTTATAACACCCTTATTCCCTTTCTCTACAATATTTCCCATCACTTTCTCCTATTTCCCTTCACTAACTCATCAAGATCATAGAACCTTATATAAGAAAACTCTACTATAACATTATTTCCATGTTTTCTCAATAATAACAAACTTAAAAATATATTAAAATCTTGATGTACTTACCTTGTTCTATTGATTCCAATCTTTATTTTGATTTTCTCTCTCCTCCAGCTTCTATTCCTTGAATCCAATTTGGTATTCTAACTCCCCATAGTATCCTTAACATTTTTCTCTCTTGGTAGCTATGGAAATTCTTTTGATTTCTAGGTGAATTTTTGGTAGAAGGACTAAATTGTAAAGAATGAAAAGTTTCTTTCTTCTCTTCTCTTCTTCCTAACGTGAATGCATGGAAAATGGATGAGAATTTCCTCATCTTTCTTTCTTTATATATACTAATAAAATAATAATAAAATAATAAAATATCATATAAAAAATCAAATTAAAATATTAATAACTAATATTTATTTAATTAATTAATCTAAAATATCTCCAACATCATCATTACTTTCTAGATTTCTCTCTCTTCCAATTGACTATTTTGCCCTTTGTGATCTTTTAAAATTTCATTCTTGAGTCATCACTTAATTTTGGTAAAATTGCAATTTAGTCCATCATAATTCTTCACCTATTCAATTTGGTCCTAATTCATCAATTTTTCCTTGGTTTCTAGATCCTTCCACCCTTAAAATATTTGCACTATTAGTCCTTCAACTTTTTTATATTTACACTTTAATCCTTTAAATTTTGAGTATTTACTCTTGGGCCACAAAACTTTTCTCACTTTTACAATTTAGTGCTTTCTTGAATCAGTATGTCATAATATACTTCATAGTGACATAACTCAATTGTCCTTTTCTTGTTACTTTATTTCCTTATTTTACTATATTAAGATTAATATCTTACTGTAGAAATTTTCAGGGTGTTACACAAGTAGTTGGGCTTTTAAATGAAAATAAGGGAAAATGGCATCAAAAAGCCTTGTGGAAGAGTGGCTAAGTGATGCCACTTAGAGTGCAGGGAGGTGGCGTTAGTAGCTAGCAAGGAGATCCAGGGTTCAAATCCTAGCTCAGTGTTTTTAGAAGTTTAATTTTGGCCTTCTAGAAGGTTGGAAGTGGCGTGAAGATGGACTCTAAGGGAAGTGTTCAGGAGAGAAAATTAAGAAAAGGATCAAGGGGTTATCAGGGAGAAAAATGAGTAGATGAGAATGGGGAAGTGATAGAGCCGAATGGTGAATTGAGGGCCAGGTAATTCGGCTATAAGGGCTATAAATAAGTGCCGAATGCAGGGTTGCCAGGCTAGTGTCGAATTTCCTTCACCCTGTTACCAGAAACCCTTTTCCCTAAAAGCCAAAAACCCTTTTATTTTACTCTCCTTTTTTTGTGCCGATTTCTATTCTTTCTTTACACAATTTTCTTTATTTCATTTAGCCGATTCCTTCTTCTACTTTTCTTCTTTAATCTGTACCAAATAAACCTTATTCACCATACCAAGTTGAAAAGCTGAATCTTCCAAGGGCTAAATACTCTTCGACATAATTTGGTGTAAGTGTTTGTTCTTCCAATCCGTTTTGCTAAGAATCTATTACGCTGTTTGTCCCTCACTCTTTCTAATCAACTTTGGTAGGGAATTAGTATCGGATCTCGGGTTTTAGCTCTCTACCGAATTGCTTTTTAGGTGTTTACGATTTTAGTAAGTATTCCTCTCCCATTGGCTAAGGTGGTCGAATGTTCAAAGTTAAGGTAAGGGGACTTGTGCTGGATACGAGTCACCTATTATTCTGGTTTTAATAGTTAAGATTGGTGCAGATCTAGGAGTTGATCATGGTTAGTGATTTAAGAAGGGGCTGTTATACTTATCGCGTAAGGTGAGGTTAAGGTGAGGTTTCGATTTTAATAAAGTTATGTATTAAGCATGTGATTAATTGAAGGATGATATCGTTTGTAGGTTGGTGACTAAGGGAATCGCAGCACGCTTGCTTACCAGGTGTGTACATACACTGCACACACACTATGAATTGGCAAAAGCCGAAATGCCGAAATGTCGAAATACCGAAAAGTTAAAAGTGTGGCTACGGTGGTCTTGTGAGTGTGCGAACACTCGTAAGGGAGAGACCGATAGGTTTCTTGAGACCCACGGGCGATTCTGTGGACTTGGATTGTGATTTGGCCATACGGGCTGGAATGGGCTAAATGGGCCCGATGGGTTGTTGGGCCCATAAGAGGCAAAAATTGAATATTGATACTATGTGATGGGAATTTGTATGCGAGCATGAATATGAATGTGACTGGGCCTAACGGGCCATATAAATGTGATTTGGGCCTAATGGGCCATATACAGGTGATTTGGGCCTAATAGGCCATATGAATATGATTGGGCTTAATGGGCCAGATATAGGTAACTGAAGTTGTTTGGGTTTCTAAGGGGTTTTGAGCCTAGATAACTACATAAGACTTGATCAATATTTTGAGACCGTGAACAGGTCAAAGGTTTAAGGTCTGGCAATGGGTATATGTATGTCCAGGATTGGATCTAGGGAGAGCTTGGTACTTAAGCGGTCTTAATGACCCACCTCCTCTTCCCTGGAATCCTACCTGGTGCATAGTATTTGTTCAACTTAGCTCACAGAACTTGTTAACGGGCCAAGGTAAGTGGAAACTAGGAAAATTACCAAAATGCCCCTAAGGGCAAAAATGACTAAAATACCCCTAGGTGTTGAATGTAAGTTTTATAGATGTGACATGCATACATATTGTAACATCCCGAAATAGGGCCTAAACGGAACAGTGGTTACGAAACCACGAATTTGAAATAGAAAAGTTTAGTTTGATTAAATTTTATGATTTACCGAGTGATTAGATGCATGTGTTAGAGTACCGATTAGAAATTTCAGTGATTGCATGTCCGATTTGCATATTAGGGCCTAATTGCAAAAGTTGATAAATATGAGTTCTAAAAGTTAAAGGATTAAATTGAAGTGCATAATTGAAGTAGAGGTCCTTAAATGGTAATTAAATCATTATATTTTCATGGACAAAAAAAAGATATACATAGGTAGAAATAACAAAAAAATTTTAATGAAGGGTATTTTAGTCATATGATAATTAAAAGATTAAAAAAGGGAAAAAGATGGAAATATATGTTCATCTTCTTCCTTAGGACGAATATCAAGGGGTTCTCCATAGCTAGGGTTTGTTTCAAGCTTCCAAGCTCCATAGTAAGTGATTCCAAGCCCCGTTTTTAATGTTCTTTACGTTTTTGGAGTCCTAGTAACTTGCTTAAGCTTATTCTAGCAATAATTTAACTTAGGGTCTGTATTTGGAAAAATACCCATAGGTGAAATGCGTTTATTTTGATGTTTTATTATAGAATATGAAGCTTGAATTTATTTTAAACAACTTTTGCTAAGTGATTTTAAGCGAAAACGTGTAAAACGACATAATCAGTAAAAATACCTAATGTTCATAAGTACATGTTAGAGTGAGAATTTGATGTTTCCATAGAAGGGAAAAATGGTCAGCATGTCATAAAACATAAGAAAATAGGATGAAGTTTAATTTCTGAGCCTTAGGGCAAAAGTGTAAATATGTAAAAGTTTTGGGGCAAAAGTATAATTTTTCCAAAGTTTGAGTCAAGGACTGCTTTGATAAATGTGAGTATTAAATAACCTAAATTTATTATTATAGATCAAGAAGAACATAATACGGAGGTAGATCGGGGAAAGAAAAAGATAGAGGACTAAATCGATATAGTTGATTGTATTTTGTTTCGAGGTAAGTTTGTGGTAAATAAATACAATTTTCTATTATTTTATGTTACTGCTGTTAATTTTCCAGCATGTGTATATTTATTTCATGAAATTATTCAAAGAAGACTCCAACATGAATTGAAGGAGAAGTAATTTCAGATAGTCCCGGTTGAACCTTAGGAATGTGTAGGATACGAATGTCATGACATTAGTGTTTAAGGATACCATGTAAGCTCGTGCCAAGGCATGGCCATTGGTAAGGTTCTAAGGCAAGGATACCATGTCAAGACATGGCATTAATAAGTTACTATAAGGCAAAGGTCCCATGTAAGACCATGCCAAAGCATGGCATTGGTGAGTTCATAAGGCAAGGATACCACGTAAGACCATGACAAGTCATGGCAATGGTAAGGTACCCGTGTATCCTTAGTATTCCAAGTGGTTCAACAGGGGAAAATTTAAAGAGAACATCAAATTAAGGTAAGGTAAGACGAGTTATACATCAAAAGGTAAGATAAGCTAATGATAGAAGAACAAAGATAAGTATATAATGCTCATGTATGTTTGATAAGGAAAAAGATAAGTAAAATAATTCTTATGAAAGTTGTTATTTATCTGCTTGCAAACTTACTAAGCTTAATGCTTAGCCCTTTATTTTCCTTCTCTTTTATAGTTTTGACAAGCTATCTCGGGGGTCATAAAGCACGTCGGAGATCCGGACACACTATCATCAAGAATTATTTTGGTATAGCTAGACGCTTCATTTTGAGTATGACATGTATAGCATAGCAATCATTTTGAGTGTATAATATTATGATATGGCTTATGGATGGTATGAAAATGCTTGATGACGGTTAGCTATTGGATTGGCTAATCAAAGACATGTTTGGTTTTATGTATACCTAAATGCTAGTTATTCCATGGAAATCATGAAAAAGGGTGAATTTAGCTTTAAAACAGTATTGATCAGTAGAAATGATGTGGATTTGAAAAATCACTAAAAATATTATAAATGGACTTATATAGTAAATGAGAGATAGAATTAAATCTTATTGAGTCTATTTTCATATGGAGGAATCAAAACAAGTAAATGAGTTGTATTTTATGAGATACTTTAGTTTTAGTGAAACAGGGTCAGAGTGATTTTTGAATCCCCTATTCTAACTTTAGAAATTCACCATAAATTTTAAAAAAACAATTAGAAGTCATACTATATATTTATAGATTCCTTATTGAGTCTATTTTTAATAGAAATAATGGGAATAATCATTGGATTTTTATATAGGAAGAAATTTGATTTGTAGTGCACAGAGGTCAGATTAGCCGAACCCTAAAACATGGGAGACTTTAACTAATAAACTGTACTAATTGGCCCAACCAAAAATTCTATAAAAAAATTAGTAAGTATATATATAAGTCTAGTTTCAGGGAAAATTTACAGATTTTGATTTCAAGTTTTGTAACTCGAGATATGATTTTTTTTAGCAACTTTAACGCAGACAAACAATTTATTACGGGAAATAAATAAATTGTTTGAACTTGATTAAGTTGTAAGGTAAGTTTAGTAACACCTCGTGCTCGATTCCGGCGACGGTCTCTAGTAAGGGGGCGTTACACATATGATGTTCCGCTTAGGTTGCATATGGGGTGAGAACTATGAACGGAGGAAGTATATGAGGATCGCATGGTTGCCTGACAATCGTGGATCCACCAACGACTTTTAAAGTCCAATATGTAAATGAGGGTAGTACCGCTACCGGGCTACTATTGGTGTGTGGGCTGGGTGAGTCGATATTTATATTGCCACATGGTGTGACGGGGGATGGAGCTAGTGTGTAGTGGATGGATAATTTGGATAGGATTGCATTGCATGTTTGATGATTCTTCTTTGAATGCTTGTTTTTCATCAAGGGTTGTACACATTGAGTTTGCAAAACTCACCCCCTCTTTTATTTTATTTTCAGGTGATGCTCAGTAGAAGGTTCGATGTCAAGAGGGACTCTGGGTGGCCGGCTAGCAAGATAATTCGGACTTGGTTTTTTTAAGCATTTAAGTTTTTATTTCTTTTTAAGTATGCTCAGACCAGATTGTAATAAGGTTTTCATTATGTTATTATTACTTGAATTATTATTATTATTTTCATTGTAACTACTAGAAATAGAACACGGATTTCTTAAATTATAGTATGTTTTCTACGCTTCCGCAACTAAATTTCTAAGTGCTTTATTTTCATCCAATATTAAGTTTG
Source organism: Gossypium anomalum (assembly GCA_025698475.1). Lineage (NCBI taxonomy): Eukaryota > Viridiplantae > Streptophyta > Magnoliopsida > Malvales > Malvaceae > Gossypium > Gossypium anomalum. The sequence continues at coordinate 32,132,885 of CM046963.1, read as the reverse complement.
AACAAGTTTTTTTTTAAGATTCTCTCTTATTTTAAGAAGGGTTTTCAATGAAAACACAGTTTTCGCTAAAACACTTCAATGTGACACACCGGATCAGGTCGTAACGTCCGGGCTGGGTTTGGGGTGTTACAGAACCATTCAAAATACTATCGGATACTCAGGAATCTCGCACCCTAAGTGCCACATACATAGCCGAAGCTATCTCAATCTCGTATCACATATATAATGCTCACATTAGAGCTATCAACAGGTTTGCTCACACAAGCTGACGATCATGACAAAGCTACACGGTGTTGCTCACACAAGCTGACGAGAATCCGCAACACATGCTGGATAACTCAGCCACCAGTAGGACGTACGAACCAGCACCTAAAACAATAATAACCCCTAATGACATGTCATTCGTATCCTAATCTATTCCTAAGGTTCAACCGAGATTTCCAATGTTGAATCTTCGTTGAATAAGTCTGTAGTGTCGTATTCACAATTTATGCAATATTAAAGCATTTGAAACACAAATATAACAATACTTATTTGCATATGAACTTACCTCTGATGTAAAACGGCGAAACAAGTCAATTAATCCAAAACTTTGTTCTTTCCCCGATCTAAGTCTATATTTCTTTTTCCTTGATCTAAATGTAATCAAAATTAACTTTTTTAATAATCTCTTTATTCAATTTAGTCCAAATTATTCATTAAGGCAATTTTACAAATTTACCCTTAACATTTTAGCATTTTTACAATTTAATTCTTATTTCATAAAATCAAAAATTCGTGCAATTCAACCACAACCCATGCTAGCCGAATTTCAATTAGGTCCCTAGAAGTCTATATTTTTTATTTATTTCACAATTTAACCCCAAAAATTACACATTTCACAATTTAATCCCTTATTGTACATTTCACTAAAAATCACTCAACAAATGTTGTTTATCTAACAACAACACCATTAAACGTCAAAACACATACAAATTCATCAATGGAAAAACCTTAAACCTTTAACAATTTTGAAAAAGAGTCCCTGAGCTAGCTAGACTAAGCTGCAACAATCTCAAAAACATAGAAATCATTAAAAACAGGACAAAAACCACTTACAATGCAAAGAAAATAGCTTGGCTGAACCCTAGCTATGGCTTTCTTGACAAATTCAGCTATGGAGGACAAAATGAAGAAGATGGACAAATTTTTATTAAGTTATTTTAACATTATTTACTAAATTACAAAATTAACCTTAAGTTAAAACATTAAAAATTTACCTAACCATGTACATCTTTGTCCACTAACTTTATAAATGGGCTAATTTCCACTTAAGGACCTTTAATTTAATATTCCATAGCTATTTGACACCTTTAACTATTAGATTCCAAATTTTACACTTTACACGATTTAGTCCTTTTTATCAAATTAGGCATTCAAACGATAAAATTTCTTAACGAAAATTTCACACCATCATTCTATCATGTTGTAGACATTAAAATAAAAATAAAATAATTATTTTGACTTTGAATTTGTGGTCCTAAAAATATTATTCCGATTTGACTAAAAATGGGCTATTACAATTTTCACCTCTAAGATTAAAACCTATTAATTTAATACCTAAAACTTCAAGAAGTTAACAATGGTAACTTTTGAACACTTTAAAATTTTTTCAAATTGGTACATAGGCTAGCTAAATCGAGCTATTAAGACCTCAAAAACATAAATATTACAAGAAAATGACTAAATTGCACTAACCAATTGAAGGTTTGAAACTTAGAACCCTTGGTTGATTTTATGGCTTCTTCTCCTAGCTAGAATCGGTGTTTGAAAAATGAGGAAGGTAATATCTCTCTCTTTCTTTCCATTACCATGTTTTATGATATAATTTTATTTTAATTTGTTTAATAGGCATATAATGCTTACCCTCCACTATCATGTTAATTATTGTGGTCTAATTGTAATATAGGACCTAATTTAATTTCAATTTAAGTCCTCATTTATTTCCTAATTGAAAATCTACAGTGTTTGGAATTTTACAATTTAGTCCGTGGACCTTAATTAAGCATTAATTTAGCTAAGTTAATAATCCAAAATTCAATTCACTTACATCACAACTTCATAAATATTTAATGATGATATTTACGAACTCGAGTTACGAAAGTGAAGTTCTAAAACCATATTTTTTGGTACCACTATAAATCAGGCTATTACATGAGAACTCGCCGGATAATGCTCCAAGGCACTAAGTCCAATGGCTTGTATCCTATTTTACTTGCTCCTACCAACGTGCTTGCTTTCACTGCCACTAATAAATTTGTAACACCCTAAACTCGGCCTGGACATTATGGCCGAATCGGGCGCATCGCATTGAAGTGTTTTTGCAAAAACTGTGTTTTCATTGAAAACCCTTCTTAAAATAAAAGAAACTTTAACTATCCTTAAAAAACACTCCTTTCAATCACTTGTTTAAAATATATGATTTTATGAAAACATGTCATTTTAAAATGTAGTAGCGGAAACGTAGAAAAGTCATACTATAGTTTAAGAAACTGTGTTCAGCCTTTTATAATTACATCACATAAAAATAATAATAATCCAAATAATAATAAAGTGGAAGCCCTATTACAATCTAATTTGAAAAGTACTTAATAACATAGAAACTGATAAGCTTTAAATAGAAAAATAAGTCCAAATTATCTTGCTAGCTGGCCACCCAGAGTCCCTCCAAACATCGAACCTTCTACTGAGCATCACCTGAAAATAAAATAAAAGAGGGGGTGAGTTTTTGCAAACTCAGTGTGTACAACCCACGACGAAAACAAGCATTCAAAAGTCATCATACATCAAACATGCAATGCAATGCAGTGCAACCCACCCTAATAATCCAACCGGTACACTTCTGCTCCGTCCCACTTTTCACAACCTGTGGGGATATAAATATCGACCCACCCAACCGATACACATCAATGGTAGCCCGATTTCAGAACTACCCAAGTTGCAGCAAGCTGCCAATCACATATTGGGCTTAAAAGCCGTCGGTGGATCCACGGTTGTCAAGCAACCATACGACCCTCATATACTCCCTTTGTTCCATAATTCCCAATCCATATGCAACCTAAACAAGATATCATATGAATACATATGAATTCATGTAGCAATCATAAATCTTACACACAAGACTTAGGGGTATTTTAGTCATTTTCGCCCTTAGGGGCTTTTTGTTAATTTTTTTTATTATGGGTTTTTACTTACCTTGGCCCGTTAACAAATCCCGTGAGCTAAGATGAACAAACACTATGCACCAGGTAGGATTCCAGAGAAGAGAAGGTGAGTCATTAAGACTGCTTAAGTACCAAGCTCTCCCTAGATCCAATCCCAGACATGCATATACCCGTTGCCACACCTTAACTCTATGATTTGTCCACGGTCGCAATATATTAATTAAGTTTTATGTGGTTATCATATGCTAGGCCCAAAACCCGTACATACATGCATATGGCCCTCTTGGCCCAATTTACATTCATATGGCCCATCAGGCCCAATTCACGTTCATATGGCCCAATCTCATTTATATGGCCCATCTGGCCCAACTCACATTATGTTCATGCTCACATACAAATTTTCTATCACATAGCATATAAATTTTCTATCACATAGCATCGCTTATCAAATTTTGCCTATTATGGGCCCAACAGCCCTTCGGGCCCATTTAGCCCATTCCGACCCACTTGGCCTATTCATAACCCAAGTCCATGGAATCACCCATGGGCCTCAGGAAACCTATCGGTCTCCTCCTTACGAGTATTTGTGCACTCGCAGGACTACCGTAGCTAAACTTTCGGCTTTTCGCGTTTCGACTTTTGCCGATCTACTAGTGTGTACAGTGTAAGTACACACCTGGTAAGCAAGCGTGATGCGATCTCCTTAGCCCTAAACCTTGCGCGATAAGATAACAACCCCTTCTTAAATCCCTAACCACGATTAACTCCCAGATCTGCACCAATCTTAACTATTAAAACAGAATAATAGGTGATTCGTATCCAACACAAGTCCACTTACCTTAACTATGAACAATCGGCTACCTTAGCCAATAGGAGAGGAATTCTTACCAAGATCGCGAACACCTAAAGAGCAGTTTCGGCAGAAAGCTAAGATCCGAGATCTGATACTAATTCCCTACCACAGTCGATTAGAAAGAGTAAGGGACAATATTCGATACTTAGCAAGGAAAACCGATTGGAAGAGTAACACTTACACTAGATTCGGTCAAAGAGTATTCGGCTCTAGAGATCTGAATGGTACAATTGCTTATTCAGCTCCAAGGGAGAGAGGAAGAAGAATCAGCTAAACCCTAAAAGTGAAACAAAGAAATCAACACAAGAAAAATAAAAAGGGAACAAGGGTTTTCGGCTTTTGGAGAAATCGACAGAAAGAAAAGCAAGAAAACAAAAGGGTTTTCGACTTTTAGGGAAAAGGATATTCAGTAATAGGGTGAAGAAAATTCGGCACTAGCCTGGCAACCCTGCATTCAGTACTTATTTATAGCCTTATAGTCGAATTGCCTGGCCCTCAGTTCCCCATTCAGCTCCATCACTTCCCCCTCTCATCTCCTCGTTTTTCTCCCTGATAACCCCTTGATCCTTTTCTTAATTTTCTCTCCTGAACACTCCCCTTAGAGTCCATCTTCACGCCACTTCCAACCTTCTAGAAGGCCAAAATTAAACTTCTAAAAATACGAAGCTAGGATTCGAACCCTGGATCTCCTTGCTAGCTACTAACGCCACCTCTCTACACTCTAAGTGGCGTCACTTAGCCACTCTTCCACAAGGCTTTTTGATGTCATTTTCCCTTATCTTTATTTAAAAGCCCAACTACTTGACAACAAGGTCCTTTTAATTATTAAAATTTAATTTCTTCTACCCCTAGGTTTGAACTCAACCCTTGACCAAGACCTACCATCCCGTAACTAACACTTAACCGGAATTGCTAAGCTCAAAAGGAAAAATTTAAGATTTCAGGATTTTTGGGTTTCGAGATTTTTAGGGCGTTACAAAATTTGCTGATGATTCATCTCAAAGGACTGAATCAGATTTCAAGCTGACTCGTTGGCATCAAAGACTTGGTCACCTTTCTTTTGATGTTTTAGTTCATGCTTTGAAGTCTTGTAATATTAGTGTTCCACGTAATAAGCCATCTTCTCTGTAAATTGTATGTGAACTTGGCAGGTGTCATAAATTGCCTTTGAAACCTGCTAAATCAATGTACTTTGCACCTCTTGAACTTATTGTTGTCGACTTGTAGGGTCTTACCCCTTTTTTTTTCTAGATATCAATACTATAGTTCTTTGCTAAATGCTTTTTCAAGGCATACTTGGATTTATTTTCTTAAGAAAGAATTTAATACACTACAAGCTTTTTTTAATAAAAAAAGCATGTTGAATTGCAACTGGGGGTTAAGGTCAAACACTTACAAGCAGATGGTGGGGGTGAGTTTCGCAACTTTAATCTTCCTCTCAAGAATTTTGGCATTAAACACCACTTTTCTTGCTTGCACGTCTAAGCAAAATTAACTGGGGGAGCGGTGTCATCAACATATTGTAGAAACCAGATTGGTTTTACTTGCACAAGCGTCTTTGCCTCTTTCTTACTGGCCTAATGCATTTTTCTCTTCAGTATATTTTATTAATATGTTTCCTACAAAAGTTGTACCAGCCCGATTTTAGCTAAATCAGAACAGTGGTTTTGGAACCACAAATCTGAGGTCAAAATTTTTTTTAATATTATTTTTGGTGTTTATAGCATGTGATTAGATATGTGTGAAAATTTCGTTAGCTAATTTTATCGATTGGTTGGTTATTTTGACAAAAGGACTAAATCGCGTAAAATGCAAAAGTTCCATTCTACTTGTTAAAGTGCTTTAATAGTTATGAAATTTAAATGTGTAAGTCCTTATGTGGTTATTTGACCTTTGGTTAATGGGATGGACAAATATAGTCATCCATTAAGTGATTTTTAATGTTATAAGATAAGGTTAAAATGGTAATTAGTAATAAGGTTAATTAAATTAAACAAAACAAATTTATTAATCATTCTCATCTTTTTACAACTGAAAATGAGAAAAACAAGTTAGGGCTTTGAAGCTTTTTTATTTCGGCAACCTTGTAGCTCTATTAAGGTATGTTCTTTGCTCGATTATTTATGATTTTCATGTTTTTAAGATCGTTGCTTCGAGTATTAACTAGCCTGTGCTTTAATTTTTTGAATTAGTTGATGAATTTGTGAGTTTCCATTGATGATAGCTTGATGTTTTTGAATGTTGATGATGGAAAATGAATAACTGTTGATAGATTAATATGTTTTGTTACGTGATTTTTTAGAGAAAATACAAATTAAGGGTTAAATTATGAAAAGATGAAAATGTGGGGTTAAAAGTATCAATAAATGAGAAATATGGATTGCTAAGGGTACCATAGTAATTCGGCACACATGGGTTTGAATTGAATTTGTGTAAATTTGTGATTTTGAGTAATAAGGACTAAATTGTGAAAGTTGTGAAATTCTAGGGGTAAATGTGTAAAAATGCTTTAAAGTGTGTTTTTGATTGAATTGAGTAAATAGATGAATAAACAAGTCAAATTTTTATTATATATAGATCAAGAAAACTAAAACTCGGATCTCAATCGAGGGAAAAGTAAAGTTCTTGACTAAACGTTCACTTTAGCCGTTTTTACATCTAAGGTAAGTTCGTATGTTATAAATTCATTACATATGCATTTTATCTGTTTTGATATAGTATGAATTGTGATTATGTGATTATGAATAAGTTCGGAAGAGATTCAAGGATGATTCAATAGTTGGAAGCCCGGTCGAACCTTAGGAATGGTTTAGGATGCTAGTGTCATGTCATTAGGGGCATTTGTGTAACACCCTGAATTTTGGGCCTATAGGAATTGGGCTTTGGGCTTTAGGTCTCATAAAATTTTTAAGTGAGCAAGAAAATGACAAATGATATGTTGGCTTTAAGGGTTTAATGAATTTGGAGTGTCTAGGTGTGTTGGAGAAGTCTTGGGTTCGAGTTTTGTGGTGGATGAATTTTAATTTAATTATTAAAAGAACCAGGGTTGTGAGTAGTTGGGCTTTTAAATAAAAATAAGGGAAAATGGAATCAAAAAGCCTTGTGGTAGAGTGGCTAACTGATGCCACTTAGGGTGTGGAGAGGTGGCGTTAGTGGCTAGCAAGGAGATCCTAGGTTTGAATCCTAGCTTAGTATTTTTAGGAGTTTAATTTTGGCATTCTAGAAGGTTGGAAGTGGCGTGAAGATGGACTCTAAGGGGAGTGTTTAGGAGAGAATGTAACACCCCTTACCCGATATTGTTGCCAAAATCGAGCACGAGGCATTACTAAACTTAATCTATCACTTAAATAATTTTAAGATCTTTATTTAAACTTTTCGGAATATGCTGTTATTCTGCGTTGTAGTCGCTTAAAAATTCATATCTTGAGTTTCGAAACTCAAGATTTAGATCCGTAAATTTTTCCTGAAACTAGACTCATATATATATCCACTAATTTTTTTCTAGAATTTTTGACTTAGCCAATTAGTACAGTTTATTAGTTAAAGTTACCCCTGTTTCAGAATTCGACTGCACTGACCTCTACTTACTTCGAACCACTTTTCTCCCTATACAAAATTAATATAACTATACTGTTTGTTTCTATTAAAACTAGATTCAATAAGGATTCTAACCATATAAATTACACCACCTAATTACTTTTGTACAATTTATAGTGAATTTCAAAGTTGAAACAGGGGATCTAGAAATTTCTCCTCGACCTGTTTCACTAAAACTCGAGATATCTCATAAAATATAATTTCTTTACCTGTTTTGCTTATTCCATAAGAAATAGACATAATAGGCTTTAATTTCATATATTATTCATCTCAAAAATATGTTTAGTGATTTTTCAAAATCACGTCATTTTTGTTGTTTGAATCTGTTTTTAGGTTACTTTCACATTTTTCATAACTTTCATGTGATAATCACCATTCAATCATACATATTAATAAACATGCATATCATCGGCTATTTTTATTAGCTAATCTCTAGCAAGTATTTATACATCGTTCATTGTTCATATTATACTAAAAGTAACTAAGTTTCTATACATGCCATACACAAAACAAAACGTCTAATTATACCGAGTTATTTCTTTGATAGTGTGATCGGCCCCCGACGTTTCCTTCGATCCCCGAGTAGCTAGATAAGTACTCGATACAAAATGTGACTAAACTTTACAATTTAGTCCTTTACTTTTTCTTTTCCCCGATCTACTCCCGAATTTCGCTCTTCTTGATTATGGAGCTTGAAAGCTTGAAACAAACCCTAGCTATGGAGAACCCTTGAATTTTCGTCCTAATGAAGAAGATGGACAAAAATTGGCTTTTAATTTTGTTTTTAATTCATTTTAATAACTAAATGACCAAAATGCCCTTACTACTAAACTTTCCAAAAATTCCTTCCATGTCCTAATTTTGTCCATGAACTTAAAATTGGTCAAATTTCTATTTAAGACCTCCTAATTAATATTTCAATTCAATTTCATACTAAAAACTTCTAGAATGCAAATTTTGCAACTTATTCGATTTAGTCCCTACTTTCAATTTAAACACTTTAGGCATAGAATTTCATCACGAAATTTTCACACAATCATGCAATTATATCATGAACCTCAAAATAATAATAAAATAAAATTTTCTACCTCAGATTTGTGGTTTCGCAACCACTATTCCGTTTAGGCCCTATTTCGGGATGTTACATTTCTCCCCCTTTAGGGATTTTCGTCCCAAAAAATCTTACCTGAAAAGAAAAGATTTGGGTCTTGTTTTGCATAGCCTCTTCGGGTTCCCATGTAGCCTCGTCTACCCCATGCCTATTCCATAGTACTTTCACAAGTACAATACTCTTGTTCCTTAATTACTTTACCTCTCGAGCTAGAATCTTTCTTTGGTTCTTCACCGTAAGTCATGTCTGGCTGAATCTCAACCTCTGTCTGGGAAATTACATGTGACGGATCTGAACGATAACGACGTAGCATAGACACATGAAATACATTATGAATCTTTTCTAACTCAATCGGCAAGGCTAACCGATATGCTAATGGTCCGACTCTCTCAATCACTTCAAACGGTCCAATAAAACGTGGACTTAGTTTGCCTTTCTTGCCAAATCTGAGAACTTTCTTCCACGGGGATACTTTCAAAAAACTTTGTCACCAACTTGATACTCAATCCCTTTTCTCTTCAAATCGCGCATCGACTTTTGTCTGTCTGAGGCTTGCTTTTAAGCAATCTCTGATGATTTTTACTTTCTCTTCTGTTTCCTTAACTAGATCAACCCCATAAATCTGATTTTCCTTAAGCTCCGTCCAATACAAAGGTGTGCGACATTTACGTCCATACAAAGCTTCATAAGGTGCCATCTTCAAACTCGACTGATAACTATTATTGTAGGCAAACTCTACTAATGGTAAATATTTTTCCCAATCGCCTTGAAATTCCAAAGACACAACATCTAAGCATATCTTCAAGTACTGAATAACTCTCTCTGATCGACCGTCGGTTTGAGGATGGAAAGTCAGTACTAAAACTCAACTTCGTACCTAAAGCCTCTTGTAACTTCTTCCGAGCGCGTGAAGTAAATCTTGGATCTCTGTGTCTGAAATGATCGATAATGGCACTCCATGTAGTCTAACTATCTCTCAAATATATAACTCAAACCAACTTGTCAAGTGAGTAATCCATACGGATTGGGATAAAATGAGCCGACTTAGTTAGCTTATCAATCACAACCCATATTGCATCTTTCTTTTTCAGTGTTATTAACGCAACCCATCACAAAAATCCATAGTAACTCATCCCCATTTCCATTCCTAACTAGCACAGTTGCAATAATCCTGAGGGTACCGATGTTCGGCCTTTACCGTTGACAAATCAAGCATCTAGAAACAAACTCAAATGTCTCTTTTCATTCCTACCCACCAATACAATTTCTTCAAATCGTTATACATTTTTGTACTTTGCTGGATGAATAGATAAAGAAGCGCTATGTGCTTCTGTAAAATCTTTCGAATAAGCTCATCATTCTTTGGTACACAAATTACTGTCTCTAAACATCAAACGACCATCGAACCAATCCCAAAATCGATTCTATGCTCGACTCGCATTGAACTCTTTTTTAGCTTGTAACTCATTATCATCTTTTTGAGCTTCACAAATCTCTTCAAGAAATACCGGTTTAACTCTAAATTCAGCTAAAATAGAACCATCATTTGACATGGCTAAATTGGTATTCAAAGCTCGCAATGTAAATAAAAGTTTCTGCTTAGAGCGTCAAGAACTACATTTGCCTTACACAGGTGATAATCAATCACTAACTCGTAATCTTTAAGCAATTCCAACCATTTTCTTTGCCTAAAATTCAATTCTTTTGAGTCATCAAGTATTTCAAGCTTTTATGATCGGTAAATATTCGCACCTTTCACCATACAAATGATGTCTCCAAATCTTCAACGCAAAAAATAATGGCGAATAGCTCTAAATCATGTGTCGGATAGTTCTTCTCATGTGGTTTTAGCCGTCTAGAGGCATAAGCAATTACCTTCCTTCCCCGCATAAGTACACAACCAAGTCCATTCATGGACGAATCACTCAGAAATCACAAACTCCTTACAGTTCGGTTGTACTAAAACAGGAGCTTTAGTCAATAATGTTTTTAACTTGTCAAAACTCATTGACACTTCTCATCCATTCAAACTTGATATCCTTTCGTAGTAATCTTGTCAATGGGTAGCTATCATGGAAAATCCCTTTACAAATCGTCTATAATATCCAAAGAAGACCAAGAAAACTTCTAACTTCGATACATTTTTAGGAGGCTTCCAATCCACAATAGCTGAAATCTTGCTTGGATCAACCTTAATACCTTCACTTGAGACAATATGTCCAAGAAAACCAACTTCTCGTGAACTGAATTCACTTTTCTTTGAACTTGGCATACAACCGATTATCTCTCGAATCAGTAAAGCTGTTCTCAAATGCTCGCATGCTCGGGCTCATCATGAGAATAAATCAAGATATCATCAATGAACACAACTACAAACTTATCCAAGTACGGTCTGAAAATTCGGTTCATTAAGTCCATAAAATGGCAGAGCATTAGTCAAGCCAAATGGCATCACAAGGAACTCATAATGACCATACCTAGTCCGGAAAGCGGTCTTGGGACATCCGACTCTTTAACTCATAACCGATAGTATCCGGATCTCAAATCTATCTTGAAGAATACAGTAGAGCTCCCTTCAATTGATCAAACAAATCATTAATTCTAGGCAATGGATACTTGTTCTTTATCATACCTTGTTAAGTTGCCGATAATCTATGCACAACCGCATCGATCCGTCTTTTTTTCACAAATAGCACTGGTGTGCACCCATGGTGAACTCTTGGGTCTTACAAATCCTTTATCTGTTAATTCCTGAATCGAGCTTTCAATTCTTTCAATTCCAACGGAGCCATTCTATAAGGAGCAATAGAAATGGGCGTGGTACCGGAATCAACTCAATACCAAACTCAACTTCTCTAACAGAGGTAAGCTCTGGTAGTTCTTCCTAAACACATCGGAAACTCACATACCACAGTGCATCGACTCAATTTTTAATTCGGGTTTTTAGTGTTCAACACAAAAGCAAGATAAGCTTCATACCCTTTTCTCAAACATTTCTGAATGGACATATACGAAATTATGGGAAATGAACTATCTCGACTCTTCCGAATTAACTCAAGAATTTCACCATTTTCACACTTCAACTCAATGAATTTCTTTCTACAATTCACTATCACATCATGTGTAGTCACCAATCCATACCAAGAATCACATCAAACTCATCAAATGGCAATAGCATGAGATCACCGGAAAAAACAATAACCTCTAATCATCAAAGGACAATTTCTACATACTTTATCTACTAATACATGCTTGCCTAATGGGTTCGATACTTTGATCACAAATTCAGTAGATTCTATAGGCATACTTATACTAGACATCAATTTCATACAAACATAAGAATGAGTCGAACCGGATCAATCGAGCCATGACATTAATATTATGTAGAGAAAATGTACCCATAATCACATCGGGGAGGATGCCTCTTCGCGTGCACGAATAGCATAAGTCCTTGCGGGGGCTCTAGCATCCGGTCTCACAATCGAATCTCTAGAGGTACCTCTGTTACTGCTTCTACTCTTGGTTGCCTCGGTGGTGCGCCTCTAGTAGGAGCATTTCCGGATCTAGCACTCAGTATTACTTCTCGGCTAGCCACTTCGGACATTCTCGTACAAAATGATCTGAGCACCACATTTATAGCAAACATTTTCGCCGCCCGACAAGGACCATAATGAAGTCTACCACACCGTGGACACCTGATCTACCCCCCATGCGACATTACCTACACTCGCAAATCGAGGTGGTCCGAGCCTTCGGATCTTTAAATCGCTACCTCTATTCTCGACTAGCTTGCCTGCACCGAAAAGCTAGATCCGGTAGAAAACTCTTTGGGCCTTTTGGATGTAGCCCGAAATGACCTACTCATCTGTCTCTTCTTTGTATCTTGTGTCTCTGTCTCAACTTTACCTTTTCTTTTTAACAACTCCTCTCGCCTTACAGGTGCTCTCAACTAAAATAACGAGCTCTTTTATTTCTAGAACACCCACCGACATCGGATATCATCATCATTTAACCCATCCTCAAACCTTTTACACATGATAGCCTCTGTGGACACACATTCTTGAGCATATTTATCGAGCACGACAAATTCACGCTCATAATCGCCATTTGTCATATTGCCTTGTTTCAATTCCAGAATTCTTTTCTCTTACGGTCAATAAACCTCTGATCGATGTACCTTTTACTGAAATTCCTCTGAAAGAAATCCCAAGTGACCCTCTCCTTTGGTACAAGCGATATAAGTGTCTTCCACCACGATAGTAGGCTGAGTTTCTAAGAAGTGATACTACACATTTCATACATTCCTCGGGTGTACAAGATAGTTCACAAAGACTCGATAGTATTTTCTAACCAAAATTCTGCTCTTTCTGCATCATCATCTTTTGTCGCTCAAACTCTTCTCGCCCCTTGTTTCTGATTCTATCAATCGGTGGCTTTTCTCTTATCACCGCACTCTGTGGATCGGGAAGCTTGAGCTACATGGGTAGCCCGAGAATCATGAGGGGTGGAGGTCTAATCTGCGGATTTGTGCGAATGAACTCGGCAAACCAATCATTCAAAGCTTGGAAGAGAGCTTCTCGAGCCACTCCTCCTCGATCAACGATTCTTCGGCCTATTCTCCGATGGCGCCCCTTCTTCATGGAGCAGCGCATTACTTTCTACATCATCATCACCAGCTCGCTCGGGATCCATTACTATAAAACAAAATATTTAAAATCGTCGAGTCGTCACACTATCAAAATACAAATTATGGCATGTATAGCTAGAATTTTACTCACACTAACTGTTCCGAGAACCGACTAAACCTGCTCTGATACCAATAAATGTAACACTCCTTACCCGATATTGTTTCCAAAATCGAGCACGAGGCATTACTAAACTTAATCTATCACTTAAATAATTTTAAGATCTTTATTTAAACTTTTCAGAATATGCTGTTATTCTGCATTGTAGTCGCTTAAAAATTCATATCTTGAGTTTCGAAACTCAAGATTTAGATCCGTAAATTTTTCCTGAAACTAGACTCATATATATATCCACTAATTTTTTTCTAGAATTTTTGACTTAGCCAATTAGTACAGTTTATTAGTTAAAGTTACCCCTGTTTCAGAATTCGAATGCACTGACCTCTACTTACTACAAACCACTTTTCTCCCTATACAAAATTAATATAACTATACCGTTTGTTTCTATTAAAACTAGATTCAATAAGGATTCTAACCATATAAATTACACCACCTAATTAATTTTGTAAAATTTATGGTGAATTTCCAAAGTTGAAACAGGGGATCTAGAAATTTCTCTGACCCTGTTTCACTAAAACTCAGATATCTCATAAAATATAATTTCTTTACCTGTTTTGCTTATTCCATAAGAAAATAGACATAATAGGCTTTAATTTCATATATTATTCATCTTAAAAATATGTTTATACAATTTTTAGTGATTTTTCAAAATCACGTCATTTCTGTTGTTTGAATCTGTTTTTAGGTTACTTTCACATTTTTCATAACTTTCATGTGATAATCACCATTCAATCATACATATTAATAAACATGCATATCATCGGCTATTTTTATTAGCTAATCTCTAGCAAGTATTTATACATCGTTCATTGTTCATATTATACTAAAAGTAACTAAGTTTCTATACATGCCATACACAAAACAAAACGTCTAATTATACCGAGTTATTTCTTTGATAGTGTGATCGGCCTCCGACGTTTCTTCGATCCCCGAGTAGCTAGATAAGTACTCGATACAAAATGTGACTAAACTTTACAATTTAGTCCTTTACTTTTTCTTTTCCCCGATCTACTCCCGAATTTCGCTCTTCTTGATTATGGAGCTTGAAAGCTTGAAACAAACCCTAGCTATGGAGAACCCTTGAATTTTCGTCCTAATGAAGAAGATGGACAAAAATTGGCTTTTAATTTTGTTTTTAATTCATTTTAATAACTAAATGACCAAAATGCCCTTACTACTAAACTTTCCAAAATTCCTTCCATGTCCTAATTTTGTCCATGAACTTAAAATTGGTCAAATTTCTATTTAAGACCTCCTAATTAATATTTCAATTCAATTTCATACTAAAAACTTCTAGAATGCAAATTTTGCAACTTATTCGATTTAGTCCCTACTTTCAATTTAAACACTTTAGGCATAGAATTTCATCATGAAATTTTCACACAATCATGCAATTATATCATGAACCTCAAAATAATAATAAAATAAAATTTTCTACCTCAGATTTGTGGTTTCGCAACCACTATTCCGTTTAGGCCCTATTTCGGGATGTTACAGAGAAAATTTAGGAAATAGATTAAGGAGTTATCAAGGAGAAAAATGAGATAAGAAGGGGGAACTGATGGACCTGAATTGGGAATTGAGGGTTAGGCAATTTGGCTATAGGCTATAAATATGTGCTAAGTTTAGGATCCTAGGCTAATCCCAAATTCTTCATTTTTTTTAAGTGTCGATTGGCTTTTCCATCTTTGCTAGCTGATTCTTTTTCCATTCTCTCTCCTCAATTCTCTTTTGATTTACCGTTTAGGTTAGCCGATTCCTTCTTCTACTCTTCTTCTTTAATTTGTGCCTAATAAACCTTATTCACCATATTAGTTTAAAAGTTGAAAAGCCGAATCTCCCTTGGGCTAATTGCTCTTTTGGTGTAAGTACCTTATCTCTTTTTTGGCTAGTATTATTAATACCGATTACTCCTCTCCCTCACTCTTTCTAATCGACTTTGGTAGGGAATTAGTATTGGATCCCAGATTTTAGCTCTCTGCCGAATTGCTCCTTAGGTGTTTTGCAGTTTTAATCTAGGGAATACGTGATCAAGGAAAAGCTATTAGGGATTGGTGTTCAAGGTTTGTGACTAAGGGAATCGCAGCACACTCGATTACCAGGTGTGTACGCACACTTCACACACATAGTAGATCGGCAAATTTCGAAATGCCAAAAAGCCGAAACGTCGAAATGCCGAAATGCTAAAAAGCCTAAAGTTTGGATACGATAGTCTTGCGAGTGCGCGAACACTCGTAAGAGGGTATTCGATACGATACCAGAGACCCCATGAGCGATCTCATGGACTTGGGTCACATTTTGGCCAATTGGGCCAAAATGGGCCAAATGGGCCCGACGGGCCCGTGAGCCAAAATAAGCAAAAGTTGATAATTTGTTAATATGTGATGATCTGATTAAGTTTGTTGAATGGTTTGGATTGGATTCGGGCCTGATGGGCCATATAAGTGTGATTGAGCCTAATGGGCCATATAAATGTGATTGGGCCTGATGGGCCATATGAATGTATGGAAGCCTGTAGACTTGCTAGGGTTTTGTCATAGACTTGTAGGCCTAGTTTCTAATAAATCCTTAAGCAGCACAGAACTTAACTAACTTATCAAATTTGTCTGTGGACAAGTCATAAGGGTAAAGTGTGGCAATAAGCATATGCATGTCTAGGATTGGATCTAGGGAGAGCTTGGTACTTAAGCGATCTTAATGACCCACCTCCTCTTCTCTGGAATCCTACCTGGTGTGTAGTGTCTGTTCACTTTGGCCAACGAGGACTTGTTGACAGGCCAAATTTCGTAATTAAGACCCATACTACTAAGAAATTACCAAAATACCCTGTAGGGTAAAAATTACTGAAATACCCCTATGTGTTATGAGTATGATCTATGCATGATATTGTTGCATCCATACATTATTGTGTTGCATATGGGCTGGGTTTATGATTGGAGGAAATGTATAAGGATCGTATGGCTGCTCAACGACTGTGGATCCACCGAAGGCTTTTTAGCCACCGAGCGCGACTTTGCTTTTGCACTGTTAAAGTAGTGCCAGAACTGGTGTTACACCGCTTATAAGCGCTATCTTTGCACCGCTTAAGTGGGGCCGCACTAGTTCCACACTGAGTTGTAATAAGGATGAGTGGGTCGAGTATCTTCCTACAGTAAGTGTTGGTTGAAAAAGAGGTGTAAAGGTTGGATAGGGATATAAGCATTTGCATACATACGTCATGATTGGATTATGAAAAGGGCTTGGCCCAGTTAAATGTGATATGTGGAAATTGACATGGGTTCAGGCCCTACTTAGGCCAAAATGGGCTAAGGCCTAGAGGCCACTGTATTTGAATTGGGTTTAGGCCCAAAATGATTTGTCTGTTGCATGGTTGTTTGATGAGGGTTGTACACACTGAGCTTTCGAAAACTCACCCCCTCTTTTATTTTCTCATGTGATGCTCAATAGGAGGTTCAATGTTTGGAGGAACTCAGGGTGACCAGCTAGCAGGACAACTTGAATTTTTTTAAAAAGCATTTAAGTTACTAGTTTATTAAGTAATTTCCTTTTTTTTTTAGTCTGGATTGTAATAAGGCCTCCCCTCTTTGCTATTATTTGGTTTATTATTTTTATGTGATGTAATCATGGAAAGTTGAACACGATTTCCTAAATCATAGAATGTTTTCCACGTTTCTGTAACTAAATTCTAAAATGACATTTTTTCTTATATCAAATGTTTAGAACAAGCTTTCGCAACTGAAAAGAGATTTTACGAAGTAATTGAGATGTATTGTTCTAAGGAAGGGTTTTCAATGAAAATAAGGTTTTTGCTAAAACACTTCAATGTGACACACCAGATTCAGCCATAACGTTCGGGCCGAGTTTGGGGTGTTACAATTTGAGTTGGCTTCAGGCCATGATATAGCACTAAGGGTGCAAGATAATCTGATTTGGCTTTGGGCCATGCATATCGGTTGATTTGGCTACGGGCCATGATATCAGAATTACGGATAAGTTACCTTGATTTAGTTTCGGACCATGGTATAGGCACTTATCGTGTGAGATCTCTGTGTGTCCTACTTCTATTCTTAATGGTTCAATGGATAAGCTAAAGACGAGAATGTGTATGAAATTCATATGAGATGATATAGGTATGTGAAAGAGCTATTTGAGCATTGAATCAAGAAAAACGATGATGAAAGCATATAGTTTTACGAATGAGCACATCGAAGGTTTGTTAGTTAATGAGCTATGTGTTGGTGTTTCAATTAATTGAATTATATTTATCTGATTGTATTAGTTTTATTTTATACGAGCTTATTAAGCTTTTTAAAAGCTTACTTTGTGTGCTCCTTCCCTGTTTCATAGATAAGCAAAGCTAGCTCAGACTCGGGGATCGTTAGGAAACGTCATCACACTATCAATTACTTAGTTGGTACTTTTAAAGTCTTTTAAATTTGGTATATGGCATGTATAGGCTAGTGTCATTATGGTATATTTTGTGTTATGAAATTATAGGCATGTGATTTGGCTTGTACATGTAAAGTTGTGGGATGTGAATTTTGCTTTTAGAATGTGTTTATATATACTATGTGATGTGTGTGGTATGCCTTGTGAATTTAGTCAAGTTGTTGTAGTTGTTTTGATGGTTGGATAAATGTGAAATGTTCATGGTATTGAATGGATTGTAAATTGGCATAGTATGGTATAAGATTAAGGTCTTGAATTGGTGTTATTTTGAGATTTGAGTTACTTATTTTGAAGGATGAATAAATGTATATTGAAATTAGGTGGAATTGATAAATTTGGCATATGAAATTAATATGATTGGAGTAGTAAATGTGTATTGAATTAGCTAATGTTATTATGGTATGAAATGTGTATGAGTTAATGATGTTTTGGATGCCTATAAATGTATTGAAATGGTATAAAATGTCTTGTTGTAGGAAGGCATGAAGAGGGTAAGGAAAGTGGTTTGAACCAAGCCTATTTTAACTCTACATGACCGAGCAGATGGACGTGTGGCTCGACCATGTATGACACATGACCTTGGTACACGGCCGTGTATCCCCTGGGGGTACCCTTTCGAATTAAGTCAATATACCCTACAGGTTTAGTACGGCCTAGACACACGGGCATGTCTACTGATCGTGTGTGCCACACGGGCTGGCACACGGGTGTGTGGCAGGCCGTGTGACCCAAGTCAGTAACGCCTCCAATTTTCACACGGCCTGGCACACGGGCGTGTCCTCGGCCGTGTAGTGCAAGTCAGTATGTATGCCCTATTTTCACACGACCTAGACACATGGGCATGTCTGAGGCATTGTTTACGAGATTGGTTTAGTCCCAAACCTTCTCTAAAGCATGTTTAAGGTATCGTAGACCTATTTAAGGGACATTGTGTATGTGAATAAATGTTTATTGAGTTGTGAAATGTTAGTTAAATGTTGTGTTTGATCGGTAATACCTCTTAATCCTAATTCGGCGACGGACACGGGTTAAGGTTGTTACAAAAGCATTGAGTGGAATTGATTGTGATTTTCCGTGATAAGTTTTATAAATTTATAATTAATCGTTCTTGAAACTTATCACGACGTAGGCAAGTGTACCTATCGAACAGTAGTATAGCTTTAACAAGACCGGATTGTCGAACCCAAAGGAACTAAAAGTACTAGTATTAATTGTTTTTTTATTATCTAGCTTAAAAATAAAAGGGTTTGTTTTAATTAACTAATTAACTAAACTAAGAAATCACAGAAAATAGAAGCGAGGGATTAATTTTGGAAAAACGATTGATTTAAGACAATACCTAAGGAAAAATCCACCTAGATTTCACTTGTTATTTTGACTCCGAATCAGACGATTTATTCATTTAACTTGTTCCGCAGAAATCCCTGAGTTATGTTATTATCCCTATTCAAGACTAATAACGTCTAACCCTAGGTTGAATAATTGAAATCTCTTTCTAATTAACACCCTAATGTTGCATTAACTCTATCTATGGATCCCCTTATTAGGTTTTACCCCAATTCGGCAAGATCTTGTCACCCTATCTCTAGGCGCGCAATCAACTCCGCTTAATTATGACAAAATTACTCTTAGGCAGGGACTATTCATCCTCCAAATAAGAGCATTAACTTGAATCAATATCCTGAAATACCGAAACAAGAATTAAGAGTACATAATTAAGAACAAGTTAAATATTTATCATACAATTCAGAAAATAATAACAAGATCCATCTTAGGTTTTATTCCCCTTAGGTATTTAAGGGGTTTAGTTCATAACTAAATAGAAAAACATCTCAGAAGAATAATGAATACAAAACATAAAGAAAACCCAAAACTCCTGAAGTCTTGATGATAAATCCAGCTTCTGAGATAGATCAATCGGCTTTCTTCGAGTAATCCCTTACTCCCTACTTTACATCCCCCCTTTAGTCCTCCTCTAGGGTGTTTAAATAGGCTTTAGAATGCCTAAAAGCCCTCCAACCCACCCTTTTCTGAATAAAACTTAATTAGGGCTCGGTAGGGACACCCCCGTGTGACACGCCCCTATGCGATTACTTCAGGCCGTGGTCAACGCTGAGAGATCAACACGCCCGTGCTGAGGTTGTTTTAGGCCGTGGTCGAGCCTGTTAAAATGGCACAGGTGTGTGTTCTGTCCGTGTGAGGAAGTCCAGGCCGTGTTGTTTTCCCACGTCGACCCATTTTCTCCGTTTTTGGCCTGTTTCTTGTTCTTTTTGCTCTCTTATGCTCACCTAAGTATAAAACATGAAATTAAAGGATTAGGAGCACCAAATTCACCAAATCTAAGGAGAAATCATTCATAAATGTGTTAAATATGTATAAATTACGGTTTATCAAATACCTCCACACTTAAGCGTTTGCTTGTCCTCAAGCAAAATCCTCAATTCACAATTAAGAATTCCTTTTTCTCAACTTATAATTCCTATCAATAATATATCAAACTAATCCATTAGTAATCATACATTGAGAATTCAACTAGAAAGACATTAAAGTTTCAAACATTCCAAGTTGAGCATTTAATCATGAAAAATATAGGCATTTCCCTTTATTTAAATAGTCACCTTTGATTCAAAATCACACAGAATTTAACATCTTCACTAAAGATTCACTCAAATCACTCGAAGTGTTTAAAGATAATGAATGTAGCACTCAATAGTCAATATGAAAAGTTATTACCATAAGCTTGCATGAAAATCAAATCTCCACCACTATAAATTGTGATGATACATCAATCAAAAGGTCTTTAGAGGGTTGTAACGAGGCTTGGTTAGGGGGTGTGGTCACAAGCTAAAAGAAAAAGTTAGAATCGAGATTGAATTGAAAAATTACTTAACTAGAAAAATATTTAATCACCACTTACGTACAACAGAGCTTCTTTTCAGAGTATGAAATTTAAACACTTGAGCTCAAAAATGAAAGATCACTACTAATATGTATTTTATTTTATTTTATTATTTTTTTTAAGAACAAGTTAAATAACATAGAGTAACTATTAAGAACAAGACATAGCTAAGTAATTTATTCAAATCAAATCTCGTCAAAAATAGGGATCAAATTAATTGAGGGGATTTCGACAATAATAAGTTAAGGGTTAATATTGGGGATAAATCAAGGAATGGCTTGTTAGGCTTAAAGGGGTTTACTAAGGGTTAAATGTGAAGGTAGGCTTTTCATGGCATGAGTGGGTTAATCCTAAGTGCCTCTATCCTCTTGACATATCAAATCAAATGGTGTGGTCTTGACATGCATAATCAAGCAAGTTCTAGAATAAAAATTCGATATTGACACACTCAAGTAATAATAAAAGTGAGCATGAAAGAAATAATGATGCTCTTTAAAGGCTCAAAGTCTCACAAATACTATGGCTTTTTGATGTTTAAACCTGTGGATTTCAATTCAAGATAATACTTAAACTTTGGGAAAACAACCTAAAATTTTAAATTCTCAAAAATCAACTTATCATGCTTAATTCTCTGATGTCTTAAAGTTTAAATAACCAATGCATGAATGCCTATATTTTAATTCAAGATATATCAATAAAAGTCATAAATTAATCAAAATTCATCCTAAAAATGATATGAAAGATTCACAAGAGAACAAGACAAAATTTAGGGATTTTTCTGATAGTGATATAATTTACCCCCCCACACTTAAGATGTACATTGCCCTCAATGTACAAAGATAAAGTTAGTGGCAATTGTAGATAAAATATCATAAGATAGGGAGAGAAGTGAAACTTTCTGAATGTTAAATGAATGAACTCCCTAGTTTGGAGTTATGTAGAGTGGAGGACTATACTCCGGTGGTGGTAGAGGTTGGGTTCCACAAGTGCTGCGCCAAAAGAATATTATATCTCGTGGTCGAGTAGGGCATGGCAGTTGTGGAGAACCTTTTCCAGTGGAGTTTGAGGTTCCTAAGTAATTGTGAGCTTTGTAGCTCTTTCTAACTGTGATAAAATCAAGAACTTTTTAGGAATATAGAGAAGAATAATTACTCATAATGAAATAGCCGAGAATAAAATTTGTTTATAAATCCTAAAAATAAAAATAGTAGTAAAAAGGAAATAAAATGAAAAGTTAAAAGTGAAAATAATAAGAACACTGAAAAATAGAAATAAAAATAAAAATAAAGATAAAGTAAAATAAAATAAAATAAAATATTTAAACATCATCATCGCCGAATGGTTCGCGAGGTGGTAATGGCGATGAGATGTGGATGTGCTGACAAATCTACTATAGAGTAGCATCAATGTTATTAAATCGCTAAAAACACTGCTGCTCAAATCTAGTGAGGCGCTCAGAGATGTCAGAATATGAAGCCGCTACATGAACTGGCCGATAGGTGGGTGGTGGCTGAGACGGTGGGTCCTCGTGTCGTGGAGGGACATCATCAGTAATTTCCTCGAGAGCCTCCTCCTCGGTTGATTAGGCCAGACGATATTGAGGAGGGTAGGTTCCACGGTGCTTTTCAATCATCCTCGTACTTAGCATGCTCGAGATGCCTTGTAGAGACATCTGGCCAATGAGGGTAAGGGAGGATTCTTGTGCTGCTGTGTTGAGGGGCCCAAAGTGCCGAGCTAGTTGAGTTACGTAGGGGCCAATAAAGATGACCCCCTTCCGATGTCCCTCCGTCTAATAGCGAATGGCAAGGGTGATGAAATAGGTAAGGTCGAAGACGTGCCCGTGTGACATACACCATAAGAAGTAGACGTCGTGAGTGTTGACGACGCCAGTGC
The DNA here is from genome assembly GCA_025698475.1 of Gossypium anomalum. Classification (NCBI taxonomy): domain Eukaryota; kingdom Viridiplantae; phylum Streptophyta; class Magnoliopsida; order Malvales; family Malvaceae; genus Gossypium; species Gossypium anomalum. The sequence continues at coordinate 32,110,075 of CM046963.1, read as the reverse complement.
TCTCTCTCCTCTCTGTCAGAGTGCGAGCCAAAATAAAATGTAAGTACCTCAAGGATGGATGGAGAGATGATGCCTTGGAGCGACTGGGGTCGTAGGTGGCCAAATGTAGTACTAACACGTCCCAACACCGTAAAAGGGAACGATAAATGTGGCGGTTGAGAGTGTAGAGGTCATTCTTCTCCTTGAACTCCTCTGTGTAGAGGCCCAGTGCAGTACCGAATTCTGGGATGCTTAACTGGCGGACTAATTCGTCGAGGCAAAATTGGACCGTTCCGGGATCATCGTAATTGGTCATTACAGTCTGAAGATGGAATGTTGAGCATAGTTCCATTGTGATCTCGAGATACGTCGACTTGACGATCTCAAAGAAAAGCTCCCAAGGGTCGGTGGTGAGGAGGGCCTGAATCACATCAGCCAATTGGACTTATTCTACTGCAGCCCAGTCGATGCAGCAGCCCGCAACTAAAGGTTGGGCCCGAAGTATTTGATAGAGTTCTTCTTGAGGTCCAATGGGAAACTACAGGAAGGGGTGGCAAATTTCAGCGGTAGAACCCGAGGAGGATGACGCACCCTTCCTTTTCTTCGAAGTGGGGACGATGGCTTTCTTTCCATGTGAAGATGACATGGTATACCTACAAGAAAAACCATTATTCCGTCTTGATGAATGGACCAGGTAAAACGTAAACAAATTCAAAAAGGAAAAAAGTCATAAATAATTTCAGCCACAACTACTAACACTAATAAACCTAACCAAAACAATAAATTTTATGGCATAATGTCGTGGCATTAGTATGAATATCAAAATTGCAAAGAACTCTATGGAAATGTAAAAAGCATTAATGTATCACAATGCATGAATTATAATGGCAAAGAATAATAAGCAAGTGAGAACTATGAATATTGACTAGAATAGGTAAATGGGGCATGAAAAATCATGAAATAATAAAAAAAATTTCACATGGAATAAATGATAACTAATCTAAAAATAAAATTTGAATGATAGCAAAATGGAAATAATGTGAGATAAATGAAGATTATTATGATAAATAGCATTAGAAATAAGTAAAATTAAAGAGAAAAGAGTAAACAAATGCTAAAAAGAGGAGTTTGGGCATCAAAGATAGAGTTGGAAGCGGCGCACAGGCGTGGCAGGGAGGCCATGTGGAGTTACAGCGACTAGGGTTAGGGATTTTAGGTGAGGAAGATGATGAATTGTGAGGGGGTTTTATAGATTTTGGGGCGCACAGCCAGGGGACACGCCCGTGTGCCATAATTTTAGCCCGTGTGTTTTGAGTTTTTTTGAATTTCGGTGCCTCTGATATACAGCCCACGCCCGTGTTCCTTGGGCGTGTTGATGCACACGACCGTGTTGCACGGCCGTGTCTGGCTTCATTTGCTTCTCCCACGCCCGTGTATGAGGGTCCACGCCCGTGTTAATTTGACAGGTTCGACCACGGGTGCTAGACACGAGCGTGTCGTACGCCTGTGCTATTTTCTCAAGTTCAACCACGGTTCTAAGACATGGGTGTGTTACACGCCCGTCTTGTTCTAGTAGGATCGCCTACGGCCATGTCGCATGGCCATGGCTATTTATCGCAGCCCGTGTTTGGGAAAAATCCTTGCCCTGTATTTGCACGGTCTAAAGCACGCCCGTGTGCCTGGCCGTGTGGTTGTGGAAAACCTATATTCAAGAGCTTAGTTAATAGGTTAAGTGTTGAATACTAAAATTTAAAGAAGTTAATACCATTAGTGCTCAGGTTGCCTCCCAAGAAGCGCTTATTTATAGTCTAAGCTCGGCTTACCTCTCCATTGAATGGTCCTGGTGGTTTGAAAAGTTTACACTCTTCATTCCTGCTATCAATCTCATCAAAATAAGGTTTTAGACGAGTAATATTTACCTTAAACGAGTCGAATTTGGAATGATTTACCTCGACTGTACCGAATGGGAAAATTCTAAGTACCGTATGAGGAATTTCTTCATTCAGTTTGGCAGTGACAATGTGAGGATCTTCGGTATTTAATAAAACTTTATCTCCAACTTTAAGTTGATTTGGTGAGGTATTGAGCTCATTCTGGCGTAGTTTTGGTTTATTGTGTGTTCTCAGTTTATGTGTCTGCCATTCATCTAGCTTCTCGATTTGTAGCCTTCATTCTTCATGGATATGTCCCTTGTTGTTGCTTGAACATGGCTCATGTATATCCTTCGAACTCGAACTCATTTCCTGCAAAGCAGGTTGTAGCATATGGTCAGTTTTGGTAGAATGATTTATACAACCACCTTCAGCTTTTAATGTGTTACTCGAATTGCGAGCTTGAAGAGTGATTGTTTTGCCTCCCACATGAAGTATGAGTTCACCTGTGCCAACGTCAATAATTGTTCTAGCAGTTGCTAAAAAGGGCCTTCCTAAAATCAAAGGAGTGTTACTACCCTCCTCTATGTCTAGAACAACGAAACCAACTGGGACTATAAACTTATCAATTTTAACAAGTACATCTTCAATAATACCCCTAGAAAATCTGATAGTTTTATCTGCTAATTGAATGCTCATCCTAGTTTGTTTCGGCTTCCCAAGACCTAGTTGCTTAAACATTTTGTAAGGCATGACGTTGATGATAGCCCCTAAATCAGCCAACGCATTATTAACATTAAGCTACCAATTAGGCAAGGAATTGTAAAACTCCCTTGATCTTTTAATTTGTTGGGTAGCTTGTTCTGTAGAATAGCAGAGCAAACTGCTTTTAGCTACATGTGACGCCTCGTCCAACTTCTGCTTATTTCCTAGGAGCTCCTTTAAAAACTTCATTGCGTTTGGCATCTGCGAGAGAGCTTCAATAAATGGTAAGTTGATATGTAATTTCTTTTAAAGTTAAAGGAATTTACCAAATTGTTAATCGGAGCGGTCTTTTCTTGTCGCATTAGGGTATGGCACACGAGGTTTATATTCTACACTTACTGGTTTCTGTTCGGTGTGACTTACCTCACCTTTACCCTTGCTTACCACAGTTTCTTGCTTTAGTTCTGGTTCAGATGTAACTAACTCTTCCTTATTTCTAACGTTGATTGCATTGAGCTGTTCTCTTGGATTAGGTTCAGTATTACTTGGCAATCTACCTTGTGGTCATTAGGAAATTAATTTGGATAGCTGGCCCATCTGAGTTTCGAGCCCTTGGATCGACGCTTGTTGATTTTTAAATGCTGCCTCTGTATTCTGGAAATGAGTTTCTGACACCGAGATGAATTTGGATAGCATCTCCTCAAGGTTCGATTTCTTTTCCTATTGATAAGGTGGTTGTTGAAAGCCTGAGCGTGGTGGTGGTCTCTGATTTCCTTGGCCTCCCTATGAGAAGTTTGGGTGATTCCTCCAACCTTCATTATAAGTATTGCCATAAGGGTTATTTTGGCCTCGAGGATTATTACCCATGTAGTTCAATTGCTCGTTCTTTGTGCTATGGCTATAGGGTGAATATTCTGTATTGCTCGATCCACCTCCACTTGCTTCACATTGCATCACTGAATGAACCTGTGAAGAACCAAGAAAACCATCAATTTTTCTATTCAAAAGTTCTACCTGATTTGAGAGCATGTTGACTGAATCAACATTAAAAGCCTTCATTGGCTTTTTCCTCATGACTTGCCACTGATAATTATTCAGTGACATCTCTTCTATAAATTCATAAGCATCTTCAGGTATCTTATTATTGATAGTCCCACCAGCGGCTACGTCAACCATTTGTCTAGTCGAGGATTCGAAGCCATTGTGGAATGTTTGAACTCAGAGCGCAGTGGTAACCCATGGTGAGGGCATCTTCTTAAAAGGTCCTTGTATCTCTCCCATGCATCGTAGAGTGTTTCTAAATTTATCTGCACAAAGGAGGAAATATCATTACGTAATTTCACCGTTTTAGCCGGCGAAAAATACTTTAATAAAAATTTTTCGGTCATTTGTTCCCAAGTAGTGATTGATTCTCGTGGTAACGAGTTCAACCACTGTTTAGCTTTGTTCCTCAATGAAAAAGGGAATAACTGAAGACGAATGACATCATCAGAAATACCATTAATTTTAAATGTGCCACCGAATTCCAAAAAAATTGCCAAGTGAGTGTTGGGATCCTCATCCTGCAAACCATCAAACTGAACAAATTGTTGTATCATTTGAATCGTGTTAGGTTTCAGCTCAAAATTATTTGCAGCAATAGCAGGCCTAACTATACTTGACTCGGCTCCTGTTAAATTAGGTTTGGCATAATCATACATAGTACGAGGAGCAGGATTCTGATTTACTAGATCAGCAGCAATCGCAGGAGGTACTGAATTTTCTTGATTTTTGGCCATCTCCTCGGTTGTATTTGGAATATTGTCCTCTTGCTCGCCCTCTGTGTATCTTAGGCTTCGCCTTATTTCTCATTGGTTTCTGCGAGCTGTGCGATCGATTTCTTCGTCAAAAGGTAATAGTCCCGACGGGTTTCTTCTAGCCATAAATTATAAGAACCTGCTAGAAGAAAGAAAAAGAAAATTTAGTAATGAAAACTAAACAAAAATTTAAATTGCAGTAAAAGTAAATCGCTAAAGTAATAAAAATCGAGTGTTTCTAATATCTTAGCTCCCCGGCAACGGCGCCAAAAACTTGATCGTGATTTTTCGTTATAAGTTTTATAAATTTATAATTAATCATTCTTGAAACTAACTATTATCACGATGTAGGCAAGTGTACCTATCGAACAGTAGTATAGCTTTAGCAAGACCGGATTGTCGAACCCAAAGGAACTAAAAGTACTAGTATTAACTGTCTTTTTATTATCTAGCCTAAAAATAAAAGGGTTTGTTTTAATTAACTAATTAACTAAACTAAGAAATCACAGAAAATAGAAGCGGGGAATTACTTTTGGAAAAACGATTGATTTAAGACAATACCCAAGGAAAAATCCACCTAGATTTCACTTGTTATTTTAACTCCGAATCGGACGATTTATTCATTTAACTTGTTCCATAGAAATCCTTGAGTTATGTTATTATCCCTATTCAAGACTAATAACGTCTAACCCTAGGTTGAATAATTGAAATCTCTTTCTAATTAACAACCTAAGGTTGCATTAACTCGATCTATGGATCCCCTTATTAGGTTTCACCCTAATCCGGCAAAATCTTGTCACCCTATCTCTAGGCGCGCAATCAACTCCGCTTAATTATGACAAAATTACTCTTAGATAGGGACTATTCATCCTCCAAATAAGAGTGTTAACTTGAATCAATATCCTGAAATACCGAAACAAGAATTAAGAGCACATAATTAAGAACAAGTTAAATATTTATCATACAATTCAGAAAATAATAACAAGATTCGTATTAGGTTTCATTCCTCTTAGGTATTTAGGGGGTTTAGTTCATAACTAAATAGGAAAACATCTCAGAAGAATAATGAATACAAAACATAAAGAAAACCCAAAACTCCTGAAGGGAAATCGAGGAGAGATCTTCAGTCTTGATGATGAATCCAGCTTCTAAGATGGATCAATTGGCTTTCTTCGAGTACTCCTACTTTGCGTCCCCCCTTTAGTCCTCCTTTAGGGTGTTTAAATAGGCTTTAGAATGCCTAAAAGCCCTCTAACTCGCCATTTTCCGAATAGAACTTAACTAGGGCTCGGCAGGGACACGTCCATGTGACACGCCCGTGTGTGATTACTTCAGGCCATGGTCAAGGCTGAGAGATCAACACGCCAGTGCTGAGGTTGTTTTAGGCCATGGTCAAGCCTGTTAGAATGGCATGGGCGTGTGTTCTGCCCTATGAGGAAGTCCAGGCCGTGTTGTTATCCCACGTCGGCCCATTTTCTCTGTTTTTGGCCCGTTTCTTATTCTTTTTGCTCTCCTATGCTCACCTAAGTATAAAACATGCAATTAAAGGATTAGGATCATCAAATTCACCAAATCTAAGGAGAAATCATTCATAAATGTGTTAGTATGGGATAAAAATATGTATAAATTACGGCTTATCAGGAATATCCCTAGTGTAAAATTTTTTTATCAACAACGTGATTATCAATTTCCCAAGGTATTCGAGTGTTTATGTTATCCTCTTCTTTGACCCTACAATCGACATAAGTTGCAGTATCAATCAACATCATGTCAATTTTTGGGGTAAGTTTCCAACTACAATGGATATAATTGTGTTGACAAGAATGGTCGTGTGTACATTAGTTTCCATGGAAATTTTGATAGGACATATTCAGGTTCTCCTCCGGTGCCTTCAGTTGATTCAAGTTATGTTACTACACTTCCAGTTCTTGTTGTACCTTCCTCTTTTTTTATTACCCCTATATCAACTGCCTCTACTGACCTCTCCTCTAACTCTCACACAGTTTCAACCCTGGGTTCTACTGCTCTTGCTTGCAATGCGGTTCCTAGCTTGTCAATTCCATCAGTTTCGTTTGATCCATTTGATCAGCATTTGTCTCCATCTTCCTTACCATGTAGTGCTCTAGATAAGGACCAACCAAGTATTTTGCCTCCTTCTACGGGTAACACTTAACATATGGTTACTCAGAGTAAAGTAGGCACTTATGTAACGCCCCTAACCTATATCCGTCGCCAGAATAGGGTTATGAAACACTATCGGAGATTTCAATTCAAAACGATAAAAAATTTAAAACATTTAATTCACATAATCATTCATAGCAAAACCAATCAAAGAAATACATATTGTCCATTATTCGAGCCCTCAAGGCCCTAAAATCACATTAGAAATAATTCGGGACTAAATCGGAAACATATAGAATTTTTCAGAAAAAGGTGAAAATTTTCAAATTACAGGGGTCACACGGCTATGTGGACATTCAAAGTAGGTACACACGACCGTGTCCCAGCCCGTGTCCATGCCCATGTAACTCTCTAACTTGGGTCACACGGCCAAGCCACATGCCCGTGTGGCAGGCCGTGTACCCGTCGAAATGGCCTCACACGTACGTGTGTCAAGCCGTGTGCTAGGCCATGTAACTGCCTGACTTGCAACCCTTTGTAATATATAGGGGACACACGGTCATGTCACATGGTCGTGTGTCACACATGGCTAAGACGCACGCCCGTGTCTCTGGCCAAGTGGACGAGAAATAGGTCATTTCCAAGCCATTTTTCTCACTCATTCATGCATCTACCTCCAATCAATTTTCCACATATAAGCAAGCCTTCAAATTGCACTAAAAACATGCATAATCAAGCTACCCAAATAGGGTACATAAGCATACAACCAATATGCGTGAAAGGCACCTCAATCACCACAATTAATCATATATAACCATGTGCATAGTTTGGCCAAAAGTTCAACTAACATATAACTAAGTTTATGCCAAAATTTACCACTTTGTTTACCAATCAAATTCACACCAAAAGTACCTAATATGCTATTTAACACCTAGCACCATTAGCCATATATGTCATTTATAACTAATATACCAAATCACTTCATTCAAACATATCAAAAGACAATTTATAACAAACATGTTTAACTACCATTTTAACTTCCATCAGATAGTTGCCATAAACACCAAAACAACAACCATTACAAGGCCAAATATATACATGCCAACTTAACACCATTTCATCATTCAAAATACCAAATTTACAAGCCAAAACATAATGGTTATAGCATCAACCAAAACACCTATACATGCCATTATAACCAAGACTTAAAAACCTCAAAATCTACCGATATAGCTGATAGATAGTGTGATAGGTCTCCGACGAATTTCCAACTTGAACGAGCTTCTAATTAACTACAAAACATAGAAAATAAACAAAAGATAAGCATGTTATGGTTAGTAAGTTCATAATATACAAACTATGCTTATCAATACATTGCATAATCTTAAAATACATATGTATCAATCCAACATAAGAATAAATGATTCATAAACTTAAACCATTGCTATGGATAACACACACTTCCTACCTTCCATAATAATAAGGTCACTTGCATCGATAGTTCTTACCGAAGCTCACATAAGTAAAATCACGAGGGTTGTCCCAACCCTTTTCATAGCTCGATAGCCAAAGCTATCCCTTTTCATAGCTTAATAGCCGAAGCTATCCATTTTCATTATTTGATGGTCGTTACCATCCCTTTTCATAATTTGATAGCCGAAGCTATCGTTTTTCATAATTCGATAGATGAAGCTATCCCTTTTCATTATTTGATGGTCATCACCATCCCTTTTCATTGTTGATGGTCGTTACCATCCCTTTTCATAATTTGATAGCTGAAGCTATCCCTTTTCATTGTTTTGATAGCTGATCCGTCGTTGGATTCTTCCACCGATACACAATTTGATATTATACAAAATAATAGCATTTAAAACATAATTTAAAATTCTATTTAAACGTACGAACTTACCTCGACGATAAACATAGAAATAGAGTCGATTAATTCGAAACTTTTTCTTTGCCACTATCTAGAGCCGTACATGGTCTATCTTGATCTAAATGAATAAATTCAATCAATTTATTAACTATTCTATTCTATTCAATCCAAATTCGTATCTTTACAAAATTGCACTTTTGCTCCTAATTTTTGATTTCTTTACAATTTAGTCCTTAGGCTCGTAAAATGAAATTCATGCAATTTCACACCTACCCAAGCCTAGCCGAACTTCATACAAGCTCCTAGCAGCTCATTCATTTCATTTTTCACAAATTACACCATGAATATTTCACATTTTTCAATTTAATTCCTAATTAACAAATTCATCAAAAATTAAAAAAAGTTGTTTATCTAACAACAAGGATTCATTTTCTTCCACCAAACATCACAAACAACTAAGATATATTCATGGTAAAATCCTAGACATTCAACAGTTTTGCAAATTAGTCCCTGGGGTACCTAGATTAAGTTATAACGACTCTAAAAACATAGAAATCATTAAAAACGGGATCAAAAATCACTTACATGAAAGGATAAGACTTAGCCAAACCTTGAAACTCCATTAATGGTGTTTTCCTCTCTTATTTTCGGTTGTTGAAGAACAAAAACAAGATGATAGCTTTTGTTCATTTAGTTTTTACTTTATTTATTTATTTAATTACATTTTTAACCTTAAATAATAACCTTTAAAACCATTTAATAAGTGTTCATATTTGTCCACTCATAAAATCATTGTCTAATTACCACATAAACCCTCCAACCATTTAATATCATAGCCATTAGATCCCTTTAACAGATAGAACTTAAGTTTTGCACCTTTTGCAATTTAGTCATTTTTATCAAATTAAGCATGCAAACAATAAAATTTCTTAATGAAATTTTTATACGGTAATAAATTTTTATACGGTAATACTAACATGTTTTAGACATTAAAATAATAATAAAATAAATATTTTCACATCAGATTTGTGGTCCTAAAACCACTATTCTAATTTTATTAAAAACGGGCTGTTACAATTTATAAACAAAAAACATATACAGCTACAGTTAGTTCAATTGAGCCAACTAACACTCATAAGGCTATGGTTATTCCATCATGGCAAGACGCAATTTATGATGAGTTGCAATTTTCGGCTCAAGGTTTCTCGCAATAAAGTGTTTCTCAAATAAAGTACGTCTTGTAGCTCAAGGTTTTTCTCAAGCTACTTGGATAGTCTATCACGAGACCTTTAGTCATGTTGTCAAGGCCAACACAATTTAGACAGCTCTTGCTCTACCAATCTCAAAGAATGGAAATTATGACAAGTTAATGTCAACAATGTTTTTTAAATGGAGATTTAGCTGAAGATATGTATATAAAGCAACCTCCTGGATTTGAAGTTCTAGATAAAAATGGGAATCCGTTAGCTTGTAAGCTAAACAAGGCCTTATATGGTATTAAACAAGCACCTAGAGCTTGGTTTGTGAAATTGTCTGATTTCTTAGTTCAGCATTTGCAATTTCAAACATCAAAAGGCTAATTTGTCCTTATTTTTCAAGAAAACCCCAGTTGGCTACGTGTTTCTCTTAGTCTATGTTGATGATATAATTGTAATCGATGACTCCTGCTTAGAGTTATAAAAGGTGATTGTCGCATGTAAAATGATTTACGATTTTGTGCAAGTATACACATTGATTCAAGTAATAAAGTGATGAGTATCATTCCCACGAGAATCAGATTGAGGCATAACATTGGTCAAGTTATTGTAATATGGTTAATCTTATGGAAAGACTGACAAATAAGATGCTATGGTAAACTAAGGTAAGTATGCAGTGATAATTCAAAGAAATGATGATGTATGTGATAGATGGAATTGATGAATAATTAGAAATTCTATGGTAAAAGTGAGAGCAGAAATGTAATGGCAATAACGAGAGTGATTATCCCAATAGAATGTAAACAAAGAAATAAACAACTAAATATGTTGTGGAAAAGTTACTACAACAAAGAATAAAGGTAGAGTGATGTTAATTTAGAATGTTGGGATTACCCATAATCGAACCTTATTGTCAATAATGCCTTTAAAATCGTATCTACTTGACTGCACAAAAGAGTTCTAAAATGGTCTGCCTCTCACAAGAGCAAAACCTCAAGTTACGTTGCCTATGTCTGTAGGATTTTTAGATATCTTGCATGGGTTCTTTTTGTATGATTGTGACTCTATGTCTAGAGTCGACTATAAGTGTTTATTGAGTACTTGTTCATTTCATTTAATTTTAATCCAACCAATCCAACCCTTTCGGAATTAGAACCAGTTTATAAGTATGTGAATAGTTTTTTATGTCTAAAGATCGTTTGCGTTTTAAATAAGAGATAAGAACAATCAAATGAAATAGTAAAGTAAATACATATTGCACCTATAAAAATAGTTTAAGGTTTCATCAAAAGTAATCCCAACCTATGAGATTTGGCTCATGGGCTGGGAAATAAAATTCCAAACCAAAATATTTTTATGACATTGTGTTCAACTACTTCAATTCAATCTTTCGAAGGAACATTAATGGAAATAATGGAAGAACTTTGGGAAACAACTTTTTCTTGCCTAGTCCACACTTCGGCAACACAGCGTCATGTGATGGCTAAGAAGGACTGCCTTCGACTTACTTTCCTTTACGCAACTGAACCCTTATTCATGCCTAAGGATCTCTATAACAGCCCATTTTCCAGTGAAATCGGAACAGTGGTTTTGGGGCCACAAATCTGACCCAAAAATAAGGTTTATTTTTATTTCATTATATGGTTCGTATTATAATAGGCATGTCGTGTGAAAATTTTGATATGAAAATTTTATCGATTAAGTGCTTAATTACGAGAAGGACTAAATCGCATAAAATGCAAAAGTTGAATTCTAGTAGCTATAAGGATTAAATAGCTATGGAATTCAAATCTAGAGGTCCTTATATGGTAATTAGACCATTAAGAAAAATATGTAGATTTTTCTTGATGACTCATCCATGGAAATATAGAAAAAGGGCAAGGACTAAATTAGAAATAACAAAATACTTAATTAATTAAAAGATGATAAAAGAAAATATCATCTTATTATTGTCATCCTCAATCTAAAATTCTATGGAAACCCTAGGAGAGAGGAAAGAAACTTTCAAGGCCTAATTGGGTAAGTTCTCTTATCCCGTTTTTAGAAATTTTGGTATTTTTGAAACCGGGATAACTTAATCTCTCTATTTGAAGGATTAATTTGAAAAGTTATCAAGGTATGAAAAATGGGTCATGGATGTATATGCTATAAATTAGAAATTTATGGTAGAAAATGAAAGATTATTAATACATAAACAACTTTTACAAAGTGATTTTTGATGAAAACATGATTTAGGGACTAAAATAAAAAGTTGTAAAATTTGATGAAAAATTCTAGAATTTTATAAATACATGTGCTGGAAAATTTGTAATGGGGCTTTTCTTAGGCTTGGAATAGGGATTAATTTACAGAAGTTTCATTTTCCGGACCTAGGGACAAAATCAGAATTTATGGAAAAGTTAGGGGCAAAATGGTAATTTTGTCTAGGACGTAAATTGAGTCCATTTAAATATGAAACATGTGAAATTGATGGTTAAATTCATTTGTATAGATTCAGACAACACTAATTCGAGGATACATCGATTAAAAGAAAAGGTTTCGGATTAGTAGACTTTTTATGCGAACAAGTGTCGAGGTAAGTTCGTGTAACTTAATCTGGCATGTAATTATGTTTAATTGAATGTTGTGTTGCATGGAATGTGATTTATATTGATGTACATTACTTGAATGTTATCATGAGAAATTCAATACATGCCTGAATTGATGAAAAATTGGTTAAGTCCCGATTGAATATTGAATTTCGATGATTATATACGCTTTCCGAAACTAATAAGGTCATGCATTTGTTGCGGACGAGATTTAGCTCGGATGAGTAATCCCATTGACCTTGTTATAGAAAGGATTTAGCCCGGATAGGTAATCTTAATATAATACCTCTCGAGCATACGTTATGATTAGGGTTTAGCCTAGACTGGTAATCCTAATCGAGCTCCTCTAAGCTTACATTATATAAAGGATTTAGCCCGGATTGGTAATCCTGTTATATGATGTGGCTTGAGAGAGTGTTTCTTGGTTAAATGCCCTGATAGGTACCCATGAATATGAAATTGATGGATTATTGAACCGTACACTTTAAGTGTACTACTTAAGCATCCCTCGGAATTCAATGATTCAACGGACATAAAACTCTTGACATGGCATGAAAATCTTGAGATGATATGATAATGATTTGAAAGAATATTGCTTGATGAGCTCATCTATGTTACTTGATTGTTATAAAGATTTTGGTGACTAACATGTTTGATTGAATGTATGTGATTAGGCAATTTAGCCAAATGGATGGAAACTTAACATTGTATGCCTAGATTTAATAAGTAAGATTGGTAAGTTTAGTTTCCGTTATACGAACCTACTAAGCATGTAATGCTTACTCCGTTTCATTTTCCCCTGTCTTATAGTGCTTGGAAGCTTGTGAAGGTTGGAGATCACTGGAGCATCGTCACACTATCAACTAGTCATTTTGGGTATACTTAGTAAAAATCATTTTCGTATAATGGCATATATAGGACTACTTGGCCAATAGTGGCTTGAAATGTTATTTTGTAACCTATCCATTGGAATGGCTAGTAATGGTTCATTTTGGTATGACTAAGTGGATCTTTATGATAAATATAAATATACACATGTGTGATGTTAAGAACATGTAATCAATGTTGTGAATGCCTAAGTTAAACTAAGGTAAGGTTGTGTTCATGTATGCTTGTAGTGATATGTCTTGTGAATGATGAAATTTACTAAATTAAATGCTTGGATTGGCTAGTATTGGATGTGTGTTTCAAGTGAAGGTCTTAGGTGAAATTTTGGGTGAGAAATGAAGCTAGAAATGGCTTCATTTTGTCTACACGGGTGACACACGGGCGTGTGTCTAGAGCGTGTGTGACACACAGCCTGGTAACATGGGCATGTGGCTAGGCCGTGTGTCTCTTGCACCTTAATTCTGAGAAACAGAATGCTCAGAATTGGGCACACGGGCAGAGACACGGGCATGTGTCTCAACCATGTGTGCCACATAGCCTAGAACACGGGCGTGTGTCTTGGCCGTGTGCAACCTGCACATGTTTTCGAACTGAATTAATTAACCACATGGCCTAGCACACAGGCGTGTGGCATGGTCGTGTGTGCAAGTCAAAGAGTTACACGGGGTCGAACACAGCCTCCAACACGGGCGTGTCCCAGGGTCACACGGGCGTGTGCCTTGGAGCACACGGGCATGTGAACCCTGTAACTTGGAAAAATTTTGTAATTTCACGAAAAATTCTTAGAGGTCCCGATTAAGTCCCAATTCGATTCTAATGCTCATATTGGGCCTCGAGGGCCCGATCAAGGGACGTTATGGATGATCTTGGTGAATGAATATTAATTTATGTAGATTAATTGAAAATGTTCTGAATGTTTCGGTAATACTCCTAAACCCTGTTCCGACGATGGCACGGGTTAGGGGTGTTACAATCTCTCCCACTTTTTTCACCATTTCTAAGGTTCCCTTCATCGTTGTTTATAGATAAACTAGGCTAGGGTCGGCTAACAGCTCGTGACTATCTTTTCCACTTTACGGGGATTTATCTAGTACAAGTTTGAATCTGAGCTGGGACTGTTGCGTGAAAAATGTTGACTTGGTCTTTTTGGCATTGCCACGACATCTGTGCTGGCGAACTGCCTGCACTTTGCCTTAACAAAACTTCACTCCTTTATTTCCTTACTCCAAAACCTGTTCTTACCAAACCAACACACAAAAAAAAAAAAACTCCACCACAAGTGATTAAAAGCATCTAATTCCAACACAATTCACGACCTAATGCAATATTAAAAATGTTAACTAAAATGTCCTAAAATAAAACAAAATGTACTTAAGTTCAAGTAATTACCTAGGTCTAAAAGCATGAAATACAACTCTTTTCAAGAGTTATCACACCCCCAAACCTAAGTTATTGCTTGTCTTAAAGCAAAATACACCTAAATGCATGAATGCACCCATTTTGCCTTGGCAAAAAAAACCTTCTTGTACTGGTTCACTATTCGAAAAACAATTTAAACCTCTGTTCTCAGCAATATTCTCTTTTCCTAAAATGGATTCGAATGTCAAAGGTTTGATCAGCAAAGGCAATGCAAAAATTTCTCCTTAAAAGCAAAATTTCCTAAGTATCAATGCATTCTTTCTTTCGCCCTATAGCAAATATCTTTTTATTCATTTATTTCATTCATTACCTGAACAGAAGTTACTTACTTTAAGCCCATATCAAAATATATTACTCACATTTTCATATATTTATTCTCCTTTTTTTCTTTTCTTTCTTTTTTTTTTCCTTTTTTTTAATGGAAACCATATTAGGGGATTTAGTCATGTCACAAAAATGTTTTTGACTTAACAATCACAAATAGAGCATAGACCGAATTGCTGAGTACCTCATCATGTCACAATTTAAACCAAAATTCACTCATGAAGTTAAGGCCTTTAACTAAAAAGATGGATGGAGCATACAACTACCTCCTTTGCTACTCAGTCCTTCGCTACAGCGAAATACCCTTCAAATTATATCACACACTCTTACTTAGACCCTCTTTTTTAATCAACAGCAAGATGGAGAAACAAAGTGATGCTTACCTACTTAAAAACTTTAAGCATTGGAGTGCGTACTTATTTAAAAAAAATTCCATAGAAATTTAACTAATGTTTGGTTTCAAAAATCCCTAAGGGCATTAAAAGATACTTACTATATTTTAAAAAACCAAAAAAAATAGAGTATAGGACATCCCATTTTTAGAAATCAATTTCCAAGCAACTTAGCCTAAGCTAACTTCACCCAATTCATTGTTACTTGTTCTAGGTATATCGAAAAAAATTTAAGCTCATCATCGAACATCATAAAGAAAAATTGTCCTTCTTATAGACAAAGCAATATTTCAATGGTTATTATGTCATGACCAAATATCTTATACCAAAATGAACATGCTAAATACAAAATGCAACCTAGATGCACAATACACCCCTAAACCTAAGGGATGCATTGTCTTCAATGCATGTAAAATCATGAACAGTATATAACAAGTATGAATATGCACACAAACGATAAAAAAAATTTATGCAATTCATGAGAGAAAAACAAAAACAAAAACTTAACTTTCTTGGACTGGAACGTTGGCACTTCATTTAATTCTTTTCTTTTTTTTTTTGTGGACTTGTGAGCACTGACTTTGTATTGCACTTCCTTTTTCGTAGGTCAGCTTCCTCACCTTCTTTGTCAATCTCCGTTAGTTCATACATCAGTTAATCGATTGCCTGATCTTGTTCAGTCATGGAGGTGGGTGAAGATGTCGATATAGGAGTTTTACCTTTTTCAGTGGCAGTAGCTAGTGCTGTGGTTGGTGCATTTCTTTCTTTCTTTCCTTCCTCTACATTCTTCTCTAGTTTGACAGAGGTTGACTTTTCTAACAACTCTTCAATAGCTTTTCCTTTATCTACAATGGCTCCTTTAGTCACAGAGTCAGTTCTAGCAACGGATGGAATTGGCTCTTCTCTGCAATCATTAGACGAAAGTAAAGTAGCTAGGAAAGTAGGACTGGCATGGGTCTTAAAAAAATCTCATAGAGGGATCTTCTTAATGCCAAATTCTTATCTTTCACATATGACCAGTACCGAGCCTCACATTCATTGATTTGTTCCAACTCTTCCATCATCTAGTATTGCTACACTTCAAATAGAGACAACCTCTATTCTAACTACTTTAGAGAAGCCAAGATTTTTTGGTCATGAGAGGTGGGAGATGTTGCTATGGGAACAGGTGTGGTAGGGGAAGCTTGACTATGTTGGGATGTTGAAGCAAACTCAATTCTTCGTAGTTTGGCAAAAATTGCTTGTGTTATCCCACCCTTATTATGGGTAACGTCCTCAGCATCAACTAAAGGTACATTTGTCATCTTACATAGGGCAGAAATAAGGGAAGAAAGATTCAAACTCTCAACGTTCTTATCAGCACACCTATGGACCTCTTGGAAGATAATTATCCTTACATTTGTCTATCTTCCTTGTAAAATAGAATGCAACAGTGACATTCTTTCTTTCAAAATTGTTGTGCTATGCGTAGATGGCATAAGATGACTCCTTAAAAAGTGGTACCACACTTTTTCAATTGGTTTTAATGCAGCCTTTTCAACCGTGTAACACTCCTGGATTGAAATAATCCACTGTGTTCCTTCAATGCATAAATCTTCCAATACTTTTGCCAACCCCTCCGGTGTAATATTCTCAGCAAATTCAGAATGCTCATCTCTAACCTCCTTGATACCGAACTAGGCATTAATATGGTCTTCATTGAATGGCATAGATTTACCCTTCACATAAATAAAGGGAGAATCTAGGGAAATTACATAAGCGTAAAACTCTGTTACCACTTTACCCATTACATCCCCTAGGTGAAGACAAAATCAACTCCAATTGTGCTTTTCTACAATCGAGGATACTGATTCATCGTACCCCATGTGGGGATGAAATCCTTGTTCAAAGCAAAATGGTCACTTTAGAATATTAATTGAATACCTTGTGGCTGCAGCAACATTGAAGAATATCTTCGGTTGCGGGGTGCCAGCGCGCAAAGATTCTCTTGCTTTAGAAGTACTTTTTACACAAGCCATGAAGAAAAACTTAGAGAAACAAAAAAGAAAAATAATGCAGTAAATAGCAAATACATAAATGTTGAATATGAGAAATCCATAAAAATGTGAACTTTGTGAGAAGTGGGTAATGTGAACAGTTTGAAGAAAATAAAAAAAAATAATGATGATAGTTTTTAGGGAATAGGAAACATGAGGAAGAAAGGTTATGACATGGAGGAAAAGTTAAAAATGGAAAAGACTTTTGGGGGGAAAATGAAATAACTGAGCCCTACATTGTGGGCTTCATACTTTGAGTTTCTCAATATTCACTAAATGCAACTACCTAAAAATCTTTCCTTTGGAATTTTATAGCTGGTCAACTCTTTTATTAACACCTCACCATTCAGTTTGTCACGGCATAATGTTTCTCTATACTGCTGCGGCAAACTACAGCTCAGTACACACTAGCAAATCCTGCTTCTTTTATTATGCTCCTGTTCATAATAATAATAAAACAAAAATGAAATTGTATTAAAAATAAAGAGAATATAAAAATAACAATGGGAAATAAAACAAAAAAAACTACTTATTAACGTATGAAAATAACAATGGGAAATAAAATAGAAAAAACTACTTATTAACAAAAACAAAAAATTCACACATCACGAAGGCTAACACTTTGCTTGTCACACTCTATAGAAGCACCCCAGTAATGCTTCAAGCGTTGTCCATTAACCTTGAATGTAGCCCTTATTCTTAGGTCTTTAACAACAATAGCACCATGCGAATACACTTGAATTACTTCAAAAGGTCCTGACCATATAGATTTTAACTTACCAGGAAATAATTTGAGCTTGGAATTGAACAATAATACCTATTTTCTAAGTTCAAATTTCCTGGGAAAAATTTTGGCATCATGCCATCGCTTGGTCTTTTTCTTATACAAACGAGCATTCTTATATGCTTGTGCTCAAAACTCTTCCATCTCATTCAATTCTAGCAATCTCTTGCGGCTAGCAACAACCCAATCTATGTTCAACTTCTTAATTGCCTAAAATGATTTATGCTCAAGTTCAACAGGTAAATGACATGACTTACTGTAAATAAGATTAAAAGGTGACATCCCTAATGGTGTTTTAAATGCTGTTTGGTATGCCCATAGAGCTTCATCCAATTTAGTAGACCAGTCCTTTCGAGATGGATTCACCACTTTTTCCATAATTTGTTTCATTTCTCTATTAGAGATTTCAGCTTGGCCATTCGTCTGAGGGTGATATGCCATGGCAATTCTATGTTTCATCCCAGGCATTGGTCATCAGTTTACAATCAAAACGGGATCCCTCGTCATTGATAATGGCTCTCGGTGTACCAAATCCTGTGAAAATGTTCTTATGCAAATATTTCAATACCAGCTTAGCATCATTAAAGGCCAGGGCTACTACTTTGACCCACTTAGAAACATAGTCTACTGCCAAAAGTATCTATAGCTTGCCCACAAATGGTGGAAATGGGCTCATAAAGTCTATTCCCCATACATCAAATAGTTCAATCTCTAATATACTTTGCAATGACATTTTTTGTCTCTTAGACACATTTCTTGTTCTTTGACAATGGTCACAGGACCTATAAAATTCATTAGCATCTTTAAATAAACTTGGCCAATAAAATCCTAACTGGAGTACCTTGGCAGCTGTTTTCATTCCTCCAAAATGTCCTCCATATGGGGCTGAGTAACAATGTTGCAAGATACTATGCATCTCATCGTTGGGGATGCACCTCTAAATTATTTGTAACACCTACACCCGAGTCCAACGCTGGGACGGGATACAAGGTGTTACCACACCTAAACACATGCAATCCAATGTTTACGAATCATCAAGACTTGATCAAATTTAAAACTTTATCTAAACTCTTTAACCTAGGACTATAAGGCCTCAAACATTCATCGGAACCCAATCAGGACCGGCTCGAGTCCTTAACCAACTTTATAAAAAAAACCCTTAAAACAGGTGGAAGGGCAACATGCCCGTCTGGTTATTTTGACATGGCCGTACTGATGGCCCGTGTGACATACATGACTTAAACCTCTAGGGACACGCCCATGTCCCATACCTGTGTGAATTAAATTCTAAATTCGAACCTACAGGGGATTTCACACGACCTAATACACGCCTGTGTCTATGGCCCGTGTCCCTCACACGACCATAACACGCCCGTGTCCTAGCCCGTGTCTAAAAACCTTGACATTCTGTTTCTGACGTCAGCATCCAAAAAGAGGCACACGACCAAGGTACACGGTCGTGGCCAGAGGCCGTGTCCTCCACACGGTTGAGACATATGGTCATGTCTCTGCCCGTGTGTTTACTACCATGCATACTGACTTGAAATTTTTACATGCAGGGGACACACGGCTGGACAACACACCCATGGGGCTGACCATATGTCACACACGGTCCAGACACACGTCCGTGTGTCTACCCGTGTGGACAATATAAGGCTATTTACCAACCCTTTGCCACCCTGAAATACAATTTTGACACCAAACAACATATCAAGTCTAACTTAATATGATTTCTTGACCAAACAACCATAGCTAAGGCCTATGTACATTCATATATTCAACCATGCCAACAATTTCACATTCATGAATTACTATCTTGCATTCAAATAATAACTTTCAATATTAGCCATTTTCATGGCTTTATACAAAATTAGTCAAGTATTAAAACAAGCCAACACATTTGGCCCCCAAAATAATGTGACACCTAAAACAAAAATGAGAGTTACTATACATGCCATACTCAAAATGATGAAACTAGCTATACAGGGTGCTTTGAGGATAGTGTAACTAGCTTCTCCGACATGAACAATGATCTTCGAACTACTTTGACAGCACTATAAGAAAAGAGAAAGGAAAGAGGGTAAGCATGGGAGCTTAGTAAGTACATATATGCAAATAAGTGTAATTAGAAACACATTCATCAAACAATGGTTTATTATAATTAGATGAAATATAATTTTAACCTTACCATCTTGCTCTTCACTTCTTTTATGCATACTTACTACATCTCATCACATACTAAAGTCTTCATTCGTTAGTTTAGTACACATACCTTCAATTACCAGTAAAACAACTCAAGTTCATTCTCTCTACTGACGTACCTTATTGGAAGTATTGCCAATCCATTCCACGAGTTACCCATTGAGCACTCGGAAATACCAATGGATACACATATAGTTTACTCTTCAGTACTATACAAGTAGCCAAAGTTACTTCGTAATTTGTAATACTTGCATATTTGAGCTACTCACGGGCCTTTTTACCAAGTCAGTACCCAGACCCCATAACTGTATTATGTAATTCCCGCTCGTTGAGCTACTCACGGGCCTGCAAACAAAGTTAGTGCCCGAACCCACGTTACATATTTCACTTATCTCATGAACTCAGACTCAACTCATGAGTTTAGACCACTCAATTTCTCATGACTTACCTTTTTTATTCTATACTATTTTTTAGGTTCGAGGGGATATCGTATCTAACCTGATGTTGTCGCACTTGTTCATAATGTGGGTTACTCTTATATTACATTATTTATACTTTCATAGTATCGAGTAAGATTATGATACATGGTAAAAGTAAAACATTTAAAAGTAAGCTATAATGGCAGGTTATTTACATATGTACTTACCTCGGTACAAAATGATGGAAACGAGCTTAATCCTCGCAAACTTTGTTCTTATCCCGATCAAGACCCGAATCACGCTTCTCTTGATCTATATTGATAAAATTCACTCATTTCATCAGAATTTCAATCTAGACACTCAAAAATTTATAATCACGGAAAATAACCATTTTGCCCCTAGGCTTTTACAAAATGACCATTTTACCCCTAGGCCCAAAATTTGATTTTTGTCACATTTTCTCAGTAATCAAGCCTAACATAATACTTTTTTTATTCTAGAAGCAGTCCATAATTTTCATTATTTCATACATTTATCACCTCTTTTACAACTTGTGCAAAATGGTCCTTAGTTAGGGTTTCCATGAAAAATCCTTCACAAAAGTTGTTTATTACCCAACCAAGACTCATTTTCCTCTATAAAAATTTAGCAAACAACCTAAATGCTCTCATGGCAAAACCCTAAACTTTCTACCATTTTGCAAAATAGTCCCCCCATTAGAAAGCTCATGCTACAAGGGTCTCAAAAGTACAAAAATATTCAAGAAAAGTCATCAGGATCACTTACTTGCAAAGGCTTACAGTTGGTGAAATTTTGAAGCTCAAAAACCCTCTAATGGCTAAAAATTTAGGTGGTATGAGAAGAGAATGAAAAGATGAAGTCATTTTGTTTTATTTTATTCAATTAAGTCACCAACCCACCTAGATTTTTGACTTTTTGACCAACCTGTCCCCTATGGCCAGCCACCCTTTTAAAATTGGCCTAATTTTCCTTTAAAGACCTCCACTTTATGATTCATGGAAAATTAACACCCTTAGCTATCAAAATGGGACTTTTGCACTTTATGCGATTTAGTCATTTTTCACAATTAAACATGCAATCGCTACAATAAATTCACTGAATTTTCATGCACTCATATAATCATGCTATAACACATAAAATAGTATCAAAAATATTTTCTCTAACCTCGGGTGAGTCGTTTTGAAACCACTGTTCCGATTAAGCCAAAATCGAGCTGTTACAATTCTCCTCCTTAGGGATTTTTGTCCTCGAAAACCTTACCGGTAAAAAGATTTGGGTATTGGCTTTTCATGATTTCCTCGGGTTCCCATATGGCCTCTTCAACCCCATGTCTTTGCCATAACACTTTCACAAGGGGAACGTTCTTGTTTCTCAATTGCTTAACTTCTCGAGCTAAGATCATAACAGGTTCTTCACCATAAGACATATCCGATCTAATTTCTACTTCAGTCAGAGAAATCACATGTGAAGGGTCAGAATGGTATCAACGTAACATGGACACATGGAATACGTCGTGGATCTTTTCCAATTTTGATGGTAAGGCTAACCGATAAGCTACCAGTCCTATTTTCTCTACCACTTCATAAGTCCGATAAAACGTGGACTCAATTGACCCTTTTTACCAAATTTGAGAACCTTTTTCCAAGGAGACACTCTTAAAAATACTTTATCGCCAACCTAAAATTCGATTTCCCTTCGTTTCAAATTCGTATAGGGCTCCTATCTGTCCAAAGCGGCCTTTAAACAATCACGAATCACCTTAACTTTTTCTTCAGTCTCTTTGACCAAGTCGACACTAGGAATCCAACCCTCTCTAAGCTCAATCCAATACAAGGGCGTCCGGTACTTATGCCAATAAAAAACTTCGTAAGGGGCCATTTTCTAACTCGATTGATAGCTATTGTTGTAGGCAAATTCGACCTGCGGTAGATACCTTTCCCAACTACCTTGGAATTCTAGAACACAACAATGTAACATATCCTCAAGGATCTGAATTACTCTCTCTGACTGACCGTCAGTTTGAGGATGGAAAGTTGTGCTAAAATTTAACTTTGTCCCCAAAGCTTCTTGTAACTTTTTTCCAAAACCTCGAAGTAAACCTTGGGGCCCTATCCGAAATAATTGACAAAGGTACTCCATGGAGCCTCACAATCTCAAAAATGTAAAAGTCAGCTAGCTTATTAAGTGAGAAGTCCATTCGTACCGTAATAAAGTGAGTCAACTTTGTCAGTCGATCAACCACAACCCATACGACATCTTTTTCCTTGGAGTTACTGGAAAACCCGTCACAAAGTCCATGGTAATCCGATCCCACTTCCACTCGGGGACCATGATGGGCTGAAGTGAACCCAAAGGTACTTGGTGCTTGGCTTTCACTTGTTGGCACACTAAGCATTTTGATACAAATTTCGAAATGTCTCTTTTCATACCCAGCCACTAATACATTTTCTTCAAATCATTGTACATTTTCGTACTTCTGGGGTGTACTGACAAACAACCACTATATGCCTCAATTAAAATTTTCTAAATCAACTCGGTATTCTTAGGAACACAAATCCTACCCCGGAACTTCAAACAACAATCAGAATCAATCCAAAAATCTGATTCAACTCTCGATTCACACTAATTTCTCTTGGCTAACAATTCATTATCGTTCATCTGAACTTCACAAATTTCTTGAAGAAACATCAGTCTAGCTTTTAACTCAACTAGAATCGAACCATTCACTAACAAGGCCAATTGGGCGTTCATTGCTCTCAATGCAAATAATGACTTTCTAGTCAATACATCTGCGACCACATTTGCCTTACCCAGATGGTAGTCAATAATCAACTTATAATCCTTTAATAGTTCCAACCACCTCTGTTGTCTCAAATTTAAATCCTTCTGAGTCATCAAGTACTTAAGACTTTTGTGATCGATGTATACATGGCATATCTCTCCGAACAAATAATGTCACCAGATCTTCAAGGCAAATACTATAGCGGCCAACTCTAGGTCATGTGTCGAATAATTATTCTCGTGAGGTTTCAATTGTCTCGAGGCATAAGCTATAACCTTGCCCTCCTACATAAGTACGCATCCCAAGCCATTTAAAGAAGCATCGCTATAAATCGCGAACTCTTTTCTTGATTTGGGTTGCACCAATACTGGAGCCTCAGTCAACAACTTCTTCAACTTCTCGGAACTCTGCTGAAACTTATTCGACCATTCAAACCTAACTTTTATTTGCAGCAACGTCTTCATGGGAGTAGCAATCATGGAGAAGTCCTTTACCAACTGCCTATAATAACCGGCCAAACCCAAAAATCTTCTAACCTCGGTCACATTCTTTGGTGGTTTCCATTCAACAATGGCAAAAACTTTACTAGGGTTAACCCTAATACCATCACTCGAGAAAATGTGACCCAAAAATCTGACTTATTGAAGCCAAAACTCACTCTTGATGAACTTGGCATACAACTGATTATCTCTCAGAGTCTACAAAACAGTTCTCAAGTTCTTGGTATGTTCTACTTTATCTCTAGAATAGATTAGGATATCATCAATAAACACCGACAAACTTATCCAAGTATGGTCGAAATATCCTATTCATTAAATCCATAAACACTGTGGGAGCATTTGTTAAACCGAAAGGCATGATGAGGAACTCATAATGGCCATACCTCGTCCTAAAAGCAGTCTTAGGCACATCTGACTCTTTAACTCTCAGTTGATAATAGCCAGATCTTAAGTCTATTTTAGAGAACCACGCTGCTCCTTTCAATTGATCAAACAAGTCATCAATCCGCGGTAACGGATATTTATTCTTCATTGTCATCTTATTTAACAGCTGGTAATCTATGCACAGCCTCAAGGATCAATCTTTTTTTTTTCACAAATAGTACCGGAGCACCTCATGGTGAAAAGCTTGGTCTCACAAAGCCTTTATCTGTCAACTCTTGTAATTCTAACTTTATTTCCTTCAACTCAGTTAGAGCCATTCAATACGGAGCAATTGAGATAGGCGTTGTCCGCGTCATTAGCTCTATACCAAATTCAACCTCTCTATTAGGGGGTAACTCAGGCAACTCTTCTGGAAATACATTCGCATATTTGCATACAACTGGTACTGTCTCAACTTTCAACTCAGACTCCTTAGTATTCGTTATAAAATCCAAATAAGCTTCACAACCTTTCCTCAAACATTTTCGGGCAAACGTTGAGGATACCACAATAGGTAAATTCCTTGGTTCATCTGATTTAACCCAAAGAGTTTCACCATTTTCACATTTCAATTTAATTACTTTTTGTCTACAATTTACGACAGCTTCATGGAGTGTCAACCAGTCCATACCCAATATGACATCAAACTCATTGAATGGTAATAACATCAAATCGACTGAAAAATAGTGACCTTTAACTATCAAAAGACATTTCTTGCATACTTTATCGACTATCACATGCTTGCCTAAAGGGTTTGACACCTTAATCATAAACTCTGTAGACTCAACAGGTATGTTCATGTTAAACACCAATTTCATACACATATACGAATGAGTAAAGTCAGGATCAATAAAAGCAATAACAATATTACCATGGAGAGAAAATGTACTAGTGATCACATCGGGAGAAGATGCATCTTCACGTCTACGTATGGCATAGGTACTAGCCGAAGCTCTAGCTTTGGATCTCACTGTGGTGTCTCTTGTTACATTCTTGTTTCTAGCCCTAATTCTGACATTCTTCTGAGATCTTCCTTTAGGATTGGTGAAACTTGGCCTTACACTTTGGAGTTTTTCTTTCTCATTCATCTCGGGGCAATCCTTGATAAAGTGGTCTTGAGAACCACATTGGAAACAGGATCCATCGTTCATTCTACACTTGCCAAAATGATTTCTACCACAATGTTGGCACTCTGGTCTGGAAGATCTAACATTGCCTACATTAGCCACCAATATAGCCCGAGATTTAAAATTCGAATCTTGCTTCTTATGATCTCTGTACGAGTGCCCAACTGATATATTTCATCTGGAATTCCTCTTGGAAGAATTCCCATGTGACCCTTTCGTGAGGTACCACTGAAACTAATGTTTTCCACCAGTTGTATGCCGAGTCCCATAACAAGGATATGGCACACTTCAAGCATTCTTCAGGAGTGCAAGATAATTCATCGAATACCCTGATGGTATTCTCAAGCCAGAATTCTACCTTTTCGGGGTCATCATTTTTATTAGCACGAAACTCCTTGACTCTATGCTTTCAGATCTATTCAATCTCATCAAGCCCATACCCTGGGGTGCTACAGGGACAAGTTGAGGAATAAGTGGGGGTGGAGGGGGTTGAGTATTCGGGTTCGCTCAGACGAACTCCATGTACCATTCATTCATCATGTGGAGAAAGGCCTCCCGAGCCTCTTCTCCACCTCCCTGACTAACCTTGGGAGGTTGATTATCGGATGCCACTACCTTTCAGCGGGAGCTAGTGCGTTACTTTCTACATCGTCCGCCATAGTTCGGTCAGGATCCATTACTATATGAAAACACAATTTAAAAAGGTCAAGAGCCGTCACACTATCACAATTTGTCTATGGCATATATAGCTAGACTCATACACATGTTATGTTAGTCCAAGAACCGATTAAATTGTAGTTCTGATACCACTAAATGTAACACCTTACACCCGAGTCCTACCCCGAGACTGGATACAAAGCGTTACCACACTTAAAAACATGAAATCCAATGTTTACGAATCATCAAGACTTGATCAAATTTAAAACTTTATCTAAACTTTTTAACCTGGGACTATAATGCCTCAAACGTTCATCGAAACCCAATCGGGACCAGCTTGGGTCCTTAACCAACTTTATAGAAATAACCTTTAAAATAGGGCACACACCCGTGTGGAAGGGCAACATGCCCGTGTGGTTATTTTGACATGACCGTGCTGACGGCCCGTGTGACAGACACAGCCTACACCTCTAGGCACACGCCCATGTCCCATACCCATTTGAATTAAATTCAAAATTCAAACCTCTAGGGGTTTTCACCGGGCCTAACACACACCCATGTCTATGGCCCGTGTCCATCACACGGCCATGACACGCCCGTGTCCTAGCCCTTGTCTAAAAACCTTGACATTCTATTTCTGACGTCAGAATCAAAAAAGAGGCACATGGCCAAGGCACACGCCCGTGGCCAGAGGTTGTGTCCTCCACACGACTGAGACACACGGCCGTGTCTCTACCCGTGTGTTTACTACCATGCATACTGACTCAAAATTTTTATTTGTAGGGGACACACGGCCAGACAACACGCCCATGGGGCTGACCGTGTGTCACACACGGACACACGGTCTAGACACACGCTCGTGTGTCTACCCGTGTGGACAATATAAGGCTATTTACCGAGCCCTTTGCCACCCTGAAATACAATTTTGACACCAAACACATATCAAGTCTAACTTAATATGATTTCTCGACCAAACAACCATAGCTAAGGCCTATGTACATTCATATATTCAACCATGCCAACAGTTTCACATTCATGAATTACTATCTTGCATTCATATAATAACTTTCAATATTAGCCATTTTCATGGCTTTATACAAAATGGGTTAAGTATTAAAACTAGCCAACACATTTGGCCCCTAAAATAATGTGATACCCAAAACAAAATCGAGAGTTCCTATACATGCCATACTCAGAATGATAAAACTAGCTATACTGGGTGCTTTGAGGATAGTGTGGCTGGCTTCTCTGATGTGCACAACGATCCTCGAACTACTTTGACGGCACTATAAGGAAAGGGAAAGGAAAGAGGGTAAGCATGGGAGCTTAGTAAGTACATATATGCAAATAAGTGTAATTAGAAACACATTCAACAAACAATGATTTATCATAATTAGATGAAATATCATTTTAACCTCACCATCTTGCTCTTCACTTCTTTTATGCATACTTACTACATCTCATCACATACTAAAGTCTCCATTTGATAGTTTAATACACATACCTGCAATTATTCGTAAAATAACTCAAGTTCATTCCCTCTACTGACGTACCTTATTAGAAGTATTGCCAATCTATTCCTCGAGTTACCCATTGAACACTCGGAAATACCAATGGATACACAGATAGTTTACCCTTGAGTACTATACAAGTAGCCAAAGCTACTTCGTAATTTGTAATACTTGCATATTTTAGCTACTCACTGGCCTTTTTACCAAGTCAGTACCTAGACCCCATAACTCTATTATGTAATGCCCGCTCGTTGAGCTACTCACGGGCCTGTACACAAAGTTAGTGCCTAGACCCACATTACATATTTCACTTATCTCATGAGCTCAAACTCAACTCATGAGTTCAGACCACTCAATTTCTCATTACTTACCTTTTGTATCCTATACTATTTTTGAGGTTCGAGGGGATCTCGTATCAACCTGATGTTGTCGCACTTGTTCATAACGTGGGTTACTCTTATATTGCATTATTTATACTTTCATGGTGTCGAGTAAGACTATGATACATGGTAAAAGTAAAACATTTAAAAGTAAGCTATAATGACAGGTTATTTACATATGTACTTACCTCGATACAAAATGATGGAAACGAGCTTAATCTTTGTAAACTTTGTTCTTACCCCGATCAAGACCCAAATCACGCTTCTCTTGATCTATATTGATAAAATTCATTCATTTCATCAGTATATCAATCTAGACACTCAAAAATTTATAATTACGCAAAATGACCATTTTACTCCTAGGCTTTCACAAAAATGACCATTTTACCCCTAGGCCTAAAACTTGATTTTTATCATATTTTCTCACTAATCAGGCCTAGTAGAATACTTTTTATACTAGAATCAGTCCACAATTTTCATTATTTCATGCATTTATCACCTATTTTACAACTTGTGCAAAATGGTCCTTAGTTAGGGTTTCCATGAAAACTCCTTCACAAAAGTTTTTTATTACCCAACCAAGACTTATTTTCCTCCATAAAAATTTAGCAAACAACCTAAATGCTCTCATGGAAAGACCCTAAACTTTCTACCATTTTGCAAAATAGTCCCTCCCTTAGAAAGCTCATGCTACAAGGGTCTTAAAAGTACAAAAATATTCAAGAAAAGTCATCAGGATCACTTACTTGCAAAGGCTTAAAGTTGGTGAAATTTTGAAGCTCAAAAACCCCCTAATGTTTGAAAATTTAGGTGGTAGGAGAAGAGAATGAAAAGATGAAGTCATTTTGTTTTATTTTATTCAATTAAGTTACCAACCAACCTAGATTTTTGACTTTTTAACCAACTTGTCCCCTATGGCTGACCACCCTTCTAAAATTGGCCTAATTGTCCTTTAAAGACCTCCATTTTATGATTCATGGAAAATTAACACCCTTAGCTATCAAAATGGGACTTTTGCACTTTATGCGATTTAGTCCTTTTTCACAATTAAGCATGCAATCGCTAAAATAAATTCATCCAAATTTTCATGCACTCATATAATCATGCTATAACACATAAAATAATATAAAAATATTTTCTCTAACCTCAGTGAGTGGTTCTAAAACCACTGTTCTGACTAAGCTAAAAAATTAGGCTATTACATTATTTATGTAACACCCCTAACCTGTATCCATCGCCAGGATAGGGTTACGGAGCATTATCGTAAAAATTTAACTTTAAAACATACATCTTATACATTAACA
The DNA here is from genome assembly GCA_025698475.1 of Gossypium anomalum. Lineage (NCBI taxonomy): Eukaryota > Viridiplantae > Streptophyta > Magnoliopsida > Malvales > Malvaceae > Gossypium > Gossypium anomalum. Next base: position 32,080,774 of record CM046963.1, on the reverse strand, counting down.
TAAACATCGCATAAATCATACATTTACATGCATATTGTCCCTTAATCGAGCCTTTAAGGCCTAAAAAACACTTTAGAAACAATTCGGGACTAAATTGGAAACATTTGGAACAATTAGGAAAAAGTTGGAAAATTTTAACTATATGGGTCACACGACTGAGACACAAGCCCATGTCTCTGGTGTAACACCCCTAACCCGTATTCGTAGTCAGAATAGGGTTACGAGGCATTATCAATCAATCACAACATAATTCATACATATACGCATTCATAATCAAAAATCCATTTAACACATTCACATTGTCCCTTCTAAGGTCCTATGAGACCTTAAAACATGCTTAAATGAAGTTTGGGACTAAACTATGTACATTTGAAAACTTTGAGAAATTTAGAAAATTTTCATGTATTCAGGGGTCACACGCCCGTGTGAACAGGCTGTGTGCCTCACATGGCCACCAGATACATACTGACTTTGGTCACACGGCCGGCCACACGTCCATGTGCTAGCCCGTGTGCCGTACACGACCAGTAGACACGCTCGTGTGTCTAAGCCGTGTAACTCACTGACTTGTTTTAATTAAGCATCATGGGTCACACAGTAGAGTCACACGCCCGTGTGCTCAACTGTGTGGCATGAAAATAGGCTTTCTATAAGCTACTTTTCTCACTTAAGTCACATGCATCCTAAGGCATCCAAATGGTACCAAATTGTAACATCTCGCATTAGGGCCTAGTGGGAACAGTGGTTTCGAGACCATAAATTTGAATTAGAAATAATAATTTTATAATTATTATAAGGTCTATGATATGTTTATATGACTATGTAAAATTTTCATGAAGAAATTATATTTGACCAGTGTTTAATTTGGCTTTAAGGACTAAATCATGTAAAGTGCGAAAGTTGCATTCTAATAGCTGAAGGTATTAAATAGCTATAGAATTTTTAATGAAAGCCTTTATGTGAAAATTAGCCCATTAGTGGAAGATATTTGTTTGGTATTATTGAAATTAGTTAGAAATTAAAAGGGTAAATGGGTAATTAAGTTAAAAGGTATAATAAGACAAAAATGCAAAAAGCTATCATCTTTTTTATTTTCTCTTTCTTCTCCACTGATTTTTACCGAAGGAAATGGCCATGGAAGCTTGAAAATTTCAGCAACTACTAACCCTCACAAATCAAGAAAATTGAGATTCGGGCTTAAATCGAGAAAGTACGTGGTTAAGGACAAAAAGGGGACAATTAGTCATTTTTGTATTCGAGGTAAGTTCGTGTGATAATAATAATATAATTTCTTATTTGAATTGAAATGCCTAATTATTATTATTATATAATTTGTACGATTTGTTACTAATATACTTGACGACAAATCGACAAACGAGTCGTATGATAAAATTGGTAAGTTGTACGTAAGTAAGGCAACTGTTTCATTATTATGTGTTGAATGATTAATTTTGCATAATATGGTTGAATATGCTTATGTATAACGCATGATGAAATTTAAATGAGGTAAATTCCCGGTTGAACCTAGGAATAGATTGGATATCTATGCCAAGACATTTGGGTGATATGTGTGCTAGTGTAAGACCATCTCTGGGACATGGCATCGTCATTGATATGTGCGCTAGTGTAAGACCATGTCTGGGACATGGCATCGGCATTGAGATGAGAGCTAACGTAAGACCATGTCTGGGACATGACATCAGCCTCGACATGTTAGCCAGTGTAAGACCTTGTCTGGGACATGGCATCAGCCTCGACATGTGAGCCAGTACAAGACCATGTCTGGGACATGGCACCAGCCTCGACATGTGAGCCAGTGTAAGACCATGTCTGGGACATGGCATCGGCAATTTACCCTCTTGTGTGAGGCTTATCGGATATCCTTTAGTATTCCAAATGGTTACACGAGTTATTTTAAAGCTTATGACAAAGATATGGAATGATATAATCATGTTAGGAGTGGTACAGGTTCTTATTCGAAACTCATGAGATATGAGTCTAGTTATGTTGCCTTAATGGTAAGAAAAACATGAGTAAGTTCTATCCATGAGAAATGATTTTGGGTTATGATGCACCTTTGGTAAGGATGCAAATAAGTAAGTCATGTCCATGAGAATGATTTTGTGATGACCTTGTGATTATGGGTCTATGCTTATGATGTATAAATATGTATTTCTACCATGATGGTTGAAATGATTTTTAAAGGTATTATAAACTTAGTTGTCATTATTTTACACTAAAACGATTTTGGATAGCAGCAGTAGTCCGACTTTGAAAATCCACGAAAAATCATGAAATTAATTTAAAGGTTGAATCAAATATGAAATTAAATCTTATCAATTCTAGTTTCATATAGAAGAAACGGTGTAAGCAAAAGAATTTCATGTTATGAGATATTTGGATTTCTGTGAGACAGGGTTAGAGTGATTTCACGTTCCCTTATCTTAAATTTGGAAAATCATTAAAAATTTTATGAAAATAATTATGGGTTAGAGCTCATATGAATAAATCTTTAATGATCCTATTTGCAAGAGAAATAGACGGGAACATTATCTGAGTCCCATACGAGGAGATATTTAATTTTTAATGAAGAAGGGTTGAAACTATCAGACAGCAGAACAGGGATGACTTTAAAGAATAAACTGTACTTATTGGCTAAACCAAAAATTCTGAAAATTTTATGGTACGAAAATATATAAGTCTAGTTTCAGGGAAAATTAGTGGATCTTAATTTGGAGTTCTATAGCTCAAGATATAAATAATTTAGTGACTGTGACCCGAGTAGATAGCTTGAGATGAATAAGAGTAAATAGTAGAATTTTGTGCAATTATGATTGTATTAACTTGAGAACATGTCGTGAGAATATGGCAAAAACATGTCAATAAATCTCTTATTATTTTCATATGGACTTACTAAGCTATATAGCTTACCCCTTCCTTTTTCCTCATTTAATAGGGTCACTAAGCTAGCTAGAGTTGGAGATCGTCGAAGATTCTATCACACTATCCAGCTATTGAAGGGTATAAATGATTTCAAGCACTTTAAGTCTATGGCATGTATAGGGACTTAGTTAATTGGGTATGTATCATTTGATTTGGCCAAATGTATTGGCTCATAATGGGAATATGATTCATTTTGTATATGGCCATGTGATGTGGCTAATATTGGTTATTAGGTTGTAAACCTATTCATATATGCATGCATGTGCTAAAGGTTTCATATGGTGTGGTCATTTGTGTTTGGTATGGATGAATTGTGAATGTTCCCTAGATTACTTAATGGTTTTAAAGTGACTAAATTGGCCTATGGATAGACCTTAGCATAAGTATGAAGTGCAAAAATGTGTTAACGATAATCATGGCATGAAGTTGATAAGTTTAAACTAGGCAAAGTATGGTGCCTTATGCATGAATAAATCGATATGAAATTGCCATGAAAAGTGCTATTGAAGTTATGTTTTAAGTAAGTTCTAACAAGGGTGCCAAATGGCTTGATAAATAGCCATTTTTTGGGCTACACGGGTAGAGACACGATCGTGTGTCTCATCCGTGTGGAGAACACGGTCTAGCACATGGGCGTCTGACTGGGCCGTGTGACCCTATATCGTTGCTGACGTCATAAACAGAGAGTTACATGGGTGGAGGACACGGGCGTGTCCTGAGCTACATGGGCGTGTGTGATTACACGGCCTGCCCACACAGGCGTGCGACTCTCGAAGATATGAAAAATTTCTTAGTGTAAGTTTCAAAAGTTCTCGGTTTAGTCCCTAACCACCTCTAATGTATGTTTTGGGCCTCGTAGGCCCATATAAGGGACTTTAAGATAGAAATTGAAAAGTTTTAAATTTAAACGAAATTTTATGACCTAGAAATGTTTGTATGCATGTGTTTGAGTCTGGTAATGCCTCGTACCCTATTCCGGCAACGGACGTGGGGAAGGGGTGTTACACAAATATACAACCAAATAAGCAACTAAAAGTGATCGTTTCCAACATAAATCATACCATATTGAATCATTACATTTCATTTCTCAAATCTCAACCATTTCTTGACCAAAACACATACCAAAACTAGCATGAATCATTGATCATCTTTAACATTTTTTTCTCATATGTCTCAAATTCCAACTAAATAACCAATCATATCATTCAACCTATAACCAAATCAAAGCTTATCAATGCATCATCTCAAACTCATACCAATACATGCCATTTCTTAAACCACATTATTACCACATTTATATTCCAAGCCAAAACAGAAATTCATAACATAAGCCAAATACACGTTTTATACCAACCATGCCAAATCATAAGGCCACATTATAACCATCAACCAAAATCATTAATAAGCCATTTCAAATGACCATATACATTTCTAAAAAAAACCATATCAAAAAGACCATAGCCTATACATGCCATAAAACCAAGCCACAAGGTGTAAAATACCAAAAATCAATAGCCAGATAATGTGATGCAATCACCATTGACTCCCATCCCGAGCGAACATCTCAGACACTATAAAACATAGAAAAATAATACAAAGTAAGCTTCATAGCTTAGTAAGTTCGTATGTGAGCCTAAAATGATCACAACATTCATATAGCAATTCGAAATAGATAAATCATTAACATTTAAAGCATCAATTGATGAGCTAACATCAAATTATTCATGTCCTCATTCGCAAGTTCTCAACTTCATATAACTCGATACTTGAGTAGTTTTCCATACATACCTGTACTGATACCTTTCTATTTATCACCCATACTCTTATCAAACCTCTCCGGTTTATAAGTGCTTATGATACAAATTCATCGATTTTCCGATGCCATAGTCCAACTATGGTCTTACACATACATTGCCAAGGCCCTACCGTGGTCTTTCTTTCACGTGCCATGTGACAGCCCTAATGTGACCCTAGTCGGAAAGTGGTTTCGGAACCACAAAACCGAGTCACAAAAATAATTAACTGTTAAATTTTGTGTTTATTATATGTGTACATGCATTTGCGAAAATCTCATGTTTTGATTTTGTCATTTATATGTGAAAATCTTAAATAGGACTTAAGTGAGACATTGTGAAATGTGATGGGTAATTTCTAAGATGACCTATTTATGCATGTTATTAAAAAGGTGGACTTGCATGTCTAATTAACCTTTTAGAGATAGTGGCGGGCCATGATAATGAGTAACTCATAATATATTCATTTTTTTAATTATTTAAGTTGTTTATTAACATTTTAATATACAAAATCAATTAATGGAAAAAGAAATAAGTGAAAATTGGGTGAAAAAAAAAAAGCTTCACCTTTGTTCTTCTTGGCCGAATTGAAGGGAAGAGAAGGGAGAAAATTTTCGGTCAATTGAAACCTAAGAAAGGTTAGTGAATGGTGTTAGATTTTCTTGAAATTTAAGCTTGTTTTAGGTAATCATCCTGTTTATTACTTAGCCCATGCTAAAATTTAAAGTTTTGATGGATGAATGGAGCATTCCGTTATGAGTATTAAAGAAAGAATTTGATGGTTTCCTTTAAGTTTTGATGATGAATGTGTTGAGGAAAGAAATTGATCTTGTTAAAAATATGGATTTTAATGCTCATATATGTTCTAGCCGAAAATAAAAAAAATACTTGATGTCATGAACAAATGTTATTATGATGTTTTTGAATTGAGTAAACTAGACATTGGAACAACTAAAGATTCAGCATTACTCATGATGCTTTATTTAGAATGTGATTTTTAAAGGTTATGAGTATTGGAATGTAAGTATATGTGTGCTTAGTCATAGGAGTTTGATATGAAGCTTTGTTAGGATTGAATAAGGAATAGCCGAATAAACTATAGGCTATGTAAGGATGAATTTTGTATATAAGTTGTGTATGTGACTTTATTAGTTAATAGCATTCAGCATTATTATTGTATTTATATATATATATATATATATATATATACATTCGGTCTTTAAAGAAATAGATGAAATTGAAATATTTCTAAGACTTGTTAAGTCGTTGTGGCCATTACCGAATGTAGGTTGATTAAAGGAAATTTTCAAATACGGTTATGTATATGTATGTGAATAGAATATTTAATGAAAATTCGGCAAAATGGGGTTAAAGGGTTAAGTCATAAGAATTTTAGGTACTGTTTATATTTGGACATTAAAGTTATATGAACTTTGATTATGTGAGTTATAGTTAGGTGTTAAGTAATCTAATTATTTGATATGCATAATCGGTCATTGTTTGGCAATATTGTAACCTAGGTGTAACTTGCTACATTTGATCATGAGATGGAATTTGAATATGAAAGTTAATTTTGGGTGGCTAAGGCCGAATGGGATATATAAGATATTAAAGCATGCTATAAGTAACTTATTGGTATGTATGTATTTCTATTCATTGTAACTGAGCATGTGAAATGGATATATGATAGTTAAATTGTGTGCTTAAAGTGAGGTGTTAAAATAATTAGGTATAAGGTTGATTTCATTATTGAGTATAAAAGTAGGAGCTTTAAAATTTCCTTTGATGTTCGAAATGATTAAAACAAATTCATTGTTTGAATAAAGCTCAAGAGCAAAGAGAAACGAGATCTGATAGGGGAAAGGAGAAAGCAATCGAATAGCCTATCTCGCAAATCATTCAAAGATATACGAGGTAAGTTTTGAGTAATTACATCTAGTATAAAAATTTACGATACCTTAATATGTATATACTAGATGAATTTTATCTTTTTAGTTCTATTTGAATTAAGATGTGTGGTAAATAATTCAATTATATGACCTATAGTTGAATGGTCAATTCGGGTTAAGTTTGGTTAATGAAAGGTAAATGTGATTTGCCTGTATGACTTTTAAAACGAAATGAAAATGATGGTTTATATTTTGTTCTTATATCCGGACTTCAGGTCCGCAGGCCATGTGCTGGAATTACATCCGGACTTCAGGTCCGCAGGCCATGTGCTGGAATTACATCCGAAATTCAGGTCCGTAGGCCATGTCCTGGAATTACATCCGGACTTCAGGTCCGCAGGCCATGTGCGAAAATTATAACCGGGCTTAAAGTCCCGAAGGCTTTGTGCTAGTGATTTGGACTCGGGGTTTAACCTAGTAGGCCTAACGTCAGTGGGTCGAGTAAGGTTATGAATTAAGTGTTCGAGGTAACTGCCATTAGTTATGTATTATACAATATGAAGATCAGGTACGAATTTGATATGCCTAAGTGAACCAATCTCTATATTCAAGTGATTTTATCAAGGAATCAAATATGTATGTGTGTGAATAGATATATGTATAGATGATTACCGAATCTATGAATATGAAAATGACCATTTCAGACGATGCTTATTATTATATGAAAGTTTATGACTAAATTGATTAAATAAACCATATTGGTGATCGAAACTCAGGTGGTAAATTTCTTGGTGTTGACTCATATATATATATATACATATGTGTTTTCGGCAAGTGGTATAAAGTTGATCTTGAGTTTGGTATTTCGTAATGTTGATTTACATGTCAAGTTTGTATCTGTTGATTTACTTAAGACTTACTGAGCATCAATATGCTTACTTTGCTGCCTTGATTATTTGTTTTATAGATCCTGTTCGTTAGCTATCGTCCTCGGGAGTTTTGAAGTCGAAGTCATCCACACTATCTAAATCCTTTCGGTACTCTTGTAGCTGAACTTGTTAATGGCATGTATAGGACTGACTTTTGTTCGTAATTAAGTATCTTTTGGTATTGTATATTCGTATAGCCATGCGAAAATGGCTTGTTAAGTTATTATCTTTATTTCATATAGTTAACATGTATGTGTGACTGATATGCAAGTTGTGTTTTGAATGTTTTTGATATGAAATGAACTTAGAAATTATTCTATAAGTGTTAAATGAAATTTTGTGCTTGTTTTGTAATATTTCTTAATCCCCCGGCGACGGGTTCGGGTTAGGGATGTTACAATTTTATTGGTATTAGAGCTACGGTTTAGTCGATTCTAGGACTACCGTAATACGTTTGAATCTAGCTATACATGCCATTATGTGTCTATTTGATTGTGTGGTGATTTCTGACAGTTAAAAATGTGTTTATTTATAGTAATGGATCCCGATCCCAACCGAGCAGTAGCTGATGATGTTAAGAGTGTAGCGCCTGCGCTCGCACATGGGACAGCGCCAGTGGACTCTCAACCTATTGCTAGTAATCAGAACGATGAAGCTAGACAGGCTTTTTATAGCTTGATGAATGATTGGTTCAATCAGTATATTCGAACTAATACGGCTGTTCCACAACCCCCACTCCCGACCAATACACCCCCTGCACCTGTGATACCTCCGGTAACTGATCAGATGAGGTTAAACAAGCCCCCAGTTGACAGAATCCGAAAGCACAGGGCTACTGAATTTAAAGCTACAGATAGCAATGATGCCGAGCAAGCTGAGTTTTGGTTGGACAATACTATCCGGGTACTTGATGAGCTATCTTGTACACCCGATGAATGCCTGAAGTGTACCATCTCTTTGCTACGTGATTCTGCCTACTATTGGTGGAATACGTTGATTTCTGTTGTGCCCAGAGAATGAGTAACTTGGGAGTTTTTCCAAACCGAGTTTCAAAAAAAGTATATCAGCCAGAGATTCATTGATCAAAAACGGAAAGAATTTCTTGAACTTAAACAAGGTTCCATGTCGGTTACTGATTATGAACGAAAATTTGTGAGGCTTAGCCGGTACGCTCAAGAATGCGTATCTTCAGAAGCTGTAATGTGTAAACATTTCGAAGATGGACTGAACGAAGATATAAAACTGTATGTTGGCATTCTAGAAATCAGAGAATTTGTAGTACTTGTCGAGCGAGCTTGCAAAGCTGAAGAGCTCAGTAAGGAGAAAAGAAAAGCTGAAATAGGAGTAAGAGAGTTTCATAAAAGATCTTCGGGAAAGCCCTCTCAACAATCATCGAAAAATTTAGAGATGATTCGGGTAGATCTAAGAATACTTCGGGTTTTTCTGGACGGGATCGTGATCGACCCCCTGTGAGTACACGAGCTACCTCTGTTGCCAGTGTTGGCAATGATCGTCAGGACAGATCTGAGTGCCAGCATTGTGGCAAGTGGCATTCGGGAAGCTGTAGATTTCGTGACCGCTCCTGTTTCAAATGTGGATCGGCTGATCATTTTATCCGAGATTGTCCGAAATTAGATGAGCAGAATACTAATCCAAGTGGGAGACCTAGTAACACTGTAACGCGAGGCAGACCACCTAGACCTGCGACTAATACTAGTGGAAATCAGAGAGGGACTAAAAATATCGCCAGACGCGTTCTAAGGCTCGTGCTCTGCGCCAGAGCCTATGCTATACTGGCGCGTGAGGATGCTTCTTCGCCGATGTTATTACCGTATTTTCACTCTTTTGATACTCGATATTATTGCCTTAATTGACCCCGTTCTACTCATTCATATGTGTGTGAAACTTTAGCATCCAAAGAAGACTTTACCGTTGAGTCTCATCGAGTTCGTGAATTCGAGTGTCGAATCCCTTGGGTCGTTATGTACTTGTGGACAAGGTGTGTAAGAAATGTCCCCTAGTAATCTGAGGTTTTTGTTTTCCGGCTGATTTGATGCTTTTACCGTTTGATGAATTTGATGTTATCCTCGGTATGGATTGGTTGACCGTACATGATGCAGTTGTAAATTGCAAAAGAAAAACTATTGATTTGAGGTGTGTAAATAATAAGATAATTCGAGTTGAGTCTCATCGACTTGAACGCTGCCGCCAAAGAATAATATCCTCAATGTTGGCTCAGAAACATGTGAGAAAGGGGTGTGAAGCATATCTTGCGTACGTACTCGATAGCAAAGAGTCAGAAAAGAGACTTGAATCAGTGCCAGTGGTTTGTGAGTATTCAGATGTTTTTTCCTGAGGAGTTACCAGGATTACCACCCGTTCGAGAGGTTGAATTCGGCATCAAACTAGTACCTGGTACCAATCCAATTTCTATAGCTCCGTATCGTATGGCACCAACGGAATTGAAAGAATTGAAAACTCAGTTGCAAGAGTTGGTGGATAGAGGTTTTGCTCGACCGAGTTTTTCACCCTGGGGTGCACCAGTATTGTTTGTGAAAAAGAAGGACGGAACCATGAGACTGTGCATCGACTATCGTCAGTTGAACAAGGCGACAATAAAGAATAAATATCCGTTACCGCGTATTGATGATTTGTTTGATCAACTGAAGGGAGCCTCTGTATTTTCGAAGATAGATTTGAGATCGGGTTATTATCAGTTGCGAGTTCGAGACTCAGATATACCCAAAATTGCTTTTAGAACGAGATACGGTCACTATAAGTTCTTAGTAATGCCGTTTGGGCTCACTAATGCCCCTGCAGTATTTATGGATTTGATGAATCGGATCTTTGGACCGTATTTGGATCGGTTTGTAGTTGTGTTTATCGATGACATTTTGGTCTATTCGAGAGATGAAACCGAACAAGCTGAGCACCTGAGATTAGTGTTGCAGATTTTACGGGATAAGCAGTTATATGCTAAGTTCAGTAAATGTGAGTTCTGGTTGAGAGAAGTTAGCTTTTTGGGTCATGTGGTATCTGCATCGGGTATTCGGGTTGATCCGAGTAAAATTTCAGCTATACTTAATTGGAAGCCTCCGAGAAATATTACTGAAGTTCGGAGCTTTTTGGGACTTGCTGGTTATTACAGACGATTTGTAAAGGGTTTCTCGATGATAGCCACACCAATGAGAAAACTACTACAGAAAGATGTTAAATTTGAATGGTCAGAGAAATGTCAGAAAAGTTTCAATCAATTGAAAACTTATTTAACTGAAGCTCCAGTGTTAGTGCAGCCAGAATCCGTTAAAGAGTTTGTCATCTACAGTGATGCCTCCCTGCTTGGACTGGGTTGCGTGTTGATGCAAGAAGGCCAAGTTGTAGCTTATGCATCGAGGCAATTGAAGCCGTATGAAAAAAAACTATTCGACCCATGATCTCGAATTAGCTACCATCGTATTCGCTTTGAAAATATGGCGACATTACTTGTTTGGTGAAGGTGCCATGTATTTTCGGATCACAAAAGTCTCAAATATTTGATGACTCAAAGAGATTTGAATCTGCGACAGAGACGTTGGCTTGAGTTGCTAAAAGATTATGAGCTTGTCATTGATTATCACCCGGGAAAGGCTAATGTGGTTGCGGATGCTTTAAGTCGTAAATCACTGTTTGCTTTACGAGCGATGAATGTACACCTGTCTGTTTTATCTGATAATGTGTTAGTAGCAGAATTGAAGGCTAAACCATTGTTGATTCATCAAATTCGTGAAGCTCAGAAAGTCAATGATGAATTGATTGCAAAATGGGCTGAATGTGTTTCGAATAGGGAATCAGAGTTTCAAATTGATGTTGACGATTTTTTGAGGTTCAGAAGTCATTTGTGTGTTCCAAGAAATTCAGAACTTATTTCGATGATCTTGAGCGAGGCTCATAGTAGCCGAATGTCTATCCACCCGGGTAGTACGAAAATGTATAACGATTTGAAACGTCAGTTTGGTGGCCTGGTATGAAACGAGACATTTCTGACTTTGTTTCAAAATTTTTAATATGTCAACAAGTGAAAGCGGAACACCAAGTGCCTTTGGGATTACTTCAGCCGATCATGATACCTGAATGGAAGTGGGATCGAGTCACGATGGATTTTGTATCTGGATTGCCATTGTCATCAAGCAAGAAAGATGCAATCTAGGTTATTGTTGATAGACTGACAAAGTCGGCTCATTTTATTCTCTGTGACGTCTTTGATTATTCCTTGACAAGCTAGCTTTGAAATATACGTATCCTGTTTGTAAGGTTACATGGAGTACCTACTTCTATTGTGTCTGATAGAGATCTGAGATTCACATCGCGATTTTGGAAGAAATTGCAAGAAGCTTTGGGTACCAAGTTGCATTTTAGCACCGCTTTTCACCCCCAAACTGATGGTCAATCCGAGCGGATAATCCTAACACTCGAGGATATGTTGAGATGTTGCATCCTTGAGTTTAATGGTTCGTGGGAACGATATATACCTTTGATTGAATTCGCTTACAACAATAGTTTTCAATCAAGCATTAAGATGGCGCCTTACGAGGCTTTGTATGGTCGTAAATGCCGTACACCGTTGTTTTAGACCGAGCTTAGTGAAAGTAAAATCATTGGGGTTGATTTGATTAAAGATGCTGAGCAGAAAGTAAAAGTAATCGCGAAAAAGCTTTGGCGCATCTGGATCGCCTCGCGTAAGTCGACGCGCGGATTTGAAACGAAAAGACATTGAATATCAGGTCGGAGACAAAGTGTTCCTTAAAGTTTCACCTTGGAAAAAAGTGCTCAGATTTGGCCGTAAAGGCAAATTGAGTCCGAGATTTATTGGGCCATATGAGATATCCGAACGAGTTGGGCCAGTCGCATACAGATTGATTTTACCCCCCAAGCTTGAAAAGATTCACAACGTCTTTCATTTCTCGATGCTTCGACGTTATAGATCCGATCCATCGCACATAATCAATCCATCAGAGGTTGAAATTCAGTCTGATTTGAGTTATGAAGGAGAACCAATTCGTATCCTAGCTCGTGAGGTAAAAGAGTTGCGAAACAAAAAGGTTCCGTTAGTAAAGGTATTATGGCTCAAGCATGGGATCGAAGAAGCTACGTGGGAATCCGAGAATTCTATGAAAGAACGATATCCTAACTTATTCACTGGTAAGATTTTCGGGGACGAATATTCCTTATGTGGGGGAGAGTTGTGACAGCCCTAATGTGACCCTAGTCGGAAAGTGGTTTCGGGACCACAAAACCGAGTCACAAAAATAATTAACTGTTAAATTCTGTGTTTATTATATGTGTACATGCATTTGTGAAAATCTCATGTTTTGATTTTGTCATTTGTATGTGAAAATCTTAAATAGGACTTAAGTGAGACATTGTGAAATGTGATGGGTAATTTCTAAGATGACCTATTTATGCATGTTATTAAAAAGGTGGACTTGCATGTCTAATTAACCTTTTAGAGATAGTGGCCGGCCATGATAATGACTAACTCATAATATATGCTTTTTTTTTAATTATTTAAGTTGTTTATTAACATTTTAATATACAAAATGAATTAATGGAAAAAGAAATAAGTGAAAATTGGGTGAAAAAAAAAAAAAAAAAAAAGCTTCACCTTTGTTCTTCTTGGCCGAATTGAAGGGAAGAGAAGGGAGAAAATTTTCGGTCAATTGAAACCTAAGAAAGGTTAGTGAATGGTGTTAGATTTTCTTGAAATTTAAGCTTGTTTTAGGTAATCATCTTGTTTATTACTTAGCCCATGCTAAAATTTTAAGTTTTGATGGATGAATGGAGCATTCGGCTATGAGTATTAAAGAAAGAATTTGATGGTTTCCTTTAAGTTTTGATGATGAATGTGTTGATGAAAGAAATTGATCTTGTTAAAAATATGAATTTTAATGCTCATATATGTTCTAGCCAAAAATAAAAAAAATACTTGATGTCATGAACAAATGTTATTATGATGTTTTTGAATTGAGTAAACTAGACATTGGAACAACTAAAGATTCGGCATTACTCATGATACTTTATTTAGAATGTGATTTTTAAAGGTTATGAGTATTGGAATGTAAGTATATGTGTGCTTAGCCATAGGAGTTTGATATGAAGCTTTGTTAGGATTGAATAAGGAATAGCCGAATAAACTATAGGCTATGTAAGGATGAATTTTGTATATAAGTTGTGTATGTGACTTTATTAGTTAATAGCATTCAGCATTATTATTGTATTTATATTTATATATATATATATACATTCGGTCTTTAAAGAAATAGATGAAATTGAAATATTTCTAAGACTTGTTAAGTCGTTGTGGCCATTACCAAATGTAGGTTGATTAAAGGAAATTTTCAAATACGGTTATGTATATGGATGTGAATAGAATATTTAATGAAAATTCGGCAAAATGGGGTTAAAGGGTTAAGTCATAAGAATTTTGGTACTATTTATATTTGGACATTAAGGTTATATGAACTTTGATTATGTGAGTTATAGTTAGGTGTTAAGTAATCTAATTATTTGATATGTATAATCGGTCATTGTTTGGCAATATTGTAACCTAGGTGTAACTTGCTACATTTGATCATGAGATGGAATTTGAATATGAAAGTTAATTTTGGGTGGTTAAGGCCAAATGGGATATATAACATATTAAAGCATGCTATAAGTAACTTATTGGTATGTATGTATTTCTATTCATTGTAACTGAGCATGTGAAATGGATATATGATAGTTAAATTGTGTGCTTAAAGTGAGGTGTTAAAATAATTAGGTATAAGGTTGATTTCATTATTGAGTATAAAAGTAGGAGCTTTAAAATTTCCTTTGATGTTCGAAATGATTAAAACAAATTCATTGTTTGAATAAAGCTCAAGAGCAAAGAGAAACGAGATCTGATAGGGGAAAGGAGAAAGCAATCGAATAGCCTATCTGCAACTGTTCAAAGATATACGAGGTAAGTTTTGAGTAATTACATCTAGTATAAAAATTTACGATGCCTTAATATGTATATACTAGATGAATTTTATCTTTTTAGTTCTATTTGAATTAAGATGTGTGGTAAATAATTCAATTATATGACCTATAGTTGAATGGTCAAATCGGGTTAAGTTTGATTAATGAAAGGTAAATGTGATTTGTCTGTATGACTTTTAAAAGGAAATGAAAATGATGGTGTATATTTTGTTCTTATATCCGGACTTGTGTCCATGCAGCCATGTCTTTGGAATTACATCCGGACTTCAGGTCCGCAGGCCATGTGCTGGAATTACATCCGGACTTCAGGTCCGCAGGCCATGTGCTGGAATTACATCCGGACTTCAGGTCCGCAGGCCATGTGCGGGAATTATAACCGGGCTTAAAGTCCCGAAGGCTTTGTGCTAGTGATTTGGACTCGGGTTTTAACCTAGTAGGCCTAACGTCAGTGGGTCGAGTAAGGTTATGAATTAAGTGTTCGAGGTAACTGCCATTAGTTATGTATTATACAATATGAAGATCAGGTACGAATTTGATATGCCTAAGTGAACCAATCTCTATATTCAAGTGATTTTATCAAGGAATCAAATATGTATGTGTGTGAATAGATATATGTATAGATGATTACCGAATCTATGAATATGAAAATGACTATTTCAGACGATGCTTATTATTATATGAAAGTTTATGACTAAATTGATTAAATAAACCATATTGGTGATCGAAACTCAGGTGGTAAATTTCTTGGTGTTGACTCATAAATATATATATATATACATATGTGTTTTCGGCAAGTGGTATAAAGTTGATCTTGAGTTTGGTATTTCGTAATGTTGATTTACATGTCAAGTTTGTATCTGTTGATTTCCTTAAGACTTACTGAGCATCAATATGCTTACTTTGCTGCCTTGATTATTTGTTTTATAGATCCTGTTCGTTAGCTATCGTCCTCGGGAGTTTTGAAGTCGAAGTCATCCACACTATCTAAATCCTTTCGGTACTCTTGTAGCTGAACTTGTTAATGGCATGTATAGGACTGACTTTTGTTGGTAATTAAGTATCTTTTGGTATTGTATATTCGTATAGCCATGCGAAAATGGCTTGTTAATTATTATCTTTATTTCATATAGTTAACGTGTATGTGTGACTGATATGCAAGTGGTGTTTTGAATGTTTTTGATATGAAATGAACTTAGAAATTATTCTATAAGTGTTAAATGAAATTTCGTGCTTGTTTTGTAATATTTCTTAATCCCCCGGTGACGAGTTTGGGTTAGGGATGTTACATCCCGTAACCCGGTTATGGTCTTATTAGATGATTTCCATATGTATATTTAGTTTAAACAACTATTATTCATATCTTACATAACATTCAATATATACTTCATTATAGTCAAATAAACACATTTTGACATGAAACATAATTATGCTCAATTCTTTCTTATTTAATATACATAATACAATATGAACTCACAAATTTACATTCATTCGATTCTCACATAAGTTCTGTACCTACCTGTATTACTTATTCCGACTGTACTTTAATTCTCGTATTGACTATGCCCATTGAATCATTTGATATTTCGTACACTAAGTGCCATTCTCAATATTTCACACACTAAGTGCCATATTTGATGCCCCGCACACTAATTGTTGTACATAGTCGAAGCTATCTCAAATCGTACACAAAATGCCAAATTTAGCCGAAGTTATACTGAACCGCCCACTAAGTGTCATATTTAGCCGATATGTCATCAAAAATAACAATAGTCACGTATATATACAATTTATACTATATCAAAGCATTAAAAGCATAAATATAACAATGCTTATTGCATACAAACTTACCTCGATCGTTAAAACGACAGAACGGATCGACTAGTCCGATACTTTGTTTTCTCCCGTTCTATATCCGAATCTCATTCTTCTCAATCTATATAATAACAAAATTTACTTATTTAATCATTAATTCATTCAATTTAGCACAATTTACACATTTTGGCAAAATTACACTTTTACGTCTATTATTCCATATTTTTGCAATTTAGTCCTTATCACATAAAATCACAATTTCATGAAATTAAACACAAACCCAAGCTAGCCGAATTTTCCATATATTACTCCCAACCCATATTTTCAATTTATTTCACATTTCAACCCCTCAATTTACACTTTTCACAATTTAATCCTTATTTGACATTTTTACCAAAAAATCACTTAACAAAACATAGTAATCTACCAACAATTATTCATTTTCCATCATCAACACTCAAAAAAATCATGCTATCATCAATGGAAACTCACAAAATTATCAAAAAATTTAGAAATTAGGGTACGGGCTAGCTAGAACACGAAGCAACGATCACAAAAACATAAAAATCATCAAAAACCGAGCTCGAAACATACCTCAATTAAAAAGAACAACGGTCGAACCCTATAATGCTTCCATGATTGTTTCTTTTATCTATATTCGGTGGAAGATGAAGGAAAATAACATGATTTTGGCTTTTATTTTATTTATTATTAACTTTAATAACCTTTTTACCTTTTTACCCTTTAAAAACATTAATAATTACACCAAATGCCGCTCAACTAACATCCACTATCTCATAAATGGGCTATTTGCCACATAAGGACCTTCAATTTTAAGTTTTATAGCTATTTGACACCTTTAGCTTATAGAACCCAACTTTTACACTTTACGCGATTTAGTCCTTTTTACCGAATTAACCACTTAAACGATAAAATTTCTTTACGAAAATTTCACACAAATCTAATATCTTGCTGTAAATATTAAAATACTAAAAAAATTCAATATTGGATTGTGGTCCCAAAATAACTATTCCAATTAACCTTAAAAACGAGTTACTACACCGGCCATGTAACTTTTGAAATAGGAACACAGCCACGTCTCAGCCCGTGTCTGTGCCCGTGAAACTCTCTGAGTTGGGTCACACGACCAAGCCATACACCCATTTCCTAGGTCGTGTGCTAGGTCGTGTAACAGCCTAACTTGCATGCCTTAAACCTACAAGGGACACACGGCTATATTGTCTGGTCGTATGTCATACATTACTAAGTCACACACCCGTGTTCAAGCCGTATGGACATTAAATTGGCCAAAATCAAGTCATTTCCAACACTAAATTAAGCATGTACCTAAAAACATTTTGTGCACATGACCAAAACACCAAAACCATACCATAACATGCAAGAAATGGCCAATTCAAAAGTCTAATTCCATTCAACCAATATGTCATACAAGGTGTAACACCCTTTGCCCATATTCAACGCCAGAACAGGGCTCAAGGCGTTACCGCACTTTCATCACAAACAACTATACAAATCGAGTCATAAATTTGCATCCAAATTAAAACCATTCATGTTCAATCATAAAGTCCCTAATACGAGTCTACGAGGCCCAAAACATACTTTAGAAGTGGTTCGAGACTAAATCAGAGATTCAAGAAATTTTTACAAAACTTAGAAAAAGTTTTACTATGAACAGGGGTCAGACGCCCGTATGGCTGGGACACACCCATGTGGGTAGGCTGTGTGGTCACAAATGCCCGTGTCCTTAACCTGTGTAACTCTCTGTTTTGCAATGCATGAAAAAATTGATGTCACATAGCCAAGTCACATGCCCGTGTGCTAGGCCATGTGGGTAATTAAATTTTCATTAAATAGGTGCAGACTTCAAACGCCTGGGACACACGCTCATTTCTGAGGCCTTGTCCCTCACACGATTGAGACACATGCCCGTGTCTCTGTACGTGTGCTCAATTTTGAGCATTTTGTTTCTCAAAATTAAGGTGCAGGGGACACACAGCCAAAACACATGCCCATGGGCCAGATCGTGTGTCACACACGGCCTAGACACATGTCCGTGTGTCTACCCGTGTGGACAAAATAAGGCTATCTACCAAGCCATTTGTCACCCTCATTTTCACCTACACACACACAAGTTCAATGGCATAATCCATGGCATATTTAAGCAACGAAAACATCCAAAATCAAGTCTAAATCATATCATTCATTACCAACACTTAACATATTTACTATATCATAATTTACCAAATCAATTCATACCAAACTCACATTCACAAGTATCAACATGAATACTTTCATCATACATAATTCTACTTAGATTTCCTAGAACACCAAAGGACTCATCTCATCCATTTCACAACAAGTCATTTAACCATAATAAACATATAACAACCCATTACAAAACACAAAAACAAGAAGGTATTAACACAAGAAGGTACTAACACATATACTTATATAAATGGGCTTACAACCATTTTAGCCAAAATAAGCCAATTACATGGCTAAATACCAAATCACCTTAAACAAATATAAGCCAATACATTTGACCAAATCAAATGACACATATAACAAAAAGGCCAAGTCCCTATACACGACATACTTTCAAAATACCAAGATCATCAATTCCCAAAAATGAGAGTTTGATAGTGTGATTCGAATCTCCGATGATCTCCGATCCGAGTTAGCTTGGCAACACTATAAAACATGGAAAATAAACAGAGTAAGCTATATAGCTTAGTAAGCTGATATACAAGAAATAAGCAACCTTACCATGCATATAACATTTAAATATTATAACATAATTAAATGTAAGTTTACCATAGTCTCATGATCATAACTCATTCCACCACAAAACTTAACTCATATTCATTGTTTCAGGCATTTAACAAACATGGGCTTTATATACATACCTGAACCATCTCGAAATGAATTTACACATATTCTCATCTTTGACATACCCCGTGAACCACTCGGAATAATAATGTCAGATACTCAGGAGTTTTGCACACTAAGTGCCACATATGTAGACAATGCTACCTCAATCTCATATCACATAATCACTAGCTCACGAGTTATCAATGGGCCTGCTCACACAAGCTGTCAGTCAAGACATAGCTACATAGTACTGCTCACACAAGCTGTCAAGTATCCGCAACATATGCCGGTATACTCAGCCACAGGTAGGACATACAAGACTAGCACCCGAATCATGATTGTTACTTGCGATAAGTTTTAAAATTTATAATTGATCGTACCTAAACTAACTGTTATCATGATGAAGGCAAGTGCACCTATCGAACAGTAGTATAGTTTTAGCAAGACCGGATGTCGAACCCAAAGGAACTAAAAGTACTAGTATTAACTTTCTTTTTATTATCTAGCCTAAGAATAATGAAGATTATTTTAACTAACTAATTAACTAATCTAAGAATGCACAGAAAATAGATTGGGGAAAATACTTTTGGAAAATTGATTGATTTTAGACAACACCCAAGGAAGAATCCACCTAGACTTCTCTTGTTAATTGACTCAACTGCATTTATTTATTTACTTGACTTGATCCGTAGAAATCCCTAATTTATGTTATTATGCCTATTCAAGACTAATAACGTCTAACCCTAGGTTGATTAATTGAAATATCCTTCTAATTAAAACCCCTAGTTTTGCATTAACTCGGTCTATAGACTCCCTTACTAGATTTGACTCTAATTCGGCAGATTTATGTCGTCCTATCTCTAGGATTGCATGCAACTCTACTTAATTATGAATGATCTACTCTTAGACATGGACTATTCATCCTCCGATTAAACATATCTATACTTAAATCAATATCCTAGAATATTCAAACAAGAGTTAAAGTCATAATTAAGAACAAATCAAGTATTTATCATACAATTCAGAAAACATTAACAAGATCTGTCTTAGGTTTCATCCCCCTTAGGTATTTAGGGGATTAGTTTATAACTATAAAAGAAAACATCTCAGAAGAATGATAACGAAACATAAAGAAAACCCAAAAACACCTGAAGGAAATTGAAGGGAGATCTTCATTCTTGGAGGTGAATTCGGCTTCCGAGATGGATCAATCAGCTTTCTTCAAGTAATTCCTTGCTTTCCACTCTCTGTGTACTCTTTAATCCTCCTCTAGGGTGTTTAAATAGGCTTTATAATGCCTAAAATCCCTCCAAATTGCCCTTTTTTCGAATAGAACTCAACTTGGGCTCGACAGGGACACGCCCGTGTGCGATTACTTTAGGTCGTGGTCAAGGCTGAGAGATAAACACGCCCGTTTTGAGGTTGTTTTAGGCCATGTTCAAGCCTGCTAGAATGGCACGGGCGTGTGTGCTACCATGTGAGGAAGTCTAGGCCGTGTTATTTTCCCATGTCGGCCCATTTTCTCCGTTTTTGGCCCATTTCTTGTTCTTTTTGCTCTTCTGTGCTCACCTACGTAAAAACATGAAATTAAAGGATTAGGAGCATTAAATTCACCAAATCTAAGGAAAAATCATTCATAAATGTGTTAAGCATGGGACAATAATATGTATAAATTACAATTTATCAAATACTCCCACATTTAAGCGTTTGCTTGTCCTCAAGCAAAATCCTCAATTCACAATTAAGAATTTATTTTTCTCAACTTATAATTCCTATCAATAATATCTCAAACTAATCCATAAGTAATCATACATTGAGAATTCAACTAGAAGAACATTAAAGTTCCAAACATTCCAAGTTGAGCATTTTATCACAAAAAACATAGGTATCTCCCCTCATCTAAGTAATCACCATTGATTCAAAATCTCACAGAGTTTAACATCCTCACTAAAGATTCACTCAAATCACTCAAATTGTTTAAGGATAATGAATTTAGCACTCAACAGTCAGTATGAAAAGTTATTACCATAGGCTTACATGAAAATCAAATCTCCACCACTATAAATTGAGATGATACATCAATCAAAAGGTCTTTAGAGGGTTGTAACGAGGCTTAGGTTAGGGGGTGTGGTCACAAGCTGAAAGAAAAAGTTAGAATCGAGATTAAATTGAAAAATTACTTAGCTAGAAAAATGTTTAATCATCAATTGCGTATAAAAGAGCTTTTTCTCAAAATATGGAATTTAAATACTCAAGCTTCAAAAATACTACTTACTGCTAATATATAGATATGAATGTATGTTTTTTTTTAAGAACAAATCAAGTAACATAGACTAACTAATAAAGCATAGCTAAGCAATTTATTCAAATCAAATCTCGATAAAAATAGGGATAAATTAATTGAGGGGATTTCAACAATAATAAGTTATGGGTTAATATAGGGGGTAAATCAATGAATAAGATGTTAGGCTCAAAGGGGCTCACTAGGGGTTAATTGTGAAGGTATGCTTTTATGGAGTGAGTGGGTTAAACCTAAGTGCCTTTATCATCTTGACATATCAAATCAAATGGTGTGGTCTTGACATGCATAACCAAGCAAGTGCTAGAATAACAATTCGATATTGACGCACTCAAAGCAACAATAAAAGTGAGCATGAAAGAAATAATAGATGCTCCAAAGGCTCAAAATCTCACAAAAATTATGGCTTTTTAATGTTTAAACTCATGGATTTCAATTCAAGATAATACCTAAACTTGGAAAAACAACCTAAAATTTTAAATTCTCAAAAATTAACTTATCATGCTTAATTCTCTAATGTCTTAAAGTTTAAATAATCAATGCATGAATGCCTATGTTTTAATTCAAGATATATCAATGAAAATCATAAATTAATCAAAATTCATTCTAATAATAATATTAGGGATTTACGAGAGAACCAAGACAAAATTCAGGGATTTTTCTGATAGTGATATAATTGAACCCCCCACACTTAAAATATACATTTCCCTCAATATACAAAGATAAAGTTAGTGGCAATTATAAATATAAGATCATAAGATAGGGAGAGAAGTGAAACTTCCTGAATGTTAAATGAATGAACTCCTTAGGTTGGAGTTATGCAGAGTGGAAGAGAATACTCTGGTGGTGGTAGAGGTTGGGTTCCACAAGTGCTGCGCCAAAAGAATATTATATCTCGTGGTGGCTATGGTTGTGGTCGAGCAGGGCATGGCAGTCGTGGAGAACCTTTTCCAGTGGAGTTCCAAGTTCCTAAGTAATAGTGAGCTTTGGAGCTCTTTATAACTGTGATAGAATCAGGAACTTTTTAGGAATATAGAGGAATAAGATTACTCATGAAGAAATACTTGCAAATATAAAGTACTCAATAATTATAAAAATCCTAAAAAATGAAATGAAATAGTTTTAAAGAAAAATAAAATTAGAAAAATAGGTATTTGGGGCACACGGTCGTGGGGCACGCCCGTGTGCCTTTTATTTAGCCCATGTTCTTCGTGGGTTTCAAATTTTGG
The DNA here is from genome assembly GCA_025698475.1 of Gossypium anomalum. Classification (NCBI taxonomy): domain Eukaryota; kingdom Viridiplantae; phylum Streptophyta; class Magnoliopsida; order Malvales; family Malvaceae; genus Gossypium; species Gossypium anomalum. The sequence continues at coordinate 32,057,989 of CM046963.1, read as the reverse complement.
GCGTGTTGGTGCACACGGCTGTGTTGCACGGGCGTGTTGGTGCACACGGCCGTGTCGCACGGCCGTGTCCTACTTCGTTCGATTCTCCCACACCCGTATGTGTAGGTCCATGCCCGTGTTACTTTGACAGGTTTGACCACGAGTGCTAGGCACGGGCGTGTCGTACGCTCGTGTTACTTTTTTAGGTTCAACCATGGTTCTAAGACACGGGTGTGTCGCATGCCCGTGTTGTTTTAGTAGGATTGCCCACGACCATGTCGCACGGCTGTGGCAACTTGTCGCATCCTGTGTTGGGGAAAAATTTTGTCCTATTTTCACACAGTCTAAAGCACGCCCGTGTGCCTGGCCGTGTGGGTGTGGAAAACCTATATTCAAAGGCATCAGTTAGTAAGTTAGGTGTTAAACACTAAAACTTAAAGAAGTTAATACCGTTAATGCTCGGGTTGCCTCCCGAAAAGTGCTTATTTACAGTCTAAGCTAGACTTACCTTGATTTCACACGGTCATGGTGGTTCGAGGAGTTTACACTCCTCATTCCTGCTATCAGTTTTATCAAAGTAAGGTTTTAAACGAGTAATATTTACCTTAAACGTCCGAATTTGAAATGATTTACCTCAATTGTACCGTATGGGAAGATGTTAAGTACCGTAAGAGGGATTACTCCATTTGGGTCAAAGGTGGTAATACGAGGATCTACTGCATCTAATAGTACTTTATCTCCAACCTTAATTTGATTTGGGGAAAAATTTAGCTCATCATAGCATGTTTTCGGTTTATCTATTCGCCATTCGTCTAGCTCCTTGATTTGTAGCCTTTGTTCTTCATGGATAGGTCCTTTGTTGTTGTTTGAACATGGCTCATGTATGTCCTTCGAACTTATTTCCTGCAAAGTAGGCTACAATATATGGTCATTCTTAATAGAATGTTTTATACAACCTCCTTCAATTTTTGATGTGTTGCTCGAATTGCGAGCTTGTAGGGTGATTGTTTTGTCTCCCACACGAAGTGTGAGTTTGCCTGTGCCAACATCAATAATTGTTCTAACAGTTGCTAAAAGGGCCTTCTTAAAATTAAAGGAACGTTACTATCCTCCTTTATGTCTAGAACATCGAAATCCACTGGGAATATAAATTTGTCAATTTTAACGAGTACATCTTCAACAATACCCCTAGGAAATCTGATAGTTTTATCTGCTAATTGAATGCTCATCCTAGTTTGTTTGGGTTTCCCAAGACCTAGTTGCTTAAACATTTTGTGAGGCATGACATTGATACTAGCCCTTAAATTAGCCAACGCATTGTTCACATCTAAACTACCAATTAAACAAGGAACTGTAAAACTCCCTGGATCTTTTAATTTATTGGGCAGCTTAATTTGTAGAAAAGCAGAGCAAACTGCGTTTAACTCCACATGCGACGCCTCATCCAACTTTCGCTTATTTGCTAAAAGCTCCTTTAAAAACTTCATTGCGTTCGGCATCTGCGAAAGAGCTTCAATAAATGGTAAGTTGATATGTAATTTCTTTAAAAGTTTAAGGAATTTACCAAATTGTTTGTCTGAGCAGTCTTTCTTTGTCGCATTGGGGTATGGTACACGAGGTTTATATTCTACACTTACCGGTTTCTGCTCATTGTGGCCTACCTCGCCTTTACCTTTGCTTACCACAGTTTCTTACTTGGGTTCTGGTTCAGATGCCACTAGCCCTTCTTCATTTCTAACGTTAATCGCATTGAGTTGTTCTCTTGGGTTAGGTTTAGTATTACTTGGCAAGCTACCTTGTGGTCGTTCAAAAATTAATTTGGACAGCTGGCCTATCTAAGTTTCGAGCCCTTGGATCGACGCTTGTTGATTTTTAAGTGCTATCTCGGTATTCTAGAAACGAGTTTCTAACACTGAGATGAATTTTGTTAACATCTCCTCAAGGTTCGATTTCTTTTCCTATTGATAAGGTGGTTGTTGAAAACTCGGAGGATTTTGTGGCCTTTGATTTCCTTGACCACCCCATGGGAAATTTGAGTGGTTCCTCCAACCTGCATTATAAGTATTACTGTATGGGTTATTTTGAGATCTAGAGTTGTTACTACCTATATAGTGGACTTGTTCCTATTTGGTTGTAGGATTGAAGGGTTGATATTCTGTATGCACGCCTCCTCCATTTGAATCACACCTCATCACTGGATGTACCTGCGTAGAACCAAGTAAACCATCAATCTTTTTATTTAGAAGTTCCACCTGATTTGATAACATATTAATTGCATCGACATTATGCACCCCTGCTGTTTTGGTTGGCTTAGTCCTTATGACTTGCCACTGATAGTTATTCAGTGACATCTCTTCGATAAATTTGTAAGCTGCTTCAAGTGTTTTGTTGTTGATGGTTCCACCAACGGCCGCATCAATCATCTATCTTGTCGAGGGGGTTCACACCATTGTAAAAAGTTTGAACTTGCAGCCAAGAGGCAACCCATGGTGAGGGCACCTTCGTAATAGGTCCTTGTATCTTTCCCGTGCATCGTAAAGTGTTTCTAAATCCATCTGCACAAAAGAAGAAATATCATTCCTTAGTTTAGCTGTTTTAGCAGGTGGAAAGTATTTAAGTAAGAACTTTTTAGTCATTTGTTCCTAAGTAGTGATTGATCCTCGTGGTAACGAGTTCAACCACTGCTTAGCTTTATTTCTTAGTGAAAATGGGAATAGCCGAAGGCAAATGGCATCGTTAGAAATGCCATTAATCTTGAATGTGTCACAAAGCTCCAGAAATTTTGCTAAATGAGTATTTGGGTTTTCGTCCTACAAACCATCAAACTGAACAAACTATTGTATCATTTGAATTGTGTTAGGTTTCAGTTCAAAATTATTTGCAACAATAGCAAGCTTAACTATACTCGATTCAGTTCCTATTAAAGTAGGTTTAGCATAATCATACATAGTACGAGGGGCAGGATTCTGATTTACTGGGTCAGCAGCAATCACAGGAGGTAGCGTATTTTCTTAATTTTCAGCCATCTCCTCGGTTGTGGTTTGAATTTCGTCCTCTTGCTCTTCCTCTGTGTATCTTAAGCTTCGCCTTATTTCTCTTCAGTTTCTGCGAGCTGTGCGGTCGGTCTCACTGTCCAAAAGTAATGGTCCTGATGGGTTTCTTCTAGTCATAAACTATAAGAACCTGCCAGGAAAAAGAAAAAAAAGAATTTAGTAACGAAAATCAAAACAAAATTTAAATTGCAATAAAAGTAAATGGCTAAAGTAATAAAAATCAAGTGTTCCTAATATCTTAGTTCCCTGGCAACAGCGCCAAAAACTTGATTGCCACTTGCGATAAGTTTTAAAATTTATAATCGATCTTACCTAAACTAACTATTATCACGATGAAGGCAAGCACGCCTATCGAACAGTAGTATAGTTTTAGCTAGACCGGATATCGAACCCAAAGGAACTAAAAGTACTAGTATTAACTTGATTTTTATTATCTAGCCTAAAAATAATGAAGATTATTTTAACTAACTAATTAACTAATCTAAGAATGCACAGAAAATAGATTGGGGAAAATACTTTTCGAAAACTGATTGATTTTAGAAAACACCCAAGGAAGAATCCACCTAGACTTCTCTTGTTAATTGACTCTGAACCAAACGATTTATTCACTTGACTTGATCCGTAGAAATCCCTAATTTATGTTATTATCCCTATTAACGTCTAACCCTAGGTTGATTAATTGAAATCTCTTTCTAATTAAAAGCCCTAGTTTTTTATTAACTCGATCTATGGATTCCCTTATTAGATTTGACTCTAATCCGACAGATTTATGTCGTCCTATCTCTAGGATTGCATGCAACTCCGCTTAATTATGAATGATCTAATCTTAGACAGGGACTATTCATCCTTCGAATAAGCACATCAATACTTGAATCAATATCCTGGAATATTCAAACAAGAGTTAAAGTCACAATTAAGAACAAATCAAGTATTTATTATACAGTTCAGAAAACATTAACAAGATCTGTCTTAGGTTTCATCCCCCTTAGGTATTTAGGGGATTAGTTCATAACTATAAAAGAAAACATCTCAGAAGAATGATAACAAAACATAAATAAAACCCAAAAACCCCTGAAGGAAATTGAAGGGAGATCTTCAGCCTTGGAGGTGAATCCGGCTTTCGAGATGGATTAATTGGATTTCTTCGAGTAATTCCTTGCTTCCCACTCTCTGTGTACCCTTTAATCCTCCTCTAGGGTGTTTAAATATGCTTTAGAATGCCTAAAAGCCCTCCAAATTTCCATTTTCCAAATAGAACTCAACTTGGGCTCGACAGGGACACGCCCGTGTGCGATTACTTCAGGCCGTGGTCAAGGCTAAGAGATAAACACGCCCGTGTTGAGGTTGTTTTAGGCCGTGTTCGAGCCTGCTAGAATGGCACGGGCGTGTGTGCTACCCGTGTGAGGAAGTCCAGGTCGTGTTGTTTTCCCATGTTGGCCCATTTTCTCCGTTTTTGGCCCGTTTCTTGTTTTTTTTGCTCTCCTATGCTCACCTAAGTATAAAACATAAAATTAAAGGATTAAGAGCATTAAATTCACCAAATCTAAGGAAAAATCATTCATAAATGTGTTAAGCATGGGACAATAATATGTATAAATTATGGTTTATCAGATCACATAATCACATAACACATAATGACCCTAGTGACATGTCACTTGTATCCTAAGCTATTCCTAAGATTCAATAGGACTTCTCACTTGCCGAATCGTCGTCGAACTCGTTCGTAGAATTATACTCATTCACATAATCAAACATACAATTCATGAAATATTAAAGCATTTAAGTACAATTATTCTAAAGCTTTTTTTTAACAAACGAACTTACCTCGGTTACAATAACCACCAAAAGGAGCTATTCGTCAATTACTTTGTTTTTCCCTCGATCTTAACCCGAACTTCATTTTTCTTAATCTATAATACCAAATTTAACTTATTTAATTATCACATTATTCAATTCAGCCCAAAAACACACTATGGAAAATTTTACATTTTTGCCCTTAACTTTTCAACATTTTATATTTTAGTCCCTAGGCTCGTAAAATGAATTTCATTCAATTTCATCACACCCAAGCCTAGCCAAACCAATTCCTTGCTCATAACAGCCTACATTTTTCATTTATTCACATTTTTACACACATTTTACAACTTTTACAGATAGCTCCCTATTTGACATTTTCATCAAAAATCACTTGATAAATGTTGTTTATCTAACACCAAACATGCATTTTCTACCATTAAAAATCAAAGTACACAAATATTCAACATGGGTAAAATTTTAGACTTCATCTTTCTTTCAAATTAGTCCTTGAAATAGCTAGATTAGGTTGAGACAACTTCAAAAACATAAAAATCATTAAAAACGGGACAAAGACAGACTTACAATTGAGCTTGGAAGCTTGGCCAAACCCTAGATATGGAGACTCTTCAATTTTCGGCTAAGGAGACTAAATTGAAGAAGATGGACACTTTTATTTGATTTATTTTGTCTTTATTAACCAAATGACCAAAATGCCCTTAATGTCAAACTTTGAAATTTCACCTGACCATGTCCATTTTTGTCCAACTTAAAGTATTATGGTATAATTACCATTTAAGGACCTCCAATTTAAAATTTCATAGCAATTAGACACCTCTAGCTTCTAGAACACATATTTTGAACTTATTGCAATTTAGTCCTATTAGTCAAATTGGACACTTTGTCGATAAAATTTCTTAACAAAATTTTCACACAATCATTCAATCATACTGTAGACCTTAAATTAATAATAAACTTAACATTTTTACTTCAGATTTGTGGTCCTGAAACCACTTTTCCAATTTGACCTAAAAACTGGTTGTTACACAAGGCACCTCAAATGCATTCATTCAAATCTTACCTAAACATGTATACATACCACATTTCAATCATGTATATCAAGTTAAATACCTTTCCAAAATATACCCTACCTTGACCATATTGAAACATGCATCAAACCATAGCTACATAAACACATACTAATTAGGCATCAAAGGTACCAAGATAACACAAACCAACCAACATCACATGGTGTCAAAACAAATATACTTACCAAAATCATCAACCAACATTCAACTAACATTAAACACAAGTCCACCTATACATGCCATTATAACCTTGGCCAAAACATCAAAAACTACCGATATAATCGTTGGATAGTGTGATAGATCTCTGAAATGTAACAACCCGTTTTCAGTGAAATCGAAACAGTGGTTTCAGGACCACAAATTTGAGTCAGAAAGAAAATTTATTTTAATAATATTTCATGGTCTGCATTATGATAGGAAAGACGTATGAAAATTTCGATAAAATTTTATCGATTACATGTTTAATTGTGGAAAAGATCAAATTGCATAAATGCAAAAGTTGAGTTCTAGTAGCTATAAGTATCAAATAGCTATGGAATTCAAAACTTGAGGTCCTTATATGGTAATTAGACCATTAAGAAAAGTTACTAGATATTTTTGATGATTCATTCCTGGAAAATTAGAAAAAGAAAAAGACTAAATTGGAAATGGAAATAAATAAAAGATTATAAATTAAATAAATGTTTAATATCATCATTTTATATTATCTTCTTCCCCAAAAATACATGGAAACCCTAGGAAAGAGAAAGCAAGCTTTCTTGGCTTAATTGGGTAAGTAATTTTGTCCCATTTTTAGTAATTTTTATATTTTCAAGTTCGGAATAGCTTAATCTATCTATTTTAGGGGTCAATTTGTAAAGTCATCAAAGTATTGAAATTTTTCCATGGATGAATATGCTAAAATTTTAAAATTTATGGTAGAAAATGAAAGGTTGTTAATAGATAAACAATTTTTACAAAGAGAATTTTGATGAAATTATGATTTAGGGACTATATTGAAAAGTGGTAAAACCCATGCAAAAATTCTAATTTTTGTGAAATTCATGGGTTGTTATTACAACATGTAAAATTCGGTTAAGCTTGAAATAAGGATTAAATTGTATGAATTTCATTTTCCGAGCTTAGGTACAAAATCGTCATTTATGAAAAGTATAGGGGCAAAATAATATTTTTGCCTAGGAAATTAATTGAGTTCAATTGATTATGAAGTGGATTAAATTAATGTTAAATTCATTTATTTAGATCCAAAAAACTCAAATACGAAGTTAGATCGAGGAAAAACCAAGTGTCGGATTAGTAGATTTCTGTATACGATCAAGTAACGAGGTAAGTTCGTGTATCTTAATTATGTATATTAATATGTTTGAAGCGAATGTTGTATTTGTGTGAATTGTATAAATGTTTAATGTATGAAATTAATCACATACCTGATATTGTTCGATAATTGATAAGTCCCATTTGAATAATGAAATGCAATGCATACAACATTTTCCCGTATTGATTATAGTCCTGCATATTTTGCGGACATTATAGCTCGAATAAGCTTCCCAATACATGGCTCACATGAGCATCCTGTTACATTGCTCGAGAGAGTGCTTCCTGATTATGTGCCCTATTTGGGTACACCTGGATATGATTGACGGATTTTAGTTTTGTACACTTTAAGTGTTCTACATGAGCGTATCAATTGATATTTCAAATAAATTCAACAGGTAAAGTTCTAACATGGCAAAAATGAACTTGAAATAATTTTTCATGGAAATGTACATCTAATATGGAATAATGATATGAAAAGCATAGTATATGAAAATCATTAAATGATGAGCTCATCCATGTTCTTAATATTATGTGAATTACTTGACTAACATGATTGATGAAGTTGTGTTTTAGGCTATTAGCCAAATTGCTTGGATGCATTTTTGTGTGCTTGTCTTAAATGAAAATATATGGTAAGTTAAATTTTTGTTATACGAATTACTAAGCATTTGAAATGCTTACTCGATTTTCTTTTCTCTATTTTATAGCACTTGGAAGCTCGTAAAGGTTGGAGAGCAGTCGGAACATCATCACATTATCCTCAAGCTTGTTTTGGTATAAATAGAAAACTTATTTTAGACATAATGGCATGCATAGTTTAAAGTGCCCAATGGAGGCATGCATATGTTTGGTTGTAACTAGCCATTCGAATGGCTAGTGTTCTATGGATTTTGATGTAATTATATAGTGCCATATCATGTTTGAAGTGTGCTGAAATAGTTGAAAGGTAGAAGATATATAAATCAAATGATGAATGAATTTGAATTAGTATAATTGATAAATTTTGTTCATGAACACAGGCAAGAATTTGGTAAGCTTAAAACACTTGAGTATAGATGTTAATATGCCATTAAAAAGATTGGTTTTGACTTGGTTTACATATACTAAATTGGATTGAAAATGTGTCGAAGTGTTGATGTAGGTGCAATGTAAAATGGGTTAGAAATATGGCTTGGAAAATAGCCTTATCTTGTCCACACGGGCAAACACACGGGCGTGTGTCTCAACCGTGTGGACACACAGTCATGCGCATGGGCGTGTGGTTTGGCTGTGTGTCCCCTACATCCTTAAAATTTAGAAACAGAATACTCAGAATTGGTCACACAGGCAGAGACACAGGCGTGTGTCTCAATCATGGGCATGCGACATGGCCATGTGAATCCTGCACCTGATTTTTGAAAATTAAGTTATCCATACGGCCTAACACATGGGCATCTGGATGATCTTGTGAGCCAAGTTAGAGAGTTACACGGGTAAGGACACGGGCTGGGACACGGCCCTGTGCCTCACATCGAATGCCCACACGGCTTGGGGCACGAGCATGTCATTGGCAATGTGAGCCACATGGCCTGGCCACATGGGCGTGTGTCTCCTGCACTTAAGACAAATTTTGAGATTTTGAGAAAAATTTTCTGTGATTCCGGTTTAGTCCCAACACGATTCTAATATGTATTTTGGGCCTCGAGGACCCATATAAGGGACATTACGATTGGTTGTGATCAATTTTCGGAAATAAATAGTAAATGACATAAATTAATTGTAATTAAATTGTAAACTCTGGTAATGCTTTGTAACCCTATTTCGGCGACAGATACGGGTTAGGGGTGTTACACGAAAAACTTCCAAACTGATGAAGCTTCTGTTTATCTATAAAACATAGGAAAGAAAACTACGTAAGCACATAATGCTTAATAAGTTCGTAAAACATGAAACATAACTTACCATTTCATTATTTAACAATAAGATTAAGCATAGTATAATCCAACCATAAGCTTGGCACAAGCCTAAGCATTGTCATTAGATCATTCAAATATCATTCACTTGAATTAACATAAGGTAAGCTATTTGTGCATGAACATGCTTCCTTTGAATGCATCATTTTCATAAAAGTAACATACTTCCATTGAAACTTTTCATTTCAATCTTTTTCATAATTTCATGATATAGTTCATTTGAAAATTTATCATTCCTTTCTTTTTCATGCCCGTTGAACGATTTATAATAACATCGGGTACGCGGGAAAGCTCACACAAAGTGTGCTAAACATATAACTGTAACTTTTCCTTTTCCTTTACATTATTGCTCACACGAGCTGTGAAATTGGCCTGCTCACATGAGCTATGGGTCAGAATGTAAGCTACCGATACTACTCACACGAGCTGTGGAATATCTGCAACAAATGCAGGACCTTAGCCATCAGTAGGACATTCAAGACCAGCACCTGAAACATGAAAACCCTAATGACATGTCATTTGTATCCTACGAATTCCTAAGGTTCAAAAGGGGCTCAATAATCATCGTGACATCTTTGGATATACATCATATGGTTACGTGGCAATTAATACATTAACATATAAATCTTTATAACATTAAAACGATATTTAATTATACGAACTTACCTCGACAAACAAAGCGTAAAAACGTAGTCGATCAATCCGAGGCTTTTCATTTTCCCCGGCTAAATTCGTACGAGGTCTATCTTGATCTAAATAGATAAATTAAATCCATTTAATACTTCTATTATTCAATTCAGTCCACATTTCATATTTTTGCAAAATTACTATTTTCCCTAACATTCTAACCTTTTTACAATTTAGTCCTTAAACTCGTAAATTGAAATCTAAGCAATTTCATCCTCATTTCATGCTAGCCAAATTCACTAGGGACCTATATCAACCCATAAAAATCAACATTTCACAAATTTACCATGGAATTTTGCTATTTTTACAAATAAGTCCCTAAATGACATTTTCATCAAAAATCACTTTCCAGAACTTGTTTATTTAACAATAAGGACTCATAATCTTTTATTAAACTTCAATAATCATGTAATAAAATTCATGGAACATTCATGGAAGAACCTTAATTATTTAACAATTTTGCAAATTGATCCCTGGGGTAGCCAGATTAAGCTACTACTTCAAAAACATAGAAATCATTAAAAACGATATCAAAAATCACTTACATGCTAAGAAAAAGGCTTGACCGAATGAAGAACCCTAAAAATGGCTTTTTTCTCTTCAATATTTCGATGGAGAAGATGAACTAAAAGATGATACATTTTTTCTTTATTTTTGTTTTATGTTAATTTTACTAATTACAAAATTAACCTTGGGTTTTAACATTAAAATTACTTAATCTTATGTCCATATTTGTCCACTTACACTATAAATGGTCTAATTACCATCTAAGTCCACTCAAATTTAAATTTCATAGCTAATTGATTCCTTTAACTAATAAAACTCCACTTTTGCATCTTTTACGATTTAGTCCTTTTCACATAATTAAGCATACAAGTGTCAAAATTTCTTAACAAAATTTTAATACAACCTTACTAACATCTCATAAACATTAAAATAATAATAAATAATAATTTACTGATTATATTTTTGGTCCCAAAACTACTGTTTCGATTTCACTGAAAACGGGCTATTACAATTTGATCTGCACAATACTTGAATAGGAATGGTTCACCCCAATGGTATTGTGACAGCCTTAATTTGACCCTAGTCGGAAAGTGGTTTCGGGACTACAAAACCGAATCATAGAAATAATTAACCGTCAAATTCTATGTTTATTTTGTGTAAGTATAATGTGTGAAAAATATCATGCTTAAATTTTGTTATTGCATGTGAATTTTATTGATTAGGATTAATATGAAAAAAAATTAGAAATGTGCTAGTTAATTGTTAAAGTGACAAATTTATGCATAAAGTAAAAGAAAGGTACTTGCATGTCAAATTATCATTTAGTTGAACTAGTGGCCGGCCATGATGATTATTAAAGCTTATTATAGTATTATTTATTAACATTTTGACCTTTAAAATGAATTTATAATAAAGAATAAAAATAAGGCATGGTTTAGTGGGTGGAAAAAATAAAGCCTCACCATTTTTTTGTTCCTCATTGCTGCAGTACCTAGAAGGAGAAAAGCTTGGAGAAGTCGGTCATGGGGTTAGCTAATTAAGGTAAGTTTATTAATGATTCTTGAAATTTTTAGCACTTTTGAGTTAGTCATTAGGGTCTTAGCTTAGCCCATGACCAAATTTGGAATGGTATGGTGTCTTATATATTCGGCCATGGTTGAAATGAGGAGTTAGATATGGTTGATTTCATGCTTAATGAATAGGTTACCATTTGGGTGTTAATTGAATTAGTCAAGGGTGAAATGGTTTGAGGGTTTACCGAATCAAATTGAGGGTAATGGAATTATGTAAGTTCGGCTATACTATTGATTTTGGAGGAAAAATGTTTAAGGTATTTATTTTGTTTATGTTCATAAAGCTTTAGTAATTGAAATTGAGAAATTTAACTTGTTAAGGGAGGTACGGTCTTAGAAGGCAACTATATGAAATTATTGTAGTAGGTTAAATAATTTATGGATGGCCTGTATACATAGAATTATGTATGTATGTATTTTCTTTTGTGTACGGCATTGAAGATAAATGGTGATTGATGAGAGCATGTGTTATTGATATATGTGCATGTGTATATGAGGTTGATCATAAGTAGGAAGAAATGACCAAATGTTGTTAGATATATATATATATATATGATCATCAAATGTGATTATTGAGTGATAAAGTTAATTTAGTAAATAAACAAATCTATTTGTTTTAATTAAGCTCAAGAGCTAAGGGGATCGAAATCGGATCAAGGAAAAGAGAAAGCGGTCGACTAACCTATCCGTAACAAGTCAAATATATCCGAGGTAAGTTTTCGAGTAATGAGACTTAGTTTACGATTTAATTAAGTTATAACTTACGAGCATAACAAAAATATGGCGATATGATGATTCTACTTGAATTACATGTTGAATTAATTAGTCTATAAGAATGACGGATAGCCGTATGTGCATAGAGATCGTGTCGTAAAGCAAACTAAACCGTCTTTGTTTGTATGTGACTAGTGAGCCAAAATGAGATTGATTAATACGTGATCGTGTTTGAACTCTAATTACGAAAATGAAATATAGATATGTCATGATTTATGGATATGTGCATGAATATTTGGATTATATCCGGCTATGTCCCGAAGGCAATTGTGCGAAGTTACTATATCCGGCTATGTCCCGAAGGCAATTGTGCGATTACTACATCCGGGCTATGTCCCGAAGGCAATTGTGCGAGTTACTATATCCGGTTATGTCCCAAAGGTATTCGAGCGAGTAGCTATATCCGGATAAATCTCGAAGGTACTTGGCTTGGGAATGAGCAACTTGCTGTAATAGTTTAAATTGATACGCTCGTAGAATTCTAACGATGAGGTATGTTTCGTATTTGCATTGAGTTAGTTGATCCCTTACAAGTAGTTTTCGCTTCTTGGTCGATAAACGAACTACCACCTTTGACTAAGTTGATCTTTTGTGCATGAATATAAGGGTAGTAATGTGATGTAAGTGTGATTTTGAGAATATGTATGCATGAAATTATTCGTTTAGTCGTATGAATGTTATACTTCGTTTGTGCAATATTTCATTATTCAATCTTACTAAGCATTAAATGCTTACTCCGTTTATTTGATTCTCTGTTTCATAGATTTTGGTTCGTCAGCTATCGGACTCGAAATTGTCGAAGTTGAAGTCGTCCACACTATCAAAGCCCCTTTCGGTACACTTTTGGTTGAACTTTGAAATGGCATGTATAGGACTACCCTTGTTGATGTTTGTCTTACACCCTTCGGTTTTGTATAAATTTGATAGTCATGCGAAAATGGCTTATATATATGTTTTGAGTATATTGTTATAATCTTCATGTATGTATATGGTTATTGAGAAGTGTGGATAGGCTTGGTAATGATTGACCATTGGGATGGTTAATCACAATCTTATTTTGTGCTATATATACAAAAGGGTTAGTTAAATCATGGAAACTAAGTAATAGGTAAAGTTTACCCTAAAGGCCGATGTTGACAGTATCAGTAGTGTCAATTTGAAAAATCATTAAAAATAGTAGGAATGGAATTAATTAGTGAATAAATTATGTAATCTAACCTTGATGAATCTACTTTCTTATGGAAGAAACATAATGGCCAAATGAGTCGGATTTTAAGAGATATTAGATTTTCATGAAACAGGGCCAGAGCGATTTCTGGATCCCCTGTTCTGACTTTGAAAATTTGCTATAATTTAACCAGAGATAATTAGAAGTCATGCCCTACATGTACAGATTCCTTGTTGAGTCTAGTTTCTTTAGAAACAAACTGCATAGGATTTGAAGTCCTGTATATGGAGATACCTAAGTTGCAATGCATGAAGGTCTGAGTAGTCGAACCCTATAACAGGGGAGACTTAATCTAATAAACTATACCGTTTGGCCCGATCAAAAATTCTAGAAAAAAATGTGTAGATAGATACATGAGTCTAGTTTCAGGTAAAATTTACGGAATAAGTTTTCGAGCTTCGGAACTCGAGATATGATTTTAAAAGTGGCCGTGATGCGATTAGCCAAAGATGCCTGAAATTTAAAAAAATGAACCGTGTAGTCAATGTAATAAGTCCGTATATACCTCGTGTTCAACCCCGGTAAAGGTCTCAGGTACGGGTGTTACATTTTATTGGTATCAGAGCTACGGTTTAGTCGATTCTAGGACTACCGTAATATGTTTGGGTCTAGCTATATATGCCATTTTTTGATTATTTGATAGTGTGGTGATTTCTGACAATTGAAAATGTGTTTATTATAGTAATGGATCTCGATCCCGACCGAAGCGTGGTGATGACCTTGAAAGTGTAGCGCTGCTCTCGCACTAGGGACACTCCGCGAACTCTCAACCTATTGCTAGTAATCCGAATGATGAAGCTAGACAAGCTTTCTATAGCGTGATGAATGATTGGTTCAACCAATACATTCGAACTAATACGGCTATACCACAACCTCCATTCCCGACTAATGCCACCCCCGCACCTACAATACCTCCGGCAACTGACCAAATAAGGTCAAGTAAACCCCCAGTTGACAAGATTCAAAAACACGGGGCTACTGAATTTAAGGCTACAGATAGCGACGATGCCGAGCAAGCTGAATTTTGGTTGGATAATACTATCCGGGTACTTGATGAACTATCTTGCACACCCGAGGAATGCCTAAAGTGTACTATCTCTCTGCTACGTGATTCTGCCTACTATTGGTGGAATACGTTGATTTCTGTTGTGCCCAGAGAGCGGGTAACTTGGGAGTTTTTCCAAACCGAGTTCCGGAAAAAGTATATCAGCCAGAGATTTATTGATCAAAAACGAAAGGAATTTCTTGAACTTAAACAAGGTTCTATGACGGTTACTGATTATGAGCGAAAGTTTGTGAGGCTTAGCCAGATGCGCTCGAGAATGTGTTTCTTCGTGTCGTCGTAATGTGTAAACGTTTTGAAGATGGTTTGAACGAAGATATAAAGTTGTATGTTGGTGTTCTAGAAATCGAGAGTTCGTAGTACTTGTCGAACGAGCTTGCAAAGCCAAGAGCTCAAAGAAGGAGAAAAGAAAAGTGAAATGGGAACCAACAAGTTTCGTAAGAGATATTCAGGAAACCCTTTCAACAATCATCGAAGAGGTTTAGAGATGATTCTCGCCGATCCAAAGACACTTCGGGTTTTCCAGCGAGATCGCGAACGACCCCTGCGAGTACGCGAGTCACTTCGATTGCCGCGTGTGGGAAATGATCGCCGGATAGACACAGAGTGTCGATTGTGGTAAATGGCATTCGGGAGTTGTAGATTCCATGATCGCTCTGCTATAAGTGTGGATCAGTGACCACTTTATTAAGGATTGCCCGAGACTGCAGAATGAATGTAAAGCGAGTGGGAAACCGGTGCATTATCGCCGAGGTAGACCATCTAGAAATGCGGGGGATGCTAGCGGTGGTCAGAGAGGATCTAGAGATGCTACAACCAGATCTAAGGCTCGTGCTCCTGCTAGAGCTTATGCTATACGCGCACGCGAGGATGCTTCCTCGCCAGATGTTATTACCGGTATTTTTACTCTCTCCGATACTAATGTGATTGCTTTGATTGACCCTGGTTCTACTCATTCTTATATATGTGAAACCTTAGCATCCAAAGAAGACTCTACACCGCTGAGTCTACTCGGTTTGTAATTCGGTGTCAAATCCCTTTGGGTCGTTACGCACTTGTCGACAAAGTGTGCAAGAAATGCCCCTAGTAATCCGAGGTTCTGTTTTCCTACTGATTTGATGCTTTTACCGCTTGACGAATTTGATGTTATCCTCGGTATGGATTGGTTGATCAGACATGACGCAATTGTAAATTGCAAAAGAAAAACCATCGATTTGAGGTGTGTAAATAACGAGATAATCCGAGTCGAGTCTCATCGACTTGAATAGGTTGCCACCGTAATATCGTCGATCTTTGGCTCGTAAATGTAAGAGAAAGGGTGTGAAACATACCTTGCGTATGTACTCGATGACAAAGAGTTTAAAAAGAAGCCTGAATCTGTGCCAGTGGTTTGTGAATATCCGGATGTTTTTCCTGAGGAATTACCGGGTTTACCACCTGTTCGGGAGGTAGATTTTGGCATCGAGCTGGTACCTAGGACTACACCGATTTCGATAGCTCCGTATCGTATGGCACCAACGGAATTAAAGGAACTGAAAGCTCAGTTGCAAGAGTTGACGGATAAAGGTTTCGCTCGACCAAGTTTCTCACCTTGGGGTGCACCAGTATTGTTTGTGAAAAAGGACGGAACCATGAGGTTGTGCATTGACTATCGTCAGCTGAATAAAGTGACGATAAAGAATAAATATCCGTTACCGCGTATTGATGATTTGTTTGACCAACTGAAGGGAGCCTCGGTGTTTTCAAAGATAGATTTGAGATCGGGTTATTATCACCGCGAGTTCGAGATTCGGATATACCCAAAACTTTGGTCGAACGAGATACGGCCACTATGAGTTCTTAGTGATGCCGCTTGGGCTCACTAATGCCCCTCGCGGTATTTATGGATTTGATGAATCGGATCTTCGCATGATGATTTGGACCGGTTCGTAGTTGTGTTTATTGATGACATTTTGGTCTATTCAAGAGATGAGGCCGAACATGCTGAGCACCTGAGATTAGTGTTGCGAATTTTACGGGATAAGCAGTTATATGCTAAGTTCAGTAAGTGTGAGTTCTGGTTAAGAGAGGTTAGCTTTTTGGGTCATGTGGTATCCGCATCAGGTATTCGAGTTGATCCGAGCAAAATTTCAGCCATACTTAACTGGAAGCCTTCGAGAAATATTACTGAGATTCGGAGCTTTTTGGGACTTGCTAGTTACTACCGACGATTTGTAAAAGGTTTCTCAATGATAGCCACACCAATGACGAAACTACTTCAAAAAGATGTTAAGTTCGAATGGACGGAAAAATGTCAGCAAAGTTTTGATCAACTGAAAACTTATTTGACTGAAGCTCCAATCTTAGTACAGCCCGAATCAAGCAAAGAGTTTGTCATTTATAGTGATGCCTCCCTACTTGGGTTAGGTTGCGTATTGATGCAAGAAGGTCGAGTTGTGGCCTATGCGTCGAGACAATTAAAGCCACATGAGAAAAATTATCCGACTCATGATCTCGAATTAGCTGCCATCGTATTCGCCTTGAAAATATGGCGACATTACTTATTTGGTGAGAAGTGCCATGTGTTTTCGGATCACAAAAGTCTCAAATATTTGATGACCCAAAGAGACTTAAATCTGCGACAAAGACGTTGGCTCGAGTTGTTAAAAGATTATGAACTTGTCATTGACTATCACCCGGGAAAGGCTAATGTGGTTGCAGATGCCTTAAGTCGTAAATCACTGTTTGCTTTACGAGCAATGAATGTACATTTGTCTATTTTATCTGACAATGTGTTAGTGGCGGAATTAAAGGACAAACCATTGTTGATCCATCAAATTCGTGAAGCTCAGAAAATCGATGAAGAATTGGTTGCAAAACGGGCTGAATGTGTTTCGAGTATGGAATCAGAGTTTCAAGTTGATGATGACGATTGTTTGAGGTTCAGAAGTCGGTTGTGTGTTCCAAGAAATTCAAAACTTATTTCGACGATTCTGAACGAAGCTCATTGTAGCCGAATGTCAATTCACCCGTGAAGTACGAAAATGTACAACGACCTGAGACGTCAGTTTTGGTGGCATGGCATGAAACGAGACATTTCTGATTTTGTTTCGAAGTGTTTAATATGTCAACAAGTGAAAGCGAACATCAAGTGCCTCTGGGGTTTACTTCAAATTGATCATGATACCTGAATGGAAATGGGATCGAGTTACAATGGATTTTGTATTAGGGTTGCCATTGTCGGCAAGTAAGAAAGATGGGATTTGGGTTGTTGTTGATAGACTGACTAAATCGGCTCATTTTATTCCCGTACGTACGGATTATTCACTGGATAAATTAGCTGAATTGTATGTTTCTCAGATTGTAAGATTGCACGGGGTACCTATTTCTATTGTGTCGGATAGAGATCCGAGATTCACCTCGCGATTTTGGAAGAAACTGCAAGAAGCTTTGGGTACTAAGTTGCATTTTAGCACCGCTTTTCATCCACAGACTGATGGTCAATCCGAGCGGATAATTCAGATACTCGAAGATATGTTGAGATGTTGTATCCTTGAGTTTAGTGGTTCATGGGAACGGTATTTGTCTTTGATTGAATTCGCTTACAACAATAGTTTTCAATCAAGTATTAAGATGGCACCTTACGAGGCTTTGTACGGTCGTAAATGCCGTACACCATTGTTTTGGACCGAGCTCGGTGAAAGTAAAATTTTCGGAGTTGATTTGATTAAAGATGCTGAGCAGAAAGTAAAAATAATTCGTGAGAGCTCAAAGGCGACCTCGGATCGTCGTAAGTCGTATGCGGATTTAAAACGAAGAGATATTGAGTATCGTGGGAGACAAAGTATTTCTTAAAGTTTCACCTTGGAAAAAGATACTAAGATTTGGCCGTAAGGGCAAACTGAGTCCGAGGTTCATAGGGCCGTATGAGATATCCGAACGGGTTGGTCCAGTGGCATATAGATTGATTTTACCCCCTTATCTCGATAAGATTCACAACGTTTTTCATGTTTCAATGCTTCGACGTTACAGATCTGATCCTTCGCACATAATACATCCCTCCGAGGTTGAAATTCAAGCCGATATGAGTTATGAAGAAGAACCAATTCGTATCCTAGCTCGTGAAGTGAAAGAGTTGCGAAATAAAAGAGTTCCGTTAGTAAAGGTGTTATGGCTCAAGCACGGGATCGAAGAAGCTACTTGGGAAACCGAGAACTCTATAAAAGAACGATACCCAAACTTATTTACCGGTAAGATTTTCGGGGACGAAAATTTCTTAAGTGGGGGAGAGTTGTGACAGCCCTAATTTGACCCTAGTCGGAAAGTGGTTCCGGGACTACAAAACCGAATCATAGAAATAATTAACCGTCAAATTCTATGTTTATTTTGTGTAAGTATAATGTGTGAAAAATATCATGCTTAAATTTTGTTATTGCATGTGAATTTTATTGATTAGGATTAATATGAAAAAAAATTAGAAATGTGCTAGTTAATTGTTAAAGTGACAAATTTATGCATAAAGTAAAAGAAAGGTACTTGCATGTCAAATTATCATTTAGTTGAACTAGTGGCCGTCCATGATGATTATTAAAGCTTATTATAGTATTATTTATTAACATTTTGACCTTTAAAATGAATTTATAATAAAGAATAAAAATAAGGCATGGTTTAGTGGGTGGAAAAAAACAAAGCCTCACCATTTTTTTGTTCCTCATTGTCGTACCTAGAAGGGAGGAAAGCTTGGAGAAGTCGGTCATGGGGGTTAGCTAATTAAGGCAAGTTTATTAATGATTCTTGAAATTTTTTAGCACTTTTGAGTTAGTCATTAGGGTCTTAGCTTAGCCCATGACCAAATTTGGAATGGTATGGTGTCTTGTATATTCGGCCATGGTTGAAATGAGGAGTTAGGTATGGTTGATTTCATGCTTAATGAATAGGTTACCATTGGGTGTTAATTGAATTAGTCAAGGGTGAAATGGTTTGAGGGGTTTACCGAATCAAATTGAGGGTAATGGAATTATGTAAGTTCGGCTATACTATTGATTTTGGAGGAAAAATGTTTAAGGTATTTATTTTGTTTATGTTCATAAAGCTTTAGTAATTGAAATTGAGAAATTTAACTTGTTAAGGGAGGTACGGTCTTAGAAGGCAACTATATGAAATTATTGTAGTAGGTTAAATAATTTATGGATGGCTTGTATACATAGAATTATGTATGTATGTATTTTCTTTTGTGTACGGCATTGAAGATAAATGGTGATTGATGAGAGCATGTGTTATTGATATATATGCATGTGTATATGAGGTTGATCATAAGTAGGAAGAAATGACCAAATGTTGTTAGATATATATATATGATCATCAAATGTGATTATTGAGTGATAAAGTTAATTTAGTAAATAAACAAATCTATTTGTTTTAATTAAGCTCAAGAGCTAAGGGGATCGAAATCGGATAAAGGAAAAGAGAAAGCGGTCGACTAACCTATCCGTAACAAGTCAAATATATCCGAGGTAAGTTTTCGAGTAATGAGACTTAGTTTACGATTTAATTAAGTTATAACTTACGAGCATAACAAAAATATGGCGATATGATGATTCTACTTGAATTACATGTTGAATTAATTAGTCTATAAGAATGACGGATAGCCGTATGTGCATAGAGATTGTGTCGTAAAGCAAACTAAACCGTCTTTGTTTGTATGTGACTAGTGAGTAGAAAATGAGATTGATTAATACATGACCGGTGTTTGAACTCTAATTACGAAAATGAAATATAGATATGTCATGATTTATGGATATGTGCATGAATATTTGGATTATATCTCGGCTATGTCCCAAGGCAATTGTGCGAGTTACTATATCCGGCTATGTCCCAAGGCAATTGTGCGAGTTACTACATCCGGCTATGTCCCGAAGGCAATTGTGCGAAGTTACTACATCCGGGCTATGTCCCAAGGCAATTGTGCGAGTTACTACATCCGGGCTATGTCCCGAAGGCAATTTTGCGAGTTACTATATCCGGGTTATGTCCCAAGGTATTCGACGAGTAGCTATATCTGGATAAATCTCAAGGTACTTGGCTTGGGAATGAGCAACTTGCTGTAATAGTTTAAATTGATACGCTCGTAGAATTCTAACGATGAGGTATGTTTCGTATTTGCATTGAATTAGTTGATCCCTTACAAGTAGTTTTCGCTCGGTTAGATAAACGAACTACCAAATTAACTGACTAAGTTGATCTTTTGTGCATGAATATAAGGGTAGTAATGTGATGTAAGTGTGATTTTGAGAATATGTATGCATGAAATTATTCGTTTAGTCGTATGAATGTTATACTTCGTTTGTGCAATATTTCATTATTCAATCTTACTAAGCATTAAATGCTTACTCCGTTTATTTGATTCTCTGTTTCATAGATTTTGGTTCGTCACCATCTCGGACTCGGAATTGTCGAAGTTGAAGTCGTCCACACTATCAAAGCCCCTTTCGGTACACTTTTGGTTGAACTTTGAAATGGCATGTATAGGACTACCATTGTTGATGTTTGTCTTACACCCTTCGGTTTTGTATAAATTTGATAGTCATGCGAAAATGGCTTATATATATGTTTTGAGTATATTGTTATAATCTTCATGTATGTATATGGTTATTGAGAAGTGTGGATAGGCTTGGTAATGATTGACCATTGGGATGGTTAATCACAATCTTATTTTGTTCTATATATACAAAAGGGTTAGTTAAATCATGGAAACTAAGTAATAGGTAAAGTCTACCCTAAAGGCCGATGTTGATGATGTCAGTAGTGTCAATTTGAAAATCATTAAAAATAGTAGGAATGGAGTTAATTAGTGAATAAATTATGTAATCGAACCTTGATGAATCTACTTTCTTATGGAAGAAACATAATGGCCAAATGAGTCGGATTTTAAGAGATATTTAGATTTTCATGAAACAGGGCCAGAGCGATTTCTGGATCCCCTGTTTAAAATTTGCTATAATTTAACCAGAGATAATTAGAAGTCATGCCCTACATGTACAGATTCCTTGTTGAGTCTAGTTTCTTTAGAAACAAACGGCATAGGATTTGAAGTCCTTTATAAGGAGATACCTAAGTTGCAATGCATGAAGGTCTCGAGTAGTCGAACCTCATGAATGGGGAGACTTAATCTAATAAACTGTACCGCTTGGCCCAATCAAAAATTCTATAAAAAATGTGTGTAGATAGATACATGAGTCTAGTTTCAGGGGAAATTTACGGAATAAGTTTTGAGCTTGAACTCAAGATATGATTTTAAAAGTGGCCGTGATGCAATTAGCCAAAGATGCCTGAAATTTAAAAAAAAATGAACCGTGTAGTCAATGTAATAAGTCCGTATATACCTCGTGTTCAACCCCGGTAAAGGTCTCGGGTACGGGGTGTTACAGGTATTGTTTGGCATCGTGAAGAAATTTTCATCTTTTATAGCATTGAAGTCAGGTGGCATTACACCACTTACTAAGAAGTTTATTATGCCAGCATACCAAGGTAATGTATTGGCAATGAGCAACTGTTTATCTGGGAATTCTTCCTTAATAAGTTTCTTGCTTTTATCTTCATTTCCTGATTCTATTATTGACAAATAATCAATCACTTGATTTTGGTTCTCTTCCAATCTCAAATTTCCAAATCAAACTCTTGTAACAAGAGTATCCACCTAATCAATCTCGACTTAACATCTTTCTTATGTACCAAGTACTTGATGTCAAATAATCTGTGTTGACTGTGACCTTTGTTCCTACTAAATAAGAATGGAATTTGTCGAATGCAAAGACTACTACCAGTAATTCCTTCTTCGTAGTAGTATAATTAAGTTGAGCCTCTGTCAACGTCCTACTAGCATAATATATTGCATGTAGTATCTTGTTTCTCTTTTGACCCAACACTACCCCTATAGCATAATCACTGGCGTCGCACATGAGTTCAAAGGACAATGTCCATTCTGGAGCAACCACAGTCGGTGTTGCTACAAGTCACTTCTTGAGTTCCTCGAAAGCTTGCAAACAATGATTATCAAAATTAAAAGGTTTATTCTTTTCAAGTAAAGTACACAAAAGTTTAGAGATTTTCAAAAAATCCTTGATAAATCTTCTATAAAATCCTGTGTGTCCTAGAAAACTTCTAATACCCTTAACCTTGTTGGGTGGTGACAATTTTTCGATCACTTTTATTTTTGCTTTGTCTACTTCAATTCCTCGCTGTGACACCCTAGGTCCCAGGACAATGCCTTCACGGACCATGAAATGGCATTTCCCTATTTAATACTAGATTCATTTCTTCACAGCAGCATAAAACCACCTCCAAATTCCTTAAGCAATCTTCAAAATCATTTCTGAACACAGAGAAGTCATCCATAAAAACTTAAAGGAAATTTTTCATCATGTTCAAGAATATGGCCATCATGCAATGTTGGAAAGTTGTCAGAGCATTGCATTGTTAAGCCTGTGGTAGTCCATACACACTCTTCATCTTGTAACAGTACAAGTCAGTATGAGCTCATTGTTGTCATCACTTACTACCGTGACACCGACGAGCTATTTAAATTTGGGTAAATAATGCCAGCACCAAGCCATTTGATAATTTTTTTCTTGAAAACTTCCTTCATAATTGGATTCAGTCTTCTTTGCTATTCAATGGATTTGCTATGGCAATATTCCAACAAAATTTTGTGTATACAAAATGTAGGGCTAATTCCCTTTATATCGGCAAGGGTTCAACCCAGTGCTCTTTTAGATCACTCTAACACTTCAACAACCTGTCGCCTTGCTCATGTGTTAGCTTAGCAGAAATTACAACTGGCAAAGTACTGTTATTTCCCAAATTCTCATGTTTTAAATGTTGTGGCAAAGGCTTTAACTCTAGTACAAGAGATTCCTCTACAGATGGTTTAAGAGGCTTAAAAAATCGATCTGATAAATCCATGGATTCAAATTTCTTCCCTAGCCTATTCACTATCTACTGGGCTTTCATAAATTCACCAAGCTCTTCAAAACTTACTGTCTCACCTTGCTCTATCAAATCATCTTCACTGTTAGAATTTCCGTAGCAAAATTCTGTGAATTTGTCCACTACTATTTTTATCAAGTCAATGGTGTGACATTCATCATTCTCATCCATGCATTTTAACGCATAAAACACATTAAAAGTAACCTATTGATCATTCACTCTCATGGTTAGCTCACCTTTCTGCACATCAATTAGGGTCTTGCCAGTAGCAAGAAACGGTCTTCCAAGAATAATTGGTACATCATGGTCAGCTTTACATTCTAAAATAAGAAAATTTGCATGAAAGATAAAGTTATCCACACTTACCAATACATCTTCAATTTTACCTTCTGGATGGACGTAAGATCGGTCAACCAATTGCAACGTCACTGTGGTAGGTCTTGCTTTCCCAATTCCCAACTTCTTGAAAATAGGCAAACGCATTAGATTTATACTTGCGCCTAGATTACATAATGTTTTTCCTACATAATGATTTCCAATTGAATATGGGATAGTGAAACTCCTTGGTTTCTTTAACTCTGGTGGTAGCTTATTCATCAATATCGTTGTACACCCTTTAGTGAGAGCAACAGTCTCAAATTCTTCCAATCTGTACTTCTTCGATAGTATATCTTTCATGAACTTTACATAATTAGGCATTTTCTCTAAAGCTTCAACTAGCGGTATGTTAATATGGACTTGCATCAAAACCTTCAAAAATCTTTTAAACTGAGCATCTTGTTTGGAATTATGGAATCACTATGGAAAAGGTAGAGGCAGACGTTCTTCTGGTTGCTGATATTGTTTTGTTATGGCATTTTTGTTGGCAACCTGATCTAGTTCTACCACAACATTCTTTTGCTTACCCTTCTTAGATGCAGTATGTTTTTTAGATGGTTCTAG
This sequence comes from Gossypium anomalum, assembly GCA_025698475.1. Lineage (NCBI taxonomy): Eukaryota > Viridiplantae > Streptophyta > Magnoliopsida > Malvales > Malvaceae > Gossypium > Gossypium anomalum. Next base: position 32,033,568 of record CM046963.1, on the reverse strand, counting down.
GATCTTTTCCTGGTTGTTACTTGTATTATCCATTCCTGCTACGGCATCGTGAACATCACTCAACTAAGTCCTGATTCTAAAGGTGATAACCTTGCACTGTTTCTTGCCTTGTGTGCTTGAATTCTCGGTATCACTTGGCAATGCTCTTTGTGGCCTTGAATTTATAGCATTCGGTATTTTCCCCATTTGATTTTCAAGCGCTTTGAGAGATGCAGCCTGACTCTAAATTACAGTATCATTCTTGGCCATATATTCCTTTAACAAAACTTCAATGGATGTAAAATATGATGTTTGACCATATTGAGTATTTTGCCTCAGCATAGGTTGAACATAACTAGGCAGTGCATTGTTGACATTCTATCTTGCAGCATTGTTGAAATTTCTTGCACCTTGATTACCCCAACTAAAATTTGGATATTGCTTCCACCCTAAATTGTAGGTGTTGGAATATAGATTGCTATTTCGATTGGAATTACCCATGTAGTATATTGATGCTCGGTTTGATGGGTATTTGTCAAACACATGATTTTCCCCCACAATAAACACATGACCACTCTATTGATTTCATCTCATGGACTACAGTTGGATTTTTCATGGTTTTAATCATATTAGCTAGAGAAGATACTTGGGCCGTTAACGAAGTGATTGCATCAAGCTCTATGTTACCAACAGCTCTCTTACCCTTCCCAACTGTCGTGGTCGAATACTGATAATCATTATTGGCAATCTTTTCCAGAATCTTATATGTTTCATTATAAGTTTTATCCAACAAAGTACCGTTGGCAGACGCATCAACTACCATCCTCGTATGCGCATTCAGCCCATTATAAAACATCTCTATTTGAGTTTAGTGCTAGAATCCATGCATCGGACATTTTCGAATTAACTCCTTCAATCGTTTCCAAGCTTCATATAGCGTTTTTTTCTCCATCTACTGAAAAGACATAATATTGTTTCTTAACTTGGCATTCATAGTAGACGGGTTATACCGTAGCAAGAATCTCTAGCAAAGATCATTCTATGATGCCACTGTTTCCAATGGCAAAGCATTTAGTCATGCTCTCGCACGATCTCTTAAAGAATACGGGAATAGCTTAAGTCTCAAGGTGTCTTCAGGAACGCCCTGCTGTTTGAATGATTCACATACTTCTAAAAAAGTCTTAAATGTAATCGTAGGTCTTTAGTGAGGAGTACAGTGAACTGTCCTACAGTTTGTAATTGTAACACCCCTAACCTAAATCTGTCGCCAGAACAGGGTTGCGGAGTATTACTAGAATATATAAATAAATTATCAAAATTTCACATCATATCTCATTCACATCATAAATCAATCATATAGTCCCTTATAAGAGCTATCGAGGCCCAAAATAAACATTAGAATCAAGTCAAGAAAAAATAGGGAACTCAGATAATTTTTTATGAAATTTCAAATTTTTTCTCTAGGTGCAAAGGACACAGCTCGTGTGTCCAGGCCGTATTACTCACACGGCCAAATGACACACCCATGTCCTAGGCCGTGTGGGCATTCGATGTGAGGCACACGGCCGTGTCGTAGCCCGTGTCTTACCCGTGTAACTCTCTGACTTGGGTCACACGGCCAGCCACACGCCCGTGTGTTAGGCTGTGTGGACAATTTAATTTTTTGAAAATTAGGTGCAAGGGTCACATGGCCAAGATACATGCCCGTGTGCTGGGTCGTGTGACACACACGGCTGAGACACACACCTGTGTCTTTGCTAGTGTCATAATACCTGAGCATTCTGTTTCTCAATTTTTAAGATGCAGGGGACACACGGTCAAACCTTACGCCCGTGCGCATGGCCATGTGTCACACACGGCTGAGACACACGCCCGCGTTTTTACTCGTGTGGACGAAAAATAGGTCATTTTTAGGCCATTTTTCTCACCCAAATTTATTATCAACTTTTTTTAGACATTAACATGTTATATCAAGGCACTCAAAACAAACCAAAATTAAATTTTAAGCATGTCATTTTATTATATATAACTTAGTATCCAAACTTACTATATTAATCAAGTTCACTTGTTTGCAACTTATGCCAGACATACTACCTTAACTTATCCATCTACACTTCTATAATCTTACCATCAATTTACCATGTTAATACATATCAACTAACACAATGCCATGTTTATACATGCCAAATTACATTAAATATTAGTTATTCCAATGGCTAATCACAAACCAATATTTACATGCCAACATTGGTTAATAAACCTATACATGCCATTATAACCGAAATTAATTTACCATTTGTACCGATTAGGCCAATGGATAGTGTGTAATATCTCTATCAAGATTCCAACCCTACGAGCTTCCGAATTCCTTTAAAATATGGAAATTAAAATAGAGTAAGCTTTTAAGCTTAGTAAGTTCGTATAACTGGGAATTTAACTTACCACTATTTTCTATACAAAAGGTAAACCTACAATTCATTCCCAAATCGTGTTGGCTAAGTGCCTAAAAACATATCCTCATCAACCATGTTTGTAACGCTCCCACGCCCGAGACCGACGCCGGAATCGAGCTTGAGGTGTTACCGAACAAAATTTATCAATTTAAGTACTTCGAATCATTTGTTTCTACATTCACAGCTTTCTAGCTATCTGCGTCACAGTTACAAGAAAAATCATATCTCGAGTTACGAAACTCAAAATCAAGATTCGTAAATTTTCCCTAAATCTATACTCATATATATTTACTAACGTTTTTCTATAATTTTTGGTTGGGCCAATTAGTAAGTTTATTAGTTAAATTCTCCCCTGTTTTAGGGTTCGACTGCTCTGACCTCTGTGTATTACGAATCAGATATCTCTCTATACAAAATTTCAATGACTATGAGGTTTATTTCGATTAAAACTAGACACAATAAGGAATCTGTAAATGTAAAGAACAACTTATAATTATTTTTTTAAAATTTATTATAAATTTTTAAATTCAGAATAGGGGATCCAGAAATCATTCTGACCCTGTTTCACAAAAGTTTAAATATCTCATAAAATATAATTTACATGCCTGTTTTGTTCAATCCACATGAAATAAGACTCATTCAGCTTCAATTTCATAACTTACTCATCATTTAGTTCCACTTATACTATTTTTAGTGATTTTTATAATTCATGTCATTGCTGCAGCAATATTCTGTTTTAAGGCAAGTTTCACCTTTCCATGAATTTTTTTATGAACTAGATAACCTATTAAACTTCCATGATATCAAACATGATCTAATTAGCCATCACCATGACTTATCAATATCAAACATTTTCTCAACCAAACATGGCCATACCATAAAATTATTTACACAAAATAGGTACATTGCTATACATGCCATACTTAAGTTTGACAAGCCATTTACCAATAGAAATCCTTCGGATAGTGTGATCGAAACTTCGACCTGTCCCGATTCCCGAGCTGACTTGTTCAAAACTACAATGAATGAAAATGAGGGAGTAAGCATAAATGCTTAGTAAGTTCATATGCAAATAACAAGTAACATAACAATACAATTATACCAAACAACCTTAACATGGCATCACCAAAACATATATCGCATTTCTAAACATCATTCATCATCTTACCACTTTATCGTTGTTGTATCTATTTTCAACCCGAGGGTTAAGTACATACCTGTCCAAAGTGCCCATTTCACAACACTTACCAAAACGTCACTTGCATCTTAAGTGTTCTTCCATTTCATAGAAATTTTCATCCGTTGAACACATCGGAATATAACTCGGATACACGGATAATTTGCACATAAGTGCCACATATGTAATCAAGCAATCATGTAACCCGCCCATAATGTACTAGGACTCAACTCAACGAGCTCGGGCGTTTGCATCCATAAGTGAACTCGGACTCAACTCAACGAGCTCGGATGCCTAGTTACATCTCTTGAACTTGGAGTCAACTCAACGAGTTCGGACATTCGCATCCATAAGTGAACTCGGACTCAACTCAACGAGTTCGGATGCCCAAATATCCTAGTGACATGTCACTTGTATCCTAATCTATTCCTAAGGTTCAAACGGGCTTTTTCCCTCGATCTAACATAAGCCGTCTTCCACGGAATATCGAAACCGATACTCGGTAGAAATTCATATTTATCAAGTAGTAAACATAATTTGCATATTACTCAACATTAACCACAAAGCATAATATTTCACGATAAAAAAAATCAGCATATCATATAATTAACATCAATAACTTAAAAATAACAATTATGCTACATTATTTACACTGAACTTACCTTGGTACCAAAATATAAAGATTTTGCAATTTAGTCCACAATCTTTTCTTTTCCTCGATCGCGACTTGATTCCCGTTTCTCTTGATCTATAATACCAAATTAATCTTATTGAATACATATATTCATCAAAACAGTATTTAATACGAACTTTAGAAAATTACACTTTTGCCCCTAAACTTTTGCATAATTACACTTTTGCCCCTAGGCTCGAGAATTAAACTTTATCCCTTATTCTTATGTTTTATGACATTGTGATCATTTTTCCCTTCTATGACAATATCAAATTCACACTCTAACATGTACTTATGACTATTAGGTATTTTTACCGATTAAGCACTTTTACTCGTTTTCACTCAAAACCGAGTAGCAAAAGTTATCTAACATAATTTAAAACCTCATATTCTATCATAAAACATCAAAATACACAAATTTCACCTATGGGTATTTTTCCAAATATAAACCCTAGGTTGAATTATTGCTAGCATAAGCTTAATCGAGCTATCGGGATTCCAAAAACGTAAAGAACATTAAAAACGGGCCTTGGAATCACTTACTATGGAGCTTGGAAGCTTGAAACAAACCCTAGCTATGGAGAATCCTTGAAATTTCGGCCTAATGAAGAAGATGGACAAAAATTGGCTTTTAATTTTGTTTTTAATTCATTTTAATAACTAAATGACAAAAATGCCCTTACTACTAAACTTTCAAAAATTCCTTCCATGTCCTAATTTTGTCCATGAACATAAAATTGGTCAAACTTCTATTTAAGACCTCCTCATTAATATTCCAAAACAATTTCATACTAAAAACTCCTAGAATGCAAGTTTTACAAATTATTCGATTTAGTCCCTAATTTCAATTTAAGCACTTTAGGCATAGGATTTCATCACGACATTTTCACACAATCATGCAATCATATAATAAACATCAAAATAATTATAAAATAATTATCTCTATCTCAGATTTGTGGTCACAAAACCACTATTCTGATTAGGCCCTAATTCGGGATATTACAACTCTCCCCCCCTTTTAAGGATTTTCGTCCTCGAAAATCTTACCGGTAAACAGGTGTGGGTATTGGTTTCTCATCGTTTCTTCAGGTTCCCATGTAGTTTCTTCTACCCCGTGCTTTTGCCACAATACTTTCACGAGAGCAACACTTTTATTTCTTAGTTTTTTGACCTCTCGAGCTAAGATCTTAATCGGTTCTTCTTCGTAAGTCATATCCGGTCGTAGTTCAATTTCTGTCGGTGAGATTATATGTGAAGGATCCGAACAATACCGACGTAACATAGATACGTGGAACACATCATGAATCCTCTCTAATTCAGGTGGTAATGCTAGCCGATATGCTACCGGTCCAACTTTTTCAATTATTTCATACGGCCCAATAAAACGCGGACTTAACTTGCCCTTCCGTCCAAATCAAAGAACTTTCTTCCATGGAGACACTTTCAAAAATACCTTATCACCAACTTGAAACTCGATTTCTTTTCGTTTCAAATCCGCATAAGATTTCTGTCTATCTGAAGCAGCTTTCAAACAATCTCGAATCACTTTCACCTTTTCTTCGGTTTCTTTTATTAGATCAACTCCATAAATCTGATTTTCCTTGAGTTCACCCAATACAAAGCGTTCGACACTTACGACCATATAATGCTTCATAAGGTGCCATTTTCAAACTCGCTGATAACTATTATTATAAGCAAATTCTACCAATGGTAAGTACCTTTCCCAACTACCTTGAAATTCCAATACGCAACATCCGAGCATATCTTCAAGAATCAAATTACTCTCTCCGATTGCCCATCGGTTTGTGGATGAAAGCGAGTCTTGAAATTTAACTTTGTACCTAATGCCTCTTGCAACTTTTGCCAAAACCATGAAGTAAATCTTGGATCTCTATCCGAAATGATTGACAAAGGTATTCCATGAAGTCTAACAATCTCACTGATATACAATTCAGCCAACTTATTAAGAGAATAATCCGTGACGCACGTGCGAATAAAATGAGTGATTTAGTCATCATCAACTATTACCCATGGCATCTTTCTTTCCCGAGTCAATGGCAACCCTAAAACAAAATCCATAGTAATCCGATCCCATTTCCATTCAGAACCATAATAGGTCAAGTAATCTCGAAGGTACTTGGTGTTCAACTTTCACCGTTGAAAAATTAAGCACTTTGATACAAACTCGGAAATATCTCTTTTCATTCCACTCCACCAATACATTTTCCTCAAGTCATTATACATTTTCATCTTGCCGGATGAACCGCCAAACAGCCATTATGTGCTTCATGCAAAATCTTTTGAATCAACTCATCATTTTTCTGTACACAAATCTGATTTTTAAACATCAAGCTACCATCGAACCGATTCTCAAATCGATCCCGTGACGCCTTCACACTATCTTCTCTTGGCTAGCAAATCTTGATCATTTTTCTGAGCTTCAGAAATCTCTTGTAAAAACATCGGTCTAGCTCTTATCTCTGCTAGAATCGAACTATCATCTGACATTTTCAACTGAGTGTTCATAACTCTCAAAGCAAACAACAACTTTCTGCTTAAAGCATCGGCAACCACATTCGCCTTTCCTGATGATAATCAATAACAAGCTCGTAATCTTTCAATAACTCCAACCATCTTCGTTGTCTCAAATTCAAGTCTTTTTGTGACATCAAGTACTTAAGACTTTTGTGGTCGGTATATACCCTAGCACTTTTCACCATACAAATAATGTCGCCAAATCTTCAAAGCAAACACCACCGCAGCCAATTCCAAATCGTGAGTAGGATAATTCCTCTCATAAGGTTTTAACTGCCTCGAAGCATAAGCTACCACTTTTCCTTCTTGCATAAGTACACACCCCAAGCCATTTAGAGAAGCATCACTATACACCACAAATTCTTTACCTGATTCGAGTTGTACTAACACCGGTGCTAGATTAATAACTTTTTCAATTCTTCAAACTTTGTTGACATTCTTCCGTCCATTCAAATTTAACATCCTTTCGGAGTAGTCTAGTCATAGGAGCAGCAATTATAGAAAATCTGTTTACAAACCGCCGATAATACCCAGCTAGCCCCAAGAAACTTCTAACTTCAGTTATATTTTTCGGTGGTTTCCAATCAATAATGGCTAAAATTTTACTAGGATCAACCCGTATACCATCACCTGAAACAATATGACCCAAAAATCCAACTTTCCGGAGCCAAAATTCACTTTTACTAAGCTTAGCATACAACTGTTTATCTCTCAAAGTTTGCAAAACTATCCTCAAATGCTCAGCATGCTCTGTCTCATCTTTTGAATAAATTAAAATATCATCTATAAACACCACAACAAATCTGTCCAAGTATGGCTGAAATATGCGATTCATTAAATCCATAAACACAACAGGAGCATTTGTCAACCCGAATGGCATAACTAAAAATTCATAATGACCTTACCTTGTTCTAAAAGCAGTTTTAGGCACATCTGGCTCTTTTACTCGCAGCTGATAATACCTAGATCTCAAGTCAATCTTTGAAAACCATGTCGCTCCTTTTAGCTGATCAAACAAATCATCAATTCTTGGCAACGGATACTTGTTTTTTATTGTCACCCTGTTTAACTGCCGATAATCAACACATAATCTCATAAAACCATCCTTCTTTTTCACAAATAACACAAGAGCACCCCAAGGTGAAAAACTCTCGGTCTTACAAAGCCTTTATCACCAACTCTTGCAATCGTGACTTTAATTCTTTCAAATCTGTTGGTGCCATTCTATATGGAGCAATCAAGATCGAGTCTGTTCCCTGGATCAAATCAATATCAAATTCTACTTCCTCGATCGAGGCAAACCCGGTAATCTCTTTGAAATACATCCGCAAATTCACACACAACCAAGACTTGATTCAACTTTTTTTCAACTTCTTTTGTATTAATTACATACGCCAAATAAGCTTCATAACCCTTTCTCAAATATCTCTCGAGACATCAAGAAAATCACACTAGACAATGCCTCTGATTTATCTGATTCAACCCGTAGAGTTTCACCGTTTTCACACTTTAATTCTATAACCTTTTCTTTGCAATTTACTATAGCATCATGCAATGTCAACCAATCCATACCCAAAATAACATCAAATTCATCAAACGGAAACAACATCAAGTCAGCCGGAAAGTAATGACCCCGAATCATTAAAGGACATTTCTTGCATACTTTATCAACTATCACACATTTGCCTAACGGATTCGACACTCTAACCATAAATTCTGTGTTCTCAACAGGTATATTCATACTAGACACCAGCTTCATGCATACATATGAATGAGTAGAACCGGGATCAATCAAAGCAATAACATTAATATCATAAAGAAAAAATGTACCGGCAATCACATCGGGTGAGGAAGCATCTTCACGCGCTTTAATAGCATAAGTTCTAGCCGGAGCTCTTCCTTCAGATCTAACTGCTGCATCTCTGGCTACATTCTTACTGCTTGTTTCACTTCCAGCTTTTCTCGGATACCTTCCCCTCAAGTCTGCACCACTAGCTTTTACATTTTGAAATTTTTCTTTCTCAGCTCTCTTTGGGCAGTCTCTAATAAAATGATTCGGAGAACCACTTCAAAAACATTAATTTGCTCTGCACGGACCAAAATGATTTCTACCACACCGCTGGCACTCGGGTTTAACAAATCTCGAGTTCTCTACACTGGCTGTAGAAGTATTCTGAGATTTAGGACCCACATTCTGCTTCTTAAAATTTCCATATGATTTTCCAGCTGAAACTTGGGAATGAGGATTCATATTTCTTGACTTTCCGGGTTGCTGTGAAGGTGCCTTACTCATTGGCCTTTTCTTCCAATTTCGTGTCTCAGCCTCTACCTTTCTCTTCTCTTTAAGTAGTTCTTTATCCTTGCAAGCTCGATCAACCAGTACTACCATTTCTTTCAGTTCAAGGATCCCAACAAATACCTTAATGTCTTCGTTGAGCCCGTCTTCAAATCGTCGGCACATCTTGGCTCAGAGGAACATATTCCCCGGCATACTTACTCAATCGAACAAACTCTCTTTCATATTCGAGATCACATATTACCTTGCTTCAGCTCAAGAAACTCTTTACATTTCTGATCAATAAATCTTTCACTAATATATTTCTTCTGAAACTCTTCTTGAAAGAATTCCCAGGTTACCCTCTCTTTCGGTACCACCGAAATTAAAGTCTTCCACCAATTATAGGCTGAATCTCTCTCTCGAAAAGATGTAGCACATTTCAAACATTCTTCAGTGTACAAGATAATTCATCAAATACTTGGATAGAATTTTCAAGCCGTAACTCTGCTTTCTCTGCATCATCATCAATATTTGCTCTAAATTCTTCACCTCTTGTTTACGAATTCTATCAACGAGGTTTCGTGAAATTTTATCATATCCACTCCTTGAGGCATCGGAGGCATAGGTTGAGGAATTGGAGGAGGTGGGGAGGTCGTACATTTGGGTTCGTCTGAGCAACTCGATGTACCATGCACTCATCATTTGGAGAAAGGCTTCCCGATCCCTTTCTCCTCCTCCCTGACCAACAGTAAGAGGTGGGTTTTTAGTCGGCTCTGCCCCTTCAGTCGGAGCTGGCGCATTACTCTCTACTTCATCCGCCACAGCTGGATCGGGATCCATTTACTATATAAAAATCATTTAAAAAGGTCAGAAGTCGTCACACTATCACAATTTATACATATGGCATGCATAGCAAAAATCCGTACATACAACACGTAATCCGAGAACCGATTAAACCTGCTCTGATACCACCAAATATAACACCCCCACACCCGAGACTGACGCTGGAATCGAGTTTGAGGTGTTACCGAACATAATTTATCAATTTAAGTACTTCGAATCATTTGTTTCTACATTCTCAGCTTTCCAGCTATCTGCGTCACAGTTACAAGAAAAATCATATCTCGAGTTACGAAACTCAAAATCAAGATCCGTAAATTTTCCCTAAATCTAGACTCATATATATATTTACTAATTTTTTTTTAGATTTTTTGGTTGGGCCAATGAGTACAGTTTATTAGTTAAATTCTCCCCTATTTTAGGGTTCGACTGCTCTGACCTCTGTGTATTACGAATCAGATATCTCTCTATAAAAAATTTCAATGACTATGAGGTTTATTTTTGTTAAAACTAAACTCAATAAGGAATCTGTACATGTAAATAAAAACTTATAATTATTTCTGTAAAATTTATTATAAATTTTTAAAGTCAGAATAGGGGATCCAGAAATCATTCTGGCCCTGTTTCACAAAAGTTTAAATATCTTATAAAATATAATTTATATTCCTGTTTTGTTCAATCCACATGAAAATAGACTCATTCAGATTCAATTTCATAACTTACTCATCATTTAGTTCCACTTATACTATTTTTAGTGATTTTTCTAATTCATGTCATTGCTCCAGTAATATTCTATTTTAAGGCAAGTTTCATCTTCCCATGAATTTTTTTATGAACTAGATAACCTATTAAACTTCCATGATATCAAACATGATCTAATTAGCCATCACCATGACTTATCAATATCAAACATTTTCTCAACCAAACATGGCCATATCATAAAATTATTTACACAAAATAGGTACATTGCTATACATGCCATACTTAAGTTTTACAAGCCATTTACCAATAGAAATCCTTCGAATAGTGTGATCGAAACTTCGACCTGTCCCGATTCCCGAGCTGACTTGTTCAAAACTACAATGAATGAAAAGGAGGGAGTAAGCATAAATTCTTAGTAAGTTCATTTGCAAATAACAAGTAACATAACAATACAATTATACCAAACAACCTTAGCATGGCATCACCAAAACATATATCACATTTCTAAACATCATTCATCATCTTACCACTTTATCGTTGTTGTACTTATTTTCAACCCGAGGGTTAAGTACATACCTGTCCAAAGTGCCCATTTCACAACACTTACCAAAATGTCACTTGCATCTTAAGTGTTCTTCCATTTCATAGAAATTTTCACCCGTTGAACACATCGAAATATAACTCGGATACACGGATAATTTGCACAAAAGTGCCACATATGTAATCAAACAATCATGTAACCTGCCCATAAATGAACTCAGACTCAACTCAATGAGCTTGGGCGTTCGCATCCATAAGTGAACTCGGACTCAACTCAACGAGCTCAGATGCCTAGTTACATCTCTCGAACTCGGACTCAACTCAACGAGTTCGGACATTCGCATCCATAAGTGAACTCGGACTCAACTCAACGAGTTCAAATGCCCAAATATCCTAGTGACATGTCACTTGTATCCTAATCTATTCCTAAGGTTCAAACGGGCTTTTTCCCTTGATCTGACATTAGCTGTCTTCCACGGAATATCGGAACCGATACTCGGTAGAAATTCATATTTATCAAGTAGTAAACATAATTTGCATATTACTCAACATTAACCACAAAGCATAATATTTCACGATAAAAAAATCAGCATATCATATAATTAACATCAATAACTTAAAAATAACAATTATGCTACATTATTTACACATGAACTTACCTTGGTACCAAAATATAAAGATTTTGCAATTTAGTCCACAATCTTTTCTTGTCCTCGATCGCGACTTGATTCCTGTTTCTCTTGATCTATAATACCAAATTAATCTTATTTAATACATACATTCATCAAAACAGCATTTAATACGAACTTTGGAAAATTACACTTTTGCCCCTAAACTTTTGCATAATTACACTTTTGCCCCTAGGCTCGGGAATTAAACTTTATCCCTTATTCTTATGTTTTATGACATACTGATCATTTTTCCCTTCTATGACAATATCAAATTCACACTCTAACATGTACTTATGACTATTAGGTATTTTTACCGATTAAGCCCTTTTAATCGTTTTCACTCAAAACCGAGTAGCACAAGTGGTCTAACATAATTTAAAACCTCATATTCTATCATAAAACATCAAAATACATAAATTTAACCTATGGGTATTTTTCCAAATATAAACCCTAGGTTGAATTATTGCTAGCATAAGCTTAATCGAGCTACCGGGATTCCAAAAACGTAAAGAACATTAAAAACGGGGCTTGGAATCACTTACTATGGAGCTTGGAAGCTTGAAACAAACCCTAGCTATGGAGAATCCTTGAAATTTCGGCCTAATGAAGAATATGGACAAAAATTGGCTTTTAATTTTGTTTTTAATTCATTTTAATAACTAAATGACCAAAATGCCCTTACTACTAAACTTTCAAAAATTCCTTCCATGTCCTAATTTTGTCCATGAACTTAAAATTGGTCAAATTGCTATTTAAGACCTCCTCATTAATATTCCAAAACAATTTCATACTAAAAACTCCTAGAATGCAAGTTTTACAAATTATTCGATTTAGTCCCTAATTTCAATTTAAGCACTTTAGGCATAGGATTTCATCACGACATTTTCACACAATCATGCAATCATATCATAAACATCAAAATAATTATAAAATAATTATCTCTATCTCAGATTTGTGGTCACAAAACCACTATTTCGATTAGGCCCTAATTCGGGATATTACAATGTTAGTCACCGTATTCCATATAATAGTTCATGATTCTGAATTTATAATCTCATCAGACAAGATTTATTCCCATATATTTTCATCACATATTTCAATATATCATGGATAAACAAAGTCATCAAGTATGTTCCACATTCAAGTATCAAGTACATCATGCCTCAATATCAAGTGATATCATTTATATATTCAAATACTTCTCTCATCATGTATCCATGTTGTAACAGCCTGATTTTAGGCCTAGTCAGAATAATGGTTTCGGAACCATAAATTCGACATAGTAAAATTTATTTTTATTATATTTTTATGGTCTAGAATTTTATGGAATTATTTTGTGAAAATTTTGTTCAAAAGTTTTAACGTTTGGATACTCAATTTAGTAAAAAGGACTAAATTGTAAAAAGTGCAAAACTTGAGTTATAGAAGCTAGAGGTGTCCAATTGTTATGAAATTTTAAATCGGAGGTCCTTAAATGGTAATTAGACCATTGGTTATTTTTTGGACAAAAATGGACATGAAATAGGTGAAATAAAATATTTTTAAGTTAGGGGCACTTTGGTCATTTAGTAATTAAATGATTAAATAAACAAAATAAAAGCCAAATTTTGCTCATCTTCAACCCATTGGCTGAATTTTTGAAGACTACCATGGCTAGGGTTTTGTTCAAGCTTTCCAAGCTCCATATTAAGTTTGTTCTTGCCCCGTTTTTAATGATTTTCACATTTTTTAAATCCTTGTAACATGATCTACCTATTTCTACCATTTATTTGAGTTATGATGAAGGTCTAGAGTTTAAACCAAGTTATGAATTTGTGTATTTTGATGTTTAATGGTAGATCATGCATGTTTATGGTTGGACAAACAACTTTGCTGAGCGATTTTTGGTGAAAATGCCTAAAAGGACTAAATTGTAAAAGTTATAAAATATGTAGTAAAAGTGTGTTTTAATGGAAATTGTGGGATTTTATAGTTATGAAAATGGTTTGGCTAAGCTTAAGGTACAAATAAATTGAATGAAAATCATTTTACGAGCCTAGGGGCAAAAGTGTAAATATGATAAAGTTTAGGGGAAAAATTTACATTTTTCCAAGATGAGATTTTGGGTTGTATTGAGTTTTTTAATGATTAAATAAGCTAAATGTAATGTTATAGATCAATAAAAATGAGATTCGGGCCTAGAACGGGGGGGGGAGGGGAACAAAGTATTGGACGGTTAGGTCATTTTCTCCATTGTCGCATTCGAGGTAAGTTTGTATGTAAATATAAGCGTTATTTTTATTATTGCATTGTTATTTGTATACTTTAATATTTTATGAATTTTATGAATTATATGAATAACATTATGGACAAGTTCGATAACGATGTGATAAGCGACAAAATCCCGGTTGAATCTTAGGAATAGAATAGGATACGAGTGACATGTCACTAGGACCCCATGTGATATATATGATTATGTGATCCGGGTGCTGGTCATGTACATCCTACCGATGGCTAGGAGTCCAGCATGTGTTGCGGATACCTGACAGCTTGTGTGAGCAGCCCGTGTAGTTATGTCTTGACTGTCAGCTTGTGTGAGCAAACCCGTGATTAGCTCGAGAGTGAGCCTTTATGTGATATGAAATATGAGGTAGCTTTGGCTACATATGTGGCACTTATGTGCAAAGACCTTCCGTGTATCTGTTTAGTATTCCAAGTGTTCAACTGGTATGTCAAGTGTAACGCCCCCACGCCCGAGACCGTCGCCGGAGTCGAGTATGAGGTGTTACTAAGCTTAATTTAACATTTTTAGAACTTTAGATTATTTGTTTCTACATTCACAGCTTTTAATCTACTTGCGTCACAGTCACAATAAAAATCATATCTCAAGTTACAAAACTCGAAATCAAGATCTGTAAATTTTCCTTAAATCTAGACTCATATACCTATCTACTAATTTTTTTCTAGATTTTTGGTTGAGCCAATTAGTACAGTTTATTAGTTAAAGTTACCCCTGTTTCAGGACTTGACTGGTTTGACCTCTATTTACTACGAACCACATTTCTCTCTGTAAAAAATTCATATGATTATGAGGTTTATTTCTAATAAAACTAGACTCAATAAGGATTCTGAGGATATAAAATAAACCACTTAATTATATCTTTACAATTTATGGTGAATTTCTAAAGTTGGAATAGGGGATTCAGAAACTGCTATGACCCTGTTTCACTAAAATTTAAATATCTTTTAACATATAATTTCTTTACCTGTTTAATTTGTTTCATGTGAAACTAGACATAATAAGATTCAGTCTTATATGTATCCCATCACCAAATTCAATTTCTATGATTTTTAGTAAATTTTCAAACTCGCGTCAGTGTTGCTGTAGTATTCTATTTATGGCAAATTTCATCCCTTCTATGAGTTTTTATGCACTAAGTATCTTAATAATTTTCCTTAACATCAAACATAATCTAAACTAACCATTTTCATAATTTATCATTATCAAAAATTTTCTCAACCATTCCATCACCATATCATAAGATCATTTACACAAAATAGGTATATTGCTATACATGTCATACTTAAATTTACAAGCCATTTATCAAAAGTCTTCCGGATAGTGTGGTGAGCCTTCGACCTATCCCGACTCTGAGTGGCTTGTCCAAAACTACAATGAGTAAGAAGGAGGGCGTAAGCATAAATGCTTAGTAAGTTCATATGCAAATAATAAGTAACATAACAAATGGTCATACCAATCAACATTAGCATGCATCACTAAAACACATATCACATTTCTAATCATTTTTCATCATCTTATTACCTTATCGTGATTGTATCAATACTCAACCCGAGGGTTAAATACATACCTGTCCAAAATATCCATTTCACATCACTTACCAATACGTCTCTTTACATCTCGAATATTCCTCCATTTGAGTATAACTTTGCCCGTTGAACACATCGAATATAATTCGGATACATGGATAACTTGCACATAAGTGCCATATATGCAATCAAGTAATCGTGTAACCCGCCCATAAGCGAACTCGGACTCAACTCAACGAGCTCGGGCGTTCGCATCCATAAGTGAACTCGGACTCAACTCAACGAGCTCGGATGCCTAGTTACATCTCACGAACTTCGGACTCAACTCAACGAGTTCGGACATTCGCATCCATAAGTGAACTCGGACTCAACTCAACGAGTTCGGATGCTCAACCATCCTAGTGACATGTCACTTGTATCCTAATCTATTCCTAAGGTTCAAACGGGATTTTCCTCGAACACATATCCTTGCCGTCTTCCATAGAATGCCGATACCGATACTCGATAGTGTTTCACATTTTCCAAGTATATCACATAATTTACATATTATTTGAAATTAACCACAAAGCATACATTTCATAATAAAATTCAGCATCACATATATTTAACATCAATAACATAAAAATAACAATTATGCTACATTATTTACACATGAACTTACCTTGGTACCAAAATACAAAGATTTTGCAATTTAGTCCACAATCTTTTCTTTTCCTCGATTGAGGTCGATTCCATGTCTTTCTTGATCTAAAATAACACATTTAGCTTATTTAATACTCACATTATCAAATTAATCCTTAACTCAAATTTTGGCAAAATTACAATTTTACCCCTAAACTTTTACATATTTACATTTTTGCCCCTAGGATCGGGATTAAACTTTATTCCTTATTCTTATGTTTTACAACATGCTGATCACTTTTCTCTTCTATGGCAACATCAAATTCTCACTCTAACATGTACTTGTGACTATTAGGTATTTTCTGGAGATTAAGCCCTTTTACTCGTTTTGCTTAAAATCGAGTAGAACAAGTTGTCTAACATAATTTAAAACTTCATATTCTATCATAAAACATCAAAATACACAAATTTCACCTATGGGTATTTTTCCAAATATAAACCCTAGGTTAAATTATTGCTAACATAAGCTTAATCGAGTTATCGGGATCTCAAAAACGTAAAGAACATTAAAAACGGGGCTTGGAATCACTTACTATGGAGATTGGAAGCTTGAAACAAACCCTAGCTATGGAGAACCCTTGAAATTTCGGCCTAATGAAGAAGATGGACAAAAATTGGCTTTTAATTTTGTTTTTAATTCATTTTAATAACTAAATGACCAAAATGCCCTTACTACTAAACTTTCCAAAAATTCCTTCCATGTCCTAATTTTGTCCATGAACTTAAAATTAGTCAAATTTCTATTTAAGACCTCCTAATTAATATTTCAATGCAATTTCATACTAAAAACTTCTAGAATGCAAATTTTGCAACTTATTCGATTTAGTCCCTACTTTCAATTTAAACACTTTAGGCATAGAATTTCTTCACGAAATTTTCACACAATCATGTAATCATATCATAAACCTCAAAATAATTATAAAATAATTATTTCTATCTCGGATTTGTGGTCACGAAACCACTATTCCGATTAGGCCCTAATTCGGGATATTACATCAAGAACGAGAAAGAGTATGTTAAGTCATGAGTTAGTATAGGTATGTACGTAAAGTTCATAAGCATTGACTTCATGAAATTGTGGGTTCATGATTTCTACGAGAATGATTTTAAGAAAACATTGTGATTATTAGTCTATACTTGTGTTGAATGAAATACATGATAAATTCACTTGATGACTAAGTGATTGGCTTTCGGGCCAAATGGAGTTACGATATAGCATGTGTTATTCATGCAAATTGTGATTTATCGAATATGAGAAAGATGAAAGATATTAAGATATATGCTTGGAAATGTGAGTACACAAGATTAATATGCATGTTTATTATGTGGTTTGAAATTATTTGTTAATTGTTGTAATATGTTACAAAAAAAGATTTCGGTTGTTGGGCTAATGCCTGAATATGTTAAATTATGCTTATAAGTTGATAGAGCAGACTTTGTGACTGAATAAAATTATAACCATTAGATTATGGTAGATTATCATAAATTGTGTTCACATTGTTGAATATGATAAACACTTGGTAAGATGTGAATGAGTAAGTTATATTTATGAGACTTAAATGACATTTGTATGGTTTTACATTATGTTAATTGTATGATATATGTATGGTTGAGGTTGCTTATTGTTTACATATGAACTTACTACGCTATATAGCTTACCCCCTTCCTTTCCCATGTTATATAGGATTATTTAGCTAGCTCGAGTTGGAGATCACCAGAGATCCTATCACACTATCAAGCTATCATTTTGGATATTGATAAATTTAAGTATTTTGAGTTATAGCATGTATAGGGACTTGGTCATTTGGTTATATGTGTCTTTATGATTGTAGCCAATTTATTGGTTTGTAATTGTCAAATGCTTGTTTGATATTTTTCCATGTAAATTGACTTATTTTTGGGCTGACATGGTTGTGAGCCTAAGTATATTTATATATGTGCCAATGGCTTTGGTGACATAGTCATGGTATGCTTGATGAATGATGGAAGAATGATTTATGACATGACTGTGAAATGTTTGGCAAGTGTTAGTCATGATTTTGGATGTTTTGGTTGCATAAGTATGCTATGTTTTGTGCCTTTGAATTGATGTGAGTGCATGTGTGATTAAGGGTGATAGATGGCTTGGTAAATAGCCTTATTATTGTCCACACAGATAGACACACAGGCATGTGTCTAGGCCGTGTGTGACACACGGTCAGCCCCATGGGTTAAGGACACGGGCAGAGACATGGACATGTGTCTCAGCCGTGTAAAGGACACAGCCTCGGGACACGGGCGTGTGTCTTGGCTGTATGACTTCAATTTGTTCTTGGGTGAAAAACATAGAGTTACACGGGTTAGGGACACGGGCGTGTGTGACCACATGGCCTGTCCACACGGGCATGTCCCAAGCCACACGGGCATGTGACCCCTGTTTAGCAAAAATTCTCTAAGTGTCGTAATTTTTTTCTAAAGTTCTCAATTTAGTCTCGAACCACTTCCAAAGCATGTTTTGGGTCTCGTAGGCTGTTTAAGGGACGATATGAATGTATGTCAAAATTTTTAAATTTAGATGGAAATTTACGTCTCAGTTTTGTATGTTTGCTTAAGTTTAAGTTTGGTAATGCCTCGTACCCTATTCTAGTGCCGAATACGGGTAAAGGGTGTTACACATGTAGCATGTACAAAACATGTTAGTCATATATATATTTCTTTAAAATATCAATAAGCTTGTGTGAGCTCAATAATAATAGTCCTTTTTCCATATGCACATTCTTTCCACATTAAGTATTCAAATATCATTGATAATTCATGTCTATGTAATTCAAGTATGTGCTTGTAATAATTCATCTCAAATTCACATTGTCTCATATCAGGATTTTTACCCATTGAATTTATTTGAAATATCAATGGATACATATGTAGTACACTCGAAGTGTACAAATCTGTAATCCATCAACTCATATTCAGGGGTACCCATAAGGGTACATAATCAGGAAGCTCACTCTCAAGCCATATATCAGGATGCTCAAATGATTCATGTAACAGGATGCTTATCTGAGCTAAACAGGAAACTCCTAAGAGTTTAGAACAGGAAGTTCATTGAGCTTAACAGGTAACTCTGAAGAGTTATTATCAAGGAGCTCTGGATAGCATAACAGGGAGTTCAAGCGAGCCATGTCAGAAAGCTCATAAGAGCATATGCCAGGATGCTCACGAAGAGCTATGTTTGTGTCTGCAATAAATGTTGGATCATAACTGATTGAATCATGTAACAGGACGCTCACAAAGAGCTACAGTAGTGCAAAAACATGCAGGATCACTACCAATCAGGATGCTCGCAGGAACTATATAACAGGAATGCTCAAGAAGGCTTTAAACAGGATGCTCGTCTAAGCTATAATGTTCGTAACATATGCAAGACTATATTCAATACGGGAAAATCCTACATCCATCGAATTTCTTTTATTCAAATGGGACTTAACACTTGTCAGACATTTTCGGATATGTCATTTATGTTTATACATGACAATCATAGATTTCACAGTCATAACATTCAATTTAAACATATAAACATACATTTTAGTTACACGAACTTACCTCGACAATGTTCGTGTTTACAAAGACTACTAATCCGATATTTTCCTTTTTCCTCGATCTAACTCCGTACGAGGTCTAACCGAATCTATACAAGTAAATTTAACTCAATTTAATACATTTCATACTCAATTGAACACAATTCACTTCTTAGGAAAAATTACCATTTTGCCCCTATACTTTTTATAAATGATAATTTTGTCCCTAGGCTCGAAAAATAAAATTCATGCAATTTAATCCTTATTCCAAGTCTGACCAATTTTTACATGTCTTAATAACAACCCATGAATTTCACAAAAATCAAAATTTTTCCATAGGTTTTACCATTTTTCAATTTAGTCCATAAATCATAATTTCATCAAAATTCTCTTTATAAAAGTTGTTTATCTATCAACAACCTTTCAATTTCTACCATAAATTTCAAAATTTCAACATTTACATCCATGGAAAAATTTCTATACTTTTATATCTTTACAAATTAATCCACAAAATAGATAGATTAAACTATTCCAATCTCGGAAATATAAAAATTACTAAAAACGGAACAAGAATGCTTACCCAGTTATGCCTTACCCAATTAAGCCAAAAAAGCTTGCTTTCTCTTTCCTAGGGTTTCCTGTATTTTAGGGGAAGAAGATGATAATAATAATAATAATAATATGATATTTCTATTTAATTTATTATCATCCATTAATTTTTCAACATTCCAATTTAGTTAGTTTCTTTTTCTAATTTTCCATGGATGATTCATCAAAAATATCTACTAACTTTTCTTAACAGTCTAATTACCATATAAGGACCTCTAATTTTGAATTCCATAGCTAATTAATCCTTATAGTTAACTAGAATTCAACTTTTGCATTTTATGCAATTTGGTCCTTTCATCAAATTACACATATAACCTGTAAAATTTATTAACAAAATTGTCACACGATATTTCTATAATTCTGTAGATCATAAAATAATATTAAAATAAATTTCTCTTTTGGGATTCGATCTGTGGTCCCGAAACCATTGTTCCGGTTACACTGAAAATGGGTTGTTACAGTAACATCTGGAACATTACTAGTTTCAACTCGAATTGTTAAGCTTGTATATTTGGTCTAAATATGTATTATGTTTTCGCAGGAATGCATCTCCTCATGCACTGATGGCAAACTTGTAAAAAGTAAATACACTAAGTTAAATAAAACTACTAAGTAAAATAACCAAACCAAATTTCACCAAATTGTCGATCCCCAACAACAGAGCCAAAAATTTGTCTCGTGTAAAACGATGTACGATTTTGTGCAAGTATACAAGTCGATTCAAGTAATAAAGTGATGAGTGAGTATCGTTCCCACAAGGATCAAATTGAGGCATAAAATTAGTTAAGTTATTGTAATATGGTTAATGTTATGGCAAGACTGACGAATAAGATGTTATGGTAAACTAAGGTAAGTATGCAGTGATAATTCAAAGGAATGATAATGTATGAAATAGATGGAATTGATGAATAATTGGAAATGCTATGGCAAAAAATGGCAATAACGAGAGTGATTATCCGAATATAATGTAAACAAAGAAATAAACAACTAAATATGTTGTGGCAAAATTACTACAACAAAGAATAAGGATATAGTGATGTTGATTCGGAAGATCCGGATTACCCATAATCAACCCTTACTTTCAATAATGCCTTGGCAAAATCATATCTACTTTACTGCATAGAAGAGTTCTAAAATGGCCCGCCTCTCGCGAGAGTAAAAGCTCAAGTTACCTTGCCCATGTCTATAGGCTTTTTAGATATCTTGTATGGGTTCCTTCTATATGATCGTGACTCTATGTCTAGAGTCAACTACAAGTGTCTATCGAATACTTGCTCATTTCATTTAATTTTAATTCAACCAATCCAACCCTTTCAGAATTAGAATCAGTTTATAAGTATGCGAATAGTCTTCTATGTCTAGAGACCGTTTGCATTTTAATTAAGAAATATGAACAATCAAATGAGATAATAAAGTAAATTAAATATATACAGCATCCATAAAAACATTTTAAGGTTTCATCAAAAGTAATCCCAACCCTATGAGATTTAGCTCATGGGCTGGGAAATAAAATTCTAAACCAAAATATTTTCTGACATTATGTTCAACCTACTTCAATTCAATCTTTCGAAGGAACACTAATAGAAATAACGAAAGAACTTCACGAAACAACTTTCGCTTGCCCAGTCCACTTTTCGGTAACACGTCCTATGATGGCTAAGAAAGACTACCTTCGACTTCCATTCCTTTGAGCAGTCGAACCCTTATTCACGCCTAAGGATCTCTCCCACTTTTTTTTCGCCATTTGTGAGGTTCCCTTCATCAGCCTTTATAGATGGATTAGGTTAGGGTCGACTAACAGGTCGTGATTATATTCTCCACTTTTAAGGGGATTTATCGGGTACAAGTTTGAATTTGAGCTGAGACTGTTGCGCGGAAAATGTTGACTTGCTCTTCCCAGCATTGCCACGACATCTGTGCTGGCAAACTACCTACACTTTGCCCTGACAAAACTTCACTCATTTATTTCCTCGTTCCAAAACCTATTCCTGCCACACCAACACACAAAAGAACTCTACCGCAGGCGATTAAAAGCACTTAATTCCAACGCAATCCAAGTCCTAATACAATATTTAAAATGCTAACTAAAATGTCCTAAAATGTAACAAAATGTACTTAAGTTCAAGCAATTAGCTAGGTCTAAAGGCATGAAATATAACTCTTTTCAAGAGTTATCAAGGATCTAGTGTCTTGACAAACAATTCTCTTTGAAAGACTTAAGAGAACTTATCTACTTTTTTAATCTTGAAGTAACTCAGAATGGTGATTGTGTGCATGTGTCTAAAAAGAAATATGCTCGAAAACTATTGGAATGAGCTGAAATGGCCAACGCCAAGCTTGTCGTCACACCAATGGTAAGTTCTCCCACCTTAACATCTCTTCCTCTTGTTGATGGTACCAAGTATCAACAAGTTGTTGGAGGTTTGCAATATTTGTGCTTAACAAGACCTGATATAGCCTTTTTTGCAACAAGGTTAGTCAATACATGCACATGCCTCATAATGATCATTGGAGTGCTGACAAACGGATTTTGAGATGCATCTGTGGTACAATTGGTCATAGGCTAGTGTTTCATCCTTCGACAGCCTCGTTAATGGGATTTTTTTTATGCTGATTGGGCTAGCTCGCTTGAGGGTCATAGATCAACTTCTGGCTTTTGCGCGTATCTTGGTAACAATTTGATTGGTTGTTCATTCAAGAAATAGAAAGTGGTGTCTCGGTCTACATCAAAAGCTAAGTACAAGAGTTTGGCAAATGCAACATCTGAACTTAGATGGTTTCACTCCTTGCTTTATGAAGTAAGAGTGACTCTTAATGGAATTCCAGTTATCTGGTGTGATAATTCAGCACAGTTTCATTGGCAATAAATCCTATGTTGCATGCTTGTGTCAAGCATGTACCTAGAAATGATCAAGTGGTTGATGTTCTTACCAAGCCATTAACCATAGGAGTTTTTGCTTAATTTCACCATAGGTTGAATGTGGTTGCATTTGAAGTCTTTTAGCGAGGAAATGTAGGGAGAATATTAGAGGAAGTAACTGGTGTAAGTTAAGTAAAGTTGTTAAGCTCAATTGAATTATTGTGATTTGTTATGAGTAGTTATCCCTTCTATTGAGAATTCATTGTTGGCTTGTGAGTTAATTTAAAGTCGATATTCAACCAATTATTGGAAAATTGAAAAATAAATTTAATTCATTATACACTTAAAAAAGATGTAACTAAAAGAGTTAGTTTACATAATTACTCGATGTTAGTTAATTTAATATCTCTATTCTATTGAACTAAAAAAAACAGTATTCAATACAATATAAACTTTTGTTTTATTTTTAAAATTCTTACTTAACTAATGAGAGTGAAAAAATAAAACTGTTGGATTTATTTAAAATGATTGTAACAAATATAAGCTTCATAATTAACAAATATATAATATATAATAACAATTTAAAATAAAATTTGAATATATCGATTAATTAAATATTAATTTAACTTTAAATTGAATTTAGTAATAACTAAATTAAAAGTAAGAGATCTAGTATAAGCGGGTAACAAATACTAGTATAATATAATATAAACTTCCTGTACATCACTGGGTACAAAGTTTTATTGGAGAAAAAGAAACATGAGCAAATAAAAGGAAACCTTAACAAGAGGATGTAAAATATCCTATTTCAAAACTATTCGATTAACATCACTTGCCCTTAGAAAGCCTTTCGAGTAGAAGCATCAAACTCAAACCCTGTGTATATAAGAAATGGAAAAATGTGAAAATGGTATTAGGGGCTATTAATAAAGATTTTTTTAGTTTGGATTGAGCTTACCTTGAATTTTATTCATTTTATTTAATTTTAGTTTTAGTTTTTTTTTTTTTTTTAAGATTGTTGATACATGGTATCAACAAAAGTGAAGGAGAAGGGGTGGTATCGAAGAAAACTAGTTCACCCATTCTAAGGCCAAGAGCTAGAAAGATAGAGGGACTCAAGTAGAAAAGACCAAAAGCTTAGTGTGTTAAGGTTTTGTGAGTGAAAAGGAGTCCTCCTACTATGTTGCAACTTGGGATATTTATAGGAGGGTGGTGGTTCCCACTTGAGGAGAGCGTATTAGTTAAAAGTGGATGGCTTAATAGAAGGTCCAATTGGGTGGTTAAGGATGGACGGTCTCTCTCGTGGGGGTATGAGGCATACGAATAGTCTGTCACTAAGTCACCATTCAGACGGTACAAGACAGAGGGTCGCTTGTGGGTGCCTCTTTGATTGGTTCTCATATTGCCACGTGTCCCAATCAGGGTAGGGGTATAACAAAGATAGTGAAAGGGTTACTTTGAGTTGACTCGGAGATAAATAAAAAAATAAATACTTTGGTTCTCTCATCTCATGATTTCAATTCTAAAGCATAAAAATCAATCCTTTCAAATTTAAATGATGAGATAAGAGAAAATTAGAGAGATGTGCATGTTACTTAAAAAAAACAATCATTACAAATGTTTTATTTTTTTTCTTTCATTTTTCACCTCTACCAAACAATGGATGAAAAGGAGAAGTAATTTTCTTTCTATTTTTCCATCTCTCTAACTAAGCACACTTATGAAAAGAAAATTTATGTTTTTCATCCTTCCAATTTTCTTTCCACTCTACCAAGTAAAACCTTAAAGTTGGCGACCACCAGATGCATGAACTTGTACAACAAGAGGAGAAGGGGTATTGCTTACTCATTAAATTCAACTTGGATTATACCGGCGTCAGGATCAGCAATGGTAGAGAAAGCATGTTTAGAAAGGTTAATAATCCCTTGGCATCCAGCTTTACAGTAGTCAACAACTTTAACCACGCAGTGTCACCATTCTTGCAAGGATGTGGTGCTTCATTCGCTCCTCCTATGCATTTAACCCTGTAACTCTTTCCACATGCTCTTCCATTGTTCCACAACGCATCACTAACTCCCGCCACCATATTTCCATAGCTTTGTGTACCATAGCATGCCGAGGCTGTTTAATAAGTCATTTAAAAAATTCACTTGCTTAGTGATTGTTATTCTATCAAACATATTCAATGAGTAGCTGATGGATGATCATGTCTAAAAAATAATGTTTAAGTGAAAAATAGAAGATATATTGAATAATTTATACTCACGAGTATAAGGAGGTTCAAAGAAAACAGCCTTCCCCTGATCGGCATGCACAATGGAAGTAAGACACAAGATCATGCATACTGTTAGGGAAACTTTCATCTCAATCCCAATATATCTTCCACCCATCAGTTTAAATCTTATTAATTATAATTTCTTGGAGTTACTAACACCTCGCCTTTTATAAGTGCGCAAAGCATTACCATTTTAAAAGAATTTCATCTAATTATGTAAAAATATCATGGAGTTTTCTTATACTAAAAGTTAGATTACATTTTGTTTATTTTATTAAAAAATGGATAAATTAGTTCTTATATGATAGATCAAAAAGAAAATTAGTCCTTCTGTTAAGAAATTCCATCCATTTTTACTAGTAAAAACTAGTCCATGTATGTTAGCATGATATAAATATGACAGGTAATGTATAATTGTTTGGTTATTCCGTCAGCCACACTAATTTTTAACTATACAAATTGATAAAATTTTTAACAAAAATGACAAATTTACCCTTTACATAAATATATAGGGACTAATTTATTTATTTTTTAAATAAAAATTAAATACAATCTAACTCCTAATACGAACACCTTCATAATACTTTTATCAAAAAAAAAAAAAAAAACTATTCATAGTCCCCTTAGGTCAAGAGTCATCGACACTTTAGTCTATCCTTGGATCTAAATTTCTTGCTTTTCTTACACGGTTAGGCTTCACACGAAATTTCCACGTCATTTCCCTTTAGACTTGGAAAATGATGCTTTCATGGTGTTGTAATTTCTCCACAGCTTCTTTATTTTCAACATGGGATAATAACCTCTAAATTATTATACTAAAATGTACTTCTATTCAATTTTCTGCATTTTTTTTTTACTTTTTAATCCTTTTTTTTATTTTATTTATTATTTGATCGTTTTATAATTTAGTTCTAACTTGATTAATTGTTCTTGGAGTATTGTTTATGTCGTCTATTATGGTTCATGCGAATAAGGATGCTCTATCTTGTCTCATATTCAAACTTGGTATCAAGTGCTAAAATATAAATGATTGTTCCTTAATCACGGTTTCGATGACGATATGGCCATATAATATAAGTTTAATATATAATTCCATACTCAAACTTAATAATTTTTATTAATTTCATACATGTGAATTTTTTTTATCAATACAATATTTAAACTTGACAAAAATTACATATATTAATCTAATAACTTAACACCATTATTTTTTTGAGGTGCCATATTGAGCTAATGAATAATCAATATGTAGTTTTTTTTTTTATGTATGCTTCAATTTCAAATGTGACAATTTTTTATCTTCCTATTTCTTAATTATTGAATATGTTTATTATATTCACTTAATTGTTTTTATATAACTTATTTTTACTCATCATAAAAAAATTTATTTAACCCAAAACTTTTTTTCCAAATTCTTTTTAAAATTCAATCCTAAATTTAAACTCTATTTAAGAAAAAATTTCTCAAATGATTTGAATCATTGAAGAAGGATAATTCTTTTTAATCAACAACTATTGGATGCAATAAAAAGACACATTGCATTCTCAATTAGATAATAAAATTTAAATTTTAAATACGATATTGTTAAAAGAAATAGCTAAAAAATAATTTTTTTTGTAAGTTCGATGTTTTATTCATTTTATTTTTTTTATTCTGTAAAGTTGATATTTTTATGAAAAGATATTTATTTTCTTATGAAATGAATGGTAAAAAATGAGTTTTGTGAAATTAATCTATGAGTTTTTATAAAAAAAAAAAAAAATTGATGGAGGTTTGAATTTAATTTTGTATAAGATGATTTAGAGCTTTGATTAAAAAAAAAAAGTTAATGGCAGGACAAGCCACCTATATTTAAGGGTTTATTTTAATATGATACTTGTAGTTTTAAATTGTCCAATTTAATAGCGTAAATTTAATTTCGTTTACCAATTTTGTTTATAATCCTAACGCAGTTAACTTTTTGGTGACACGCCCTTTTAACAAATAAAATGAATACATGTGGCACTTTTGTCACGTGATCATCCTTTTTCGCGATCATTTTAGGGACTAAAAAATAATTTATCCAATCCTCATATTACCCTCGATTTTTTTCATCTCCACAGACAAACCCCTGCTCATCTTCTTCAAACAATTCGTCAAATTAATAACAAAAAAACCCATCTTCTTTATCTAATTTCATCCAGAAAAATATAAACCAAAATTTTAACTAAGTTCCACTTTTTAATAATCTCAAATTTCATCTTCTTTCTTCATCTCAAACCTTAAAATTTAATCCAAAATTTGAAAAAAGAAAAACTAAAACTTTTAGGTTTCAAATACCCCAGAAACCTATTTTATTTGTGAAGCATTTGAAGGAGTAGATCTGAAGAAGAAACCTTTTATGCATTTTATTTCCTTTAATTTATCTTCTTTCTTCATCTCAAACCTTAAAATTTAATCCAAAATTTGAAAAAAGAAAAACTAAAACTTTTAGGTTTCAAATACCCCAGAAACCTATTTTATTTGTGAAGCATTTGAAGGAGTAGATCTGAAGAAGAAACCTTTTATGCATTTTATTTCCTTTAATTTATTGCTCCCTTCCAAATATTCCTCTCTCAAAACCACATCAACCCTGGCAGGAGCGACTTCGAAGGGTGCTGGCAGCCGCCTCTTCACCCTAAATTTTTTAAAATTTCTTTTTAGGTGCTTTGAGTTTTGAATTTTTTATTTTAATATTATAATTAGTATTTAAAAAGGGATAAATTTGTGTTTCACCTTCCAAAATTTTTCTGAAAATTTTTTATTTGATACTTTTTTAAGATTTATAATTTTTTAATATAAATTTAGTAATATTTTTAGTTTAATTTGATAAACTAATACAATGTAGTATTCTAAATATAAATTTAGTAAAATAAAGTTTAATAATTTTAATATCTATGTATAAATATTATCTAAATATTAATTAGGTAAAAAAAAACTTAAATAATTATTTGTGGGTGATAGATTTCAGTCACTGGTTTGGGGTGGTAAGGGATGGCTAAAGATCGATGAATGCTTAGGGTAAGTAATGATTTGGTGAGCTAAGATCAATGATGATGAATGGTGGAGTTGTGGGTGACCGAAGAAAACCAACGGACAACGGCAAGACAATAGCGACGGCAGAAATGGTGTAGAATCGATAATGATGGTGAAATCAGAAAAATGGGAAATGAAGAAGAAGAGATTTTGAGAAATTTTGGGGTTTGTTTTTTAAATTTCTGAACTTTAAATTTTAAATTTAATTTTGCAAAAAAAAAGATATGAAACCTATTCCTTTTCAGTTCCTCTTGATCCTTCAATTATGTATTATGTTCCCTATTTTGTGATATTGAACTTCTCGTGTTGCAACACAACAACCAGCTTTGAGTTCCTAAACCTTTATATGGTATCCTACACACTCACTAAGTATGTTATCTCACCCTTTGGTCTCATTTAGCCCGTAAGGTCATAAAAGGACTCAAAATACATTTTTTATTAAATTCAAAGAAAAGATAGAAAACGTAACTAAAACTTAATAAAAATGCTTGTATTTAAGCTCTTTAAGTGCAAAAACTAGTTTAATTTGCTACACCGAATTACGACAAATTAGCGTCCAACTGGGCGAGCTTTCTTGCTGACATGTCTAGGAAAGCGCCCGAGCTAGATGCGCTTTCCAATAAATACAAAGAAAGCACGTCCAGCTAGACGTGCTTTCTCTAACATGTCAACAGAAAAGCTCTGTAACACCCCACACCCGTGCCCTACGCCAGGACGGAATATGAGGCATTACCTAACTTGAAATCATGCATACAAACATTTTCATATGACCAAAACATAGTCAAATTAAAAACTTTTTCAATTTTTATTATAACCTTTTTAATAAGAGCTTACGAGGCTCAAAACATCCATTGGAACCCATTCGGAATCAATCTGGGTCCTTTAACGAACTCTGAAAATAACACTAAACACAGGGGCACACGCCCGTGTGGGAGGGGCAACACGCCCGTGTAACATTTCAACATGGTCGTGCTATTGGCCTGTGTGGCTCACATGGCCTAAGCAATACAAGGACACGCCCGTGTCCTTTACATATGTGGAATTAATTAAATGCACACCTACAGGGGTTTTCACACGGCCTGACACACGCCCGTGTCCAAGGACCGTGTCCCTCACATGGCTATGACACGCTCGTGTCTTAGCCCATGTGCAAAAACTTGGACATTCTGTTTCTGATGTCAACAACCCTTAAGGGCCACACGACCAAGGCACACGCCCATGTGCTAGGCCGTGCCCTTTACACGGCCGTGTCTCTGCCCGTGTATTTACTACCATGCATTCTAACTTGTAAATTTTACGTGCAGGGGACACATGGCCAAACAACACGCCCATGGGGTTGATCGTGTGTCACACACGGCCTAGACACAAGCCAGTGTGTCTACCCATGTGGACAAAATAGGGCTATTTACCAAGCCTCTTTGCCACCCTTACATACACCTATCTACACAAGATCAACCAATACCAATACAAGCATAACATACATAACCAAAATAGCCACAAACATTAGAAATTTGCATCATTGCATTGACTAATAATTAGTGTTAGCCAACATTCATGGCCTATACAAAATGAGTATCATATTTATCATATGAGCTAATACATTATGGCTAACTAACAAAACACTAAACAAAATACTCGAGTCCCTATACATGCTAGAAAACAAAACAATTAAACTAGCTATACCAAGGCCTTAAGTGATAGTGTGATCGAAGCTTTTGGACGTCACTGGATCCTCGATGCTAGCTTGGTGGCACTATAAGGAAAGAAAAGAAAGGAGGGTAAGCATGGTAGCTTAGTAAGTACATATATGCAAATAAAGTGTAATTAAAAGAAAATCACATTCGTCAAATGGTAACTTATCATGCATAAAAGATATAAATCACTTAACATCTCTATCTTACTCTTCCTTTCATTCAGGTATACTTGATGCATCTCGTCCCTTACCCAGGTCCTATCCATGAGTTTAGTATACGTACCTCACCAAAGTTTTCACTAACTAAACCTTCAAGTTACCCATTGAACTCTCGGAATACGTACGGATACATGGGGAGTCTGCATCTAAATGCCATATAAGTAGTCAAAGCTACCTCATGCTATGAAACGCTCACATTTGAGCTCCTCACGGGCTTTTTTATCAAGTCAGGACCCGGACCCCATAGCTACCATGTAACATTCACTCATTGAGCCACTCACGGGTCTCTACACAAAGTCAGTACCCGAACCCACGTTACACGTAACATTTATCTCATGAACTCAAACTCGACTCATGAGTTCAGACCACATAGTTTTTATAACATAACATACCCCTTTGTATCCTATGCTACGTCTAAGGTCCAACGGAATTTCATAACTAATTGAATAGCATCGTACTTGCTCACAGTGTACCTTACTCACATAACATGTCATTTACACATTCATGGCAATAAATAGACTTTAGATACCTAACAACAACAAGCCAATTACGCATGTATATTATCAAAGTATTTTAAAATAAGCTTCGTTAACACATTATTTACATATGTACTTACCTCGATACAAAATGATGAAGACGAGCTTAATCCTCGTAAACTTTGTTCTTACCCCGATCAAGACCCGAATCACGCTTCTCTTGATCTAAATTAATAAAATTCATTTATTTCATCAGCACATCAATTTAGACACTTAAAATTTCATAGTTATTTTGCCCCTAAACTTTCACAAAATGACCATTTTACCCCCTATGCTCGAAAATAAATTTTTATCGAATTTATTCATATTATAAGCCTAGCCAAACCCTTTTTACTCTTATAGCAATCCAAAATTTCTACTATTTCACCTATTTATCATCTATTTTATAACTTATGCAAAGTAGTCCCTATTAGGGTTTTCATGAAAAATCCTTTCACAAAAGTTGTTTATTACTCATCGAAGACTCATATTCTTCCATAAAAATTCAGAAAACAACCTAAATTCCCTCATGGCAAAACCCTAGGCTTTTGTTCATTTTGCAAAATAGTCCCTTCATTTGAAAGCTCTTGTTTCAAAGGGTCCAAAAATGTAAAAATCATCAAGAAAACTCATTAAAATCACTTACTTGTAGAGAGACTAAGTGGCTGAAAATTTGGAGCTCAAAAACCCTCTAATGACTGCATTTTTCGGTGATGAGGAAGAAGAGAAAAGGATGATATCTTTTTCTCCTTATTTTATTTTTATTTTAGTCAAAATTGGTCACTAACCCACCTAATTTTGACCATTTCTCTTTCTTTTGTCTCCTATGGCCGGCTAGCACTCTTCCTAGGGTCTATTTGCCCTTTAAAGACCCCCAATTTAATTTCCATGGCAATTTAACACCTTTAGCTAACAATTTAAGACTTTTGCACTTTATGCGATTTAGTCCTTTGTCGCAATTAAGCAAGCAATCGCTAAAATTAATTCACCAAAATTTTCATGTACTTATCTAAACATGCTACAATACATAAAATGATATTAAAAATAATTTCTTCAATATCAAGTTAGTGGTTCCTAAACCACTATTCCGAGTAGTCCCAAAATTAGGCTGTTACAAGCTCACCCAACTAGACGCACTTTATGTCCACCACAACTCAAAGCTTGCCAAAAGTGTAACACCCATTACCCGTATTCAACGCCGAAATAGGGTATGAGGCATTACCAGACTTATTCACGAGTAAACATTTAAACTGAGATAATAATTTCCACTCAAATTTTAAACTTTTCATAAACATACATATTGTCCCTATTACAAGACTTCGAGGCTCGAAACATGCATTAGAAATGGTTTAGGACTAAACCGAGAACTTTGAAAGCTTTTTAGAAAACTTAGAAAAATTTTCATGTAAAAGGGGTCACACGCCCGTGTGATAGGGGACACACCCGTGTGGCATGGCCGTGTAGCCTACATGGTCGTGTCTTTGGGGCATGTAACTCTCTGACTTGCATTCATGAAGAAACTTGAATCACACGGCCTAAACACACGCCCGTGTTACTAGGTCGTGTGGTAATTAAAATTTCATATTTTAGGTGCAAACTTCACACGGCCGTATCACATGACCATGTTGGAACATGTGCGTGTCACACGGCCAAGCCACACGCCCGTGTGCTAGGCCGTGTGTCAAAACCTAGACATTTTGTTTCTCATTTTTAAGATGCAGGGGACACACGACCTTAATACACGCCCATATGGTAGGCCATGCACACGCTTGTGTGTCTGTCCGAGTGGACGAAAATAGGCCTTTTAAGGCCACTTTTCTCACCCTCATACTATCCTCCTACACAAAAACATATTTATATACTAATAAAGTCCAACCAATCAACCATTTCAAGCCAAAACATGTATATTTCATTATCTAACACAACCATCACATTCAATTTACTTTACATACTTAATCATTCATAAATTACATTATCATTTCAACCCCTATACATGCCATATAAATCAAAATTTTGTTTAACAAAATCTACCGGAGTAAATCCGGATAGTGTGATCCTCGATGTAGATCTGATCCTCCGAATGTATATACGTCAATCTACAAGATCAATAAACATACACTAGTAAGCTTATAGAAGCTTAGTAAGCTCGTAGGCATAGAAAATAAATCTTACCGAACATTTTATAACAATTATACAATATACGATTTCACTAAATCCTCCTGTCAATCACAAAATTAGTGATAAGTTCACTTGATTGAATTCAATGTCACTTAATAACCAATTTTAGTCTCTCGGGCCCATTTACCATTTACCTTTCTTAATCAAATTAGGGAACGATTATAGAATTGAGTACTTCATTTTCACAATGTCATAGTAAAACTATGGTCTTGCACATAGTCAAATATCACACGCCGAAGCCATAGCCCAGCCATGGTCTTACACGAATCACATATCACACTGATGCCATACCCTAGATACGATCTTACACAGAAGCACATATATCACCAATGCCATATCCCAAATATAGTCTTATACGGAAGCACATATCACACCAATGCCATATCCTAGATATGGTCTTATACGGAAATCACATATCACATTTTGCCATGGTTTAACCATGGTCTTTTCCATCAATTCATCTTAGCCACAGAACAAAAGTGCTCGAATTCGTAGTTCCACTTAAT
Organism: Gossypium anomalum; assembly: GCA_025698475.1. Lineage (NCBI taxonomy): Eukaryota > Viridiplantae > Streptophyta > Magnoliopsida > Malvales > Malvaceae > Gossypium > Gossypium anomalum. Next base: position 31,999,766 of record CM046963.1, on the reverse strand, counting down.
TTGTACTTTTACTCAAACATTGTTTCACCATTATTACAGTTAAATGACATTCATATACAATAATATACTATAACATTCATGAAATTTTCATATCAAAACATTAAATTTAGCCATATGAACTTACCTGGACTAATTTGCAAAAATCATAAAAATTCAGGGACTATTCTTGCAATTTCTCCTTTCCACGATTCACCTCAATTTCTTGATTCCCTCATTAGTATCTATTTCAATTTTATTCTACTTCACAATTTATGCCCTTTAATTTTTGAAATTACACTTTTACCCTAAACTTTTCAATTTTTACAATTTTAGTCCCTGCTCAAATTATTCATCAATTGAACTAATTCCTCTCAAATAACACTTTATCTAAGACAAAATAAACTACTTCACAGCCTTTGACATTCAAAATTTCAACATAAAACCCTAATTACAATAGCTTTCACAATTAGGTCTTAAAAATCAATTTCTATTTAATTCTCTATAAAATCATCACATAATAAAATTAAAGCTTCAATTCCATGCTAAATCATCATAAACTTCCAGCACTTATTCATGGAAACTTTCTAAATCATTCATAAAATCAAAAACTAATGAATTAGATAATATGACCTTGTTGTAAAAGTCTCAAAATCATAAAATTTACAAGAAATAATCAAGAATTGAGCTTACGTGTAGTAAAATATGAGAAACCAGCTTAAAGATGGTGTTTTGGCCAAAGAGGATGAAGAAAATGAAAGAAAACTCTTGATGTTTTAATTTAATCCAATTTTTAAATATTCAATTTCAACTAAATAACCATTTTGCCCTTAGTTCACACCATTTCTCAGCCATTCACTTACCTAGCCGTCCAACCCATTTTATTTTGGGTCAAATTGCTCTTTAAGTCCCTCTTATTTATTATTTAAGCCATTTAATCACTTCTTACAGTTTTACATCTTATTCGATTTAGCCCTTTTCATTCAATTGAATACCAAAATGTTAAAATTTCCTAACGAAACTTTAATACTAACTCATTAACACTTCATAAATATTTTAGCCAAGGAGGAGCAGGTATTTCTAAGTTTTGAAAATATTCATATTGTTTTCTATATTTTCGAGTTCTGGTTTAACTGTCTTCATTAATGTATTATTATTTTGCTGAGTATTGATACACAGTCCAGTTAGCCATGGGTTAGGCGTGTCAAGGACAAAGTATCCCTGTAGGCAAATATAATAATCCGGAGATCCTGATAGTAGAACCCCCTTGTAGGAAATAAGAAAACAAAGAATGTTTCCCTTCCTTAGAAGAACCAATTCTTCTGCAAGCTTTGTTTCCAATCAAATCCCAAGAGTCCGACCAAACCTCAAACAACACTGTTAATGAACAAGAAAAACATTATGAAAATATTCCCTAAAGATTTGATAATTGGACTCTTCCAAAAGTTCCAACAAACCAAGTTTACAAGAAAACAACTTTTGAAAATTTAAATGCTTTTTGCAGCTACGTTATAAAAACAAAAGAAAGGAGTTTACCTATTCAAAAAAAATATGAAACAATTCAATTATTAGATAAAGTCGTCATTAATAAACTCAAAGAACAAAAATACAAATATGTCCATTTTGGATTAGTCCAAGTTAGTGTCAAACCTCTTTGTGTTGAAGCCACTAAAAATATCTCAATTTTAATTGTCTTAAGAGACCAAAGACACATCATGTTTAATGACTCATTATTAGGAACTATAGAAACAAGCTTATGTACTAGCCCAATACATTTTAATTGTTATCAAAATTTTATGGTTTCTTTAACTGACAAAAATATTTTACAATCTTGACCCTCCAAATTCATACCCATAACTTCAAAGCCCAAAAGGAGAAACCCCCTTAATAGAAACAGACACCTCAAGATCTCATATCACAATCCCTAGAAGAGTACAATGGCATGAAATCAACCTTCCTGATAGGTGGAAACTAGAAGGTGTTATAGGCCCTGTAGCACCAACTCCAATAAGAAACACTTCATTAAGTGAAATTTCCCAACACCAAGATGGCACAGTTGAATTAATCTTCAACATGCCACAAAGAATGCCTCCAAGACATTCCTTTGAAATAGGAAGTACCATCACAGCTTTTAGGAGGTTAAATTTAGAAGAATAGTCAAATCCAAAAACACAAACGGCAGATTTTAACACAGCTAGAGCCTCTGTCTCTTCTATCCCAACAACATTTAGAACCAATTTACAAGGAATAGATAATTCCTCAAATATAGCTCAACCTATCTATGCCAGACAAGAAAGAGTCCCCAAAATTCACCTAATATGTCACCAACATATTCGTCAATAACTAATAATGCAAGACAAGGAGAAAATTTGAAAATATTTCTTTTAGAAAAAAAACTTTTGAAATAAATAAGGAATGGTGTAGAAAACACTTTTATTCCAAAAAAAAAATGCAAAAAAGAGAAGATTACTTTAAAAATTATAATAATAAAAAAGAAAGCATTCTTCAAAATATTATGAATTTATGCATACCCATAAAATTCATATAAAATTCTTTGAATGGTTTGAAGAACATTATTCAGAATCTGTTAATACAATAAAACATAATACTAGATGGCAGACTAATAAATGAGAAGTTGAATCTCAATATCGCCTTTTAATGGAGGTTCAATATTTTCACAAAAATACTGGAATAAAAGAAAATCCTTTAAAAATGAGAGCTCCTGATGTAGGAGAACAAATCTCATCAAAAGATATTAAAATGATAGTAGAATAAAACAACTATACAAATATCAGTCTTCATACAATAGGAAAACAATTAGATTATATTGAGAATTTGGTAGAAAGTCAACCGATTAAGAAAGAACTAGTAAAAGAGATAACAGAGAAAAATTCTAAAGAACCAATATTTAGACCTTATGAGTTTCCAAAACCTTTCCAAAAATCCCAAAATGATTTTTTAACAGAAATCCAAAATAGACTTGGTGCTTTAGAAAATTACAAGTCTAAATTAATAGCACCTGATACCCCAATGCAAGCCCAACATTCAGTAAATACATTACACCAATCCTCCCAATCTGACTCTGACCAGTCAGATGAACAACAAATTAACAAGATGGCTTGGAAAGAACCAAAAAGATTATATTACCCAAAAACCACTGCACCTGATCTTAATATAGAAGAAAAACATGTTTTTCAGAACAAATACAATGCTAATACAATTTATGAATGGAATATTGATGGATTGTCTGAATACCATATTCTTAATTTATTACAACAAATGAAAATGGTTTCAAATGTTTATAAAACCCAAAACCAAAATGAATTAATCAGTGATCATGCTGTAGCCAATCTTTTAGTTGCTGGATTTACTGGTCAATTAAAAAGGTGGTGGGACCATGCACTCACTAAAACTCAACAAGAAGAAATCTTAAAAGCAATAAAAAAAGATGATCAAGGAAGAATTATTTTAGATAAACAAGGAAGAGAAATCCAAGATGCAGTAGCAACTTTAATTTTCTCAATCGCTAAACTCTTTATAGGAGATCATTCTCATCTTAAAGATAGAAAATTAGAATTATTATCAAATTTAAAATGCAAAAAATTAACCGATTTTAAATGCTACAAAGATGTCTTTATGACTAGACTTATGCAAAGATCTGATAACCAACAACCATTCTGGAAAGAAAAGTTTCTAGCAGGACTTCCTACCTTACTAGGAGAAAAAGTTAGAAATCAAATAAGAGAAAATTACAGAGATATTATTTCATATGAAAAACTTAAATATCATGAACTAATTAGTTTCACCCAAAAAGAAGGATTAAAAGATTGTCAAGATTTAAAATTACAAAAACAACTTAAGAAAGAAAGATATCAATGTAGAAAGGAATTAGGATCATTCTGCCACCAATTTGACATTAGGAATGAACCTTCTTCTTCAAAAACATGTTGCCCTGTAAAACAAAAAAATAGGAGAAGAGAAAGAATATTTCAGAATATTATAAAAAAACCCAAATATAGAAAATCCAGAAAAGAAAAGAAACAACAAAAAATAGAAAACAAAATAGATAAAACAATAAAATGTTATAGATGTGGAAAACCAGGACACATCTCAAAATATTGCAAAATTAAAAGAAAAATTAATAATTTAAATCTAGATGAAGAAATAGAACAAAATTAAATGAAATTCTCTTAGAAACAACTTCTTCTGAAAATGATACATCTAGCGAAACAGATGAATAACAAATAGGAGAATTACATACAACATCCCAGTCTTCTGATGATGAAAATGAACCCTCAATTAATATGTTAACCAAAGACCAAGAATTTATGATTGAAGTTATTGATAAAATTCAAGACCCAGAACTTAAAAGAGAATACCATTTGAAATTAAAATCCTCATTAAAAGATAAACCAGAAAAAGAAAAAGAAATTATTTCTAGTCAATCACAAATGTATAATATACAAGATATAATATTTAATAAATATGAAAAAATAAAACCCTGACAAATTACAAATTTTGAATTACAGTTAGAAATAAAACAAATTAAATTAGAAATTTCTAAGCTTAAAATGGAACAACAAGAAATGAAAAAACAAATGCAGACCTTAAAACATGAAATCCTAGAAAATAGTTCGTCAGAAACTAAACTCGAACCTAAAGAAAATACATAGGAATAAATGATGGTTCTAACTGAAGTACCTATCCAAAGATATTTAATAAAAATAAATATTGTCATAAATAATGAATTTCAATTAGAAACAATAACCCTTTTTTATACAGGAGCAGACTAACACTATATTCGAGAAGGGATAATTCTAACAAAAATATTATGACAAAACATCAGAATCTCTTAAAGATGCAAATGGTAAAAAAATTAAAAATTACTTACAAAATTCCCAATGCAAAAATATGCAACAAATGTATAAAATATCAAACATATTTTTTAATGGTAAAAGATATTACCCAAGATGTCATATTAGGAACCCCATTCATATCCTTACTCAAACCATATAAAGTAACAAATAATTCTATCTCCACCACAATTTTAAACACTAAAATAGAATTTTCTTTTGTAGAAAAACCAAAAACAAGAAATCTCAACTTATTAAAATCTTTATCCATCCATAATGGGCAAATCAATAATTTAATAAATCATAAACAGAAACAAATCTCTTTTCTAAAAGAAGAAATATGTTTTAAAAAATTGACAGAACAATTAGAAAAAAAGAGAAGTACAAAAAAGGATAAATAAAATCAAAGAAGAAATAGAATCAACAATTTGTTCTGACATTCCTAATGCTTTTGGAATACGAAAAAACATGAAGTAACATTACCATATGAAAATAATTTTGATGAAAGACAAATACCCACAAAAGCAAGACCAATACAAATGAACAAAGAAATGAAAGAATTTTGTAAAAAAGAAATACAAGATCTTCTTAATAAAAATTTAATTAGGAAAAACGGTTCTCCTTAGAGTTGTTCAGCATTTTATGTAATAAAAAATGCAGAACTCGAAAGAGGAACACCAAGAGTAGTAATTAATTACAAACCTCTCAATCAAGCCTTAAAATGGATTAGATACCCAATACCAAATAAGAAAGACTTATTACAGAAACTTTGTAATGCAAATATTTTCTCAAAATTTGACATGAAATCTGGATTTTGGCAAATCCAAATAAAAGAAGAAGAAAGATATAAAATGGCATTTACTGTACCATTTGGACAATATGAATGGAATGTAATGCCTTTTGGATTAAAAAATGCTCCATCAGAATTTCAAAGAATAATGAATGATATTTTTTACCAATATTCTCAATTCACAATAGTATACATCGATGATGTATTAGTGTTTTCAGAAAATTTAGAAAAACATTTCAAACATTTATCCATCTTTATAAAAGTCAAAAAAGATAATGGTTTAGTAGTTTCTAAATCCAAGATAAGCTTTTTCCAAACCAAAGTAAGCTTTTTAGGTCATTACATTACCCAAGGAACTATTACCCCAATAGAAAGGTCCATAAAATTTGCTAACAAATTCCCAGACCAAATCCTTGATAAAGTCCAATTACAAAGATTCTTAAGAAGCCTCAATTATGTCATAGATTTTTATCCAGGTCTTAGCAAATTATGTAAACCATTATATGATAGGCTTATAAAGAATCCACAACCTTGGACAAATAACCACACCAATATTATCACCCAAATTTAAAAACAAATCACTAAGCTTCCTTGTTTATATTTAGCTGATCCAAATGCCCCCAAGATTGTAGAAATAGATGCTTCTGAAATATGATACGGTGGGATCCTAAAACAAGTTAAAAGGGGAAAAGAGCAAATAGTCCAGTTTACTTCCAAACATTGGAATCCAACTCAGTAAAATTATAGTACTATTAAAACAAGAAATTTTATCAATTGTTTTATGTATTATAAAATTCCAAAGTGATTTATTAAAATAAAAATTTCTTTTACGAATTGATTGCAAATCAGCAAAAGAAGTTTTACAAAAGGATGTTCAAAATATTGCCTCAAAATAGATTTTTGCAAGATGGTAGGCAATTTGAGCATATTTGATTTTGATATTAAATACATCAAAGGAGAAACTAATTCTTTGCCTGATTTTCTCACCAGAGATTCCTTCAAAAATGCCACCCAAACTCCGAGATAAAGGAAAAGGAAAAATAGGAGAGTCATCCAAAACCCAAATTTCCTCAAAACCAATTAAGTCATGGTATGAAATTTGCCATGAAGAAGAAAATGAGAGATCATCATCCTCATCAAAATCCTCTAAAAATACAATCGTTCAAGATGCACAAGATCCAAATGACATTGGTTCTCAAATCAAAAAATAGATTTAGTCCCTTTCTCAATCTCCAAAAGTAGCTTTGGCCTTTTCTCAAATGAAAGAGGAAACTCCTTTCAAACAAATTGCTGGTGAAGCAGTAAAGATTTCAAAAAATAAAAAGATTGTTTTACACAAACCAAAATCTCTCAAAAATGTTTTAAAAGAGACATCTCTCCAAGATGTGTTTCCAAAAGAAATAACAGTGTCTTCACAGACTGCTACACAAAAATCCTCACAATATTTTCCAAACAAATGTTTTGAAAAAATTCTTGTTATGGGGGAAGAATTTTCAGAAAAGCCTCCACATATAGTTGCAAAAGAACTTTTTAATGGATGGAATTTCAAGCCATTGGATTCTCAAAAACCCCAACAGTATTATGAGAACATATTGGTTCAAACTGGATCAGTATTGTTTAAACACTATACAGACCCAAAAGATCCAAATTTTATTACCCATTCAACAGCCCAAATATTAAAAATTATTCGACCAAGGGATTGGAGTGAAAATCGAAATTCTCCAAAGAAATTTCCAGCCAAATTTACCACCAAAATTGACCACCGCCCATATTTCACATATTGGGATTACCAAATGGCGTGGTACAACGCCTTCTTAATGAACAACCAACAAATGAGACATTCTTGGCTCATATATTTCAAATATGGCACCCAATTCAAATTCCTAAACTGGTTTCAAGAATGGTGGAATTGGTATGGACCATCATCCTTTGAGATCCTACCAGAAAAAATTCAAAATTTATGGCCTAAATTCTTTGACAAATTTCAACCTGAACCATACCAAAAACACATTTACAGAATAATACATTTTTTCTCAAAATTGTACATTTCTTGGATTGTTTCTTGGAATTATTCCTATGAGCAGGATCAATGTACTGGAATTCCATTATTAGTTCGCAACTACAGAACTAAATGGTGGGACAAGTTTAATGATGAAAAATATGATTCAAAATATTTGGATAATTTTTTCAACAAGAATCTGAGATTATGTAAGTCCACATGCCTAGATCAAACCACAAAAAAATTTCTTCAAGCAAAGTCGACAGCTAATGCGATGTTAGCTCAAGCCAAGACCAAGAAGGAATACAAAAAACTCTTGGCTGAAATGCTCAGCTCAATGGATTCCCAATCTGAAGATGAGAAATCTTCAGCGTCTTCAATCAAAACAATGGATCTTGCAGACGATACCACTTCAGTAACCATTACCAGGACCAAGAAGAAATGATGCAAAAAGAAAGAAATGAATGAAGATGAACAGGAAATATTCTCTAGCGCAAATAGTAAATCCCTAGCAAGAACAATAAGATTCTCTGGTGCAAGAATAGTGAATATTCTACGTAGTTTGTATTTTTGTGATCAGAGAATATATTCTCTGAAAATTTTCAATTATGTAATGATATAAGGGATTGAGTTCCCAGGTTAAAATGATGTAAAGAGACAATAGCCCTCTATAAAAGGCTATCAGATTTAGAATGAAAGGCATGACTGGAAACACCCATTTCAGAAATCCTAAATATTTCTAAAAATATTTCCTTTTAAAACACAAAATTCACTAATTCAAAAATATTTCTAAAGTCACACCTAACTTTCACTTATTAATTTATTAATTACTAAACTCACATGTCGGATTTAGTGATTTTTGAATCACTATTCCGACACTACTGAAATTTAGGCCGTTACAAAAAATGCCCTAATCCCGAGAATCCCAGGTAAGATTTGAGGCTCCTTTTTTAGATATTTGAAGAAAACGCCTCTTCTGCGGCGCGTTTTCGACCATGAGTTTTTTTCTTTTCAATCTCACCTCTCTCCTGTGCCTATAAAAAGAGGGCTCTCCCTCCATACTCCATCATCCCTAAACCCATCATCTCTTTTGACCATCATCCCTCCACTTTACAATATTTATCTCTCTCGATTTTCTCCCCCGCTTCAATGTTAAAAAATTTTATCGATAATAAAATTTCCTGTTTGAAGTATTCTTGAGTCGTCAATGATGCGATACCGCTCTGAGTGTTGGATCTAGTACCCTAAGTGTAATATTTTTGTCAATATATACTTGTAATTTTTTGAATAGTCTGGTTAATAAAACAAATTCATTTATTACGATTAATATGCTTTATATTATTGTCCTCAAATGTTTTTTGCACGCAAAGCAAAATGGAATAAAATATTGCTCATTAGTTGTCTAATGTTTAACTAATACTAAGCGGTATTATGTGGTTGGATAGTAATACGAAAAGACAACTTGTATTAGTAGACGAACCTAAACATGTCCTAGTCTAATCGAAAATGAGCAAATTGATTAAAAGACTAATATGTCACCTATCAAGTCCGATTGGGGAGATGCCTTGTCTTGGGCATCGAAGCGGATGACTCCCAGAAGATAGAGACATAAATGTGACTGACTGGACTGGCAGTACATCGAACAAGACCCAAGCAGAATAGATCCTGAATCCGTTCATGGATTTATTCACTTGTGGTGTTTATAATGTGACACACATAAATTCTAAGTGGATGGCAGACTATGTATGTATGACTCGTACACTTTGATGTAATTAAAAGCCTGAGTTCAAATAGATGAGGAATCGAAAGTTGGTGTGTTGGGTGTACAACTTCTGTAGTATGTAACGTCATTCACAACAGTGGAATTCATAGCCCAAACCTTTCATGTTTGAAATAATATATAGTTGAAATCAAACATAAAAACCTTGCATATTTTTAAAAGATTGAGTGGGAGAAGGTCCTTAAACAAGACCTACGGCCTCAATCAATGGTCTCTTGTTATGTCATGACATTCCACCTACCCACGATAGGATTGCCATATGGATTTCTGGCCGCCTTCAGACGTACTAACATCTGGAGTGTTAATACTGCAACTAAAAGGTATGAAATTGAGGAGGTGTCTGCGAGTATACATGTTAGGTTGTAATATAGTTATAACGGAGATGATGAGTACTCTAGGGATCATAGCCAAGGGAGGCGAATTATTAGATTAATTCTAACTTAAACACAAATAAATCTAATTAGTATTTTAAATAAATTATATTAGTATAAAATATAGAAGAAAGATTTTTGGGTTTTTATAAATAAGGAAATAAATATAACAAAAACCTAAATAAAAAGAACTTTGGAAAACTTAATTTATAAACTTAATCAATTCTAGGCATGGGTGATTAGCTTGCTTCGGTGGTCATAACTAATTCCTATTTTAGATTTCTACCCAATCAACTAGTCATTACCCTAGCAGGATCTCTTGATCTTCCACTAAACTAATGAGTCGATAAGAACTACATATCTTTTAACCTCACAGTCTAGACCGGTTTAGGGCTAAGGTGTTCACGGATTGACTAAATAATTTTTGGGTTAATTCCCACCTAAATGACTTCCTAGGGTCGTCAAGCTTAGGGTTTAAGTTCTTCCTCTCCCAAACAATTGATCCATTAAGAAAACCCTACATAATAATCAATTAATAACACTTCCACTCGCTAATCCCTCATAAAAGGATTAGTTTCGTATGGAATCAATAAACATCGTAAACTTGATATAAAATATATGCATAAAGAATAAGACAATAATAGAGTTTAGAGAATTCTATTTTGTATTCAATAATTGAAGCACTGAAAATCCTCAAGATATGAACTCATCTACAAAACAAGTTCTTCGAAGAACATTAAAAGAAAAGAACTAAAAATAAACCTAAAGCCTAAAAGGAAGAAAAACTAAAAATTAAATTATAAAGAAAATCAGGAAGTATGAAAAGTTGTCCTCTACAATTATTTTAAAAGCCTATTGATAGAGTTAGGGTTGTTGTCGTCCTCAACCCTAGGTCAGTTGACGTTCTTGTGTTAACTTTTCATTGTGCAGACCAAAATGCCCGTGGCTCATAAGTATTTACTGTACAAAGTCGATGTCGCGATACCCTACTACTTATGTCGCGACACCAAAGGTAGTATGCTCAAGTTCAGGGTAACTTCAGAGGTGTGTCGTGACATCCCTTGGCTGTGTCACGACACCAAACACAGTCTTGAGATTCTTGTATTATGCCCTGTTTTGCAACATCAAACTTCCCGTGTTGCAACACGATGACTAGTATGGAGTTTCACCTTTGAATGGTCTACTGCACACTCACTAAGTACATTAGCTCAGTTTCAGGCCTTATTCGGCCTCTGAGGTCAACAAAAGACTCAAAATACACTTTTTATTAGATTTAAACTAAACTAAGAAAACTTAACTAAAACATAATAAAAATTCTTGTATTCAAACTCCTCAAGTATGAAAACTAGTTTGATTTGCTACACCTAATTAGAGCAAATCAATTTCTAACCGCGTCCCGACGTATGTGCACCAAGGTTTCTAAATATGAAATTAAAGATATAAATATAAAGTGTGGTATTTGCAAATATACATTTCAAATTATAATATAGAAAGTGTTACAATGGAACACAAGGTAGTATTCCAAGGATCATATCCAAGGAAGGTTTGTCTAAACTAACTTGCAAATCACACACTACTATGTCTAAATAGTAATTATGTACTAATTATATTGCGATTGAGGAAACAATAAAAGATAAAGAGCATAAAAATAATTACTAAACTAAAACAATCGAATTTAAATCAATTTAAGGAAATAGAATATCAACTTGCATTTGTGTTCATGATTAACTTCAAATTAAGGTTTTAACAAATTAGCTAATGATGAACCTAGATAGAACCTTTAGACCTATAACTAAACTAATTGATCGATTTAACCTAATTATCTTTTGACCTCATAGCTTAAATTGGGATAGATTAAGTGGTGCTAAGTATACTATTCTTTCAGCCTCATCTACCTAAGTTATTTCATAGGATAGTCAATCTTAGGGTTTAATCTCGTTTAACCCATGCCAACAAATACAAGGGAAACTTTTAACCCTTAGTCAATCACTTCCACTTTTGTTTGTCAATCTTTTTAGGGTTCTTAGTTCATTGTCATTCTAGATGCAATTTTCCCTAATAGAATTTTAAACACTCAAAATAAAATGTAAAAACAAGAGAAGATAAATCTAGATCTAAAATTGTTTGGTGAATATTTGTAACACCCCATACCCGTAACCTACGCCGGGGCGGAGTACAAGGTATTACCTAACTTGATCTCATACACACAACAATCTCAAGTCACCAAGACTCGGTCTAAATTAAAACTTTTTCAATTTCTACTTTAAACTCCTCAATATGGGTCTACGAACCCCAAATCGACCATTGAAAACTATTCGGGACCATTTCGGGTCCTTAAACCACCTATTGAAATTTTACCTTTAAAATAGGGAACACGCCCGTGTGGAAGGGCAACACGCCCGTGTGACCATCTTGACATGGTCATGCTGATGGCTCGTGTAGCTGACACGGCCTAAGCACATAGAGACATGCCTGTGTCCCTTACCCGTGCAGAATTAAATTCTAATTCAAACCTACAGAGGTTTTCACAAGGTCAGACACACACCCGTGTCCCCCACACGGCCATGACACGCCCATGTCTTAGCCCGTGAGCAAAAACCTGGGTATTCTGTTTCTGACGTCAGCATCCCCAAAATGTCACACGGTCAAGGCACACGCCCATGTGCTAGGCCGTGTCCTTCACACAGCTGAGACACACGGTCGTGTCTCTGCCTGTGTGTTTATTACCATGCATACTGACTTGAAATTTTTACGTGCAGGGGACACACGGCTGGACTATACGGCTATGGGGCAGACTGTGTGTCACACACGACCTAGACACACTCCCGTGTGTCTACCCGTGTGGACAATATAAGGATATTTACCAAGCCTCATTGCCACCCTTACATACATAACTCCATACAAAACCAACCAATACCAAAACAAGCACAATTCATATAACCAAATCAACCACAATAGACATTAATACACCCATGGAAAATGCATCTTTTATAGAATCAAAATGAATGTTAGCCATCATTCAAGGCTTAATACAAAATGAAGGGTTTCCAACCCAAGCCAACACATTTGGCCAATTCTCAATGACCCAAAAATAATAAAGTCTAAGCCCTATACATGCCATATTCAAAAATATAAATCCAACTATATCGAATGTTTCGGTTGATAGTACGATCGATATCTCTGACTTCCGGTGATCCTTGAGCTAGTTAGATGGCACTATAAGAAAATGGAAAGAAAAAGGAGTAAGCATAAAGCTTAGTAAGTTACACATAAATAAATATACAACAACTATTTTACCATTCATCAACAAGCTTATAATACAAAGTGGGAGTAAGCATCACTTACTCATCACTACCCATACAAATCACATAGCATATATATATTGAGCTCACATCTCATACATATCAATTTGGTACCTGTACCACTCACAACACGGTTATACTTTCCTCATTAACTCAAAATCATAACTCTCACTGTTGAACCATTAGGAACACTATCGGATATTACATAAGCCTCAAACATGGGGTAAGGTACCGATGCCATGTCCCAGACATGGTCTTACACTGGCTATCATCATCGAGGCCGATGCCATGTCCCAGACATGGTCTTACACTGGTTTATGTCTCAAGGCTAATGCATGTCCTAGACATGTCTTACACTAGCACTCATCTCAATGTCGATGCCATGCCCCGGACATGGTCTTACACTGGCTCTCATAATGTTGTCGATGCATGTCCCAGACATGTCTTACACTAGCTCACACAAGTGACCCAAATTGTCATGGCATGAATATTCGATTTACTTATAACCGGAATTTTACTATCTCAATTATCATTACACAATCTCAATTCCACAATCAAACAATTCATGCTATATTGATTCAATGATAATTCAAACACATATAGTAACAATGTAGTTGTATTATTTACATACAACTTACCTCAGATTACAAAATGTACACGACTAGTCGATTTAGTCGATTTGCTTGGCTTTCCCCTGGTCTAAGTTTGGATTCGGCAATTCTTGACCTAAAATAGCAAAATGCACTGATTTAATCACTAGATAAAATTAATCAATTAAAAATTCAAATCTTTGGTAAATTGACCATTTTGCCCCTAGACTTTGACAAAATGACCATTTTACCCCTATGCTCGAAAATCGATTTTTATCATATTTCTTCGTATCTCAAGCCTAGAAGAACCCTTTTTACTTTTATGGAAACTCTAAATTCTCACTATTTCACACATTTATCATCTATTTTACAAACTTTACAAAATGGTCCTATTAGGTATTTTCCATGAAAACTCCTTCACAAAACTTGTTCACAACACACCCAAGACTCATTTTCTTCCATAAAAACTCAAAAAAATTACAAATTGTTTCATGGAAAAACCTTAAACCCTTTATCATTTTGCAAAATAGACCCCTCATTTGAAAGCTCATGCTTCAAGGGTTTCAAAAATGCAAAAATTATCAACAAAGGGTATAGAAACCACTTACTTGTGAGTGCTTCAAGTTGCTAAAAATTTTAAGCTCTCAAAACCCCCTTCAATGGCTGATTTTTGGTAGAGAAAGAAGATAAAAAAGGGATGATATCATCCTTCCTTTATTTATTTCTACTTTAGTAAAAAATAAGCCACCTAACTCACCAAATTTGAAAATTTTGTCTCCTCTTTGACTCTATGGCCATCTATGCTTTCTTTTAAGGGTCTATTTGCCCTTTAAAGACCCTCAATTTAATTTTCATGGTAATTTAACATCTTTAGCTATCAATTTAGGACTTTTGCACTTTATGCGATTTAGTCCTTTTTCGCAATTGAGCTCACAAACGTTAAAATTACTTCGCCAAATTTTTTATGCACTAATATAACCATGCTATGACTTCAAAGTAATAATAAAATAATTTTTTTCTGACTTCAGATTTGTGGTCTCGAAACCACTATTCTGACTAGGCCCTAAATCGGGCGGTTACAATATTGATCTATAAAACCCTTCGAATATAAGTTGATTGCAATTTGATTGAGGCAGAAATGAAAGTATATAAGTAAAGTTGCAAAAATAGCTAAAAATGAAACTTCAATTGAGAAAGAAAATTGTTTGAATAGAAAAACTAAATAAAAACCCTAAATCAAAGAAGAAGAAAATTTAATAATCAAAAGAATCCCACTAATTAAGTGGTAGCGTTGTTAGATGAACAAATTAGGTCAATTACAGACTGCTAAACATGTTAATTAAGGTTGTGTAGACGAAAAACACCCTTGGTTGCTAAATTGGCCTCCTCAGGCCGATTTTGCGACATCATATGGTTGTTATCGTGACATTTAACATCAGATGCAACCATCTTGGTGTTGGATTTGGTGCCTTGAGTGTAGTATATTCATTTGTGAACTTGTAATTTTTTCGAATAGATTGGTTAATAAAATAAATTTATTAATTACATTAATATACTTTGTATAATTTTCCTCAAAATATTTTTGCATGCAAAGAAAAATGGAAGTAAATGTTGCTCACTGGTTGTCTAAAGGTTTAACTAATACTAAGTGGTATTACATAGTCATATCGTAGTACAAAAAGTTAGCTTGTTAATGTAGACGAACCTAAACATTTCCTTAGTCTAATCGGAAATGAGCAAACAAATTAAAAGAATAATATGTCATCTATCAAGTCCAATTGGGGAGATGCCTTGTCTTGGGCATCAAAGCGAATGACACCCAGAAGATCGAGACATATATGTGACTAACTAGACTAATAGTACAACGGACATGACTGAAGAAGAATAGATCCTAAATTCGCTTATGGATTTATTCACTTGTGACATTCATAGTGTGACATACCTAAATCCTGAAAAGATGGAAGGCTATGTATGTGTGACTCATACACTTTGATGTAAGTAAAAGCCTATAATATCTCATTTTTTAGTGGTGTCGAAAGCAGTGGTTTTGGGACCACAATTTCAACAAATGAGTTTATATTTTATTATTTAATTAATGTTTATGGAGTTACATTAGAGTCATATTAAATTTTGGTGAAGAAATTTTAATGTTTACCTAGTTAATTAAGAAAAAGGACTAAATTGCAAAAGATAGAAAATATAGTCATAATTGATTTGTAGGGACTATGCAGTTTAATCATTAAAAGAGGGAGGACTTATATAGTAACTAGACTGCAGTGAATGTAAATGGATGGTTAAAGGTCTTTTAAATGTTAAATTATAAGTTTATAAAAAGGTTAAAGTTGTAATTTAATAAAGATAAACTAAGTAAACTAAGTAAAGTAAATAAAACATAGTCACCACTGAGAATTAAAAAGGACTCACCATTGAAGAAGCTTGTAGGGTTCGATCAAAGTCTCCTTTGCATGTAAGTTCATTTTGAGCTTATTTCTTGTAATTTTTGTAATTTTGAAATCATTGCAACTAGGTCCAATTAACTCGTAGCTTCATTTTTGAAACTTTTAAGAATTTTAAATTTCACCATTGATGAATTCTTCTTGTTCATGATGTTATAGGATGGATTTAAAGTATTGGTTGTTGATCGTGAATAAATTGTTAAGTAATTTTTTTTAGTTTTTGGTTAAAGGATCAAATTGATTGAATATTAAAATTGATAGGGAATTTTTGAGAATTTAGAATAAATATGGGGTATAAATGGAGGCATAAAAATTCATTTAGCATGAAAAGTTGTAAAATTTTGTTAAATTTGAAATTTTGGGTTTAGGGACTAAATTATAAAAATTGTAAAAGTTTAGGAAAATGTGTAAATAATCAAAAATTAAGGGTCTCATGCATGGAATTAAATTTAAAATGCATGTGAATGTAATAAATTGAATTTAAATATTATATAGATCAAGACCCGAGTCAAAAAGACAATAACCAAGGAAAGGGGAAAATTATGAAGTAGTCCCTGCGTTTTAACTAGAAGTGATCGTAGGTAAGGCCATAGTGTTTTGATATGTAGATGTAAATTTCTTATTATTATGTCATTGGTTTCTAGTTAGTTGTATATATACATATAAAATTTCATTAGTTATCTATATAATACCGATTATTGCAATTGAGTACGTATGAAAATGAATAGTTGATGGTAGCAATTCTTTTGATTGCACATTATTGACATTAACACATTGAATTATACTATGTTTATGGAAATAATGAAGTGCCTCTTAATGGTGAATATGTACAAAAGGTAACGAATTTATGTATAACGCCTGGTTGAATGTAGTAAACACTTAGGATACTATTGGCATGCCATTAGGGTCAGTATGCACACTTGTGGGTTTGCACTTCGATGCCTCTGTTACGCATCTATGATGCCTCTAGTGTGGTGTAGTTACCTAAGCATCCGTGTTGAGTTAGTTAGTTCATCGGGCTAAATGTTAATTGAATTACAATTTAATTAGGTGCTTAAATGTTCATGCAAATTCATGGTATTAGTAAGTGAAAAATGTTAAAATGAACCATTTGTTTATATATGTGTGGACAATTACATTGATGAAATGTGGTTTATGGTAATGGTAAGTTATTTGAGAAGAGATTATCATGATATAATTAGATATGTGAGCAAAAACTAATGTGGTTTATGAACTTGTATTTGGTTGTCAGGAATTGTAAATTATTTCTTTGAATATTTATTTCGAATAAGGTAAGTCACTTTGATGTTTAAACTATGAGCTTACTAAGCTTCTTTAGCTTACTTGTTTCATTTGTGTTCTTTTGTAGTTGTCAAGGTTGCGGGCTGACTGGACGGATTGATTTGGAGCTCACACTATCCAATCATTTTGGTAGTTTTTGTATTTCGTTTTAAGATGTGGCATGTATATAGGTGTTTTGTTGTGAATATGTAAATGTTATGCTATAATGGTATTTCTAGTGAAATGGTTGATTTTGAATGTGTAAGTTTGAAGTGTTTTGTTTTGGTAATCCTTGATGTTAAGAATTAGGTCATGATTCTTGGAACGGTAACTTAATATGAGTATTTATATTTGGTTAATTTGGATAACGGTTTGAGAATGGATAGATGACCAATGTTAGTACATTTTTAGTTTGGTTATTTGAGTGAATGATCTTTAATTGTGGTGCCTTTGAAGGGCATATGGGTTAGGGATAGGATGGATGAAATTTTGGCATGTAATTGGTGTTTTGAATATGCTTTTGAACCATGGAAATGAACTAGAGATGGCATGTCCTGTTGTGCAAGGAATTGTGCATGAATTGGCTTGAATTAGGGGTTAAAATGGAGCACACGGCCAGGGAAACGGGCTGTCACATGACCGTGTGCCACACACGGTTACGTCACACAACTATGTGTATTTATTGTTTCTAGGTATAGTATCCACTCTGCTGTGTGACCCTATTTCGAATACTCACATAGGTAGACGCACAGGCTAGGACATGGCCATGTGTCTTAACTTTAAATCTTCACAGGGTCTGGGCTATGTCACACAGCCGTGTGACCCATGTTTTACAAATTTTCAAATTTTTCTATAATTTTCTTATTTGTTTCGATTTGAACCCAGATTGTTCTCAAACTTTTTTTAGAGTCTCGTAAGCCCGATTTAAGGCCCATAAGTGGATTTATATCATGAATTGATTTGTTTGCTATATATTTGTGATTTATTTACTTAACTATTTTGAAATGAATTCAAATGTCCTGTTTTGCTTGATAACACTTCGTAACCCTAATCTGATAACAGAGACGGGTTAAGGGTGTTACATAGCTTGAGTTCAAATAGATAAGGAACTGAAATTTGGTGCATTGGGTGTACGATTTTTGTAGTATGTAACGTCATTCACAATAGTGAAATTCATAGCCCAAACATAGGTAAATGGTATCTTCTTATTGACATTACATTATTGATGAAAAGTAAATGTCGCCACGGGTCGTCCATCTTTGTGATAGATGACTTGATCACTATTTGATAGTGATTGACTTTTCATGAGGAAAGATGTAATGATTACCATGAGATAAAATAGGATCATATTGAGTGAAAAAATATTGTTCCAAAAAGGTCAAGGATATCCTATGAGGGTAACACACTTATGACAAGGTCATTGGACGATACTATAGTGGAATGACTTCATTACTAAATGAGTTTATTATTTTTAGGCTAAAAGCTAGAACTTAATTATAAACCATTCCAGCTTCAATTGCATATGTCTAACCAGTCTCCCTACTAGCTCGTTGAAACTAGAAATGAAATGCTTGTTTGAATAAAAATGAATGGAACGAATAGGAAAAGAGAAATGGGAAACATTTAGGAATGATTATGATTTTCTCCAAAATGGAGAAATGGAATCGTTTGAAAATGAATGTAGATTTCTAAAAATGGAAATGGAAATGAAAATTATCCTTTTACAATCCTATATGGATTACTTAAAAAATGATCAGAAGAATGAAATGATGTTTTTAGACTATTATAAAGCCCGAAAATTAAAATAAATCATTCAATTATAGTGAATATATTTAGTTGTGAAATATTTATCATATTTTCTCGATATTTTACGAGGGAAAAATTGTCAAAGTTTTACCAAAGGCAAAATCGTCAAAAATTGTCGAGTGTAAAATAGTGATAAGAAAATTATTTTATATATAAATATTAAAGTTTATTTTGGAAAATAGAAAAACTTAATCGTGTTGGATCACATTACAAAGTACTGGGTAAAATAGGCCCAAAAAATACTCGTAATTGGACTCGATGTGAAAGAGACCCAAAAACCCCTCATGGACATGAAGGGGGCAGCAACCTTAATAGGAATACTAGGGTGTGTCATCCACTTTAGTCCTATTCTAAGTAGGATGTTTTTTTTTTCTATTTGAAATAAACCACTACAACTCAACAAGGTTCTACCTTCTCTTCCTATAAATAGATGACACCGGTAGAGCTATTAATATAACTTTGAGAGATTGTTGTTTTGCCAAAAAAATAGAGAGAATTTATTCTCAACTATTACACATATTTTTTTCGGAATAACAATTCTATTGATTTCATTAAGAAGAGACAATTTTAGTTTTCACCCCAAAAAAAGAGAAAACTTTTTCTATTTTTGTGTTTCAATTCAATTAGTTCGAGCCTACACTCAAAGTAGTTCGTTGTACGAGAGTAGCAGAGAAGATCATTTGGTTGAAAGCCGAGAACAATGAATGTCTGCTAAGCTAAAAACATAGGTACAAATTCGGTTAAGGTTTATTGCTAAAAATATCACAAACTGGGTTGATTTTTCAAAACTTTAATTTTTCGTTGTACAATAAATCTATTTTTAAACCCGGATTTTTTTCCAACACTGAAACACACAGATTTCATATATCCTGTCGAGATGGGACTATTACCTCAGAAACCTATCCTATAAAAGTCAGGTTTTAGGGTGATTTTACTTTATACAGTCAAGGGTATAAGTCTACTTAGAGGTCTCAGTCGATGACCGTTATGACATAATGGGTTAGAGTATAACTGGGGAGCCAATTTGCGATCTATATGCGGGCACAAGCTCAAACCTTTTAGATACCCTGAGATGTTGTCCTATAAATACCATACAGAGTTTAAAGGCTTAATCATAGGGAAAATTTGTGGGGCTTCCCGCTATAATCATCATAATTTTTTTCTCTATTTCCATGCAACAGGTATCTTTAATCTTTCTTCTTATCCGAAGGTTGACACTGTTGTGGACGTAGGAGGACTCTCAGGTAGGCAACGACTGTTATAGTGGAGTATAGGTGATGTTCCTTTCAGGGCGACAACTATTGACGTTATTAAACAACCCATTAATAACTACAACCACTACTGCACGACCCGAGTTTGACCTTCGTCGGAACATCCACTCTCCACCTAAGAGCCCTCTTGTGTCCACCTCGGTGTCAGCCTTCGAATAAGAATAAAAGGTTAAAGATACTGGCTGCCTGAAAATAGAGAAAAAAAATTATATTGATTACACTAGAAACCTCTTCGTTTTTCTATATGATTATAACCTCAATCTTATGTATGGTATATATAAGGCATCATTTGTGAGTATCCAAAAAGCTTGAACTTGTGACCACATAACGACCATCAACTGGTCCCCAGTTATACTAGAACTCGTGACTGCATAATAGATGCTGACTGGGACCTCCACTTAGACTTAAACCCGTGACCGTATCAAGCATTGTCACTCTGAAACTTAACTTCCATAGGATGAGTTTTTAAGGTAATGGTCCTATCTAGGCATAACATATGAAATGTATGTGTTTTGAGACGCGTTATCGCATCCTGACCCCTCAAATCTACCTATAAACTTTTACAGTTTCACTCTCAAAAACCCTAAACTAATAAAAGCCCTAACCCTAACCCTAAAAAACTCTTAACAAATTGGTGGCCGAAGAGGGAGTGTGTGAAAGTGTCACGAGGCTAAATCTTTCGTCTCATGATCCGTGTGGCCTTAGGCGATCTGTTCATCTAAACTCACCCAAGTCAACCTTTACTCAAGTGAGGATTCCTTAAGAACTCCTCCAAGGCACCAATTTGTAGAGTGGAAGTGATTTATGCTAAAAGAAGCTTGAAAAGAACAACAGAAAGAGCATACACCAAGTGTTTGAGTAAATGCTCTCAATATTCTCTTATTCACAAAGAATAATGAAACAATGAATGGAGTGAGTACAAATGAGGGGGAGGCTCTCTATTTATAGTTGAGCTCCCCCAAAACCGGCGATCAAGATACATTTACATTAACGGAAGAGATTAACCATATCCCTTAATTTTAGGGATTTACAAGATATGTCATATCAAATCTAATCTAATCTTTACAAGATATGATTCCCTCAATCTTCTAGCCCTCAATCTTCTAGTACTACTTACCAAATTAGCCTAAGTTGCCATATCTTCATTATCAGGCCAACCAGGCTTCAATTTGACAGGCTTCTCCAACAGCTTCCTGAATCGGGCTAATTCTTGCGGGCCAAATGATCCTCATCTAAATAATAGACCTCTATTGGATGCATTTGGTGTGATAGTCATGAGCTTTAAACTATGCCCCGTGACATTCTCCCCCACTCATTCTTGCAATGCCCACGTTGTTACTTCCAAATGGCACTGACTTGATTTGCCTAGATCTCGTCTCAACGCCTTAGCTTTTCCCTTCCTTCGAGATTTTTGCCTCAGCTTGCGTTGATTCTTAACTCAAATCGTCCTACTCATTTGTACATCTCGACGACAAGAAGTTATGTCACTCTCTTCCCCACATTTTAACTTAACTCAAACAGAGTCCTCTTGATTCATAACACTTGACTTCGCTTTGCCCATAGTCTCTCGGCCTCTTTGCTCAAGAACTTCGAAAGGGCTCCTACGTTCTTACCAAGTTAACAAGTTAGAATACAACACACTATTAAAGTGTTTGGAATGTACCTTTTTATTTACTCGGGTCAACTATCCAACATGCATCACTTCTTTTTCCTTGAAGTCTGATGTAACATCCACCTCTCCCATAGGTGGAAACCTTGTCGATGACTTGGCCAACTCTGACGCTTCACTCAAATTGAGCCTCATTGGTCCCAGCTTCACTATTTTCATCGTAACTTTTTCCCCTAAGTTCGATGATAAACTCACCTCTTCCTTGAGTGGAAGCCCCTCCGACGAATCACTAAGCTCGAATGTTGCCTTTCCTTTGACTATGTCTTGCTTTGGATAGTTTCGCAACTCATGCAGACCACGGTACAAGAAATACTTTACTCGCTTCTTTTTGCTTCTCTTGGCCCTTTTGGCTTCAACTTTTCCATTACTCGAACCAAGCTTCTTGTGCTCCTTGTCTGCTCCATTATCCCTTTCGATGACAAACTTTCTCGGACACTTCCGCAACCTATGCGAACCATAACATAAGAAGCACACCACTGGCTTCTTCTCACTTTTGGCCTTCTTGGCTTCGACACCCTTGCGCTCAAACCAAGTACTAAGGCTTTATCCACTGGCTTCTTCTTAAGCGTGGATTTCTTCGGACATTTCTTCAACATGCGTGGACAGTAGCAAAGAAAGCATTTCAACTTCTCCATTTTCCTCTTGGGTTTCTTCTTCCTAGCTCATGGTTTCCTATTACCACTATTTTTTCCGTTGCCATTGCCATCAACATCTTCTTTGTGATCCTTTTCACATCGCCCCTTTTCTCGAACTTGGAAGACCCAAGCTTATCTTCCCCTAGACCAAGCTTAACCACGGACTTTACTACTGTCATGGCTTTCGACAGCTTTTGGACACCTCTTTTTTCCACCTCTTGTTTGACCCACGACTTCAATCTATTCTGAAAAGCAAGCAATGCTTCTTTCTTGGTTACATCAGAAACTTGGAGTATGAGTTCCTTGAACTCTCAAACATACTCCCCCACTGTGCCCTGTTACGTTATCCCTTGCAACTTTTCTCGAGCTTCTTCCTCAGTAAACTCTGGGTAAAACTGTCTCTTCAACTCACATTGAAACTCTTGCCATGTTCCAATCTCACATTGCCTTTTATCGTGGTCCTGTCTCGCCACCATTGTAACACCCTGAATTTTAAGGCTAGAAGTTTTGGGTTTTGTGATTAGGGTTTGTGAGAAGGTTGCGCTATTGTGTTTGGTTGCACGTTTAAGTGACAGAATGGGCCTGTTGGTTTGGTGGCTGAGTGAGTGTTAGAGTAACTCAAGGTTCTGGGTTTGAGTCCTTGTGAATGCGTTTTGAGGGAAAAATTTTAGATTTTGTTTTGTTAAATGGTAATTGGTTTTTAAGTTAAAATTTATAACCAATTATATTATTTCTTTTTGCTAATGATTATTAGTTGATATTTAGAAAAAATTTTTACTAGACATTTTTATTTCTTCCCCTTTTCTTTATTTTCTTTCTTTTGGCTCTTCATTGTCTTTATTCTTCAAATGGGTTACTGGCGAATTTTGGAGAGTTGCTTCCTCATCATCAAAGTCGGTGTTGGAGTGTCGTAGATCACAAAACAGGTGTGGGTTTCGTATCTTTTTCTGTCTTATTTACGAATTCTATTTAGACTTTATGAAAAGTCAACATCGTGTGTGTGAGTGTTCGCAAACCTGTCAATACTGATGTTGTTTCACTGTCTTATGCTTAGATGTTGCATTTTTTGGTTTATTTCTAATCTATCGAGGGCTGGGGATGATTCGTTGCTGATAGCACATTTTTTGAGGCTATTTTAGGGTGGTTTTGTGACAACACGGGTGGCCACAATGGGCGTGTGCCGAAACACACGGCCGTGTGCTTTTGGGAATTAGGATTTCTGGGCTGATTTGAGTGTCACACGATTTGGCCACACGACCGTGTGGCTGATTTGGTGAAATAGTCAATTTTCACACGGCCGTGTCCCTTGGGCACACGGGCGTGTGTGTTTGGGAATTAGGGTTTGAGTGATTTGGTACCATACGACTTTGTGGCTAATTTGGGGATTTATGGATCCCACACGGGTGTGTGTTTTGGACATACAGTCGTGTCTAGTAGGCACACGGGCGTGTGAGACCCTCACACGGCCATGTCAGCCCTGTACTAAAATTTAGCGCAAATAGACAAAGAGATACACGGCCTGTTCCCAAGGCCATGTCACTGGTCCATATGGGCGTGTGCCTCAGCCACACAGCCGTGTGCCTCAGCCACATAGCCGTGTGCCCCTTTTCATAAGGGTGTTTGACCTCCCCCACGGCCTAAGCTTTTCCACACAGGCGTGTGGTCTTTAAACACCAAAATTTAGTTTGTGTGTGTTTTACGAACCGAAAATATGTCTGTGTGTTTCAACCCTTGGCTAAGCCTTAGAAAGGGTAATTAAGACTTTGATCTGGGCTATGGCTTATGTGATATCTGTAATTGTTGTGTGAGATGTCTGACTCTGAACCCAGTTAGCTGGGTGTGTGTACATATCTGTTCTTGTCTGACTGTCTGTGGATGTGCTATTTGTTTTTGTGTTAATGTATACACACATACACTTGCATAAAGTTTTGGGTGGGATTGCAAAGTAAAGGGATTCTGATCTGATCTGGTAGTTTTACTGCAACATATTTGTATGATGATTTATCTCACTGTACTGCATATGCGTTAGCTTTGCTGCATACTATATTCTAATCTGGAAGTATAACTGCAACAGGATTGTAGAGCGGATTACCGCATTACACTGTACAGTACATATGCTAGCTTTGCTGCGTATTAATATCTGAGTGGCTTGGTCCACATATATGGTGTATAGGGTTGGATGGACCTACGGGGTCCTATATGGTGTGTCTCAGTTGGTTGAGCTTAAAGAACTCTTATGGGGTGTGATCGGGGGACGGAGAGGTGTGTCGGCTGGATAGGTAGGTTTTATTACTTGACTGCATTTCATACACATCTATTTGTATGTTTTGGGAGCTTGAATTTTTTACTGTACTTTGTCTGTCTATTTGTGAAATGGGTGTGCTCGGGTATGATGTTCTGTTGGGACGTTAGTTCCAAGTTTCATTCTAACTCAGTGAACTTTTGTAAAACTAGTTTGATATTGAATTGAATTTTGTGATTTGTTTTTGGTCTTGATTCGGAATCACACTGAGCTCGAGTAGCTCAACCCCTCTTAGTGTTTCCTTTTAGGTACATTTCAGAATTTTGACGCTAGGCTCGGTATGCAGAGGTCTCAGACAATTTCGGTGACAAATAATTTATCAGTTTGTATTTTTAGTTACTATTTGGTTATTCGATTTTTGAACTATAAGATTTTATAAAACTGAGATACAAATTTCGATTTAAGTTTTATTCATTTCTATTTCGCTTTTATATACTACCTTAACTGTAATTTTACTGATTGGATTTTAAACTATTAAATAATACGATTTGACATGTCAATTGTTTTGTAAAAATTTACCCATGATCACTTCGGTGATCAATGTGACATCCGAAATCCGATCTAAACTTTTAGGCCGGGTTTAGGCTGTCACAACCATAAAACTGCAATATCAGTAAGAAATATTGAAGCAGTGTTTACCTTAATCGCATCATCCATGATGCCCTTGGCACGAAAGTAGTTTTTCATCCTCCACAAGAAATTGTCTACATCGCATGTAGACCTTGTCCCCACAAACTCTTTCAACTTCAAGACATCCTCGTAACTGAGTACTGCACTTGACACTCCTTTCCCCACGGCTGTTCGGTATAAGGCCAGCTCTCCCTCGAGCTCCTCTATTCTTGTGCTCAAAGCCATCATCATGGCTATTGTTTCCTCCTTCAAAGCCTTCACCATGGCTTCGAGAGCATCGTTCCTCTCTGTCAGCTTATTCCTTTGGGAATCTAGCAACTCTTGCACGCTATCCCTCTGGGAAGTGAGACACATGGTCACAAAGTCCCTAGATTGCTCCCTCAAGTCCTCAATGCTTTTCCCAAGCACATTGTCTGACTTTTTTACATCCTCCATGGACTTCTCAAGTTTACCTACGCGTTCCTCAACAGTTGACAGAATCTCCGTCAAAGACTTTTTAGCCCACCTTTGTTTAAACTCCTCTTTCGACATCCCAACGGTGCTTTCGAACCAATAGCTCGGATACCACTTGTAACGGGGCTAGATCTTTCGTCTCGCGATCCGTGAGGCCTTAGGCTATTTGTTCGTCCAAACTCACCTAAGTCAGCCTTTACTCAAGTGAGGATTCCTTAAGAACTTCTCCAAGGCACCAATTTGTAGAGCAAAAACGATTTATGCCAAAGGAAGCTTCCAAAGAACAACAGAAAGAGCGCACGCCAAGTGTTTGAGTAAATACTCTCAATATTCTCTTATTCAAAAAGAATAATGCAACAATGAATGGAGTGAGTACAAATGAGGGGGGCTCTCTATTTATAGTTGAGCTCCCCCAAAACCGACGGTCAAGATACATTTACATTAACGAACGAGATTAACCATATCCCTTAATTTTAGGGATTTACAATATATGACATATCAAATCTAATATAATCTTTACAAGATATGATTCCCTCAATCTTCTAGGATTAGTTACCAAATTAGCCTAAGTTGCCATATCTTCATTATCGGGCCAACCAAGCTTCAATCTGATAGGCTTCTCCAACAGTTTCTTGAATCAGGCCAATTCTTACGGGCCAAATGACCGCCATCTAAACAATAGACCTCCATGGGATGAATTTGGTGCGATGGTCACGGGCTTTGAACTGGGGTCCGTGACAAAAGCACGCCCAGCTGGACATGCTTTCACACTTTCTCTCCGAAATCGACCTATTTTCCTAAATCTTGAAAGGAAAACGATTTATTTGGCCAATTAAAAAAATCAACATATATTGCCTATTTAACCAAAAAAGAAAGCTAAGGACCCAAAATCATTAATTGATATTTTTTATTTTGGATTATATTAAAACAAAAAAATGAATATTTTATATACTTAAATGTTTTTATCAAATATTTACATATCACTCATTTACTGGCTCAAGATACTATCTTAAAAATTTTTAACAGTGTTAAATTATTGGAATAATATGTGAAACTTTAACTACCACTTTTATAAAGAAAATATATATGCAGGGGCGAAGCCAGAACAATCTTTTAAGGGGGGCTGAATGAAATTTTAAATTTTTATAGTCTATATCTTTATAATTTTTAAATGATTAAATCAAATTTTTATAATTTTAAGGTGGCCAAAGTACAATTTTACATTTACTAATTTAAAATTTTTTTAAAAATTTAAGGGTTTAAATAACAACTTTACATTTTAAGGGGGCCGGGACCCATGCCAGCCCCCCTCTAGATTCGCCACTGTATATATGTGTCAAACTAAGAAAAACTATTTAAGTTCGGATATTAAATTTTATATTATGGCTATAGTATATCTCTTAAACATATGGATGAGAAATTTACAGAAATAATATTAAAATAATAATTTATCTCTCAAATAATATAAATTTACTTTTATTTATCTAAAAAATATGTTTTAACAATAAAAATAATAATTTGAGTTTCTCAATGACCAAACTGACTTAAAATTATAATTTTAAAAAAAATTATGAAAAATAAAAGCCCTTTAAAATTTTAAAAAATTAAATAAAATATGAAAAAATTCTAAAATTTAATGTTATGTAATCCAGACTAAAGTAGTTGAATAAAAAAATTGGTTGAGTTATTGAAGCGAGCTAAAAAATAGATTGAACTAATAGTTGAACCAATTTTAAATTGGTCTGACCAATTAGTTCCCATAATCATTGGCCTAATCGGTTCAAAGCAAAATTATAAAAAAAATTAAAAATTACAAAATTATATAAATCAATTCAACTATTAGTTCAAATGATTTTTTAGCCCGGGGTTAAACAATCCATACTAATTCATGGGTCAACCAATTTTTAAAAATTTTAAACATTTTTAGCCTTAAACATTTACAATATTTTTTTATTAATTTGGTCCATACTCTTTAAAAGTATTTAAAATATTTTAAAATATATTTACTTTTTCATATTTTAAAAAACATAAAAGTTTAAAATTATATTTTTTAAAATGAAAAATGAAAAAATCTTTAGAATTCAAAAGTAATATGTTTTAAAAATATAAAAAAAAAAATCAAAACTCATTGTAATAAAAACCGAACTGGACTAGTTGAGTTAAAAATTAGCAAGTCAACCAATTTTTTACCTTTCATTAGACCAATACCCTAACCAATTTCTGGTCTAATTTAGTTTACATAATATTAAATTTTAAAATTTTTTATATTTAATTTTTTAAAAGTAATTTTAAAATGTTTCTATTTTCTTTTTATTTTTTAAAATTATAATTTTAATATTTTAATTTTTTAATATTAAAAAGAAAAATTTAAGTTTACCAATGCCGAAATCAGCATCAATTGGAAACCCAAATTATTTTTTACTATTTCAAAATATATTTAAGTAATAAATGATTATTTTAGTATTGTTTCTGTAAATTTCCCAAGTATGGACCTTTGCCACTTAACACAGTCTAAATTGGATTGTAGTAACAGTTTCCAGGGGCTAGCCATGGCCGAGGGAACATAAACAACAAGGGCCTTGGATCATTATTTGCGGGCTTACAGCAGTTCTCTGTTTGATCCAATTTAAGAATCCATGCCATACCCAAAATTAAAAAATAAATAAAGTAGAAGAAACTTCAAACTTGTTTGTTCCTAAGCTAAAACCCTACTCAACCCAACTGCAGCTAGCTATACTTGGATGAAAGAGCAGAAGACGAAATACTACAAGCACTAATTACACAAAACCCATGTCCTCTACCCGATACTCTATCTTAGCATTGGCACTTGCTACTCTGTTTTCTGCTTCTTCAGCTATATCCTGTATCATCTCTCTTCACCCCCTTTTTATATTTTTTATTTAATTTGTAGCAATGGTGGATGTTGATCTTCTTTCTTTCAGTTTATATATCGAAGAAAAAATTGATAGAATGGGATTCAAAGATGAAAGAGCTTCAAAAATCCCTCAATTCTGCTTTGGAAAAATGTGCTTCTGAAAGACAAGGTCGGATTAGGGCTCAACAGGTTCTTCCTTCTCTCTTTTATTGTTTTTATTCTTTATGATGACTGTTATTTTTCTTTTGGTTTTGTTATTTATTTGTAAGAAAAAATCCAACATTTGTAGGCACTGAGGAAAGCAGTAGTCGCTCAACCACAAGCCAAGTCTGAGAATTTAGACATACCATCGTATCCAATGGCGCCTATTGGTATCGTTCAATCTTGTTTTTCTACGAGGTGATTTCCAGATGGTGCTTCGTTTAAAAAAAAATTTGATGACTGAGTGGGTAAATAAAATTTTTTATTCTGTTAATAGAAGCTATGCAATAATAACGCTTGCCTTGGTAAATAATCAGATTGAAGCTTACTACTAATTTATCTTTGCTACTCAAGGATGGTTCCAATTGCTTGTAAAATTTATGTAGGAATGGAACCCCTAGGCAACCTCTACTTGTCCCTCTTGCTAGGGCATGTTTGGTTTTTGATTCAACTAGAGTGCCTCCAGCATCACTTGAGGGTCTCGAAGAATACTCTCATTGCTGGATTATATATGTATTTCATTTGAATACAGATCTGGAAAAGTTATGGAAGCATCCATCTAAATCAAAGTTTAAGGCCAAGGTTTGTGGAACTATAATAATGATACATATATATTCATTTCTATCTTTTATGAAACTTTCTTATCATCCTTAGACTTCTATGGAAGGTTGGTCACTTTAATAGGTCAGAGTTCCAAGATTGAAAGGAGGAAGGATGGGAGTTTTTGCTACACGATCTCCACATCGACCGTGTCCTATAGGACTCACTGTAGCAAAGGTATGGAGTCATGTACAAATGTGTTATTGTTGCAACATGTTTACCTATGATTTTTCCTTAAATATATCTAATGGAAGTTTTGTTATCAACACTAAAAGGAGCATCTTTCATAAATATATTCCAATGGCTCTTTTCTTAAGGGTTAATGTTTACTTGAGCTCATAACATTTGTGATGTTTCATGTCTCAATTGGAAAAATACATATCTCTGTTAAAAGAAGCCTTTCAATGTCAATATTTTTGTCTGCCTTGAGTAAATTTCTGATACATCATGGAGGATTTTGGTGAAGCATTGTCAGGATACCTGAAATTTGAAATTGAGAGCATGATCACTTTAGAACTGATATACTCTTTATATATTAGGTGGAGGCAGTACAAGGAAATATGCTTCTACTCTCAGGAGTAGATCTAGTTGATGGAACAGTAAGCTCGAATTTCCTGAACTTTACTGGGAGCTATGATTGGCTTTTTCCGCTTTCCTTTTTTTATGCATTTTCTTGACAGCTATGTATATAAATCATACTTCATGTATGATTTTGTTAACAGCCAGTGCTGGACATCAAACCGTATCTTCCATATTGTGACAGTATTGAAGGAGCAGTTGTACCTAACTGGGTCATGGTATTTTCTCTTTTATTGTTCTTTAGCTTCCTACTTCATTTATGTATATTGTTAAGAAATATTGTTTTGTTTATTTTATTACAAGTCTTATTCTTGAATAACACAACTAAACTGATTCATTTTTTACTAAATTTAGTTTAGACCTGATCATGTGGCCCGGCCCGAAGGCTTACTTGAAAAGTGAGAGGGTTTGGGTAAAAATATAGGCCCAAAAAATAGGCTTAGAAAAAATCATAAAGCTTGTTTAGAAAAGGGGTCGGGTCTTGGGTAAACTTTTTTGGCCCGGGTCCAGCCCAAATTTGAAAGAAAAAAGCTGCTGCTGTTTGTTGCCATTTCACTATTATATTGTTATTATATTGTTGTTATTGTATAGATATTGTATAAATCTTATTTTATTATTAATTTTACTACTATTTTAAAAGCATTTGCTTGTTAAGTTGCACCTGTTTTAATGTTATTGAAGTGTAAAACGTTTTTTCATTTATTTTTAATTTATTGGGAAATATTTATTTTAATATTTTTAGTGTATTTGATGTATTATATTTTTATATAAAAAATAATATAAAAAATTTTAATATGGGTGGTCGGGCTAGGCTTGGCTTTTAGCTTTTTTATCTACGTAAGGCTTGAGTAAATTTTTAGGCCCATTTTTCAAGCTGGGCTTATAAAATAGGCCTGAAATTTTATTACGGCCGGTCCATGATCACCTTTAATTTAGTTTCTTAGAAAAGTAATATATAATGCTGTAACTTTTTCCTTGAATGAGATATTGTCCATTAATTTGATAAATGCATACACGTTCGTCATTATTTCATTCTAACGTCTGCCTTTTACTCTTTAGCTGCTCATTGAGAGTGTAACTGTTAGCAAAATATGCCACTTCATACCTTTCCTTTCCATTCCATTCATCTCATTATGTGCATCTGCCCTCAATTTTTTCTGAAGTATGCCTAAATTTTTGTCAGTTGGATAGTATGTTGTCAGTGGCTTCCGTTGGCTTCTCTGATGACTTCTCTTCCTCACTCCTGGACTGCTGGAAATCAGTGGTAAGCATGCTGATGTGTTTCTATAATTTTAAATAAGGCTTGATGGTGTAGCATCTATGCGACAGCCAATCTGAAAGGGCTTATTTTGTTTGTTTATTGTTTTGTCTTCAAGACTGCTTTGTTTTTTTGGTAGGAAACTATTTGTTGATCCAAAAGAATTTGTTTGTTACAGGAGAAGAAGTCCCTATATTCGTCACCAGATGAGCTCAAAAGCTTGGTAAAACAAGCCCTTTCATGGGATATTCGTTCAGTATCTCAACGAAACCGACCTCATAATAATCTCCTCAAAATAGGAAGTGGTGATGCCTCTGATAATGCTTCAGATTTGGATGATTCCCAAGATGGAGAAGCTTCTGGAGAGTTAATTTATCACCTGATTTTGGATGGAATGGATTTCTCTTACAAGATTGATGGCAATGGCAATGTGATGGTGAAGGAAGTCCATCTTTCATCTGCCATCTCCTTTCGTAATAATAAAAAACGTTGCAATTTCTTGATGTGGAAAGACAAGATTAAATAAGCTGTTTGCTTTCTAAAGCCTGACATTATTCCTATTCTCACTAATGTTGATTTTGTTGGTACATTTTCTTTTTCTGGTGCTGCATAAAACTAAGAATGTGTTGTTTTTAATTACTGACTGTCTTTCAGCTTTGAATTTGACAAGAAATATGATATGAATCAACAGATGATACTTTTTCTTCTGTTTGAAGCTAATTAATGATATACAGGATTTTAGATGGGAGTCATTTACAGTTTACAGGAGATGGAAGGCCTTTCTTTATGGCTAAGAAAAAAAAAAAGAAGAGATTTTAAGACCCTCCAGAGGATCTTCAAAGGCCTGTTAATGATGTCCTTTGGAACAAGTTGACATGGATCTGTGCAAAACCATATCCTTCACATGAACCTCTTAAATGCCAATTTGTTGGTGGATAAGTGTTATTTAAATTATACTATATTTTAAAAGTTGGTTGGTATTTAAGCTTTGTTTTTTTCAGTTTCCTAAAGTGGTATTTAATTTCCTAAATTAAGAGGAACTCTTTAGCCAATTATTTTATGTGGTACTTTTAATTTAAAGTTAAAATTAAAAGAAAAGAATTCAATTATAAAAAATCAAATTTAATTAAATTGAAACTGTTAAAAAATTTACTCTCCTTTCTCATTATTAGAGGTGTGCATGGGCCGGGCTAGGCCCATAAAAAATTTTTGGCCCGTTTTCAAGGCTCGGACTTGGCCCGGACCGAAATATGAGCCTAGAATTTTGTCCAAGCCTGGCCCGAGAAAAAAATGATAGGCCCGAGCCCGGCCCGGCCCGGCCCGGCCATATTAAAATTTTTTTTACTTTTTTTATTAAATAAAAACTTTAAAATATAATAAATCAAATGCATTTAAAACATAAAAACAAATATTAAAAAAAAAGGGACTAAAATAATTCTTAAAATAATATATAAATTAAAAATATAATAAAAAATAATTATATTAAAATTAAAAAATTAAAACAAATTAGAACTAAATTAAGAACTAAATTATATTAATAACAAAAATTTTACAATATCAAAATAACATTAAAAACAATAAAAAAATTAAAGTAAAAAAAACTAAAGTTACTTAAAATTTAAAATAAAAAAATTTAAAAATAATTTAATATTAAAATCGGGTCGGGCCCAGGCTAAAAAAATCTTGCCCGAGGCCCGGCCCGTTTTCTAAACGGGCCTCTTTTTTTGCCCAAGTCCATTTTTCGAGCCTATATTTTTACCCAAAACCTCCTATTTTTCGGGCGGACTTTCGAGCCGAGCCAGGCCGCCCGGCCCATGCACACCTCTACTCATTATTCTTTCTTTTCTTTTCTTTTTAATGTTCTTTTTAAGTATTAGATAATTTTTCTATGCAATGTTTTTACAAATTTTCTTCTACTCAATTTATTCTCAATATTTGGATTTCATACTTTATATGTTCTTTTTTTTATTATAAAAGTTCACTCAACAATAACTATTGTATACTAAATAGAAATAAATGAAACTTATTTTTTTTTAAATAATACGTAGGTTTTGAATTGGGGTGAGAAAAGAATAGAAATTGAGGTTTAAAATAGAAAAGTAGCTCATCCAAGTTACCGGAAATTAGGTTTCAATGAATTTTTTTATAGGTTTACTGAAGTAGGCAAGTGCGAAAATTTATCAGTTTACTTACATGTAAAAAGTTTTACAGAAAATAAATTTTTTATATTTTTCTATATTTGTTTCATAAAAAACAGTTTGGTCAATAGAAAATAACTTACATGTCAACGTAAAATGCGCTATTTTTCTGTAAAATAACTTATTCTCTTAAAAAACATAAGTCATTTTTTAAAAAAGAGCTCATTTATAGGTAATTTTTTTATATAAAAATCAATTTAAATCAAGCTTAATATTATTATATTGATAATAATTTTATTTTTAAATTATTTAAAATTATTAATATATTAATATAAAATATTACATTTTTCAATATTATTAAACATACATATTTAATTATTTATATTTAATCATATAATAAATTATTGGTATAATTAATATAATTTATTATTTTAATAAATTATTTAATATTTCAATTTAATTTTAATAATAAATTTTTAAAACAATAATTTTAAATAATATTCTTCATTATTGAAAATATTCAATATTAATATTTTAATAATAAATATTTATTACAATTATAAATATAGTAATAATAAAAGTTTTGTAGTATAAAAGTTAAAATATGTCATAAGTCTATGTATTTTTCACGAATTTGTAATTTATTTTCTGTACTTTTATTTTCAAGAATTTAGTCCCTTTACATTTTAGATTCGAAAATCAAGTTCAATTGTTGATATTGTTAATTTTTTTTGTCAATTTTGTTGATGTCACATTTTTAAATAAAAAACACCCACTTGGTAAGTTATGTAACTAAAAAATGATGTTGCAATGAACTTGAATTTAACAATATTTGTAAAATATGCAAAAACAATGTAAAATATGACTTTATAGATATAAAAAAAACTCAATGAAATAATGAAAATATAAAAAAATCTCAAACGTATGTTTGTTTCATTGAAAACAGTTTTTATATAATATTTTTAAGAAGTCTGTTAAACAACAGAAAATATTTTACATAGATTCATCCAAACACAAAAAAAATATTAAATTTTCAGAAAAATAAGCCATTTTCTGGAAACTATTTTCTGTGAAACAAATAGACCCTGAAAGACAAATATTTTTAGCCTTTTTCGATGTTTGTTTTATGTAAAATAGGATAGTCGACATAAAAAGTTTTCCAGTGAACGCATAATTATTCTCTTATTCCTGTAAAATGTCTTACCATTTTTTTATAAGACATTTTCTAAATTGATAAGCCTTTGCTCACTGTAACACCCCCATACCTGACCCGGACATCAGGTTAAAGCACTGGGATGTTACATTCTCTATTATATTTTCACTTATCAAATATTTTTTTATAATTTTTCATAAATTTTCAATTTAGTCCCTTTTTGTCATAAAAATTCAAACTTCACTAATTAATTATATTAAATCAATTTTCTTTCTTGTTACACTTTAATCACATAATCTATCTCAAAATCTTGTTTCACATATCAAATTTCTATGCATTTCACTTCTGTTATTTCATCCACATAGTCATCATAAAAATTTCATATTTTTCCACAATTTCACTTTTACAATACTTTATGCATATTTCATCATCTCATAACACATTCATTAAACTTTTGTCATAATTTTCTTATTCATATATTAAATTGTCTCAAACTTAAACTTTTGTACAATTTTTTTATTTAGTCCTTATTGCCTTGTAATTTCTTTTTCACCATATAAACACTTTAATCAAATAATTCATTATAATTGTTAGAGATGTGCCCCAAATTCATGATAAAATAAAATACAAGTGGTAAAATACAAGCGTGCAAGAGAAGTTCGAATAGAAATATACTTCCTCTGTTTAATGTTGACTTGAATAAGGTATTTTAATCTCACTGCATTACTTCTATTTTATTTTGACTAGAATATGGTTTTACTTACCTATAAATAGATATAGTCTACTTCTCTTGTAATCATTCGAATTTGACATAGTGAATTATCTTTTCCACTACACGTGATTTTTTCCCCGAAAGGATTTCCACGTAAAAATCTGTGTGTTTAATATAATTTCACTTTAACATAACTTTGTTATCAATTCACTAATTCATTTAAACTCTTTATCATAAATTTCAAATGTACGTTTGTTTCATTGAAAATAAGTTTTATGAAATATTTTCAGAAAGTTTGCCAAACAACAAAAAATTATTTTATACAAATTCATCCAAACATTTAAAAAAAAAGTTATTTTTCAAAAACTATTTTCAATGAAACAAACTAAGCTTTAACTTCATTATTTTTTCTCACGAAAATGAAAAAAAATGAAGATTTACTTCTCAATCTGAATAACGCGGTCCTATTATACGTTTGTGGAAGTGATGTGAATCAACCCATCAGCGCCATCGCTGGCCAGGATAACATCATTGTTGTGAGAATTTCAATATCAGTGTTAGTGTCTGTTAGGATAGGAAGGAAAAAAGTTTTTTACTAAAATAAATTAAAAAAAAATTATTTATCAAAATAGGTTGTCAGCCCAACTATATACGAAAATGGGGTGTTTTTTTCATTCGCGCCTATCTGACAGGCGCAAATGATTATTTTATATTAATTTTTTTAATAAAATATTATTTTTTATTTTTATTAAAATATTTAAATATATATATGGGTAAAAATACGGTTTAACGGGTCAAAATACGGGTAAAAAAGAATCGTGCCTGTCGGATAGGCGCGATTAATCGCGCCTGGTAGATAGGCGCAAATGGGCAGCTCGAACAGTAAACCTCCAGCTGCTGCATGCTGCCCGAACAGTGCACCTCCAGCTGCTGCATGTTGCCCGAACAGTCCCTCCCTGCAACCTCTGCATGCATGCATGCCCCCCAGCTCCACGGACAGCAATACTGCCCGCCCTGCCGTTTAGTCCATTCAATGGGAAGAAAAAGTTGCAAATGGGGGACCTTATAAGTATGGTCCCCCAAACCCCATCCACACCAAAAGAGAGAAAAAAAAAAGAGAGAAAGGAGAAGAAAAAAAGAAGAAGAAGAGAAGAAGAAGAAGAAGAAGAAAGAAAAAAAAAAGGTAATGTATTTTTTAGTAAATAATTTTGTTTATAATTTAAAGAGTTTAATTAAGATATTGTGATTTTTTTTGTTATTAATTATTAATTATAAAATATTTATGTTTAGTGTTTATAGTTTTGGATTAATATTTTGTATGAATGTATTTTTTTTTGTTTTTTATAATTATTTTAAAATTAATTTGTTAGTAATTTAGGATTATGTTAAAAAAATTTGTGTTTGTAATTATTTTAAAATTAATTTATTAGTAAATTAGGATTAAGTTATAAATTGTTGTGTTTAGTTTAGTATTTGGTGGTTAAACATATAAGTTTATAAAAAAAATAAAAATAATTTCATCTTGAAAATGAATTTAGACAAATGATGTTTAAGGTCATTTAAAATTTTTAATTTATTATTAAGTATTGGTATGTTATTATTTGATTTTAGGCCAAACAATGAAAATTCATATTTAGCCTAAGCAGATGTGGATGCTTGCTTACTCTATCTTGCAAATATTATTTAAAAATACTCTGTTAAGATATCATATAAAATGTAACTAAGTCGAAAAGCGTAAATCTAAACTAGGCTCAAAGTAAATCAAGCTATTTGATCCGTAAACATCTTTAAAATTGAAATATTTAATTTTATCTTTATGTACATATTTGATACAAAATATATTCAAATCATATTTTCATATAATATTTGAATATGTATTAGATTACATATTAAATCAAAATTTATAGATTAAATTATACATTTTAAGATTTATCTCAAATCCTGCTACCAAATCTAGAATATTGATATTGTATTCACCAATTATAGGAACATAACAAATACTTCATTTATATGCCGTCTAATTAAAAACCTCTAAATTTATAAAATTATCATTTGATTTAAGGATTTGAGAATTACTGGTATTAGAAAAAGTTATAAAATCTTAATTCAAATCACTATTATATATAATTAATTTTCATGTGTTTGATTTTTCAATACAATATTTGAAAAAGTTATAAAGTATTTGTTATGCAGTGTAATTTTATTTTATTTTTCATTTATTTGACAATTTCTATTGATTTATTAAAATATTGATTAAATTTGTTGTTATTTTTATAGGTTGTTTGTTTGAAAGAAACTAATCAGGTATGTTTCTATTTTTATTTTTATTTTTTAATTCGTATGTTTTTATGTTTATATAGTTTATATTAATTTTAATTATATTATTATTGTAATATAACATAATTTTTTTATTGTAGGTAAATTATGGGAAATTATTAGATATTTTCGGTGTTTTGTTTCTGAAATTTGAAATAATTTATTATATTTTTTGAAGCAAATTAAATGAATTCATTATTTTAATTG
Source organism: Gossypium anomalum (assembly GCA_025698475.1). Lineage (NCBI taxonomy): Eukaryota > Viridiplantae > Streptophyta > Magnoliopsida > Malvales > Malvaceae > Gossypium > Gossypium anomalum. Next base: position 31,961,563 of record CM046963.1, on the reverse strand, counting down.
GAAATTTGCAGCAAATGGGTTCTTTGATTAATAATAATAATAATCACATATCAAGTACTATTAATGAGATGGTAATAAATTTTTTATTTGATACTCATGTTATTTGTGGAATTAAATTATATTGTATTAACTATTTTGCTAATTTAATAATGTCAGAGCCAGTATCGCGTATTGAGGGGCCGTGTTAATAGTGTAGGGTTTCTGCCAGATGAACGCCTAATACCATACTTGGAATTAGCCGGGTTCGGATCAGCGGCATTGATCTAGGCTTTTGATCTACGATACGACTTGATATCCGCTTTAGTCGAGCGATTGCGTCCAAAGACCCACACGTTTCATTTGCCATGCGGGGAGTGTACCATCACTCTAGAGGATGTTGCACTACAGCTCGGGCTTCCCATCGATGGGAATGTGGTCACAGGCGTAAGTTTGATCTCTAGGCTGGCTACCCTTTGCTATGAATTACTTGGTCGCTCGCCAAGTGAAGGGAAATTTACCGGTTTGAGGTTTTCATGGCTAAAGGCAAATTTTGAGCATTTGCCGAGTACTGCCAATGAAAGGGAGGTGATGCAGGCCGCTCGAGCTTATATTATGCACCTTATAGGGGGTGTACTCATGCCGGATGCAAACGGCAGTATGGTTCACTTGATGTACTTACCCCTATTATCCAATTTGCATAACACCCGTTCATACAGTTGGGGATCTGCAGTGTTAGCCATGCTGTATCGCGAACTTTGTCAGAGACAGATCCTTCTACGATGGACATAGGCGGATGCCTCATACTGCTTCAGTCATGGGCACTTTACCGGATGCCATTCTTGGTATCCATTAGTCATCAATCATATATATTTCCACTCATTAATAGGTGATGAATTTTTACTCATTATAAGAATTAGTTGACTTTTTTTTCGAATTATATTGTTCTAACGATTTCTTTTCCTTAGATGGAGCACTAATCTGGGTATCGAAAGGTCATACACGGTTTTGATATACCGTCTGATAATTGAAAATCATGCTGGAGAGGGGGTAAGTTTTTCCAATATAAACTTAATTTTATTATTTTATCTTACTCGACCCGCATTAATATAAAAATGTTATTAACTATGCAGTTCGTTTGGATGCCGTATTCTGTTCTAGAAATTATGGCGATTATTCCCTCATCTGCCTACGTCCACTCAAACCTATGGTGCATTAGCACACCTGTTATCAATTTTCATATAGTGGAGTGGTATGATGGCGATCGAGTACTCCGGCAGTTCGGTTGCATACAGTATATCTCGACACTGCCAGTACAATTGGGGGATATCCATGGGATGAGCAAGAGGGGGCGTATGGAAATAATTGAGGAGAAGTGCATGAAGAATATATTACGATGTGAAACAACCGATTAGGAAGGGTACCTCAGATGGATTGTGCTTTGGATCTACAGCCCTTGTAGAGTACATACAGTGGTACTGTGAGATAGGAAAACCTTTTTTATTTGGTGGGCGGTCGATGGTAGTCCCTCCGCATACGACACGAATTGGGCAATCGTTTTCAAATTCGCATCACGCACCAGAGCTAGAGCTGGAACTACACTCTGGAGATAGTTTTTATCATCCAGATTTAGTGGGAAATGACTATTTCCCAGGCTCGTCAGGCCACGGATATCATTCAGAGTTTGATATCTTCAGCCCACTACCACATCAGCACTCCAATTATCCTAACTCGTATCCACCTCAGTGCTCCACTCCTTTCGGCCCGTATCCACTACCGTACTCCACTCTTCCCGGCCCGTATCAATCGCAGTACTCCACTCCTCCCAGCTCAAGTTCATCGATGGCGCTTGAGACATATGATTTTTCATCTATGTTTCGCACACCCCCACATACGGATGAAGAGAATGTTAATCGTCATAATCGCCCACAACGTGAACGTCGAGCTCTACAAAAATATACCCCTAGAACGACACCATCAAACCATCAATTTTAGGGGGTTTTGTAATATAAATAACATCATATTTATTTATGTAATGAATATTTTGGCATTTTAATTAACAATTTAACTTTTTTTTGCAATTTAAATAGTTAACTTTGTATTTATGTAATGAATTTTTTGCCATTTTATTTATCAATTTTATGGTTTTTTATTTATTATTTAAATAAATAAACTTTATATTAACTATGTAAGTCAAATTAGATTAACTGCAACAAATTGTTGACAAATTTGTGATTCAATCCTTTTAACATGTCATGAAACTACATCTCAATTTCTACCCGATTGCGACGATTGTCCAACATGGTAGTTTCGGAGCGGGCATTTACTTCGATTATGACCGGCTAATCTGCATACGCCACACAGCTTTCCGTCGGATTTCTTCCATTTCGTTATGGATTCTGGATGATTGTGGACGACCTTTCGGGTTCCTACGTAACCCTTTATCTAGAACAAGCTCGAAGGTCGTCAGAGGTACCTCCCAAGTAGATAGGTCAAGAAGCACGGGGTACTCGTTCTCCCATACACGCAACGTGCGTCCGAGGGTGTACACTTGATCGATAAAATGTTCTACATTGAGTGAGACTTTAGCACAAGCTGCCACTACATGTGCACATGGATAATGAAGTGTTTGAAACCTCCTGCAATCGCATTGTCTATTTCGAAGATCAACTCCGTAGAATCTAGGTGGTATACCAAGTCGACGACCGATAGTCTCAGTAACTCAAAACGTTTCATTACGTCGTGAATATACTTCTACAGTCATTGACCTCGCCATCCGACAGTTTGCAGCAATTGCATCCCTGACATCTTCTACACACACGTGTCCCGCCTCTATTTGGTTAACTTGTTGTTGACCCATTCTTGGCATTAAGGTAGCCAACCTGTAGAATATAGCTGAGAAGACAGATGAAATTGGAAGAGGTCCTGTTTTTAACAACATAGCATTGATCCCCTCTACCAAGTTTGGTTATTTGACCATAACGAAAGCCCTCGTCAAAACTTTGAGTCCATTGGCACGGCTCCATTGTACCCAACCACTGTCGAAAAGATGTGTTTGTTTGACCCTCCATGTCGCTCTCAAGTCGAGTCATTCTTTGGCGAAAAATGTGTGGCTCTAACTCGTGCGCTGCATATGTATTAAGAAAAGATAAGTTACAACACTGCCCTAAAACATTAAAACTTATATTGAAAAGATAAGGTAATCCTTTAACCATTCTCACAACTTGTCTCTTCCAGTCTGTATTCCTATAATCTCGCTGGAAGTTAGCCGCGATGTGCCAGATGCAGTAAACGGATCTCCATGGCACACTGGAACGCCTAATGGCGGCAATTAATCCTTTCCCTCTATCAAAGATGATGCAAATATTATCGTTGCTAATAACATACCTCCGTAGGTTGGTAAGGAAGAATTCCAATGATACCATGTTCTCCTTATCGACGATGGCAAATGCTATCGGAAGCACGTTCCTGTTACCGTCTTGAGCAATTGCAAGAAGTAGGATCTGTGTATATTTTCCATATAGCCAGGTCCCATCTACTTGCACAAACGGCTTGCAGTGGGGAAATGCGCGCACACATGGATCAAACGTCCAGAACATTCGATGAAAAATTCTTTTTCCCGATTGTAGTTGGTCATCCGGCCCGTAATAAGGTCGTTCTGTAACTCAATGACAGTCTCTGGCACGTACTCCCTCATAGCGGCTATCTATCCCTGTAACTCATTGTACGATGCACCGAAATCTTCGTACAATTGTTCCATTGCCATTTGTTTAGCTATCCATGCCTTTCGGTATGATACTCGATACTGGAATCGTGCCTGCATTTCGGCAATCAGTACTGAAACTTTAATGGTAGGCATGTCTTTCACCATTGGCATGATGCACGCGTCTGAGATAGTTTTGGAATCAAGTTTTCGATGATCTTCACATCATACGTGTTGAAGTGCATGTGTGAGGCCCAACAAATTTTCGTATCTCCCACATCTGCGACTTTTGGATAAATGCAGCTCGTATCCGCCAATTGCAGCCTTCCGCCAACCTCCAACACTCTCTAATGTATAATTTCGGTTTAGACGTTACAAATTTATAGTCTACTGATATATTCATGCTATACCGCTTAATGGAAAAAACACATTCTTCTTTACTTTCGAATCTTTGGCCCACGAAGAACTCCTCAGGATCAGAATATACAGCTATCCGGTGGCGGTAGTACTTCGTGGTACTCAAAACTCAATTTGCGCGCGCGCATCGTGGCCTATCCGAGACATGTGTACCCCAGGATTATTGTGTATCGCAATACAACGAATCTGGTTCTCGACTGAAGACGCGTTAACATTTCTATCATCACTCACGCGTCGTCAATATCATCCGGGACCTCGTCTGCGTGCGCCGTATCGGGGTCTATCCGAGACATGTATACCCCAGGATTATTGTGTATCGCAATAAGAAGAATCTGGTTCCCGACTGAAGACGCGTTAACATTTCTATCATCATTCACGCCTTCGTCGTCAATATCATCTGGGACCTCGTCTACGTCGGGATCACTCTCACTATCGACTTCGTGATCAGAAGGACCACTACTATGGTATACATCATCACCAACCACATCAGTCTCGGGTGCAGCATTAAGATCAATGTCGATCCCGTGTATAGTTGATTGGCTATCAACGTACGATATCGGAACCACCATGCACGACTCTTGAGCTCTATCTTCTTCACCTAATGAAGTGGGATCTTCAGTTGCCTCTATACCAGCTAACTCAGCAAATAACTGAATCGGTGCATTTTGGTTGCTTCGAGTCCCACAATAAAGAGCGACTATTGTTTCCACGTCTTCATCGTCTACGACTTCCATTTCAGTGAATTTTATGGGATCCGTCGAAACTGGAAACTTGTAGAAAAGTTTCGACATCCTTCTCCCACAACGTTTATAAATTTTTTCACTAATTTTTTCCTTCATATCATCAAACAAGATATTTTTACTAAATCTCATTGCTACTTGTTTGCGACATTCAAATATACATCCCACGGTTGTTGTCAAAATTTCTCCATCGAAAAAAACACATACGAAAAATTGATTCTCCATCTTCAATACTAGATCTGTTAAAAAATTTTCAAAATTTTCAAAACAGTTTCGAATAGAAAAAAAAAATACATAAAATTTTTAATGCAAAAATTTTCATTCATAAGCTAATAAAATTAATAACCTAACAAAATAACTTTCAAATAATAAAATTACTAACAAAACTTTACATTCTATTTACAAAAAAAAAAAATACTAAAATACCTTATCCTCCCCCTTGTTTTCTTCTCCTTTCTTTTTTTTTCTTCTCCCTATCTTCTTCTTTCCGTTCAACTTGCTATGCTAAATTTTGTGTACGTGTTCATTTGATTTTCGGGAGTATATATAGGAGAAAAGTTAAGCACGTATGGGCCCCACCACAACCATTTGCGCCTCTGAGGTAGGCACATTCATTTGCGCCTCTGAGAAAGGCTCGATTAGTCGTGCCTCTCAAGTAGGCGCAACCTATATTCGTATTTATACGCGGGTCATACTAACCCGAAAATAAAAAAATAATATTTTATTTAAAAAAACAAAAAGAAATAATATAAAATAATCATTTGCGCCTGTCAGATAGGCGCGAATGAAAAAAACACCCCATTTTTGTATATAATTGGGCTGACAACCTATTTTGATAAATAATTTTTTTTAAATTTATTTTAGTAAAAAACCCAAGGAAAAATGTGCGACTTATTTTGTGCGAACATAAACAACTACACCTGCCAACCACAACAGAGGTTTTAATTGGCAGTTTTTTTTTCTTTTAATTTCCATTTTTCTATCTCTAAAATATGTAGCAAAAGTTCTGTACTTAGTCCTACCTACAACATGTGAAGACTACTCAAAAAGAGTGTTTCATTCGAAAGGTAAAAGCCAAAGAAGAGTCCCATGATATTTGGTATTATCATGAAATACTGAATGAGAAACAACAAAAATAAACTCAGATATATATAAATATAATTAGGTAGATATATTAAATTTGCGGCAAGTGGTGTATCTATATTTTTTATATTTAGATAAACATTTGATTTAATTTAAATATTAATTTATTTATTTAGTTTTGGAAAAGGGGAATCGACTTTAAGAAAAACGAATACGGGAGTCGCCACCAATCTTTTTAGGTGCGATTGGGTCACCTTTAAAACATTTTTGTTTTAAAATCATCTGTTTTGGTCTACGAAATCAAAAGAACGGGTTCGAAAGTCGATTCACATACGAGGAAGGGTTAGCACCCTTGTAACGCCCAAAAATTGGTACCAAATTGATTATCAAATGTTTTTAAGGTCGGAAATTAGAAATTTTAAGATGCAATCCTCTTTAAAATATTTTTGATTTTGAAAATTGGAGCTCACTCGTATCAAAATGTTGACACTGAGTTAGCCTTTTGGAAATCCCTATCTCGAAACAACAAAATGCCACATCCAGTGAGTTAGGACATATTGCTTTGAAATTCCAAGACAGTTGCTTATATTTTAAAAACCTTTAAAAACATAGAAGGGTACTTGATTATTCGAACTCAACAAGAAAAGTCGCAACCCAATAAGTTAGGGCACTACTTTCTCGAAATTTCCAAACATCAAGCATTGCCTTTATTTTTTTTGAAAACTTTGGAGCCTTTTTTTAAAAAAAATTAATGTGAGGGGAATTGTATTACATTATAAATCATACATAGTAACATATTATTGTAGTAGGTAAATATTACATGTATTTAAACAAAGTAATGATAATAATATGAAGATCGTGCATTAGATACATACATATAAAAATAATATATATAGAAAATATTAACAATATGCATACAAAGATATATATAGTATGTATTGAGAAAGAATAAACATACAAACATACAAAGTAATAATTAAATAATGAATGATATACAAAAAAAAGTAATACGATATCAATGTACATATTCATGAAATGTAATACCCAATAATAAATATAAAATAACATATGATATAGGCAATATATAAAAATGAAATGAGTTATTATTAACAAAATATACATATAACACAAATAAAGACATATTTAATAATAATTTTAAAATAGTATTTGCTATACAATATATAATATATACAATATAAAATTTATAAAAGAATAATAATTGTACAAAATAAAAATATATCAACTAAAAATATAATATATAAAAATAAAGTAAATATATAAACAATTATAAAATAATTATATAAAAATATTAATTTAAAATTAAATAACACATAATAAATAAATAAATAAATAAATAAATAAATAATCAATAATGTATATAATATGAGTTTTAAAAAATAATAATTTACGAATTTTAAAATTTTAAATAATATAATGAATAATAAAATATAAGTAATATAATATATAATATACGATATAAAAAAAAGTAATATATAATAAAAATATGATAAATGCTATATAATGAAATGAGATATAAATATATGTATAGGTAAATAATGTGTAATAAATAAAAGTTTTATAAATATATAAATAGTATTTTTAGTAATAATATATGTTTATTTTTTTAAAGTAAATAAATTATATATAAAGAAAATAAAATAAAAAAGAAAGGGCTAAAATTGAATTTAAATAAAATTACAAGGCTAATTTGCAAAATAGTATAATTTTTGGACATAATCAAAACACAAACTAAAAGCCGAGGGACTCATTGGGTAATTTAAACCCTAATCCCAAAGCATCATGCGCTCTGTAGAATCAAATTCAAAAGGTTGTTTAGGATTAAATTAAAACAAATATAAAATTTTAGGGCCCAAATTTAAAAATAGAATAACACGTAATTATAAGTTAAAAGAGGTGGAAGGATCGATTGGGTAATTAGCCCAATTCAAAAAAATACGCGGATCCTCCCCGGGTAATCGGGTCAACGCGCGGATCCTATGGCTTAATACGACACCGTTTTGAGCTTATTAGATTAAGCAGAAACGATGCCATTTCAAAGAGGTTATATAAGCCAATTTCGCAGCTTTAAAATCATTTTAGCACTAGTCTAAAAAAAAAAAAATCCTGAAATGCTCTGCAGAAGGAAAGAGAGGTCCCCAGCCCTGGCCTCCGGTCACGGTGTAGTGCTCGCACACGCGCCGTCGTATACGGTGGTCTGAAGGCTTAAAAACCTTCGTCCTTCCACAGGTAATCTCTTTTCCCTTAACTCCTCACTCGTATATGCTAGAATAATTCATATATGTTAGAAATAAAGCATGAGATATGCGATTAAATCACCTGTTGAGAGACTGCTGGTATTTTGAATGAATAACTATGAGTGTTTTTTATTTCGTAAAAAAAAAATGTGTCCGACAAGTGTTTTGATTCGGGCTTTTATAGTCACCGTTATCATTACATTTCTGGAAAGAAATCTTTTTCTTTCCTTCTATATTTGTTTTGTTGCTGTGGTTCTTTCTTTCTTTGCAGGTATTTGCAAAAAATCCGGCGATAGAAGGGTCGCTGGCGTTGATGGAGGCTTGAAGTCTGGTGGTGGTGTCGGTAAAGCGCTGATTATGGAGGCAGAGCCTTGAGTGATGGCCTCGATTGGGGAGCTGATGATGATGCTCTCGATCCTTCCAAAACAATTCTTGGCGCGCGAGGAAAGAGCTAGGGTTGGAAACCCTAGCTGGAAATTTTGGGTTTTGAGCCTAGTTCATTTTGGGCCGTTGTATTGGGTGGCATAGGATAGGCTTACGAGGTATTTGGGCTACCGGGTGTAAGTGGGTCTGCTGGGTAACTTTAGGCCTGTTAGGTATAACGGGTCTGTGTTTGGGCTCTTGTAAACTGGACTTTGTATGGACTGTTAAATAAATATTTATTTATTTATTTATTTATTTATTTAGTTTTCAGCCCGGTTAAATTTGCACTATTACAGCTGCCCCTCTTTGCTTATTATTGTGTAACAGGAATCAAGCAAAGACTCATAGAAAGAAAAAATTTGACCGGCTCTATCAAATCATGGTATTCAATTTTCTTCATGATTGCCATGTTGATATCTTTGACAGAGATGCTGAATCTTCTTCTTCGATTTGTAGGGATGTCAAATCATCTTGGATCAAGCTTCAGTGAAATTATCTGAAGGTGTGACCTGCTATGTATCTGCTCCCTGTTGAAATGGAGATGCCTGACTTTGATTTGTTCTCTGACAATACAGAGACGACAAATCATCTTAGATTTGCTTCATCGTAAACACGTGGAAGCCAAATCAGCTATGTCTTCGATTTGTTCCTTGTAAGCAGAAGGATGCCAAACCATCTTGAGTCTGTTTGAGAACATCTGAGAGTCAAATCTGTTGTGTCCTCGATTTGCTTCTTGTAAACACAAGAATGCTAAATCATCTTGGATCTTGCTTCAATATAAACATCTGAAGGTTAGATCTGCCATGTCTGAGAACATCTGAGAGTCAAATCTGCTATGTCCTTGATTTGTTCCCTGTAAACACAAGAATACCAAATCATCTTGGATCTATTTCAATATAAACATCTGAAGGTTAGATCTGCTATATCTGAGAACATTTGAGAGTCAAATCTGCTATGTCCTCAATTTGTTCCTTGTAAACACAAGAATACCAAATCATCTTGGATCTGCTTCAGTATAAATATCTGAAGGCTAGATCTGCTATATCTGAGAACATTTGAGAGTCAAATCTGCTATGTCCTCGATTTGTTTCTTATAAACACAAGAATACCAAATCATCTTGGATCTGCTTCAGTATAAATATCTTAAGGCTAGATCTGCTATATGTGACAACATTTAAGAGTCAAATCTGCTCTGTCCTCGATTTGTTCCTTGTAAACACAAGAATACCAAATCATCTTGGATCTGCTTCAGTATAAATATCTGAAGGCTAGATCTGCTATATCTGAGAACATTTGAGAGTCAAATCTGCTCTGTCCTCGATTTGTTCCTTGTAAACACAAGAATACCAAATCATCTTGGATCTATTTCAGTATAAACATCTGAAGGCTAGATCTGCTATACTGCGGCCTATTACCCTGCTGTTTAGGGGACTAAAGCATGCCGTCTTTGATAACCTGTAGAATGATTATGCCTGATAATTAGGATGCTATGCTCAAAGTGAGTCGAATGTCCCTAATTAAACATGTTATAATGCAAAGTGCTGTGAATATGACCCCTATCCTAGGCGCCACCATTCATTCCTTCATTTGTCTTTTCTTTTCTCAAAATTTCATTCTTGCTCAGCCTGTAGGTCTTCCTCCAATGCTACGATCTACTGAGGATGTCTGTAAGAATTGAATCATTAGTTTTGTCTATTTTTCTTTTTGGGATGGAAGAAAGAAATTCCTCAAGCTCCTTCATCCCTTACTTACGTGAATTTCTCGATCAATTGTCCTGTTTTAGTTTCTTGTATTATCTAGAAATTCCAAAGTAATGTGCAAAACTTTGTTCATGAAAATATTTTAGTTCATCTATCATTATTTGAATGCAACATACTTGAAGAACGATGGAAAATGAATAAATCTTTAAGAATAATTAGATTTGAATGAAGTCAACAATACAAAGGAAAAAAAATTGATAGCATATCTTTAAGAAGAAATAGAATCTAAAGATAACAAACAAGATAAAAATTAGATGCTCTAAATATCGCCGCTTGAGCGTCTATACATCGGTTCCATGAAATCTTCTTTGAGTTCAACATGTGTTTAAAAGGTCCAAAGTACTTTGTTGATGCCCTAATGTACATTGTGCCTCACTCTTTTCCAAGTCAGATATAGCAAGATTGTTGTATGCTCTTCAAAATTTGAGCTGCCCTTTCGGGTTTTCAACTCAAAACCCCTTTGGTCACAAGACGCCCTTTGTGGGTTTTCACCTTGACTCTTCATTTTTTTTTTTTGAAAATTCAAGGCGCCCTTTGCGGATTTTCACCTTGGATTCTCTTCTTCTTTAGAGAAAGTACTTTTTGACTGAGTCTGAGTTCACTGGATTGGGTAGGCTCTTTCCATCCATTTCTGTCAAAATCAATGCACCGCTAGAAAAAGCCTTCTTCACGACGTATGGCCCCTCCCAATTTGGCATCCATTTTCCTTTAAAGTCCTTTTGAATGGGAAGGATTTTCCTTAGCACAAGGTCCCCCTCATGGAATTCCCTTGGACGAACCTTTTTATCATAGATTCGCATTATACGCTTCTGGTACATCTGACCATGTCGGATAGCTTTCAGCCTCTTTTCCTCAATCAAGTTTAGCTGGTCATATCCGGACTCAACCCATTCAGCTTCATCTAACCTTATCTCTGTTAAAATTCGAAGAGAAGGTATTTCTACCTCAATGGGTAACACTGCTTCCATCCCATAAACTAACGAGAATGGGGTTGCCCCAGTAGAGGTTCTGACAGATGTTTGATAGGCCAGGAGTGCGAACGGTCCCTATAAGTCTCAGTCATCTTTCCCGCTATTTTCTTAATGTTCTTATTGGTAGCCTCCACTGCCCCATTTATGTTTGGACGATAGGGTGAAGAGTTGTGATGCTTGATCTTGAACTGGTCGCAAACCTCTGCTATCGTTTTATTGTTTAAATTCAATGCATTGTCGGATATGATCCTCTCAGGCATTCTATACCGACAAATGACCTCCTTCTTCAAAAATCGACTTACAGCTGACTTAGTAACATTTGCGTAATAAGCAGCCTCTACCCATTTTGTAAAGTAGTCAATCACCATGAAGATAAACCGATGTCCATTCGAAGCTTTCGGTGATATTGGTCCAATGACATCCATGCCCCACATGGAAAAGGGCCATGGAGAAGTCATGACATGTCAAGGTGAAGGCGGTACATGAATTTTGTCCCCATAAATCTAACACTTATAGCATTTTTTGGTGTAGTTGATGCAGTCTCCTTCCATAGTGGCCCAGTAATAGCCAAACCTCATGATTTGCCTTGCCATCATGAACCCATTTGCATGGGTACCACATACACCTTCATGAACCTCTTCTAGAATTAGCTTAGCTTCCACAGCATCAACACATCTCAAAAGTACTTGGTCTTTTCTTCTCTTGTACAGGACATCCTCGTCCAAGACATAGTCACAAGCTAACCTTCTCAAAGTTCGTTTGTCATTTTCAGTTGCCTGTTCTGGATATTTACGATCTCTTACATATCGTAATATATCCTGATACCAAGGATTATCATCCTTTTCTTCCTCTTCTAGGTTATAACAGCTAGTTGGAGTTTCATAGACACTCATTTGAATTGGTCTCATCTCTTCCTCTTTATTTGCCTTAATCATTGAGGCCAAAGTTGCTAGAGCATTTGCCATCTGATTTTCGTCTCGCGGGAGATAATTAAAGGTGATATCATCAAACTCTTCAAGTAACCCCAAAACTACCTTTCGATAATTGATCAATTTAGGGTCCCTTGTCTCCCATTCACCTCTAAGCTGATAAATTACCAACGCCGAGTCTCCATATACTTCTAGGGTTCTTATACCTCGCTCTATGGCTGCTTGAAGTCCCATGATGCATGCTTCATACTCAGCCATATTATTTGTTCAATCAAAGTCTAACTTGCACGTGAACGGGTAATGATCGCCATTAGGGGATACCAAGACTGCCCCAATTCCATTCCCAACTGCATTAGAAGACCCATCAAAATTGAGCCTCCATGGGGAATTTTCAGTCATTGCTATACACATTAATTTCTCATTTGGAAAATCAAAATTCAATGGCTTATAACCCTCTAGAGCTCTACTAGCCAAGAAATCAGCTACCGCACTTCCTTTTATAGCCTTCTGACTTACATAGACTATATCAAACTCTGAAAGCAAAATTTGCCATCTCGCCATTCTCCCATTTAGAGCTGCTGACTCCATCATGTACTTCAATGGATCCAGCTTGGAAATGAGCCAAGTGGTATGGTATAGCATGTACTGTCTTAATCTCCGAGTGGTCTAAATTAGCGCGCAACACAACTTTTCAATTGGTGAGTATCTCATTTCACAGTCAGTGAATTTTTTATTGAGATAATAAATTGCCTTCTCCTTTTTCCCCGACCCGTCATGTTGGCCAAGCACACATCCCATAGAATTACTGAACACTGACAAGTATAGTATTAATGGTTTATCTGGAATAGGTGGAGATAACATTGGAGCATTCAACAAATACTGTTTGACCTTCTCAAAAGCATTCTGGCATTCTTCATCCCAAGTACCTTGATTGTGCTTTCTGAGGAGGCGAAAGATAGGATCACATTTCTCGGTCAATTGTAAAATGAACCGAGGGATGTAATTCAACCTTTCTAGGAATCTTCAAATTCCTTCTGAGTACGTGGTGAGGCAACTCCCGTATGGCTCTGACCTTGTCTGAGTGAACTTCAATTCCTTTTTCACTGACTACGAAGCCTAATAACTTTCTCGATCTGGCTCTAAAGGTGCACTTTGTTGGATTAAGCTTCAATTGAAACTTTCTCAACCTTAAGAACAATCTTCTTAAGACCTCAATGTGCTCTTTCTCTGTTCGGGATTTGGTAATCATGTCATCGACATATACTTCAAGGTCCCTATGCATCATGTCGTGGAACAAGTTCACCATGGCCCGCTGGTAAGTCGCTCCTACGTTCTTCAATCCAAACGGTATTACTTTGTAACAAAAAGTGCCCCACAAGGTTATGAAGGTAGTTTTATCCATGTCTTCTGGATGCATCTTTATCTGATTGTATCCTGAGAAACCGTCCATGAAAGAGAACAACGAATACCCTGCTGTGTTGTCTACTAGAGTATCAATGTGTGGCAAAGGAAAATTATACTTTGGGCTTGCTTTGTTCAGATCTCTATAATCAACACACATTCGTACCTTCCCATCCTTCTTAGGAACAGGCACAACGTTAGCTACCCATTCGGAGTACTTTACTTCTTGCAAGAATCCTGCGTCAAACTGCTTCTTGACTTCATCTTTTATTTTCAGAACAATATCTGGCCTCATTCTCCGCAACTTCTGTTGGACTGGTTTGCAATCTTGTCTTATCGGAAGACGATGTACTACAATGTCAGTACTTAACCCGGGCATATCCTGATAGGACCATACAAAAATATCTTTGAATTCCCGAAGCAACTCAATCAAGCCACGCCTTGTGTCCTTGGTAATCAATGTTCCAATTTTCAACTCCTTCCCTTCCTCTAGGACTATATTTTCTATCGCCTCTTTCTCATGTGGCATAATTTGTTTCTCCTCCTGTTTTACCATTCTTAATAGATCAAGAGATACGTCACAATCTTGAACATCTTCAACATCCTGAGGTTCCTCTAAACACGTGTCTTGCTCACAAGAGAAATTAGGAGCGGCAGTATCAGTACTCACATCATTGATATCTAGGGACTTGTGGGGGTATGAAAGAATATACAAAGAATGAATGAATCTTAAGAATGATTGTGTATGTACTATGAATAAAAGAATAAGAATTGCCAAAATTTAAAAGAATATTGGTCGATAAAAAAAATGAAACAATACTCGTTTAAATTGATGAAAGTTATGTTTTATTTAAATAATAATAGATGAACATAAGCCTATTTTCACAAATGTAATCTTGCTACTCCTAGGCTTTAGAGTAATAGACATGTTTCGAGTATTACTCTAAAAAATTCCTAAAGACTATAGGAAGGTCCTCCGCAGTCCAATTGTTTAGAGAGCTCCCCGGTTCGTAAGGGCAAATGCCCTCAAGGTTTTCTTGCTCCAATCTCTCATCATGTACAGCGTTGATCTGATAACTTTCTTCCATCAACAATCCTCCTGATTTAAAGGATTCAGATATAAGTGGGAATGTCATCGGTTCCCACTCAATTTCTCTTCCATTCAAACGCGCCTTCCTTCTTGCTTGGCGCTTCTCAATCTCCCCCCTCTTGCGTTTATGGTCTGGCTTAAAACCCAAACCAAAATGATCCTTTTTCTCCATCAATTTTGGGACTTGAATCCCTCCTTGCAACTATTTTCCTAATCCTTTTCCCGGTGATGCTCTCCTTCCCATCATCATTTGCAGGGCCATCCTTGTAGCTCCAGACATTTTGGGTACTGGCACCTCACTTCCTTCCAGAATGAAGGTTGCGTTGATAATTTCTAGGGAGCGAAAAGAACACTCAGTAGCCTCTTCATTTGCCTCGACATAAGGGGCCTTACTAGTGACTGTTGCTATAATGTCCTCCTCTGCATTGATGGTTATTAGCCGTCCATCTGTCACTAATTTCAATTTTTGGTGCAATGAGGAGGGCACCGCTCCTGCCGAGTGTATCCAGGGCCTCCCTAATAAGCAATTATAGGAGGGTTTGATATCCATCACCAGGAAATCAACTTCGTATGTATTTGGCCCGATCTCCAAAGGGATGTCAATTCGCCCCATCACCTTCCTTTCAGTTCCATCGAAAGCTCTTACCACATTATGGCACGTTTTTATATGCGAGTTGTCAATAGGAAGTCGGTTCAATGTGGATAATGGAAGGACGTTCAAAGCTGACCCGTTATCAACTAGTACACTTGGAAGCGTGTATCCCTTGCATCGAGTAGTAATGTGCAAGGCCTTAGTTGATCCTATGCCCCTAGGTGGAATTTCATCATCATTGAAGTAGATGAAATTATCGGCACTAATGTTATTTACCAACCGGTCCAACTTATTGATAGATATATTGTGAGTGACATATATCTCGTTGAGTACCTTCAACAATGCATCCCAATGCACTTCAAAACTCAGAAGTAAGGCTAAAACTGATATGCACACTGGTTGCTTACGCAACTGCTTGACCACACTGTACTCACTATGCTTAAGGAACTTTAGAAATTCCTTAGCCTCCTCCTCCCTTACCTGCTCGTTGATGGGTACTTCGATCTTTTTCTCTTTCTCATCTTTTGTTTTGGTGGGTTCCACTCTAATGCCCCCCGTCATAATGCTTCCCACTTCGTGTATGGGAACCTTCGTCTTGCATGTCTTTAGACGCACTGGCTACACTTTCTCCCTGAGGAACTATTACACTGCAGTCATAACTCCATGGCACCCTTTTGTCATCCTTATAGGAGAAAGGAGCGGGTTTATGGATAATGACTTTGGGCATTACTGACGTCCCTACTTCATTATTTCCTGGCAAGGAAATAATAATTCTCGGTCGATTGGTTCCTTGTTGTTCACCTTCCAGCGCATTTATTTCTCTTTTATAAGAGCTACCTTCAAAAATTTGTAGCTCTTTATTATTAATAAAGCCTTGCACCAAGGCTTTGAATTCTTCACAATCTTGGGTCTCATGACCCTCTTTCCCATGGAACTCACAGTAGTTCCCCGTTCCTTCACTTTCTTTCTTAGAGGTTATCATCCCTCTCTTCGCCATCTCTTTCCAGATTACCCTTAAAGGCATCCTCACCTCAGCAACATTTTCCTTCCCCCTTTTTCCACTAGCTTCAACAATGGCATTCACTCCTTGATTGTCATGGTTCAGCAAAGGGTTCTCAGTATTTGAGGTACTCTCAAATTTCAAAACCCCATTCTTGATCAACCTCTCTACGGCTTTCTTGAATCCCGTACAATTCTCAATTGAGTGTCCCGATATTCCAGCATGATACTCACATCTGGCATTTGCATCGTACCATTTCGGATATGGAGGCTGTAATGGTTTCAAGTGGAAAGGGGCTATAGCATGCGCATCATATAAGTTTTGATAAAGCTCCCGATACGTCACAGGTATAGGTGTAAATTTCATCCTCTCATGCCTAGTGCTAGATTCCTGCTTTTGAGAGCCCTGTTGCCCAACTGTGGCTACTTTGGGCTGACTTGCCGTGACTGCTTTTGAATTGAAGCTGCTTGTGTTGTTCACCTCATTGTCTTTTCTTCTTGGGGCTAATATTTTGGCCACTTCCCCTTCAATTTTACCGCCCCTTATGGCGTTCTCAATCATCTCCCCTGCCATAACTATGTTCGCGAAACTTTTCGTGGTGCTTCCAATCATGTGGGTGATAAACGACGCTTTCAAAGTGTTGATAAATGACATGGTGGTCTCCTTTTCTAATAGTGGTGGTTGTACTTGCATTGCTACCTCCCTCCATCGTTGTGCATATTGCCTAAAACTTTCATTAGGCTTTTTCTCCATGTTCTGAAGTGTGATCCTGTCTGGCATCATATCAGTCACATGGTTGTACTGCTGTATAAAGGCTTGTGCAAGATCCCTCCACGAATTTATTCTGGCTCGGCTCAACTGATTGTACCACCTGGCTACTGCTCCCACTAAACTATCTTGAAAACAATGGATTAGCAGCTAATCATTGTTTATATACCCCGTCATCCTTCTGCAGAACATTGTGATGTGGGCCTCCGGACAAGTAGTACCATTGTACTTCTCAAACTCCGGTATTTTGAATTTGTGAGGCAGCACTAGGTTCTAGACTAGACTTAAATCTTTGGCATCAATCCCATGATGATTGCCTGTGCCTTCCAAAGCCTTGAACTTTTCTTCTAGCCATCTGCAGCGTTCATCCAACTGCCTTGCAGCTTCAGCTTTCAAATCCTTTTTTTCCACCATATCTAAATCAGGAACGAGAGGATTAGTAGGATTGTCACCCAAATTGAATCCTGAACCAGCCGGGAAATTCATATGGATACCAGCATCAATCGGCCCATGTTGAGGCCTCACCGTGATAGATGGCCTTCTAGTAGGTGCCTCAGTTTGCAGTGGCACATGAGGCGGAGTAAAACCTGGAGGAGGACCCTCATTTTCCTCTTCAGTGATAGCCATAGGAGCCTTTCCCTTATCAGTGGCCCTCAGTAACTGAGCCATTTAGACCATCATGTTCCTCTGAGCTTCCAACATTTGCTCCCTCATCTCATTCTGCATTTTGGCCAACTGGTCTTGCAATTAGTCTTGCATATCCTTTTGCAACCGCTCAAACCTTTGATCCATGTTCTTAGTTTTAGTGCGAGTGCCGTAAGGATGTGTGATTTCCAGATTTTCTTTTCTACCTCTCTATAAAGAAACTTTAACTAATTAGGGTCTTTCTACAACTTTGAATGCATATGATATGATGTAATACAGATGCATGAGTGCAACAAAGGCATCAATCTCGATTCAATCTCATTTAGAAAACTTTATTTAGAAAAAGAATATCTTTACATATAAATGGATTACAAGTACGCTTTCGCCCTAATGCCCAAAGTTTTAACTCTATCTAATAAAAGGGCTAACTCTCGCCCTATATCTGACGACGACCCACACATCAGACTCAATACATCGGCTCGTACTGCCAAGTCCTGCACATATTCAGCAACCTATTGAATCTGGGCTATGGCTTCTCCCATAACATGATCTCTTTCTCTGACCTGCCCTTTAGACTGATGAAGCTCTCCCTTTAGATAATCTTCTTGCACCTCAAGCTGCTCGATCTGAAGTTTACCCTCATGCAATGCTACTTCCAAATTGTCAACTTTACTTTTAAGTTCTTTTAACTCGACCGTAGAATCATGGCTACGATGCCGACGAAAGGATCTTCCAAGCTCAATTACTTTGGACTTCAACCCCTTATTCTCTTCCTCTAATGCCAAATTCTGCAACTGCATCTCCTGGAACTTTCTCTCCCAATACTCGGCTCTAGTTCTTCCTTCTTGGACCTCTTTCTCAGAATCGATCCAAGACCTCCTACTCTCGCCCTCTTCAAGGATACTTGCGCCTTTTTGTAATGCTCTTTCAAATCATCTCGATCTTCCTCGATCTTCTTCTTCTCTTTTCTTTCTTTCTTGACCTCTATTTTTTGGACATCAACATCTAAACTCAAGTACATCTTTTCTTCTTCAAGCTTTGCTATCCTCTTCTTAAGCTCCAAATTCTTTCTCTCCAATTCTTGCTTCATAATTTCCAACTCCGAGGGCATCACTTGCAAATATTCCTCCATCGGTCGAGCTCCTTCCACGCTTGGCTCAGGGATGTTATCATTAATCCTTCTGCCTCTCTATTCAACATACTCTGGAGTCGTAGCAGGGCTAATAGCTACTCCCTTCAACCGACACGTCTTGTTCCAAGCACTAGAGATCTCACCGACCTTCTTCTTGTAGTCGGCTCCTCTATACACGAACTCACTTTGAGCCAGCCCATGAGTTGCTGGCACGAACTGCCTCAAACCAAATTGCCTCAACACAAGAAAGGGGACATAACCAATGGCACCCCAAACTCCCAATAGAGGGACCCAATCGAAACTGCCGCATCGGTAAAGAATCTCACCAGGAATCATCCATGGAGCTCTCCACTCAACATCTTTCGACTGAAGATTCTAAAGTAGTGCTATCCAATTCTCCTCTGAAACATCAACTCTCCTAGTTGAAGTGACTATGTCCTTCAGCGGTGAATAATCCTCGAAGAAAACCCGACAAATGACCCTATCTATCAATCGAAAATGGCTATAGAACCAAGCTAGAAGTAACTGGGCACAACCAACAAACCTGTCTGCACCAGCCTTCCTACATGTGCCTAAGGATCTGAATGTCTCCGCCAAAATCCCAGGGACAGAAGTGACCCTCTTACCGAGTCGATGGAAAAGATCCGTGGTTGCCTCATCCACATATCCCAAAGCCCTAGGGAATACCATCAATCCATACAAACTTAAGGCAAAAACATCTACCTTCTTCGTTTCATCAGGGTGTGTCAAAATCAGACCCTTCAAAGTGTCCCACGAAATGCATTTGCACTTACCTTTCTCTTTAATTCTGGCAGTGATCCACTGCTCGCTCATCCCCGTAATAGTCATCAATTTCTTCCAAAAGGTAGGGACATTAGCAGCTTGAGAATAGATCTTATCAACCTAAAATTTGGGACAACGAAGTAAGGCAGTGTACTCCTCCACGGTAGGTACCAAGTCTACTTCCCCAAAAGTAAAACAACTATATGCCGGATTCCAAAACTGGGCAAGGGCTCGGAACAAGCGCTCATCTACCTGAACACCGAGTAAGTAAGGTAAATCTCCATAATTACCATAGAATAACTGCTTGGTCACATTGCCCCACTGATCTCAAATTTCTTTGAGCTCCTGAAGGTTGTTCTGCGTGACACTAATACGGGTATATCCCAACAGCTCTGACATATATCCCACAGCTATACTATCTCCCTTTTCTAATTGAATTTGCTCAGACCATCTATGGACGTTGGCGTTGCCCTCCACTCTATCAAGAAGTACGTTCTCCATAACAAAACTCTCTAACTTTGAAACTGACCGTGAATCGATACCTTTTGTAAATGCAAAATGCCATGCACAAAAAAAAGAAATAGTCAGTATCACATGATATCAATAAATCTCAACAATGATTTATAAGGGTAACATCTAAAGTTTAACCCTAACTAAGTTGGGCTCTTACGATTTTTTTTCCATATGAAGTTGGTTCTAAAGTTTTGAGGTACCTGAACCAGCAGATTCCTCGGTCCTCACCCATTATAGGCTCATGTGAATCGAGTTCAGTTCAGGGGAATACATTTCCCTATGGCTGCACGGAGATGAAAATCTCATGAAACCATAGGTACGGATATATTTCGAAAGTGATCCACTATCCTACACGGAGGCGAAAACCTCACGAAGGCGTAGCTTCTCACTCTCACTTAAGGGTGTGACCACAACGGTCATGCAAATGTAATGCGTATCAAAATATAGCAACACATGCAATAATACAAACACATGTAATGCAAAGAGGATTAAATTTTAAAATTTTTAATTTCTGACATTAAGACATGAGATAATTAATTACACGGCTTGACTCTCTTATTGTCCCCAGCGGAGTCGCCAAGCTGTCGAGACCGTTTTTAATTCGAGTTTTGGAAAATGGGAATCGACTTTAAGAAAAATGCATACGGGAGTCGCCACCAATCTTTTTAGGTGTGATTGGGTCACCTTTAAAACATTTTTGTTTTAAAATCATCGATTTTGGTCTACGAAATCAAAAGAACGGGTTCGGGAGTCGGTTACGCATGAGGAAGGGTTAGCACCCTCGTAACGCCCAAAAATTGGTACCAAATTGATTATCAAATGTCTTTAAGGTTGGAAATTAGAAATTTTAAGATGCAATCCTCTTTAAAATATTTTTGATTTTGAAAATTGGAGCTCACTCGTATCAAAATGTTGACACTGAGTTAGCCTTTTGGAAATCCCTATCTCGAAACAACAAAACGCCACATCTAGTGAGTTAGGACATATTGCTTTGAAATTCCAAGACAGTTGCTTATATTTTAAAAACCTTTAAAAACATAGAAGGGTACTTGATTATTCGAACTCAACGAGAAAAGTCGCAACCTAATAAGTTAGGGCACTACTTTCTCGAAATTTCCAAACATCAAGCATTGCCTTTATTTTTTTTGAAAACTTTGGGGCCTTTTTTTAAAAAAATTGATGTGAGGGGAATTGTATTACATTATAAATCATACATAGTAACATATTATTGTAGTAGGTAAATAATACATGTATTTAAACAAAGTAATGATAATAATATGAAGATCGTGCATTAGATACATACATATAAAAATAATATATATAGCAAATATTAACAATATGCATACAAAGATATATATAGTATGTATTGAGAAAGAATAAACATACAAACATACAAAGTAATAATTAAATAATGCATGATATACAAAAAAAGTAATACGATATCAATGTACATATTCATGAAATGTAATACCCAATAATAAATATAAAATAACATATGATATATGCAATATATAAAAATGAAATGAGTTATTATTAAAAATATATACATATAACACAAATAAAGACATAACATTTAATAATAATTTTAAAATAGTATTTGCTATACAATATATAATATATACAATATAAAATTTATAAAAGAATAATAATTGTACAAAATAAAAATATAGCAACTACAAATATAATATATAAAAATAAATTAAATATATGAACAATTATAAAATAATTATATAAAAATATTAATTTAAAATTAAATAACACATAATAAATAAATAACTAATCAATAATGTATATAATATGAGTTTTAAAAAAACAATAATTTACGAATTTTAAAATTTTAAATAATATAATGAATAATAAAATATAAGTAATATAATATATAATATACGATATAAAAAAAAGTAATATATAATAAAAATATGATAAATGCTATATAATGAAATGAGATATAAATATATGTATAGGTAAATAATGTGTAATAAATAAAAGTTTTATAAATATATAAATAGTATTTTTAGTAATAATATATGTTTATTTTTTTAAAGTAAATAAATTATATATAAAGAAAATAAAATAAAAAAGAAAGGGCTAAAATTGAATTTAAATAAAATTACAAGGCTAATTTGCAAAATAGTAAAAATTTTGGACATAATCAAAACACAAACTAAAAGCCGAGTGACTCATTGGGTAATTTAAACCCTAATCCCAAAGCATTGCGTTACTCAGTAGAATCAAATTCAAAAAGGTCATGTTTAGGATTAAATTAAAACAAATATAAAATTTTAGGGCCCAAATTTAAAAATAGAATAACACGTAATTATAAGTTAAAAGAGGTGGAAGGATCGATTGGGTAATTAGCCCAATTCAAAAAAATACGCAGATCCTCCCCGGGTAATCGGGTCAACGCGCGGATCCTATGGCTTAATACGACACCGTTTTGAGCTTATTAGATTAAGCAGAAACGACGCCGTTTCAAAGAAGCTATATAAGCCAATTTCGCAGCTTTAAAATCATTTTAGCACTAGTCTAAAAAAAAATCCTGAAATGCTCTGCAGAAGGAAAGAGAGGACCCTAGCCCTGGCCTCCAGTCACGGTGTAGTGCTCGCACACGCGCCGTCGTATACGGTGGTCTGAAGGCTTAAAAACCTTCGTCCTTCCACAGGTAATCTCTTTTCCCTTAACTCCTCACTCGTATATGCTAGAATAATTCATATATGTTAGAAATAAAGCATGAGATATGCGATTAAATCACCTGTTGAGAGACTGCTGGTATTTTGAATGAATAACTATGAGTGTTTTTTATTTCGTAAAAAAAAAATGTGTGTCCAACAACTATTTTGATTCAGGCTTTTATAGTCACTGTTATCATTACATTTCTGGAAATAAATCTTTTTATTTCCCTCTTTATTTGTTTTGTTGCTGTGGTTCTTTCTTTCTTTGCAGGTATTTGCAAAAAATCCAACGATGGAAGGGTCGCTGGTGTTGATGGAGGCCTGAAGTCTGGTGGTGGTGTCGGTGAGGCGCTGATTACGGAGGCAGAGCCTTGAGTGATGGCCTCGATTGGGGAGCTGGACAGACGCTCCTCGATCCTTCCAGAAATAGTTGCGACGCGAGGGGAAAGAGCTAGGGTTGGAAACCCTAGCTGGAAATTTTGGGTTTTGAGCCTAGTTCATTTTGGGCCATTGTATTGGGTCAAAGGTGTAATGGCATAGGATAGGCTTACGGGGTATTTGGGCTACCGGGTGTAAGTGGGTCTGCTGGGTAGCTTGAGGCTTGTTAGGTATAACGGGTCTGTGTTTGGGCTCTTGTAAACTGGACTTTTTATGAACTGTTAAATAAACAATTCTTTGTTTGTTTATTTATTTATTTAGTTTTCAGCCCGGTCAAATTTGGGCTATTACAATATCTATATTATAATCTAGAGTAAATTACACCAATAGTCACTTAATTTTGGGATAGCTAACAAAACAGTTAATCTGGTTTTAATTCAGTCACTCAACTTTTGAAAAATAACAAAACAGTCCTTTTAATCATTTTTTGTTACAGACGTAACATCTTCGCTTCTTCTCCTCTCTTTTTTTTTTTCTAAACTTTTGTCGCCGTCGTTCATGGCCTTCTCTAGCCAGTTGTCATCACCAAATGGCTCCTCTTTGCCTCTTCTTAAATCTCACTTCAAATTTCCCAATAGGCTTTTAAAATCCCAAGATTAAGACCTTAAAGCTTCAAATAAGGCTTCAATAGATCTTCGTCGTCCACCGTCTGATCACATCATATTCTTGCCACAGCTTTTCTTCGACAAACCATGACTATTGACCACTCGAATCATCGCATTGGTGGCTTAAGTTCTCCAACCCGCAAAACCTGAAATGGGTGTGGGTTTCTTCTTTTTTGGTTCTATTATTTTTAGTATTTTTTTTACTTCTCTCTTTTGATGCAGGCCAATTTGGGATTCTTATTCTTTTTTTGTTGGTTTGATTTTGGATGCTTGCTATTTGGTATTTCTATTTTTTGTTAATTTTTTTTGTTTTGTCGTCGGTTTTGATTTGTAGCTTCATAACATCGCCGCAAGCAAGAGCTTCGCCCAAACCAATGCCGATGAATGGGCTGTGATGGGATCTCCCTTGACGTTAGCCCAAGCAACTATTTTGATGCTAGCCTCAACATTTTCGTCGTCGATTTTCAATTTTCACTACAATGGAAAAAAAATCAAGCTTCATGGTAGCACTCAAGCTTCATGGTAGCTAAAAGCTTTTCCAAGTTTTGTCTGCCAAATTTTTTTTCCCATTCTTGGCCCTAATTTTAGGCAAATTTTGGGTAAATACCATGTCAATCTGCCATGTCAGCTAATTGGATTTCCAATGTGGCAAGTTAACTAGCCACATCAGCTAGTTAACTTGCCATATCAGCGGTCCCGTTAAAACAGTAACAGAAAATGCTAATAAGTGACTGATTTGTCACTTTTTGATAACATTAGTGACTGTTTTGGGTTTTTTTTTAAAGTTGAGTGACTGAAAGAAACCTAAGTGATGTTTTGTCAGCTACCCCAAAGCTGAGTGACTGTTGGTGTAATTTACCCTATTATCTATTTTAGATTTTGGTTTTAACATAAAATTTAAAAATTCTTTATCACATTTTTACTCATTAGATTTTATCATTATTTTTAAATAAATTTAAAAATAATTATTATATATTTATATTATCTTAAATTTTTAAATATATAATTAGAATTTTTAAAATTTAGATAAATATTTAATTAAGTAAAAGATTAATTTAGACAATTTATCCATTTCATTTAACTTAATATTAAAAATAATTATCATACTTTTTTAAAAAAGTATATTTTTTAAAATTACGTAATTTATCTATTCATTAGATTCATCATTATTTTCAAATAACTTTAAAATAATTATTATATATTATATTATCTTAAATATTTAAACAAATAATAAATTTTTTTAAAAATTTAAATAAATATTTAATTAAGTAAAAAATTATTAAATAATTTATCCATTTATATATATTAATATATTAATATCTATTTAACTTAAATCTTTATTTATATATATTATATATATTAATATCTATTTTAAAATTTCATTTTAACATAAAAATTAAAATTAGTCATCACTAAAAGAAGTATTTAATAATATTTTGATTGAAGGGTAAAAAACACCCTTAGTAAAAAAAAAATTGCAATTAAGCCATTTGGAAAAAAGTGCATCCTATTGAGCTCTTAGTGATCCCAAAAAATCAACAAAACCCTTTCGTTAATGAAAATCGATAGTTGATAGGTTTGAATGCTAACTTTGTTAACGTGACAAACGACAGACTTGTCATGTTAACGTGATGGACGATGTTGACACGACATGCTAACATGACACACATGCATGGCATGCCATGTCAGCAAAAAATAAAAAATATATTTTAAAAAATAATAAATATATATACATATAGAATGAACCTAGACAATATTTTGTCTAGATTCATTTCAATTTGGACAACCATTTGTTCAACTTTATCCAAGATGAGTACAAAACTATAATATTATAAAAATTATTAAAATTTACTAAAAATTATAAATATGTTATAAAAAATTAAATATGTTAAAAATTTCAAAAAAATCAATAATTTATAAAAAATATAAAAATAAATAAAAATGTGAAATTTGGTGCTAGAATGAATTACACCGTAGTGCAAGAATGAATTGCACTGAAGTGCAAGAATGAATTGCATCGAAGTACTAGAATACTTCCGCCAAATAAACATGAATCCTATGACATGCCTGTTGGAAAATTAGGTTTGGAAAACGCAGTGGAAAATAAATTTAGGGAAAAACTAGAGTTTTAAATCTTTTTTTCAAAACAAGAACTTGGTTGTGATATCTAAAGTAATAAACACTTAATCAAAATTTTACCTTTTCGATTTGTTTAGGATGAACGCTTCGACCAAGTAGTCTTCTCTGTAACAACCCATTTTTGAGTCGGAACAGTGGTTTCGGAACCACAAATCTGAAGTAGAAATATTTATTTTTATTATTTCTTTAAAGTCTACAGTATGATTGAATGATTGTGTGAAAATTTTGTTAAGAAATTTTATCAATAGAGTGTCCAATTTGACTAATAGGACTAAATTGCAATAGGTGCAAAATGTGTGTTCTAGAAGCTAGAGGTGTCTAATTGAAATGAAATTTTATATTGGAGGTCCTTAAATGGTAATTAGACCATTATACTTTAAGTTGGACAAAAATGGATATAAAATTTCAAAGTTTTAAGTGAAGGGAATTTTGGTCATTTGGTAAATAAAGACAAATAAAACTAATAAAAAGATGTCATCTTCCCCAATTTAATCCCCCCATGGCCGAATTTCTCAAGAGAAGACATAGCTAGGGTTTAGCCACTTTCAAGCTCGATTGTAAGTCCGTTCTTGTCCTATTTTTAATATTTTTATATTTTTGAGATCGGTGTAACCTAATCTAGCTATTTCAAGGTCTAATTTGAAAGAAAATCAAAGTCTAGAGTTTTACCCATGTAGAATATTTGTTTATTTTGATGTCTAATGATAGAAAATGTATGTTTGATGTTAGGTAAACAACATTTACCAAGTGATTTTTGATGAAAATGTCAAATAGGGACCTATTTGTAAAAGTTGTAAAATGTGTGTAAAAATGTGAATAAATGAAAAATGTAGACTGATATGAGTATTAATAATATTCGGCTAGGCTTGGGTAATGAAGAAATCAAATGAAAATCATTTTACGAGCCTAGGGACTAAAATGTAAAAAGTTGAAAAGTTAGGAAAAAAATGTAATTTTTGCCATAAGATGTTTTTGGGATTAAATTGAATAATATGATGATTGAATGAGTTAAATGTGGTATTATAGATCAAGAAAGGCGAGGTTCTGACCTAGACCGGGGAAAGAACAAGGTTGTGGACTAAATCAAACTATTAGCCATTTTGTATCGAGGTAAGTTCGTATGTTAAAAATAAGCTTTAATTTGGTTGTATCTTATTGATTTAATATTGCATGAATTGTATGTTTGATAGATGTGGATGAGTTTAATCCTATGAACGAGTTCGAAGACGAATCGACAAGTAAGAAATCCTGTTTGAACCTTAGGAATAGGGTAGGATACAAGTGACATGTGACTAGGGTTAGCATGTGTTATGTGATCATGTGATCCAGGTGCTGGTCTTGTACGTCCTACCTGTGGCTGAGTATTCCGGCATATGTTGCGGATACTTGACAGTTTGTGCGAGCAGCACCGCTTAGCTACGTCTTGACTGACAGCTTGTGTGAGTAGGCCCATTGACAGCTCGAGAGTGAGCAACTATGTGATATGAGATTTGAGGTAGCATTGGCTACATGTGTGGCACTTAGTGTGCAAATTTCCCGAGTATCTGACATTGTTATTCTGAGTGGTTCAAGGGTATGTCAAAGATGAGATTATGTGTAAGTTCATTTCGAGATGGTTCAGGTATGTGTGTAAAGCTCATGTTTATTAAATTCTTGAAATGATGAAAATGAGGTAAGTTTTGTGATGAAATGTATTATGATACTATGGTAAATTTACATTTAATTATGTTATATTATTTGAATGTTATATGCATGGTAAGGTTGCTTATTTCTTACATACGAGCTTACTAAGCTATATAGCTTACTCCGTTTATTTTTCATGTTTTATAGTGTCGCCAAGCTAGCTCGGATCGGAGATCGTCAGAGACTTGAATCACACTATCAAACTTTCATTTTGGGTATTGATGATCTTAGTATTTTGAAAGTATGGCATGTATAGGGACTTGGTCATTTTGTTATATGTGTCATTATGTTGTGGCCAAAAATATTGGCTTGTAATTGTCAAAGGTTGATATGGTAATTGGCTATGTAACTTGGCTCATTTTGATTGGAATGGTTGTAAGCATATCTAGATGTATATATATTTATGTACGCATGCATGTGCAATCATCCTTGTGTGATGTGGTCTATTAATGCTTGGTGAATGATGGAATTGTGATTTAAGGCATTAATGTGAAATGTTTGATGATATGATCTATGGATGAAATGATAAAATTTGTGTAAAATTAAGTATCTTGAGAGTAGTCAATTGTGGTTTGATAAATGTTGTGTGTACGATAGATGTTGATATTGTATTGGCATGTGTTGGTCATAAATGTGGATGTTTTGGTTGCCTAAGTATATTATGTTTTGTGCCTTTGAATTGGTGTAGGTGTATGTGTGAATAAAGGTGGCAAATGGCTTGGCAAATAGCCTTTATTTTGTCTACACGGGTAGACATACGGGCGTGTGTCTAGTCCGTGTGTGACACATGGTCTGCCACATGGGCGTGTGTTCCGGCCGTGTGTCCCTTGCACCTTAATTTTGGAGAAACAGAATGCTCAGAATTGAGCATACGGGCAGAGACACGGGTGCGTGTCTCAGCCGTATGGATGGCACGGCCTCGAACACGAGCGTGTGCCCTGGCCGTGTGAAGTCTGCACTTATTTTATGAAAATTTATTTTCCACACGGCCTAGCACACGGGCGTGCGACTTGTCCGTGTGATCTCAATTTGTTCATGAGTTACAAGTCAGAGAGTTACACGGGGTCGGCACACGGGCGTGGGTAGCCACACGGCCTGCTCACATGGGTGTGTGACCTTTGTTTAGTGGAATTTTTTTTTTAAGTTTTGTAAACATTTCTAAAGTTCTCAGTTTAGTCCTGAACCACTTCCAATGCATGTTTTGGGCCTCGTAGGCTCGTACTAAGGACTTCATGATTGAACGTGAATGGTTTTAATTTGGATGCAAATTTATGACTTTTAATTGTATGATTGCTTGTAATGTGAGTCCGGTAATGCCTTGTACCCTATTTCAGCGTCGAATACGGTTAAAGGGTATTACATTCTCCACTATCCTCAAGCTCATGTTTGCCGAGTATGAGCTCGTTTCGAATAAAAAAAATTTCACAAAAATTATCAATGGGGTAATTTTTCAATTTCTTTAAACTTTTGGGCCAAGTTGTCAATAATAAAAATATCTCTAGAAAATTTTTAAAATAATCTCTTTAGAAAATTTTCTGTCTATAACTTTCTCTTGAATTCAAGTGTATGTAAAAAAATGACCCAAGACTCTCTTTATATAGGGGGAGTTTAGAGAGTTCAACTATGATTAAACTTAATCACTTTAATATTAAATTAATATAATACTTATCAAGATAAATATTATATTAAATTTAATATTAAATCTTATTAAATTAATAGAATATTTATTTATGAGATAAACCTTAAATTGAATTTAATATTAAGATAATCATTTTAATATTAAATTAAAAAATACTATTAAGATAAGTACTAAATTAATATTAATATTAAATATATTAAAATAATATTATTTCTGAAATAGTTAATCTGAAATCAAATTCTTTGGTAGAGTTCTAGTAGGAGTGTAATTCTTCCACTGCTCAACCACCAAAGACCTACCGTCATCGACCATTTGCCGGCCATTAGAATGCTGTTATCGCAACCGTCGACCCCTCGAGCTAGTTCATTGCTACTGGTTCAGTTTGGGCCAGTGATAGCCCGAACAATCTGGTCCAGCCATCGGTTGGACCATCAGCCCGATTTTACATACTAGGCCCTGTTTGACCAGTTTTTAGGTTTTGGTCCCGGTTTTGGGCTCTTGAGCCCAATTTACAATTTCAGGTCTAATTTTCAAGTTCAATTACCCATTGGGCCAATTGTCTAACTTGAAAATTAATCTCCAAAAATATCATGTTAATTTTAATTAATTTAATTTTACTTAATCAAAATTAAATTTTTCAAAAATCACTTAGAATTTCCAAATTAGTTGTAACGCCCCAAAATTTGTTAATTTCAGCTTTTGTAAATTTGACATAAATATCTGTCTGCTTTAGTGGTTATGTGTTCTGGGTGTGTGTGGGAGATCCCAAGTTCAAGCCATGACTTTGGCTAAATTTTGGTATTTTTCTAAATCAAGCCCTATCTCTGGTCAGTAGGCTTTTAATTAATTGTTTGTAAGTATATAACAGAATGGGTCTGCTGGTCTGCTAGTTAAGTTGAGTGTTGTGATGTTGGAGGACTTGTGTTTGAATCCCTACATGAGCAAGGGGGTTGATTTTTGCTTGGTGGATTGTAGAAGTTTCAGTTTAGCCGAAATACTGAGGTGGTTGTGACTAGAGGGATTGTGGGAGTGAAAGTAGGAGAGGATTTAGGGATTTGTGATCAGAATGTTAGTTTCTTGAGAATCTTTCTTTCTTTTTCAAAATTTCGGTGACTCTTGGGGAAAAAGTCCTGATGTTTTCTTCCTTTCCTCTATTCTCCCATATTCGGCTTTTACTCTTCCTTCTTCCATCTTCTCTTTGATTTTGTTTCTTTTTGTTGGCTTTCACCGTCACCTTCGCTAGTTCAATTTTCGTCACACGTTTCGATAAGTAGGTTCTCGTGGTTTCTAAGTTGTGAATATTAAGTTTTTGATTGGGTTATTGTCACTTTGGCAGCAGCAAATTGTGAGGAACAAGGTTTTCTTCATGCTGGTTCGTGATTGACTAATTCAAGGATGAGTATCTCGATTTGGGTTTGGTTTTAGTTCGACTTCTAAGTGTTTAATTCAATGCTTTATTGGTCGATTATAGGTTCTGGAGTGCTCAGAAGTGTTTTTACATCTAAATCGTACTAGGTGCGTACCCAAAAACATAGAAACCGTACCATGTAGTCACCCGTGTGGTAGGCCGTATACCCTAACACGGGCGTGTGATCGACGAGGCCAGGCCGTGCGTACTAGACACGATCGTGTGATGGCCAAGTAGGCTGTGTGCAACACATAGGCTACACTGATTTGGGCCGCGTGGGCCACACGGGTGTATAGGCCAACACGGATAGTCCACATGGACATGTGGGAATTTGGGCCAGGCCGTGTGGTCCACACAGGCCAAGGCCAATATAGACGTGTGGGCCACACGAGCGTATGGGCCCACACGGGCAGGCCACATTGGCGTGTGAGCCCATTTTTACTGAAATGACTATTAAAGTTGCACGAGTCACCCAAGCCGACTGTGAACCTTTCGTAGGGTCAGTAAGCAGTACTTAGACCCTTAACTGTGTGATATTGATTATGTGTATTATGTACTGAGCTTATTATATACAAGCATGTATACCGAACTGAATGTGTATATGACAAACCTGTGATAGCATGACATTTCATTGTATGTTGCATTGCATTGGGTTGGGTTAATATTATTTGGAGGAAGTGTACTGAAAGGATCTTAAGCCTAATATACTGGCAGCTCAGCTACAAATTACTATTTTGTGCCACATTCGGTACTACCTAGAGTGTAGGGATAGGTGGGTTGATTTAATCCCTACATGGAGTTTAGGGTTGGACAGAGATGGTGTGTAGAGACTAGATGGGTAAGACTTTGTTACTGAATACTGCATGGCTGCCACTAATACTGTGATGGGCTAAAGCCCTACTGCATATTTGATCTTTGTCTTGAGATGGGTGAGGCCCAAATCATTCGATGATCTTCGAAAAGGGCTTAGGCCCAAGATCATTATATAATGCATGTACTTTGTGATTTGCTATTGTTTGTTTTCTGTGGGATTGCATACTGAGTTTACGTAAACTCACCCTTTTGTTTAAATGTGCACAGGTAATCCTCAGATCTAGACGGATCGTTGCAGTGGAGAACTCGACTGTGATCACAATTTTCGACTGTTATGGACTTAAATATGATTCTTGGTTTTATTTTTATTGGTTACACTTTTGGGTTGTAATTTGGACTTTTGGACTTTTGTTTGGTTTTGGGGTATTTTTACTTCTTTACTTTATGGATTTTAAACTACTAGTCGTAGGAAACCTTAGTTTTCAAAAGAAACAAATGTTTTATCAAGAAATACATGATTATTTAAACTGTTTTAAAAGCTTTCACAACGAATAACGTTTTGAAACCACCGATTAAATGAGTAACACGATTTAAAAGCTAATAAGAGATAAAAAATGTTTAAACAGATAATGGTTTTATTGAGATGGCACGATTTTCAAACGTCCTATCATGTGAAATCACTAGATTCAACCATAATGTCTAGGCTGGGTTTGGGGTGTTACATTTAGTGATATTAGAACCAGGTTGCAAAACTCAGCTGCGGATTATGGGTTTTAAATTTGGTCTTTGAAGAATTGATTTTCAAATGATCTGAAATGTTTCTACTGAGTATGTGGTACACCGAGTCTCTGGCGCCGATCCTATAAGTATTCTAAAACTGATATATGCTTTAATTAAAAATGCTATGCTATTCTGAAACTACTATAGGTAGTATACTGTGAAAATACTCTTGTTAGTATATCTTGAAAACTGTAGTTAAACTGAAACTATAGTAAACTACTAGAGATTGCGACAAACGAAAACAAACTCTGAACTTCTGGTACTGTTTTACATAAAATATTTGTTAATAGACACTGGAATTGTAACTGATTCATAAAAATTAATATAGATAAATTCAATTAGATATGAGCACATAAGGTATTCGCGAATGGGGTACTAGAGGCCGAGGTATAGGCCGTAGCGGGGCTCGAGTTGAGTCCTCGTCATTGGCCAGCCTGCCAAATTTGGATACGAGTGAGACGCCAGTGTTGCCTACTACTGAGACTAGGTCTCAAGATCACATGGCTGGGGACGACGCATTGTTCCAGGCTATGCTCAGGATTTTGGAGAGGGTCGCTGGGCCCAATATTGGATCTGGGGGCCGAGGGTCAGTTACGAAATGACTCTGGTCCAATGGAGCTGAGTTATTCAGGGGTGTCACTAGAGTCGCCCCTAATTTGGCCGAGTATTGGATTGAGGCCATGGAGAGGATCATGGATGACCTGGATTGCAACCCCAAGCAGAAATTTAAGGGTGCAGTCTCACTGTTGAGGGATGAGGCTTATCAGTGGTGGCTTACTGTTAAGGAGGGCACTCAGCTTGAACATTTGACTTGGGAGTTCTTTAAGACCGCCTTCCAAGGGAAATATGTGGGAGCCAGTTACGTGGACGCTCGTAGGAGGGAATTTTAGATTTTGACACAGGGAGATCAAACAGTGGCCGGGTATGAGGCCAAGTTTCTGAGATTGAGCCGCTATGCGCGAGGTATGGTGGCATCTGACTACGAGCGATGTGTCCGCATTGAGGATGGCCTCAGGGATAACTTAAGGGTTCTGAGAGCTCCATAGAGGGAGTGAGATTTTTCTACCTTAGTCAAGAAGGCGAAGATCACCAAATAGGTTAAGCGCACTGAGCTCTAATGTAACAGCCCGATTTTGGGCTAGTTAGAAAGTGGTTCCAAGACCACAAATTCGATGTAAAAAAAATTTAATTTTATTATATTTTTATGGTCTACAATTTCACAGAATGATTTAATGACAATTTTGTTTGAAAATTTTGACATTTGAGTACTCAATTTAGTCAAAAGGACTAAATCGTAAAAAGTGCAAAACTTGAGTTCTAGAAGCAACAGGTGTATAATTGCTATGAAATTTTAAATTGGAGGTCCCTAAATGGTAATTAGACCATTGGTTAATTTTTTGGGCGAAAATGGACATGAAATAGGTGAAATAGAATATTTTTAAGTTAGGGGCATTTTGGTCATTTAGTAATTAAAATGAATTAAAAACAAAATTAAAAGCTAATTTTTGTCCATCTTCAACCCCATGGCTGAATTTCATAAGGGAAAACCATGGCTAGGATTTTTTAAGCTTTCTGGCTCGATTGTAAGTCCGTTTTAACCCCGTTTTTAATGATTTTTATGTTTTTGAAATCCTCGTAACAAGATCTACCTATCTCTACCATTTATTTAAGCTAGGGTTCATGTTCAAAAATTTACCCATGTGTTTCATGCATGTATTTTTGATATTTAATGGAGGAATATGTAAGTTTGATGTGTGATAAACATCTTTTACTAAATGATTTTCGGTAAAAATGCCTAAAAGGACTAATTTGTAAAAGTTATGAAATATGTCATAAAAGTGTGATAAAATGAAAAATTTGGGTTGCTATTGTTATAAAAAGGGTTCGGCTAGGCTTAAAGAGTAAAGAAATTGAATGAAAATCATTTTACGAGCTTAGGGGTAAAAGTGATATTTTAGGGGCAAAAGCATAATGCCATAATATGATTTTTGGGCCACAATGAATAATGCAACTAATAAATAAGCTAAATGTGATATTTTAGATCAAGGAAAACAAGGTTTGGACCTAAAACGAGGGAAAAACGCGTATTTGATGGTTAGGACTTTTTCACCATTTTTGGTATCGAGGTAAGTTCGTATGCGTTCGTATGTGAGTAATGCAATATGCAATCTATTTTAAATGCTTAAATATTGCATGTATGGTAAGTAAATATATAATTGATGTGATGTTGTATCATGTTTTTAATGCTTAAATTTTATTATGAATTATGCTTTGATTATTCCATGAGATACAATTGGTGTTATGGATATTGAAATCAACATTACGAGCAAGTTTGACAGAAATCTGGTATCGAAGAATCCCGTTTGAACCTTAGGAATAGTTTAGGATACAAGTGACATGTCACTAGGGACTGTGCAATCTGAGCTCATAAGTTATGTGGTCTGATCTCATGATATATGTGACACATGTTATGGGGTTCTGGGTGCTGGTCTTGTATGTTCTACCGGTGGCTGGGTAGTCTGCATGTGTTACAGATACCTGAAAGCTTGTGTGAGCAACCCGTGTAGCTACATCCTGACCGACAGCTCGAGTGAGCAGGCCCGTGAGTAGCTCGAAAGTGAGTAACATGTGATATGTGATATGAGGTAGTGATGGATACATATGGGGCACTTAGGTGTGAGATTCCGATGTATCAAATGGTATTCCAAGTGTACAATGGGTGAATTATCGAGTAACTTGACAGAAGACCCAATGGGTAAGTCAATAAGAAGAATGAGTATGAGTTGTGTTACGAGTTGGTACAGGTATGTACGTAAAGTTTATAAGCTATGGCTTCGCGATATTATGAGCTCATGATCACTATGAAAGTAACGTTGAGTTAACCTTGTGATTATTGGTTTATGTGTAAGATGTATAAATACATGGTTAAGTTGATTGGTGCTTATGAAAAAGGCTTGTAGGCCAAATTGATTGGAGATATTATTGTTGCTAGATTAAGTCAAGTTAAGTGAAATTATGTTGGTAAATCAAAAGAATAAGCATTGGGAATTGATTTCATTACAACTTAAGATTTATAGCCACTTTATGTTAACTTGTGTTTATATTGTTAGGCATGGTATATGATTGGTACGAGTTGCTATTATTTTCATACAGACTTACTGAG
This sequence comes from Gossypium anomalum, assembly GCA_025698475.1. Taxonomy (NCBI): domain Eukaryota; kingdom Viridiplantae; phylum Streptophyta; class Magnoliopsida; order Malvales; family Malvaceae; genus Gossypium; species Gossypium anomalum. The sequence goes on along the minus strand of CM046963.1, from coordinate 31,926,042 downwards.
CTATGAAGCTTAACCCCTTTCTTTCCCACCTCTTATAAGTTTATTCAGCTAGCTCGGGTTAGAGTGTGCAAATAAGGGTGGAAAATGGCTTGGTAAATAGCCATTTTCTTGGCCACACGTGCAGTGACATGGCCATGTGTCTCAACCTTGTGAAGGACACGGCCCCAGGACACGGGCGTGTGACTTGGCCATGTGACCCCAAATTGTGCATGACATCATAAATAGAGAATTACATGGGCTGAGGACACAGGCGTGTGTGACCACATGGCTTACCCACTCGGGCGTGTCCCAAGCCACACGGGCGTGTGATCCCTATTTTGATGAAAATTTTTTGAGTTTTCTAAAGTTCTCAATTTAGTCCCGAACCACCCTAATGTATGTTTTGGGCCACGTAAGCCCGTAATAGGGATGATATGCATCTGCATGAATGGTTTTAAATTGGATGAAATTTTATGGCCCGGTTTTGTATGATTGGTTATGTTTAAGTCCGGTAATGCCTCGTACACTGTCCCAGCGTCGGACACGGGTAAGAGGTGTTACATTTAGTGGTATCAGAACTATGGTTTAGTCGATTCTCGGACTAACATAGCGTATGTGAGTCTAGTTATACATGCCATATTACTACTTGTGATAGTGTGATATCTCTCGACTCTGACGAAATTGTTTTGTTAAGACAGAGATGACTTCCAATCGAGCTATTTTTTGATAATACTGATAATGATATTGAAATGATTGAAATGTGCTTATGATGTGTCAAATTTGGAAAAAGGTATGAATAAAAATTCATGATATGTATGTGTTAATGTACGAAATGAAATACCCACAAGTTGAGAAATGTGAAAAGTGGAATGAAATGAAAGTTTATACGGTGATAAGCCCATCCATGTTTGTTTGGCATGCATATGATGTTATGTGCCCAACATATTTGATTAAGTGAATACGATAAGTAAATTTACTCAAAATGTGTGTTTATGTACACTTGTTTGAATAAGATAATTGAAAAAGTTCGTGTAACATGACTATGCATGTTAATTAGCTTGAAGTGAATTATGTAACTGTGATGATATGATGTTGGTGATGAATGCTATGTCATATGTGTGTACTTATAAGAGTTAAATTAGAGGCTTTATGACCTCACCCCCGTACTAGTGTTACTTTATAATGAAAATTCACGAGAACCATGTGGAATAAGTCCATAAGTGTGAAACTAAAGAGTTTAGTGGTGAAATAATTAGTAATGCGTACATAGATAAGAATAGTTTGGAAAGTGAAAATAATTTTGGAAGGATATCAGAATGTTTTAAAGATTATACAAATTATGCAATGTCACGGATAAAGAAGAAGTTAGTCTTGGCTAATCGACTCAATTAGGTATGAAGTCTAAAGATATGTTTGTTAAAAATTCTCCCGAATTGGTTTTCATTAGTGAGTGGAATAATACGGGGTTTATGATGACAAAATTAGTCAGAGAAATGATATTTGAGTAGTAAAGATGTCTGTGTGTGTGGCAGTTACAGTTGAAATGAATATGATAATCTTTTCTAGGTATTTTATATATTCTTTTATCCTCAGAGATATACGTGTGATTGTTCAGTTTCTGATGGAGTTCTTATGTTTCGAGAATGCTAGCTAACTATGATGTTAGATGAAAACCCTGTTGGTTTGGTCGGTTTATAATCGATATTTCTTTATCTCTTCGAAATTCTATTCTAATATGTTGGAATAAAGTCAATGGTAAAAAAAAAAATTATGTGAGATTATTCTTATGTTTCTACTGATTATGGTTTTGTTTTATATATATGGAAAATATATTATCTCTGTTATGATGGAAGTCCAGAGCCGGTAAGCATTGTTTTTCTACTAGTTTTCTCTGAAGAATCATCAAGATCTCTATTATTTTCTTATGAGTTATGTTCTCAGACTTTCGGTATGGTATCGTATCTTGGATTTATTTATCTCAATTTTCCTATCATTCTTATTTCGTGAATTATCAACCATGGCTCATCTTGAAATTGTGTTCTTTGACTTGTGATAACTATGTCTATTATGGTTGTATTTCTGGTTTGATCATAGGAACGTGGTGACTCAGGTATCTGGGTGAATGGTTTGGGTCTCGTAAGCCCATAATAGGGATGATATACATCTGCATGAATGGTTTTAAATTGGATGAAATTTTATGGCTCGATTTTGTATGATTGGTTATGTTTACGGTCGGTAATGCCTCATACCCTATCCCGGCGTCGGACACGGGTAAGCGGTGTGATAGCCAAGACCGCGATAGAGAGAGAGGTAGGAACAAGAAAGATTCAGAGCCCTCGAGTTCTGTATAAAGGCCTAAGGAAAATGCCAGAACTGATGGGCCAGTTAGAGCTGGGCCCCATGTTGCTGCTACTAGATAGCAGCCGTGTGTTGATTGTGGTAGACGCCATCAGGGCGAGTGTTGGAGGAGGACTGGAGCGTGTCTAAGGTGTGGATTATTGGATCATCGCATTAGGGAGTGTCCATTGAGGGCCGATCAGATGCAAGCTCAGGGTACTAGTAATGCACAGCCACAGAGGGTAGTACAACAACCACCAAGAGGCCATGGTCAGGCTAGGGGTGGTAATGGCATGGGCTGTGGGCAGAGAGCACCAGACAGAGGTGCTGGACAGACTGAGGCAAGGCAGCTAACTCTAGTATATGCTATACGTTGCCAAGAGGATGGAGATGCTCCGACATCATCACTGCTACGTTCCTTATTCATGATGTACCTTATATTGTATTGATAGATATAGGATCCACTCACTCCTATATAGCCTGTACTGTGTTTGAAAACTTGGGGATTTTGGTTGAGAGCACAGTGAGGTTATCATATTGAGTCGTTGGGGCAATCTATAAGGGTTAACAAGTTGTTTAGAGACATCCATTTAGAGGTTCAAAGGGCAATCTTTCTGGCTGATCTGATGGAGCTTCCATTTGGGGAGTTTGACTTTATTCTGGGTATGGACTGGTTGGTCAAGCACCGTGTCAGTCTCGACTGTACGACTAAAAGGGTCTTCTTAATAATTGAGGAGGATAATGAGGTAGTCTTGATTAGAGAATGCTGAAATTATTTGTCTAATGTGATCTCTGCACTGGTGGCGGAGAAACTGTTTCGTAAAGGATGTGGGGCGTACTTGGCCTATGTAAGTGTTTCTGCTTCTGGGGACTTTACAGTAAGGGAATTTCAAGAAGTCTTTCTTGAGGAGCTACCAGGTTTACCTCCGAATCGGGAAGTGGAGTTTGGGATTGATCTTTTCCTTGGTATAACTCTGGTGTCTACTGTTCCCTATCGGATGGCACCAAAGGAGCTTTCTGAGCTTAAGGCCCAGATTCAGGAGTTGTTGGGTCGTGAGTTCATCCGCCCTAGTGTGTCTCCGTGGGGAGCACTGATACTGTTTGCTAAGAAGAAGGATGGATCCATGAGGATGTGCATCGACTACTGTCAGCTAAACAAGTTGACCATTAAGAACAAGTATCCACTTCTGGGGATAGATGATTTGTTTGACCAGTTCCGAGGGGCGTCTGTATTTTCCAAGATTGATCTTCATTTTGGATATCATCAGCTGAGGGTTATGGAAGCTGATGTATTTAAGACGGCATTTAGGACTCATTATAGACACTACGAGTTCCGGGTGATGCCATTTGGATTGACGAATGCACCAGCGGCTTTCGTGGATCTAATAAACCTAGTATTTCAACCTTATCTAGATCGGTTTGTGGTGATGTTCATCAATGACATATTGGTTTATTCAAGGATTGATGATGAGCATGACGAGCACCTTAGAGTTGTTCTTCAGACTGTGAGGGAAAAACAGCTTTATGCTAAGTTTAGCAAGTGTGAGTTCTAGTTGTGTAAAGTAACATTTATGGGTCATGTGGTTTCTGCTGAGGGGATTCGTGTTGACCCTCAAAAGATTGAGGCTGTGTTGGACTGGAAGTAGCCTAGGAATGCGTCTGAGATCCGCAGTTTTCTGGGGCTGGCGGGTTATTATCAACGGTTTGTGGAAGGCTTCTCATTGATTGTAGCTGTAACACCCCAAACCTGGCCCGGACGTTATGGCCAGATCCAGTGTGTCACGTTGAAGATTTTTATCGAAAACCTTATTTTCATTGAAAACCTTTCTTTAAATAAAAACTATTCCTTCTTGTATGATAATAATTACTTTGTAAAATCTCTTTTCAGTTGTGGAAGCTTTATTTAAAACAGATGATCTATGAAAACTTGTCATTTAAAAATTGAATTGCGAAAACATAGTATTTGAAAGTAGTTATGGTTTAGGAAAACCATGTTCTACTTCTAATAAATATAAAGCATAAAAATAATAATAAACCTAATTTGAAATAATAACCAGAGGAAAGACCTTATTACAATCCGAACTGAAATAAATTGAAATACTAGAAATTATAGGCTTAAGAAAACTAGTCTGAGCTGTCTTGCTATCTGGCCACCTTGGAGTCCCTCCAACCGTTGAACCACCTACTGAGGATCACCTGAGAAAAATAAAAGAGGGGGTGAGTTTTCGAAAACTCAGTGTGTACAACCCTCGGCAAATAGTAAAGCATGCAATAGCAAGTCTTTTTGGGCCTGAGCCCAATTCAATATCAGAACAGATGTAAAGCAATCAAATATGCACGAATCCCATCCATCCAACTGCTACACACCATCTCCATCCCCCAATACACACCATGTAGGGATATAAATATCGACCTACCCATCCGATACACTCCAATGGTAGCCTGGTTGCAGTACTACCTACGGTTGCAGCAAAGCTGCTAATCGTATATTGGGCATAAAAAGGAATTAGTGGATCCACGGTCATCAAGCAACCATGCGATCCTCATATACTTCCTTCGTTCCATACTTCCCAACCCATATGCAACCTAAACAGAATATCATATGAATGCAGCAGGTATACATGTAACATCCATAAATCTTACATTCAACACAAGGGGTATTTTAGTCATTTTTGCCCTTAGTGGTTTTTTGGTAATTTTTCTTTATTATGGGTTATTACTTGCCTTGGCCCGTTAACAAGTCCTCGTTGGCTAAAGCGAACAGATACTATGCACCAGGTAGGAATCTAGAGAAGAGGAAGTGGGCCAATAAGACCGCTTAAGTACCAAGCTCTCCCTAGATCCAATCCTAGACATGCATATATCCATTGCCACACCTTAACCTTATAGCTTGTCCACGGTCACAATTAATTAATTAAGTTTTAAGTTTTATGTCTGTTTAAATAGTTGTCAGATACTAGGCCCAAAACCCTTTACAAAGCCCAAACGAGTCTACATACATACATATGGCCCACTTGGCCCAATCTCATTCATATGGCCCATTAGGCCCAAAGCACATTCATATGGCCCATTAGGCCCAAATCACATTCATATGGCCCGTCAGGCCCAATCACATTCATAGTTATGCAATCATATGATTTTTTCATCACTTAGTAACAAATTGCCAACTTTGCCTATTATGGGCCCTACAGCCCATCGGGCCCATTTAGCACATTCTTGCCCGGTTGGCCAATACATGGCCCAAGTCCACAAAATTGCTCATGGGGCCTCTGATAACCTATCAGTTTCCCCTTACGAGTGTCTGCGCACTCACAAGACTATTGTAGGCAAACCTCTAACTTTTCGACATTTCGACTTTTCGGCATTTCGGGATTTGTTGATCCACTGTGTGTGTGCAGTGTATGTACACAGATGATACTAAAACGTGCTGCAATCTCCTCAGCCACGAAACTATAAACAATGTCACTCAACTATTAATCACACACTTATCAAATACAATCACCAAAAGTTGAAAATCTCACATTTGCCTTACCTTGAACGACAAGCCTTAATAGCCCTTCCTTGATCACCAATCATGAGTACTCCTTAAATCCAAAACCCCAAAATGCCTAAGGAGCAATTCAAAACAAATCTAAAATCTGAGATTCGATACTAATCCCACAAGAATCGGCCGAAGTAGAGGGAGTAGCGGCGGCACAGAGGGTATTCGGCTTTTGAGTTTGTATGGTGAAAAGGTTTATTCGGCACAAATAAGAAGAAGAGTAGAAGGAATCAGCTAAAACCAAAGGTGAATCAAAAGAGAATTTAAGAAGAGAAAGAATGGAAAATCGGCAAGCAAGGAACAAGGAATTCGGCTTTTGAGCACTTAGAGAGAAAAGTGTTTCGATAATACAAAAATGAGAAATTCAGCTAAAGGAAGAGAAGTAATTTTGGCAATACCCTAGAATCCCCAAAATCGACACCTATATATACTATAGTAGAATTTACCTATCCCCAAATTCCCTATTCGGCTCCACTTCTCTACACCCATCACCTCCTAACTTTTCTCCCTGATAACTCCTAAATCCTTTCCTTAAATTTCTCCTCTAATCACTCCCTTCAGAGTTCACATCCAACACCACTACTGGCCATTTATTGAGCAAAAATAAATCCTTCTTTTGAGCAATAAGGGATTCGGTCCCCAAACCTCCTTGTCATGCATGTGACGTCACCTCTAAAGCCCCACATGTGACGCTACTTGCCACTCCAACACAAGGCTCCTTGTGTCCAATTCCTCATTCATTTATTTAAAAACCAAACTACTTGCCATCAAGGTTCTTTTAATTATTAAACTTTAATTTCCTTCACCCCAAAGTTCGAACTCAAAACTTAACCAGGCCTAAGCACACCTTTTATCAAAATAGAAAAAGAAAGAAAGTTTGAGATTTTTGGGGTGTTACAGTAGCACCCTTAACTAAGCTGCTACGTAAGGGGGTACCGTTTAACCGGACTGATGTGCAGTGAGAGAGTTTCGAAAAGCTCAAGACTGTACTGACTAAGCTCCTGTTCTGATACAACCTGAATTTGGAAAGGAGTTCACAGTGTATAGTGATGCATCACATGTCGGTTTGGGATGTGTGTTGGTGCAGGATGCTAAGGTGGTAGCATATGCGTCTCGTTAGCTTAAGACACATGAGTCAAACTATCTGACGCATGATTTGGAGCTAGCCACCGTGGTATTTGCACTAAAAATCTGGAGGCGTTATCTGTACGGTGAGAAGTGTATCATCTACACTGATCACAAAAGCCTTAAGTATCTCCTTACTTAGAAGGAGCTGAATCTTAGGCAGCGTAGATGGATTGAGCTGCTTAAGGACTACGACTGCACCATTGAGTACCATCCAAGAAAGGTCAATGTGGTGGCCAATGCATTAAGCCGTAGAGCTATAACTGACTTGAGGGCGATGTTTGCTCGCCTTAGTTTATTTGATGATGGTAGCTTATTAGCCTAGCTTCAAGTTAAATCGACTTAGATTGAGCGAATTAAGGGTAAACAGTTGGAGGACGAGTCCTTGGGTCTTCGGTTTCGACAGATTGGGAGTGGTAGCACTACGAATTTTAGACTGAATAGTGATGGGGTACTCTGTTTCCGTGGGAGAATCTGTGTTCTGAATGATACTGATTTGAGACAGTGTATACTGGAGCAGCACATAGTAGTCCTTATGTTATACATCCTGATGGATATAAGATGTATCGAGACCTTCGTGAGTTATATTGGTGGCCAGGAATGAAACGAGAGGTTACTGATTTTGTGGCTAGATGTCTGACTTGCCAGCAGGTTAAGGCTGAGCATCAGTTACCTTCGTGTTTGGTTAAGTCGGTTAAGATTCTTCTATGGAAGTGGGAGCATGTGACTATGGATTTCGTTAGTGGGTTGCCTTTAAGACCTACTAAGAAGGATTGAGTATAGGTCACCATAGATCAATTGACCAAGACTGCACACTTCATCCCAGTTAGGACAGATTATTCTTTGTAGAAGCTAGCGAAGCTTTATATTTTTGAGGTAGTGAGACTGCATGGGGTACCGGTTTCAATCATCTCTGATAGGGATCCTAGTTTCATGTCTCGATTTTAGAAAAAGTTACATCAGGCTCTCTGGGTTCAAGGTTAGACTTTAGTACTGCGTTCCATCCTCAGACCGATGGTCAGTCTATGAGGGTGATTCAAATACTGGAGGACATGTTGAGGAGTTGTGTTATTGATTTCTGAGACAGTTGGGAGGACTATCTACCGTTAGTGGAGTTTGCCTATAATAATAGTTACCAGTCCAACATTCAAATGGCACCTTACGAGGCTCTGTATGGTCGTAAGTGTCGTACTCCCTTATGTTGGACTAAGTTGGGCGAGCGACGTGTTTTGGGTCATGAGTTGGTTTTCGAGACTAAGGACAAGGTTAGACTGATTAGGGATCGTCTGAAGGCAGCTTTTGACAAACAGAAGTATTATGCTGATTTGAAGAGACGTGAGATTGAGTATTTTGTGGGGGACCTAGTCTTTCTTATGGTTTCTCCATGGAAGAAGATTTTGAGGTTCGGTCGTAAGGGTAAGCTGAGCCCTAGGTTTATTGGGCTATACCAGATTCTGAAGCGAGTGGGACCAGTTGCTTATTAGTTGGAGCTACCTCCAGAGTTAGACCATATCCATGATGTGTTCCACGTCTAGATGTTGGGGCGCTACCGCTCTGATCCTTCTCACATTATCCTTATTGAAGAGATTGAGTTTAGGCCAGACTTGACTTTTGAGGAGGAGCCGGTTCAAATTCTAGATCGCGATGTAAAGGTTCTGCTGAAGAAGCCCATTCCCTTAGTGAAGGTGTTGTGGCGTAATCATAGCACTGGGGAAGCTACGTGGGAACCTGAGGATTCAATACCTTAGTAGTATCCTTATCTGTTCTGACCAGGTAAATTTCAAGGTCGAAATTTCTTTTAGGGGGTGGAGTTGTAACGCCTTAAAATTTTTTAATTTCAGCTTTTGTAAATTTGACATAAATATCTGTCTGCTTTAGTGGTTATGTGTTCTGGGTGTGTGTGGGAGATCTCAAGTTCAAGCCATGACTTTGGGTAAATTTTTGGTATTTTTCTGAATCAAGCCCTATCTCTGGTCAGTAGGCTTTTAATTAATTGTTTGTAAGTATATAACAGAATGGGTCTGCTGGTCTGGTGGTTAAGTTGAGTGTTGGGATGTTGGAGGACTTGTGTTTGAATCCCTACATGAGCAAGAGGGTTGATTTTTTCTTGGTGGATTGTAAGAGTTTCAGTTTAGCCGAAATACTAAGGTGGTTGTGACTAGAGGGATTGTGGGAGTGAAAGTAGGAGAGGATTTAGGGATTTATGATCAGAATGTTAGTTTCTTGAGAATCTTTCTTTCTTTTTCAAAATTTCAGTGACTCTTGGGGGAAAGTCCTGATGTTTTCTTCCTTTCCTCCATTCTCCTATATTCGACTTTTGCTCTTCCTTCTTCCTTCTTCTCTTTAATTTTGTTTCTTTTTGTTGGCTTTCACCGTCACCTTCGCTAGTTCAATTTTTGTCACACGTTTCGGTAAGTAGGTTCTCGTGGTTTCTAAGTTGTGAATATTAAGTTTTTGATTGGGGTTATTGTCGCTTTGGCAGCAACAAATTGTGAGGATCAAGGTTCTCTTCATGCTGGTTCGTGATTGACTAATTCAAGGTAGTTGGGGTAAGTTACATCGCTTTAAGGATGAGTATCTCGATTTGGGTTTGGTTTTAGTTCAATTTTTAAGTGTTTAATTCAATGCTTTATTGGTCGATTATAGGTTCTGGAGTGCTCGGAAGTATTTCTACATCGAAATCGTACCAGGTGTGTACCCAAACACATAAAAAATGAGGTTTCAATGAAATTTAAAACCTCACTGTCGACGCCACATGGGCTTGTGGTCGCTACCCTAACACGGGCGTGTGATCAACGAGGCCAGGTTGTGCGCACTAGACACGAGGCCAGGTAGGCCGTGTGCGACACACGGGGCACACGGGCTGACTGATTTAGGCCGTGTTGGCCACACGGACGTGTGGGCCTACATGGTTAGTCCACACGGGCATGTGGGAATTTAGGCCAGGCTGTCTGATCCACACGAGCCAAGGTCAATCTGGACATGTGGGCCACACGAGCGTGTGGGCCCACACAGGCAGGCCACATAAGCGTGTGAGCCCATTTTTACTAAAATGACTATTAATGTTGCACAGGTTGCCCAAGTCGACTGTGAACCTTCCCTAGGGCTGGTAAGCACTACTCAGACCCTTAACTGTGTGATATTGATTGTGTGTATTATGTACTGAGCATGTTATATACAAGCATGTATACCAAACTGAATGTGTATCTGACAAACCTGTGAGAGTAAGACATTTCATTGTATGTTGCATTACATTGGGTTGGGTTGATATTATTTGGAGGAAGTGTACTGAAAGGCTCTAAAGCCTAATATACTCGCAACTCAGCTACAAATTACTGTTTTGTGCCGCATTCAGTACTACCTAGAGTGTAGGGATGGGTGGGTTGATTTAATCCCCACATGAAGTGTAGGGTTGGACAGAGATGGTGTGTAGAGGCTGGTTGGGTAGGGCTTTGTTACTGAATATTGCATGACTGCCACTGATACTGTGATAGGCTAAAGCCCTACTGCATATTTGATACTATACTGAGATGGGCTAAAGCCCAAACTGTTACTGATACTGAAAAGGGCTTAGGCCCAGGACTATTATAATTGTGCACTGTGATTTGCTATTGTTTGTTTTCAGTGGGATTGCACATTGAGTTTACATAAGCTCACCCTTTTGTTTAAATGTGCACAGGTAATCCCCAGATCTAGATGGATCAGTGCAGCGAAGAACTCGACTGTGATCACGGTTTTGGGCTGTTATGGACTTAAATATGATTCTTGGTTTTATTTTTATTTTATTTTTATTGGTTATACTTTTGGGTTGTAATTTGGACTTGTGGACTTTTGTTTGGTTTTGGGGTATTGGTACTTCTTTACTTTATGGATTTTAAATTGCTAGCCGTAGGAAACCTTGGTTTTCAAAAGAAACAAATATTTTATCAAGAAATACACGATTACTTAAACTGTTTTAAAAGCTTCCGCAATGAATAACATTTTGAAACCACCGACTAAACGAGCAACACGATTTAAAAGCTAAGAAGAGATAAAGAAAAATATTTAAAAGGATAATGGTTTTATCGAGATTGCACGATTTTCAAACGTCCTATCATGTGACATCACTAGATTTGGCCATAACGTCTAGGCCGGGTTTGGGTTCTAACATTAAATTTTCAAGGAAATTCTTTAATCAAATTATCTAGTTGAATAATTATTACGATCACCCAGTTTAATTCCACATCAAATAAATCGAATCAATTAAATTATTTCCAAAGTCGTAGAATTTCTTTCTAATTCATATACAGTATGATCGAACTTTTGTTGAGCTAGCGGAGGGACCAATCAGGCATAAACAATTAGGCTTGAATAATTGCAATTATGTTTATGTAACACCCCAAACCCGACTCAAACATTATGGCCGAATCCGGCGTGTCACATTGAAGTGTTTTTTGAAAACCTTATTTTCATTGGAAACCCTTCAAAAGAGAAAATTAACTAACATTCAGTTTGTATTTGTTGCTTTCAAAGCGAGGTGTATTTAAAGAAAACCTTTTTGTATGATAATAATTACTTAGTAAAATCTCTTTTCAGTTGCGGAAGCTTTATTTAAAATAGATGATCTATGAAAACTTGTCATTTAAAAATTGAGTTGCAGAAACATAGTATTTAAAAACAGTTATGGATTAGGAAAACCATGTTCTACTTCTAATAAATATAAAGCATAAAAACAATAATAATCCTAATTTGAAATAATAACCAGAGGAAAGGCCTTATTACAATTCGGACTAAAATAACTTAAAATACTAGAAATTATAGGCTTAAGAAAACCAGTCCAAGCCGTCTTGCTAAATGGCCACCTCAGAGTCCTTCCAACCGTCGAACTACCTACTGAGGATCACCTAAGAAAAATAAAAGAGGGGGTGAGTTTTCAAAAACCCAATGTGTACAACCCTCAGCAAATAGAAAAGCATGCAATAGCAAGTCTTTTCGGGCCTCAGCCCAATTCAATAACGGTGGCCTTTGGGCCTTAGCCCATATTAGCCTCAGTTGGGTCGAAGCCCATATCACAATAATATCACAATAATATCATACATGCAATGCTGTGCAACCCACCCCAATAATCCAATCGGTACATACCAACTCCGTCCCCCAGTACACATCATGTAGGGATATAAATATCGACCCACCCATCCAACACACTCCAATGGTAGCCCGGTTGCGGTACTACTTAACGTTGCAACAAAGCTGCTAATCATATATTGGGCTTAAAAACTCATCGGTGGATCTGTGGTCGTCAAGCAACCATGCGATCCTTATTCCTCCGTTCCATACTTCCCAACCCATATGCAACCTAAACAGAATATCATATGAATGCAGCAGGTATACATGTAACATCCATAAATCTTACATTTAGCACATAGGGGTATTTTAGTCATTTTTACCCTTGAGGGCTTTTCGGTAATTTCTCTTTATTATCGGTTATTACTTACCTTGGCCCGTTAACAAGTCCTCTTTGGCTAAACAAACATATACTATGCACCAAGTGGGAACCCAGAGAAGAGGAGGTGGGTCAATAAGACCGATTAAGTACCAAGCTCTCCCTAGCTTCAATCCTAGACATGCATATACCCATTGCCACACCTTAACCTTATGGCTTGTCCACGGTCACAATTAATTAATTATTTAAGTTTTATGTCTATTTAAGCAGTTATCAGATACTAGGCCCAAAACCCCTTACAAAGTCCAAACGAGTCTACATACATGCATATGGACCACTAGGCCCAATCTTATTCATATGGCCCATTAGGCCCAAATCACATTCGTATGGCCCATCAGGCCCAAATCACATTCTATGGCCCGTCAGGCCCAATCACATTCATAGTCATGTAATCATATGATTTTTCATCACTTAGTAACAAATTGCCAATTTTGCCTATTATAGGCCTTACAACCTATCGGGCCCATTTAGCCCATTCTGGCCCTGTTGGCCAATACACAGCCCAAGTCCATGGAATCACACATCAGGCCTCTGATAATTGATCGGTTTCCCCTTATGAGTGTTCGTGTACTCGTAAGTCTATTGTAGCCAAGCTTCTGGCTTTTTGACATTTCGACTTTTCGGCATTTCAGGATTTGCCGATCTACTCTGTGTATGTAGTGTATGTACACACCTTGTACTAAAACGTGCTGCGATCTCTTTAGCCACGAACCTGCAAATGATGTCACTCAATGATTAATCACACACTTATCAAATAGGATCCCCAAAAGCCAAAAATCTCACCTTTGCCTTACCCTTCCTTGATCACTAATCATGAGTATTTCTTAAATATGCATCAATGTTAATCATTAAAACTAAACGACAAGTGACTCACAATCATCTTAAGTCACTCTCAAATCCCCCATGGCCATTCGGCCAACCTTAACCAATAAAAGAGGAATACTTACCCAAAACATAAAAAGGCCTAGAAGTAATTTAGCAGAGATCTGGAATCCGAGATTCGATACTAATCCCACAAGAATCTATCGAAGTGAGGGAGTAGCAGCGGTACAGACGGTCTTCAGCCAATGAGGTATTAAGCTTTTGAGATTTGTATGGTGAAAGGGTTATTCGGTACAAATAAGAAGAAGAGAAGAAGGAATCGACTAAAACCAAAGGTGAATCAAAAGAGAATTTGAGAAGAGAAAGAATGGAAAATCAGCAAGCAGGGAACAAGAAATTCGGCTTCTGAGCACTTAGAGAGAAAAATGTTTTGGCAACACAAAAAAATGAGAAATTCAGCTAAATGAAGAGAAGTAATTTTGGCATTACCTAGAATCCCCAAAATCGGCACCTATATATACTATAGCCGAATTTACCTATCCTCAAATTCCCTATTCGGCTCCACTTCTCTACACCTCTCATCTCCTAACTTTTCTCCCTGATAACTCCTTAATCCCTTCCTTAAATTTCTCCTCTGATCACTCCCTTCAGAGTTCACATCCAACGCCACATTGGCCATTTATTGAGCAAAAATAAATCCTTCTTTTGAGCAAGGAGGGATTCGAATCCCAAACCTCCTTGCTATGCATGTGACGCCACCTCTAAGCCCCACATGTGACGCTACTTGCCACTTCAACACAAGGCTCATTGTGTCCGATTCCTCCTTCATTTATTTAAAAACCAAACTACTTGCCATCAAGGTTCTTTTAATTATTAAACTATAATTTCCTTCACCCCAAAGTTTGAACTCAAAACTTAACTAGTCCTATTATCACATAAATAACACTCGACTAGGAATATTAAGTGCACCTTTTATCAAAACTGAAAAAAAAGAAAGTTTGAGATTTTTGGGGCGTTACGGTCCAGAAGCATCGTTTTGATAATTCACAATTTCTTAATCATGGAGTCAGTCCACAAGAAGTACCATTATTGAAAACTCTTTATTGTATACTCTTTACAAAAGTAATTCATCCAATTGCTTTGTCCAATGACCTCGTCATGTGTGGGTTACCTTGGGAAATGTGCCCATATTGTAGTAAACATGTAACTATTTTCTATTTATTTGAACGATGAATAAATAAAGAAATTTAATTTCGCATTTTAATATTATGTCTTTTTATATTTTTTACTTTCATATTTTGCAAGAATAGTAAAATTGTGACAAGCAAATATTAGCTCATTGATTGTCTAAGTTTAAATTAATGATAAGTGGCATTGTAAGAACATTTCCATTGCGAGAAAGACAACTTACTTCAATAGATAATCTAAATAAGTCCATAATCCCGTAAAAGAATCAAAATGAACATTTGATTCAACTACTGATAAGGATTATTATATCATTTACAATTCCGATTAGGGAGATGGTTAGTCTTGGCTATGCAACTCATGTGCTTTGATATAAGTGGAGGCTTATGCTCTAAAGATGATCGAGCCCATAGCCGGTATGTTGGGTACATGACTTGTGTATGACATGGTTTTACTAGCAACAGTGGAACTCATAGCTCAATTAAAGAGTTAATAATATCCTTTCATTGCATTGTGTGGATTGATAAATATAGAACGTGGCCATGGGTTGCTCATTCTCAAACTAGGAATTTATCACAGTCATTTGTTGACAGTGATCATAATAATCATTAAGAAGACCCAATGATGACAATGAGATAAAATAGTATTGTATTGAGTGAACAAATTTAACTCAAAGGAATCAATAGTATCATATGAGGGGAACACAAACACGACAAGGTCATTGGATAAAGCAGTTGAATGAATTACTTCCGTAAAGAGTATACAATAAGGAGTTTTCAATCATGGTACTTATTGTGGAATGACTCCATGATTAAGTAATTGCGAATTATTGGAACAATGCTTCTGGACATAATTACAATTACTAAAGCCTAAGTGTAAATTTCTGATTGGTCCCTCTGCTAGCTCAACAAAAGCTCGACCAAACCGCATTTGGATCAGAAGAAAATTCTACGACTTTGGAAGTATTTTGATTGAGTCAATTTATTCAATGTGGAATTAAATTAAGTGGTCATGAGAATTGTTCAACTAGAGAATTTGATTAAATAATTTTCTTGAAAATTTAATTTGGAAAACCTAAGTGATTTTTGGAAAAATTAATTTTGATAAAGTAAAATTAAATTAATAAAATTAATGAAAATTAATATGATATTTTTGGAAATAAATCTCCAAGTCAGACAATTGGCCCAATGAGTAATTGAACTTTAAAGTTGGACCTAAGATCGTAAATTGGGCCTGGGAGCACAAAATCGAGACCAAGACCCAAAAATTGGTCTAACTAGACCTGGCATGTGAAACTGGGTTGACGGTCCAATCGGTGGCTAGACCAGACCAGTCGAGTTGTCATTAACTCAGACTGAACCGGCTCTGGAGGCTGTAAAGGTGTTGCACTTGCATCACCAGACACGACAATGCCGGCGGCTGCGACAGTGGTGTCCCGGTTGCCGGCGGCGGTTGGTCCTCGATGGTTGGGCAGTGGAAGAGTTACACTCCTACTAGGACTACCAGAGAATTTGATTTCAGATTAACGATTTAAAAATAATATCATTTTAATGGTTTAATATTAAATTAAATTTAATACTTATCTTAATAGTATTTTATTAACTTAATATTAAAGTGAGTATCTTAATATTAAATTTAATTTAATGTTTATCTTATAGATAAACATTCTATTATTTTAATAAGATTTAATATTAAATTTAATCTAATATTTATCTTGATAAATATTATATTAATTTAATATTAAAGTGATTAAGTTTAATCATAATTGAACTCTCTAAACTCTCCCTATATAAAGAGAGCCTTGGGTTGTTATTTTACACACACTTGAATTGAAAAGAAAGTTGTAAAGCGAAAATTCTCTGAAGAGATTTTTTCAGAAAACTTCTAAAGATATTTTTCTAATTTATAACTTTATCCAAAAGTTTAGAGAAATTGCAAAATTACCCATTGGTAATTTTTGTGAAAAATTTTCTAATTCAAAGCGAGCCCACACTTGGCAGACGTGAGCTAGAGGATAGTGGGGAAGACTACTTGGTCGAAGTGTTCATCCTAGACGAATAAAAAAGGTACAATTTTGATCAAGTGTTTATTACTTTAGATATCACAACCAAGATTTTGTTTTGTAAAAAAAATTTAAACTCTAGTTTTTCACTAAATTTATTTTTCGCTGCGTTTTTCGAACTCATTTTTTCCAACAATCATTGATTCCTTTGAGTTAAATCTGTTCATTAAATACAATCCTATTTTATCTCATTGTCACTATTGTGTCTTCTTAATGATTAATATGACCACTGTCAACAAATGACTATGATTGCTCGTTCGAGAACAAGCAACCCGTGACCCCGTTCCTTATTTATCAATTCACACAATGGCAATGAGATGATATCGTTAACTCTTTAATTGAGCTATGAATTCCACTGTTGCTAGTAAAACCATGTCATACTCAAGTAATGTACCCAACATACGCATGGTTAATCGGGAAAATTCTGTATTACCAATTCATTATCAATTCATATCAATGTATATATATACAGATTCACATATCATTCGTTCATTCTCTATATTATATTACCATATTGTTATCATGTCGCAAATATAACTCACTCATACACATTATCTCACATAATTAAAGTCTCAATTTATTTCACCTTTCATGAGATCAAACATTAATATATGGCTCAATTTAATCACTAACATCATTATCTAATAATTCATGTTTGTACTTTATAACTATCTCATACATATACATATGCATATGTACATTTATTTTGTAACGACTAGATTTTTAGTGGTATTAGAAAATGCGGTTTCAGAACTCCATTTCCTTTAATTGAGACTATAAATATTAATATTTAGTATTTACGAAGATATTATAAAAAATATATTGAAAATTGGTCGAACAATTTTGTCAATTAAATAGTTAATTAAGACATAGGGACTAAATTGTAAAAGTTCAATCGCTATAGGTTTTTAATTGGCCAAAGGTTTAGGGACTTAAATAGTAATTAGCCAAGGGTTTAAAATGGTAATTAAAACATTTTACTATAGGAAATAGTGGATGATGATGGATAATTCCACTTAAATTGATTAATGATGGATTAAGCTAAATAAAGCATGATTAAATTAATTATGTTAGGTGATTAAAGGTATTTAGATTAATGAGATGGATTAATTAAGGTTTCTAGGTGATTAAAAGATGAACAATTCCACTTAAGTTGATTAATGATGGATTAAGCTAAATAAAACATGATTAAGTGAACTAAGTTAGGAAAATTCCACAAATATTAGTGGAATTGTTCATATTTTTCATTTCTTCAACCATCCAAAGCCATTGAAACACCAAAGGAGAAGGTTTTTAGGTTTAAAACATTCAGCCATGTAATTCAAGTCCTTTTCTTGTAATTCTTTTTATATATATGAGGTGGTAGGAGCTTGATTTAGCTAGTATATGTACCAATTTGTAAAACTGTTAAAGTTTTAAAAAGTTCTCATTGTTAATTTCTTGAAGAATTTGACTTGTAATTGATTATGAAAAGAACTAGATTGTAAAATTAATTTAACTTGTTTGCCAACATTGTTACATTTAGGATCAAATTGAATAAATGTGAAATTAGTCATAAAATTCTATTGGAAATAGGAAACGTAGGGTCCCTAATGAGAAATTATGAAGTCAAATGTTAAGTCAAAGTTATGTTTATCTCAAGTTTAGGGACTAAATTGAATAAAATTTAAAATTTTAGGGTAAATCAAAAAGTAATTTTTTTTAGGATCATGTATAGTGATAACTCTTAAAAAGAGTTATATTTCAAACATCTTCACTGAAGTATTTGCTTGTAATTAAGAAAAATGTTTGCATTTTAGAATTATTACTAGAGCATTACATATTAAAGCTTGGATTATGTTTTAACTGTAAATTTATGTTACTTTTAATTGCTAGAAAGAGGTCTGGTAGTCTTTAGTAGTAGGAGCAGGTAGGATAAAAGAAGCAAGAATAAGGAAAAGAGGAAGAGGAAAAGTAAACGAATGAGGTGAAACATTGCCAAGGAAAATGGTAGGATAGATTGCCAACAGAAATGCCATGGCAATTTCAAGAAGATGTCGCAACACTCAGCCCATGTCACTTTTAGCTAGCTGTACGTGTACTGGATAAATCACCCTGAAAACAAAATGTGTGTACTGAAAGGGACGGATCTACCCTATAAAAAGAAGAGAGAGAATAGAAGAAAACACATGGATTGTGAGGAGAAAAGAAAAAGGAAGAGAATGGTTACTCTCTTTGCAACAAAATCTTGTGGAGTAATTTAGAAGGGAAGAAAAGGGTAGCAAATAAAAAAGAGGAGATCACAGATGCAAAGAAGGGGAAGAGAAATCTGCCCTGGTTTCTGCGTAGAATCTTGATAAGAAGTTCGAGTACAGCAAAAACTTCCTGTAGTTTTTCCTGTATTCTGTTTCTTGGTTTTGATTTCTGTGACTCCTAAAACTTGAGAAATGTTGATGAATGATTTAACTTTAGATTTCATTTCCCAACCCATGAGCTAATTATTTTTGGGTTGGAATTATTTGGGTGAATTTTGAATTAGCTCTAATGCCCATGATATGATTTTGATTAAGATTACTGTTTCATTCGGTTCTTGTTTATTTGGAATACATGCATGCAAGCTCTAGGCATAGTTGACTTCATGTTATGATCTTAGATGGATTTGAATCTGAAAGGATTAAATACATCAGATGAGTAATTGATTAATATAGGCGAGTACTCGAAAGAATATTCACAGTACTCTCTAGACATAGAAGATGCGGTTTGTATAGGAGTAGAGCGTTAATTAAGTTATCATTCATGAGTCTTGTAGACATGCATAGACTCTGAATAATAATTGAAGTTTAACTCTTGGAAGAAGTAGACTGTAGTAGTAAATCTCTGGGCAGTAATTTAGTCACAACTTTGCCATGGCATTATTATGTTATGAAAATATTCCCTAAGTAATTCCAACCTTTATCATTCAATAGTAGAAATACTCTCTACTTGTTCCTTGTGAATTGCCACGACATTTATATTGTTTTGTCATTTTTCATTTAAAGTTGATATTATTAGTTCATTCATTAATTCCCTTCACCAATTTATACTTTATTTCATTCAAATCAACTTCTGATCCGTATGGAGACGATACTCACTGATCATTATATTATTTGAATCGACGTGTACACTTGCACATTTGTAATACATATTTACACGTAACAAGTTTTTGGCACCGTTGTCAAGGATCGACAACATTGATGAAAATTGGTTTGTTATTATCTGTTCAATTTCTGTTAAGTGTAGTTTAATTAGTTGTTTTGATTTTTCTTTCTCAGGTCTGTGCTAGTGCATGCATAGAAATATTCCGAAGAATACTGAATATTGTTTTGATCCAGAGATTAATAGAACTTTAAGGCAAAGGAGAAATGAGTTGAGAGAAATGGAAAGAATCAGAAACAATCAAGTTAGAGAAGAGCCATTACATTAGGAAAGAAGGGACGTTGATATTCCTTGAATTGTAGATGACAGAGACAGACCCATCAGAGAACTGTAGTGTCAATCTTAGATGATTTAAATCCACGAATTGTCAGGCAACATATTCAAGCTCAGCAATTCGAATTAAAGCTAGTAATGTTTCAAATGCTGCAGACAATGGGCCAATTTAGTGGATTGCCTACTGAGGATCCAAGGTTGCACTTACGACTCTTTTGGAAGTCTGCGATTTATTTAGATAGCAAGGTGTTCTTGAAGAAGCCTTGCGACTGAAGTTATTCCTTACTTATTACGTGATTGTGCCATAGCATGGTTAAATGCATTTCTGTTAGGTATGGTGGCATCATAGAATGAGTTGTTGTAACAACCCTAAATTGACCCTAGTCGGGAAGTGGTTTCGGGACCACAAAACTGAGTCACAAAAAAAAATAGTTAACCGTTACATTCTATGCTTATTATATGTGTAAATGTATGTGTGAAAGTTTCATGCTATAATTTTGTCATTGCAAGTGAAATTTATTAAATAGGACCTATATGAGATATTTTGAAATATGATGGGTCAATTATGTAGTGGCCAAATAATTGATAGTGAAAATAAATGGGTTTGCATGTCTAATACCCCACTTTAGTGGTAGTGGCCGGCCATGTTAATGATGGTAGGCAAAATATGTGTTGTTTAATAATATTATATGATAATGGCCTAATTTGTGAAATAAAGAAATTAAGTAAAATAAGAATGAGTAATAGGGAAGCAAAAGAAAAGAAAAAGAAAAATATTAGTCTTCATCTTCCTTCTTAGGAGCCGTATGTTAAAGAAGAAAGGGGGATAGCATTCGGTCAACTTAAGCTCAAAAGAAGGTTAGTAATTCATGTTAAATTTTGAAATTTTAGCCTATTTTAAGTTAGTTACTAAGTTCCTTAATTAGCCCATGTTGAAATTTTGGTTTTGGGGGGGCGGTGAATGAAGCATTCGGCCATAGTTGATAATGAAGAGATATGGTTATTTTCTTTTGTTTAGATGAATAAATGTTGATGAGAGAAGTATGAACTAGTAAGAATTTAATTTGGTAGTATATATAGGTGTAATAGCCAAATTTAAAATTGCTTAATTACTTGCACAAATGTTTTGTGTTTGAATATTAGAAGGTGAGCATTACCATTTAGATGATTTGAAAAAAAAAAAGGGTAAAAATTTGAATGTCTAAAGGTTCGGTATTATACATGAATTCCAATAGTATGATTTTGAATAATATAAGAAATAGAATATGAATAATGTTAATGCTTGGGCATGTTCGGCTATGATGGTATATTAATGA
This sequence comes from Gossypium anomalum, assembly GCA_025698475.1. Classification (NCBI taxonomy): domain Eukaryota; kingdom Viridiplantae; phylum Streptophyta; class Magnoliopsida; order Malvales; family Malvaceae; genus Gossypium; species Gossypium anomalum. The sequence continues at coordinate 31,904,746 of CM046963.1, read as the reverse complement.
GAAATCAATCCATTTTGCTAATATTATATAAAGTGATAAATAATAATGATTAGAAGTGTATTGGTAACTATGATTTTTAGTTTATTAAGTGATCAATGTTGTATGTGGGTTGTGATTAGTTTAAGTGACTAAGTAATGTGTTTTGTTTCATTAAGGTTAAGTATATCTTTGGTATATGAGTAAGTGTATATCATGTGTGTATCTATGTTTTGTGATGGCCGAATATAATGGCAAAGTTTATATTAGACTTATATTAAGGATGTAGTCATAAAATACATATATACCATGGATACATGTACAATCGGTTATATAGATTTTAATGTATAGCACTAAATTAATATGTATGCAAAGAATGCTTGGATATGTGAATGAGTAAATTGTGGTAGTCTACTTTGGACAGCAGCAGTAAGGTGATTTTAGAAAATCACCATAAATTGTAGGAGATGAATTAGGTGCTAAATAAATTGTGTAATGAAAGCTTAGTGAGTCTAGTTTTCTATAGTGGAAACAATAAGAGTAAAAGAACCATCGATCATGAGTAAATCAAGTAATGGGGACAGAGTCAGAATGGCTTCTAAATCCCCTGTTATGTTTTTATAAAAATACTATAAAATGTATAAAAATGGTCTTGGAATAAATTTTATATGCCTAGACTCCTTAGTGAGTCTAGCTTCAATGAAATAAACGAAAACATATTTTGATTTTTGTACCATGAGAAATTTATTTCGTAGTGAGGTATGGTCAGAATTATCATCTGTGAAACAAGGGAACACTTAGAAAAAAATCTGGTAGGGATTGGCTAGACTAAAAATTATGAAAATTTTATGGCTAAAAGATAAATTAGTCTATTTTCGGGAAAATTTACGGTCTTTGATTTGGAGTTTCGTAGCTCAAGTTATAAGTAAAGTAATGACTGTTGCTCAGTAACGCAGCTTATAGGGAAGTTGTGATTACTAACGAATTGCTTATTGATTTTTATAAGCTTACTATAAGTTGTATGTGTGAAATTCGAATATATATATGTGTGCTATATTCTGAAAGTAATACTTGAGTAATTGATTAATGGTTAGTTTAAAATTTATTGATTAAGCTCAAGAGCATAGAGGGGCAACCTCGGATAAGGGAAAAGCTAAAGTCGCGGAATAGCCAACCCGAACTTGTTAAGAAAGATACAAGGTAAGTCTTTGAGTAATGAATATAACTTATGGTTAGATATAGAAATTATCTAATTATGATTGCGATGAATAATTTATGACTTAGTGGTCTTGCTTGCGTCACATGACCAAATAAATAGGTAAAATACTTGTTTGTAGCCGTATAATAATAGAAAGTTTCCGGAATAATGAAACGAGATCATGTCATTTGTTATGACTAGTGAATTAATTGTAATATAGTTAGAAAGAATGCTGAAATTGTATCCAAGTATCAAAGTGTTGTTTAAATGTGTATGTATGTGTGAATGTTGATCAAGGTTTGAAACCGAGCTAAGTCTCGAAGGGTTATAAGCCAGTGTTAAAAACCGAACTTGGTTCCGAAGGGCTTTAAGCCATTGTTAAAACCGGACTTAGTTCCGGCGGCTCGTGCTAGTTTTATTGCCGAACTTAGTTTCAAGGGCCTTTAAGCCAGCGCAAAAACCGAGCTTAGTCTCGAAGGGCTTCGAGCCGCCTCTAAGATTCGGTTTAGTTCACAAGGACGCCTTCGCCGCCCATTAATTGGGTTGATAAACCGTAAGTATGCGCAAGAGAATTTATATAATGCATGTCAAATTAGTTCCAAGCATAAGTACAACTTAACGTGAAGTGATCAAGTAAGTAAATACTTTCGTTGAGGATATAATTAATTGTTATATTTCGTATTTCGAAAATCGGCAATTATGCTTAGACTATTGTTTAAAATCCTTTGAATGTTTAGGATTGGATTAGAAGGTATGAGTACTAACTTAGGCGATTTCAACATCACTAGTAGGCTATATATATATGCATGAGAGTTGTCTAAAAATTTGAGAAGATTGTTTCAGTTATAAATTAAAGAAATAGATGGAAGTATTGATTTCCCCTTTATGATATGATCGATAAGGAAGTATCTTCGTTATGTTTGGATTCGGCCCAAGGCTGATTCATATAGACTTGATATTAATATGCAAATTTCCTAGATGATTTCATTACTTAAAGCTTACTAAGCATTGAAATGCTTATTCTTTTGTTTTGCTTCTCTGTTTTATAGATTTTGCTCGTCATCCATCGGATTCGAAAGTTCCAAAGTCGAAGTCAACCACACTATCTAAGCTTTCTGGTACATTTTTTTGATCAAATTTTGATAATGACATGTATAGGATCGACTTTGTAATTTGACCTAGTACCTTTTGGTGATGTATATATATATATATAGCCATACGCAAATGGATTATTTAGTCAACTTGCATTTTTTTTTCCTAGATGATGGAAGTGTTTATGAATGTGATCGATAATGCTCGAATGTTTTATTTGTATGGTTGATATTAGAAAAGTAATCAAGGCTTAGTTAGCTACATTCCTTACCCCTCCGGCGACGGATACGGGCAAGGGGTGTTACATTTTATTGGTATCAGAGCTACGGTTTTGTCGATTCTAGGACTACCGTATTGCAAATTGGTCTAGCTATACATGCCATTATATGTTTATTTGATAGTGTGGTGATTTCTGGCAGTTAAAAAAATGCGTTTATGTATAGTGATGGATCCCGATCCCAATCGAGCGATAGTTGATGATGTTGAGAGCGTGGCACCTGCCCCCGCGCAAGGGACAGCCCCGGTGAACTCTCAACCTATGGCTAGTAATCAGAACGAGGAAGCTAGGCAAGCTTTCTATAGCGTGATGAATGATTGGTTCAATCAGTACATTCGAACTAACACGGCTATTCCCCAACCCCCACTTCCGACCAATACACCCCATGCACCAGCCAGCTGCTGTAACCGATCGATATACAAATAAGCCCCCGCTGATGTAATCAAAGCACGGGCTACTTTGAATTTAAAGCAACAGACAAATGATGACGCCAAACAAGTTGAGTTTTGGTTGGATAACACTATCCGGTACTTGATGAACTTTCTTGCACACCCGATGAATGCTTGAAGTGTGCTATCTCTTTGTTACGTGATTCTGCTTATTATTGGTGGAATACATTGATTTCGGTTGTACCTAGAGAGTGGGTAACATGGGAGTTTTTCCAAACCGCGAGTTTCGGAAGAAGTATATCACCGAGATTTATCGATCAAAAACGGAAAGAATTTCTTGAGCTTAAACAAGGTTCCATGTCGGTTCATCGATTATGAACGAAAGTTTGTGAGGCTTAGCCAAGATGCTCGAGAATGCGTTTCTTCGTAAGAAGTAATGTGTAAACATTTCGAGGAGGGACTGAACGAAGATATAAAACTGTTCGCTGGCATTCTAGAAATCGAGAATTTGTAGTACTTGTTGAGCGAGCTTGCAAAGCCGAAGAAGAGCTCGATGAAGGAGAGAAAGGAGAGCTGATTTGGGAGCAAGAGAGTTTCGTAAAACGATCTTCGTGAAAACCATTTCATCAATCATCGAAGAAGTTTAGAGATGATCCAAACAGATCTAAGAATACTTGGGTTTTTACGACGGGATCGTGTCGACCCCTATGAGCACACGAGCTACTTACTTGCGCTGTTGGCAATGATCGTCGTGATAGATCCGATTGTCGATGATTGTGGCAAGTGGCATTCGGGAAGTCAGAGAGTTCGTGACCGCTCTCGTTTCAAATGTGGATCGATCGATCATTTTATCAAAGATTGCCCGAGATTGTCCGGTCGAATGTGAATCGTGTGAAAAACCAATAATACTACAAAGAAGAGGTAGGCCCCTAGAAATCCGGGAATACTAGTGGCGGTCGAGAGCGCCTAAAGATACCACCACCAAATCGGAGGCTCGTGTTCCTGCTAGAGCTTATGCTATACGCGCACGCGAGGATGCTTCTTCACCAGATGTTATTACCGGTACTTTTACTCTCTTTGATACTAATGTGATTGCTTTGATTGACCCTGGTTCTACTCATTCTTATATATGTGAAACCCTAGCATCCAGTAAGACTCTACCTGTCGAGTCTACTGAGTTTGTAATCCGGGTGTCAAATTCTTTGGGTCGTTACGTACTTGTCGACCAAGTATGCAAGAAATGCCCCCTAGTAATTCGAGGTTCCTGTTTTCCGGCCGATTTGATACTTTTACCGTTTGACGAATTTGATGTTATCCTCGGTATGGATTGGTTGACCGTACATGACGCAATTGTAAATTGCAAAAGAAAAACCATCGATTTGAGGTGTGTGAATAACGAGATAATTCGAGTTGAGTCTACCGACTTGAATAGGTTGCCAGCTGTAATATCGTCGATGCTGGCTCAGAAATGTGTAAGAAAGGGGTGTGAAACATACCTTGCGTATGTACTTGATGACAAAGAGTTAGAAAAGAAGCCTGAATCTGTGCCAGTGGTTTGTGAATACCCGGATGTTTTTCCCAAGGAATTACCGGGTTTACCACCTGTTCGGGAGGTAGAGTTTGGCATCGAGCTTGTGCCTGGGACTACACCGATCTCGATAACTCCGTATCGTATGGCACCAACAGAATTAAAAGAATTGAAAGCTCAGTTGCAAGAGTTGACGGATAAAGGTTTCACTCGACCAAGTTTCTCACCTTGGGGTGCACCAGTATTGTTTGTGAAAAAGAAGGACGGAACCATGAGATTGTGTATTGATTATCGTCAGCTGAATAAAGTGACAATAAAGAATAAATATCCGTTACCGCATATTGATGATTTATTTGATCAACTGAAGGGAGCCTCGGTGTTTTCAAAGATAGATTTGAGATCGGGTTATTATCAGCTGCGAGTTCGAGATTCGGATATACCCAAAACTGCTTTCAGAACGAGATACGACCACTACGAGTTTTTAGTAATGCCGTTCGGGCTCACTAATGCCCCTGCGGTGTTTATGGATTTGATGAATCGGATCTTTAGACAGTATTTGGACCGGTTCGTAGTTGTGTTTATTGATGACATCTTGGTCTATTCTAGAAATGAGACCGAACATGCCGAGCACCTGAGATTAGTGTTGCGAATTTTACGGGATAAGCAGTTATATGCTAAGTTCAGTAAGTGTGAGTTCTGGTTAAGAGAGGTTAGCTTTTTAGGTCATGTGGTATCCGCATCAGGTATTCGAGTTGATCCGAGCAAAATTTCAGCCATACTTAACTGGAAACCTCCGAGAAATATTACTGAGGTTCGGAGATTTTTGGGACTTGCTGGTTACTACCGACGATTTGTAAAAGGTTTCTCAATGATAGCTGCACCAATGACGGTTACTTCAAAAAGATGTTAAGTTTAATTGGTCGAAAAAGTGTCGGAAAAGTTTTGATCAATCAAGACTTATTTGACCAAGCTCCTGTTGATCGTACAAACCTTTCAATCCGGTAAAGAGTTTGTCATTTACAGTGATGCATCCTTACTTGGGTTGGGTTGTGTGTTGATGCAAGAAGGTCGAGTCGTAGCATACGCGTCGAGGCAATTGAAGCCACATGAGAAGAACTATCCAACTCATGATCTCGAATTAGCTGCCATTGTATTTGCTATTAAAATATGGCGACACTACTTGTTTGGTGAGAAGTGCCATGTATTTTCAGATCACAAAAGTCTCAAATATTTGATGACTCAGAGAGAATTAAATTTACGACAAAGACGTTGGCTTGAGTTGTTGAAAGATTATGAGCTTGTCATTGATTATCACCCAGGAAAGGCTAATGTGGTTGCGGATGCTTTAAATCGCAAATCACTGTTTGCTTTACGAGCAATGAATGTACACTTGTCCGTTCTATCCGATAGTGCGTTAGTAGCAGAATTAAAGGCTAGACCACTGTGGATTCATCAAATTCGTGAAGCTCAAAAAGTCGATGATGAATTGGTTGCTAAACGAGCTGAATGTGCCATGGGTATGGAATCGGAATTTCAAATTGATGACGATGACTGTGTAAGGTTCAGAAACCGATTGTGTGTTCCAAGAAATTCAGGACTTATTTCGATGATTTTAAATGAAGCTCATCATAGCCGAATGTCGGTCCATCCGGGTAGCACGAAAATGTACAATGATCTAAAATGTCAGTTTTGGTGGTCTGGTATCAAATGAGACATTTCTGACTTTGTTTCGAAGTGTTTGGTATGTCAACAGGTGAAAGCGGAACATCAAGTACCTTCGGGATTACTTCAGCCGATCATGATACCCGAATGGAAATGGGATCGAGTAACGATGGATTTTGTCTCTGGGTTGCCGTTGTCGTCAAGCAAGAAAGATGCGATCTGGGTGATTGTTGATAGATTGACAAAGTCGGCTCATTTTATTTCCGTACGCACGGATTATTCACTTGACAAACTAGCCAAGTTGTATATTTCTCAGACAGAAGTTACACGGGTACCTATTTCTATTGTATCGGATAGAGATCCGAGATTCACATCGCGATTCGGAAGAAATTACAAGAAGCATTGGGTACCAAGTTGCATTTTAGCACCGCTTTTCATCCCCGCATCGATGGTCAATCTGAATGGATTATTCAAATACTCGAGGATATGTTGAGATGTTGCATCCTTGAGTTTAGTGGTTTGTGGGAACGATATTTGCCTTTGATTGAATTTGCTTACAACAATAGCTTTCAATCAAGCATTAAGATGGCACCTTACGAGGCTTTATATGGTCGCAAATCTGCATAATCGTTGTTTTGGACCGAGCTTAGTGAAAGTAAAATTTTTGGAGTCGATTTGATTAAAGATGCTTTGCGTAAAAAGTAAAAGTAATCGCGAAAGTCCGAAGGCAAATGCAGATAGTCGTAAATCGACGCGGATTTGAAACGAAAAGACATTGAATATCAGGTCGGAGATAAAGTGTTTCTTAAGGTTTCACCTTGGAAGAAAGTGCTCAGATTTGGCCGTAAAGGCAAATTGAGTCCGAGGTTTATCGGGCCGTATGAGATATCCGAACGAATTGGGCGATCGCCATGCATTGATTTTACCCCTTGAACTTGAAAAGATTCACAATGTTTTTCATGTCTCGATGCTTCGACGTTATAGATCTGACCCTTCGCACATAATTAGTCCATCAGAGATTGAAATTCAATGTGATTTGAGTTATGAAGAAGAACCGATTCGTATCCTAGCTCATGAAGTGAAAGAGTTACGAAACAAAAAGGTTCCTTTAGTAAAAGTGTTATGGCTCAAGCACGGGATCGAAGAAGCTACTTGGGAAACCGAGAACTCTATGAAAGAGAGATACCCGAATTTATTCACTGGTAAGATTTTCGGGGACGAAAATTCTTTATGTGGGGGAGAGTTGTAACAACCCTAAATTGACCCTAGTCGGGAAGTGGTTTCAGGACCACAAAACCGAGTCACAAAAAAAAATAGTTAACCGTTACATTCTATGCTTATTATATGTGTAAATGTATGTGTGAAAGTTTCATGCTATAATTTTGTCATTGTAAGTGAAATTTATTAAATAGGACCTATATGAGATATTTTGAAATATGATGGGTCAATTATGTAGTGGCCAAATAATTGATAGTGAAAATAAATGGGTTTGCATGTCTAATACCCGACTTTAGTGGTAGTGGCCGGCCATGTTAATGATGGTAGGCAAAATATGTGTTGTTTAATAATATTATATGATAATGGCCTAATTTGTGAAATAAAGAAATTAAGTAAAATAAGAATGAGTAATAGGGAAGCAAAAGAAAAGAAAAAGAAAAATATTAGTCTTCATCTTCCTTCTTAGGAGCCGTATGTTAAAGAAGAAAGGGGGATAGCATTCGGTCAACTTAAGCTCAAAAGAAGGTTAGTAATTCATGTTAAATTTTGAAATTTTAGCCTATTTTAAGTTAGTTACTAAGTTCCTTAATTAGCCCATGTTGAAATTTTGGTTTTGGGGGGGCGGTGAATGAAGCATTCGGCCATAGTTGATAATGAAGAGATATGGTTATTTTCTTTTGTTTAGATGAATAAATGTTGATGAGAGAAGTATGAACTAGTAAGAATTTAATTTGGTAGTATATATAGGTGTAATAGCCGAAATTTAAAATTGCTTAATTACTTGCACAAATGTTTTGTGTTTGAATATTAGAAGGTGAGCATTACCATTTAGATGATTTGAAAAAAAGGGTAAAAATTTGAATGTCTAAAGGTTCGGTATTATACATGAATTCCAATAGTATGATTTTGAATAATATAAGAAATAGAATATGAATAATGTTAATGCTTGGGCATGTTCGGCTATGATGGTATATTAATGAGAAATCAATCCATTTTGCTAATATTATATAAAGTGATAAATAATAATGATTAGAAGTGTATTGGTAACTATGATTTTTAGTTTATTAAGTGATCAATGTTGTATGTGGGTTGTGATTAGTTTAAGTGACTAAGTAATGTGTTTTGTTTCATTAAGGTTAAGTAATCTTTGGTATATGAGTAAGTGTATATCATGTGTGTATCTATGTTTTGTGATGGCCGAATATAATGGCAAAGTTTATATTAGACTTATATTAAGGATGTAGTCATAAAATACATATATACCATGGATACATGTACAATCGGTTATATAGATTTTAATGTATAGCACTAAATTAATATGTATGCAAAGAATGCTTGGATATGTGAATGAGTAAATTGTGGTAGTCTACTTTGGACAGCAGCAGTAAGGTGATTTTAGAAAATCACCATAAATTGTAGGAGATGAATTAGGTGCTAAATAAATTCTGTAATGAAAGCTTAGTGAGTCTAGTTTTCTATAGTGGAAACAATAAGAGTAAAAGAACCATCGATCATGAGTAAATTGAAGTAATGGGGGACAGAGTCAGAATGGCTTCTAAATCCCCTGTTATGTTTTTATAAAAATACTATAAAATGTATAAAAATGGTCTTGGAATAAATTTTATATGCCTAGACTCCTTAGTGAGTCTAGCTTCGAATGAAATAAACGAAAACATATTTTGATTTTTGTACCATGAGAAATTTATTTCGTAGTGAGGTATGGTCAGAATTATCATCTGTGAAACAAGGGAACACTTAGAAAAAAATCTGGTAGGGATTGGCTAGACTAAAAATTATGAAAATTTTATGGCTAAAAGATAAATTAGTCTATTTTCGGGGAAAATTTACGGTCTTTGATTTGGAGTTTCGTAGCTCAAGTTATAAGTAAAGTAATGACTGTTGCTCAGTAACGCAGCTTATAGGGAAGTTGTGATTACTAACGAATTGCTTATTGATTTTTATAAGCTTACTATAAGTTGTATGTGTGAAATTCGAATATATATATGTGTGCTATATTCTGAAAGTAATACTTGAGTAATTGATTAATGGTTAGTTTAAAATTTATTGATTAAGCTCAAGAGCATAGAGGGGCAACCTCGGATAAGGGAAAAGCTAAAGTCGCGGAATAGCCAACCCGAACTTGTTAAGAAAGATACAAGGTAAGTCTTTGAGTAATGAATATAACTTATGGTTAGATATAGAAATTATCTAATTATGATTATGATGAATAATTTATGACTTAGTGGTCTTGCTTAAATCACATGACCAAATAAATAGGTAAAATACTTGTTTGTAGCCAGTATAATAATAGAAAGTTTCCGGAATAATGAAACGAGATCATGTCATTTGTTATGACTAGTGAATTAATTGTAATATAGTTAGAAAGAATGCTGAAATTGTATCCAAGTATCAAAGTGTTGTTTAAATGTGTATGTATGTGTGAATGTTGATCAAGGTTTGAAACCGAGCTAAGTCTCGAAGGGCTATAAGCCAGTGTTAAAAACCGGACTTGGTTCCGAAGGGCTTTAAGCCATTGTTAAAACCGGACTTAGTTCCGAAGGGCTCTGTGCTAGTTTTATTGCCGAACTTAGTTTCGAAGGGCCTTTAAGCCAGCAGCGCAAACCGAGCTTAGTCTCGAAGGGCTTCTGAGCCAGTTCTAAGATTCGGGTTTAGTTCACAAGGACGTCTTCGCCGGCCCATTAATTGGGTTGATAAACCGTAAGTATGCGCAAGAGAATTTATATAATGCATGTCAAATTAGTTCCAAGCATAAGTACAACTTAACGTGAAGTGATCAAGTAAGTAAATACTTTCGTTGAGGATATAATTAATTGTTATATTTCGTATTTCGAAAATCTGCAATTATGCTTAGACTATTGTTTAAAATCCTTTGAATGTTTAGGATTGGATTAGAAGGTATGAGTACTAACTTAGGCGATTTCAACATCACTAGTAGGCTATATATATATGCATGAGAGTTGTCTAAAAATTTGAGAAGATTGTTTCGGTTATAAATTAAAGAAATAGATGGAAGTACTGATTTCCCCTTTATGATATGATCGATAAGGAAGTATCTTCGTTATGTTTGGATTCGGCCCAAGGCTGATTCATATAGACTTGCTATTAATATGCAAATTTCCTAGATGATTTCATTACTTAAAGCTTACTAAGCATTGAAATGCTTATTCTTTTGTTTTGCTTCTCTGTTTTATAGATTTTGCTCGTCATCCATCGGATTCGGAAGTTCCAAAGTCGAAGTCAACCACACTATCTAAGCTTTCTGGTACATTTTTTTGATCAAATTTTGATAATGGCATGTATAGGATCGACTTTGTAATTTGACCTAGTACCTTTTGGTGATGTGTATATATATATATATAGCCATACGCAAATGGCTTATTTAGTCAACTTGCAATTTTTTTTTTCTAGATGATGGAAGTGTTTATGAATGTGATCGATAATGCTCGAATGTTTTATTTGTATGGTTGATATTAGAAAAGTAATCAAGGCTTAGTTAGCTACATTCCTTACCCCTCCGGCGACGGATACGGGCGAGGGGTGTTACAGTTGTGTTAAAGGTTTATGCTAAGATACAGTCCTCCTAACATGAATGCTAAGTTGAGGAACGACATTACATCATTTAGACAAGTAGAGGATGAAACATTATATGAAGCATGAGAGCGGTTCAAGGAGCTACTGAGAAAATGTCGAATGCATGGTTTCCAACATTGGACACAAATGGAAATGTTCTACAATAGATTGAATGCTCATACAAGAATGGTTGTTGATGCCTTTGCCAATGAGACTGTACTTGATAAATCATAAAATGAGGCTTATGAAATTCTGGAAAGAATAGCAAATAATGATTATCAATACTCCACTACCAGAGTTGGAACTGACAGAAGAGTTGCAAGAGCAATGAAGCTTGATGCAATTACATCTCTAACAGATCAGGTATTATCTTTAACAAATATGATTAAAACACTGAAAAGACCATCTGCTATGCAGGAAATGAAAGCAGTAGAGTTAGCATGTGTTTACTGTGGAGAAGGCCATGTCTTTGATGAATGCCCATCAAATCCAACCTCAGTTTACTACATAGGGAATTTTAATCACAACAGTAACAACAACCCATACTCTAACACATTCAATTCGTGGTGGAAACAACATCCTAATTTTAGTTAGAGTAAATCCAGAGGGAAATACTAGTAATGCAATTCGATAGAATGTTGCGAGTGTTCCACCTAGGTACAATCAATCTTTGCCATGGCAAAATGCTCAGCAGAATTCAGCTTTAAGTTCTTCATCTATGGAAGCTTTATTGAAAGAGTATATGGCCAAGAATAATGCTATCATTCAGAGCTAGGCTACTTCTTTAAGAGCTTTGGACAGCCAAGTAGGGCAAATTGCCACTGCATTGAATTCCAGGCGGTAAGGAGTATTGTCGAGTGACACTGAGAGTTCTCGATCCAAGGTAAGGAACAATGCAAAGCCGTTACACTTTGAAGTGGTATTGAGCTACCAGGAGTTGTAAATGATTGTAACATCCCAATTTTGGGCCTAGTAAGAATAGTGGTTTTGAGACCATAAATCTGAAGTAGAAATAATTATTTTATGAATATTATGAGGTCTATGATATGATTGCATGCTTGTGTGAAAACTTCATGAAAAAGTTTTATTGATAAAGTGTCCAATTTAACATTTAGGACTAAATTGCAAAAGTTGCAAAATGTGAGTTCTAGAAGCTTTAAGCATGAAATTTCCATGGATTATTAATTAGAGGTCCTTAAATAGCAACTTTCCCAATTTCTATTTTTATGGACAAAAATGGGCATGAATAGGAAAAATTTGAAAGAAAGGTCTTAAGGGCATTTTTATCATTTGTTAATAAAAGAATAAAAAGGGAAAATAAGTCAAAAATTGGTCTCCATCTTCTTCATGTGTGCCGAAATTTCTAAGGGTTCCATAGCTAGGGTTTCTTCAACTTTCAAGCTTAATAGTAAGTGCATTCTAGCCCCGTTTTTAATGCTCTTTACATTTTTGAAACCCTCGTAACCCGATTTACCTATTTCTAGCCATATTTTGAAGTAGGGTTCATGTTTGAAATTTGACCCATGTATGGCATGCATGTGTTTTGATGTTTAATGGAAGAATATGAAATTTTGATGTGTGATAAACATCTTTTACTAAGTGATTTCTAGTGAAAATGGCTAAAAAGGACTTATTTGTAAAGTTTGTAAAATGATTAGTAAGATGTATGATTTAATGAGAAATGTGGGCTGCTATGAGCATGTTATAAGTTCAGCTAGGCTTGGGTAACAAAGAAAATGAACACATTTCATTTTACGAGCCTAGGGGCTAATTTGTAATTATGTAAAAATTTAGGGGCAAAATTGTAATTTTTCTAAAGTATGATTTATGGATGATTTGAACAATGTGATAATTAAATAAGTGAAATTTGCTATTATAGATCAAGAATAACGGAGTCCGGACTTAAACCGAGGAAAGAACGAGGTTGTGGACTAAATCGAATAGTTAGTCACATTTTTGTACTGAGGTAAGTTCGTGTGTAAATAATGCAACATTACATTATTATGTTCTTAATGCTTTAATATTGCGTGAATTGTGTAATTGTCCTTGTGGATTTAATTAATGATGACTCGATGACGATTCGACGAAGTTTGATATCTCGAAACCCCGGTTGAACCTTAGGAATAGTTAGGATACAAATGTCATATGACAATAAGGTTATGTGTGATCCCATGTAAGACCATGTCTGGGACATGGCATTGGCATCAATATGTGATCCCATGTAAGATAATGTCTGGCACATGGCATTGGCATCAATATTTGATCCCATGTAAGACCATATCTGGGATATGGCATTGGCATCGATATGAGACATTGTGTAAGACCATAGTTGGGCTATCGGCTTCGATCTATGATCCCATGTAAGACCATAACTGGGATATGACATTGGCATCTTACTATCTACATGAGAGTTCTCGAGTATCCTTTAGTATTCCAAGTGGTTCAACGGGTAATCCAACGATTATGTCAAAGAGATGACAAGGTATGATCATGTTGAAAGGGTACATGTATGTACACAAAGCTCATAAATATTGAGATTATGAATCGATGAGACCTCGGTAAGAAGTGAATGAATGAATTATGATCATGAGTTTTATTGTACATTATGTAAATGTCATGACTTAAAATGTAACTATGATACTTGATGACATTGTGATAAATATTATTATGTTATGTGTATAATAATGCATGGTTAATGTTGTTAATTATTTACATGCAAACTTACTAAGCTTTATGCTTTCTCCCCTTTCTTTTTCATTTTCTTATAGTATCGCCAAGCTATCTCGGAGATCGAAGGACGTCAGAGATCGATTCTTACTATCAAACTAATCTTTTGGGTATAGTGAATCCAAGTATTTTGAGTATGGCATGTATAGGGACTTGGTCTTTTTGTTATATGTCATATTGGTTTAGCCAAATGTGTTGACTTATAATGATTTGATGATTCATTTTGTATATGGAAATGAGATATGACTCATATTAATTATAGGGATGTAATCCTATTTGTATATGCATGCATGTGCTATGGTCACTCATGATGTGGTTAAATTCATTTGGCATGGATGAATTGTGAATATGATCATGGATGTTTGATGATGGAATTTTGAGTAAATGGCATAATAACAACTAAGGCATGAATTTATAAAATGGAAGTAAATTGATGTTACATATTGCATGTGATTTGGTAAGCTTGGTCTAAATGAAATATGAAGTTTTAAGCTAGTGTAAATTGATAAGAAGTTGATATGCATGAGCCATGTTTATGAATGTGTAAGTGCTCATTTATGCCATGTAGGATGTCATTGAGATGTGTAAGTGTGCATGTGTTATTGAGGGTGACAAAAGGCTTGGAAAATAGCCTCAAAGTTGTCCATACGGGTAGACACACGGGCATGTGTCTAGATCGTGTGTCATGGGCGTGTGATCCGGCTGTGTGTCCCCTGCACCCTAATTAGGTAAAACAGAATGCCCAGTAGTAAACACACGGGCAGAGACGGCTGTGTGAAGGACACAGCCTTAGGACATGGGCGTTTGCCCTGGTGTGTGAAGTCTGCACCTGATTTTTGGAATTTAATTCGCCACACGGCCTAAGCACACGGGCATGTGACTTGGCCGTGTGACCCTAATTATGTTGATGACGTCATAAACAGAGAGTTATATAGGCTAAGGACACAAGCGTGTCCCAAGCCACATGGGCGTGTGTGATACACGGCCTACCCACACAGGCATGTAACCCTCCAAAACTAGAAAATTTTCTAAGTATCACAAAAGTTTTGAGAGTTCTCGGTTTAGTCTCGAACCACACTCAATGGATGTTTTGGGCCTCGTGGGTTCGTTTAAGGGACAATATACTTGAGTATAAATGGTTTTAATTTAGGCAAAATTTTATGACCTGGTTTTGTATGAATGTTTATGTTTGAGGCCGGTAACACCTCGTACCCTATCCCGATGTCGGATATGGGTAAAGGGTGTTACAATGATACCATTTCGGAAGAAGGAATTCAAACTTTGGCAGATGAAAAGAATTCAAAATCAGTAGGGGAGCAAGCCGTAAAGGAAAAGAGCTACTAGAAAAATGTCGAAACAAATGCTACGTGTATTACTGATAAAAATGCCATGGCAAAATAATTTAGAAAAACAGAAGGAAGGCCACCACCATGTTTTCCTCAGAGGTTCTAAAAATTTAAGCAAGATGTTCAATTCAAGAAATTTCTGGAGATCTTAAAACTATTACATAGTAATATACCATTGGTGGAAGCATAGAAGCAAATGCTTAACTACGTGAAGTTCATGAAAGATACTTTATCAAAGAAAAAAAGGTTAGGAGAATTTGAAACTATTGCTCTCACTTAAGGGTGTACAACAATACTCTGAAACAAATTGCCACCAAAACTAAAGGATCCAGGGAGTTTTACTATACCTTGCTCTATTGGTAATCATTATGTAGGGAAAGCACTATGTGATTTGGGTGGAAGTATAAATCTAATGCCCATGTTTGTTTTCAGGAAGCTTGGTATAGGAAAGGCGAGACCCATAACTGTCACACTGTAGTGAGCTAATAGATCTTATGCATATCCAGAAGGTAAAATCGAAGACATGCTAATAAGAGTTGACAAATTTATTTTTCTAGTATATTTTATTATTCTGAAATGTGAGGTTGATAAAAAGGTCCCAATTATACTTGGGGGACCTTTCTTAGCCACGGGTAGAACATTAATTGATGTCCAAAAGGGTGAATTAACTATGAGAGTTAATGATCAATAGTTAACTTTTAATGTCTTTGATGCTATGAAGTGTGCAGATACTGATGATGCATATGTATATGAGTTAATTGATGTAACACCCCTAACTTGTATCCGTTGCTGATATAGGTTTACAGAGCATTACCAAACTTATCACTTAAACAATCATACATTTCATATTCATTTCTCATATCCAAACATAAGTCATTCAAATTTAGTCATATAGTCCCTAACACAAGCCCTCGAGGCCCAAAACAAGCATTAAAAACAATTCAAGACTAAATTGAGAACCCAAGGAAATTTTGGGAAAACATTGAAAATTTTCAAAGTGCAGGGGACACACGCCCGTGTAGCCAAGCCATGTGAATATTAGAAATGAGATCACATGCCCGTGTCCCAACCTATAACAGCCCGATTTTGGGTCTAGTTGGAACAATGGTTTTAGGACCACATCTGACGTAGAAAAATTTATTTTTATTATATTTTTATGGTCTACAACTTTATAGAATGATTTCGTGAAAATTTCATTCGAAAATTTTGACGTTTGGGCACTCAATTTAGTCAAAAAGACTAAATTGTAAAAAGTGAAAAAGTTGAGTACTACATGCTAGAGGTGTCGAATTACTATGAAATTTTAAATTGGAGGTCCTTAAATGGTAAATAGACCATTGGTTAAGTTGTTGGAAAAAAATGGACATGGTTAGTTATGTTTCTAAAGTTTTTCATTAAGGGCATTTTAGTATTTTGGTAACTAAATGAATGAAAAAGCCAAATTAAAAGCCAATTTTTGTCCATCTTCCTCCCATGGCCAAATTTCACAAGGAGAAACCATGGCTAGGGGTTTTCAAGCTTCCAAGCTCAATTGTAAGGCTGTTCTAGCCTCCTTTTTAATGATTTTTATGTTTTTGAAATCCTCATAATATGATCTATCTATTTCTACCATTAATTTAAGAAATAATCAAGGTCTAAAATTTTACCCATGATGTATATTTATGTATTTTGATGTTTAATGGTGGAAAATGCATGTTAGTTGTTTGATAAACGACTTTTGCTAAGTGATTTTCGATGAAAATGCCTAAAACGGACTTATTTGTAAAAAGTTATAAAATGGGTGTTAAAATTCGAATAAAAGAAAAATGTGGGCTGCTATAAGCATGTATAAGGTTCGGCTAGGCATGGGTGTTGAAGAAATTGAGTACATTTCATTTTACGAGCCTAGGGACTAAATTGTAAAAATGTCAAACTTTAAGGGTAAAAATGTAATTTTTTCATAATGTGATTTTAGGCTGATTTGAATAGTATAGTGACTAAATAAGTTAAATATGATATTATAGATCAAGAAAAAGAGGTTCAAAATTAGAACAGGAGAAAAATGAGCATTTGACGGTTAGGTCCTTTTCGCCATTTTTATGTAGAGGTAAGTTCGTATGTTTAATAAGCATTAAATTATATATATATAAATGCTTAATTGATATAATTGGGGTAAATACTATATTATTGAAATGAAATGTGAATGCTATTGAGTACGATACTACGGAGATGACTGATAGAGATTCGATACATCGAAAGTCCTAGTTGAACCTTAGGAATAGATAGGATAAAAATGTCATGACATTAGGGTTATTGAGATTACGTGTAAGACTATATCTGGGATATGGCATCGATGTGAGACTTCGTGTAAGACCATAGCTGGGCTATTGGCATCGATATGAGATTACATGTAAGACCATATATGGGATATGGCATTGGTACGGTACTGTGTGTACGAGATTCCCGAGTATCCTTTAGTATTCCAAGTGGTTCAACGGGTAATTTAATGGGAATGTCAAAGAAGAGAAAAAACATGTAAGTATTATGAATTGGTACAGGTATGTACGTAAAGCTTATAAGCATTGACTTCACGAAATTGTGAGCTTACGATTTCCATGGGAATGATTTTGTGAAAACCTTGTGATTATTGGTCTATACTTGTGACGTATGAAATTCATGATAAATTTGGTTGAGGATCATGTGATTGGCTTCAGGGCCAAATTGAGTTATGATATAGCATGTTTTATTCATACAAATTGTGATTTATCAGATATGAGAAAAAGGAATGATTGGCATAATTGCCTATTAAAATGACTACGGAAGTATGGGAAGATATGAGGTTTAACAATTGAAAGATGTTAAAATATATGCTTGAAAAGTGAATACTCATAATTAATGTGTATGTTTATTATGAGGTTTGAAATGATTGATTGATTGTGGTAAACGATTATAATGGAGAGATTTCGGTTATTAGGCTAATGTCAAGACATGTTAAATTATGCTTGCAAATTGATAGAACAAACAATGTGACTGAATAAGTTATAACTGTGGGTTTTATGCAACTTATATTATCTTGTGTTTATATCATTAGATTTGGTAAATGATTGGTAGAAGTTGCTTATTATGTTCATACGGACTTACTAAGCTATATAGCTTACCCCCTTTTTTTCCCATGTTTTATAGTGCCATCAAGCTAGCTCGGGTTGGAGATCGCCAGAGATCCTATCACACTATCAAGCTATCGTTTTAGGTATTGATGAATTCAAGTATTTTGAGTTATGACATGTATAGGGACTTGGTCATTTTGTTATATGCATCATATGATTTTAGCCGATGTAATGGCTTGTAATCGTCAAAGGCTTGTTTTGCTATTTGGCCATGTAAGTTGGCTTATAGTGGCAACATGATTATAAGCCTAAGTATATTTATATATGTGTCAATGTCTATGGTGATATGATCATGGTATGCTTGGTGAATTTGAAATGTTTGAAAATGTGGTTTATGGCATAATTGTGTAATTTTTGGAAATGTGACTTATTGATGAGATGAGGAATTTGAGTATAATTTGGTAACTAGAAAGTAATTGAATGAAGTCTAACGAATGTGAAATTTGTATGTTTGATTTAGGGCTTAATAAATGTAGTGAATATGTTAGATAAAGACATTGAGTTGATATGTTTTAACCGTGAATGTGGATGTTTTGGTTGCCCAAGTATGTATTGTTTTGTGCCTTTGAATGGGGGTAAGTGTATGTGTGAATAAGGGTGGCAAAATGGCTTGGTAAATAGCCTTGTTTTTGTCCACACAGGTAGACACATGGGCATGTGTCTAGGCCGTGTGTGACACACAGTCAGCCCCATGGGCGTGTGATCCGTTCGTGTGTCCCCTGCACCTAAATTGTTGCAAAACAAAATGTTCTGAATTGAGCATACGGGCAGAGACACGGGCGTGTGTCTCAGTCGTGTGAAGGACACGACCTTGGGACATGGGTGTGTGCCCTGTCCATGTGACTTCAATTTGCTCTTGAGTGACAAACAGAGAGTTACACGGGTTTGGGACACGGGCGTGTGTGACCACACGACCTGCCCACACGGGCGTGTCCCAAGCCACACGGGCGTGTGACCCCTGTTTTAACAAAAAAAATTCTAAGTGTAGTAAAATTTTCTAAGGTTCTCGGTTTAGTCCCGAACCACTTCCAAAGCACGTTTTGGGCATCGTAGGCTTGTATTAGGGACTTTATGATTAAATGCAAATGGTTTTATTTGGACGCAAATTTTATGGCTCGGAAGTGTATGTTTTCTTGTGTTTAAGTCTGATAATGCCTCGTACCCTGTTCCAGCGTCGAATATGGGTAAGGGGTGTTACACAACCCATGTCTGACCCCATGTAACACACTGACTTGGGTCACACGGCTAGACCACACGCCCGTGTGCTAGGCCGTGTGAAAACTTGAGGGTATACTGACTTGTGCTACATGGCCAAGCCACTCGCCCGTGTGTTAGGCTTGGCCGTGTGAAGCTACTAACTTGGTTTCTAAATAAGTATCAAGGGACACACAGCCGTGCCACCTGGCCGTGGGTTACACACGGCTGAGACATACGCCCGTGTGGACAAAAATAGGCCATTTTTCAAGCCATATTTCTCACCCAATGTGGTACCAACCTAAGCCAAACAATGCACAAATTACCATGACGTAAACAAGCATTCAAGACTAACCAATTCCAAGTCTATAGCATGCAATATCCACACATTCACTTGACCACTGAAAAGCATACAACTAGCCATTCAAAATCATACCAATATCACCCCCAAAAGTTACCTAAATGGTCAAATGCATATATACACATTTGTGCCTAACACATAACCTATATGCCATCTCTCAATCTCAATAATATGGTACTCAAATTACCAAATCACAATTAAGGCACTCCCATGGCAATCATACATACTACAAAATGAGACTAGCTACTACAAAATGAGACTAGCTACACATATATATACATACCAACATATAACAAATCAAGCCAAATCAAATGGCTAATTACATAACAAAACATATAGGCTTCCATTAGCCAAATGACATATACATGGCATATAACCAAAATACATAAAGTCCAAAAAGTACCAAAATGAGAGTTTGATAGTGTGATGCAATCTCCGACAACTTCCAAACTGAGCGAGCTTCTGAATCACTATAAAACACAGAAAATTAAACAAAGTAAGCAATTAAGCTTAGTAAGTTCGTACAGCATAAAACTTAGCTTACCATTTAATCACAATTTAAGTAATTAAACATAGCATAATGCAACGCAATTTAATCCATAAGCCTAACACATATTCATCCACAAAGTTAGACATGAAATCATAAATCTTATAGATGCAATTCTCACATGATTCATGTACATTCCTGTACTGGTTCATAATGAATTCACATGCTCTTGTAACATCACTGTGCCTGTTGAACCATTTGGAATAATATCGGATACTCGGGTACTTGCACACTAAGTGCCAAAACATGCTCGAACCATCTCTATCTCATATCTCATATAGATGCTCACTCTTGAGCTATTACTGGGTTTGCTCAGACAAGCTGACGGTCAAGATGTAGCTACACGGTGTTGCTCACATAAGCTGATGAGTAACTACAACACATGCCAGAAAACACAACCATCGGTAGAACGTACGGGACCAGCACCTAAAACATGGTAACCCCTAATGACATGTCATTTGTATCTTATCTATTCCTAAGGTTCAAAAGGGATCCATACAATAGCTGATATCTCGTCTAGAATTTCCGCAGTGTTGTATCATCACAATTATATTAATTAACCATGTAAACACATAAAATTTAAAGCTTATTCATATATGAACTTACCTTGAACTCGTATGAAGGAAAATGCTTGTTCAATCCAAAACTTTATCTTTTCCCCGATCTAATTCCGTACGTTGCTTTTCTTGATATGCATTAGAAATGTTGGCCGAATGCTTCAAGCCCTAACTATGGCTTCCTAACCTTCAAATTTCAGTAGTGTTTAGCTTTTGGGGAAGATGATACTTTAATTTTACTTATTTTAATTTTAAGTGATTTAGTTATTTACTAATTTATCCTTAACAGATAACCTTTATAATTTCATTTTAATGGCCATAAAAGTCCACTAGCAATTTATATGCTCTAATTGCAACATAAAACCCTCAACCATTTAATCACATTGTCATTTGATACCTTTAACTAATATGACTCAAGTTTTGCACTTTACGCGATTTAGTCCTTTTTATCGAATTGTGCATGCCAACAATAAAATTTCTTAACGAAATTTTCATATGACTCTAATAACATGCTGTAAGAATTAAAATAATAATAAATAAATATTTTTGCTTCAGATTTGTGTTCCCCAAAACCACTATTCTAATTTCACTAAAAACGTGTTGTTACAACTCTCCCCCCTTAGGAATTTTCGTCCCCAAAAATCTTACCAGAGAATAGGTTAGGGTATTGCTTTCTCATAGCTTCCTCGGTTTCCCATGTAGCCTCTTCGATACCATAACATTTCCAAAGTACCTTTACTAGAGCTATGCTTTTGTTTCTTAACTCTTTAATCTCTCGTGCTATAGTTTTGATCGGTTTTTCACTATATGACATATCGGGCTGAATTTCTGTTTCTGCCGGAGAAATTATATGTGAAGGATCTGATCGGTGCCATCGTAACATGGATACATGAAACACATTATGAATTTTTTCTAACTCTGACGGTAATTTAAGTCAATATGCCATTGACCCTATTCTCTGTATAATCTCATACGGCCCAATAAATCGCGGACTCAATTTCCCTTTGCGACCAAATCGAAGAATCTTCTTCCACGATGATACTTTCAGAAACACTTTGTCGCCGATTTGAAATTCAATATCTTTACGTTTCAAATCTGGATACGATTTCTGTGGATCTAAAGTTGCTTTCAAACTGTCGTGAATTACTTTCACTTTATCTTCAGTCTCTCTGATCAAATCAACCCCTTGAATTTTTTCTCTCACTAAGCTCAGGCCAGTACAACAGAATTCAGCATTTACGACTATATAATGCTTCATATGGTTCCATCTTTATGCTCAACGAAAAACTATTATTATATGCAAACTCAACCTACGGTAAATATTTTCCCCAGTTGCCTTCAAACTCTAAAACACAGCAACGAAGCATATCTTCGAGAATCTGGATCACTCTCTCAGACTGACCATTGGTCTGAGGATGAAATGCAGTACTAAAATATAATTGTGTACCCAAAGCTTCTTGTAGTTTCCTCCAAAATCGTGATGTAAACCGTAGATCTCTATCCGAAATAATAGAGACTGGCACTTTATGCAAACTAACAATCTCTGAAATTACAATTGAGCTAATCTATCAAGTGAAAAGTCTGTACGCATAGGAATAAAGTGTACAAACTTTGTCAAATGATCAACAATAACCCAGATAGCATCTTTCTTTTTCAGAGATAGGGGTAATCCCGATATGAAATCCATCGTAACTCTATCCCACTTCTACTCGAGTATCATCATTGGTTGTAATAGTCCCGAGGGCACTTGATGTCCAGCTTTAACTTGCTGACAAATCAGACATTTGGACACAAAGTCAGTAATATCTCGTTTCATACCTGACCACCAGAACATCTATTTCAAATTACTGTACATCTTAGTACTCCCCGGATGAATAGACAAGTTACTATTGTGTGCTTCTTGTAAGATTTTTTGTATAAGCTCTGGATTTTTCAGTACACAAATTCTACCCTAGAACAATAAACAATCATTGGATTCGATCTGAAACTCTAAATCAGAAGTTAACTCACACTGTACTCATTTAGCTTTCAATTCATTGTCATATTTTCGAGCTTCACAAATTTGCTGGAGAAACATTAGTTTAGCTTTTAACTCAGCTAAAATCGAGCCATCATCAAGCAAAGTCAATCGCGTATTCATCGCTCTTAAAACAAACAAGGACTTTCTACTCAAAGCATCCGTGACAACATTTGCTTTTCCCGGGTGATAATCAATTATTAACTCATAATCTTTCGACAATTTGAGCTATCTTCGTTGTCAAAAATTAAAATATTTCTGAGACATCAAATACTTCAAACTCTTGTGATAAGTAAAAATATGACATTTTTCACCGAACAAATGGTGTTGTCAAATCTTCAATGCAAACATGATCATAGCCAACTCCAAGTCATGTGTTGGATAATTCTTTTCATGCATCTTTAATTTTTGGAATCATACGCTATTACTTTGCTTTCTTGCATTAAAACACATCCCAAACCGTTCAAGGATGCATCACTAAAAATCACAAATTCTTTACCCAACTCAGGCTGAACCAAAACTGGTGCTTAACAGTGATTTCAACTGGTTGAAACTCTGTTGATATTTCTCAGACCATTCAAATTTCATATCTTTCTGCAATAATTGAGTCATCAGTGTAGCAATCATTGAGAAACCTTTAACAAATCTCCGATAATAGCCTACTAATCCTAAGAAACTTCTAACCTCGAAAATGTTTCGTGGTGGTTTCCAATAAAAAATTGCTAAAATTTTACTTGGATCAACTCTGATGCCTTCCGCTGAAACAATATGTCCAAAAAATCCAACTTTTCGGAGCCAAAACTCGTACTTGCTAAATTTAGCAAATAGTTGTTTATCTCGCAGAGTCTGCAATACATTTCTCAAATGCTCGGCATGTTCAGATTCGTCTTGAGAATATATCAATATATCATAAATGAACACAACAACAAATCTATCCAAATTCAATTCATAAAATCCATGAATACTATAGTAGTGTTAGTTAACCCAAATGGCATAACAAGAAATTCATAATGCCCGTATCTGGTATTGAATGCAGTTCTCCGCACATCCTAATCTTTAACCCACAACTGATAATAGCTAGTTCGTAAATCAATCTTTGAAAATACTATTTCTCCTTTCAACTGATCGAACAAATAATCAATTCTCGGCAAAGGATACTTATTCTTAATCGTAACCTTGTTAAGTTGATGATAGTCAATACACAATCTCATTGATCCATCTTTCTTCTTTACAAACAAAATCGGTGCACCCTAAGGGGAGAAACTCGATCGTCTAAAACCTCTATCCATTAACTCTTGCAATTGAGCTTTCAAATCTTTTGGAGCCATTCTGTACGGAGCTATCGATATCAGTGATGTTCTCGATACTAACTCAATAGCAAATTCAACCTCTCTGACAGGTGGTAACCCGGGTAACTCCTCTGGAAAAACATCTGGATATTCACAAACCACTGGTATGATTCATTTTTTGATTCAGACACCTTTGTATCAAATACGTAAGCAAGATAAGCATTGCAACCCTTTCTCACATATTTCTATGCTAGCATAGCCGATATCACGATAGGCAACCCATTTGACTCACTGGATTTAATACAAAGAATTTCAGTATTTTGACATTTCAACTTAATAGTCTTTTGTCTACAGTTTTCAACAGCATTATGTAGAGTCAACCAATCCATACCCAAGATCACATCGAATTCATCAAACGGTAAAAGCATCAAATCAATCAGAAAACAATAACCTCGAGTCATCAAAGGACAATTCTTGCAAACTTTATCAACTAGAACATACTGACCTAAGGGGTTTGATACTTTAATCACGAATTTAGTGGACTCAACAGGCAAACTCTTACTAGACACTAAATTCGTACAGATATATGAATAGGTCAATCCAGGATCAACCAAAGTAGTTACATCCGTGTTATAAAGAGAAAAAGTATCGGTGATAACATCTTATGCCGATGCATCCTCGCGAGCGCGAATAGCGTAAGCTCTGACTGGCGCTCGAGCCTCAGATCTCATAGCAAAATCGTTTGTTACACCTTTGCTACTATTCACATTTCTAGTATTTCGAGGTGGTCTTCCTTTGGCAACTGTATTACTCGGCCTTGTAGTCAGAAATTTGTCTTTCTCGGGTAACTGAGGACAATCACGAATAAAATGCTCTCGCGAGCCACATCTAAAATAGGCTTCATTATTCATCCAATAATCTCCAAAATGCTATCTTGCACATTGTTGACAATTAGGTTTGTTGGCTTTGACACTACCAATGCTCGATATTAAAGTGGCTTGAGCTTTTGGACTAGTGTGTTGCTTCCCACGATCTTTGTTGGAATAACTCACTAAAGCAGTCGAATGGTTATAAGAATCCCTTGATTTCTTTGACGATGAATGATATGATTTACCCATTGACCTCTTTCTTAAATCTCTAGCCTCAGAATCGACTTTTTTCTTTTCTTTGCTAAGTTTCTCGGCTTTTTATGCTCTATCAACGAACACAACAAATTCTTTAAGTTCAAGAATCCCGACTAAAAGCTTAATGTCTTCACTCAACCCATGTTCGAACCATTTACACATAATTTCTTTAGTGGATATTGTAACACCCCCTAACTCACATCCACCGCCAGAACAGGGTTATAGAGCATTACCAAAGTTTACAGAATAATTTCATGTAATTCATGTCATTTACTATTCATATCTAAAACTAATCATATTGTCCCTTGAATAGACCCTCGGGGTCCAATTTAAACATTAGAGTCAAGTTGGGATTAAATTGGGATATTAGAAAACTTTTCGAGAAATTTCAAAAATTTTCTTATATACAGGGTACACAATCCCGTGTGGTTAAGGCACATGCCTGTATGACCGTAGGACACACCCGTGCCGCAGGCCGTGTCTGACCCCGTGTAACTCTCTGACTTGCGTCACACGGCCTGCCACACACACTTGTGCTAGGCCATGTGGTCAATCTAATTTTCACAAATTAGGTGCAAGTTTCACACGACCAAGACACACACTCGTGTTATAGGCTGTGTAGCACACACGGCTGAGACACACACCTGTGTTTCTACCTGTGTGCCCAATTTTGAGCATTCTATTTCTGAATTTTAAGATGCAGGGGACACACGGCCAAACCACTTGCCCATGTGTCAGGCCGTGTGTCACACACGGTCAAGACATACGCTCGTGTGTGTACCCGTGTGGAAAAAATAAAGCCATTTATGTAACACCCCTAGCCCGCATCCGTCGCCGGAGGAGTTAAGAATGTCACTAAGTAAACCTTAATTTCGTTTCTAATATCAACCATCTAAATAAAACATTCAAGCATCATTGATCACATTCATACACGTTTTCATCATCTAAAAATAAAAATGCAAGTTGACTAAATAAGCCATTTACGTATGGCTATACATATATGTATACATCATCCAAAAGGTACTAGGTCAAATTATAAAGTCAATCCTATACATGCCATTTTCGAAATTTAAACAAAAAGTACCAAAAAGCTTAGATAGTGTGGTTGACTTCGACTTTGGAACTTCCGAATCCGATGGATGACGAGCAAAATCTATAAAACAGAGAAACCAAACAAAAGAATAAGCATTTCAATGCTTAGTAAGCTTTAAGTAATGAAATCATCTAGGAAATTAGCATATTAATATCAAGTCTATTTGAATTAACTTTGGGTCGAATCCAAACCTAACGAAGATACTTCCTCATCAATCATATCGAAAAGGGGAAATCAACATGTCCATCTATTTCTTTAATTCATAACCGAATGCAATCTTCTCAGTGATGTTGAAATTGTCTAAGTTAGTACTCATACCTTCTAATTCAATCATAAACATTCAAAGGATTTTAAACAATAGTCTAAGCATAATTTCCGACTTTCGAAACACGAAATATAACAATCAGATCATATCTTCAACGAAAGCATTTACTTACTTGATCACTTCACGTTAAATTGTACTTATGCTTGGAATTAACTCGACATGCATTATATAAATTTACTTGTGCATACTTACGGTTTCTCCACCCAACTAATAGGCCGGCGAAGACGTCCTTGTGAACTAAATCCAAATCTTAGAACGGCTCAGAAGCCCTTCGAGACTAAGCTCGGATTACGCTGCTGGCTTAAAGGCCCTTCGAACTAAGTTCGGCAATAACACTGGCGCAGAGCCCTTCGGAACTAAGTCCGGCTTTATCGATGGCTTAAAGCCCTTCGGAACCAGGTCCGGTTTTTAGCACTGGCTGATAGCCCTTCGAGACTTAGCTCGGTTTCAAACCTTGATCAACAATCATACGTTCACACATTTAAACAACGCATTGATATTTGAATACAATTTCAGCACTCTTTCTAATCATTTTACCATTAATTCACTAGTCATAACAAATAACATATTCTCGTTTCATTATTCTGGAAGCTTTCTATTTTCATGCGATTACAAACAAGTATTTTACCTATTTATTTGATCATAAGATGCAAGCAAGACCATTTTGTCATAATTTATTCATCGCAATCATAATTTAATAATTTCTATGTCTAAATATAAGTTATATTCCATTACTCAAAGACTTACCTTGTATCTTTCTGAGCAAGTTCGGGTTGGCTATTCCGCGACTTTAGCTTTTCCCTTATCCGAGGTTGCCCCTCTATGCTCTTGAGCTTAATCAATAAATTTTAAACTAACCATTAATCAATTACTCAAGCATTACTTTCAGAATATAGCACACATATATATATGTTTGAATTTCACACATACAACTTATAGTAAACTTATAAAAATCAATAAGCAAGTCATTAGTAAATCACAACTTCCCTATAAGTCGAGTTACTGAGCAACAGTCATTAATTTACTTATAATTTGAGCTACGAAACTCCAAATCAAAGACCGTAAATTTTCCTCGAAAATAGACTAATTTATCTTTTAGCCATAAAATTTTCATAATTTTTAGTCTAGCCAATCACTACCAGATTTTTCTTAAAGTTCACCCTGTTTCACTGCTTGACTAAACTGACCATTCTTCGATACGAATCAGGTTTCTCATTGTACAAGATTCAAAATGTGTTCTCACTTATTTCATTTGAAACTAGACCCATTAAGGAATCTAAGCATATAAATTTTATCCTAAGGCCATTTTTGTACAATTTATACTGATTTTATAAAAACAGAACAGGAAATCTATTAGTCATTTTGACTCAACCTCACAATATCCCAAATATCTCAAAATCGGTAACTCTTTTATTTCTATAGTTTCCTTTGAAAGAAACTAGACTCTTCAAGCTTTCATTACATAATTCATCCAGCTTCTAACTCAATTCCTACAAATTATGGTGATTTTCCAAAATCACCTTACTGCTGCTGTCCCCAAGCAGTTTAACACTAAATCACTTTTTTTTCAAACATTCCTAGTATACATTTTATTCAAGTATGTATTTAAGCAATCAAACTTATCAAATAACTATCTATAAGATTTACTTCAACATTCTTAATACAATACATGGTGTTCAAACCATTATTCAATTTAAACATTCAAGCTAATACACACATATATATACACTAGAAATCAATTGTTAACATTTGTATTTCACCTTGATAGCTAACTTATCAATCCTTATTTTAACCTACAATTGTTCTTAACACAATTTAAGTATCCATTAAAAAAATGTATACATTACTCAATTGCCTAAAACCACATTCGCCCTAGAACACCCTAGTTAGCCGATTCTTTTCCATGTAACACAATTGCCCAAGTGTGCTTATTTGCTAAGCTCTAATTCACCTATGTATCACTTTTCCTCCAAATAACATGAACAACAACCATTTCTTAATATGTATCTTGTGCATAACCTTAATTAACTTCCAATAATCATAAAAAAAAATCAACTCTTAAGCTTTATGTACATAGCCGAATCTTAAAATGATCCAACCTCCAACTTATTCATTCCATTCACTCACACGGCCTTTGTTCCATTCCTTAGACAAATCTATGTTTGGCCATTGTACTCATGAGCATTAAGATTTATAATTTGACTAACTTAAACCCTTCTCTTCAACAATTCATCATAAAACATAAAACCATAGCCTAATCTCATCATTTTATAACTATAACCGAATGCTCAAACATCACCAAGATTTCAAAATTTTAACATGGGTTATGTAAGAAATTAGCTAACTAATTAAAAACAAGCTTGAAATTAAAAAAATCTAACACAATTTACTAACCTCCCTTAAGCTTAAAGTGACCAAAACCTTCTCTTCTCCCTTTCTTTCTAATTCGCTAAGAAGAACAAATGTTACTTTGTTTTCTTCACCATCCAATTCCTTATTTTTAATTACTTTTCTTCTTATTTTTTTTTTTGATATAAAATATTAAGCCACTAGCTATTAATTAACACATATTATATGTATTTAGTTCCATCATGGCCACCACTACTCTCTCAATAGTGGAAATTTGACATGCAAATCCTTGTCTTTTATAACTTGAACTAATAGGTCCTTTTAGATTAACCTATCATATTTCAAAAGTGTCACTCATAAGTCCTATTAACTAAATTCACATTCAATTGACTAAATCGAAACTTAAAACTTTCACACATTCAAAATTCACATATTTTAGATCGTAAATATTATATTCAAATAATTCGGTGACTTTCGGTTTAGCGGTCCCGAAACCGCTTTCCGACTAGGGTCACTTTAGGGTTGTTACAACTCTCCCCCACATAAAGAATTTTTCGTCCCCGAAAATCTTACCAATGAATAAATTTGGGTATCTCTCTCTCATAGAGTTCTCGCCTTCCCACGTAGCTTCTTCGATCCCGTGCTTGAGCCATAATACTTTTACTAAAGGAACCTTTTTGTTTCGTAACACTTTCACTTCACGAGCTAGGATACGAATCGGTTCTTCTTCATAACTCAAGTCAGATTGAACTTCAACCTCTGATGGATTAATTATGTGCGAAGGATCAGATCTATAACGTCAAGCATTGATACATGAAAAACGTTGGGTAAAATCAATCTATATGCCATCGACCAACTCGTTCGGATATTTCATACGCCCTATGAACCTCGGACTCGGTTTGCCCTTACGGCCAAACCGAGTATCTTTTCCAAGGTGAAACTTTAAGAAATACCTTGTCTCCACCCGATACTCAATATCTCTTCGCTTTTAAGTCCGCGTCGACTTTTTTGACGATCCGACGCTTTTCTTGACTTTCATGAATTATTTTTACTTTCTCTCAAGATCTTTAATCAAATCAACTCCAAAATTTTACTTTCACCAAGCTCGGTCCAAAACAATGGTGTACGGCATTTACGCCTGCATAAAGCTTCATAAGGTGCCATTTTAATACTTGATTGAAAACTATTGTTGTAAGCGAAACTCAATCAAAGGTAAATACCGCTCCCACGAACCACTAAACTCGAGGATGCAACATCTCAACATATCCTCAAGTATCCGAATTATCCGCTCGGATTAACCATCGGGCTTATGGATGATAGGCGGTGCTAAAATGCACTTGGTACCCAAGGCTTCTTGTAATTTCTTCCAAAATCGTGAGGTGAATCTCTGATCTCTCATCGACACAATAGAAATTGGTACCCCATGTAATCTCACAATCGAGAAACATACAATTCAAATAGTTTATCCAATGGAAAATCCGTGACGTGACGGGGATAAAATGAGCCGACTTAGTCGATCTATCAACAACAACCCAAATCGCATCTCTCTTACTTGTCGATAACGGTAACTCAGCTTACAAAATCCATCGTGACTCGATCCCATTTCCATTCGTGTATCATGATCGGTCAAGTAAACCCGTAGGCACTTGATGTTCCGCCTTCACTTGTCGACATATTAGACACTTCAAACAAAATCGAAATGTCTCGCTTCATACCATGCCACCAAAACCGACGTCTCGGATCGTTGTACATTTTCGCACTCCCGGGTGAAGCGACATACGACTACAATGAGCTTCGTCGTAATCATCGAAATGAGTTCTCGCATTTCTTGGAACACACAACCGACTTCAAACCTCAAACAATCGCCCTCATCGAGTTGAAACTCGATTCCGTATTCGGACATATTCACCCGCTTTGCACCAATTCTTCATCGATTTTCCGAGCTTCACGAATTTGATGAATCAACAATGGTTTGGCCTTTAATTCCGCCACTAACACATTGTCGGATAGAATAGACAAATGTACATTCATTGCTCGTAAAGCAAAAGCGGGACTTACGACTTAAGGCATCCGCAACCACATTAGCCTTTCCCGGGTGATAGTCAATGACAAGCTCATAATCTTTCAACAACTCCACCAACGCCTTTGTCGCAAATTTAATTCTCTCTCGAGTCATCAAATATTTGAGACTTTTGTGATCCAAAATACATGGCACTTCTCACCAAACAAGTAGTGTCGCCATATTTTAAGAGCAAATACAATGGCAGCTAATTCGAGATCATGAGTCGGATAGTTTTTCTCATGTGGCTTTAATTGCCTCGACGCATATGCTATGACTCGACCTTCTTGCATCAACACACAACCCAACCCAAGCAAGGATGCATCACTGTAAATGACAAACTCTTTACCGGATTCGGGCTGTACCAGTACCGGAGCTTCGGTCAAATAAGTCTTCAGTTGATCAAAACTTTTCTGACACTTTTCCGTCCATTCGAACTTAACATCCTTTTGAAGTAGCTTCGTCATTGGCATGGCTATCATCGAGAAACCTTTTACAAATCTTCGGTAGTAACCGGCAAGTCCCAAAAAGCTCCGAACCTCAGTAATATTTCTCGGAGGTTTCCAGTTAAGTATGGCTGAGATTTTGTTCGGATCAACTCGAATACCCGATGCGGATACCACATGACCCAAAAAGCTAACCTCCCTTAACCAGAACTCACACTTACTGAACTTAGCATATAACTGCTTATCCCGTAAAATTTGCAACACTAATCTCAGGTGCTCGGCATGTTCGGTCTCATCTCTTGAATAGACCAAGATGTCATCAATAAACACGACTACAAACCGGTCCAAATATTGTCTGAAGATTCGATTCATCAAATCCATAAATACCAAGAGAGCATTAGTGAGCCCAAACGGCATCACCAAAAACTCATAGTGACCGTATCTCGCTCAAAGCGCTTTTAGGTATATCTCAATCTCGAACTCGCAAATGATAATAACCCGATCTCAAATCTATCTTTGAAAACACAGAGGCTCCCTCGCTTGATCAAACAAATCATCAATACGCTGGTAGCGGATATTTATTCTTTATCGTTACCTTATTCAAATGACGATAGTCAATGCACAACCTCATGGTCCCGCCCTTCTTTTTCACAAACAATACCGTGCACCCTAAGGTGAGAAACTTGGTCGAGCGAAACCTTTATCCGTCAACTCTTGCAACCGAGCTTTCAATTCTTTTAATTTCATTGGTGCCATACGATCGAGCTATCGAAATCGGTGTAGTCCTGTGTACAATCTCGATGCTAAACTCTACCTCCCGAACAGTGGTAAACCCGATAATTCTTCGAGAAAAACATCCGGGTATTCACAAACCACTGGCACAGATTCAGGCTTCTTTTCTAATTCTTTGTCGTCAAGTACATACGCAAGGTATGTTTCACACCCCTTTCTTGCACATTTCTGAGCCAGCATTGACGATATTACAGCTGGCAACCTATTCAAATCGGTAGACTCAACTCGAATTATCTCGTTATTCATACACCTCAAATCGATGGTTTTTCCTTTGCAATTTACAATTGCGTCATGTACGGTCAACCAATCCATACCGAGAATAACATCAAACTCATTGAACGGTAAAAGCATCAAATCGGCTGGAAAACAGGAATCTCTGATTACTAGAGGACATTTCTTACACACCTTGTCCACAAGTACATAACGACCCAAAGGATTTGACACTCGGATTACAAACTCAGTAGACTCGACAGGTAAAGTCTTACTGGATGCTAAGGTCTCACATATATAGGAATGAGTAGAACCAGGGTCAATCAAAGCAATCACATTAGTATCAAAGAGAGTAAAAGTACCGGTAATAACATCTGGTGAAGAAGCATCCTCACGTGCGCGTATAGCATAAGCTCTAGCAGGAGCACGAGCCTCCGATTTGGTGGTGGTATCTTTAGGCCCTCTCTGACCGCCACTAGCATTCCCCGGATTTCTAGGGGACCTACCTCTTGCTGCAGTATTAGTCGGTTTTTCACTCTGATTCACATTCTGACCAGACAATCTCAAGCAATCTTTGATAAAATGATCAGTCGATCCACATTTGAAACAGAACGGTCCACGAACTCTACAAATTTCCCGAATGCCACTTGCCACAATCGATAATCGATCTATCCCCGACGATCATTGCCAACACCGCAATGTATAGCTCGTGTACTCATAGGGGTCGACACGATCCCGCCCGTAAAAACCCAAGTATTCTTAGATCTGCTTTGGATCATCTCTAAACTTCTTCGATGATTGATGAAATGGTTTTCCAAGATCTTTTACGAAACTCCTTGCTCCCAAATCGCCTCTCCTTTTTCCTTATCGAGCTCTTCGGCTTTGCAAGCTCGCTCAACAAGTACTACAAATTCTCTCGATTTCTAGAATGTCAACGAACAATTTTATATCTTCGCTCAAATTCTCCTCAAACGCTTACACATTACATCTTCTCAAGAAACGCATTCTCGAGCATACCGACCGAGCCTCACAAACTTTCGCTCATAATCGTGAACCGACATGGAACCTTGTTTAAGCTCAAGAAATTCTTTTCGCTTTTGATCGATAAATCTCTGGGTCGATATACTTCTTCCAAAACTCGCTTTGGAAAACTCCCATGTTACCCGCTCTCTAGGTACAACCAAAATCAACGTATTCCACCAATAATAAGCGTAATCACGTAACAAAGAGATAGCACACTTCAAGCATTCATCGGGTGTGCAAGAAAGTTCATCAAGTACCCGGATAGTGTTGTCCAACCAAAATTCAAATTTTGCTCTTCGGCATCATCACTGTCCGTAGCTTTAAATTCGTGAGCCCTGCTTTAAATTCATCAATCTGGGGCTTGTTTAACCTCATCCGTCTGTTACACGGAGGTACCGCCGTGCAGTGGTGTATTGGTCTGAAGTGGGGTTGGGAATAGCCGTGTTAGTTCGAATGTACCGTTGAACCAATCATTCATCACGCTATAAAAAGCTTGTCTAGCTTCCTCGCTCGATTACTAGCTATTGGTTGAGAGTTCACCGGGCCGCCCTTTGCGCGCGGCAAAAGCACGCTCTCAACATCATCAACTATCGCCGGTTGGGATCGGGATCCATCACTATACATAAACGCATTTTTAATCGCCGAAATCACCACACTATCAAATAAACATATAATGGCATGTATAGCTAGACCAATTTGCAATACGGTAGTCCTAGAATCGACTAAACCGTAGCTCGATACCAATAAAATGTAACACCCTAGCCCGCATCCGTCGCCGAGGAGTTAAGAATGTCACTAAGTAAACCTTAATTTCGCTTCTAATATCAACCATCTAAATAAAACATTCAAGCATCATTGATCACATTCATACACGTTTTCATCATCTAAAAATAAAAATGCAAGTTGACTAAATAAGCCATTTGCGTGTATGGCTATACATATATGTATACATCATCCAAAAGGTACTAGGTCAAATTATAAAGTCAATCCTATACATGCCATTTTCAAATTTAAACAAAAGTACCAAAAAGCTTAGATAGTGTGGTTGACTTCGACTTTGGAACTTCCGAATCCGATGGATGACGAGCAAAATCTATAAAACAGAGAAACTAAACAAAAGAATAAGCATTTCAATGCTTAGTAAGCTTTAAGTAATGAAATCATCTAGGAAATTAGCATATTAATATCAAGTCTATTTGAATTAACTTTGGGTCGAATCCAAACCTAACGAAGATACTTCCTCATCAATCATATCGAAAAGGGAAATCAACATGTCCATCTATTTCTTTAATTCATAACCGAATGCAATCTTCTCATGATGTTGAAATTGTCTAAGTTAGTACTCATACCTTCTAATTCAATCATAAACATTCAAAGGATTTTAAACAATAGTCTAAGCATAATTTCCGACTTTCAAAACACGAAATATAACAATCATCATATCTTCAACGAAAGCATTTACTTACTTGATCACTTCACGTTAAATTGTACTTATGCTTGGAATTAACTCGACATGCATTATATAAATTTACTTGTGCATACTTACGGTTTCTCCACCCAACTAATAGGCCGCGAAGACGCCCTTGTGAACTAAATCCAAATATTAGAACCGCTCGTAAGCCCTTCGAGACTAAGCTCGGATTACGCTGCTGGCTTAAAGGCCCTTCAACTAAGTTCGCAATAACATCGCGCAGAGCCTTCGAACTAAGTCCGCTTTATCGATGGCTTAAAGCCCTTCTAACCAGTGTCCGTTTTTTTATGCACTGGTGATAGCCCTTCGAGACTTAGCTCGATTTCAAACCTTGATCAACAATCATACGTTCACACATTTAAACAACGCATTGATATTTGAATACAATTTCAGCACTCTTTCTAATCATTTTACCATTAATTCACTAGTCATAACAAATAACATATTCTCGTTTCATTATTCTGGAAGCTTTCTATTTTCATGCGATTACAAACAAGTATTTTACCTATTTATTTGATCATAAGATGCAAGCAAGACCATTTTGTCATAATTTATTCATCGCAATCATAATTTAATAATTTCTATGTCTAAATATAAGTTATATTCCATTACTCAAAGACTTACCTTGTATCTTTCTCGAGCAAGTTCTGTTGGCTATTCCGCGACTTTAGCTTTTCCCTTATCCGAGGTTGCCCTCTATGCTCTTGAGCTTAATCAATAAATTTTAAACTAACCATTAATCAATTACTCAAGCATTACTTTCAGAATATAGCACACATATATATATGTTTGAATTTCACACATACAACTTATAGTAAACTTATAAAAATCAATAAGCAAGTCATTAGTAAATCACAACTTCCTATAAGTCGAGTTACTGAGCAACAGTCATTAATTTACTTATAATTTGAGCTACGAAACTCCAAATCAAAGACCGTAAATTTTCCTCGAAAATAGACTAATTTATCTTTTAGCCATAAAATTTTCATAATTTTTAGTCTAGCCAATCACTACCAGATTTTTCTTAAAGTTCACCCTGTTTCACTGCTTGACTAAACTGACCATTCTTCGATACGAATCAGGTTTCTCATTGTACAAGATTCAAAATGTGTTCTCACTTATTTCATTTGAAACTAGACCCATTAAGGAATCTAAGCATATAAATTTTATCCTAAGGCCATTTTTGTACAATTTATACTGATTTTATAAAAACAGAACAGGAAATCTATTAGTCATTTTGACTCAACCTCACAATATCCCAAATATCTCAAAATCGGTAACTCTTTTATTTCTATAGTTTCCTTTGAAAGAAACTAGACTCTTCAAGCTTTCATTACATAATTCATCCAGCTTCTAACTCAATTCCTACAAATTATGGTGATTTTCCAAAATCACCTTACTGCTGCTGTCCCCAAGCAGTTTAACACTAAATCATTTTTTTTTTTCAAACATTCCTAGTATACATTTTATTCAAGTATGTATTTAAGCAATCAAACTTATCAAATAACTATCTATAAGATTTACTTCAACATTCTTAATACAATACATGGTGTTCAAACCATTATTCAATTTAAACATTCGGCTAATACACACATATATATACACTAGAAATCAATTGTTAACATTTGTATTTCACCTTGATAGCTAACTTATCAATCCTTATTTTAACCTACAATTGTTCTTAACACAATTTAAGTATCCATTAAAAAAAAATGTATACATTACTCAATTGCCTAAAACCACATTCGGCCCTAGAACACCCTAGTTAGCCGATTCTTTTCCATGTAACACAATTGCCCAAGTGTGCTTATTTGCTAAGCTCTAATTCACCTATGTATCACTTTTCCTCCAAATAACATGAACAACAACCATTTCTTAATATGTATCTTGTGCATAACCTTAATTAACTTCCAATAATCATAAAAAAAAAAATCAACTCTTAAGCTTTATGTACATAGCCGAATCTTAAAATGATCCAACCTCCAACTTATTCATTCCATTCACTCACACGGCCTTTGTTCCATTCCTTAGACAAATCTATGTTTGGCCATTGTACTCATGAGCATTAAGATTTATAATTTGACTAACTTAAACCCTTCTCTTCAACAATTCATCATAAAACATAAAACCATAGCCTAATCTCATCATTTTATAACTATAACCGAATGCTCAAACATCACCAAGATTTCAAAATTTTAACATGGGTTATGTAAGAAATTAGCTAACTAATTAAAAACAAGCTTGAAATTAAAAAATCTAACACAATTTACTAACCTCCCTTAAGCTTAAAGTGACCAAACCTTCTCTTCTCCTTTTCTTTCTAATTCGCTAAGAAGAACAAATGTTACTTTGTTTTCTTCACCATCCAATTACTTATTTTTAATTACTTTTCTTCTTATTTTTTTTTTTTGATATAAAATATTAAGCCACTAGCTATTAATTAACACATATTATATGTATTTAGTTCCATCATGGCCGGCCACTACTCTCAATAGTGGAAATTTGACATGCAAATCCTTGTCTTTTTATAACTTGAACTAATAGGTCCTTTTAGATTAACCTATCATATTTCAAAAGTGTCACTCATAAGTCCTATTAACTAAATTCACATTCAATTGACTAAATCGAAACTTAAAACTTTCACACATTCAAAATTCACATATTTTAGATCATAAATATTATATTCAAATAATTCAGTGACTCGGTTTAGCGGTCCCGAAACCGCTTTCCGACTAGGGTCACTTTAGGGTTGTTACAATTTACTAGCTTTATTTCTCACCCAAATTTACCAACAACCTACATCAATACTTGCAAACATATACCAACTAATTCAAGTATTAAAATCAAACCAATTCTAACATCTAACATGATATATCATCAGATGCATTTATGTTTATAATCTTACCTTTTAATAATATACATGTTTAACATAATTCAATCAAACCACACTAAACACATTAGTAATTATCATGATATACCTTATAAATATGCCAAAACAAACCATTAGTAGCCATTCCAATGGCTAGAA
This sequence comes from Gossypium anomalum, assembly GCA_025698475.1. Taxonomy (NCBI): domain Eukaryota; kingdom Viridiplantae; phylum Streptophyta; class Magnoliopsida; order Malvales; family Malvaceae; genus Gossypium; species Gossypium anomalum. The sequence continues at coordinate 31,866,711 of CM046963.1, read as the reverse complement.
TAAAAAAATTCATTTACAAGCAAACATTTATTCAAGTCAACCTATACATGCCATTATACCAAAATAAGTTTACTATTTATACCAAAACAAGCTGATAGATAGTGTGATGATGCTCCGACTGTTCTCCAACCTTAACGACCTTCCGAGAATTATAAAATAGAGAAAATAAAATCTAGTAAGCATTTAATGCTTAGTAAGTTTGTATAACTGGATTAAACTTACCAATTACATTCATTAATATAAGCATACAATAACATGCTTTCCAAAAAATTGACAAGTTTGCCTAATCACATACACTTAAATAAGCAAGTTAGTCACATAATTAACATATACATCAAGTAAGCATAGATGAGCTCATCATGCTACAATCTTCATATATTTTAGAAACATTCGAGACATGATTCTTTTAATTTCATAATTTCTCATGTTAGGAGTCTTATCCGTTGAATTATTGAAATATCGATGGATATTCAGGTAGTACACACAAGGTGTACAAAACTATAAATCATCAACTCAAAATTAGGGGTACCCATTAGGGCACTTAATCAGGGAGAACACTCTCGAGCCACATATCAAGATGCTCAGATGAGCCATGTAATAGGACACTTATTCAGGCTAATCAGGAAACTCATAAGAGTTTTAATCAGGGAGCTCATAGAGCTTAACAAATAACTCTGAAGAGTTAATAACAGAGAGCACCTGATAAGGTAATAGAGAGTTCAAGCAAGCCATGTCAGGAAGCCCATAAGAGCTTATATCAGGACACTCACATAGAGCTGCGTTTGTGTCCGCATTATATGCTGGACCACAACTGATGGTGTCATGTAACATGACACTCACACAGAGCTGCGGTAGTGCGCAACACATGCAGAATCATTACCCATCAGGATGCTCGTAGGAACTATATAACAGAACTCTCGAGAGGGCTATATCAGGATTGCTCGTTCGAGCTAGATTCTATCCGCAACATATGCAGGACCACATTTAATACAGGAAATCGCGTGTATCCATCAAATTTCATTGTTCAAATGGAACCTAACATCTTATGAACATTTTCGAGCATGTGTTCATTTCATGTATTTATAATATTCATATAATTTACATAAGTACATATCATACTCAATCCAAATACAACATTCAATTGAAACATATTAACATGTATAATTAAGTTACACGAACTTATCTCGATACTTGTTCGTATTTAAAAGTATACTAATCCGAAACTTTTTCTTTTCCTCGATCTAGCTTCGAATTTGAGTTGTCTGGATCTATATAAATGAATTTAATCATCAATTTATCACATTTCGTATTATATTGGATTCAATTTACACCATAGGCAAAATTACCATTTTGCCCTAAACTTTTTATAAATTCCAATTTTGTCCCTAGACTCGGAAAATGAAATTCATGCACTTTAATCCTTATTCCAAGCCTAACCAAATTTTACATGTTACAATAACAGCCCATAAATTTCACAAAAATCAGAATTTTTTCATGGACTTTACCACTTTTCAATTTAGTCCCTAAATCAAGATTTCATCAAAATTCTCTTTGTAAAAGTTGTTTATCTATCAACAACCTTTCATTTTCTACCATAAATTTCAAATTTTCAGAATATTCATCCATGACAAAATTTTTATACTTTGATATCTTCACAAATTAATCCCCAAAATAGGTAAATTAAGCTATTCCGGTCTCAAAAATATAGAAATTACTAAAAATGGGACAAGAAAACATACCTAATTAAGCTTGATTTGTTTTCTTTCTCTCTCTTAAGGTTTTCATAAAATTTGGGGATGAAGATGATGAAAATACGATGATGTTTCTTATTTAATTAATTATCATATTTTAATTTTTCTTATTTCTAATTTTGTCCTTAGCCTTTTTCTAATTTTTCCATTGATGAATCAACAAAAATATCTACTAACTTTTCTTTAATGGTCTAATTACCGTATAATGACCTCAAAATTTGAATTCCATAGTTATTTGATCCTTCTAGCTTGTAGAATTCAATTTTTGCGTTTTATGCAATTTGGTCCTTTCCCTAATTAAACACATAATCGATAAAATTTTATTATCAGAATTTTCATATAACATTCCTACATAATTCAAACCATGCAATAATATTAAAATAAGTTTTCTTTCTGGCTCAGATTTGTGGTCACGAAACCACTGTTCTGATTTCACTAAAAATAGGATGTTACAACTGTCCCCCCTTAAGAATTTTTGTTCTCAAAAATCTTACTTGTAAAGAGGTTAGGGTATTGCTTTGTCATAGTATCCTCCGGTTCCTAGGTAGCTTATTCAATACCATGTGGTTGCCAAAGAACTTTTACTAATGCTACCTTTTTATTTCTTAACTCTTTTGTTTCACATGCCAAGATTTTGATCGGTTCCTCACTGTAAGTGATATTAGGCTGAATTTCAACTTCTGTTAGAGAAGTAACATGTGTAGGATCCGATTAATACCGTTGCAACATAGACACGTGAAAAACATTATGAATTCGGTCAAGTTCTGATGGTAATGCTAACCGATATGCAACAGGTCTGATTCTTTTAGTGATTTCATAAGGCTCGATTAATCATGGACTCAATTTTTCCTTATGGCCAACCGAAAAACTTTCTTTCAAGTTGATACTTTCAAAAATACCTTATCACCGATCTAAAATTCTATCTCTTTTCCTTTAAGATCTGCATAAGACTTTTGACGATCAGAGATTGCTTTCAAACTATCTCGATTTACTTTCACCGTTTCTTCAGTTTTACGGACTAAGTCAACTTCATGTATCTTTTTCTCACTGAGTTTAATACAATGCAATAGAGTTATACATTTACGACCATATAGAGCCTCATATGGTGCCATTTTAATATTGGACTGGTAACTATTATTGTAAGCAAATTCAACTAAAGGCAGATATTTTTCCCAGTTACTTTCAAATTCAAGCACACAACACCGAAGCATATCTTCCAAAATTTGTATAACACGTTCGAATTGTCCATCAGTTTAAGGATGGAATGCTGTACTGAAATATAACTGTGTACCCAAGGCTTCTTGCAACTTATTCCAGAATCAGGATGTAAACCAAGGATCTCTATTAAATATAATAGAAATAGGCGCTCCATGCAATCTAACAATCTCAGAAATATATAATTCAGCCAATCTATCCAAGGAAAAATCCATACGTACCGGAATAAAGTGTACAGACTTTGTCAGCCGATCAACAATTACCCAAATAACATATTTCTTCTTTGGAGACAGGGGTAATCCCAATACAAAGTCCACAGTAATTCTTTCCTATTTCCATTCTGGAATCGTAACTGGTTGTAATAATCCCGAAGGTAATTGATGTTTAGCTTTTACTTGCTGACATATCAAACATTTAGATACAAATTCAGAAATATCCCGTTCCATTCCTGGCCACCAGTACATTTTTTTCAAATCATTGTACATTTTTTTACTACCAGGATGAATAGACATGGTACCATTATAAGCTTCAAGTAGAATCTTCTGTACTAGTTCTGAGTTCTTCGGTACACATATTCTGCCTTTGGATAACAGACAACCATCAGACCCAATTTGAAATTCTGAATATGGATTCAATTCACATTGTTCTCGTTTAGCTTGTAATTCTTCATTGCCCTTCTAAGCTTCATAGATCTGTTGCAGAAATGTCGATTTTGCTTTTAACTCAGCTATAATTTAACCATCATCAGATAAAGACAATTGGCTATTCATCGCTCTAAAAGAAAATAGGGATTTTTGGCTTAAAGCATCTGCAACCACATTAGCTTTTCTCAGATGGTAGTCAATGACAAGATCATAATCTTTCAACAATTCAAGCCACTACGCTGTCTCAAATTCAAGTCTTTCCACGACATCAAATACTTCAAACTTTTATGATCAGTGAATATGTGACATTTTTCACCAAATAAGTAATGCGACCAAATTTTCAGTGCAAAAACAATGGCTGCCAACTCAAGATCATGTATCGAGTAATTTCTTTCATGTGTTTTTAGCTGTCTAGAAACATAAGCTATTACTTTGCCTTCTTGCATCAATACACATCCTAAACCATTCAACAATGCATCATTGTAAATTATAAATTCCTTACCCAATTCAGGCTAAACTAACACTAGTGCTTCTGTCAACAAAGTTTTTAGTCTGTCAAAACTTTGCTGACATTTATCAAACCACTCAAATTTCACATCTTTTTGCAATAGACGAGTCATCGGAGAAGCTATCATTGAAAATCCTTTAACAAACCTCCAATACCTAGCTAAACCCAGGAAACTTTTTACAATCTTCGGTGGCTTCTAGTTAACAATAGCTGAAATTTTATTCGGATCCACCCTGATACCAGCAGATACTACGTGTCTGAGAAAACCAACTTTCCGTAACCAAAATTTACATTTACTAAATCTGGCATACAATTGTTTCTCACGCAGAGTTTGTAGTACTATTCTTAAATGTTCGGCATGCTCATTTTCATTTTGAGAATATACCAAAATATCATCAATAAATACCACCAAAAACCTGTCTAAATACGGTCTGAAGATTCTATTCATCAAATACATAAATATTGCAGGTGCATTTGTCAAACCAAACGGCATTACAAGAAACTCATAGTGTCTGTACCTGGTTTTGAAGGCTATCTTTGGCACATCTGAATCTTTTACCTGTAATTGGTAATAACTGGAACAAAGATCAATCTTCAAAAATACAGTGGCACCTTTCAACTGGTCAAATAGATAATCAATTCAAGGCAGTGGATATTTATTCTTTATTGTGACTTTGTTCAATTGTCAGTAATCAATACACATTCTTAATGATCCATCTTTCTTCTTTGCAAATAGAACCGGTGCACCCCAAGGTGAAAAACGAGGTCGAGCAAAGCCTCTTTCAATCAATTCTTACAACTGTGATTTCAACTCTTTTAATTCGGTCGGAGCCATTCTGTAAGGTGCTATGGATATCGGTGTTGTCCCTAGAACAAGATCTATAGAGAATTCCACTTTTCTAACTGGTGGTAAACCAGGTAATTCCTTTCGAAATACATTAGGAAATTCACAAACAACTGGGACTGATTGAATCTTCGACTCAGATACTTTAATATCTAACACATATGCAAGATAAGCATTATATCCCTTTCTGATATACCTCTGTGCTGATATTGCTAAAATCACATTAGATAACCCATCTAGTTTATTAGATTCAACATGGCGTAACTCACCATTTTGGCTTTTCAACAAAATATATTTCTATTTACAATTTACCACTGCATCATGCTAAGTTAGCCAATCCATTCCCAAAATCACATGGAATTCATCAAAGGGCAACAACATTAGATCAGTCGAAAAGTAATAACCCATCAATGGGCAATTTTTACAAATTTTATCTACCATAACATATTGGCCCAAGGGGTTTGAAACTTTAACCACAAATTCAATGAATTCAACTGGTAAATTTTTAACAGACACTAATTTTGTGCATATGTATGAATGTGTTGATCTAGGATCAATCAAAACAGTAATATCAGTATCAAGTAAAGAAAATGCACCAGTAATAACATCTGGTGTAGAAGCATCCTCTCTAGCATGAATAACATATGTCTTTGCCAGTGCTCGTGCTTCAGATTTAACTATTGTATCCTTTGTAGTACCTCGGTTATCATTAATATTGTTGGGATAACGGGGTGGTCTGCCTCTCGAGGAAAGATTACTCGGCTTTGAAGTTTGATTAGTATCTTTTTCAATTCTTTCTGGACAATCTTTGAGAAAAAGATCAAGGGAACCACTCCCCAAAATGGAATTTGTTGCAATATTTACATTTCAGTTTGGGATTACCAACACTTCCAACACTGGTTACAAATAGAGATGAGGATCTCGGGTTAGAGCATTGAGAGCCTTGCTCTTTCCCAGAATATCCTGTAAAGGTAGTAGAACGATCATGGTACCTCTTTGATTTTTTTGAAGTAGATTATTGTGACTTACCTATAAATCGTTTTCCAGAAATCTAAGCTTTTTTATCTGCTTGTTTCTTTTCTTTACTTAATTCTTCAGCTTTGTGTGCTCCATCAGCTAACACCACAAATTCTCTTAATTCAAGGATTCTAATCAGCAGCTTGTGTAACACCCCTAACTCGCCTCCGTCGCCGGAGGAGTTAAGAATGTTACTAAGTAAGCCTTAATTTCGTTTTCTAAATATCAACCGTATAAATAAAACATTCGAGCATTATCGATCACATTCATGAACACTTTCATCATAGATATATATATATAATGCAAGTTGACTACTTAAGCCATTTGCGTATGGCTATCCATATATATATACAACACCAAAAGGTACTAGGTCAAATTACAAAGTCGATCCTATACATGCCATTATCACAACTTAATCAAAAATGTACCAAAAAGCTTAGATAGTGTGGTTGACTTCGACTTTGGAACTCCCGAATCCGATGGATGACGAGCAAAATCTATAAAACAGAGAAACAAAACAAAAGAATAAGCATTTCAATGCTTAGTAAGCTTTAAGTAATGAAATCATCTAAGAAATTGGCATATTAATATCAAGTCTATATGAATCAGCCGTGGGCCGAAGCCAAACATATCAAAGGTGCTTCCTTATCGATCATATCATAAAGGGAAAAATCAATACGTTCATCTATTCCTTTAATTTATAACCGAATACGATCTCTACTAATTTTCAAACAACTCTCATGCATATATATATATATATATATATAGCCTACTAGTGATGTTGAAATCGCCTAAGTTAGTGCTCATACCTTCTAATCCAATAATAAACATTCAAAGGATTTTAAACGCTAGTTTAAGCATAATTACCGACTTTCAAACACGAAATATAACAATCAATCATATCTTCAACGAAAAGCATTTACTTACTTGATCACTTCACATTAAATTGTACTTATGCTTGGAATTAACTCGACATGCATTATATAAATTCACTTGTGCATACTTACGGTTTATCCACCCAATTAATAGGCCGCGAAGACGCCCTTGTGAACTAAACCCGAATCTTAGAACCGGCTCGAGGCCCTTCGAGACTAAGCTCGGTTTGCGCTGCTGGCTTAAAGGCCCTTCAAACCGAAGTTCGCAATAACATCGCGCGCAGAGCCCTTCTGAACTAAGTCCGCTTTAACGATGGCTTAAAGCCCTTCGGAACCAAGTCCGGTTTTTAACATCGGCTTATAGCCCTTCGAGACTTAGCTCGGTTTCAAACCTTGATCAACAATCATACATTCGCACATTTAAACAACACTTTGATATTTGAACACAATTTCAGCATTCTTTCTACCCATTTTACAATTAATTCACTAGTCATATCAAATGACATATTCTCGTTTCATTATTCCTAACTTTCTATTATCATGCGATTACAAACAAGTATTTTACCTATCTATTTGATCATACGATGCAAGCAGACCATTACGTCATAATTTATTCATCGCAATCATAATTTGATAATTTCTATGTCTAAATATAAGTTATATTCCATTACTCAAAGACTTACCTTGTATCTTTCTGGGGCAAGTCCGGGTTGCTTTTTCGCCAATTTAGCTTTTCCCTTATCCCGAGGTTGTCCCTCTATGCTCTTGAGCTTAATCAATAAATTTTAAACTAACCATTAATCAATTACTCAAGTATTACTTTCAAAATATAGCACACATATATATATTTGAATTTCACACATACAACTTATAGTAAGCTCATAAAAAAATTAATAAGAAATTCATTAGTAAATCACAACTTCCCTATAAGCTGAGTTACTGAGCAACAGTCATTAATTTACTTATAACTTGAGCCACGAAACTCCAAATTAAAGACCGTAAATTTTCCTCGAAAATAGACTAATTTATCTTTTAGCCATAAATTTTTCATAATTTTTAGTCTAGCCAATCACTACCAGATTTTTCTTAAAGTTCACCCTGTTTCACTGCTTGACTAAACTGACCATTCTTAGATACGAATCAGATTTCTCATTGTACAAAATTAAAAATGTGTTCTCACTTATTTCATTTGAAACTAGACCCATCAAGGAATCTAAGCATATAAATTTTATCCTAAGGCCATTTTTGTACAATTTATACTGATTTTATAAAAACAGAACAGGAAATCTATTAGTCATTTCAACTCAACCTCACAATATTTCAAATATCTCAAAATCGGTAATTCATTCGTTTCTATAGCTTCCTCTGTAAGAAACTAGACTCTTCAAGCTTTAAAGACATAATTTATCCAGCTTCTAACTCAACCCCTACAAATTATGGTGATTTTCCAAAACCACCTTACTGCTGCTGTTCCCAAGCAGTTTAACACTAGCTCACTCTTTCAAACATTCCTTGCATACATTTTATTTAAGCATGTATATTAACAATCGAATTCATCAATTTATTATCTACCAATTCACTTCAACATTTACAATACAACACATGGTGTTCAAGCCATTTTTCAAGTTCAAAATTAAGTTATTACACACATATATATATATACTAGAAATCAATTGTTAACATTTGTATTTCAACTTAATAGCTAGCTTAACAAACCTTGTTTTAACATACAATTGTTCTTAACACAATTTAAAGCATCCTCATCATTCCATCAATTAAAATGCATACCTTTCCCAATTGTCTAAACCACATTCGGCCCTAGAACACCATTGTTAGCCGATTCTTTTCCATGTAACAACAATGGCTCAAATGTGCTTATTTGCTACTCTAATTCACCTTTGTATCACTTTTCCTCCAAATAACATGAACAACAACCAATTCTTAAACATTTTTCTCTTAACCTATTACTCATAATATCAACCAAATTTCAAAATTTGGACATGGGCTAACTAAGAGACTTAGTAACTAACTCATTACATTCAACAATTTCAAAAATTATCATGAACTCTTACCTTAATCAAGACTAGGAGTGGTCAATTGCTTGTTTTCTTCTTCCCCTTTTCTTCTCAAGGTTTCGGCCAAAGGATGCTAAAAAGATGAACACTAATTTTTTTCTTTGTTTTATTCATCTAATTAATTTAACACCTATTTTTTTATTTATTATTTTATTAATATAACAAACACATAGTGCTTATCATCATTGTCATGGCCGGCCACTATTCTTAAGTGGGGAAAATTGACATGCAAATACATTTTTTTGACATTGTACACTATTAGGTCCTTAAACATTAACCTATCACATTTCAAAAGTGTCACACCTAAGTCCTAATGAATAAATTCACATGCAAATGACCAAATCAAAGCTTGAAACTTTCACACTTGTATTTAATCACTTCATAAACATGAAATATAACTAATAATTATTTTTATAGCTCTGGTTCTGTGGTCCCAAACCACTTCCCGACTAGGGTCAAACTAGGGTCACACAACTCTCCCCACTTAAGAAATTTTCGTCCCCAAAAATCTTACCTAGAAAAATAGGTTTGGGTATCGTTCTTTCATAGAGTTTTCGGTTTCCCACGTAGCTTCTTCGATCCCGTGTTTGAGCCATAACACCTTTACTAACGGAACCCTTTTGTTTCGCAACTCTTTCACTTCATGAGCTAGGATACGAATCGGTTCTTCTTCATAACTCATATCGGATTGAATTTCAACTTCGATGGATTAATTACGTGCGATGGATTAGATCTATAACGTCAAGCATTGAAACATGAAAGACGTTGTGAATCTTTTCAAGTTCGTGAGGCAAAATCAATCTATAAGCAATCGACCAATTCGTTCGGATACTTCATATGGCCCTATGAACCTCGGACTCGGTTTGCCTTTACGGCCAACCGAGTATCTTTTCCAAGGTGAGACCTTAAGAAACACTTTGTCTCCCACCGATACTCAATATCTCTTCGCTTTAAGTCCGCATACGATTTCTCGACGATCCGATGTCGCCTTCGACTTTCACGAATTATTTTTACTTTCTGCTCGCATCTTTAATCAAATCCACTCAAAATTTTATTTTCACCGAGCTCGGTCCAAAACAATGGCGCACGGCATTTACGCCCGCATAAGGCTTCATAAGGTGCCATCTTAATACTTGATTGAAAACTATTGTTGTAAGCGAACTCAATCAAAGGTAAATACCGCTCCCATGAACCACCAAACTCGAGGACGCAACATCTCAACATATCCTCAAGTATCCAATTATCCGCTCGGATTGACCATCGCTTTGCGGATGAAAAGCGGTGCTAAAATGCAGCTTGGTACCCAAAGCTTCTTGCAATTTCTTCCAAAATCGTGAGGTAAATCTCGGATCTCTCATTCCGACACAATAGAAATTGGTACCCCATTTAATCTCACAATCTGAGAAACATACAATTCAAATAGTTTATCCAATGAAAAATCCGTACGTACGGGGATAAAATGAGTCGACTTAGTTAGTCTATAAACAACAACCCAAATCGCATCTTTCTTACTTGTCGATAACGGCAACCCAGATTACAAAATCCATCGTGACTCGATCCCATTTCCATTCGTATCATGATCGGTGAAGTAAACCCGTAGGCGCTTGATGTTCCGCCTTCACTTGCCGACATATTATTAGACACTTCAAACAAAATCGGAAATGTCTCGTTTCATACCATGCCACCAAAACTGACGTCTCAGATCGTTGTACATTTTCGTACTCCCCGGGTGAAGTGACATTCGACTACAATGAGCTTCGTTCAGAATCGTCGAAATGAGTTCTGCATTTCTTGGAACACACAACCGACTTCAACCTCAAACAATCGCCCTCATCGAGTTGAAACTCCAATTCCGTATTCGGGACACATTCACCCGTTTTGCAGCCAATTCTTCATCGATTTTACGAGCTTCACGAATTTGATGAATCAATAATGGTTTGGCCTTTAATTCCGCCACTAACACATTGTTGGGTAGGATAGACAAATGTACATTCATTGCTCATAAAGCAAAAGCGGTGATTTGCGACTTAAAGCATCCGCAACCACATTAGCCTTTCCCGGTGATAATCAATGACAAGCTCATAATCTTTCAACAACTCCACCCAACGCTCTTTGTCGCAAATTTAATTCTCTCTGAGTCATCAAATATTTGAGACTTTTGTGATCTGAAAATACATGGCACTTCTCACCAAACAAGTAGTGTCGCCATATTTTAAGAGCAAATACAATGGCAGCTAATTCAAGATCATGAGTTGGATAGTTTTTCTCATGTGGCTTCAATTGCCTCGACGCGTATGCTATGACTCGACCTTCTTGCATCAACACACAACCCAACCCAAGTAAGGATGCATCACTGTAAATGACAAACTCTTTACCGAATTCGGGCTGTACCAGTACCGGAGCTTCGGTCAAATAGGTCTTCAATTGGTCAAAACTTTTCTGACACTTTTCCGTCCATTCGAACTTAACCTCCTTTTGAAATAGCTTCATCATTGGCGTGGCTATCATCGAGAAACCTTTTACAAATCTTCGGTAGTAGCCATAAGTCCCAAAAAGCTCCAAACCTCGCAATATTTCTGAGGTTTCCAGTTAAGTATGGCTGAGATTTTGTTCGGATCAACTCGAATACCCGATGCGGATACCACATGACCCAAAAAGCTAACCTCTCTTAACCAGAACTCACACTTACTGAACTTAGCATATAACTGCTTATCCCGTAAAATTCGCAACACTAATCTCAGGTGCTCAGCATGTTCGGTCTCATCTCTTGAATAGACCAAGATGTCATCAATAAACACGACTACAAACCGGTCCAAATATTGTCCGAAGATTCGATTCATCAAATCCATAAATACCGCAGGGGCATTAGTGAGCCCAAACGGCATCACTAAGAACTCATAGTGGCCGTATCTTGTTCTGAAAGCGGTTTTAGGTATATCCGAATTTCGTACTCGCAGCTGATAATACCCCGATCTCAAATCTATTTTTGAAAACACCGAGGCTCCTTCAGCTTGATCAAACAAATCATCAATACGCTGTAATCGGATATTTATTCTTTATCGTCACTTTATTCAAATTGACGATAGTCAATGCACAACCTCATGGTTCCGCCCTTCTTTTTCACAAACAAAATCAAGCGCTTTTAAGGTGAGAAACTTGGTCGAGCAAAACCCTTATCCGTCAACTCTTGCAATCGAGCTTTCAATTCCTTTAATTCCGTTGGTGCCATACGATACGGAGCTATCGAAATCGGTGTAGTCCTGTATAAGCTCGATGCCAAACTCTACCTCCCGAATGTGGTAAACTTTGTAATTCTTCGGGAAAAACATCCGGTATTCACAAATTATCGCACAGATTCAGCTTCTTTTCTAATTCTTTGTCATCAAGTACATACGCAAGGTATGTTTCACACCCTTTCTTACACATTTCTCGAGCCAAAGATCGACGATATTACAAACCGGCAACTTATTCAAGTCGGTAGACTCAACTCGAATTATCTCGTTATTCACACACCTCAAATCGATGGTTTTTTTTTGCAATTTACAATTGCATCATGTACGATCAACCAATCCATACCGAGGATAACATCAAATTCACAAACGGTAAAAGTATCAAATCGGCCGGAAAAATAGGAACCTCGATTATCAGGGGCATTTCTTGCACACTTGGTCGATAAGTGCGTAATGACCCAAAGGATTTGACACCCGATCACAAACTCGTGAGACTCAACGGTGTAGAGTCTTACTGGATGCTAAGGTTTCACATATATAAGAATGAGTAGAACCGTGGTCAATCAAGGCAATCACATTAGTATCAAAGAGAGTAAAAGTACCGTAATAACATCCGGTGAAGAAGCATCCTCGCGTGCGCAGATAGCATAAGCTCTAGCAGAGCACGAGCCTCCGATTTGGTGGTGGTATCTTTAGGCCCTCTCTCGACCGCCACTAGCATTCCCTGGATTTCTAGGGGCCTACCTCTTCTTTGTAGTATAAGTCGGTTTTTCACTCGATTCACATTCGACCTGCACAATCTCGGGCAATCTTTGATAAAATGATCGGTCGATCCACATTTGAAACAGAACGGTCCACGAACTCTACAACTTCCCGAATGCCACTTGCCACAATATCGACAATCGATCTATCCCGACGATCATTGCCAACACCGCAAATGTAAGTAGCTCGTACTCATAGGGGTCGATTACGATCCCGTCCCGTAAAAACCCAAGTATTCTTAGATCCGTCTGCGGATCATCTCTAAACTTCTTCGATGATTGATGAAATGGTTTTCCAAGATCTTTTGCGAAACTCTCTTGCTCCCAAATCGCTCTCCTTTTTCCCTTATCGAGCTCTTCGGCTTTGCAAGCTTGCTCAACAAGTACTACAAATTCTCCGATTTCTAGAATGCCAACGAACGCTTTTATATCTTCGTTCAGTCCTCCGAAAACGCTTACACATTATATCTTCTCTCAAGAAACGCATTCTCGAGCATACCGCACCGAGCCTCACAAACTTTCGCTCATAATCGATGAACTCGACATGGAACCTTGTTTAAGCTCAAGAAATTCTTTCCGCTTTTGATCGATAAATCTCTCGGTGATATACTTCTTCCAAACTCGCTTTGGAAAAACTCCCATGTTACCCGCTCTCTAGGTACAACCGAAATCAATGTATTCCACCAATAATATGCGTAATCTCGTAACAAAGAGATAGAACACTTCAAGCATTCATCGGGTGTGCAAGAAAGTTCATCAAGTACCGGATAGTGTTATCCAACCAAAACTCACTTTGTTCGGCACCATCATTGTCTCGTTGCTTTAAATTCATGAGCCCTGTGTTTTGGATTCTATCAATCTGGGGCTTATTTAACCTCATCCGATCGGTTCACGGAGGTATTGCTTTGGTGTGGGGGTGTATTAGTCGGAAGTGGGGGTTGGGGAATAGCCGTGTTAGTTCGAATGTACCGATTGAACCAATCATTCATCACGCCATAGAAAGCTTGTCTAGCTTCCTCGCTTCGATTACTAGCCATAGGTTGAGAGTTCACTGGCCGCCCCTTGCGCGGGGTAGGTGCGTGCTCTCAACATCATCAACTATCGCCGATTGGGATCGGATCCATCCCTATACATAAACGCATTTTTAATCACCGAAATCACCACACTATCAAATAAACATATAATGGCATGTATAGCTAGACCAATTTGCAATACTACGGTAGTCCTAGAATCGACTAAACCGTAGCTCTAATACCAATAAAATGTAACACCTAACTCCGCCTCCGTCACGGAGGAGTTAAGAAATGTTACTAAGTAAGCCTTAATTTCGTTTTCTAAATATCAACCGTATAAATAAAACATTCGAGCATTATCGATCACATTCATGAACACTTTCATCATAGATATATATATATATATATAATGCAAGTTGACTACTTAAGCCATTTGCGTATGGCTATTCATATATATATACAACACCAAAAGGTACTAGGTCAAATTACAAAGTCGATCCTATACATGCCATTATCACAACTTAATCAAAAATGTACCAAAAAGCTTAGATAGTGTGGTTGACTTCGACTTTGGAACTCCCGAATCCGATGGATGACGAGCAAAATCTATAAAACAGAGAAACAAAACAAAAGAATAAGCATTTCAATGCTTAGTAAGCTTTAAGTAATGAAATCATCTAAGAAATTGGCATATTAATATCAAGTCTATATGAATCAGCCGTGGGCCGAAGCCAAACATATCAAAGGTGCTTCCTTATCGATCATATCATAAAGGGAAAAATCAATACGTTCATCTATTCCTTTAATTTATAACCGAATACGATCTCTACTAATTTTCAAACAACTCTCATGCATATATATATATATATATATAGCCTACTAGTGATGTTGAAATCGCCTAAGTTAGTGCTCATACCTTCTAATCCAATAATAAACATTCAAAGGATTTTAAACGCTAGTTTAAGCATAATTACCGACTTTCGAAACACGAAATATAACAATCAATCATATCTTCAACGAAAGCATTTACTTACTTGATCACTTCACATTAAATTGTACTTATGCTTGGAATTAACTCGACATGCATTATATAAATTCACTTGTGCATACTTACGGTTTATCCACCCAATTAATAGGCCGGCAAAGATGTCCTTGTGAACTAAACCCGAATCTTAGAACTGGCTCAGAGGCCCTTCGAGACTAAGCTCGGTTTGCGCCTGCTTGCTTAAAGGCCCTTCAAACCGAGTTCGCAATAACATCGCGCAGAGGGCCTTCGAACTAAGTCCGCTTTAACGATGGCTTAAAGCCCTTCGGAACCAAGTCCGTTTTTAACATCGGCTTATAGCCCTTCGAGACTTAGCTCGGTTTCAAACCTTGATCAACAATCATACATTCGCACATTTAAACAACACTTTGATATTTGAACACAATTTCAGCATTCTTTCTACCCATTTTACAATTAATTCACTAGTCATATCAAATGACATATTCTCGTTTCATTATTCCTAACTTTCTATTATCATGCGATTACAAACAAGTATTTTACCTATCTATTTGATCATACGATGCAAGCAGGACCATTACGTCATAATTTATTCATCGCAATCATAATTTGATAATTTCTATGTCTAAATATAAGTTATATTCCATTACTCAAAGACTTACCTTGTATCTTCCCCGGCAAGTTCGGGTTGGCTATTCCATGACTTTAGCTTTTCCTTATCCGAGGTTGTCCTCTATGCTCTTGAGCTTAATCAATAAATTTTAAAGTAACCATTAATCAATTACTCAAGTATTACTTTCAAAATATAGCACACATAAATATATTTGAATTTCACACATACAACTTATAGTAAGCTCATAAAAAAATTAATAAGAAATTCATTAGTAAATCACAACTTCCCTATAAGCTGAGTTACTGAGCAACAGTCATTAATTTACTTATAACTTGAGCCACGAAACTCCAAATTAAAGACCGTAAATTTTCCTAGAAAATAGACTAATTTATCTTTTAGCCATAAAATTTTCATAATTTTTAGTCTAGCCAATCACTACCAGATTTTTCTTAAAGTTCACCCTGTTTCACTGCTTGACTAAACTGACCATTCTTAGATACGAATCAGATTTCTCATTGTACAAAATTCAAAATGTGTTCTCACTTATTTCATTTGAAACTAGACCCATCAAGAAATCTAAGCATATAAATTTTATCCTAAGGCCATTTTTGTACAATTTATAATGATTTTATAAAAACAGAACAGGAAATCTATTAGTCATTTCAACTCAACCTCACAATATTTCAAATATCTCAAAATCGGTAATTCATTCATTTCTATAGCTTCCTCTGTAAGAAACTAGACTCTTCAAGCTTTAAAGACATAATTTATCCAGCTTCTAACTCAACCCCTACAAATTATGGTGATTTTCCAAAACCACCTTACTGCTGCTGTTCCCAAGCAGTTTAACACTAGCTCACTCTTTCAAACATTCCTTGCATACATTTTATTTAAGCATGTATATTAACAATCGAATTCATCAATTTATTATCTACCAATTCACTTCAACATTTACAATACAACACATGGTGTTCAAGCCATTTTTCAAGTTCAAAATTCGGTTAATACACACATATATATATATACTAGAAATCAATTGTTAACATTTGTATTTCAACTTAATAGCTAGCTTAACAAACCTTGTTTTAACATACAATTGTTCTTAACACAATTTAAAGCATCCTCATCATTCCATCAATTAAAATGCATACCTTTCCCAATTGTCTAAACCACATTCGGCCCTAGAACACCATTGTTAGCCGATTCTTTTCCATGTAACAACAATGGCTCAAATGTGCTTATTTGCTACTCTAATTCACCTTTGTATCACTTTTCCTCCAAATAACATGAACAACAACCAATTCTTAAACATTTTTCTCTTAACCTATTACTCATAATATCAACCAAATTTCAAAATTTGGACATGGGCTAACTAAGAGACTTAGTAACTAACTCATTACATTCAACAATTTCAAAAATTATCATGAACTCTTACCTTAATCAAGACTAGGAGTGGTCAATTGCTTTTTTTCTTCTTCCCCTTTTCTTCTCAAGGTTTCAGCCAAAGGATGCTAAAAAGATGAACACTAATTTTTTTCTTTGTTTTATTCATCTAATTAATTTAACACCTATTTTTTTATTTATTATTTTATTAATATAACAAACACATAATGCTTATCATCATTGTCATGGCCGGCCACTATTCTTAAGTGGGGAAAATTGACATGCAAATACATTTTTTTGACATTGTACACTATTAGGTCCTTAAACATTAACCTATCACATTTCAAAAGTGTCACACCTAAGTCCTAATGAATAAATTCACATGCAAATGACCAAATCAAAGCTTGAAACTTTCACACTTGTATTTAATCACTTCATAAACATGAAATATAACTTATAATTATTTTTATAGCTCGGTTCTGTGGTCCCGAAACCACTTCCCGACTAGGGTCAAACTAGGGCTGTCACAGCTTGATATCTTCATTTAAGCCCTCTTCAAAATGTTTACACATATCAGCCTCAGTAGGGACCCATTCTCTAGTATATTTGCTTAACCGAACAAATTCCCGTTCATATTCAGATACAGTCATTTTCCCTGTTTGAGCTCTAAAAATTCTTTCTTTTTCTGATCCAGAAATCTTTGACTAATGTACTTCTTTCTAAATTCTATCTAAAAGAATTCCCAAGTAACATTTTCTCTCGGTACCACAGAAATTATGGTGTTCCACTAATGATAAGCTGTGTCTTTCAATAATGATATTGCACATTTCAAACACTCGGTTGGTGCACACAATAATTCGTCTAAAACCAGGATGATATTTTCCAACCAAAACTCAGCCCTCTCAGATCATCATCAGCAGTAGCCCTAAATTCCTTTGCCCTATACTTACAGATTTTATCTACTAGAGGCTTACCAGTTCTAACAGGCTCAGCACCCTGTGGCATCTCTGGAACCGGTTGAGGAGCAGGTGGGGAAGGTTGTCGTACAGCAGGATTTGTTCTTATGAATTTTGTAAACCACTCAGTCATTATTTAGAAGAAGGCTTCTTTTTCCTCTTCACCTCGACCCTTAGATTCAAGCCTTCTACTACTAGATGTAGCTCATTGAACTAAAGCTAAAGTGTTGCTCTCAGCTTCCTCGGATTCAGCTTTAGCTTGGTTGGATGACATTACTATATGAAAAACACATTTAAAATGGTCTGGAGATATCACACTATCACAAATTATATAATGGCATGTATAGCTAAACTTATTCTTTCTACGTTAGTCTGAGAATCCACTAAACCATAGCTCTGATACCAATAAATGTAATACCCCTAGCCCACATCTGTCGTTGGAACAAGGTTACAGAGCATTACTAGAGTTTACAAAATGATTTTATATAATTCATGTCATTTACTATTCATATTCAAAACTAATCATATTGTCCCTTGAATGGACCCTCGAGGTCTAATTTAAACATTAAAGTCAAGTTGTGATTAAATTAGGATCTTAGAAAATTTTTCGTGAAAATTTAAAATTTTTCTTATATATAGGGCACACATGCTCGAGTGGTCAAGGCGCACATCCGTGTGACCATAGGACATGCCCGTGCCGCAAGCCATGTCTGACCCTATGTAACTCTTTGACTTGTGTCACATGGCCTACCACACGCTCGTGTGTTAGGCCATGTGGTCAATTTAATTTTCATAAATTAGGTGCAAGTTTCACACGGCCAAGACACACGTCCATGTTCCAGGCCGTGTAGCACGCACGACTGAGACACACGCCCGTGTCTCTGTCCATGTGCCCAATTTTGAGCATTTTATTTCTCAATTTTAAGATACAGGGGACACACGGCCAAACCACATGCCCATGTGCCAGGCCGTGTGTCACACCTGGTGAAGACACACAGTCGTTTGTCTACCCGTGTGGACAAAATAAAGCCAATTCCTAGCTTTATTTCTCACCCAAATTCGCCAACAACCTACATCAATACTTGTAAACATATACCAGCCAATTCAAGTATTAAAATCAAACCAACTCTAACATCTAACATGATATATCACCACATGCATTTATGTTTATAATCTTACCTTTTAATAACATACATGTTTAACATAATTTAGTCAAACCACACTAAATGCATTAGCCATTCCAATGGTTAGCTTACAAACAATCATTTACAAGCAATCATTTGTTCAAGTTAACCTATACATGCCATTATACCAAAATAAGTTTACTATTTATACCAAAACAAGCTAATAGATAGTGTGATGATGCTATGACCGTTCTCCAACCTTAATGAGCTTCCGAGCACTATAAAATAGAGAAAATAAAACCTAGCAAGCATTTAATGCTTAGTAAGTTTGTATAACTGGAGTTAAACTTACCAATTACATTCATTAATATAAGCATACAATAACATGCTTTCCAACAAATTGGCAAGTTTGCCTAATTACATACACTCAAATAAGTCACATAATTCACATATACATCAAGTAAGCATAGATGAGCTCATCATGTTACAATCTTTAGATATTTTAGAAACATTTGAGACATGATTCTTTTAATTTCATAATTTCTCATGTCAGGAGTCTTATCTGTGATATATCGATGGATATCTAGGTAGTACACACAAGGTGTACAAAATTGTAAACCGTCAACTTATAATCAGGGGTACCTGTAACACCCCTTACCCGTATTCGACGCCGAAACAGGGTACGAGGCATTACCAGACTTAAACTCACACAATCATACAAAGCTGAGACATAAATTTCCATCCAATTTAAAACTGTTCATTGACATGTATATCATCCCTTATATGGGCCCTTGAGGCCCAAAGCATACACTAGGTGTGGTTTGGGACTAAACCGAAAACTTTCAGAACTTTTACAACACTTAGAAAATTTTCTTATTTTGGGGAGTTACACGCCCGTGTGGGTAGGCTGTGTGGTTACACACGCTCGTGTGGCTTGGGACACGCCCGTGTCCTCAACCTGTGTAACTCTCTATTTATGATGTCATCAGCAAAATAGGGGCACAGGGCCCAGTCACACGCCTATGTGCTAAGGCCGTGTCCTTCACACAGCTGAGACACACGGCTGTGTCTCTGCTTGTGTGTTTACTATTGGGCATTCTGTTTTACCTAATTAGGGTGTAGGGGACACACGGCCGGATCACACGCCCATGGGGTTGATCGTATGTCATACACGGCCTAGACACATGCTTGTGTGTCTACCCATGTGGACAAATACAAGGCTATTTTCCAAGCCAATTGCCACCCTTATTTGCACAAACACATACATGACTTCAAGGGTACTAAACATGGCATAATTGAGAACTTAAAACATACACAAACAAGACATGATCATGATCATTCCATCTTTACTAATACATGCATAAAACTTCATACTTTGTCAAGCCAAATTTATAAATTTGCATGCACTAAAAGTTGAAGTTTACTTCCATTTAACATACTCATGTATTAGTTATTATCATGCCACTCACTCACAATTCCATCATGAAACATCCATAGTCACATCCACAATTCATCCATGCCAAACAATTTTAACCACATCATGTATGACTTTGGCACCTGCATGCGTATATGAATAGGTTTACAACCAAATAATCAATATGAATCATATCTCATGGCCATATACAAAATGAATCACCAAATCACTATAAGCCAACACACTTGGCCAAATTAATAATGACATAATTAATCAAAAGACGAAGTCCCTATACATGCCATAAACTTAAGATACATGTGTTCACTTATACCCAAATGATAGCTTGATAGTGTGATGGCATCTCTGGCGGTCTCCAACCCGAGCTAACTAAATTAACCTATAAGACATGGGAAAGGAAGGGGTAAGCTATATAGCTTAGTAAGTCCATATAAAAATAATGAGCAACTCATGCTAGTCATATACTATGTTTGACAATATAAGCACAAGTTAATATGAAAATAGCTATAAATCTCAAGGTTGTAATATAACCTAATCACATGTTTACCCTCATTTGATTTATCAAAATAATTTAACATTACTCGACTTTCAATCTAGCAGCCATAATTTCTCCATTGTAGCATGTTTCATAATTAGCAAATCATTTTAAACATCTTAGTAAAAGTACATGTTACTTTTGTATATTCATATTTTTATGCATATAGCTCAACATATTTCAAATTGTAATAACTATTTCTTTCCATACTTTCTTAACCGTTTTAATAGGCATTAGGCCAATATTTCCTTTCACTCATAACCGATAAATCACAATTCAAATAAACAACATTTACTATCTCACCAATCAATTGGGCCTCCAAGGATTAACATATAGTCATCAACCGGGTTTCCATGCATTTATACATCATGACCATAAATCAATAATCATAGGGATATCTCAAAGTCACTTTCATAGTGATCATAACTGATAATAACATGAAGCCAATAATTAAAATCTTTATATACATACATGTACCATCTCGTACCCATCTTTGGCATACCTGTTGAACACTTGGAATACTAAATGGATACATAGGAAGTCTTCGCACATAAGTGCCACGTGTAACGCCCTAAAAATCTAAGTATTTATTTTTGTGTGTTGTGTTGCATAAATACATGTCTGCTTCAGTGGTTGAGTGTCCTGAGGAGTGTTGGAGAAGTCCTGAGTTCAAGCTTTAGCTTGTACAAAATTTTGTTTTTAATTGAATAAACCCTGACTCTAGACAGTAGGCTTCTTAAATAAATATGGTTAAGACATGACATAAAAAGCTTGCTGGTCTAAGGGATAAGTGGCATGTCACCTATGTCTGGGATTTGGGGTTCGAGTCTTAGATTTCACAATGAATTTTATTTTACTGTGAATAGGTGGGAGTGTTTTAGGCTGGCCGAAACTTTAAGGAGTTTGAAAGGGATTTGAATTGGTCAGTTAAGGGATTAGAGGAGAGATTTGAGGAGAGATTTGAGGAGTGGATCAAGTAGTGGGGGAGTGGTGGTGCTGAAGTAGGATTCTCCTCAACCATTTGGCTTGTTCTGGATTCCCATTAGGCAAATTCAGTCATAGGCTCTTGGTGCTGAAATTGTGTGGTTTTGCTTCCCATTTCGATAGCTATTACTCTTTTTGCCTTTTTAGTTTGGTAGTCGTATTCTACTGGCATTCGTTTGGGAATTTTTCGTAGGGGTTTTGGCTCTTCATCAGAGCCTCGTAGACTGATCTTCTTTGTTCTCTCTACACCCTTAACAATCATTCTTCCCATTGTTCTTTTTGGTTTGGCCGAACACCCCCTTTCCTCTCTCTCAAATTTAGTTTTGGTTTTGAGAGATTCTTCCTCTCTTCTCCCTTTCTCTCAATTGACTTCTCCCTTTGATCGATTACACCTTCTTCTCTCTCTTCTCTTTTGGTTACTTGGGTCAATTTTTGCCTAGCTCTCTCTCCATTTATTTTGATTTTTGCAACTCTTCTTTGAATAATCCGTTGGTGCCTGGTTCCTCTCTGTTCTCTTACTTTTTTTTTCTGTGTGCTGTAATATTACTTTTAACTTCTTCCTGCTATCGTTTATGGCTAGAGACGTATTGATGATAGCCTTGCTTGTCGATTGTGTAGGTATCCTTTTTGGAGTTTGAAGGCCAATTATTCCCTTCTCTAAAATCGGTCCTACTATTTTTGGTAAGTGCTATATGTGTTGGTTTAAACTGTTATGCGAACATTTTTAGTAAAGGTTAACAGGTTTTGGTTTGAGTGCAGATGGTTTGTAAGAGCCTGTAATCAATCTTCGGCAATGATTGAAGGGTAATGAGCCTTAATCATTCAATCAAGGCAAGTGTTGAATTATAATTTGGTTAAGTGTTATTTAAGGGATTGTTAACCCCATTATTAAAATACTGATAGTTTATCGTGTTGATATAGGTTTGGGGTACTCTTAAGCTAGACGTACATTCTCGCAAAAAGGTGTGTAACCACACTGTTGTAAACATAAATCGACAAAAGCCAAAAAAGTATGACTATTGATGTTACACGAGCGTGCGCTCGCTCGTGTGGTAATCCAAATGCGTAAAATGTGGGCGTTTGATCGTAGAGGCCACCATGAACGTTTTCATGGGCTTAGGCCGTTTTGGCCCACGTTGGGCCAAAATGGGCCATGTGGGCCCCACACGGGTAAACTACACAGATGTGTGGAGATTATTGGGCCAGGTTGTATAGGTTACACAGACAAGGCCATTTTTGGGCTTTGTGGGCAACACGAATGTGTGGGCCTACATGGGTCGTGTTATGAGATTTGGGCCCATTTCTACTGTTTGACTGTTAAGGTTGCACGGGTCACCCGAGGCAACTCTAGACCTACTGTTGGGTCAGTAAGTATACCTAGACCCTAATTTGATAAAATGACTGATATACCCCTATGATATGTATGACTGAAACTGAGCATGGCATGTTGCATACACGTTTGATAATATGACATGACATATTGCTTGGGAATGGGTTTATTATATTTGGAGGAAGTGTATTGTACTGGCAGCTCTGCTGCATATACTGTTTAGTGCTACAATTGGTGCTATATTTTGTAGTGTAGGGATGGGTTGGTTGATTTTATCCCCACATGGAGTGCAGGGTTGGACGGAGTAGAGTGTAGAGGATGGATGGGTAGTATTTCTTATTGCATTCTGTTACTATTACTGAAATGGGCTTAGGCCCACATTTATACTGATACTGTAATGGGCTAAAAGCCCTAACTGAGATTGAACTGTTACTGAAATGAGCTTAGGCCAAGACATTGATTGCCTACTGTATGACTAATTGTTGATAAGGGATTACACACTAAGTTTCCATAAACTCACCCTTCTGTTTTTCTACACAGGTAACCCTTAGGTGGATCGGTGCTGCGAGGGACTCGATGGTGGCCGCACAACCGCACTTGCTTCCACTTTTTCACTTTTAATTTTTAAGTAATTTAATTTGGGTATTTGTTATGTAATAAGGCCTCTTAAAGTTTTATTTTGATTTGGGATTTATATACTTTGAATCATACCTATTAGAAGTAGGCCGCATTTTTCATAAAGATAGATGTTTTCAAAACACCACGCTAGTGCAACATATTTTATAAAGCTTCTGCAACAAACATTATTTTTAAATAGTAATAAAAAAACTATTCTGATTAACATTTTGTGAAACCAACTTAAGTTTTATCAATGAATATGATGTCTTAAGGTTTCATAAAAGATCACAACAAGGGTTTTGATATAGGACGATTTTTTTTTCAACAGAACGAGGCTTTTCGAAATACGCTTCAATGTGATGTCACAAATTCGACCATAATGTCTAGGCCAGGTTTGAGGTGTTACATTTAGTGGTATCAGAGCCAGGTTACAAAACTTAACTGTGGATTTGGGTTTCATTAAAACTTAAAATTTAGAAAAAAGAACTGTTTCAAATGATTTGAAATACTTGGAAATGTTTTACTGAATGTGTGGTACATCGAGTCTCCGGCACCGATCCTATAAGTTCTTTGAAATTACTGTTTGTTTAAATTGAAATACTGAGAATACTGTAGGCAATAGACTGTACTGAAATAGTCTGTTTAGGGTAACCTAAAACTGTAGTAAGACTGCGATCTGCGGAAACAAAACTCTAAATTACTGATAATATTTTCCATAAAATATCCTATAATAAACACTGGAATTGTAAACTGATGCATAAAATTTATAATTTAGATAATACGAAAATCAATAATGAGCACTAGAGGTACTCGTAGAAGGGGTACAAGAGGCCACAGTAGAGGCCGTGGAGGTACTCAGGCTGGGTCGTCGGCATCATGTCATAAGCATAACAATGAAGCTAGGGAGGCACCGGCTTCACCTGTAACTGAGACTGGGTCACACAGTCGTGCAGCTAGGGATGATGCACTATCCCAAGCTATGTTGTGAATTTTGGAGAGGGTCGCTGGGCCTAATACTGGTACTGTGGGCCGTAGGTTGATTAAGAAACAACTTCGGTCCAATGGGGCTGAGATTTTTAGGGGTATCACTAGAGTTGCCCCTATCGAGCCCACAGAAAGGATGATGGATGACCTCAACTGCACCCTAGAGAAGAAACTGAAAGGTGTAGTGTCATTGCTACAAGATGAAGCCTATCAATAGTGGCTTATAGTTAAAGAGGGTACTTAGCCCGACCAGTTGACTTTAGAATTCTTCAAGACTGCATTCCAAGGTAAATATGTGGGTGCTAGTTATGTGGATGCCTGAAGGAGGGAGTTTCTAAATTTGACTTAGGGGGATAAATCAGTAGCTGAATATGAGTCTGAGTTTTTGTGACTTAGCCTCTATGCACGTGGGATGGTGGCAATTGAATATGAGCATTGTGTTCATTTTGAGGACGGCCTTAGGGATAGTTTAAGGGTTCTGATAGCTCCACAGAGGGAGCGAGATTTTGCTATTTTGGTGGATAAGGTGAAGATCGTTGAAGATGTGAAGTGCGCTTAGCACCAAAACCGTAAGAAAGAGAAGGGTAGAAATAAGAGGGATTTAGAGCCCTCAAGTTCATTTCTGAGGCCTAAGAAAAATGCCAGAATTGATTGGCTGGTTAGAGTTGGGGCCCCTGTTGCTGCTACTGGACCGCAGCCTTGTACGGATTGTGGGACACGCCATCAGGGCGAATGCTGGAAAAGGATTGGGGCATGTTTGAGATGCGTATCTATGGAGCACCGTATTAGAGATTATCTACGAAGGCCTGATCAGATGCAAGTTACTAGTATGGGTACCGTTCAGTTACCAAGAGGTATTCAGTAGCCACCGAGAGGCCGTGGTCTAGCCAGAGGTGGAAATGGTAGGGGTTGTGGTCGTGGGGCACCGAGTAAAGGTGCTGGTCATATTGAGGCGAGGCAGCCAGCACTGGTTTATACTGCACATCGCTAAGAGGATGGAGACGCCCTAGATGTTATTACGGGTACATTCTTTATCCATAATGTCCCTTATACTGCATTGATTAATGTTGGGTCTACTCATTCTTATATAGCATGCACTATGCCTGAGACTTTGGGTATTATGGTTGAAAACACTACAAGTGAGGTTACTGTGTTGAGTCCATTAAGGTAGTCCGTGAGAGTGAATAAACTGTTTAAGGATGTAACTTTGGAGGTTTAAGGAGTGATCTTTTTGGTGGATTTAATGGAACTCCCTTTTGGAGAATTCGACTTAGTTCTGAGCATGGACTGGCTAGTTAAGCATCAAGTGAATTTGGACTATGCCACAAAATGGGTGGTACTAAAAACTATAGAGGGTGATGAGGCAATAATTAGGGAGCGTCAAAATTATTTGTTAAATGTGATTTCTACACTTAGGGCTGAGAAATTGGTTCGTAAGGGTTGTGAGGCATATCTGGCCTACATTGGTGTTTCTGATTCTGAGGTTTCTTCTGTTAAAGATATCAGAACGGTTAAGGATTTTTTAGATGTTTTTCTCGATGAACTGCCTGGGTTACCTCTAAACTGTGAAGTTGAGTTTGGGATTGAGCTCCTGCCTGGTACAGCTCCGGTGTCTATCACCCCTTATCGAATGGCACTAGAAGAGCTTGTGAAGTTTAAAGCTTAGATTCAAGAGTTACTAGATCGAGAGTTCATCTGCTTGAGTGTGTCTCTGTGGGAAGTACCGGTTTTATTCGTGAAAAAGAAGGATGGAACCATGCGTATGTGCATTGATTACCGACAATTGAACAAATTGACTATTAAGAACAAGTACCCCCTACCGAGGATAGACGATCTATTCGACCAGTTTCGAAGAGCTTCGGTCTTCTCTAAGATTGATCTTTAATCGGGGTATCATCAACTGAGAGTCAAGGAGGTGGATGTTTACAAGACAACATTTAGGACTCGTTATGGGTATTACGAGTTCCTAGTGATGCCGTTTGGACTGGCGAATGCACTAGCGACTTTTATGGATTTGATGAACCGAGTGTTCCAGTCCTATCTGGATCGATTCGTAGTGGTGTTTATAGATGATATTCTAGTGTCTTCGAGAACTGAAGATGAACATGATGCATATCTCTGAGTTGTTCTGCGGATTCTGAGGGAGAAACAACTGTACACCAAGTTCAGTAAATACGAGTTCTAGTTACGAGAGGTAACATTTCTTGGCCATGTGGTATCTGCTGAGGGGATTAGGGTTGATCTTTGGAAAATTGAAGCTGTTCTAGATTGGAAGCCACTTGAGACTATATCTGAGATTCAAAGTTTTCTAGGTCTAGCGGGGTATTATATACATTTTGTTGAGGGGTTTTCATTGATTGTTCCACCTTTGACTAAGTTGTTGTGTAAATTTGACTGGACTGATAAGTAGCAAGAAAGTTTTGAAACACTTAAGAAAGTTCTAACTGAGGCCCCTATCTTGATACAGCCAGAGTCTGGGAAAGAATTCACTATTTTACAGCGATGCATCACATGTTGGTTTAGGATGTGTGTTAATGCAAGAAGGTAAGGTGGTGGCTTATGCGTCTCATCAGCTTAAGACGCATGAGGCGAACTATCCTACACATGACTTGGAGTTGGTTGCGGTGGTTTTCGCACTAAAAATTTGGAGGCATTACTTGTATGGTGAGAAGTGTATCATTTACACGGATCACAAGAGCCTTAGGTATCTCCTCACTCAGAAGGAGCTAAATCTTAGGAAGCGAAGATAGATTGTGCTGCTTAAGGATTATGATTGTTTGATTGAATACCATCCTGGTAAGGCCAACGTGGTGGCTGATGATTGAGCCGCAGGGCTATGACGGATTGGAGGGCAATGTTTGCTCGTCTCAGCTTATTTGATGATGGTAGTCTATTGGCCAAACTTTAAGTTAAACTAAGGTAGATTAACCAGATTAAGGGTAAACAGTTGGAGGATGAGTCACTGGGTCCTCGATTTTGATAGATAAAAGAGTGGGGAAACTTCAAATTTTGGACTGAATAGTGAAGGGGTACTTTGTTTCCATGGGAGAGTCTGTATACCGAAGGATAATGATCTGAGGCAGTCTATACTGCAAGAGGCGCTTAGTAATCCTTATGCAATGCATCTTGGCAGGAATAAGATGTACCGAGACTTTCGTGAGTTATATTGGTGGCCTGGTCTTAAGCATGAAGTTACTGACTTTGTGAGTAAATGCCTTACTTGTCAGCAGGTTAAGGCTGAGCATCAGTTACCTTCAGGGTTGCTTTAGCCAGTTAAGATTCTGCTGTGGAAATGGGAGAGGGTGACTATCGACTTCGTTAGTGGGCTACCCTTAACACCTACTAAACAGGATTCAGTATGGGTCATCATGGATCGATTGACCAAATCTGTCCATTTCATAGCAGTTTGTACCGATTACTCATTGCAGAAGGTAACTAAGCTGTATATGTCTGAGATAGTGAGAGTGCATGGGGTACCAATTTCCATAATATCTGATAGAGATCCTCGCTTCACGTCTCGGTTCTGGAAGAAGTTACACGAGGCTTTGGGTATAAGGTTGGACTTCAGTACTGCGTTCCATCCTCAGACAGATGGTCAGTTGGAGAGGGTGATTCAGACACTAGAGGACATATTAAGGAGTTGTGTGATTGACTTCCGAGGAAGTTGGAAGGAACTTTTACCGTTAGTAGAGTTTGCGTATAATAATAGCTACCAGTCTAGCATACAGACAGCACCTTACAAGGCACTGTATGGTTGTAGGTGTCGTACTTCTTCATGTTGGACTGAGTTGGGCGAGCGGTGTGTTCTGGGCCTTGAATCGATTTTTGATATCGAGAATAAAGTAAGATTGATTTGGGATCGAATGAAGGCAGCATCAGACAGACAAAAGTCGTATGCAGATCTGAAACATAAGGAAATTGAATATTTTATGGGGAACTTTGTCTTTCTCAAGGTATCGCCATGGAATAAGGTACTGAGGTTTGGACGGAAGGACAAGTTGAGCCCTAGGTTCATTGGGCCTTACTGTATACTGAAATGTGTGGGACCGATTTCCTATCAACTTGAGTTACCTCCAGAGTTGGACCGGATTCACGATGTGTTCCACATCTCCACGCTGAGGCGTTATCTCTCTGATCTCACACATGTTGTCTCGATTGAGGAGATTGAGGTTAGGCCGGATCTAACTTTCAAGGAGGAACCAGTTCAAATTCTAGAGCATGATGTAAAAGTGTTAAGAAAGAAGTCTATCCCACTGGTTAAGGTACTTTGGCGTAATCACAGCTCGGAGGAAGCCACGTGGGAACCCGAGAAGGTGATGCGACAACAATACCGTCATCTGTTTTGACCAGGTAAATTTTGAGGCCAAAATTTTCTTTTAGGGGTTAGGGTTGTAACTCCGCAAAAATCTAAGTATTTTTTTTTGTATGTTGTGTTGCATAAATACATGTCTGCTTTAGTGGTTGAGTGTCCTGAGGAGTGTTGGAGAAGTCCTGAGCTCAAGCTTTGGCTTGTACAAAATTTTGTTTTTACTTGAATAAACCCTGGCTCTAGACAGTAGGCTTCTTAAATAAATATGGTTAAAACAAGACATAAAAAGCTTGCTGGTCTAGGGGATAAGTGGCGTGTCACCTATGTTTAGGATCTGGGGTTCGAGTCTTGGATTTCACAATGGATTTTATTTTACTGTGAGTAGGTGGGAGTGTTCTCGGCTGGCCGAAACTCTAAGGAGTTTGAAAAGGATTTGAATTTGTCAGTTGAGGGATTAGAGGAGAGATTTGAGGAGTAGATCAAGGAGTAGTGGAAGTGGTGGTGTCGAAGTGGGATTCTCCTCAACCATTCAGCTTATTGTGGATTCCCATTAGGCAAATTTAGTCATAGGCTTTTGGTGCCGAAATTGTGTGGTTTCGCTTCCCATTTCGATAGCTATTACTTTTTTTCCTTTCCTATTTGGTAGCCATATTCTACTGGTATTCATTTGGGAATTTTTCATAGGGGTTTTGGCTCTTCATCAGTGCCTTGCAGATCGATCTTCTTTGTTCTCTCTAACCTTTAACAATCATTCTTCCCCTTATTCTTTTTGGTTTGGTTGAACACCCTCCTTTCCTCTCTCTCAAATCTAGTTTCAATTTTGAGCGATTCTTCCTCTCTTCCCCCTTTCTCTCAATTAACTTCTCCCTTTGATCGATTACACCTTTTTCCCTCTCTTCTCTTTTGGTTACTCGGGCCGATTTCTGCCTAGCTCTCTCTCTATTTGTTTCTATTTTTGCAACTCTTCTTTGAATAATCAGTTGGTGCCTAGTTCCTCTCTGTTCTCTCAGTCTTTTTTTCTTTATGTTGTAATATTGCTTTTAACTTCTTCCCTATTGTCGTTTATGGCTAGAGACGTGTTGGTGATAGCCTTGCTTGCCTCGGTTGTGTAGGTATCCTTTTTGGAGTTTGAAGGCCGATTGTTCCCTTCCCTAAAATCGGTCTTGCGATTTTTGGTAAGTGCTATATGTGTTGGTTTAAACTGTTATGCGAACATTTTTAGTAAAGGTTAACAGGTTTCGATTTGAGTGCAGATGGTTTGTAAGAGCCTGTAATCAATCTTCAGCAACGATTGAAGGGTAAGGAGCCTTAATCGTTCGATCAAGGCAAGTGTTGACTTATAGTTTGGTTAAATGTTATTTAAGGGATTGTTAACCCCATTATTAAAGGACTGATAGTGTATCGTGTTGATATAGGTTTGGGGTACTCTTGAGCTAGACGCACGTTCTCGCAAACAGGTTTGTAACCACACTACTGTAAACATAGATTTGCAAAAGCCGAAATAGTATGACTACTAACGCTGCACTTGCGTGCACTCGCTCATGTGGTAATCTAAACACGTAAAACCTGGGCGTTTAATCGTAAAGGCCACCATGAGTGTTCATTGGCTTAGGCCGTTTTCGGCCAGGTTGGGCCAAAATGGGCCGTGTGGGCCCCACAGGCTCGTGGGCCCCACACAGGTAAACCATACGGATGTGTGGAGGTCATTGGGCTAGGCTATGTAGTTTACACAGCCAAGGCCATTTTTAGGCTTTGTGGGCCACACGGGCGTGTGGGCCCACGTGGGCCGTGTTATGGACTTTGGGCCTATTTGCATTGTTTGACTGTTAAAGTTGCATGGGTCGCCCGAGATGACTGTGGACCTACTGTTGGGTCGGTAAGTATACCTAGACCCCAATTTGATAAAATGACTGTTATACCCCTATGAGGTAAAATGACTGATATACCCCTATGATATGTATGACTGAAACTGAGCATGACATGTTGCATACACGTATGATATTATGCCATGACATATTGCATGGGGATGGGTTTATTATATTTGGAGGAAGTGTAGTGTACTAGTTGTGACAGCCCTAATTTGACCCTAGTCGGGAAGTGGTTTCGGGACCACTAAACCGAGTCGTGAAAATAATTGAATGTTAAATTTTGTGCTTAATTTGTGTGAAAATGCATATGTGAATTTGTGGTGCTTTGATTTTTTGCCATTTAAGGTGAAATTTATTGAGAGGGACTTGTGTGAGAATTTTTGAAAATGTGCTAGGTATTTATGTGATGGCTTATTTCTATATAGTTTAAAAATCATATGGATGTGCATGTCAAATTGCCATTTTTTTTATAGTGGTCGGCCATGTAGTTTAGTAGTTGAAAAAGTATAAATTTTATAGGTATTTATATATATAAATGTATTATAATATGTAATAATAATTTTATATTATAATAAAATAAGTAAATGGGTGAAAATTCATTGCCGATTTCTTAAAAAAAAAAAAGAAGAGATAAGAAAGATCAAACTTTCGGCTATTTTAGCATCCAAATTAAGGTATGTTTCATGTGCTATCTTCAAATTCTTGTGAAAATTTAGTTAATTACATAGTTTCCTACGTAGCCCATGTTAAAACTTTAGTTTTGGTTGAGGATATAGCATTCGGCCATTTACCTGAGTTTTACTAAATTATTGATAGTTGAATGTTAGTTTTAAGGAATGACTAATTGTAATTGTAATGGAGTTTCATGTTGCTTAGGTGATGAATTAAGCAATTTTTGCATTTGGAC
Source organism: Gossypium anomalum (assembly GCA_025698475.1). NCBI lineage: Eukaryota > Viridiplantae > Streptophyta > Magnoliopsida > Malvales > Malvaceae > Gossypium > Gossypium anomalum. The sequence goes on along the minus strand of CM046963.1, from coordinate 31,834,732 downwards.
ATATTGACGAGATGCAAGGATTTTGTTTTATTATAAATGCAAATTCGGTCATGGAATTTGATGTATTTCTTATTAAATTTTGATGAATTTCGTTATAGGAGAAATCAAGGATGAATTTGAGTTGGCTATTAGTGATTTGTGTAAATCATTTAGCTAAGTGGGGTATTCGACTAGGTCCATTTGAACAAATGTTTTGATGTTGGCTGTTTAAATGATATTATTTTTGTATTAAGTTGAATTGGAAGATTGATAAATGTGTTAAAGATGACTCAAGACTTATATAAGCATTCGGCAATAGCTAAGGAGTGGGAATTTTTGATAGTTGATGTATATGTGTAATGAGTAGTGTTATATATATGTGATTTATTTGGTAATAGAAAATTTGGTTAAAATGATTAGGGTGTTTCTTGATAAAATATTTGCGATGGTTAAATTTGTGTATAAGAAAGCAAGATAAGCTATGTGAGTTTTTCTTGTGTATGCGAGCTAGGCATAAGTTGAATAATCGGTCATTAGGGTTATATGATCATTTTGTGTTTGAGCTATAAGTGATTTTCATGGCTAGATAAGTTCTTGCAATTTTCGGTTATAAATAAATATGAAATTTGAATCATGGCATATTTTTTATAAATTATAATACATATTGAATTTGATATGTGATTGCCGAATGTGATTAATAGGTAAATAATATTGGTTAAGTAATTAAACAAATCTATTTGTTTTAATTAAGCTCAAGAGCAGGGAAGATTAAAGTTGGATAGGGGAAAAGAGAAAGTAATAGAGTAGCCAATCCGCGACCGTTCGAATATACCGAGGTGAGTTTTGAGTAATCACATTTTTTATATAATTGATGATGTAATGAGATAAGTATGATAGATGAATTGTGACCTATTGTCTCTACTTGAATGAGGTTGTTTGATAAATAAATTGAGTATATGGCATGTAACCGAATGGTTATTAGGAGTTAAGCTGGGATAGTGAAATGGTTATGTGTTCTTGTTTATGAATATTAAACCGAAAGTTATGTTGAAGGTGTATTTTTTTGTGTGTGCTTATATTCGAGTGAAGAAATTGAATTACTAATGTGATATGTTATGTGAATTGAGTTATCATGTGAGTACTTGGCACTCGATATATATATGTCCGGGTTAAGACCCGCAGGCTTCGTGCTAGTATTATATCCGAGTTAAATCCTACAGGCTTCGTGCTGGTAATATATCCGGGTTAAATCCCGCAAGTTTCGTGCTGGTAATATATCCGGGTTAAATCCCGCAGGCTTCGTGCTGGTAATATATTCGGGTTAAAGTCTCGCAGGCTTAGTGCTGGTACTATATCTGGGCTTAAAGTCCCGCAGGCTTTGTGCTAGTGACTAGATTTGGGTTTTAAACCTAGCAAGCTTAACACCGGTGATTCGAGTAAGATTATGAATTCGAATGTTCGAGGTAAACTACTATTGATTATGTATGATACATTATGATGGCCAGGTACGTATTATGTACTCATATGTGAATTGATTTTAAAGTGAATTATTAGTATCAAAGAACGATATATGTGTGTGGATGATTACTATATCTACGAATAAGAGAATGACCTATTCGGTCGATGTCTGTCATTATATGAAAGTATCTGACTTAAATTAATTGTATGAGCTATAAAGTAAAGTAAAGTATGTGCTGAAAATTTCTTTGTGTATTCATAAATATATATATGTATTCGGCCAATAGGCTTTATAATTGGTGTACTTGTGTATATTCGGCCAAGTGATTTGTAATTAGAATACGAGTTTTGTGATACTTAATGTTCGATTTAAATGACAAGTTTTAATTGTTTTTGTTGCTTAAAACTTACTAAGGTTTTGAAAGCTTACTCTGCTGATTGTTCCTCTATTTTTTTTAGATTATCGATTTTGGCCACCGACTCGTGGATCGTCAACAGTTCATTACACTATCGATCATTTTGGTACTATTATATTTTGGTGTCGATGTGGCATGTATAGGTTAGACTGTTGAGAACGATGTTTTGTAAATGTAAATATTTAGCCATACGAATATGGCATATGATCTTGAATGTTTGTATAGATTTCAGCTTGATTTTGGATTGTGTTTAATGGCTATGTGAATGTGATAATTAAATGTTTAGTTCGGTAATACATCTTAACCTTAATTCGACGATTAGATACGGGTTAGGGGTGTTACATTTTATTGGTATCAGAGCTACGGTTTAGTCGATTCTAGGACTAACGTAGCATGTGTGAGTCTAGCCATACATGCCATTATGTGATAATACGATAGTGTGATAATTTTTTACAGTTAAAAATGTGTTTTCATATAGTAATAGAGCCTGATCCCGATCGAGCGGTAGCTAATGATATCGAGAGTGTAGCGCCTGCTCCCGCGCATGGGACAGCGCCGATAGACTCTTAACTTATCGCAAGCAATTAGAATGATGAGGCTAGATAGGCCTTTTATAGTGTGATGAATGATTGGTTCAACCAATACATTCGAACTAATACGGCTGCTCCACAACCCCCACTCTCGAATAATACACCCCCTGCACCTACAATACCTCCGGTAATTGATCAGATGAGGTTGAATAAGCCCTCGGTTGACAGAATCAGAAAGCACGGGGCTACTGAATATAAGGATACAGATAGTGATGATGCTGAGCAAGCTGAATTTTGGTTGGACAATACTATCCGAGTGTTCAATGAACTGTCTTGCACACCCGATGAATGCCTAAAATGTGCTATATCTTTGCTACGTGATTCTGCCTACTATTGGTGGAATACATTGGTTTCTGTTGTGCCCAGAGAGCGAGAGACTTGGGAGTTCTTCCAAACCAAGTTCTGGAAAAAGTATATCAGCCAGAGATTCATCTATCTGAAATGGAAGGAATTTCTTGAACTTAAACAGGGTTCCATGTTAGTTACTGATTATGAACAAACATTTGTGAGACTTAGCTGGTATGCCCGAGAATGTGTTTCTTCAGAAGCTATAATGTGTAAACGTTTAGAAGATGGATTGAACGAAGATATAAAACTATTTGTTGGCATTCTTGAAATCAGAGAGTTTGTAGTACTTGTCGAGCGAGCTTGCAAAGCCGAAGAGCTCAGTAAAGAGAAAAGAAAAGCTGAAGATAGAGCTAGAGAGCTCCGTAAAAGATCTTCAGGAAAGCCCTTTTAGCAGTCACCGAAGAAATTTCGAGATGATTCGAGCCGATATAAGAAGACTTCGGGCTTTTTCAGACAAGACTGTGATCGACCCCCTGTGAGTACGCGAGCCACTTAGGTTACCAGTGTTGGAAACGATTGTCGGGACAGGACCGAGTGCAAGTATTGTGGAAAATAGCATTCAGAGAGTTGTAGATTTCATGACCGCTCCTATTATAAGTGTGGATTAGCTGACCACTTTATCAAGGACTACCTGAGATTGTCTGAACAGAATGTGAATCAGAGTGGGAAACCGAGTACTACTACAACACGAGGTAGACCACCTAGAAATACGGGAAATGCTAGCGGCGGTCAGAGAGGGTCTGGAGATGCTACGACCAAATCTGAGGCTCGTACTCCTACTAGACCTTACGCTATATGCGCACGCGAGGATGCCTCTTCGCCAGGTGTTATTATCGGTACTCTCACCCTCTTTGATACTGATGTGATTGCTTTGATTGACCCTGGTTCTACTCATTCATATATGTGTGAGACTTTAGCATCCAGTAAGACTCTACCTATTGAGTCTACTGAGTTTGTGATTCGAGTGTCGAATCCCTTGGGTCGTTATGTGCTAGTCTACAAAGTATGCAGGAAGTGTCCCCTGATAATTCGAGGTTCTTGTTTTTCGGCCGATTTGATGCTTTTACCGTTTGATGAATTTGATGTTATTCTCGGCATGGATTGGATGACTGTACATGATGCAGTTGTGAATTACAAAAGAAAGACTATTGATTTGAGATGTTCGAATGATGAAATAATCCGAGTGGAGTCTACCGATTTAAACAGGTTACCGGCAGTAATATCCTCGATGTTGACTCAGAAATTTGTGAAAAAGGGGTGTGAAGCATATCTTGCGTACGTACTTGATAGTAAAGAATCAGAAAAGAAGCTTGAATCAGTGCTAGTGGTTTATGAGTATCCGGATGTTTTTTTCGAGGAGTTACTGGGAGTACCACCTGTTCGGGAGGTAGAGTTTGGCATTGAACTTGTACCTGGGACTACACCAATTTCGATAGCTCCGTATCGTATGGCACCAACTGAATTAAAGGAATTGAAAGATCAGTTGCAAGAGTTGACGAATAGAGGTTTCGCTCGACTGAGTTTCTCACCTTGGGGTGCACCAGTATTGTTCGTGAAAAAGAAAGACGGAACCATGAGAATGTACATTGACTATCGACAATTAAATAAGGTAACAATAAAGAATATATATCCGTTGCCGCGTATTGACGATTTGTTTGATCAGCTAAAAGGAGCCTCAGTGTTTTCGAAGATAGACTTAAGATTAGGTTATTATCAGTTGCGAGTTCGAGATTCAGATGTGTCTAAAACCGCTTTCAGAATAAGATACGGTCACTATGAGTTCTTAGTGATGTCGTTTGGGCTCACTAATGCCCCTGCGGTATTTATGGACTTGATGAATCAGATTTTCAGAAAGTATTTGGACCTGTTTGTAGTTGTGTTTATAGATGACATCTTGATTTATTCACGCGATGAAACTGAACATGCCGAGCACCTGAGATTGGTATTACAGATTTTACGAGACAAGTGGTTATACGTGAAATTCAGTAAATGCAAGTTCTGGTTGAGAGAAGTTATCTTTTTGGGGCATGTGGTATCCGCATTAGGTATTCGAGTTGATCCGAGCAAAATTTTAGCTTTACTTGATTGGAAGCCTCCGAGAAATGTTACTAAAGTTCGGAGCTTTTTGGGACTTGCCGGATACTACAGACGGTTTGTAAAAGGTTTCTCGATGATAGCCACGCCGATGACGAAGTTACTCCAGAAAGATGTTAAATTCGAGTGGTTAGAAAAGTGCCAGAAAAGTTTTGACCAACTAAAAACATATTTGACCGAAGCTCTAGTGTTAGTGCAACCTGAATCCAGTAAAGAGTTTGTGATCTACAGTGATGCATCCTTAAATGGGTTGGGTTGCGTGTTGATGCAAGAAGGCCGAGTTGTAGCTTACGCTTTAAGACAGTTGAAGACACACGAGAAAAACTATCCGACCCATGATCTCGAATTAGCTGCCATTGTCTTTGCTTTAAAAATATGGTGACACTATTTGTTCGAGGAAAAGTGTAATGTGTATTCTGATCACAAAAGCCTCAAATACTTGATGAGTCAAGGAGACTTGAATCTGAGACAAAGACGTTGGCTTGAATTGCTGAAAGATTATGAGCTTGACATTGACTACCATCCGGGAAAGGCTAACATGGTTGCCGATGCTTTAAGTCGCAGATCACTATTTGCTTTGTGAGCGATGAATGTACACTTGTTCATGTCCACTGATAATATGTTAGTAGTAGAATTAGAAGCCAAACCATTATTGATTCAACAAATCTATGAAGCTCAAAAGGATGATAATGACTTAGTAGCAAAACGAGCATTTTGTGTTTCAAATGATAATTCAGAATTCATGATTGATAGCAATGACTGTTTGAGGTTCAGAAACCGATTATGTGTTTCGAGAGATTCAGAGATTATTCAGATGATTTTGAGCGAGGCTCATAGCAGTCGGATATTAGTTCATCCGGGTAGTACAAAAATGTAAAATGATTTGAAACGTCAGTATTGGTGGCATGGTATAAAACGTGACATTTCTAACTTTGTATCGAAATGTTTAATTTGTCAACAAGTGAAAGCAGAACATTAGGTGCCTTCAGGATTGCTCCAACCGATCATGATACCCGAGTGGAAGTGGGATTGAGTTACTATGGATTTTGTGTCTGGGTTGCCTTTGTCACCAAGCAAGAAAGATGCGATTTGGGTCGTCATGGATAGATTGACTAAATCAGCTCACTTTATTCCCGTACGTACGGATTACTCACTCGAGAAGCTAGCTGAATTGTATGTTTCTTAGATTGTTAGATTACACGGAGTACCTATTTCTATTGTGCCTGACAGAGACCCAAGATTCACCTCGCGGTTTTGGAAGAAATTACAAGACGCTTTGGGTACCAAGCTACATTTTAGCACCGCGTTTCATCTTCAGACGGATGGTCAATCAGAACGAGTAATTCAAATACTCGAGGATATGTTGAGATGTTGTATCCTTGAGTTTAGTAGTTCATGGGAATGGTATTTGCCTTTGATTGAGTTCGCTTACAACAATAGTTTCCAATCGAGCATCAAGATGGCACCTTACGAGGCTTTATACGGTCGTAAATGCCGTACACTGTTGTTTTGGACCGAGCTCAGTGAAAGTAGAATCTTCGAGGTTGATTTAATTAAAGATGCCGAACAGAAAGTAAAAGTTATCCGTGAAAGTCTCAAGGCAGCATCAAATTGTCAGAAATCCTATGCGGATTTAAAACGGCAAGACATTGAATATCAAGTCAGAGATAAAGTGTTTCTTAAAGTTTCATTTGGAAAAAAGTTCTCAGATTCGGCCGTAAGGGCAAGTTGAGTTTGAGGTTCATCGGGTCGTATTAGATATCAGAACGAGTTGGGCCGGTAGCGTACAGATTGATTTTGCCCCCTGAACTTGAAAAGATTCACAATGTTTGTCATGTCTCGATGCTTCGACGTTACAGATCCAACCCATCACATGTGATTAGTGCATCCGACATTGAGGTTCGACCTGATTTGAGTTACGAAGAGAAACCAGTTCATATTTTGGTACACGATGTGAAAGAGTTGCGGAATAATAAAATTTCGCTAGTGAAAGTGTTGTGGGTCAAGCACGGGGTGGAGGAAGCTATTTGGGAGCTTGTGGACTCTATAAAAGAACGATACCTTAATTTATTCACTGGTAAGATTTTTGGCGACGAAAATTCGTAAGTGGGGGAGAGTTGTGACAGCCCTAATTTGACCCTAGTCAGGAAGTGGCTTCGGGACCACTAAACCCAGTCTTGAAAATAATTGAATGTTAAATTTCGTGCTTAATTTGTGTGAAAATGCATATGTGAATTTGTGGTGCTTTGATTTTTTGCCATTTAAGGTGAAATTTATTGAAAGGGACTTGTGTGAGAATTTTTGAAAATGTGTTAGGTATTTATGTGATGGCTTATTTCTATATGGTTTAAAAATAATCAGGATGTGCATGTCAAATTGCCATTTTTTTTATAGTGGCCGACCATGTGGTTTAGTAGTTGAAAAAGTATAAATTTTATATGTATTTATATATAAAAATGTATTATAATATGTAATAACAATTTTATATTATAATAAAATAAGTAAATGGGTGAAAAGAACAAGGTTAATTACTTTTGTTCTTCATTGCCGATTTCTTAAAAAAAAAAAAAAGAGGGGATAAGAGAGATCAAACTTTCGGCTATTTTAGCATCCAAATTAAGGTGTGTTTCATGTGCTATCTTCAAATTTTTGTGAAAATTTAGTTAATTACATAGTTTCCTACGTAGCCCATGTTAAAACTTTAGTTTTGGTTGAGGATATAGCATTCGGCCATTTACCTGAGTTTTGCTAAATTATTGATAGTTGAATGTTAGTTTTAAGAAATGAATAATTGTGATTGTAATGGAGTTTCATGTTGCTTAGGTGATGAATTAAGCAATTTTTGCATTTGGACATATTGACGAGATGCAAGGATTTTGTTTTATTATAAATACAAATTCGGTCATGGAATTTGATGTATTTCTTATTAAATTTTGATGAATTTCATTATAGGAGAAATTAAGGATGAATTTAAGTTAGCTATTAGTGATTTGTGTGAATCATTTAGCTAAGTGTGGTATTCGACTAGGTCCATTTGAACAAATGTTTTGGTGTTGGCTGTTTAAATGATATTATTTTTGTATTAAGTTGAATTGGAAGATTGATAAGATATTATTTTTGAATTAAGTTGAATTGGAAGATTGATAAATGTGTTAAAGATGACTCAAGACTTATATAAGCATTCGGCAATACCTAAGGAGTGGGAATTTTTGATAGTTGATGTATATGTGTTATGAGTAGTGTTATATATATGTGATTTATTTGGTAATAGAAAATTTGGCTAAAATGATTAAGGTGTTTCTTGATAAAATATTTGCGATGGTTAAATTTGTGTATAAGAAAGCAAGATAAGCTATGTGAGTTTTGCTTGTGTATGCGAGCTAGGCATAAGTTGAATAATCAAACATTAGGGTTATATGATCATTTTGTGTTTGAGCTATAAGTGATTTTCATGGCTTGATAAGTTCTTGCCATTTTCGGTTATAAATAAATATGAATTTTGAATCATGGCATATTTTTTATAAATTATAATACATATTGAATTTGATATGTGATTGCCGAATGTGATTAATAGGTAAATAATATTGGTTAAGTAATTAAACAAATCTATTTGTTTTAATTAAGCTCAAGAGCAAGGAAGATTAAAGTTGGATAAGGGAAAAGAGAAAGTAATAGAGTAGCCAATCCGCGACCGTTCGAATATACCGAGGTAAGTTTTGAGTAATCACATTTATTATATAATTGATGATGTAATGAGATAAGTATGATAGATGAATTGCGACCTATTGCCTCTATTTGAATGAGGTTGTTTGATAAATAAATTAAGTATATGGCATGTAACCGAATGGTTATTAGGAGTTAAGCTGGGATAGTGAAATGGTTATGTTTTCTTGTGTATGAATATTAAACCGAAAGTTATGTTAAAGGTGTATTTTTTTGTGTGTGCTTATATTCGAGTGAAGAAATTGAATTACTAATGTGATATGTTATGTGAATTGAGTTATCATGTGAGTAAATATGCTTGGCACTCGATATATATATGTCCGGGTTAAGTCCCGCAGGCTTCGTGCTGGTAATATATATGGGTTAAATCCCGCAGGCTTCGTGTTGGTAATATATCCGGGTTAAATCCCGCAGGCTTCGTGCTGGTAATATATCCGGGTTAAATCCCGCAGGCTTCGTGCTGGTAATATATCCGGGTTAAAGTCCCGTAGGCTTAGTGCTGGTACTATATCTGCGCTTAAAGTCCCACAGGCTTTGTGCTAGTGACTGGATTCGGGTTTTAAACCTAGCAGGCTTAACGCCGGTGATTCTAGTAAGATTATGAATTCGAATGTTCGAGGTAAACTACTATTGATTATGTATGATACATATGATGGCCAGGTACGTATTATGTACTCATATGTGAATTGATTTTAAAGTGAATTATTAGTATCAAAGAATGATATATGTGTGTGGATGATTACTATATCTATGAATAAGAGAATGACCTATTCGGTCGATGTCTGTCATTATATGAAAGTATCTGACTTAAATTAATTGTATGAGCTATGAAGTAAAGTAAAGTATGTGCTGAAAATTTCTTTGTGTATTCATATATATATATATATATATTCAGCCAATAGGCTTTATAATTGGTGTACTTGTGTATATTCGGCCAAGTGACCTGTAATTAGAATACAAGTTTTGTGATACTTAATGTTCGATTTAAATGACAAGTTTTAATTGTTTGTATTGCTTAAAACTTACTAAGCTTATGAAAGATTACTCTGCTGTTTGTTCTTCCGTTTTTTTTAGATTGTCGATTTTGGCCACCGACTCGTGGATTGTCAGCAATTCATCACACTGTCGATCATTTTGGTACTATTATATTTTGGTGTCGATGTGGCATATATAGGTTAGACTATTGAGAATGATGTTTTGTAAATGTAAATATTTACCCATACGAATATGGCATATGATCTTGAATGTTTGTATAGATTTTAGCTTGATTTTGGATTGTGTTTAATGACTATGTGAATGTGATAATTAAATGTTTAGTTTGGTAATACCTCTTAACCTTAATCCGGCGATTGGATACGGGTTAGGGGTGTTACACTAGTAGCTCTACTGCATATACTGTTTAGTGCAGCAACCGATTGTATATTTTGGAGTGTAGGGATGGGTGGGCTAATTTTATCCCCACATGGAGTACAGGGTTGGACGGAGTGGAGTGTAAAGGATGGATGGGTAGGATTTCTGATTTCATGCTGTGATTGTTACTTAAATGGGCTAAGGCCCACACTGATACTGATACTGTAATAGGCTAAAAGCCCTAACTAAGATTGAATCACATCTTTGAAACGGGCTTAGGCCCGCATCAGGATCGCCATCTTGTATGACTGATTGTTGATAAGGGATTACACACTGAGTTTCCATAAACTCACCCTTTTGCTTTTCTGCGCAGGTAACTCTTAGGCGGATCGGTGCTGCGAGGTACTCGATGGTGGCCACACAACCGCACTTGCTTCCACTTTTTCAGTTTTAACTTTTAAGTAATTTAATTTGGGTTTTTGTTATGTAATAAGGCCTCTTAAAGTTTTATTTTTGATTTGGGATTTATATAATTTGAATCATACCTGTTAGAAGTAGGCCGCGGTTTTTCATAAAGATATATGTTTTCAAAACACCATGCTATTGCAACATATTTTACGAAGCTTCCGCAACAAACATTGTTTTAAAGAGTAATAACAAACTATTATGATTAACATTTTACCAAACCAACTTAAGTTTTATTAATGAACAAGATGTCCTAAGTTTTCGTAAAAAATCACAACAAGGGTTTTGATATAAGACAAATTTTTTTCAATGGGACGACGCTTTTCGAAATACACTTCAATGTGACTGTAATAGTCCAGTTTTGACCCGAGTTAGAATAGTGGTTCCGGGACCACAAATTCTAGTGTAAAAAATATTTTAATATTATTTTTTGTGTCTGTGATATGTGAATTTATATCTACAAAGTTTCTGTGATTTAATTTGTCTGTTTCTATGCTTAATTATGAAAAAGGATTTAATCGTATAAAAGGTGAAATTAGCATGCTACATGTTTAATGTATGTATTTGAAATGGTTTTGGACTAATAGGTCCTTATGTGGTTATTTGACCATGTAATGTGTTAAATGACTTTGTTGGACATTAGTAAATGGTTTATTAATGTTTAAATGCAAGGGTATTTTAGAAAAAAGGCTTAATAATGTTAATATACATAAAACAAAACATGAAAATGGCCATTATCACATTATTCTTGCCGAAATTCAAAGGAAAAAGAAAAGAAAAATTAAGCTAGGGTTCGGCCATGATACAAGCTTGCTTAAAGGTTTGTTTTTGTTCCATTTTTTATAATTTTTACGTTTCTGTGATCGTTGCTTCGTGTTCTTCAAAGCTCATGTCTGAATTTCTGTTTCTGTTAAAGATTTCATGAAATGCCATTGTTGATATCATGAGTTTTGTGATGTTTTTGGATGAATTATGAAGGCTTGTTAGGTGGGTTATATGTTTTGTTCTTGAATTTTTGATAAAATGAGCTATTTGGGCTAATTTGTGAAAATGAGGCTTTGAAGGACTAAATTATGAATTAAACATGTTGTATGGGCTTATATAGAAGCCATGAAAATTCGACTAGCCTTTGTTGCAAAGAAATTTTACGTGTTGATGATTTTGTGAAAAATGGACTAAATTGTCAAAGTGTGAAAATGTAAGGGCTAAAATGAAAAGTGCCCAAAATATGTGTATATGGATTAAATTGAATGAAATGAATGATTGAATGGTTGAATTTGTATTGTATTATATCAAGAACAAAGAAAATCAGACTTAGATCGGGGGAAGTCCAAAATAGTTGAATAGTCGACTCGTTTTATCCGAAATCCGTCCGAGGTAAGTCAAACCACACTTATGTGTTAGGTTGATTAACTTCTGTGTTTATAAACTGTTATCTACATTGGATGGCCTTGAGAGCTTGATAAAAGAATGTTGGTATTAATATAAGTTATCATGTAAGACCGTGTCTGGAACACAGGCCTCGATTTTAAATTTACGTGTAAGACCATGTCCGGGACATCGGCATTGTATCTGATTTCGTATAAGACCCTATCTGGGACAGAGGCATCGATACTAAATTACATGAAAGACCACGTCCGGGACATTGGCATTGTACTCATTTATGAATATCTGTATCGTTTCTGGACCATCTGATGACAAGGTATGAGTTATGAAAATGAATATGTGAAATGCATAATCTATATAGGTACGTTTGTATCGCACTTAATTTTTGAATATGAAAGACTCAGTTCTGTGAGACTCAGTTCTGTGAAATAGCGAATGGGAAGTAGGTTCGAAATCATGGAAATGAAAATGATATGAATACAAGCAAAAGAGCATGGTTAAGTTTATGAACTACTATGAGAAATAGCTATTAATTCTTATGGTTGTTTTGTACTATATATGCTTTAGTAATTAGATCAATTGTGTTTGGCTTACTAAGCTCTTTGTAGCTTACTCTGTATGAATTCTATTTGTTTTACAGTTATCGTAGCTACTGAAGGCTCGGGATAGTTAAGGATTGTCATCACACTATCGAACTCTTTTTGGTACTTTTGGAAATGTACATATTCTTAAGTATGGCATGTATAGGCTAGAATGAGTTAGTTGATATGTATGTAAAAGTTATGCCATTTGAATTTGGCTAACAAATGATATGTTTGTGCATAGTTTTGATGTATGTTTTGAAATGTGTTATATTCTAAGGTGTTTTGGTCATCTTTAAGCATGGAATTGGCTAGAAATGTTGGTGTATTAGTTGCTTAATAATGCTTGTAAGATTGGACCCTTAATGGGTGGAAAATTGGCTTAAACCAAGCCTGCATTGTGCCACACGGTCAGGGAACACGGGCGTGCCTTGTGGCCTTGTGAAAAAGTCAGTAGCTAGATAAATTTTGCACGGTCATGGCACACGGCCGTGTTTGTTGGCCATGTTAAAAAGTCAGTATAGGACCTATTTTTGGCACGGTTGGACCACATAGGCGTGTCTTTTGCTCATGTGAGTCACAAGGCCTAGTCACACGGGCGTGTGACTTTGTTAGTTTTGAAAAGTTTGTTTGAGTTCTGAAAATCTTGAATGGGTTCGGTTTAGTTCCGACCTTCCTTAAATGTATGTTTTAGGTCTCGTAGACTATCTTAATGGATGAATTGTGGTTGAATGCAATTGTATTAATGTTATGATATCGGTGAATCTATGTTGTTCTATAATGCTTTGTCTGTCCGGTGACTCCCCTTACCTATTCCTATGTCGGTTACGGGATAGGGGTGTTACAGTGACGTCACAGATTCAGCCATAACATATAGGTCGGGTTTGGGGTGTTACACCACATATGTAGCTAAAGCTACGTCATATCTAATATCACATGAATACTCGCTTTCGAGCAAATCTTGGGCCTGCTCACACAAGCTGACGGTCAAGACGTAACTACGCATTACTGCTCACACAAGCTGTCAGGTATCCGCAACACATGCCGGTCTACCCAGCCACTGGTAGACGTACGAGACCAGTACCCGGATCACATAATCACACATATATCAAAAATATCGTTAGTGACATGTCACTCGTATCCTATTCTATTCTTAAATTGTTCAAACGAGATTTTTCTCACTTATTCGAATTTTTTCAAATACAACCATAGAACCAATCATTCATTTCATACACTATCAAAGCATTTAGAATATTTAAAAGCAAATATTTAAAATACAAACATAACATAACATTATTTACATACGAACTTACCTCGACAACAAAATGGCAAAGAGGGACCTAACCATCAATTACTCGTTTTCCCTTGTTCTAGGCCTGAAATTCATTTTTCTTAATGTAAAACATCACATTTAACTTATTTAATCATTACACTAATCAATTCAGCCCAAAAATCATATTTGGCAAAAGTTACATTTTTGCCCCTAAGCTCATAAAATAATTTTCATTCCATTTCTTTATACTTTAAGCCTAGCCGAACCATTTTCATAACTATAACAGCCCACAATTTTCATTAAAACACACTTTTATGACACATTTTATAACTTTTACAAATTAGTCCTTTTAGGCATTTTTAATGAAAATCACTTAGTAAAAGTCGTTTCTCTAACCATAAACATGCATTTTGTACCATTAATCATCAAAATACCCACATGTTCAACATTGGTCAAAACCCTAGACTTTAACCATAACTCAAATTAATGGTAGAAATAGATAGATCTTGTTACGAGGATTTCAAAAATGTAAAAATCATTAAAACTGGGGATAAAACGGACTTACAATCGAGCTTGGAAGGTTGGAAAACCCTAGCCATGGTTTCTTCACGTAAAAAAGAAGAAGATGCACAAGAAATTTTGGCTTTTATTTTGTTTATTAAGTCATTTAATTACTAAATAACCAAAATGCCCTTAACTTAAAAATATTCTAATTCACCTATTTCATGTCCATTTTTGTCCAAGAAATTATTCAATGGTCTAATTACCATTTAAGGACCTCCAATTTAAAATTTCATAATAATTGGACACATCTAGCTTCTAGAACTCAAGTTTTGCGCTCTTTACAATTTAGTCCTTTTGACTAAATTGAGTCCCCAAACGTCAAAATTTTCAAATGAAATTTTCATGAAATCATTTCGTGAAATTTTATACCATAAAAATAAATTTTCTTACATTGGATTTGTGGCCTTGAAACCACTGTTCTGACTAGACCCAAAATCAGGCTGTTATAGTACCCATTAGGGTACTTAATCAGGGAGTACACTCTCGAGCCACATATCAGGATGCTCAGATGAGCCATGTATCAAGACACTTACCTGGGCTAATCAGGAAACTCATAAGAGTTTTAATCAGGGAGCTCATTGAGCTTAATAGATAACTCTGAAGAGTTAATATTAGAGAGCATCAGATAAGGTAACAGAGAGTTCAAGCTAGCCATGTTAGGAAGCCCATAGGAGGTTATATCAGGACACTCACATAGAGCTGCATTTGTGTCTGCATTATATGCTGGATCACTGTAACTGCTTGATTTTAGCTAAATCAAAACAATGATTTCGAAACCACAAATTCAAAGTCGTAGAATTTTTTTTAATATTATTTTTGGTGTTTACAGCATGTTAATTGATATGTGTGAAAATTTCGTAATTTAATTTTACCATTTGTATGCTTAATTTGATTAAAAGGACTTAATCGCGTAAAATGTAAAAGCGGCATTCTATTTGTTAAAGTACTAATTTGCTATGGTTATTTAATTTTTAAGTCCTTAAAGTGAAATTCGGCCAATATTAAAGCTAATGGACGATAATGGACAACCATTATATGTTTTGTAATTTAAATATTAAGGTTAATATGGTAATTATGTTAATAAATGATAATAAAAAAAAACAAAACATGAAATCGCCATGCATGTTCATCTTTTGGCCAAATATTGAAGATAAAAAGAACCATTTGAAAGCTTTTAAAGTTTGGCACTTTGAAGCTCAAATTGAGGTATGGATTTTGTTCGGTTTTTGATGATTTTTATGTTTTTGAGATCGTTCCTTTGAATACTAGCTAGCCCATGCTTGAATTTTTGAATTTGTTGATGTATTTTTGATTTGCCATTGTTGATAGCTTGTGTTTTTGTGGTTTGATGATGAAAAATAAATGTTTTTTGATAGATTATTACGTTTAATTAAGTGATTTTTGATAAAAATGCTTATTTAGGATTAAATAGTGCAATTTTAAAATTTAGGGGTCAAAATGTGAAATAAATGAAATTAATGGGCTGCTAGGGACCTAGGGAGAATTTGGCCTAACTAGATTTTTTTAAAATTTTGAGTATTGTGTTATTTTGAAATAGGGACTAAATTGAGAAAAATGTAAAATGTTAGGGGTTAAAGTGTAAAATGCCCATTTATGTGTTTGTGGATTTAATTGAATGAATATGGCATTAAATAAGTTAAACTTGTATTAATTTAGATCAAGAAAGGAAGAAATCGAATTTGGATAGGGGGAAGTCGAAAGTTGTTGAATAGTCGTTCCGGCCTGTTCGTTTGCGTATGAGGTAAGTTCGTAAGTAAATAAATATTTTTGAATTCAATTGTATATGTTTATATCTATTGCCAAATTGATTAGTATTTATATTCGTATTGCCGAATTGAATTGGGTATTTGATGATTTGTTTCAAGCTTGAGATTGAATAACGAAGTCGTAAGCTACAAACGAAACTTAGGAATTGTACATGATACTGGTGTCATAACATTTGGAATTCCGATGTGTGAATTTCATGTAATACCATATCTAGGACATTGGCATCGTATATGACTCGTGTAAGACCCTGTCTGGGATAGTGGCATCGATATATGATAACATGTAAGACCATATCTGGGATATGGCATTATACGAGCTATGTGTGTTATCCTAGTATCCTTGTCAGTTTCGAATGGTTCAACGGGAAATGTCAAAGTAAAATCAAACGTGAATGTGAGTTAAATGAATCAGGTATGTGTAAAGTTTATATATATATATATATATTCATGAAGAATTAAGGTATGTGTAATATTTAATGTGGTAATATGAAGTTATATGAGCTAGTTGAATGTATATGTATAATTGGCCTATTCGAATTGAAATATATATGTTTATGTGATGATTTATTTGCTTATCGCTTACTAAGCTTTAAAAGCTTACTTTGTGCATTCCTTCTCTGTTTTATAGATATATAAAGCTAGCTTCGAGCTCAGGGATCGTTAAGGAACATCGTCACACTATCGACCAATATTCGGTACTTTTGGAAATTTGTAAATATAACATGTGGCATGTATAAGCTAGTTTTGATATGTTTGGTTTTGAATTTGTATATATATATATAGCCATGCAAAAAATGGCTTGATCATAATGTTAATGCTTGTGTGTATTCGGTCATGCCTTAAGCTTATTTTGGAAATATGTTTCATGGTATATATGCTCATGGTGTTTAGTTATAAGATTCGGGAATGAAAAATGATAAGTATGATATGATTCGGCTTAAGTTTAGTAAATATGATTGATTACAAAATGTGCTATATATATGTGGTAGTAAATTCAGCTTTGGTAATTGGTTCATTTTGAATAGCATGTGATTTTGATAATGGTGTGACCTATTGAGGTTAGATTTGATGACCGAATAGGTGTCTATTTGAATGGTTGGACATATGAGGTTTAAACATGATAATTTGCATGCAAAATAGGTATGTTTGAATTGTCAATTGTGCTCAAAAGGGTAAATTTTATTTTAATGAAATGTATAAATTTTACAGGTAATTTTGGATCGGTTATTGAGCATGTGAGTTGGAGGTAATATGATTTGCCTATTTGTGACCGAATATGATTAATAATATTATAGTAAAATGCATATGAATTGGTAATGAACAAGATATTATTCGACTAATTGGTAACGTTTGCTAATGTTTCATGTATGGATATTTAATAAGCTAAATGATATGTCTTGTTTTGACTTAATGAGTGAATGTGCATAAGTACATAGGTTGGTATGTTTGGTAATTAAATAATGAAGTAGATGTTTACAAACGAATGGATTGATGCATGCTATGTATATGAAAGGAAAAATGTTTGATGATTATTTAAGAGTTCGAATGCCATGATCTTTGGTCATAAGGTTTGGCTATTGGAGTTATAAAGTATATGTATTATAATATGATGTATATTAGTTGGGTTGAATAGGTGATTAAATAAATAGTGTTGATATGTTTAAATTTTAAAGCATATTTGGTTTTCAGTTGGTTACGGGATCCATATGTGCGAATGTGATTTATATGATTGGGCTGCTGGTTACTATTTGAGTTTAAAAATTTTCGTGATTGAGTTAATATAATTTTGTGCATAATTTAAATTGAAAGACTGTTCCGAGTTTTGTTTTGGTCGGTAATGCCTCGTAACCCTAATCCGACGACGAATACAGGTTAGGGGTGTTTCAATCACAATCGATCGAGTCATGTAACAGGAAGCTCACACAGAGCTGCGGTAGTGTGCAACACATACAAAATCATTACAGATTAAGATGCTCGCAGGAACTATATAACAAAATGCTCGAGAGCTCTTCCGAGCTATATTCTGTCTGCAACATATGCAGAACCACATTTAATACGGGAAATCACATGTATCAATCGAATTTCATTATTCAAATGGAACCTAACATCTTATGAACATTTCTGAGCATGTGTTCATTCATGTATTTATAATATTCATATGATTTACATAAGTACATATCTTACTCAATCCAAATACAATATTCAATTGAAACATATTGACATGTATAATTAAGTTACACGAACTTACATCGATACTTGTTCGTATTCAAAGTCTACTAATTCGAAACTTTTTTCTTTTCCTCGATTTAGCTTTGAATTTGAGTTGTCCGGATCTATATAAATGAATTTAATCATAAATTTATCATATTTCGTATTCAATTGGATTCAATTTACACCCTAGGCAAAATTACCATTTTACCCCTAAACTTTTCATAAATTCTAATTTCATCCCTACACTCGAAAAATGAAATTCATGCAATTTAATCCTTATTCCAAGCCTAACCGAATTTTACATGTTACAATAACAGTCCATAAATTTCACAAAAATCAAAATTTTTCCATGGATTTTACCACTTTTCAATTTAGTCCCTAAATCAAGATTTTATCAAAATTCTCTTTGTAAAAGTTGTTTATCTATAAAAAAAAACCTTTCATTTTCTACCATAAATTTCAAATTTTCAGCATATTCATCCATGGCAAAATTTCTATACTTTGATATCTTCACAAATTAATCCACAAAATAGATAAATTAAACTATTTTGATCTCAAAAATCTAGAAATTACTAAAAATGAGACAGGAAAACATACCTAATTAAGCTTGATTAGTTTCCTTTCTCTCTCTTAGGGTTTCCATAGAATTTAGGGATGAAGATGATGAAAGTAAGATGATATTTCTTATTTAATTAGTTATCATCTTTTAATTTTTCTCATTTCTAATTTAGTCCTTAGCCTTTTCTAATTTTTCAATGAATGAATCACCAGAAATATCTACTAACTTTTCTTTAATGATCTAATTACCATAGAAGGACCTCAAATTTTGAAGTCCATAGCTATTTGATCCTTCTAGCTACTAGAATTCAATTTTTGTATTTTATGCAATTTGGTCCTTTCCCTAATTAAAACATAATTGATAAAATTTTCTTATCAGAATTTCCATATGGCATTCCTATCATAATACAGACCATGCAATAATATTAAAATAAATTTTATTTTTGGCTCGGATTTGTGGTCCCGAAACCACTGTTTCGATTTCATTAAAAATGGGCTGTTGCAGAGATGCACTCTCAAGCATACTTACTTAGTCTCACGAATTCTATTTCATACACAGTTACGGTCATACGACTCTATTTCAACTCTAGAAATTCCTTGCATTTTTTATCAAAAAACCACTGACTTATGTACTTTTTCCTAAACTCGGTATGAAAGAATTCCCACGTGACCTGTTCTCTCGGCATTACAAATATTAATGTTCTCCACCACTGATATGCGGCATCTTTCAGAAGAGAAACAACACATTTAACGCAATCTGATAATGTACACGACAACTCATCAAATACCCAGATTGTATTCTCTAGCCAAAACTTGGCTCTCTCAGGATCATCATCAACTGTAGCTCTAAAATCTTTGGTCCATACTTTCAAATTTGTCAACAGGTGGTTTGCTTAAGCGTATGGGTTCTAGAACTTGAGAAGCTATTGGAACTGGTTGGGGAAAAGGTGGGGGTCGAGGTTGTTGAGCAGTAAGATTCGTTCGAACAAACTCAAAGAACCGCCCAGTCATCATTTGGAAAAAGGCTTCATTGGCTTCTCCTCAATGACCCTCAGATGCGGGTTTCGAACTAAATGGCGTTGCTCCGTGAACAGAGGCTGGCGCATTACTTTCTACATCATTGGAGTCTGCTCGATTGGAATCCATTACTATATGAAAACATGATTTAAAAACTGTTAGGAGATATCACACTATCAAAGGTTAAATATGGCATGTATACCTAGACTCACATACGCTAGGTTAGTCCTAGAATCAATTAAACCATAGCTCTGATACTAATAAATGTAACACCCCTAACCTGTATTCGTTGTCGGTATAGGGTTACGGAGCATTACCGAACTTATCACTTAAACAATCATACATTTCATATTCATTTCTCATATCCAAACATAAGTCATTCAAATTCAGTCATATAGTCCCTAACACAAGCCCTCGAGGCCCAAAACAAGCATTAAAAATAATTCAGGACTGAATTGAAAACTCAAGGAAATTTTGGAAAAACATTGAAAATTTTCAAAGTGCAAGGGACACACACCTGTATGGACAAGTCGTGTGTCTCACACGGCCAAGAGACACATTTGTGTCACAGGCTATATGGACATTCGAAATGAGATCACATGGCCATGTCCCAACTCGTGTCTGACCCCGTGTAACTCACTGACTTGAGTCACACGGCCAGACCACAAGCCCATGTGCCAGGCTGTGTACCTTTCAAAATGGCTTCACACACCTGTGTGCCAGGCCATGTGAAGCTACTGACTTGGTTTTTAAATAAGTATCAAGGGACACACGGCTAAGACATACACTCGTGTCTTTGCCCGTGTGGATAAAAATAGGCCATTTTCCAAGCCATACTTCTCACCCAATGTGGTACCAACCTAAGTCAAACAATGTACAAACAACCATGACATAAATAAGCATTTAAGACTAACCAATTCCAAGTCTATAGTATGCAATATCCACACATTCACTTGACTACTTAAAAGAATACAACTAACCATTCAAAATCATACCAATATAGCTTCCAAAGGTTACCTAAATGGTCAAATGCATATATATACATTTGTGCCTAACACATAACCTATATGCCATTTCTCAATCTCAACAATATGGTACTCAAATTACCAAATCACAATTAAGGCACTCCCATGGCAATCATACATACTACAAAATAAGACTAGCTACAAATATATATACATACCAACATATACCAAATCAAGCCAAATCAAATGGCTAATTACATAACAAAACATATAGGCTTTCATTAGCCAAATGACCTATACATAACATATAACCAAATTACATAAAGTCCAAAAGTACCAAAATGAGAATTTGATGGAGCGATGCAATCTCCGACAACTTTCAAACCGAGTGAGCTTCTAAATCACTATAAAACACGGAAAATTAAACAGAGTAAGCAATTAAGCTTAGTAAGTTCGTATAGCATAAAACTCAGCTTACCATTTAATCACAATTTAAGTAATTAAACATAGCATAATGCAATTCAATTTAATCCACAAGCCTAACACATATTCATCCACAAAGTTAGACATGAAATCATAAATCTCATAGATTCAATTCTCACATGATTCATGTACATACCTGTACTGGTTCATAATGAATTCACATGCTCTTGTAACATCACTGTGCCTGTTGAACCATTTAGAATAATATCGGATACCCGGTATCTTGCACACTAAGTGCCAAAACATGGTCAAACCATCTCTATCTCATATCTCACAAGATGCTCACTCTTGAGCTATTACTGGGTCTGCTCACACAAGCTGATGGTCAAGACGTAGCTACACAAGCTGATGAGTAACCGTAACACATGCCGAAAAACTCAGCCACTGCTAGAACGTATGGGACCAGCACCCAAAACACAGTAACCCCTTATGACATGTCATTTGTATCGTATCTATTCCTAAGGTTCAACCGGAATCCATACAATAGCCAATATCTCGTCGAGAATTTCCGCAGTGTTGTATCATCACAATTATATTAATTAACCTTATAAACACATACAATTTAAAGCTTACTAATATAGGAACTTAACTTGAACTCGTATGAAGGAAAACGATCATTCAGTCTAAAACTTTATCTTCTCCCCGATCTAATTCTGTACGTTGCTTTTCTTGGTATGCACTAGAAATGTTGGCCAAATGCTTCAAGCCCTAACTATGGCTTCCTAACCTTCAAATTTTGGTATTGTTTAGCTTTTTGGGAAGATTATACTTTAATTTTACTTATTTTAATCTTAAGTGACTTGGTTATTTACTAATTTAACCTTAACATTTAACCTTTATAATTTCATTTTAATGGCCATAAAAGTCCACTAGCAATTTATATGGTCTAATTGCAACATAAAACCCTCAAAAATTTACTCATATTATCATTTGATACCTTTAACTAATAGAACTCAAGTTTTGAACTTTACGCGATTTAGTCGTTTTTATCGAATTGAGCGTGCCAACGATAAAATTTCTTAACGAAATTTTCATATGACTCGAATAACATGTTTTAAACATTAAAATAATAATGAATAAATATTTTCACTTCAGATTTGTGGTCCTAAAACCACTATTTTGATTTCATTGAAAATGGGCTGTTACAACTCTCCCCCCTTAGAAATTTTTGTCCCCGAAAATCTTACTAAAAAATAGGTTAGGGTATTGCTTTCTCATAGCTTCCTCAGTTTCCTACGTAGCCTCTTCGATACCATGACGTTGCCAAAGTACCTTCACTAGAGCTGTGCTTTTGTTTCTTAACTTTTTAATCTCTCGTACTATAATTCTGATTGGTTCTTCACTATACGACATATCGGGTTGGATTTCCACTTCTGCCAGAAAAATTATATGTGAAGGATCTGATCGGTACTGTTGTAACATGGATACATGAAATACATTATAATGCCTCGAATTTTGGGCCTTGAAGAAATAGGTCGTGTGGGCCGAATGGGCCCGATGGGCCCATGGGCCTGCTTGTGTAAATTTAACTATATGTGAAAAGTAGTTGGGCTTATCGTGTCATGTACATGGCATAGGCCGTTCCAGGCCACGTTGGGCCGAAATGGGCCATGTGGGCCTAATGGGCTCGTTGGCCCCACACGGACAAAATCCATGATAGTCGATTAATAATGAACTGGGCTATGGTATTCACATAGCCGTGACTGAATTTGGGCCAAATAGGTCACATGAGCGTGTGGGCCCACTTGGGCCAAGTAATGGGCCTTAGGCCCATTTGCACCGTTATGTTTGTTTAGGTTATTTAAGTCGGTCGAGGCGACGGTGGACCTTCTGTTGGGTCGTTAAGACCCTATATTGTAAAATTACTAAAATACGCCCAGTTTGTGAATTACCAAAATACCCTTGTAGGGTAAAATGACTGTTTTTCCCTAATGAGTAAAATGACTATTTTTCCCTTGTGGGTAAATAATTGACTTGGACTATGAATTTGACTGATTTGACTGTGATTTTACGACTGTGATTTAACTGACTTGATGGTGGTTGTACGACTGATATGCTTTTAATATATGTTTAATAGACTGTTACTGATATGCGTACAAGTGTGATGATTGAGCATGACATACACGACATATTGCATGGGGTTGGGTTATTATTGATGGAGGAAGTGTAAGGCCTGTAGCCGTTCTGTACAAGGCTTTCAACCTTTCTGCGATACTTATGGCTTATAGTCGTTCTGTTAACTGGCAGCATTCCTGTGATATTTACAGCCTTTAGCCATTTGTCTACAGCGTTGAGTCGTTCTGTTGACTTAGTGCCGCAACCGGTGCTAAGCTTGGTGTGTTGGCTGGGTGGGTCGATTTTATCCCTACTTGGTGTGTTGGTTGGTACGGGTGGTGTATTGCTTGGACTGGGCTAGATATTTGTCTGCATATCTACATCTGATACTGATTCTGTAATGGGCTTAGGCCCACCTGATTCTATTAATAAGCTAAGGCCCACCTGTTACTGGTTCTATGATAGGCTCAAACCCAGTCTATTTCTATATACCGTATATATGATTGTTTGTATTTTTAAGGGATTACACACTGAGTTTTTGCAAATTCACCCTTTCTGTCTAACTGTGAAGGTAATTCCCAGCCTTAGACGATTTGGAGCCTCGAGGGACTCGGAGGTGGCCACACGATTACAGTGGATCTGCAACTTGACTTTATTTATTTTAAATTTCATATTGGGTTTTTTTGATTATGTAATAAGGCCATCGTGGGTTTAAGTTTTAATTGGGCTTTTGATTTCTTATATTAAACTACTAGTCTAGGAAAAACTCAAGTTTTCAAAATATTCATGGTTTTCTAAAGAACAAAAGCCTTAAACACAAAGTTTTCAAAATGCTTCCGCGTTTTATGTTGAATTAGGATTCCAAAGGCAAATGGAAAACATTTGTGACGAGATGATTTGCTAACCCTGTACAAAAGGTTTTAATTTTAGAAACAAACTTTTAACAATAACTCGATTTTTGAACGACGCTTTGATGCAACACGTCAGATTCGGCCACATCGTCTAGGCCAGGTTTGGGGTGTTACACACATTATGAATCTTTTCCAACTTTGACGGTAATTTAAGTCGATATGCCACTGGCCCTATTCTCTCTATAATCTCATACGACCAAAGAAACTGTAGACTCAATTTCCCTTTGCAACCAAATCGAAGAATCTTCTTCCACGGTAATACTTTCAGAAACACTCTGTCGCTGATTTAAAATTCAATATCTTTATGCTTCAAATCTGCATATGAGTTCTATCGATCTGAAGTTGCTTTCAAACTAGCATGAATTACTTTCACTTTTTCTTCAGTCTCTCTGATCAAATCAACCCCATGAATTTTTTCTCACTAAGCTCAGTCCAGCACAACGGAATTCAACATTTGTAACCATATAATGCTTCATACAGTGCCATCCTTATGCTTGACTGAAAACTATTATTATACGCAAACGCAACCAACGGTAAATATTTTTTCCAGTTGCCTTCAAACTCTAAAACACAGCAACAAAACATATATTCAAGAATTTGGATCACTCTCTCAGACTGACCATCGGTCTGAGGATGAAATACAGTGCTAAAATATAACTGTGTACCCAAAGCTTCTTGCAATTTCTTCCAAAATTGTGATGTAAACTGTAAATCTTTATTCGAAATAATAAAGACTAGCACTCTCTACAAAGTGACAATCTCTGAAATGTACAATTCAACTAATCTGTTAAGTGAAAAGTTTGTATGTACTGGAATAAAGTGTGCAGACTTCGTCAAACGATCAACAATAGCCCAGTTAGCATCTTTCTTTTTCAGAGATAGGGGTAATTCCGATATGAAATCCATCGTAATTCTATCCCACTTCTACTCAAATATCATCACTGGTTGTAATAGTCCTGAAAGCACTTGAAGTTCAGCTTTAACTTGCTGACAAATTAGACATTTGGATACAAAGTCAGTAATATCTCGTTTCATACTTGACCACCAGTACATCTGTTTCAAATCACTATACATCTTAGTACTCCCTAGATGAATAGACAAGCTACTATTGTGTGCTTCTTGCAAGATTTTCTATATAAGCTCTGGATTTTTCGGTACACAAATTCTACCTCGGAACAATAAACAATCACTGGATCTGATCTAAAACTCTGAATCAGAAGTTAACTCACACTGTACTCGTTTAGCTTTCAATTCATTGTCATATTTCTAAGCTTCAAAAATTTGCTGGAGAAACATCGGTTTAGCTTTTAACTTAGCTAAAATCGAGCCATCATCAGACAAAGTCAATCGCATATTCATCGCTCCTAGAACAAATAAGGACTTTCTACTCAAAGCATCCGCGACAACATTTGCTTTTCCTAGGTGATAATCAATTATTAATTCATAATCTTTCAACAATTCGAGCTATCTTCATTGTTATAAATTCAAATCTTTCTGAGTTCAAACTCTTGTGATCAGTAAAAATATGGAACTTTTGACTGAACAAATGGTGTCACCAAATCTTCAATGCAAACACGACTGCAGCCAGCTCCAAGTCATGTGTTGGATAATTCTTTTCGTGCGTCTTTAATTGTCTAGAAGCATACACTATTACTTTACCTTCTCATATTAAAACACATCCCAAACCATTCAAGGACGCATCACTAAAAATCTCAAATTCTTTACCCGACTTAGGCTGAACTAAAACTGGTGTTTCGGTTAACAATGTTTTCACTGGTTGAAACTCTGTTGGCATTTCTCGGACAATTCAAACTTCATATCTTTCTGTAATAACCGAGTCATCAGTGTAGCAACCATTGAGAAACCTTTAAAAAATCTTTGGTAATAGCCTGCTAATCCTAAGAAACTTCTGACCTCGAAAATATTTCTTGGTGGTTTCTAGACAATAATTATTGAAATTTTACTTGGATCAACTTTGATGCCTTCCGCTGAAACAATATGTCCCAAAAATCCAACTTTTTGAAGCCAAAACTCGCACTTGCTAAATTTAGCAAATAGTTGTTTATCTTGTAGAGTTTGCAATACAATTCTCAAATGCTCGACATGCTCAGATTCGTCTTGAGAATATATCAATATATCATCAATGAACACAACAACAAATTTGTCCAAATACGGTCTAAATATTCGATTCATCAAATCCATGAATACTGCAGGAGCGTTAGTTAACCCAAATGGCATAACAAGAAATTCATAATGCCCGTATCTTGTCTTGAATACAGCTTTCGGCACATCTGAATCTTTAACCTGTAACTAATAATAGCCAGATCACAAATTAATCTTTGAAAATACTATTGGTCCTTTCAACTGATCGAACAAATCATCAATTCTCGGCAAAGGATACTTATTCTTAATTGTAAACTTGTTAAGTTGACAATAGTTGATACACAGTCTCATTGATCCCTCTTTCTTCTTTACAAACAAAATCGGTGCACCTTAGGGCGAGAAACTCAGTCGTGCAAAACCTCTATCTGTTAACTCTTGCAACTAAGCTTTCAACTCTTTCAACTCTGTCAGAGCCATTCTGTACAGAGCTATCGATATTGGTGATGTTCTTGCTACTAACTCAATACCAAATTCAACCTCTCTGATCGGTGGTAACCTAGAAACTCAACAAAGTAACCAGGAAGGACCATTTTCCTCTGCCATTTATCGATCAAACGTTGGATAGACTAGCAGGGAAAACCTTCTATTACTTTCTGGATGGATACTCAGGGTACAATCAAATTGCCATAGCGCCTGCTAATCAAAAGAAGACTACTTTCACTTGCTCGTTTGGAACTTTTGCATCTCGAAAAAATGCCATTTGGATTATACAATGTCCCTGTAACTTTTCAGCATTGCTTGATGGCTATATCTTCAGACATGGCAGAGAAGTTCTTAGAAGACTTTATAGATGATTTATTAGTATTTGGTGATACATTTAAAGACTGTTAGCAAAATCTGGAGTTAGTCCATTGTCGATGTCAAGAAACCAATCTTGTGTTGAACTGGAAAAAATGCCACTTCATGGTTTGTGAGGGCATTGTTCTGGGACATAAGATTTCAAAATGAGGAATTGCCGTTGACAAAGCAAAAATTGAGGTTATTGACAAATTGCCACCACCTACGTTAGTAAAAGGTATCCAAAGCTTCCTCGATCATGCAGGATTCTATCGTCGAATTATCAAGGATTTTTCCAAAATATGCGAACCTCTTTACATATTATTGGAAAAAAATAGATATTTTAATTTCGATGGACCATGCTTGCAAGCTTTTGAGGAACTAAAAAAACAATTGACCACAACACCAATACTCATTGCATCAGATTGGACTTTACCACTCGAACTAATGTGTGATGCAACTGACTTTGCTGTAGGAGTAGTCCTGGGACAAAGAAAAGCCAAGGTATTTCATGCTATATGCTATGCTAGTTGTACGCTGGCAGATTTATAGCTAAATTACACCACCACTAAGAAAGAGCTTTTAACTGTGGTATTTGCCTTTGACAAATTCAGAGCTTATCTCGTGGGCACTAAAGTCACAGTGTATACGGAAACATTTTTCTATCAGATACCTGGTGACCAAGAAAGATGCTAAACCCAGATTAATTCGATGGATATTACTGCTGCTCAAGAATTTGATCTAAATATTAAAGATAGGAAGGGCAGAGAAAATCAAGTGGCTGATCATTCATCATGCCTAGAAGAAGGGAATGAAGATAGTAATATTTAGATGATTAAAGATGAATTCCTAATGAGTAGTTGCTACTTGCCATGGTATTACCATGGTATGGTGACATTGTTAATTTTCTAGTCAGTGGATTACTACCACCTGAGCTCTCTAGTCAAGGAAGAAAAAAATTCCTCCACAATGCTAAGCAGTATTGCTGGGATGAGCCATTCTTATTTAAATAATGTATAGACCAAATCATTTGAATATGTATTCCAGATGATGAAATCCAAAGTATTTTGCATCATTGTCATTCAGCACCATATGGAGGACACTTTGGGGCTATTCGATCTGCTGCAAAAGTTCTCAAGTCTGGTTTTTATTGGTCAACCATGTTCAAAAATGCTCATGAATTCTGTAAGGTCTATGATCGCTGTCAAAGGATTGGAAATCTATCTAGGAGATATAAAATGCCCTTGCAAAATATTTTAGAAGTGGAACTCTTTAATGTGTGGGGAATTAATTTCATGGGGTCATTTCCACCTTCTTGGGGTAATATCTACATACTGGTCGTGGTTGAAGCTACTACTCTACCAAAAAATGATGTCAACTCAGTATTGAAATTTCTTTATAGAAATACTTTTACCCGGTTTGGTACCCTTGTGTGTTAATCAGTGATGAAGGTTCCCACTTTGATTGCAAGTTAGTTTTCAATGCTCTTAATAGATATGGGGTGCGACATGAAATTGCCACAGCATATCATACCCAGACAAATGGATGAGCATAAATCTCTAATTGAGAGATTAAACAAATTTTGGAGAAGGTAGTTAATCCCAATCGAAAAGATTTGTTAGCAAGAGTAGATAAAGCTTTGTGGGCATACTGAATAGCTTTCAAGACATCATTGTGTATGTCACTTTTCCAGCTCATTTATGGTAAACCATGCCACCTACCTGTTGAATTGGAACACTAGGCATTCTGGGCAATCAAGAAACTTCATATAGATT
The DNA here is from genome assembly GCA_025698475.1 of Gossypium anomalum. NCBI lineage: Eukaryota > Viridiplantae > Streptophyta > Magnoliopsida > Malvales > Malvaceae > Gossypium > Gossypium anomalum. The sequence goes on along the minus strand of CM046963.1, from coordinate 31,805,803 downwards.
AGAAATCTATTGGAAATAATCACTTACTGGAGATGAATCAGATGGACAAATTTTGAACTCAAGCCTATGAAAATGCCAAGGTGTACAAAGAAAAGACTAAACGGTGGCATGACAACAAAATTTTGCCACGACAATTTATTCCTGAACAATAAGTCTTACTTTTCAATTCCAGGCTTAAATTTTTTCCTAGCAAGTTAAAGTCTCAGTGGTCAGGTCCATTTGAAGTTGTTTAGGTATATCCTCATGGAGCAGTACGTGTCATAGACAAACAAAAGGGGTCTACTTTCAAAGTCAATGACCAACGATTAAAACATTACTTTGGCGCTCCTATACTTCGGGATAAAACTTCAATCATTTTTTCAAACTGATTTATCTTGCTCACTTGTACAATTTATTTAATTATTTAATATTTCATCTCTTTAATTCAGTTGAATCAATAAATTTTATTAAATTTTATTTTCTTTTTGTTCCCGTTATGTTGCGAATCAGGTTTATAGGTCTTAACTCAACTCATTTTATTAGCTGTTTTTTCGTTTACGAAATTTACTCAGTATTTCAATTTTTTCTGCTTAAATATTTACTGTTGCTTTTGTTAGACCATGATTAAAGCCCAATCTTATCACCTATGTCATGGATTCTTTACCTTTAAGTTTGTACCCTAACTAATTTAGTTTCCTTTTCACCTTTACCTTCACTTTATTTCTATACTATTTTGCTCTCTGTTTCCTCTCAAAGTTTTAAAGGTCTCACCTTTTTCATTGACTGGTTTAGGTTGTGTTTTGATGCAAGAGGTAAAGTAGTCACCTATGCTTCAAGACAGCTAAAATCGCATGAAAGAAGCTACCCGACACATGATCTTGAATTGGCAGCCATAGTACTTGCATTGAAAATATGGCGACATTATTTGTTTAGTGAAAAATGTCATATATTCACTGATCATAAGAGTTTGAAATATTTGATTTCACAGAAAGACTTGAATTTAAGACAGCGTAGGTGGCTTGAATTACTAAAAGATTATGATCTTGTTATTAACTACCATCCGGGAAAAGCCATTGTGGTGGCAGACGCTCTGAGCAGAAAATCCCTATATACTTTGCAAGCAATGAATACCCAATTGTCATGATCTGATGATAGTTCAATTATAGCTGAGTAAAAAGCTAGAACAACGTTTTTGCAATAGCTTTCTAAAGCCCAGAGAAATTATAGTAAGTTGCAAGCAAAATAGATACAAAGTGAATTGACTCCTGACCCAAAATTTCAGATCGAGACTGATGATTGTATGTTATTCAGAGGTAGAGTATGCGTACCAAAATGTTTAGAACTAGTACAGAAGGTTTTGAATGAAGCTTATAATGGTAACATGTCTACCCATCCTAGTAGTAATAAAATGTAAAACGATCTGAAAAAGATGTACTGGTGGCTAGGAATGAAATGAGATATTTCTAGGTTTGTATCTAAATGTTTGATATGTCAGCAAGTAAAATCTGAACATCAATTGTCTTCTGGACTATTACAACCAATTACGATACCAGAGTGAAAATGGGAAAGAATTACCATGGACTTCGTATCGGGATTACCCCTGTCTCCAAAGAAGAAAGATGTCATTTGGGTGATTGTGGATTGGTTGACAGAGTCTGCACAATTTATTTTGGTACGTATGGATTATTCTTTGGACAGATTGGCTAAATTATATATCTCTGAGATTGTTAGATTGCATGGAGTGCTTGTCTCTATTATTTCAGATAGAGACCCTCAGTTTACATCTTGATTCTAAAGCAAATTACAAGAATCTCTGGGTACTCGGTTACACTTTAGCACTGCATTTCATCTCCAGACAGATGGTCAATCTGAATGTATAATACAGATCTTAGAAGATATGCTTCGGTGTTGTATACTTGAGTTTGAAGGTAACTGGGAAAAGTATTTACCTATAGTTGAATTTGCTTATAATAACAGTTTATAGTCGAGCATCAAAATGGCACTGTATGAAGCTTTGTATGATCGCAAATGTAGAACTCCATTGTATTGGATAGAACTCAGTGAGAAAAAGTTACACGAAGTTGATTTAATCCGTGAAATCGAGGAAAAATTGAAAGTAATTTGGGACAGTTTGAAAGTAGCTTCTGATCGTCAAAAGTCCTATGCTGATCTTAAATGAAAAGAAATAGAATTTCAAGTCAGTGACAAAGTATTCTTCAAAGTATCTCCTTGGAAGAAAGTTCTCCAGTTTGGTCGTAAAGGAAAACTAAGTCCACGGTTCATTGGACCATATGAGATTACAAAAAGAATTAGACTGGTTGCATATCAGTTAGCTTTACCATTAGAACTTGATCGGATTCATAATGTTTTTCATGTGTCTATGCTACGGCGGTATCGATTTGATCTTTCACATGTTATCTCTCCGACAGAGGCAGAGATTCAACCTGATATGACATATAGTGAAGAACCGATCAAAATCTTAGCTTAGGAAACAAAAGAGTTAAGAAATAAAAGGTAGCATTACTAAAAGTTCTTTGGCAACGACATGGCATAGAAGAGGCAACCTGGGAACCAGAGGATAATATGAGGAAGCAATACTCGAATCTTTTTACTGGTAAGATTTTTGAGGACGAAAATCCTTAAGGGGGAGAGTTGTAATAGCCCATTTTTTAGTGAAATCGGAGCAGTGGTTTCGGGACCACAAATCTGATCTGAAAATAAAATTTATTTTTATTTTCTTACATGGTTCGTAATATGTTAGAAATGTCTTGTAAAAATTCTGACAAGAAAATTTTATTGATTATGTGCTTAATTAAGAGAAGGATTAAATCACATAAAATGCAAAAGTTGAATTCTAGTAGCTACAAGGATTAAATAGCTATGGAATTCAAAACTAGATGTCCTTATATGGTAATTAGACCATTAAAGAAAATATGTAGATATTTTAATAACTTATCCATGGAAATTTAGAAAAAGGGCAAGGACTAAATTGGAATTTGAAATTAATTAATTAATTAAAAAGATGAAAAAGAAAATGTCATCTTATTTTACTCATCTTCTTCCCCAAAAATACATGCAAACCCTAGGAGAGAGAGAAGAAACTTTCATGGCTTAATTGGGTAAGTTTCCTTGTCTCGTTTTTAGTAATTTTGATATTTTTGAAACCAGCTTAATCTATCTATTTGGAGGATCAATTTGAAAAGTTATCAAGGTATGGAAATTAGGTCATGGATGAATATGCTAAAAATTTAAAATTTATGGTAGAAAATGAAATGTTGTTGCTAGATAAACAACTTTTACAAAGTGATTTTTGATGAAAACATGATTTAGGGACTAAAATGTAAAGTTGTGAAAATTGATGAAAAATTCTAAAATTTATAGAAAATATGTTTTGTAAATTCTATATTGAAATTTCGTTTTCCGAGCCTAAGGATGAAATTGGAATTTATGGAAAAGTTAGGGACAAAATGCTAAATTTTGTCTAGGACGTAAAATGAGTCCAAATGAATTTGAAATGTGTGAAATTGATGATTAAAGTTATTTATATAGATCCGGCCAACACAAATTTGCGGTTAGATCGAGGAAAAGAAAAGGTTTCAGATTAGTAGATTTTAGACACGAACCAATGTCGAGGTAAGTTCGTGTAACTTAATCGAGCATGTAAATATGTTAAATTTAATGTTGTGTTTGTATGGAATGTGACTTATATTGATGTAAATTGTTTGATTTCTATGATAAAGAGTTGAATACATGTTTGGAACAGTGAAAAAAGGGTTAAGCTTCGTTTGAATATTGAATTCTAATAAATATTTGTGCTTTTCCAAAATGAATAAGGTCCTACATTTGTTGCTGATGGGATTTAGCTCGGACGAGTAATCCTATTGACCTCATCATAGAAAGGATTTAACCCGGACGGGTAATCCTGATGTACACCCTCTCGAGCATACGTTACAATTAAGGTTTAACCTGGACTGGTAATCTTGTTATACAATATGTGGCTTGAGAGTGTGTTCTTTGATTAAATGCCCTATTGGGTACTCTTGATTATGAATTGACGGGTTATTGAATTATACACCTTGAGTGTACCACTTGAGTATCCATCGAAATTTCAATGATTCAACGAATACAACTCTTGGCATGATAAGAGAATTATGGGATGAAATGAATAATGTCTAGAAGGAAAATTGTATGATGAGTTCATCTATGTTTACTTGATTGATGTAAAGATTTTGTGACAAACATGTTTGATTGAATGCATATGTTTAGGTAATTTTGCCAAATGGATGGAAAATATGATATTGTATGCTTAGATTTAATAAACGGGATTGGTAAGTTTAGTTTTTATTATACGAACTTACTAAGCATGTAATGCTTACTCTATTTTATTTTCCCCTGTTTTATAGTACTCGAAAGCTTGCGAAGGTTGGAGATCATTGGAGCATCATCACATTATCCACTAGCTTATTTTGGGTGTATATAGTAAAATAATTTTTGCTGAATGGCATGTATAGGCTAACTTGGCCATAGATGACTTGAATATGTGGTCTATAATCTAGCCATTGGAATGGCTAGTAATGGTTATTTTGATATACTTGTAATGTCATTCTATGGTAGCTAGATACATGTTAAATGGTTGTTCAAATTATGCCTATCATATGAAATATACCAAGGTAAGATTACAAACATGTATGCATGTGATGATATGCCATGTTGAATGATAAAGTTCGCTTAATTTGAATGCTTGAATTGGTTGGTATTTGGAAGTGAGTTTAAGTGCAGTGATTTTGGGTGAGAAATGAAGCTAGAAGTGACTTTCTTTTAGCCACACGGGCATGTGTCTAGACCATGTGTGACACATAGCCTGGTACATAGGTGTGTGGTTAGGTAGTGTGTCCCCTGCACCTTAAATTCAAGAAAATAGAATGCTCAGAATTGAGCACACGGGCAGGGACATTGGCTTGTGTCTCTACCGTGTGTGCTACACTGTAACAACTTGATTTTTGACTAAATAAGAATAGTGGTTTTGAAACCACAAATTTGAGGTCAAAAAATTATTTTTATATTATTTTTGGTGTTTACAGCATGATAGTATGTATGTGTAAAAATTCCGTGAGCTAATTTTATCATTTAATAGCTCAATTTGATAAAAAGGACTAAATCGCGTAAAATGCAAAACTTGCATTCAAATTGTTAAGGTGTCTAATTTCTATGATTTATTAAACGAAAGGTCCTTATAATGTTATTAGACCATTGATAGTGGAATTTGACATAAATGGCCTTATATTTGATGATTGGAATGTTTATTAATTAAGGTTAATTTAGTAAATTATAAATTAAGTTTAATTAAACAAAACAAAAGCCATTTTCATGCTATCATCTTCTTCAATAGCCGAATGTGAGGAAGAAAATAAGGGTTATAAAGATTAGAAGGTTCGGCCATCATTGTTCAAACATATCAAGAACGAAAGGAATTAGATTTAGATCGGGCAAAATCAAAGGTTATCGAATAGTCGATCCAGTCCGTTTATCCCAAATACAAGCAAGTTCATATTCAAATAAATGTCTTTAAATTGAATTATATATATGTTTAATTGTCATTAAACTATTATGAATGTTGAATAATCAAATACGAGCAAGAATCGACAGGGTTACAATATCCAAAAGTCTCATACGAACCTTAGGAATAGTACAGGATACTAATGTCATGACAGGAGGATTAACGAGATGTGGTTATGTGTAGGACCATGTCTGGGACATTGGCATCATTATCTGATTACGTGTAAGACCGAATGTTGGTGTGGAAAATGGCATTTTGGTGATTGTAAATTGAATGATCGGGCTTGTTTTAAATATGGATTGTTAGATCATTTTATCAAAGATTGCCCAGAGTTAGCTAAAAAAGATAACGCTTAGAGTATGAGGCCGAGTAATACTGCAATTAGAAGGAGACCACCCAGATATGATAGTAATGTGAGTGGTAGTCAAAGATCGAAAAAAGACTCTAATGTGAGGTCTGAGGCACGAGCACCTACCCGGGCTTATGCTATCCGTGCACGAGAGAAGGCATCCTTGCCAGACGTGATTACCGGTACTTTCACTCTCTATGATACTGATGTGATTGCATTGATAGATCCAAGATCAACTAATTCTTATATATGCATGAATTTAGTATTTAGTAAGACTTTCCTCTAGAGTCTACTAAATTTGTGACTAGAGTATCGAACCTCTTAGGCAAATATGTTTTGGTTGACAATGTCTGCAAGAATTGTCCATTAATGCATCGAGATTTCTATTTTCTGGCTAATCTGATGTTGTTGCCATTCGATGAATTTGATGTGATTTTGGGTATGGATTGGTTAATGATGCATAGTGCTATAGTGAATTGTAAACAAAAGACAATTGAATTGAAATGTCAGAACAATGAGACTATTAGAATTGAATCTGATGATCTGAACAGTTTGCCATTTGTGATCTCGTTTATGTTAGCTCAGAGATTTGTAAGAAAGGGATGTGAAGCTTACCTTGCGTATGTACTTGATGCAAAAGTGACAGAAACAAAGATTGAATTAGTACCAGTTGTGTATGAGTATCCAGATGTATTTCCCGAAGAGTTACCATGTTTACCACCTGTCAGAGAAGTTGAGTTTGGTATTAAATTAGTACCGGGTACAACATCGATATCCATAGCTCTGTACAGAATGGCACCGATAGAGTTAAAAGAATTGAAAGCTTAGTTGTAAAAACTGACAGATAGAGGTTTTGCTAGACCGAGTTTCTCTCCCTAGGGTGCACCAGTATTGTTTGTGATAAAAAAAGATGGCACGATGAGAATGTGTATTGACTACAGACAACTGAATAAAGTTACTATAAAGAACAAATACCCTCTACCATGGATTAATGATTTGTTTGATCAGTTAAAAGGGGCAACAGTGGTTTCAAAAATCAATTTGAGATCGGGTTATTACTAGTTGAGAGTTAAAGACTCCGATGTGCCAAAAACTGCATTTAGAACAAGGTATGGACATTATGAATTTTTGGTTATGCCTTTCGGACTAACAAATGGTCCTGTAGTTTTTATGGATTTGATGAACCGGATATTCAGACCGTATTTAGATAAATTTGTTGTTGTATTCATTGATGACATTCTGATCTATTTGCAAGATGAATCTGAACATGAAGAATATTTGGGAATCGTACTACAAACTCTAATAGATAAATAATTGTTTGCAAAGTTTAGCAAACCTGAATTTTGGCTACGAGAGGTCAATTTTCTGGGACATATAGTTTCAACTGCAGGTATCTGAGTTGACCCGAGCAAAATATTTGCGATTATAGATTGGAAGCCTCCGAGAAATGTATCTGAAGTTCGTAGTTTTCTGGGACTAGCCGGCTATTATAAACGATTTGTGAAAGGTTTCTTGATGATTGTGACTCTAATGACAAGATTGCTTCAAAAAGATGTAAAGTTTGAGTGGTCTGAAAAGTGTCAGCAGAGTTTTGAACAGTTGAAAGCATTGCTAATAGAGGCTCTAGTGCTAGTCTAGCCTAAGACGGGTAAAGAATTTTTATTTTTTAGTGATGCATCGTTAAATGGCTTGGGTTGTGTTTTGATGTAGAAAGGCAAAGTTCTAGCTTATGCCTCGAGACAGTTGAAGCCGCATGAAAAGAATTATCCGACACATGACCTAGAATTGGCTACGATTGTGTTCGCTTTGAAAATTTGGCTCCATTATTTGTTTGGTGAGAAATGTCATATCTATACCGATCACAAAATTTTAAAATATCTAATGACTCAGGAAAAAATGAATTTGAGACAGCGAAGATGGTTAGAATTGCTAAAAGACTATGAATTAATGATTGATTATCATTCGGGGAAAACAAATGTAGCTACTCATGCATTGAGCCGAAAGTTTTTATTTGCTGTACGTGCTTTGAGCATACAATTAGCTTTGTCTGACGATGGTTCGATATTAGCTGAGTCGAAAACGAGACTGTTATTTCTACAACAGATATGTGAAGGTCAAAAGTTTGATAATGAACTGCAAGTAAAACATGTTCAGTGTGAGTCAATTTCTGATTAAGAGTTTCAAGTTGCTTCTGACGATTTTTTGAGATTCAGAGATTGAATATGTGTTCCGAGAAATTCAGTGTTGATTCAGATGATTTTGAATTAAGCGCATAGTAATTGTTTATCAGTACACCCGGGAAGCATGAAAATGTATAATGATTTGAAACAATTTTATTGGTGGCATGGCATGAAACGAGATATCTCAAAATTTGTTTCAAAATGCTTGATATGTCAGCAAGTCAAAGCTGAGCATCAAGTGCCATCAGGTTTATTACAGCCTATCATGATTCTTGAGTGGAAATGGGACAGAGTAACTATGGATTTTGTTTCGGGTTTGCCCTTATCTCTGAAAAAGAAAGGTACGATTTGGGTTGTTGTTCACAGATTGACAAAATTGACTCATTTCATTCCTGTACGCATGGATTATTCACTTGATAAATTGGCTGAGTTGTATATTTTAGGGATTGTTCGATTGCACGGAGTGCCACTATCTATTGTTTCGGATAGAGATCCGAGGTTCACATCGCGATTTTGGAAGAAATTGCAAGAAGCTTTAGGTAAAAAGCTGTATTTAGCACCGCATTTCACCCGCAAATGGATGGTCAATCCGAGTGAGTTATTCAGATACTTGAGGATATGTTATGTTGTTGCATTCTTGAGTTTGAAGGTAGTTGGGAAAAATATTTACCGTTGATTGAATTTGCTTACAATAATAGCTTTCAATTGAGTATAAAGATGGCACCGTGTGTCCTTGCCGTGTGAAACTTGCACCTAATTTTGAAAGAATTTAATTAACTACACGACCTAGCACATAGGCGTATGGCATGGCCGTTTTCACAAGTCAGAGAGTTACACTGGTACGAGCACGGCCCAAATTGCTTCTAAGCTATTTTTAGGGCCTCGAGGACTCAATTTAGGGACAAAATACATATGTTTTTATTAAATGTTATGATGATAGATGTTTTTCGATTGATCGATAATGCTCTGTAACCCTAATCCAGCGATAGAGATAGGTTAGGGTGTTACAATTGCACTCTAATGTTTGACTTTATTGAGTAGGTCAGTATTGCTTTGTTTGCTTCAGTATTGCTTTGTTTGCTTCATCGTATTATTGATCAGAAAATTGAGTTCAAATAAGAATGATTAAAAAAAAGCAAGTAAATAATAATTTAAGGGCACTCTACTGAAGTGTTAGGCTGAGTAGCTAATAAGGTAGTTGTTTAGTCCATCCATCCTTTTAGTCAAAAGCCTTAGCTTTATGAGTGAATTCCATTCAAATTGTGGCATGATGAAATATCTGGCAATCTAGTATTTGCTCCATTGAGGTTGTCAAGTAAAGAAATCATGTGGCAAGATGAATTCCCTATAGAAAGTAATAATTGTAATTAAAATCTTGAATAAGTGAGAATAGTGAAATTGAATTTAGAGGAAAAATATTTAAAATATATTAAGAGAGGTCTGCTATAGCCATAACTACATAATTATTTAGGAACTTTTATTTTTAGGAAACATTTTTTGCAGTTCATTTGCTAAACAAGTCAATAAAACTCGAACCCATTTTTCTTTATATAGAAGGCTGCTGAGAGTAGAGGTGAAAAATATATTTCAGATAGTTCGGTGATATATTTGGTGATTGTAATGTTTTGGAAAATTCATGCATACTTGCATTCATGCATACTCATACATATTTGCTTGAGGACAAGAATTAGTTCAAGTTTGGGGGTGTGATAACTCTTGAAAAGAGTTATATTTCAGGCATATTCACTGAAGTATTTGCTTGTAATTAAGAAAATATATTTGCATCTTAGACTTATTACTAGAGCATTACATACTAAATCTTGGATTATGTTTTAACTGTAAATTTATGTTACTTTTAATTGCTGGAAAGAGGTTTGATAATCTTTGGTAGTAGGTGCATTTAGGATAAAATAAGCAAGAATAAGGAAAAGAGGAAGAGGAAAAGTGAATGAAGGAGGTGAAACATTGCCATGGAAAATGGTGAGATAGATTGCCAACAGAAATGCCATGGAAATTTTAGGAAGATGACACAACACTCAATATATGTCACTCTTAGCCAACTGTACGTGTACCAGATAAATCACCCTAAAAAAGTGGAGCAAAGTGTAGAACGTTAATTGAGTTATCATTCGTGAGTCTTTTAGACATACATAGACTTTGAATAATAATTAAAGTTTAACTCTCGAAAGAAGTAGACTGTAGTAGTAAATCTCTGGGTACTAATTTAGTCACAACTTTGCCATGGCATTATTATGTTATGAAAATATATCCTGAGTAATTCCAATCTTTATCATCCAACCGCAGGAATACTCTCTACTTGTTCCTTGTGAATTGCCACGACATTTATCTTGTTAGGTCATTTTTCAGTTATATTTGATATTATTAGTTCATTCATTAATTCCCTTCACCAATTTATACTTTGTTTCTTTTGCACAGTTTCATTATTAAATCTTCAGTAATACTTACCAATTCAAATGAACTTTTGGTCCCTGTGGAGACGATACTCACTCATCATTATATTACTTGAATAAGTAAGTTCATATGGAACTTACTAGTTTGTTTTATGTTGTTTTTTTATTCATATATATGTAAATAATGTTTGCTTATAACTAGAATTCTAGTAAATTTGACATGTATTGCTAATTATGGACTGAATTGAAATTTCATGTGTTTATTAGTTATTATGTAATAATACTTGGTGCAAATGTGAAAATTGATTGATTATAGGGCATGTAAATGAAATATGTAATCATATAAAACTTATGGTAATGACATGTATGCAGAAATGATGTCCATGGGGACTTAATCAAAGATTAAGATACGTTTGGCATTCCATTAGGGTTATACGTGTTGATTAAGAATTTTACATGTTATAGCAAGGTCTAGCATTTGTTGTAGATTCTCAGTTCTATGTATATTGTAAGTTTATCCCGTACGGGTAACCTCGATATGATCTCAACTTGTGTGAGCAACCTTGTTATAATGTTAGATTGTGTGAGCAATCCTGTTATAATGTCAGCTTGTGTGAGCAACCCTGATATACTTTTAGCTTGTCTGAGCAATTTATTCCCGTGTATCTGAGTCTATTTTACTATAGTTCTATCGGGTCACGTTCAGTTGATTGGAAATGGAAAATTAAATGTGAATTGGAAATGAGATGGTATATGTTGATGTTTGATATTTGATTCCATTAAGGTATTGATATTACTTAGGATATGGGAAGATGACTAACACATCTGATTGGTACTATAGTTATATGACTAGTTATGTCATCATGTGCCAAGGATAGTCATGTTGAATGCCATAATGATTGCTTTAAATTTTGCTTAAAACGTAACATGCCAAACTCGATCCTTTAGGGGGATCCACATATGTCGTGTCACTACTTAGAAATCATTATCTTAAACTATTTCGGGTATAAACTTTATAAAACCATAGTTTTAATTATGACTAATACAGTAAAAGAAGTAAAGTACCGGCCAATTGGCGTACAAGGCGCAATAATATAATACACTTTAAAACCCTTGAAAATTTCTGTAACTTCATTAGAAACATACTACAAAATATATATATTGACATCGTCCCATCATGCTACCCATAGTACAAAATAAAAGAAGTCTTACAGCAGCAGAGGTCCTCTGGCGTAGTTTAACAAAATTTCCTTTTTTTCAACAGCAAGCCTGAGAAGGAAAGGTAACTAAGTTTAAAAGAACATAGTGAGTTCTGAAAGAAAACATATCAATAGTTTCTAATACTTCAAGCAGATCCTTTCAAAGATTCAAAAACAATCACACAAATTTTCCAGATGACGAACAATCTATACGCCGATTTACTTTTTCTTTGGTGTATACACTACACCCATAAAACCATACAAACAAACCTTCTTCATTCAACCATGTACCCAAATCTTTAGTCAGATCCATATCGTACATTTGATTCATATTCCTTTAGTTTGTATCATTTGTCATGTTTTTCTAGTCTGGTTTACAACATACTTTTGCTTTACCAGAGGCTACACAACCATTTTCATTTATTGCGTTCTACTAGTTCAATGTACATTTCATCTAAGGCAATGCCATGAATATTCTTCCTTAACATCATTTCTATGATTCAGACCATATTATTCTTGTTAGAAGTAGAAGGTAATGGCTTAAACATGAATAATGGTTCTTACACTTTAACACAGACCTTACAGACCTAAACTTAAAACTCTGAACAACCATTTTTCATATACACACATTTCACTTTTACAGAGTATAAGTACTTACCTTTCATGAAATATAAAGCAAGAATACTACACACATGAAAGTAAGAAGGAACTCACCAGAATTACAGTAATATCTATAAAATAGTACCTTTGCCTTTGTCACTCGGCCCTTCAATAGCGTCTTGAGCTAAAATGCAGATAATTACACTTATCATATCATTACACCGTTGAACCCAAACATGCATGAAAGAAACACTAGCACATAACCCAGAATCAAGATGTTTCTTTCTTTACATAAAATTCTAGCACTTATGTATGCAAAGCTAAAAATACATAAATAACTATGAAAATGACCTAGGGTTCATTAGTATTTACCAAAGAGCCAAAACAAATGTGGGAGTTGGTTGAATACAATAGTCCCAACCTCAGTAAGGTTTCTGGACTTAAGCTTTGAAAGAGAATGCAAATAAAATCAATAATAAGATGAATGCAAAGAAAACACAAAATTTTATCGGTGAAGACACTGATATCTTTATATACTTAAGCAGAGAGGCAAATTTTAGTGGAAGGATTAGATTATTCCACTAACACTCTTGATTTTCGTGATTAAATGCGTTTATCATAATTTAAGTCTTATCAACTACAATATCTTAGTTCCACTCTAATCAGTTCTCACTAGACTAACTAAATAGTCTTATAAAAATAATAAACAAATCTATAAAACTATAGATTTGACGACCTCACCAAAACATCTAGGGTGGCGTATACTCAACAGAAGAATTCGCTAGACTATAGATCTTGCCAAAACAAAGATTTGGCCAATTGGCGCGTACACAAAAACCTATATTTTGCCACAACTAATACTTTACTTACTTATAACTACACTTAGTACAATAAACAATAACCATAAATAGAGACTTTGTCGGGTGGCCTGTTATAACTCTCCCCCACATAGAAAATTTCATCTCTAAAATTCATACCTAAAATAACAGTGGAAATTGATATCTCATTTTGTTTTCTCTTTCCCAGCTAGCTTCTTCAGTATATGATTTCTCCATAGAACTCTCACTAAGGGAATTCTTTTATTTCTCAGCTCTTTTACCTCTCTTGCTAGAATACTGACAGACTTTTCTTCATAAGACAAGTTCGGTTCAACCTCTAACTCATCAATCTGTACAACATGGTTAGGATTGGATCTATATTTTGTCAACATAGATACATGAAACATGTTGTGATATTTGATAACTCAGGAGGCAGAGCCAATTTGTAAGTTACAAGTCTAACTTTCTCAAGAACTTCATAAAGTCATACAAACGTTGGACTTAATTTTCCTTTCTGACCAAATCTGATGATTTTCTTCCAAGGAGAGACTTTCAAAAATACCTTATCCCCAAATTCAAATGAAATTTATTTTCTTTTCATATCTGCATAAGATTTCTGACGATCTTGTGCAGCCTTTAAATGATTTCGGGTAAAAGAGAATTTCTCTTTTGTTTCTCGTACTAATTCAAGACTCCCTAACTTTCTTTCACTAAGCTTTATCTAACAAATAGGTGTCCTACACCTTCTACCATACAAAGATTCAAATGGAGACATTTTCAAACTAGCATGAAAGTTATTATTATAAGCAAACTCAACCAAAGAAACATAACTTTCCCAATTTAATCCAAAATTAATTACACAGCTTCTCAACATATCTTCTAGAATCTGAATAAATCTTTCAGGTTGACCATCAATTTGAGGATGAAATGCAGTACTATCTCAACTATATATAGTTCAACTGTAACACCCCAAACCCGGCCTGGACGTTTTGGTCGAATCTGGCAATGTCACATGAAAGAGCTTTCGAAACTAAGTTGCTGTTAAAACCATTTAAACAATCTCTTTAACTTATTGCATTTTTGATCAAATCACATCATTTTTTTCCAAAAGTTATTCATTTTCAAAACGTTATTTAATTTCAAATCGTTATACATTGCGGAAGCTTTTGAAACAGTTTTATGTATTCGTGATATTTTGGTAAATTAGGCATATCTTTTGAAAACCCGTGTCTTACTGCTAGAAGATATAAATCAATATAAATAAAACCCCAAATTAAAAATTTAAAGAGGCCTTATTACATAAAAATACCCAAATTTAAATTACTAATAAATTAAAAGATAAATACGGAAGTGTAAGCTGTTGTGTGGCCACCTTCGAGTCCCTCACAGCATCGATCCGCTTAAGGATTACCTGCACAGATAAGTAGAAGGGTGAGTTTACGAAAACTCAGTGTGTAATCACTTACTAATAGATAGTTAGACCTACAGTGAGTAATTACAATCTGGGCCTAAGCCCTTTTTAGTGACATTGGCAATATCAGTTTAGGCTTTAGCCCATCACAATACAAAAGCAGTCATATATTCGAGCCTTGGCCCATTACAGTAATAGTAAATAGTGTAGTAATAATAAATAGTATGCAAGTCCTACCCATCCAGCCTCTACAAAACATCTCTGTCCAACCCTGCACTCCATGTGGGGATATAATCAACCTACCCATCCCTACACACCAGAATTAGCATCGTTGCGGCGCTAAACAGTATTTGTAGCAGAGCTGCCAGTACAGTACACTTCCTCCAATCATATAAAAACCCACCCCCATGTAATGCATCATGCCACATGTCATGTCATAGCATAATATTAAACATGTACTCAACACAGTTACAATAGCATGCTAAAATATAAACATATATCACATAGGGCCAAAGCTGTCAATTTACCATGTAGGGGCATTTCAGTCATTTTACCACATAAGGGCAAAATAGTCATTTTCATCAAATTGGGGTCTAGGTATACTTACCGACCCAACTGTAGGCTCATAGTCGTCTCGGGCAACCCATGCAACCTTTACAGTCATACAGTGAAAATTGGGCCCAAGGCCCATTGTGCGGCCCATGTGGGCCCACAAAGCTCAAAAATGGCCTTGGCTATGTGGACTACACAGCCTGGCCCAATAATCTCCACACGTCCGTGTGGTTTACCCTTGTGGGGCCCACTAGTCCATTGGGCCCACACTGCCCAACTTGGCCCAATGTGGCCCAAAACGGCCCTAGCCCATGAAATCGCTCATGGTGGCCTCTACGATCCAACGCTCACGTCTATGCATTCGATTTACTACACAAGCGAGCGCATACCCATGTGGCATCAAAGATTATATTTTCTAACTTTTTGCCGATTTATAGTTTGGCAGTGTTTACACACCTGGCCTATTTTTGCCGCCTAACCCCACGTGAGCACACTAGTTACCTAATATTTGCACAGGCAAGTTAATCATATCCTAAAACAAGTTATCCAACTCCTAGTGGGACTATTCATACCATTAATCCAATAACAGAGAAACAATTCCTCTCCTCTAATGCATCAACGACAGTCCTCAGTCCCTTGGCCGCCACCTGATCAAATAATACACCATCATGTTAAAAACTAATCTTCAAATAACCTACCAGTGAAGGAATGAATACTTACTAAAAATCAATGAAAGGCTAAAAAAAATAGTAGTTCTACAGGAAGATGATAATTCGACGTTAGAAGAAATAGTATAGGAAGTCCAAAAATTTAGCAAACAAGGAGTCCAAATTTTGGCTAAAAGGGAGTGAAAATAATTCGGCTAAACAAAGAGTGGGGGAGAAAGGGGAGAGGTAAACTGCAGTAACAATTTGGGAAAAACAAAGTCAGAGAAGAAAAGTGGAAAAACTAGCACAAAACCTCAGCAACATTCGGCCCTTCAGAAAGAAAAGATAACAATCACCCCAAAGAAGCAAGCGGTAGAGAGAGGAGTAGAAAAGAAGAGCTCGACAGCAACAGGAGACAAAATTCAACAGAAACAGTCCATGAAAACAAAAGAGCTGGGGAGGGGAATAGTCGGCAGAAAAATAAAATAAAATAGAGAGAAAAACCACTCAAAACTGAACTCTTGAGGAACTAGAGTTGTAATGCCCTAATTTTTGGGTTTTTTATGTTTCTGTGTTTTTTAAAATTTGTGTGTGTTCTGGTTGGTTAAAATATATATTTTAGTAGGTTAGTGGGCCTTTGGAAGGCCCAAACTTAAGTTAAATCCGTGGTAGTCTTCGAAATTTTAATTTTATGAACAAGTGATGCAATTGGCGTTTGGGATTTTAAGAGTAAAGGGATAAAAGATGACACAAAAAGGAGTGTGGTGTAGTGGCAAGGTGGCGCCACTTAGGGGACAAGGAACTGACACCATAGAGGAAGCAAGGGGTCCAAGGTTCAAGTCTTGGCTCTTGCAATATATTTTGGTTTTTTCTTTTCAATAAATCTAGAAGTAAGTAGGTGTGCTTTAAAGTTTAATGTGTTGGATTTATGACACAAATGAGTTGATGGCCTAGTGGTGGTGGCGTGAGTTGGCATGTGAGAGGACCTTGGTTCGAATCCCTTGGCATGCAAAGGTTGATTATTTTGCTATGTTGGGACGGCAAGGGTTGGTGTTGGTTTTAAACTCTGGTGATGGAGGGATCCCACATCGGGAAGCTAACATAAGAGTAGATGGAGAGTTGGCTTTAAATAGAGCAAACCATGAGGAGAGTAGGCATGCCCTTCTTGGCTGATCCCTTTCGCTTTGTGACATGCTCATTTGGGTTGGACGTCAGCTAAGAGTGTTTGGAGCGCGGATTAACTGCAGTCTCCTAGCAGGTTTGTATTTCTCACTACTCTAGTAGTAGGACGGCTATTTCGGGCCGCGATGGGCTGAAATGGGCCATGTGGTCCCAATGGGTCCGTAGGCCCAAGTGGTTAAGTTCTAGAATTACTAAAATACCCCTGTAGGGTAGGACTACCGATTTACCCCTGGAAGGTAAAATGAGCATTTTGCCCTCGTGCGTAAATGACTAACTTGTGTGATGATTGGGTTAGTTGACGAGGGTTTATGTTAGTTATCATTAATTCGTAAGTCTTACGTGTTAGTAATCGATTGTAGGATTATTGCGTGGGAGATATCGTCATCAATCGTTATCAACCAGGTGTGTAAATGACACCTTCCCTTAGACTGAATCGGTATAAATCAAAATACCGAAACATTGGTATTTTGTGAACTCGCGAGTGTGCAAGCGCTCGTGAGACAGTTGTTAATGAATATGGTACATTTGGATGATTAGAGTACAGAGTGTGCATTTTTGTGCACAACGGTATTTTTGGGTTTAATGGGCCGAAAACGGGCTAATGGGCCAACGGGCCCACTTTGGTAAAAAGATGAGGTAAGTACTTCTGATTACTTGGTAAACGTTAGAATGAGCATGAAACCTTAACAATAGGTAAAAATTACTGAAAGACTCTTATACTTGTAAAATTACAATTTTACCCCTAGGGTTATTTTCTGAAAAGCATGATGTTCTGTTTCTGTATACGTATGCCATGACATATTATCTTTGTTACATGGGACATGGGTTTATAATGATGGTGGAAGCATTCTGGCAGCCTCGCTGCAATCTGGTGGCCTCGCCACATATATCTGCTTCGCGACTTCATTCACAATATCCGCGACCTCATTTGCAATCCCAGTAACCGCCATATATATATATATCTGTTCTGGTGGCCTAGCCACAATATCTATATCTAGTGACTTCGTCACAATATCTGGCAGCCTCGCTGTAATTTTTGTGGTATGTAGCGGTTGGGTGGGTCGAGTAGTCTCCCCACATGGTGTAAGGCTGGTACGGGGTGTTATGGATGGCTCTGGGTTGGGATTTATGCATTCATGATATATTTTTTCTGTATCTACTATGGGCCTATGGGTTTCATTTTGATTTCTGTACTGGGCTAAGGCTCAGATAAGTCTAATTCTAAAATTTGATCTGTTTTGGGCTATGGTTGAGTTGTGTTACGCACTGAGTTTACCGAACTCACCCCTCTATTTTCATCTCTGCAGGAAATCCCCAACCATAGTGGGCTTGGAGCTGTGAGGGATTCGGAGTGGCCACATCTTCTGCAAAGTTGGTTTTTCTAAGTTAGTTTATTTTTATTATTTTTATATTCTGATTTAATTTTAGGTTTTAAGTTGTAATAAGGCCGTTATTTAAATTTCTTTTCAGCTATGGTTTTATTTTTTGATTATATTTATACTATGACGAAACTGCTAGTGTTAGACTGCACGGGTTTTCAAAATTAATGAACGTTTTCAAGACTCAACAAGCACAACAAATGGATAGCTTAAAGATTGATAAACCGGCTTTTCATTCAACCACTGTTTTTAGAAAGACCACCCCAATCACTTAAACCAACAAGTGCATACTAAGTCGTAAGTCCATGTGACACGTCAGATCTGGCCATAACGTCTGGGCCGGGTTTGGGGTGTTACACAGAGTTCATGTTCGGCTCTAACACTTCCATATCCTCAAATTCCCTTATTTTTCTCCCCAAAACACTCCCCAAATCCCCAACAACCAAAATTTTCTTCATAATCCCTTAAAATTCGGCCACAACCATCCCCCTACAGCTCAACCACTTAGAAGTTCAGTCAAACACAACTCTTCTATTACCAATCAATAAAAATAGATCCAATATTAGTGTAGGTACTCGAACTCCAGACCTCGGACAATAGTAACACACCATTTATCCCCTGGGCCAGCAAGCTCTCTTCTGTCATGTTCTTCCCTTATTTACTTAAAAAGCCTATAGTCTCAAGACAAGCGTTTAACTAATTAAAATAAAATTTTTGTAGATGTCCAGGCTTGAACCCAAAACTTCTTAGACACTTCCCAGAGCATTTAACCACTGAAGCAAACATATATTTGTGTCACTTTCTTGCACAACTAAACATTTATATGTTGTCTCCTAACTGTTTCCATGCTCAAGACTTAATACTTCTAGGCCCAAAATTTAGGGCGTTACATCAGCTAACTTCTCCAAAGAATAAGTAGTATTCACAGGCAGAAAATATGTTACTTGGTAAGTCGATCTACTATTACCCATACAAAATTCTTCTTAGAAGGACTGAGGGGCAAACCTGATACAAAATCCATTGTAATTCTATCCCATTTCCACTTTAGAATTTCTAAAGGATACAATTTACCTGAAAGTACTTGATGTTTAGCTTTGACTCTCTAAAAAGTTAAACAAGTTAAAAAATACTCTAAAATTTCTCTTTTCATACTGGGCCACCAATATGAGTTTTTCAGATTTCTATATATTTTGATGCTCCCAGAATGAAGTGAAAAAGGCCCTTGATGAGCTTCTCTTAACAACACTTTTCTCAACCCATTCCTAATTAGTAAAAGCATTTTATCCATGAATCTTAGCTCACCATCTTTTCCTAGACTGAAATTTGTTGCTTGGCCAAATATGATTCGTTGTTTGAACAATTCATATTGAACATCTTTCATCTACTCTTCTAATATCTGTGAAAGAAAATTTGGTTTTATTACTAGTTTGGCTAGCAAGAATCCATTATCAAACATACTCACTTTTGCTTGAAGAGACAACAAGGCTGCCACAATTTTTCTACTTAAAGAATTTGCTACCATATTTGCTTTTCTTGGATGGAATTCAATGGTCAAATCATAATCTTTCAACAGATTTAATGTGACAACCCTAATTTGGCCCTAGTCGAAAAGTGGTTTCGGGACCACAAAACCGAGTCACAAAAATAATTAGATGTTATATTCTGTGCTTATTATATGTGAAAGTGCATGTGTGAAAATTTCATGCTTTGATTTTTGTCATTTGTGAGTGAAATTATGAAGTAGGACTTATGAGAAAATTCTTGAAAATGTAATAGGTTAATTTGTAGCGGCCAAATAAATTGTAGTGCAAAATAGGAGGATTTGCATGTCAAACTTCCCTCTTTAGTTGTAGCGGTTGGCCATGATGGGTATGATAAGCAATATGTGCATTTTATATTATAACTTAAGTATGGTGCAAAAAATATATGCATTTTATTTTAGCATTATAATAGTTAGTGGATGATGGGCATTTCATGTCTTTTATATTAAAGAATTAAATGTTTAATAGATTAATAGGATGAAATATAAATTTTTATAATAGAAAATGGTGATAAAAACAAAGTTACACCCATCCTTTCTCCCATTTTTTGCTGAAAACCATAAAGAAAAGAAGAGAAAATGAAGCTAAGGCATTTGGCTATGGGGAATGTATAGATTAAGGTATGTTTAATGCTCCTTCATTGAAAATCTTTGTATATTTGGAGTGGTCATCAAGTATAGAAGTTAGCTCATGGCAAAATTTTTTGTAAATTGATGAAGATGACATTCGGTCATGGATGTTTATATTTCTTTGATGTTGTTTTTGATGTTTTGTGTATTAAGGGTTGAAAATAGATGGAAGTTGAATGGTTGTCGTATGTAGATAGCATGCATGCTAATAATGTTTTTTATTTTCTACTTAATACCTTATTGATTATGAGTTAACATGAATGTTCAGTTGAACATATACCTTGAATTATGTTCAAAAATTTTAATTGATTAGTTGTACTCTTCTTTTTGCTTTTGAATATTCAAAATATTGAAGGTGAAAAGCTGGAAAATTTCAAGTTGAAATGTTGCCCAAATGCTGGAAATTTAGCATGCATATTCTTTTATTTAAATGCTTTGACCGAATGTTGGAAGTTAACTTGCATGCTGTACGGTTACTGCATGAGGATTGAACTTAAGATAGTTTATTACTAATTAATTTGCTGCTGTAATGCTGTAAATTATTGGCTCTCCAAATTAGGACAAATTTATGGTGCTTAGCTAATTAATATCTTTGCAGAATATATCAGAAAATTATTGGCTGTCCAAATTAGGACAAAATCATGGTGTTATGTGCTAGCATGATATGTATGTGTGATTTAAGTGAAAAATGTTTAGATGATTTATAGTAATCACTAATGTGTTTTTGTGGATATAGATGCGAATGTGGACTTAAGAAATTAATTGGAAAATTTGTTGTTTATTTAGGTGATAGAAAGTATGAAATGGTCTTATGTGATACGTGTATATAAGTAGATGGAAATGAAGTGTCGTATATTTTTGTGTATGGGATTAATTGCACTTTGATTTTAATGTGCATGATTATTACTATGTTTAAAATGTGTGAAAGGCGAATATACTCATGATACAATGCTTGATTAGTTGATTAACAATAAGTGAAATTTGTTTAATTCAAGCTCAAGAGCATAATGAGCCAATTTTGGATAAAGGGAAAGCGAAACTAGTCGATTAGTCAATCCGTAGTTAGTCGATAAAATCCAAGGTAAGTTCTTAAGTGTTTGTGTTTGATCATGTTATATGCTTAAGAGTTGAATCATCATAATTAAGAGATGTTTGATTGTATATAAGTATATATATATATATACATATGTTCTTTGTGTTGAATGAATATTAAATTAAAGTTATGAGCCGTATGTGACTAGCATATCTAGTCGACTTTGATACTATTAAATGATGTACTAAGATATGTGTTCCAATGTGGAAATTAAACCCTATGTGGTTGAAAGGATGAAAATCTTTGTTCATAGATATGTGTTTCAGTTATACGTAATTGAAGTATAAGTTATGAAAGTGTGAAAAAAAAAATAGGTGAATTGTTTATCGAAATGTGATATACGGGCTTCGGGCCTAGCAGGCTATAATGCCGGTGAAATGATATCGGGCTTCGGGCCTAGCAGGTTATAATGCCGGTGAGATAATATCAGGCCTCGGGCCTAGCAGGCTATAATGCCGGTGAAATGATATCGGGCTTCAAGCCTAGCAGGCGAAATGCCGGTGAATGAATTTAGACTTAAAGGTCTAGTAGGCTTATGGCCTGATGAAATCAAAGATTACCTAACGAGCAAAATTGCGATGAACTATTAAAAGTGTGGTGCTATAAGACTATGGGCTAATACGATATGTGGATTCATTTCGTAAAGTAAATTATTCAGGTACGAACAACCTAATTATGTACATGTGAATTAAATGAATTTGATGATTGATGTGAATCGAACATATGAGAAATGGTTTCATGTTTATGTTCAACTATGAGACCTTGTGTTAAATCGATAATTGAATTCGTTCAATACATTAAGTTGGCCAGGTATGCGATATGTATTTATGCATGTTAGATCGATTGGAATTGAATCACGAATGTGAATTGAGAAGCATAGGTGAAAATGCCTATGTCATATATGTGAGTAAGGGTAAAACCATCGTAAATTATCGATAAGGGTGGGCTATGTGCGGAACCACCTTATAATTGCTAATTTGAATGGTTGTGTGCGAATCATTGAGCGTGATGTATTGTATTGAGATTATGCTTAAGTAAAAGTATAGACATGTGATGAAATTGATTGGTGATATACATGTTTAAATAATATGAATGCAAAGAATGTGTGAAAGAGTAAATTTGTAATAAATCTGCTTGGGACAGCAGCAGTAACGTGATTTTGGAAAATTACCATAAATTGTGGGAGTTGATTTAGAAGCTGAATAAATTATGTAATTAAAGCTTAATGAGTCTAGTTTCTTATAAAAGAAACCATGTAAGCAAAAGAATTGCTGATAATGAGATATTTGAAGTGGACTAGAACAGAATCAAATGACTTCGAGGTCCCCTGTTCTGTTTTTAGAAAATCATTATAATTTGTACAAAAATGGTTATAAGATAAATTTCATATTCTGGACTCCTTAATGAGTCTAGTTTCAAATTAAATCAACAAGAACATATTTTTAATTCTGTACAATGAGAAATTGGACTCGTAGTGAAGAGTGGTCAGATTAGTCAAACTGTGAAACAGGGGAAACTTTAAGAAAAATCTGGTATTGATTGACCAGACCAAAAATTCTAAAAATTTTATGGATAGAATATATGTGAGTCTATTTTCAGGGAAAATTAATGTCAATTGATTTGGAGTTTCGTAGCTCCAGTTATAAATAATTTAGTGACTGTTGCTCAGGAAGACAACTTGTCGTGAACTTGAGTATTTGTTGTAAACATTGATAAAACATGTAAATGAGCTGCTAATTGTTTTATTAAGAACTTACTAAGCGTAAAGCTTACACCCTTCTTTCCCATGTTCTCTAGGGTTGCCAGGTTTGCTCAGGTTGGAGGCCATCAGAGATATTATCACACTATCGAGTTCACGCTATTGGTGTAAGTAAATCCTAGTGTTTCGAGTCTATGGCATGTATAGGGTTTTAATGTTGAGTATGTGATATTATAATTTAGCCAAAGGTGTTGGCTTGTATTGATAAAGTGTTTTGGCCATGTGAATTGGCCTATGTTGGCTAATGATGTTGTGGACCTAAATGTTTATTCATATATATGTATGATACTATCTATTGTGAAGTGAGCAAATTCTATGGTATTTATTGCATAACAAAATGACTTGAGCATAGCATTTGTAGATGTTTAAGAGCTCATTTATGCCATGTTGTATGTTATTGGATAAGTATATGTGCACATGTTGCGAGGGTGACAAATGGCTTGGAAAATAGCCTTGTAATTGTCCACACACCTGTAGACACATGGGCGTGTGTCTAGACCGTGTGTGTATATGATGCGCCCCCATGGGCGTGTTGTCCAACTGTGTGTCCCCTGCACCTAAGTTTTTCAAGTTTGTATGCATGGTAGTAGCACACGGGCGTGTGCTCTATACCCACACTGGCTTGTGAAACTTTGATGCAAGAGATTTTCTAAGTTTTTCATGAGTTTCGGTTGGGTTCCGAACCACCCCAGATGTATGTTTTGGGCCTCGTAAGCCCATATATGGGACAGATTGCATGTGAAAAGAAAAGTTTTAAATTGGTTGAAATTTGACGGCACGGTTTTTGTGTGATTGATTGAGTTTAAGTCGGGTAACACCTCGAACCCTGTTCCAGTGAGGGATACGGGCGAAGGGTGTTACATTTAATCATCTCCTTTTACACAAATTTAGATCCTTTTAAGTTATCAAGTACTTTAAACTTTTGTGATCAGAGAATACATGACACTTCTCTCTGTACAAATAATGTCTCCAAATTTCAATGCTAAACCACTGCTACCAATTCTAAGTCTTGAGTTGTTGCGTGTGAATGTGTAATGTGAATGTGCAAGTAAACACGTCGAATCAAGTAATAAAGTGATGAGTGGGTATCGTCTCCACAGGGATCAGAATTGATTAAAATAATTGGTTATGCTATTACTATGAAACTGACTAATTAAACTGAATAAAACGGACTGGTGATTAATTGACAAAGAGATGTAATGAAGGATTAAAAAAATCAATTATGATTAAAAATATGCTAGGGCAATCAAAAGGTTGTGGCAATTCTCAAAGAATAAATAGGAAATAGTTTGTATTGTTGAATGACAAATGTTGGAATTACTTGGGTTTATTTTTATAAAATAATAATGCCATGGAAAAATCTTAACCATTCTACTGCTCATGGAATCGCTACTGTAGTCTGCTCCTTTTGAAAGCCAGACTTTGAGGTATCATTATGCGTTTTTTGTATGTCTATAGATTTCAAGAATGATATCTAGATTTTCCCCCCTTTCCCTGTATCAATTGCAACTTCTATGTCCAGAGTGCTACAAATATTCTTTTGAATACTTGTCTATATCAATCGATTATAATCCAATCTAATTAATCTTTTCTGAATTAAATCAGATCTAATAACATGCTACATAATCATCTATATCTAGAGCTTGCATGCATGCATTAAAAATAATCACAAATTGAATAAAACAATATTCAACTCAAAATCAAACCATAGGCATTAAAGTTGATAAAAATTCACCTAGAGTAATTCCAACCCAAAGAAAATTAGTTCATGGGTTGAACATTTGAATCCATAACAGAACCATTCAACATCATTTTTTAAATTCACGAATTAGAAGTTGAAATAAGAAAATAAAGGCAGAAATGGAGAAAGCTTTCACTACTCTAGTTTTCACTCTAATAATGAGATTTGATGCAAAACCCAGGGCAGATTTCTCTTCCCTATCCTTGCATCTATAACTCTTCTGCTCTGTAAGCTGCTACCCTTTCCACTCTTTTTTTGAGAATTCACGAGAATCTAATGCAGAGAGATAGAAACTATTTTTCTCTCTTTTTCTCTTTTTTCTTTTCTTATTTATAGGTTAGGTCATTTTCTCTCAACACGTACCTTTTGCTTCCTCTTTTTCAGGGTGGTTTATCTGGTACACGTGGATTGGTTGTTGCTCAGCTTCCTGGAATTGCCGTGCCATTCGTGTTGGAAATCTAACCAACATTTTGTCATGGCAATATTTCACTTCCTTCATTTTCCTACTCTTTTTATTTTCTCTTCTTTATCCTGCACCTGCTGCCAACCACAAGCAACATTTTTCTTCCCCAATAATAGAAGTAAAAAATAATAACATGTAGAGAGCAATCCAATTTTTGTTATGTAATGTTCTAAAAATATCTAAAAATGCAAACATATTTACTTAATTAGAAACAACTAGTTCAATCTAGAGGCTTAAAATATAACTCTTTTCAGGACTTATCATGGGTTAGATAGTTTATCTAATGATGTTTAAGCTGACGTGATGTATAAGCTATAACCTTTCCCTTTTGTGTGAGCACGCATCCTAACCCATTCAAATATGCATCATTGTAGATTGTATACTCTGTCTTAGACTTTGGTTGTGCTAACACTGGAGCTTCAATCAAAACTGTCTTTAATTTCTCAAAACTCTGTTAACATTCATCATTCCACTCAAACTTTTCTTTCGTTTTCAATAATCGAGTCATGGGTGATGCTATCGTAGAAAAACCCTTTACAAATCTTCTGTAATAACTAGTTAATCCCAGAAAATTGCAGGCTTCAAATATGTTTCTGGGCGAATTCCATTTAAGCACCGGTTTTATCTTGGTGGGGTCAACTTTAATACCATCAATAGAGATAACATGTCCCATTAAATGTACCTCTTTAAGTCCAAACTCGCATTTACTAAACTTAGCATACAATTAATTATCACACAAAGTTCTGAGTACAATTCTTAAATGTTCCTCATGATCAATCTCATTCTTAAGAGTAAACTAATATGTCATCAATAAAAACCACAAAAAACTGATCTAAATACGAATGAAATACCTTATTCATCAAACCCATAAATATAGTAGGCACATTTGTCAATAAAAAAGGTATTACAAAAAATTCATAGTGACCATACCTTGAGCAAAAAGTTGTCTTAGGTACATCATCACCTTTAATCCTTACTTGGTAATATCCAAACCTGAAATAAATTTTGGAGAAATATGTAGCCCCACTTAACTGATCAAATAAATATTCAATCCTTGGTAGAGGATACTTATTCTTTACTGTGACTTTGTTCAACTAGCAATAATCTATACATAGATGCATAGTTCCATATTTATTCTTTACAAACAGAATTGGTAAACCCCACAGTGGCACACTTGGTCTAATAAAGCCCTTATTCAACAGATCTTGCAATTGCTCTTTTAACTCACTATGATCTAATGGTGTCATCCTATATGGAGTACAAGAAATAAGTGCTATTCCAGGTTCTAGTTCAATCGAAAACTCCACCTCTCTCTGAAGAGGAATTCTAGGATGTTTCCTAGGAAACACATCTATAAATTCTCTTGAAACATGAACTTGGCTAACCCTTTTTCTTGATTCAAATGAATCCATGATATAAGCCAGATAAGCATCTGCACCCTAAATAATCATTTTTCTGGTGGACACTGTAATAATTATCCTATTCGTCAATCGAGTCCATAAACCAGGCATCATCACTTCTTTACCCGTAGCATTTTTCAAACGTACACTTCTAGTTTAAAAATCAACCATAGCATTGTAACTTGTCAACCAGTCTAATCCCAAAATTGCCTCAAAGTCATGAAAACTTAACAACAACAAATCTACTAGAAATGTATGCTCGCAAAAAACTAATGGAGGATTTCTTATCATTTTATTCACCATAGTACTCTAATTCAAGGGCTTTGTTACTAGCACATTCATTTTAGAGTATACTACCTCAGGATTAAGACCCTCTATAACTTTAGTACAAATATATGAATGAGTAGACCATGAATCAATTAAAACATAAATACTATTTCCAAGAAAAGAAAATTTACCAGTTACTACTTCAGGCTTATCAACATCCTCCTTAGTTATAACACCCTAAAATTTGGCCTAGGAGTTTTGGGGGTATTTTAGGGATTTTAACTTTAGAGTGCTTGGGAATTTCGTAAGCATGGTAATCAAAATTGTTTTTTTTTTCTACGGCTTTTAGAAAATTAAAACAATTTTTGAATATAAGGTTGAAAAGATCTTTAATTTTAAAATAAGGGCTGATTTGTAAAAGGATCTAAATTCTAAGTTTTTAAAAGGCAATTAAACCAAAAATTTTAAAACACCCTATATCTTCCCCCACCTAGTTTTATTTTCACGATAGTTTTTTTCTCCCTCATTCTTGTATCGTCTTTTGCATCCCAAACTCCTATTCATCAAGTTTTGATTCCCAAACTTAATTCCATTGATTTCTTTCATCCTCATGGCATTAAATCTGCATAGAATTCCATCGAAAAACACCTAAAAACACCATTGATTATGTTATCTCTCAAGTTGAAGGCTTTTTGAGTTATCAACTAAAAGCTCATTTTTCTTCCACCGAAGCTAAGGAATCATTTTTCTATTTGTTTTTAATGTTATCTAGCCTTTTAAATGGAGTTTTTAGCCATTAAATCACATGTTTCAAATAAAAATTGAAAATTGGGTTCTTAATGGTGGATTTTGGGATTTTGAATAAAAATATGGTTTCAAAGTGTTTTTCAATTAGTTTTGACACGATTAGACAGTTTCTAAACTTTAAAATTTTGTTGAAGATTTCTAACGTTTTAATGAATCTTCATGAAAATTGCTATAAACATGTAAAAAATTTTGATACTATGAATTGAGTAGTTTAAAGGTTAAGAATTAGTCATAGGTGAAAATTAGATGAACGAAATCAATTTTAGCTAAAAAGATTAAGTATAGACTGATATAATTGAAATTCAAGTTTGCTATGTCAAAGGTTTCGATTACAAGAGAATTTAGCTTAAGCTTGTGTTTTAATTGTTTGAAGTGAGTCTTTGGCTAATTTTTGATTGTGTATATTGTGTGGTGATTATGTGTGAAGCATTAGAACCATTAGAGCCTTCTATGAGCAAGGCGAAAGGTAAGGAAAGCTAGTTTAAGCTTTCGGCCTTTCTACAGAAGCTTATTGGTGAGTGTTTGGAATAATTGCTTGTGGACATGATTCAATACATTATTTAGGAATTTAGTTGTAGCGTAAACCCCTACTCTTATTTCTGTGTGTAAGCTTTCTTGTGCTCATGAATGACTTACATATTATGTGATTGTATTATAGTGAAAATGTGAATTGAGATGATATGCCATTATATGTGTTATGTGTTCATGATTACCGTTGTGGAAGTGAATATGTGGGCATATCATACATGCTAAGTGATAGTGATTATAATGTGCTAATGATGTATATATGCAATGATAGTGAGCTGAAAATCGATAAGTAATATGTGTGTTTAATAACATATATTTTGGCCTGTGATTCTTAAGACCGTTGGTGTAACGCCCCGAATTTGGGCCTAGAAGTATTGGGCCTTGAGTATGGTCCGTAAGGAGGTTGTATATAAGTATTTAATTGTGCAAGGAAATGACACAATTAAATGTCTACTTTGGTGGTTAATGGCCCTGAGAAGTGTTGGAGAAATCTTGGGTTCAAACCTGGGCTTTAGCAAAAATTTTGATATTAAATGAATAAAACCCTGGATGCTTGGATAATGGCCTTTTAAATTATTGTGTTAAATAAATGACGCAAGGAAGCATGTGGTCTAGTGGTTGTGGCATCCTTAAGGTTACAAGGGAGCTTGGGTTCAAGTCTTGGCTCTTACAATTCATTTTGGTTTTTCTCTTAAGTGAATCTAGACGCTGGCACATATGTCTTAAAGTTAATTATGGACGTTTTTATCACACAAAAAGCCTTGTGGTGGAGTGGCAAGGTGGCGTGTTGTGTAACTGTGAGGTCTGAGGTTCAAGTCTTGGGATGCGCAGTGGAGTATTTATTTTGCTATTTGAGTTGCGAAGGAGGTGGAGTTGGACTAAATCTCTATGGTTGAACTGGTTATAAGAATAAGGAATTTTCCTAATGGTTGAAAGTAATCCCACACCGGGAAGCTAACATGAGAATTGGTGAGAAGCTGGCTTTAAATAGAGCGAACTAGATGAGTTGGGAGGAAGACTGAATGCAGGATGTGCCAAGGTTGGTGATCGTGGACTTCGGTGCGTTCTCATAAACAGGTGTGTATTTCGCACTACTCTAGTTGTAGAACTATAAATGCTGGAATGCCGAAATGCCGATCACACGACGATGGCAGCCACACGAGCGTGCGAGCGTACGTGTAGGAGCTTTGACGTGATGGTTGAAGCCATCATGAGTGCTCTCGTAGGCTTAGGTTGCTTTGGGCCATGTGGGCCCAATGGGCCCATGGGCCTAAGTGGGTAAATTGTATGATTGTGTAGTAAATATTGGATTGAACTATGTGAATCTCATATCTGTAGGGTAGAATTACCGAAATACCCTCGATTTGGAAAATTACCGAAATACCCCTTATTTGGAAAATTACCGAAGTATCCTTGATTTGGAAAGTTACCGAAATACCCTTGATTTGGAAAATTATAGAAATACCCCTTATTTACAAAATTACAGAAATACCTCTGATTTGGAAACTTACAGAAATACCCTTGATTTGGAAAATTACCGAAATACCCTTGATTTGGAAAATTACAGAAATACCCCTTATTTACAAAATTATAGAAATACCTTTAATTTGTAAAATTACAAAATACCCTTGGTCTGAAATTTACCAAAACACCCTTGTAGGGTGAAATGACTAAAATACCCCTAATAAGTAAAAAGATCGTTCTGCCCTTTAGGGTATATGACTCACTGATAATACAATTTGATTGATTTGACTATGTTCTGACTGAGAATGTATGATTATGATTGGACTGTTGTGACTGTGATTGGAATGATTTTGTATGCCGTGTGTATATTTGCTGCATTCATATAATATTATGTTGCACATGGGTGGGAATTATGGAATGGAGGAAGTATATGAGGATCGCATGGTTGCTTGACGATCGTGGATCCACCGATTAAGGATCGCATGGTTGCTTGACGACCATGGATCGACTAGTGGCTTTTAAGCCGAATATAAGATTACTAACGACTCTGTGTTGATAATATTTACCCGAGGCTGTGTGCCGACTATATTACCGTTGTTGATGGCTATGTGCCTAACATGATACAGCTACCGATGGCTTCAAGCCAATTATTCTGATTATGGCTTTGCGCCGACCTACATATGGCTCTGTGCCAACCTGATTATGGTTGTGTGCCAAACGTATATGCCTAAGGCTATGTCCCAATATATGATTCTTGACGACTCGGTGTCGATCACATTTACCTAGGGCTGTGTGCCAGTTATGTTACTCTAGTTGATGGCTATGTGCCGAACTTATTACAGTTATCGATGGCTTTGTGCCAATTATAATACTGCTTGTAACATCCCGAAATAGGGCCTAAACAGAACAGTGGTTGCGAAACCACAAATTCGAGGTAGAAAAATTTATTTTATTATTATTTTGAGGTTCATGATATGATTGCATGATTGTGTGAAAATTTCGTGATGAAATTCTATGCATAAAGTGCTTAAGTTGAGATTAGGGACTAAATCGAATAATTTGCAAAACTTGCATTCTAGAAGTTTTTAGTATGAAATTGCTTTGGAATATTAATTAGGAGGGTTTAAATAACAATTTGACCAATTTCTAAGTTCATGGACAAAATAGGACATGGATGGAATTTTTGAAAGTTTAATAAGGAAGGGCATTTTGGTCATTTGGATATTAAATGAAATAAAAAGGAAAAAAATAACACAAAATTCATCATCTTCTTCATTAGCACGAAATTTCAAGGGTTCTCCATAGCTAGGGTTTGTTTCAAGCTTTCAAGCTCCATAGTAAGTGATTCCAAGCCCCGTTTTTAATGTTCTTTACGTTTTCGGAGTCCCGGTAGCTCGATAAAGCTTTTGCTAGCAATAATTTAAGTTAGGGTTCATATTTGGAAAAAACCCATAGGTGAAAAGTGTTTATTTTGATGTTTTATGATAGAATATGAGGTCTTAGATTATGTTAGACAATTTGTGCTACTCGGTTTTAGGTAAAAACGAGTAAAAGGGCTTAATCGGTAAAAATACCTAATAGTCATAAGTATATGTTAGAGTGAGAATTTGATTTTTCTATAGAAGGGAAAAACAATCAGCATGTCATAAAACATAAGAAAATAGGCTGAAGTTTAATTTACTAGAGATTTGGGCAAAAGTGTAAATATGCAAAGTTTAGGGGCAAAAATGTAATTTTTCCAAAGTTTGAGTAAAGGACTGTTTTGATAAATGTGAATATTAAATAAATTAAATTTACTATTATAGATGAAGAAGAGCGAAATTTGAGAGTAGATCGGGGAAAAGAAAAAGTAAAGGACTAAATTGTAAAGTTTAGTCACATTTTGTATCGAGGTAAGTTTACAGTAAATAAATGCAATATTCTTTTATTTTACATTATTATTGTAAATTTCCAGCATTTATATACTTATTTTATGAGAATATTTGAAGTCGAATTAAAGGCGAAGAAGCCCCGTTTGAACCTTAGGAATGTTAGGATATTGGGGTTGATAGGACAGGACAGGACAGAAATGAGCCATGTAAGTCCATATCAGATATATGGCTTTGGAGACAGAAATGAGCCATGTAAGCCCATATTATATATATATATGGCATTGGAGACAGGAAAAATTCATGTAAGTCCATGTCGAAGACATGGCATTGGCAGGATATTGATAGGCAGGAACGACCCTAGTATCCTTAGTATTCCGAGTGGTTCAACGGGTCATTGTACATGTTAAATTACAGTGAATTATCAGCAAAAGGTAAGGTAGATTATATTTATGAATAGTGAAAGGTCAGGTAAGAAAGAAGGTAAGTGAGTAAAGAAGAAGGTAGAAAATGAGAAGTAAAGAAAGTTTATGAGGCTAAGTGACATTATGTATAATTATTCATTATGTTGAATTTTGTAATTTATTTGCTTGTAAGCTTACTAAGCCTAGTGCTTACTCTCTTTATTTTCTTTTTCTTATAGTTTTTATCAAGCCACTCGGGGATCGAAGGAAACGTCGGAGACCCGATCACACTATCGAAGGAATCACATTGGTATAGTTAGACGTTTCGTTTTGTGTATGGCATGTATAGGAACTTGGTTTCTTTTGATATGATATGATCAATGAATGATGTGTAAATACTTGCTAGTGATTAGCTAATAGAATGGCTGATGATATACATGTTTAATAGTATGTATGATTAAGTAGTAACTATCACATGAAAACTATGAAAAATGTGAAAGTAACTTAAAAACGGATTCAAGTATCAGAAATAACGTGACTTTGAAAAATAACTAAATATCGTAGAGACATGGTTTGATGGTGAATAATATATGAAATTAAAACTCATTGTGTCTATTTTCATATGGAATAAGCAAAACAGGTAAAGGTTTTGTATTTTATAAGATATCTGAGTTTTAGTGAAATAGGGACAAAGCAATTTCTGGATCCCCTGTTTCAACTTTATAAATTCACCATAAATTTTACGAAAATAATTAGGTGGTTTAATTTATATGGTTAGAATCCTTATTGAATCTAGTTTTAATAGAAACAAACTTTATAGTCATATGAATTTTTTAGAGGGAGAAAAGTGGTTTGTAGTAGGTAGAGGTCAGTGAAGTCGAATTCTGAAACAGGGGTAACTTTAACTAATAAAATGTACTAATTGGCTAAGTAAAAAATTCTAGAAAAAAATTAGTAGATAGATATATGAGTCTAGTTTTAGGAAAAATTTACAGATCTTAATTTTGAGTTGTGAAACTCGAGAAATGAATTTTTAAGAAACCATGTAGCAGAAAAATAGTTTATTCTGAAAATTAAAATTAGTGGTTTAGAGTTGTTTAAAAGGTAAAATAAGTTTAGTAACACCTCAAGCTTGACTCCGGTGACGGTTTCGGGCGTGGGGTCGTTACACTGCTACTAAAGGCTCAAAGCCGTATATATGCTAGTAGCTTGCTGCAATGAAGGTAGTACTGCAACTGGGCTACCATTGGTGTGTATCGAATAGGTGGGTCGATAGTTATATCCCCACATGATGTGTACCAGGGGACGGAGTTGGTGTATAGCGGCTGGATGGGAGGGGTTAGCATACATTTTTGCATTATGCATATGGTTTGATTCTGACAAGGGCTGAGACCCAAGTGATTTGTAATGGCTGTGGCCCACATATGCTCTGAACTAGACTGTACTGTTAGCGTTAAAGGGCTCTAGCCTAGACTATTTCTATTTTTGTTTCTGTATACTGACTGTTACTCTAGTAAGGGGATTACACACTGAATTTTCGTAAACTCACCCCGTTTATTAACTATGCAGGTAATCCCTAGCGTTAGGTGGATCGGTGTCGCAGAGGGACTCAGAGATGGCCACACATCTGCACATGTTTTTCTATTTCGTTTATTTAGTTAAGCCCTATAGGGCCTCTTTATTTACTTTCTTAACTTTTAATTTGGGAAAATTTATTTACTATGTCTGATATTTGTTAGAAGTAGATTGCGGTTTTCAAAACACTATGTTTTCGCAACTTAACTTTTAAACATCATGTTTTCTAAATCTATTACTTTTAGAATTAGCTTCTGTAGAGTAAAAAGAAATTTTGGAAATAAAATTAAGAAGTTTTCAATGCACTACGTTTTAAATAAGAAGGGTTTCTAATGAAAACATGGTTTTCGAAAAACACTTCAATGTGACACTTCAGATTCGGGTCTAACTTCTGGGCCAGGTTTGGGTTGTTACAGTTGGATATTATTGGCATGCCATAGGATTGTGAGTACTCACTTATATGTTATATGAGTTGGGTGGTGAGGCCCTAGGACATGTTTGGAGAGATAAGGGAATGTGAACTAAACTGCATTCAACGGGACATGTTTGGTGTGTTGGAGAGTGTTAGCTTTATGCTTCACTTTTGGGACATGTTTGACTCTATGTGTTGGAGATCCGTGTGTCCGATGAGTGGTGGTAGTGCCCACTTTTATGTTTCATAGCTCAAGTGCCTAATTATCTATAAATATGTTTGTGTGTATTGTGATGTATGCATGAATATGTGGAACGACAGAAATGTGCAAGTGTACACAATCGAAACAAGTAATAAAGTGACAAGTAAATGCCAAGTTATTGAACCCATAGGGCCTGTGTAAGAAAATATTTATGAAATGCAATTAAAAACACTTCAGTAAAGGAAAATCATTTATTTTGAAAAAGGGTTTAATAAAACTAGATTTTAACTAAGTAAATTAACTAAGAAAATTAACAGGTAAAAAAAAATTCCAATGCATGATTTCTGAAAAACAAGTTTGATCAATGTGACATAATTGTGTTAGATAATTACATTTCTTAACTTAATATTTCTAAAACAACGTTCATGTTGTTACGAATAAATTCACAGCAACTTGGTTGTAACAACCCGTTTTTAGTGAAATCAGAATAGTGGTTTCAGGACCACAAGTTCAAAGTTGAAAATTTTATTTTATTATTATTTTATGGTCTATAGCATGATAGTATTATCGTATAAAAGTTTTGTTAAGAAATTTTACCGTTTATTTTCTTAATTTGATAAAAAGGACTAAATCGCGTAAAGTGCATATAACACCCCAAACCCGGCCCAGACGTTATGGCCGAGTCTAGCGTGTCACATTAAAATGTTTTACCGAAAATTGTGTTTTCATTGAAAACCCTTCTTAAACAAAGAAACCTTAATTAACTTAAAAATAAACACACCTTTCAGTTGCGAAAGCCTTGATTAAAACATTTGATTTAAGAAAACTTTATCAATTAAAAATTAAGTTGCGAAAACATAGAAAACATACTGTAATTTAGGACGTAATTACAATGAAAATGATAATAATCCAAATAATAAGAAGAAGGAAGCCTTACTACATTTCGGTCCGAAAAATACTTAATAAAATAAAGAACTTATATGCTTTTAAAAGAAAAACAAGTCCAAGTTGTCTTGTTAGTTGGCCACCTAGAGTCCCTCCAAACATTGAACCTTTTACTGAGCATCACCTGAAAATAAAATAAAAGAATGGGTGAATTTTCACAAACTCAGGGTGTACAACCCTCGACGGAAAACAATCATTCAAAAAAAATCATTCATCAATCATGCAATGCAATCCCATCCAAATTATCCGTTCGCTACACACCAGCTCCGTCCCCCATCACACCATGTGGGGATATAAATATCGACCTACCCAACCCACACACCATGGTAGCCCGGTTGCGGAACTACCTTCATTTACATATTGGGCTTTAAAAGCCGTCGGTGGATCCACAATTGTCAAGCAACCATGCGATTCTCATATACTTCCTCCGTTCCATATTTCCTATCCCATATGCAACCTAAGCAGAATATCATATGTATGCAGCAAATAGGCATGTCACATTCAATAAACTTACATTTAACACATAGGGGTATTTTGATCATTTTCGCCCTTAGGGGCATTTCGATAATTTTCCCTTAATTATGGTTTTCACTTACCTTGGCCCGTTAACAAATCTCGCGAGCTAAGATGAACGAATACTATGCACTAGGTAGGATCCCAGAGAAAAAGAGGTGGGTCATTAGGACCGCTTAAGTACCAAGCTCTCCCTAGATCCAATCCTAGACATGCATATACCCGTTGCCACACCTTAACCCTTTGAGCTGTCTACGGTTGTAAAATATTAATTAAGTCTTATGTAGTTATCATATACTAGGCCCAAAAAACCCCTTACGAAGCCCAAACAAATTCACATACCTGTATCTGGCCCCTTAAGCCCAATCATACTCATATGGCCCATTAGGCCCAAATTACCTGTATATGGTCCATTAGGCCCAAATCACATTTATATGGCCCGTTAGGCCCAGTCACATTCATATGCATTCTCACATACAAATTTCTATCACATAGCATCAATATTCAGTTTTTGCCTATCATGGGCCCAACAGCCCATCGGACCCATTTAGCCCATTTCAGCCCGTATGGCCAAATCACAACCCATGTAACGCCCCGTACCCAAGACCGTCACTAGATTCGAACACGAGGTGTTAACAGACTTAATTCATTACTTAAACCGCTCAAACAATTTTTTTTTAAGTTTCCAGTCAAGCTAGCAATCTACATCACAGTCGCTTAAAAATTCATATCTCGAGTTCCAAAACTTGAAATCCAATTCTGTAAATTTTACCTGAAACTAGACTCATATATATATTTACTAATTTTTTTCTATAATTTTTTTGTGTAGCCAATTAGTAGAGTTTATTAGTTAAAATCTCCCCTGTTTTAGGGTTTGACTGCTCTGACCTCTGTGTATTACGAATCAGATATCTCTCAGTACAGAATTTCAATGTCTATGATGTTTGTTTCTATTAAAACTAGACTCAATAAGAAATCTTTAAATATAAACCATGACTTCTAATTATTTTTTTACAATTCATTATGAATTTTTAAAGTCAGAACAGGGGATCCAGAAATCACTCTGGCCCTGTTTCACAAAAATTCAAATATCTCATAAAATATAATTCATATACCTGTTTTGTTCAATCGATATGAAAATAGACTCATAAATCTTCAATTTCATAACTTACTCATCATTTAATTCCATTTATACTATTTTTAGTGATTTTTCAAATTTACATTACTGCTGCTGCTGCCAGATTCTGTTTTATGGCAAATTTCATCCCTTTTATGAGTTTTTTATGCACTAAGTATCTTAATAATTTTCCTTAACATCAAACATAATCTAAACTAACCATTTTCATAATTTATCATTATCAAACATTTTCTCAACCATTCCATCACCATATCATAAGATCATTTACACAAAATAGGTATATTGCTATACATGCCATACTTAAATTTACAAGCCATTTACCAAAAGTCTTAGGATAGTGTGATTGAGCCTTCGACCTATCCCGATTCCTAAGTCTGGCTTGTCCAAAACTACAATGAGTAAGAAGGAGGAGTAAGCATAAATGTTTAGTAAGTTCATATGCAAATAATAAGTAACATAACAAACAAATCATACCAATCAACATTAGCATGCATCACTAAAACACATATCACATTTCTAATCATTTTTCATCATCTTATTACCTTATCGTGATTGTATCAATACTCAACCCGAGGGTTAAATACATACCTGTCCAAAATATCCATTTCACATCACTTACCAATACGTCTCTTTACATCTCTAATATTCCTCCATTTGAGTATAACTTTTCCGTTGAACACATCGAATATAATTCGGATACATGGATAACTTGCACATAAGTGCCATATATGCAATCCAAAGAATCATGTAACCCGCCCATAAGCGAACTCGGACTCAACTCAACGAGCTCGGGCGTTCGCATCCATAAGTGAACTCGGACTCAACTCAACGAACTCGGATGCTTAGTTACATCTCACGAACTCGGACTCAACTCAACGAGTTCGGACATTCGCATCCATAAGTGAACTCGGACTCAACTCAACGAGTTCGGATGCTCAACCATCCTAGTGACATGTCACTTGTATCCTAATCTATTCCTAAGGTTCAAACGGGAATTTCCTCGAACACATATCCTTGCCATCTTCCATAAAATGCCGAAACCAATACTCGGTAACACTTTATATTTAACAAATAATACAAAATAATTTGCATTTTATTCGAAAATAACCACAAAGCATATATTTCATGATAAAAATCAGCATATCATATAATTAACATCAATAATTTAAAAAAAACAATTATACTACATTATTTACACATGAACTTACCTTGGTACCAAAATACAAAGATTTTGCAATTTAGTCCACAATCTTTTCTTTTCCTCGATTGAGGTCGATTCCACGTCTTTCTTGATCTAAAATAACACATTTAACTTGTTTAATACTCACATTATCAAATTAATCCTTAACTCAAATTTTGGCAAAATTACAATTTTACCCCTAAACTTTTACATATTTACATTTTTGCCCCTAGGCTCGGGATTAAACCTTATTCCTTATTCTTATGTTTTACAACATGCTGATCACTTTTCTCTTCTATGGCAACATCAAATTCTCACTCTAACATGTACTTGTGACTATTAGGTATTTTTACCGATCAAGCCCTTTTACTCGTTTTTGCTTAAAATCGAGTAGTACAAGTTGTCTAACATAATTTAAAACCTCATTTTCTATCATAAAACACAAAAATACACAAATTTCACCTATGGGTATTTTTCCAAATATGAACCCTAGGTTGAATTATTGCTAGCATAAGCTTAATCGAGCTACCGGATTCCAAAAACATAAAGAACATTAAAAACGGGGCTTGGAATCACTTACTATGGTGCTTGGAAGCTTGAAACAAACCCTAGCTATGGAGAACCCTTGAAATTTCGGCCTAATGAAGAAGATGGACAAAAATTGGCTTTTAATTTTGTTTTTAATTCATTTTAATAACTAAATGACCAAAATGCCCTTACTACTAAACTTTCCAAAAATTCCATCCATGTCCAATTTTTGTCCATAGACTTAGAAATTGGTCAAATTGCTATTTAAGACCTCCTCATTAATATTTCAAAACAATTTCATACTAAAAACTTCTAGAATGCAAGTTTTACAAATTATTCGATTTAGTCCCTAATTTCAATCTAAGCACTTTAGGCATAGGATTTCATCGCGAAATTTTCACACAATCATGCAATCATATCATAAACATCAAAATAATTATAAAATAATTATTTCTATCTCAGATTTGTGGTCACGAAACCACTATTCTGATTAGGCCCTAATTCGGGATATTACAACCCAAGTCCACGGAATAGCCCGTGGTTCTCAGGCAACCTGTCGAACTCTCCCTTACGAGTATTCGCGCACTCGCAAGACTACCGTAGCCAAACTTTTGACTTTTCGGCATTTCAGCTTTTGTCGATCTACTTGTGTGTGCAGTGTATGTACACACCTGGTAAGTAAGCGTGATGCGATCTCCTTAGCCCAAACCTACAATCGATAAAACTCAAAGATTAATCTTACATACTTATCGAATACTTTACCAAAAGTCAAAATCTCACCTTAACCTTACCTTGCGCGATAAGTATAACAACCCCTTCACTAACCACAATCAACTCCTAGATCTGCACCAATCGTAACTATTAAAACTAGAAAAATAGGTGACTCATATCCAACACAAGTCCCCTTACCTTACTATGGCTAATCGGCCAACCTTAGCCAATGGATAAGGAATACTTACCATAATTGCAAACACTTAAAGAGCAATTCGGCAGAGAGCTAAGATCCGAGATCTGATACTAATTCCCTACCAAATTTGATTGAAAGAGTGAGGGACAATAATTGATACCTAGCAAAGAAAACCGATTGGAAGAGCAACACTTACACCAGATTCGGTCAAAGAGTATTCAGCCCTTGAGAGATTCAGCTTTTCGGCTTTTCAAATTTTGTATGGTGAGTAAGGTTTATTTGGTATAGATTAAAGAAGAAGAGTAGAAGAAGAAATCGGCTAAGTGAAACAAAGAAAATTATGTAGAGAAGAATAGAAATCGGCAGGAAGAAAAGAAAGAAAACAAAAGGGTTTTCAGCTTTTTAGATCTTGAAAGGAAAAGGGTTTTCAGCTTTTGGGGAAAGGGGTTTCTGGCAACAAGATGAAGAAGAATTTCAGAAGTAGCCTGGCAACCCTGCATTCGGCCCCTAGTTGTAGCCTTTATAGCTGAATTTTCCATGCCCAATTCCCAATTCAGCTCCATCACTTCTCCCTTCTCATTTCCTCGTTTTTCTCCCTAATAACCCCTTGATCTTTTCCTTAATTTTCTCTCCTGAACACTTCCCTTGGAGTCCTCATTCACGCCACTACCATCCTTCTAGAAGGCCAAAATTAAACTTCTAAAAATACTAAGCTAAGATTCGAACCTTGGATCTCCTTGCTATCTACTAACGCCACCTCCCTGCTCTCTAAGTGGCGTCACTTAGCCACTCCTCCACAAGGCTTTTTGATGCTATTTCTCCCCTATTTTTATTTAAAAGCCCAACTACTTACCAACCCTGATTCTTTTGATAATTAAACTATAATTTCATTTATTCCTAGGTTTGAACTCAAACCTTAATTTAGACCTACTATAATTATCATATGGCTAGGAACATAAAACACAATTTTTATCAAAATCGAAAACAAAGAAATTTCAGAATTTTAGGATTTTTGGGTTTCGGGGTTTTTTTGGGGCGTTACAGTGCAAAGGTTGAGTTCTAATAGCTAAAGGTATTAAATAGCTATAGAAATTTAATTGGAGGTCCTTATATGATAATTAGACCATAATAATGATAGTGGATTATAATGGCTTGGCATTTTGTGTAACACCCCTAACACGTAACCGTCGCCGGAATAGGTTAAGAGGCATTACGAGACTCGTAACACATATCAGAACAATCAAAAATCAAATAACATCTCATTTCAATAAATACAAATCAATCATATTCAATATGAACTTAAACTAAGTATACAAAGTCTAAACCATGCATTCAGGACCAAATTGATAACATATGAAAGTTTCAGAACTTAGAAAAATTTTTTAACTTTTCAAAGGTCACACGCTCTTGTGCCTTACACGGTATTAGACACACCCGTGTGTCTAAGCCATATCGAAATAGGGCATACATACTGAGTTCTCCACACGGCCACAAAACACATCCGTGTGCCAGGCCGTGTGAAAATTAGGGAGGCTACTGACTTGGCCACACAGCTGACCACACGCTCATGTGCCAGCCCGTGTGCCACACATGACCAATAGACACGCTCGTGTGTCTAGGCCGTGTCAAAACTTAAGGGTATACTGACTTTAATTTGTAGGGTACCCCAGGGGACACACAGCTGTGTAACATGATCGTGTGTCGCACACGGCTGAGACACACGCCCGTGTCTCTGACCGTGTGGACAAACCAAAACATAAGCCATTCATGACTTATCATTGCCAATCAAATCCATGCTCATAAGCCTTACTAATCTATGTCAAAACATAAGACAAAAGCATATCAAAAAATTTCTTTCAATACATCATTAAATCTCATGCTCAAACTTATTAAAACTTCTCAACATTTATCATTTCTTTTGGCCAACCAAAAACATACCACAATTGCACATTGGCTTCACATATCATATACCATTATCAAACTATAAATTCAAACACAACTAGCCATATCACATGGTTAAATATATACATCACAAAACATAATCCAACCACTTCTAGCCTAACATGCCATACTTTAATATATACATTTTCAAAGTACCAAAATAAGGTTCGATAGTGTGGTGATGATCCTTGACGATCCCAGAGCTCACAGTAGCTCTGATATCTATAAAACAATGCAAACACACACAAAGTAAGTTTTAAAAAGCTTAGTAAGCCATATATAAATAAACATATCATTCAAAGCAAATAAGCTTCATCAAATCATTTTGCTTTGTAGAAAAATGCTATCATAAATCTCATATTCATATACTTACCTTTCATTCTCAAATAAGCTATACAAAGCAAACATACCTGAATCAGATATAATTTCACAAAGTCATTCATTTTCTTAGAATCCCCGTTTGAACCATTCAAAAATGTAAGGATACAAGGATAGATCGAAAAGCATATACAATGCCAACGTCCAAGACGTGGTCTTACATGTTATGAAATATCGATGCCACTGTCCCAGACAGGGTCTTACACAAAATCAGATACGATGCCGATGTCCCAGACATGGCCTTACACATAAAATAGAAGTCAATGCCAACGTCATAGACATGGGCTTACACACAGAACAAATATCAAAAATCCTATGTCATGACATATGTATCCCAACTATTCCTAAGGTTCGTACGGGGCTTTTCGAATGTCGAAACTTTGTCGATACGTTCTCGGATAGAACATATTTAGCTCGTACATTCATTCATAACAATTCAATATCAAATGAATAATAATAATTTAATTCAAAAAAATCTTATTTGTATATCGACTTACCTCATACGAATTCAGATGGATAAAATCAGTTACTTGACAACTTTCAACTTTCCCCGATCTAACTCCGTTTTCTTGAATTCTTGATCTATATAAATTCAAATTTAACTTATTCAATCACAAATTCATTCACATATTTAGGGCAATTTGCAAACTAGTCCTCACATTTTCACATTTTGACACTTTTGTCCCTAATTCACAAAATCACAGAATAAACATAATTTGCTTGTACACAAGCTTAGCCAAATTTTAATAGCACTCATACAAGTCCACACATTTCATTTATTTCATATTTTAGTCCCTCAATTTACAAATTTCACAATTTAGCCCATTTTACTCAAATTCATCAAAAATCCAAAGACAAAACAT
Organism: Gossypium anomalum; assembly: GCA_025698475.1. Classification (NCBI taxonomy): domain Eukaryota; kingdom Viridiplantae; phylum Streptophyta; class Magnoliopsida; order Malvales; family Malvaceae; genus Gossypium; species Gossypium anomalum. The sequence continues at coordinate 31,762,993 of CM046963.1, read as the reverse complement.
GTAAACCCAACATCAAACTTTCATATTTCATCATATAACAACATAAAGCTCATGAATTCATCCATGGAACATTTTAAAATCATTATCAAAATAAAAAATTGAGACATGGGCTTGATAGTATACGAAAACGATTACAAAAACATAGAAATTATCAAAAACGGAACAAAACACATACCTTAGTCAAGGAAATCAATGGCCGAACCCTAGAGTTCTTATTGTTTATTTTTCTTTTGTGTAATTTCAGTAAGACAAGTGAAAATAATGCTTAAATTTTGATTATGTTTTATTATAAACATTATAATATCCATTTACCAGATTAACCTTACTATAATAAACATTTAAGCTTATAATAGATGTCCAAGAATGTCCATTTCATATATAAATGGTCTAATTGCATCTTAAAGACCTCATATTTAACAAGACAAATCAATTAGGCACTTAATCAAATAGAAGGCCACTTTTACATTTTCTGTGATTAAGTCTTTTTTTAAAATTAAGCACACAAACATTTGAATTTTCATACGAGACTTTCACACATATCAAATCACATATAATAAGTACAGAAAATAATATTAATTTTTTTCTGATTCAAATTTGTGGTCCTGAAACCACTATTCCGACTAGGGTCTAAACCGGACTATTACATTTTGTGTAATTTTTAAAGTATTAAAAGGATAAATATGTAAATTAGTAAATAAAAGGTTAAATAAAATAAAACAAAATTATCATCATCTTCCATTATCAATTTACAATCAAAATTCACAAGAGTATAAGCTATTTTTGGAGACCTAGGTTCAACAAGCTCATTTTGTTCAATTATGTATGCATTTTAGTCCTATTTTTAATTATTTCTACATTTTTGGGATCATTTAGCTTAATCTAGCTAGTCCAGGGACTGATTTGTGAAACTGTTAAACTATTACGATTTTACCATTGATGAATATATATGAGTTTTGAAGTTTGATGATAGAAAATGAAAGGATGTTGTTAGATAAACAACTTTTGTAAAGGAATTTTTAGTGAAATTGTCAAATAGGGAATAAATTGAAAAATAAGAAATATTACATTGTGAAATAGTGAAATAATTGAAACATGGTGCATGCTAAGGACTTATTTGATATTTAGCCATAGTAGGTTGTGGTAAAATTGTGTAAATTTTCATTTTCAAGAACTAGGGCCTAAATTGTAAAGAAATTAAAAGTATAGGGGCAAAATGGTAATTTTTTCAAAAATATGTGTTGGAATAAATTGAATGTGATATATACAAAATTGGGTTAAACTTATCTGTATAGATCCAGTCAAACCTCGTACGGAGTTAGATCAAGGCAAAGAGAAAACCTCTGTATTTACTTATACTCGTCGAAGTAAGTTCCTGTAATTAAATTGTGTATTTATATGTTTTAATTGAATTATATGTATGTGATTTGTATAATTTTCATGTATAAGTATTGACCGCGTATCCGACGACGTACGACAATTTTCGAGTCCCGTTTGAACCTTAGGAATTCGTAGGATACAAATGACATGTCATTAGGGATTATCGATTTTAGCTCGTATGAGCTTACTAATTTCAGCTCATGAGAGCTTATCGATTCTCAGCTTGTATGAGCTTACCGATTTATAGCTTGTGAGAGCATACCGATTCATAGCTCGTATAAGCATACATGTACAGAAATTGATGGATTACAATTTAGCACACTACGTATGAGCTATCTTGTGTATCGAACGATATTCTAAATAGGCCAACGAGCAATGTTCTATTACGAGATGGTATGAGCTCGATACGAACTATTACAGGTATTTACATAAAATACATGGAAATGACATTACATGATATATTGAAACATGAAATGGATGATACATATATATGAAACTTACTTAATTGTTGTATTCATCCATGTTTATTGGCTATTATATTTGTTTTACATGGCTAACATATTGGTGAATATATGTGCTTAGGCAATGGCCAAATTGAGTTGGAAAATGCTATGTTTACTTACATAAAGTGTGACTAAATGGTAAGTTAAATTCTATGTGAAATGACTAAATGGTGAGTTAAATTCTATGTGAAATGAACTTACCATGCTTAAATGCTTACTCTGTGTTATTTCCCATGTTTTATAGTGAATCAGATGCTCGTTCAGGTTGGAAGCTTGTCAGAGCTATATCACACTATCCATAAGCTCTTTTGGTACTTTTGGTTGGTTTAATTTTGGTTATAATGGCATCTATAGGTCATTTTGGCTATTGTTGGCCTATATGTTTTGTTGTGATTTTGTCCACTTATTTGGCTTGGCTTATTTTCGATGTGTATAAGTTGTCTTAATATGGTTGATATGTGGTTTGAGTTGTGGTGGAATTATTGAAAATGAAATAGTTCTTGAATGTGTACATTAGATATGCCATGTAGTTTGTTGGGAATTGGTGCTTTGTTGTGGAAGGCATATATGTATATTGATGCTAGTTTAGAATGGTATAATTAGTACCAATTGGGAAGTTTTGGTTAGCTAAGTGGCATCAAATGATGCCAATTGCTTGGAAGGTTGTTAGCTTAATTGGTCAAATTATGTATATAATTATACATGTTATGAATTGTCATTTGAGGTGCCTAAGGGCATATTGGTTGTATATGAATATACCACATGTTTAAGTCTTGATTATACTTGTTTCGGATGCCTTAATATGGCTTGTTTGTATGCACAATGTTGGATATAGTTTGATGCCAAATTGGGTGAGAAATTGTCTTGGAAAATAGACTATTTTCCCCCACACGGGTCAAAGATAAGGGCGTGTGTCTTAGGTGTGTGTGACACACGGCCAAGTGACACGGTCGTGTGTCCCCTATAATTTTCAAAGGGTTACAAGTCAGGCTGTTACACGGCCTAGCACACGGCCTAGCACACGGGTGTGTGAAGTTACTTTGAAGGGCACACGACCTAGCACAACTGCCTAGCACACGGGCGTGTGGCTTGGCCATGTGGCCCAAGTCAGTGAGTTACACAGGTTGGGACACGGCCGTGTGTCTCTATTTCGAATGTCTACACGGTGGGTGTGTCTCTTGACCTTGTGAGTCACATGGTCGTGTGACCCCTGCAACTTTAAAAATTTTCAATGTTTTCTCAAAAATTCTTTAAGTTTCCAGTTTAGTCCTGACTTGTTTCTAATGCGTATCTAGGGCCTCGAGGGCTCGTATAAGGGACAATATGTATGATTTTGATTGGTTTAATTATGAATATTGATATGTTATGAAATATTTGAAATTTCTATCTGTTTAATTTGTAATTACCGGTAATACTTCGTAACCCCTATTCCGACGACAGATTTAGGTTAGGGGTGTTACATTTATTGGTGTTAGAGCTATAGTTTAGTCGATTCTTGGGCTGAACGTAGCGTGTACGAGCCTAGCTATACATGCTATTATATAACTTGTGATAGTGTGATACCTTCTGACTGTTTGAAACATGTTTTCCTTAGCAATGACGTCCAACGAAGCTAACTCCGATGAAGTAGAAAGTAACGCTCAAGCTTCCATTCATGGAGTTGCATCGAACGGTACAAGGCCCGTATCGAAGGGCCGAGGAGGAGATGCCAAATAAGCATTCTTTAAGATGATGAACGAATGGTTTACTAAGTTTGTATGGATGAACCCAGCTACTCAACAACCTCCACCCCTTCCTGTTCCCTAACCAGTTCCTGTTATTCCTCAAGTTATGGAACCAGTCTGAGTTAGTAAGCCGCTTATTAGTAAGATACGTAAATATAGGGCTAAAGAATTCTGAGCTACTGTCGAGGATGATCCCGAAAGAGCTGAATTTTGGCTATAGAATACAATCAGGGTTTTTGATGAGCTATCCTGTTTACCGGCTGAGTGCGTTAAATGCACAGTGTCGTTATTGAAAGATTCGGCTTACCAGTGGTGGAACACGTTGATTTTTGTTGTACCGAGAGAGCGGATCACTTGGAAATTCTTCCAGACTGAGTTTCGAAAGAAATATATTAGTTACAGGTTTCTGGATTAGAAGCATAAAGATTTTCTGGAGCTCAAGCAGTGTAACACCCCTAACCCGTGTCTATCGCCGGAATAGGGTCATAAGGCATTACAGAATAAAACACAATTTCGAACAATTAAATAAAAAAAATTATATAATCACGTGAATATGTCTTGAAAGTTAACTAAGATTTAAATCATAAGCTAATACATCTCCTAATTTGAACATTTCATATCATTTGTATATTTAGACATATCGTTCACATGTAACAGTATAAAACATAATACAATAACAATTTCATATATGCGGCACTAGTATAGTAATCTATACGAACCCCATATATTTTACACATTAATACCAAGTAATATCAAACTTTCAGTTATAAATAAACTCATTTCATTTTCTAGTCTATTCGACTATCATGAGTTATTTATACAAATTTGCAAACTTATAAATGACTAGTAAGATTATGTATATATAATCACATGCACTTATTACATTAGAAAGCATCTTTACCGTAAGTAAGTTACCTATCTTACCCTACATGTATACCTAAGCACATTTGCATATAATCATATGTCAAGTCGCATTTAAGACATAATATATATAATCACACTTATGAAGATTCAAACATATATATTTCTATATGGTCAAAAAGGTAGTATACTTTACCAAGTTTATGCCTATCTCACCATCACATCCACAATCATATTTAGATGCAAGTGCATAAACAAGACTTTAATTAAATCCAAAATGTATGATATGTCCATTTTATATATTACATTTCCTACTTAATAAATCATATATAAACCATTTCTCAATTTTCATGAACATATATGCCGAAATACAATTGGTCAATATACAACATTCATATTGATCAACTAACTAATTCTGAAAACGATTATCCACACACCATTCGTGCATTTACATCCCAAGTAATAAATATATCACTATGAACTTTTACCCTTTTCAAACCTAATCTTAAATCCAAAGATACCAAACCATAAATATTACCTTATTTAAAACATATTTACTAAGTTCATAAGTATATTTCATCTATGAATTATCATAGTTGAATCAACCACAATTCTTTCAAGCCATTACCTATTGTCCAAACATGCAACATTTACCTCACATAGTAAGCATACACAGCATGCAACTTATAACCATAGTTAACATAGACTATACCTAGCATAATTAAATTCAAACATATTAATTAGCCATTTTCGCATGGCTTTATACACAACCAAAATTCATCATTTCAAAACACACTTCAGCCTATACATGCCATAATTCGAATTTAACTTATAGAGGTACCAAAATAGTAGATAGTGTGATGAGCTTTGCTGACGATCCCCGAGCTTGTAACTTGATTCCAAAATATATAAAACAGAAACAAATATATACACAATAAGCTATTATAGCTTAGTAAGTCATAAGCAAATAATTAATCTGACAAAATATTCAATTCAATTAGGCTAACCAATATTTATAGTAACCATATACCAATTAGTCTCAAACTTATAATTTGTAAATATATATATATAAGTATACTTTCGTACAAGAATATTATCATGACCGAATATTCAAATAATCAAATTGACCTATTGCCATTCAACTTTCCAACCAAAACGTCTTTACATTATCAAATACACATATACTTTTATACACAAGTTCAAGAATCAAGATATCACAACAAGTACATACACTTCTTATTTGGCAGAATACTCACATGATCATTTAAAGATATTAATAACCAACTTTCCAAAAACAACTAGTTATATTAAAATCATGCCTACGTATACTTTTATACATAAGCTTGAAAATCATATCATAGCATCACACACATATATATATATCACCTATAAGGCCGATTATACATGGTCACACACACTTGCACCTAATTATGGATCATTTCATTGATATTCAACTTATATAGCCACAAAGCCGAATACACATGCCAACCTCACTTAAGTTCATCTTTATCAATTACACATAAATAAAAAAATATCAAATACATGCTTACCTTATTACTAATAGCCAACAAGCTAATTCGTACCTGGCCATTTAACTTGTATTACACATCCATACACAATTTAACTTTGCCCAACAAACCATTCAGAATTGGGTAGGACACTCGGATAATTACACATATATCGTACAATGCCAATGTCCCAGACTTGGTCTTACATGTAGTCACATATCGATGCTCCTGTGCCAGATAGGGTATTACTCGTAAACACATATCAGAACCACATATCGATGCCATGGTCTTACTCGAACACATATATCGGAATCCTATGCAATGACATATGTATCCTAACTATTCCTAAGGTTCATACGGGGCTTTCGAATGTTGTAACTCGGTCAAAACGAATGCTTGAACATAGTTACCAAGCTTGTTCACATTCGGAAATAGCACATATGAATTCATATTTTTCATACCAGCATATATATTTAACATTTATCTATAATTAAAAATGTCTATTTGCTTATAAACTTCCCTCGGACGTTTAAAACGAGACAGGGGGGCTAGTCAACAACTTTCGTTTTTCCTCGATCCAAATCCGATTTCTTTGGTTCTTGATCTAAACATATTCAAATTAAGCTCATTCAAACATATTTTCATTCAATTTAGTCCAAAAACACATAAATAAGCAAATTACCATTTTACCTCTGACATTTACACTTTTTACAATTTAGTCCCTATTGCACAAAACACAAAATATTCAAAATTTCGAGATAACCATGTTTGGCCGAATATTCCTAGTGTTCATACAAGCCCATATATTTTATTTATTTCACATTTTAGTCCCTCAAATTATTATTTTTTCAATTTAGTCTTAATTACTCAAAATCATCAAAAAGTCCAATACAAAATATGTTAATCTAAAACATATCTTTCATATTTCATCATCAAACAAAAAAAATCACAAGCTATCAACAATGGCACAACTCAAAATATTCATCAAACTCAAAAATTAAAGCATGGATCTTGAAGATTACTAAGCAACGATCTCAAAAACGTAAAAATTATAAAAAATCGAGCTGAACTCCTACCTTGATTGAGCTTGAATGAAGCCGAACCCTAGGTTTCTCTTTTTCTTTTCTTTTGTTTTTAGTTTCGGTCCAAGAACATAGAAAATGTCATGAATATAGCTTATTTTATGATATGTTTATGTTATATTAAGTTGTTTTATTAGTTTACCATATTAACCTTAGTTTAAAATTTAATATTATCACATTTTAATGTCCTTAGCCGTCCATTTATTTTGTTAATGGCTTATTTATTTCATATAGGTTTCCATTTAAAAAGCCAAGTGCAATTTAGCCCCTTTTTAAAATAACTACCTAATTTTCATTTTGCGCGATTAAATCCTTTTATTTAATTAGACACCTAAACGACAAAATTAAATCACAAAAATTTCACAGATATAAATTCACACAAAATAAACATAGAAAATGATTTTAAAATATTTTTTTGACTCAAATTCATGGTGCCAAAACCACCGTTTTGATTAGGGTCTAAAACGGGCTGTTACAAGCAGGGTTGTATAACTGTATCAGAATACTAGCAGAAATTTGTCAGATTGATTAAATATGCCTGGGAGTGTATTCCAATCAAGACCGCTATGTCTAAAAGATTTGAAGAAGTTTCAAATGAGGACATTAAGCTTTTGGTTGGAAATCTTGAGTTGAAAGAGTTTGTTGTACTGGTTGTGTAACACCCTAAACCCGGCCCAGACGTTACGGCCGAATTCAGCATGCCACATGGAAATGTTGCTATTCGTTTTATCAAAAATCTCTTTGTTAAGGTTTAAAGAATGTTAGTGTTATAAGTTTAAGTGAATGGAGGCTGTGCACCAGGTAGGAAGCCAGGAAGGAGGAGGCAAGTCTGTTGGACTGCTTAAGTACCAAGCTCTTCCCAGATCCAATCCTAGACATGCACACATCCATTGCCACACTTAAAGCATATTACATATTCACGTTCATCAACTTTAGCTTATGCCTATTTAAAATATTTATGTCTTGTTATAAAACATTCACGTTGCGGAAGCTTTGTTCGGTTATCGTGTTGCTTTAAAAGTAGGTATCTTTTATAAAAAGCGCCCTAGTGCTAACCAGTTTAATAATCCGAAATAAAAATAATTAAAAGAGCGGCCTTATTACAAATTTAAGAAAACAAAATGAAAATAATCAAAAGTAAAAGAAATGTGAACTTATTTAAAAACCAGGATTTATTCTTCATGGCCACTCTGAATCACACCCAGCTCCAAGTCCACCAATTAGGGCTCACCTGCAAGGATGGAAAGGAAAGGGGTGAGTTTGGGGAAACTTAGTGTATACAGAAACCCATCCAAAGCCCAAGTCAGCTCGAGCCCATTGGGCCTAAGCCCTATTCAGATAACAGTACACAGTGGACCGAAGTCCTTTTCAGAATACAGTAACAAGGCCTTAGCCCCTTTTAACATAACAGTGTGGCCCATAGGCCCAATTCAGTAGCATGGTAACAATAATAACAATGAATGCAAACCCATCTGGGGAGACTACTCAACCCACCAACCGCTACACTGCACCTGTACCAGCCCTACACTCCATGTGGGGAATATCTCAACCCACCCAGCCCTACACTCCACAGTTGCAGCAATGCTGCTCGAATATCAGTAAGTTGAGGCAAAGCCTCCAGTACGTGGATAGACCACTTTCAGCACTTCCTCTATCAATATCCCAATCCCATGCAATAGATATTAATAAACATATCATGCAAAATACAGTTTTAATCGATCATGCATTTAAGTCATTTTAAACCCTAGGGGTATTTCAGTAATTTTGCTCCTAGGGCAAATCTATAACCTTACGCATCTACATAAGTTACTTCAGTAATTTTTAACAGTTTTATACAATTTGATTCCACCGTCTAACTAACAGGCTGATTCGCCCATCTCTTACCCATATAGGTTCGTAAGCCCATTGGGCCCAGTTTTGGCCCATCGAGGCCCTTTTTCTGAAGTACGTTAAAATGTCACACGAAACCAACTTACTGCCTTGCGGTGCCAGATCTAACAATTACTCTATGTCTTGAGAGCATTCGCATACTCACAAGCCCATGAAATGCCAAAATTTCAGCATTTCGGCTTTTGCCGATTTGAACTGAGAAAGGGTGTTCGGTACACACCTGTTACGCAACGACTACTACCGAGATCCCTTTCGATGTCCTACAATTGATTAGCACAGTTCTCATTTACAAACCTTAATCACTAAACCCAAAACTTGCTTATCCAAAATCGAACCATGTCCCTAAAAAGCCTTTAAAACCTTACCTTCCTGCCAAAACCGATAGCTAGCTTCGAATCTGATTGCTCCAATGAACCACGCCTTCAAACCAATGCTTAAGTAAACACTAATCATTGACAGAAAACATCAGTTAAAGACCTTAGAGAGCCATAGGCCCAAATCGATAGCCTCCCTATAATCTAGGGACTTCGGCTTTTCCTCACTTTGTAAAATAGGACCAGATCTGAGATGATAAGCACTTACCCCTTACACCTTTTTAATTTCCACGTAATCCGGTGCAGATCTATCCTTAAAAAAATGGCAAAACTCGAATCCAAGAGCTAAAGAAGTTTCGGCTATAAGCCCCTAAAGTTATGGTACTTCCGGCTTTTGGGTGATGAAGAAGATAACGATGTGAGGCTATGACCTTGAAGTAGAATTGCTTGTGGTGTATCTAGGGTTTAGAAAGAATGATCGTTGATTAATGGGAACACAATGTTAAAGGGCTTGGCTTAGAAGAAATCGGCACCAGTAATGTGATCACAGGATTTCGGCTTTTGTGATTTCGGCAAAAGTGCTGATGAATAGCAGGATTGATGGACGGCTTTGGAGAAGAGAATAGAGAAAGAAGAATAGGGAAGGTGAAAGTTTCGACTAGAGAGGAAAAAGAGAGAAAAATAAAAACCTTATGGTGTCTGAGCAGAAGAAGACGGCACCACACAAAACCCTAGGTGCCGAAATATTAACCTAAAACCCTCTCACGAATTTTCCCTCTTCAATTCCCTTAATTCGCCAACTCTTAGTCTCTCTCCCAATCCCTTAAATCTCTCCCCTTATCACTCCTTAATCCAAGCGTTTGGACTGATTCAAACTTTCCTTTAGCAAAATCCACTTGGACTCCAACACTTACCCTTCCTGCACTTAAAAAATAATTGCATCTATTTGCCAACACAGGGAATCGATCCCATGCCTTCCCCAATGCTCCACACGCCACCTTTTTAGGAGCCTAGTGGCGTCACCCTTGCCACTTTACTAAAGCTCTTTTTGTGATGCAATTTACCCATCACTCTATAAAAGGGCACCTAGCCAGAACCCCTAACTTTTAAGTCCAAAATTCAAAAATTCAACCGGGTTTTGGCCAACACATGGGCCTTCCATAAACCCATTTACCTACTCAAGATGTTAATTTTTCATCCAAATACAAAATTTAAAAAAAAAATTTACCAAAATATTGAAAACCACGAATAAATCTGAAAATCAGGATGTTACAACTCTACCCCCCTTAAAGAAATTTCGACCTCGAAATTTTACCTTTTTAGAACAGTTGAGGGTACTGTTGACGCATGGCCTCCTCAGTCTCCGAAGTAGCTTCTTCTTTGCCATGGTTCCTCCAAAGTACTTTCACTAGTGGTACTGACTTCCTTCTCAACACCTTGACGTCACGATCAAGTATTTGCACAGGTTCCTCTTTGAAAGTCAAATCTGACTGCACTTCGATTTCTGCAACTGGTATGACATGAGTTGGGTCAGATCGATACCGCCTCAGCATGGATACATGAAAAACGTCGTGGATACGATGCAGTTTTGGTGGTAGCTCTAGCTGATAAGCCACTAGTCCAATCCACTTAACAACTCGGTAAGGCCCAATAAACCGTGGGCTTAACTTACCCTTCTTACCAAATCTCAATATCTTTTTCCAAGGTAAAACTTTCAAAAAGACCATATCCCCAACAGCAAACTCAATCTCCTTGCGCTTCAGATCTGCATACGACTTCTGTCTATCAGATGCCTCCTTTAATCGACCTCTTATCAATCTAACCTTGCTTTCAGTGTCAGCCACCAATTCCGGTCCAAGCACTTATCGTTCACCCAACTCTGTCCAACACGTCGGCGTATGACATCTTCGCCCATAAAGTGCTTCATATGGAGCCATCTGAATGCTTGCTTGATAACTGTTATTATATGCAAACTCTGCCAATGGCAAGTAGTCCTCCCAACTACCACGAAAATCAATGATACAACCTCTCAACATATCCTCCAGAACTTGGATAACCCTTTCCGACTGTCCATCTGTCTGTGCGTGAAAAGCGGTGCTAAAATCCAATCGTGTACCCAACGCTTCTTGCAACTTCCACCAAAACCAAGATGTAAACCTAGGGTACCGATTAGAAATTATCGACACTGGCACCCCATGTAGTCACACTATCTCCGCCACATATAGCTTGGCCAACTTTTGCAGTGAGTAATCGGTACGAATAGGTATGAAATGGGCAGATTTTGTTAACCTATCCACAACCACCCACACCGAATCTTTCTTGGTGGGCGTCAAAGGTAACCCACTCACAAAGTCCATTGTTACTCTTTCCCACTCCCACAGCGAAATTTTTACCGGTTGTAGTAATCCAGAAGGCAATTGGTGCTCACTTAACTCACTTGGCACGTCAAACATTTCCCAACGAATTCATCACTTCTGTTTTAATCCAAATCCACAAGACATCTCTCGTAAGTTTTTATATAACTTATTTCCTCCAGGATGCATGGCACAGAGTCCCCCATGAGCCTCTTTTAGAATTAACTACCTCAATTCAGGGTCCTTCGGAATACAAACCCTTCCACGAAAGCACAGAACTCCTTCAGTGTTCAGTCTAAAATCCTCGTTCTCACCATTCCTAACTTGCTGGAATCGAAGAGCTAATGAATCGTCCTTCAACTGTTTTTCCTTAACCTGCTCAGTCCAAGTAGGCCTTACTTGCAGTTTTACCAATAAGCTTCCATCGTCGTACAGACTTAAACGTGCGAACAAAGCTCCCAAATTAGTAACAACCCTTCGACTCAATGCATCTGCCACCACATTAGCCTTTCCTGGGTGGTACTCAATCGAACAGTTGTAATCCTTAAGCAACTCCATCCATCTATGTTGCCTAAGGTTCAACTCCTTCTGAGTCAACAAATACTTTAGGCTCTTGTGATCTGTGTATATGATACACTTTTCCCCATATAAGTAATGTCTCCAAATCTTTAACACAAAACTCACCGCTGCTAGCTCCAAATCATGCGTAGGGTAATTCACCTCATGAGTCTTAAGCTGTCGCGACGCATAAGCGACCACCTTGCCCTCTTGCATCAGTACACAACCTAACCCCACATGCGACGCATCGTGTCTGATACAAGAAAGTCTTTTCCGATTAATCGGTTGAATCAACATCGGCGCTTGGCTAATACCTTTTCAACTGATCAAAAGCTTTTTGCTATTTCTCGGTCCAGACAAATGGTACTCCTTTCCTTATAAGTCTTGTCAAGGGTGCTGCCAACACCGAGAAACCCTCTACAAACCTTCTGTAGTAACCTACTAACCCTAGAAAGTTTCGAATTTCTGACACTGACCTAGGTGGCTTCCATTCTAGAATCACTTCAATTTTATGAGGATCCATCTTAATCCCCTCAGCAGAGACCACATGTCCTAATAAAGTTACCTCTCTCGACCAGAATTCACACTTGCTGAATTTTGCATAGAGTTCCTTTTCCCTTAAAACTTGTAGCACAATACGGAGATGCTCATCATGCTTCGTCTTCGTTTCTGAGTATACCAGGATATCGTCGATAAAGACGACTACGAACTGTTCCAAGTAAGGTTGGAATACTCGATTCATTAGATCCATGAAAGCTGCAGGTGCGTTCGTCAGCCCAAATGGCATGACCAAATACTCGTAATGTCCATATCGAGTTCGGAATGCTGTCTTTTGAATATCCCCTTCTTTTACCCTTAGTTGATGGTATCCCGAACGAAGATCAATTTTGGAGAATCACCAAGCCCCTAAGTTGATCGAACAAATCATCAATCCTTGGCAGTGGATACTTATTCTTAATTGTCAGTTTCTTCAACTGGCGATAATCGATGCACATGCGCATTGTTCCATCCTTTTTCTTCACAAACAGAACCGGTGCTCCCCACGGAGACACACTAGGTCTAATGAAGCCCTTATCCAACAACTCTTGGATTTGATCTTTCAGTTCCATCAACTCTTTCGGTGCCATCCTATAGGGTGCAATGGACACTGGAGCTGTTCCAGGCAACAAATCGATTCCAAACTGAACTTCCCGATTCGGAGGTAATCCAGGAAGCTCTTCCGGAAAAACATCCCAAAATTCCCTAACAGTTCTGATGGTCTCCACAGTCGAACCCTCAGTTCCCGCTTGGCTTACCAAAGCCAAATATGCCTCGCACCCCTTGCGCAACAGCTTCTTAGCCCTCAACGCCGATACTACATTGGACAAGTAATCCTTTCGTTCTCCAATAATCATTACCTCTTCATCATTGATAGTCCTTAGCACCATCCTCTTAGCTGCACAATCCAAAGTTTCCTTATGCTTGGTCAACCAATCCATCCCTATAATCAAGTCGAATTCTTCAAACGGTAACTCCATCAAATCTCCACAGAAAACCCTACCTTGAATCTCTAAAGGCACCTCCCTGAAGAGTTTCTCTATCTTAACCGATTGACCTAAAGGACTTATCACAGTTACCCCACATACAGTCTCCTCAAAGTGCACACCTAGTACCCCAAAAATGTTATATGCCACATATGAATGAGTTCATCCCACATCAATCAGAGCAGTATAAGGTACACCATAGATCAAGAACGTACCAGTTATGACATCAGGTGCGTCACCCTCCTCGCGGCGACGAGCAGCATACACCAAAGCTGGCTGACGAGCATCAGCGTTACCAATACCCCTGCCAGGTGCGCCACGTCCACGACCATTACCATCGCGACCTTGTCCACGACCTGCAGGCAATGGCGGTTAATCCTCATCGGGTTGAGCCGGGCCGCCTGACCCCTTGTTCAGCCACTTGAGCCTGAGCGGCCCTTCTAGGACAATCCTTTATCCTATGCTCCTTTGACCCACAACGAAGACAAGCCCCAGAACGCTCCAGCACTCCCCTTGATGCATTCTACCACAATCTCCACAAGCTTGCGGTCTAACGGTGTTCACCGGAACTGTTCGAACCGGTTCCTCCATCCTAGCTCTCTTAACATTTCGATTTGCAGCACCAGCTGGTCCAGCATCCCTCCTGAACCGATTTCGATCCCTGTCGCGGTTCTTCCATTCAGCTTGTTTTATCTCCTCGGCTATCTTAGCCTTCTCTACCAGTGCAGCAAAATCCCGTTCTCTCAGCGGAGCTATAAGTACCCTTAGCTCATCCCTGAGGCCATCCTCAAATCGAACGCTGCGCTCATATTCAGTGGAAACGATGCCCCTAGCATACCGGCTTAGTCGTAGAAACTCTACCTCATATTCAGCAAAGGTCTTACTTCCCTGGGTCAGATTTAGGAACTCCTTTCTGCGTGCATCTACATAGCTAGCTCCAACATATTTTTCCTTAAAAGTCTGCTTGAACAGCTCCCATGTTACCCTCTCAACTGGGGTACCCTCTCTCACAGTAATCCACCACTGATACGCTTCGTCCCGCAGCAATGACACTGCCCCTTTCAGCTTCTGTTCTACTAAGTAGTCCAAGTCATCCATAATTCGCTCTGTGGCTTCCAACCAGTACTCAGCCACATTTGGGACTACTCCAGATACGCCCTTAAAAACCTCAGCTTTGTTAGCCCGAAGTCGTTCAGAAATGGACCCCCTATTCATGGGTCCGACATTAGCTCCGCCACCCTTTCCAAAACCCTCAACATGGCACGAGACAAAGCGTGCGTCCCTCGCGGCCGATCATATCGGCCTATTTTCATTAACCGGTGGTGGGCGAGCCTCACCACCGGTATGTGTTCGAGGATGCAGATCCACTTGAGTACTACCTCGGCCTCGACCACGGCCTCTTCCCGAGTAGCCCTTGCACTCATATCGATTTATCTGATTACGAATTTTATGACATTAGATTAATGGTTCCACTGTTTATTACAAAATGTCTTATGAACAGATAGAGTTTCAGAGTTATTTTTGCGCAATCGCAATCTAGCTACGGTCTCAGTTTTTGTAGCCTTAATACTACATTATCTATAGAGCTCGGTACTATCTACAGTACTATTTTCAATTCAGTTCCATATAAATATTTAAAGCAGAAAAATAACATTTACAGACTTGGTGCCGGGGATTCAGTGTGCCACCTCTTTGTCAGTCCATTTCAAAAAACCATGTTTTTGTCCACCGAAAATAAAAATTTAATTTTTGAGAAAACGCTTTTATTTTGAAATTATTGATTTTAACCCCGTTTAAAACTTGAACAATAAAAAAAAACTTACCATCTCCCAAAATACCCTTTTTAGGCCTAAGTTTTTTGAAAAGATTTTTGGACCCGATCCACAGCTGATTTGTTACAACTTGGCTCTGATACCACTAAATGTAACACCCTAAACTCGGCCCAGACGTTACGGCCGAATTTAGCATGCCACATGGAAATGTTGCTATTCGTTTTATCAAAAATATCTTTGTTAAGGTTTAAAGAATGTTAGTGTTATAAGTTTAAGTGAATGGAGGCTGTGTACCAGGTAGGAAGCCAGGAAGGAGGAGGTGAGTCTGTTGGACTGCTTAAGTACCAAGCTTTTCCCAGATCCAATCCTAGACATGCACACATCCATTGCCACACTTAAAGCATATTACATATTCACGTTCATCAACTTTAGCTTATGCCTATTTAAAATATTTATTTCTCGTTATAAAACATTCACGTTGCAGAAGCTTTGTTCGATTATCGTGTTGCTTTAAAAGTAGGTATCTTTTATAAAACGCGCCCTAGTGCTAACCAGTTTAATAATTCAAAATAAAAATAATTAAAAGAGCGGCCTTATTACAACTTTAAGAAAACAAAATGAAAATAATCAAAAGTAAAAGAAATGTGAACTTATTTAAAAACCAGGATTTATTTTTCATGGCCACTCTGAATCACGCCCAGCTCTAAGTCCACCAATTAGGGCTCACCTGCAAGGATGGAAAGGAAATGGTGAGTTTGGGGAAACTCAGTGTATACAGAAACCCATCCAAAGCCCAAGTCAGCTCGAGCCCATTAGGCCTAAGCCCTATTCGGATAACGATTACACAAAGTGGACCAAGCCCTTTTGAGAATCACAAAGAACAAGGCCTTAGCCCCTTTTAACATAACAAAGTGGCCCATAGGCCCAATTCGATAGCATGGGTAACAATAATAACAATGAATGCAAACCCATCGGGGAGACTACTCAACCCACCAATCGCTACACCGCACTGCGTGCACCGCCTACACTCCATGTGGGAATATCTCAACCCACTCACTCTACACTCCACAAATTGCGGCAATCTTGCCGCTCGAATATCAATAAGTTGAGGCAAAGCCTCCAGTACGTGGATAGACCACTTTCAGCACTTCCTCCATCAATATCCCAATCCCATGCAGCAGATATTAATAAATATATCATGCAAAATACAGTTTTAATCGATCATGCATTTAAGTCAGTTTAAACCTTAGGGGTATTTCAGTAATTTTGTTCCTAGGGTAAATCTGTAACCTTACGCATCTACATAAGTTACTTCAGTAATTTTTAACAGTTTTATACAATTTGATTCCACCGTCTAACTAATAGGCTGATTCGCCCATCTCTTACCCATATAGGTTCGTAAGCCCATTGGGCCCAGTTTTGGCCCATCGAGGCCCTTTTTCCGAAGTACATTAAAATGTCACACGAAACCAACTTACTGCCTTGCGGTGCCAGATCTAACAATTACTCTATGTATTGAGAGCATTCGCATACTCACAAGCCTATGAAATGCTGGAATTTCAGCATTTCGTCTTTTGCCAATTTGAACTGAGAAAGGGTGTTCGGTACACACCTGTTAGGCGACGACTGCTACCGAGATCCCTTTCGATGTCCTACAATTGATTAGCACAGTTCTCATTTACAAACCTCAATCACTAAACCCAAAACTTGCTTATCCAAAATCGAACCATGTCCCTAAAAAGCCTTTAAAACCTTACCTTCCTGCCAAAACCGATAGCTAGCTCCGAATCTGATTGCTCCAATGAACCACGCCTTCAAACCAACGCTTAAGTAAACACTAATCATTGACAGAAAACATCAGTTAAAGACCTTAGAGAGCCATAGGCCCAAATCGACAGCCTCCCTATAATCTAGGGACTTCGGCTTTTCCTCACTTTGTAAAATAGGACCAGATCTGAGATGATAAGCACTTACCCCTTACACCTTTTTGATTTCCACATAATCCGGTGTAGATCTATCCTTAAAAAAATGGCAAAACTCGAATCCAGGAGTTGAAGAAGTTTTGGCTATAAGCCCCTAAAGTTATGGTACTTCTGGCTTTTGGGTGATGAAGAAGATAACGATGTGAGGCTATGACCTTGAAGTAGAATTGCCGACAGGTATCTAGGGTTTAGAAAGAATGATCGTTGTTTAATGGGAACACAATGTTAAAGGGCTTGGCTTAGAAGAAATCGGCACCAGTAATGTGATCACAGGATTTCGGCTTTTGTGATTTCAGCAAAAGTGCTGATGAATAGCAGGATTGATGGACGGCTCTGGAGAAGAGAATAGAGAAAGAAGAATAGGGAAGGTGAAAGTTTCGACTAGAGAGGAAAAAGAGAGAAAAAGAAAAACCTTATGGTGTCTGAGCAGAAGAAGACGGCACCACACAAAACCCTAGGTGCCGAAATATTAACCTAAAACCCTCTGCTGAATTTTCCCCTCTTCAATTCCCTTAATTCGGCCAACTCTTAGCCTCTCTCCCAATCTCTTAAATCTCTCCCCTTATTACTCCTTAATCCAAGCGTTTGGACTGATTCAGACTTTCCTTTAGCAGAATCCACTTGGACTCTAACACTTACCCTTCCTGCACTTAAAAAATAATTGCATCTATTTGCCAACACAGGGAATCGATCCCATGCCTTCCCCAATGCTCCACACGCCACCTTTTTAGGAGCCTCGTGGCATCACCCTTGCCACTTTACTAAAGCTCTTTTTGTGATGCAATTTACCCATCACTCTATAAAAGGGCACCTAGCCAAAACCCCTAACTTTTAAGTCTAAACTTCAAAAATTCAACCGGGTTTGGCCCAACACATGGGCCTTCCATAAACCCATTTACCTACTCAAGATGTTAATTTCTCATCCAAATACAAAATTTAAAAAAAAATTACTAAAATATTGAAAACCACGAATAAATTCAAAAATTAGGATGTTACAGGTTGATCGGACACATAAGGCCAAAGAACTGAGTAAAGAGAAAAGACGTGTTGATTTTAAAGCTAGAGACTCGAGAAATAAATCGACTAGGAAGTTCTATCAGTTAGTATCAAAGAAATCAAAAGAACATCACAACCGCTCTACTATTTCTGTGGGTTATTCTAGTAAAGGCAGAGGTACCCGATGCTCTTGTCCAAAACCTCAAGATGCATCTGTAGCAAGTGTGGGTAGTGTGAGAGATATCAAACCCGAATGTAAGCACTATAACAGACCACATTATGGTGAGTGTCGAGTGAAAAGTGGAGCGTGTTTCAGATGTCGTTCCTTCAACCACTATCTTAGAGTTTGTATGGAAGCTATGTATATTTGGCTAAACTATATTCTTGGTGAATTTTGCATATTTGTGATTTTGTGATAAATGGACTAAATTGTCAAAATCTAAAATTGTAATGGCTAAAATGCAAAGTGCCTTAAATGTGTGTACATGGATTAAATTGAATGAAATGAATGATTGAATGTTTCAATCTGAATTGTATTAGATCAAGAACAAAAAAAATCAGACTTAGATCGAGGGAAGTCCAAAATAGTTGAATAGTCCACTCGTTTCATTCAAAATTCGTACGAGGTAAGTCAAACTATAATTACGTGTTAAATTGACTAAATCCTACGTATATAAATTGTAATCTGTATTGGGTGGCCTTGAGAGCCTGATGAATAAACTCCGATAACATGTTAGTGTCTGAAAAGCTCTGTATGTTCCTGAAAGAATGTTGACATTAATCTGAGATATCGTATAAGACCGTGGCTGGGACACAGGCCTTGATTTGAGTTAAGACCGTGTCTGGGACACAGGCCTTGATTTGAGATTTCGTGTAAGACCCTGTCTACGACAGAGGCCTCAATATCGAATTACATGTAAGACCACATCTGGGACGTTGGCATTGTACTTGTCTGTGAATATCTATTCTGTTTCTGAATTGTCCGATGATAAAGTATGAGATATGAAAATAAATATATGAAATGTATAATTCATACTGGTACATTTGTATCGTACTAGATTTCTGAATAGAAAAGACTTTGTTTCTGTGAAATAATGAAATACTCCATGAGATCGTTGCGAATTCTGGCTATTGGCTTTTAATTATATGCTATATTAGTTTGGGAATTTGTATTTGGATTACTAATCTTTTTGTAGCTTACTCTATGTGATTTCTGTCTATTTTACAGTTATCGTAGCTACTGAAGGCTCGGGATAGTCGAGGATTATCACCACATTGTCAAACTCATTTTGGTACTTTTGAAAGTGTAATTAAGTATGGCATGTATAGGCTAGATGGTTTAAGTATGCAAGCTTGATATATATATATGTTATGCCATGTGAATTGGCTAGAAAATGATAAGTTTGTGCATAGTTTTGGTGTATGTTTGTAATGTGCTATGTTCTAATGTGATTTGGTCATCTTTAAGCATAGAATTGGTTAAAAATTTTGGTAGGAATGTTGTGTATTATTACTTGTAGGATTGGACCCAAAAAGGGTGGCAAATTGGCTTAAACCAAGCTTGTTTTGTGCCACACGGTTAGGGAACACGGGCGTACCCTATGGCCGTGGGCTTAAGTCAGTAGCTAGCTAAGTACCACATGGTCATGGCACACGGTCGTGTCTGTTGGCCGTGTGAAAAAGTCAATATAGGAACTATTTTTGGCACAGTTGGATCACATGGGTGTTTTTGGTGCCCATGTGTGTCACACGGCCTAGTTACACGGGTGTGTGACTTTAACAATTTTGAAAGATTTGGTTAAGTTCTGAAAATTCTGAATGTGTTCGGTTTAGTTCCGACCTTTCTTAAATGTATGTTTTAGGTTATTGTAGTTCATCTTAATGAATAAATTGTTGATGAATACTTATGTATCAATATTGTATAATATCTGTGATTCTGTATTGTTCTAAAATGTTCTGCCTGTACAGTGATGCCCCATACCTATTCTCGCGATGGTTACGGGATAGGAGTGTTACACATACTTTGTTTTAATTATAAATTATTTAATAATTATTTTACCATTTTGCCCTTACATTAAAACATAAATAAACCATTATATTAAGGCCATTAATTTCCACTCATATGTTCAATGGTCAAATAACAACATAAGGACCTCTAAATAATAAAGACATAGCAATTAGGCATTTTAGCAAACAGCAGGCAACTTTTACATTTTACGCCATTGGGTCCTTTTTACAAATTAAGCACACAAATGATTGAATTTTCATACGAAACTTTCACACATGACAATCCACATATTTTAAACAAAAAAATAATATTTAAATATTTTTTGACTTAGATTTGTGGTCCCGAACCCATTATTCCGTCTAGGGTCTGAACCAGACTGTTACACTTATCATCCAACTGTTGGAAGGTAGTATGTAACAACCCCTTTTTAGTCAAATTGGAATAGTGGTTTTGGGACCATAAATTAGAGGTAAAAATAATTATTTTATTATTATTTTAATGTCTACAGCATGATAGTATGATTGTGTAAAAAATTCATTAAGAAATTTTATCATTTGAATGCTTAATTCGATAAAAAGGACTAAATCGCGTAAAGTGTAACAGTTGGGTTCTAATAGCTAAAGGTGTCTAATAGCTATAGAACCTTAAAGTGGAGGTCCTTATGTGGTAATTAAACTATCCATAATGTGAGTGGACATATTTGGACACATTATTAGGTGTTTTAAATGTTATTAATTAAGGTTAAAATTGTAATTTAGTAAATTAAACTAAGTAAAATATAGAAACACAAATTTGACATCTTCCTTAGTGTGTTCATCCACCAAAAATAAGCTAGGGAATCACCATTAGTAGAGCTTCAAGGTTCGACCAAGTTCCCTTTATGCATGTAAGTGATTTTTTACTCGGTTTTTAATGATTTATATGTTTTTAGAGTCGTTGTAGCTTAATCTAGCTAGCCCAGGGACTAAGTTGAAAAATTGTTAAAAGTATAGGATTTTACCATTGATGAATATGTGTGTGTTTTGATGGTTGATTATAGAAAATGAATGGTTGTTGTTAGATAAACAACATTTGTTAAGTGATTTTTGATAAAATTGTCAATTAGTGATTAAATTGAGAAATGTGATAAATTGTGTGGTAAATGTGTGAAATAATGAAAAATATGGGCTTCTATAATAATAAGGGAAATTCAGCTAGCATGAGTGTAAGTTGAATTTCATGAATTTTCATTTTTATGAGCTATAAACTAAATTGTAAAGAAGTTGAAATATTAGGGGTAAAAGTGTAAAGTTGCCATAATATGAATTTTGGTTTAAATTTAATAGAGTGATAATTAAATAAGTTAAGTTTTATTAAATATAGATCAAGAAAAGTGAAGTTCAGATCTAGATCGGGGGAAAAATAAAGTATTGGACTAGTCGATCCTGTTCCGACGTTTTTGTGATTGAGGTAAGTTCGTATGTTAATAAGCATTAATATAATTATGTTTTAAATTATTTATTATTGAATTAATTGTAAATACGATCTTACAAAAATGTTCGACAAAGATTCGGCAATGTTAAATCTTGGTTGAACCTTAGGAATAGATAGGATACAAATGACATGTTATTAAGGGCTATTGTGTTTTGGTGTTGGTCTGTATGTTCTACCGGTGGCTAAGTTATCCGACATGTGTTGCGCATTATTGTCAGCTTGTGTGTGCAGCACTGTGTAGTTACGTCTTGACCGTTAGCTTGTGTGAGCAGACCCATTGATATCTCGAGAGTGTGCATTATATGAGATATGAGATTGAGATAGCTTTGGCTATGTATTGCCACTTAGCGTGCAAGATTCTCGTGTATCCGATATTATTCCAAATGGTTCAATGGGTATACCAAAGATATGAAATGGTGAGAGATTGATACGAATTAGTACAAGTATGTACGTGAACTATATAATCATTGAATCGAAGAAATTGATAGAATTCATGGTTAACCTTTGGGATTGAATATATGTGTTAAGTTTTGGATTTAAATTAAATAGCATTATGTGATGTTTAAGTACTTGAATTGTAGTTGAATGGTAAGTTTTACTTATTAAGCATACGAGCTTACTAAGCTTTATAGCTTACTTTGTTTACCTTTCCATGTTTTATAGTGATTTCGAAGCCTGCTCGAATTGGTAGCCATCGGAGATTTTACCACACTATCCAGTTGTCATTTTGGTACTTTTGAACTTGTGTAATTAGTTATATGGCATGTATAGGTGTTGTGGTTAATATGGCCTATATGTTGGTAATGGATTTAGCCAATTGATTTGGTTTATAAATGATAAATGTTTGGTTAAGTGTATAGCCATGTGATTTGGCTTATTTTGGTATATTTGGTTATGTATATATATGTGTGCAAATGGTCTTTTGATAGGTGGTTGGTAATTTCCATGTGAATGCTTGTTTGTGGATTGGTATTTTGAGTATCAAATGGTTGAAATTTGAGATTGGTATGCTTTGGTTTTTGGTAAAACAATGCATAATTGAAAATGATCATATAAGTGATTTGTGAATATGAAATTGGTATGAAATTGAATGGAAAATTATGATACTTGTGTGTCTTGCGATTAATGATATTAAATAGCATGAATTGAACTTGGTTTAGAATGAGTTTGAATTCCATTTGAAGATGTGGTTATATGGAATTTGGATTGTGTAGGTGAATGCAAGTTTGGGTGAGAAAGATAGTTTGGAAAATAGCCTATTTTGTCCACACAGGCATGTGTCTCAGCCGTGTGTGACACACGATCAAGTGACACGTCGTGTATCCCCTGATATTTATTTAGAAACCAAGTCAGTATGCTCTACACAGCCAAACACACGGGTGTGTGACTTGGCTGCGTGGCATAAGTCAGTATACCTTACAGTTTTGACACGGCTTGGCAGACGGGCGTGTGGTTGGCTGTGTGACCCAAGTCAAAGAGTTACATAGGGTTGGACACAGGTTGGGACACGACCTTGTGATCCCATTTCAAATGTTTAGACGGCCTGTAACACGAGTGTGTCTTTGGCCATGTGAGACACACGGTCGGGCCACACAGGCATGTGTCCCCTGTATTTTAAAAAATTTTCTATGTTTTCTAAAAATTTCCTGAGCTATCTGTTTAGTCTTGAACCACTTCTAATGCATGATTTGGGCCTAAAAGGCTCGTATTAGGGACAATATGATTGAATGTGAATGACTTTTATTTGGAAATGAAAAATGTATGTGAAATGTATGTTTGTTTAAGTAAGTAATTCGGTAATGCTCTGTACCCCTATTTTGGTGACGAATACGGGTTAGGGGTGTTACATAGTAACCTCGTTCCTTAAGTTAGCATTCTTGCTAGGTGAGCAATACTTCACAAGAAATCTTTCTGCTAACTCTTGCCATGTGGTAATGGAATTTGGTGGCAGTGAGTTCAACCAGGCTCAAGCTCTGTCCCTCAGTGAATATAGGACTGACTTTAATCGCAGTACATCTTTGAGTACTCTGGCTAACTTGAAAGAACTGTTCACCTCCATAAACAGTCTTAAGTGAAGGTAAGGATCTTCAGTAAGCATTCCACTAAATTGGCCCACTGTCTGAAGCATTTGGAACATAATTGGCTTCAGCTCGAATTGTTGTGCCTCGATTTTGGGTCTCCTAATACCTGGATGAATATCATGAAAAACTGGCAGGACATACTGTCTTAGAGATCTATCCCTATCATTAACAATAATGATAGGATTTTGAGCAGGATTTGCTCTGTTTCCTTGATTCTGGTTTTCGAAGTTCATCTCTTCGGTCCTTCTTTGAGCTACTTGTCTACTTCATTATCAAATAGTTCTTTCAATTTTAGGATTTACGAGGAGTAACTCGATAATTCGATCAATACTCATAAACACCTGAAACAAACACAAAAAAAAAGAAATTAATAAAGATAAAATTGAATAGAAAAATAAACCAAAATGCAAAATTAAAACAGTCCCTTGCAATGGCATGAAAAACTTGGAACGATGGAAATGTGGAAGTGTACACAATCGTAATAAGTAATAAAGTGACAAGTAAATGTCGGGTTATCGTACCCACAGAGACTTTGTAAGAAAATATTTATGAAATGCAATTAAAAATACTTTAGTGAAGGAAAATCGTTTGTTTTGAAAAAGGGTTTAATAAAACTAGATTTTAACTAAGTAAATCAACTAAGAAAATTAAAAGGTAAAAATAATTCCAATGCACAATTTCTAAAGAACAAGTTTAATCAATATGACATAATTGTGTTAGATCAATTACATTTCTTAACTTAATATTACTAAAACAATGTTCATGTTTTTATGAATAAATTCACAACAACTTAGTAATTTGTTAACTATAGCACATACAAACTTACAAAATTAACTAATCTCTTGAGCATATTACTATGCCGATTCAAACAATTAATCAATTTTAATAAGAAAGTAAAAGATTAAAAGAAGTACCAATATATTCCTACAGTGAAATAATTTAATCATAATAATCTTGCAAGTTATACAAGGCTAATGTACCGTTTAATATCGTCGCTAATTTAACCCTCAGCTACCTTAGAAGATTAAACATGCATTGATTAAGTATTGTGTCAATTAATTACAATTTCAAATATAATTAATAATTAATTCATTAGTTACCTTACAATTGTAATGCAAGTAGAACATAATCATGGTTTTACTTAATCAAACAATTTACCAAGACCTATAACAACACAAACATGATTTTAATAACTTAAGTAGATGAAATGAAATCAACCTAACATGAATTAAATTTAATCAATTTTAATTAAATTTAGAATAACAACATAACAGATATTCATAGACATGTTCATAACAACAACAATAAAAGTTAAAGGAAAGGAAACTAGAATCAAATCTAGTGTTTCTCCAAAGGCTGACTAGTTTGCACAATTCCTTCTTCTTCGCTCATTCTATTGAACTGAGGCTTCTACAAGCACTTGAATACTGCTACCCAAGGTGGTTAAAGGGCTTTTTTCCAAGAAGGGAATCGGCAAGGGAAAGTAGAAGGGAAAAATGGAAAATAAAGAATAGAAAGTGAGTGAAAGAAAGAGAGATGTGTGGGATGAAAGGTGTGTTGAATGAGGAGGTGAAGGGGGTATTTATAGGTGGGATTGGCTGCTAAAAATATAAAAAAGTCAGTAGCCTTATACCCCCTTGTTTGGCCACACACGTAGCAAAGTTTGAATGTTTCAAACTTTGCTAAATTTAGCTTAGGGAAAATCTTTAGAAGTACAGAAATTGGAGGGGTTTGAATGCGATTTCAAGGAGACTTCAAGGGCTGATTTGAAATTCAATAAATCAGCTATGTTGAGCTGATTGGGTCTGCATGTTGTACAGTTTTGGGCAGCCTGTTTGCTCGGTTGGATTAGTCTTTCGTTTTAGCACAACTAGGCCTCCTTTCATAATATAATTAATAAGAATTATTTAACCAAAAATAATTTGGATTAAAATTAAAATTAATTATATTATGTATTAATATTCATAATTTGGACCGTTTTAGTCTAAAAAATTAATTCACCTCGATGCTTCAAAAATTGCTTTAAGGTTTTGAGCTTCTAATAGAGCCAATTTTCACCCTTTGTGCAAATCTGTCGAAAATAATCAAAATTTATGAAAATATATTATAAAATTAATTATATTTTAATATTTTAATAATTTAAGTACAATTTAATTATTTTATAATTATATTATATTTTTTGACAAGAATTACTACGAAACTGCATGAATTTGAGTTAAAAAGAGCATGAAAAAGTCTATATATTTTTGTGTTTCCAACATGTATGTATTGACTTTGTCTATAAACTATCAAATATGCATGTGAAGTAAAATATGTCAACTAAGTTAAGGCTGCTATAATTTTGCTACTTATATGTTTCACTAATGCCTGATGAACTGTTTTCATGGCAGTTGTTCTAGGCATTCACTAAGCTTGTTAAGCTCAACTACTCCATTATTAAACCATTTCAGGTTTGTTGTGTGTTGGTGTGAGCGGTGTGGTTTCCGAGGGGTGATCCAAGCATGTCCGTTTCCATTTTTTCGTAGGTGTTACTGTTAATTGTTTACGTTTTGGGAATAGGGCAATGTGGTAGACTTTTATTGGTATTTGTCATGATATTTTTCGATGCTTCCATAGTCTATTCTTTCTTAGGATTATGAGTATTGTTTCATAATATGTTTATTATTACTTGGACCTAAATTTTATCTTTGAAACCATTGATATGGACAATTTGATGTTTATTCGATATAGTAATGGATGCATGATGAATAGATTTGGTGTTGGAATGGTCATTAGGCTTATATGTGTTGTATTTTTTAGGTTTGAAACATAGGTATCGATATTTGTGTGTTAATGATACCTCTGTGATTTTGAAATGTACAAAAAATTAGAATCGTAAATAGGTATTGTTACCATATCATGCGTATTGATGCTCGAGGTAAAATTACCGATAATTTTCAAAATGTACCGATAATTTCTAGTGTTTTTTTTTGGGTGTGAAACAAAATGCTATTTTGGTATCGACTTTCTATTCGATATCGATACCGGATGAAGGAAATATCGATACCTACGTACTTGATTGGAAAATTTTGCTAAGTGGCTCTAATGCATATTTAATTGATATTATAAGTTTGTTCGAAGTATGTTTGACATGTTTTGATGATGAATAGTATATGCTTGACTTAGAAAATTGAAAGAATGCTAATAAAGAGGGTGATTTCCTATTAATGTGACATTTTATAATGTGTCTGATGCATGACGGTGGTGTGGCATCCAGATATTCAGGCTTATCGACCGGACTGAGTATAGGGTGTTACATTAGCTTTCATTACACAAGCTCTTAATGATACTCTAGAACTTAGCTTACTAAGATTTTTCCTATGTACTTTCTGTACTGATCCAGATTTAGCTGCCATTCCAGATCTACTCTCATGTTGAATCTTTTGAGGACTTCTAACTTCAATCTTAGATGGGCAGTCTTTAACCATATGATCTTTGGACTCACATCCAAAACATGCCTCTAAATGCTTTCTGCATTCATCACCATGATTCCTAACACAATATTCACATTCACTTTTTATCATTTTAGAACCACCGGAACTTGCCATAGATGTAGTTGGTCTGTTGAATCTTTCACATTTGAAACTTGTGAACTATGAATCTTTTCTCGACGCTAAAAAAAATTGATCTCTAGGTTTCTTAAAACCTATTAGTGTGGGAGAACTAGACCTACCTATCTTCGTCCTTTGTAACGCCCCAAAAATATGAATTTTTATTTGTTGAAATCTGCCAAAAGTAAGTGTCTTCTTTAGTGGTTTAGGGCTTTGGGTGTGTGTTTGAGGTCATGAGTTCAAATCTCTCTTTTGGAAAATTCAAATATTTTTGTCCCTATCCCTAACTCTGGTATGTTAACTTAAATTTTATTTTTGGTCAATCCATGTAAGAATGAGCATGTTGGTTCTGTAAGAGTATGCCCAAAGATCAATCACGAGATGGCTGTAATAACATACTTGATTTATCATGTTTATTGATATAAGGCGTTGCCATTATTATTTCAGTTTCTTTTCTGTGTACATAAATAAACTGTTTTATAATAATGTCCTGAGAATAATATGACTATTCTTAAAAGATCCTTAGTCAAGTATTATTGTTGGATAGGACAACAATAATGCATTAAGACTAACATGTAGTTGATTGATGATAAAGAGTTGTCATTGATATGGAGTGTCAAAATCAATGCATGAATATGTGTGTTAGAAAACAACATATTGGACTGACCTGCTACGATTATGTTTCTTGGATTATTATGTAATTGTCATAACATTACTCATAGTGATTAATATGTATATGATCCTCATACTTGAGATCATCATTATCCCAACATCGTGAGTTGTATATTTTGATATAGTCAAACAAACATCGTATTTGGTTGTTCTATAAAGACTGATGTTGGATATACCACAATCTCTGTAGAGGGATATGGTTGATCAATATAGGATAAGTCCCTCATACATAATGGGAGTAATATCTTAGGCCACTTGATTGAGTGAGACTAGAAATGCATGGCCATGCTCAAATAAGTTGATATGAGATGTCATACTTATTTGTGTATCATAGTTCACTTAAGGAATCAAGAAACATGGGATGGACTATGAAAGTGTGACTATTCCATGACTTGTGTCTGTTCAAAAGATATAGGACTTAAGGATTAATGCATGAAAGGTTAATCACAAAAGGTTATGTCGACTCGTAACTTAGGTAGCAATGATGCATTGCTAGATGCCACTCATTGTTTGTAACATTAGAATCGTTCTAATATTACTGCTAACGTTACAAGAACCTATAGGGTTACACCCTATGGTTGAAACGAATGGAGTAAAACATAGTTGGTATTGTATCTGATTGTCAGATGAATTAAATTAATTATAGAATTAATTTAATTGGGCAATCAAATTGTTGAACATACTATACGTACAAGGATGTTATACACATAATCAGAACATAATTTCAATAGTATATGAATTTGGTTCGTATATAAGTTTAAATAAATATAGTTTACCGAAATCTTTATTATAATTAATGTAATTATAATTTTTCGTTCAAATATTATTATATTTATTTTGATGATGACTATTATGTTCAGATTAATTTTAATGAATTAATATTCATTAAAAAGATATACTAATTAAAAGGGTGTTATATACGGCAAGGGTAAAAACCCTAAAGAGAGAATATACAAATAAGCCCGAAACTATGCTAAAGGGTCTAGCAGCCGTCAAGCATAAAAATCACTGAAATAGTTTCTGAGATTTTTCTACTGTTCATTGTCAACTAGGTGGACTACGTAGAGGCCGACATCAAAAAGGTTGCGGCTTGGTTCGATAGTGGTTTAGGATTCCCGTTGCCTAGGCGTCGCTGTCTACTCAGATTGAAGTTTCGGTAATTTTGAAACCTTTTATCACCCCGATACCTTCCTTACACATGGATCCATGGTTTGGATCGCCAGAATGTTTTTAATTATTTTATTTTTCCGCTGCGCCTTGGAGGCACTGGCGTTCCAACAGTGGTATCAGAGCCACTTGTGTGATACGAACTCGAGAAATACTTGGGTGATGCAATTGTATGAGATGCATGTTTTAATTTTATTATGTTTTTCTATTTAAATCATTTAAACAGAATCTGATAACTGTTCCTGTCGATAAGTGATTAAATGTTAATCATGGTATTATGGCCTATTCAATTTTATGTTATTGCTGTAAACCTTAATAAATCTGTTATGATGTAGCGGTGATTTTACAATTTCCAGTAAGAGTTTACTGGCCAGTGGAACAAAGGGTTGTTCCGATATGAAACCTTAAGAATTAAAATCCTAAAAACACGATTCTATTGATAAAAGTTATCAAATCGTGAGGTTTCATTCTACTAGAGTATGCGGCTCGTACCGCCTCAGATCCCATCATCTTCTCGTATGTTTTGTAATAAATAAAACTTAATAGGCCATAAAAAGGTTGAAAGGATATTTTAATATTTCACTTGACAAAATGTTGAATGATATATGCTATTTTTGAAATGCACGGTGTTTGAAATGCATAGTTATAGCCCGATGACCCATTTGGTAAAAGGTTGTAATTTTATAAATACGGCCTGCGTGTCGTGCCTTACTACTATTCTTTTGTATTTCTCTTCTGATCTTACTCCCTCGTATGTAAAACGAGTTTCTGAATTTTGTAATTTGTAAAAGATGCTGTGGACTACACAAGAAGGAAGATGGGCTGACTAGTGTGGATCGACAGCTTGTGAAACGGCTTACACCTTTAGGTTCCCTTTTGGTTCTCCCATTGGCTTGGGTTGAACCACCATAATTTATGGGCTATAACTATTGCATTTATTTATTGCTTTACTTATTCATGTATGAAGTGCTATGGATGTCTAAAACATGCAAATTTGGTAATAATAAACCCCATTAATTAATGAGATCAATTAAAAGATTAAATGGACTAAAGTAGACCATAATTGGTGAGATGTAACACTCTAATAAAATCCCTCTATTAAAATATTAAGTCAACATGGCCTTCCAATTTATGCCCTCGTTAAGGCCTCGATCAATACTATGTAGGTTTTGCCAAAGCGAAGTACTAGTATTTATCTTGGTTAAACGGGAAGAATAAACAAGTGATATTCGCTAGTTAAAAATTGGTTAATGACTTAACTAGGTTATTCTAATAGGAGTAGAAACCTAGAGGCAAGTAATTTGGATAAATCATAAGATGATTAGAACAAGAGTTGTTCACCAAATTGTAGGAGTTACATATGATGTAATTAGCAAGTGCTGCTTACCTAAATAACCATAATCTTGAGAGTAAAGCCAAAGCTAACTTAAGAGGAGGTGAAATATGGATCATTGACCCACTAGAAATACTTTCAAGAAAGTCTTTCTGAAATTAATATATGAGGGTTATTAATTTTGAAATGGAATAATGGGAAACATCATATAATAAAGTCCTTTTAATGATTGATATAAACTTGGTAAATTTATTCACACGCATATTTTATTGTTGTAGATATATTATGGCTGCAAAAACTAATACACTCTCATTGCGATCAGTCCTTGAGAAGGACAAATTGAATGGTTTGAACTTTCTTGACTGGTTTAGTAACTTGAGGATTGTCCTCAAACAAGAACGGAAATTATATGTCATTGGAAAATCACTTCCTGATGAACCACCTGCTAATGCCTCGAGGGCTGATAAAGATGCTTACAAGAAGCATCTCGATAATATGGTAGACGTTGGATGTCTTATGCTTGCCACTATGAATCCTGAGCTTCAAAAGCAACATGAGGATATGGTTGCTTATGATATGATCGAGCACTTGAAAGAACTATATCAAGGGCAAGCAAGGCAAGAGAGGTTCGATATCTCTAAGGCCCTATTCCAATGTAAGCTAGCTGAAGGAAGCCCAATAGGACCTCATGTCCTTAAGATGATTGGTTATATTGAAAGCCTGTCTAAGCTTGGGTTTCCATTGGGCCAAGAGTTGGCCACTAATGTTATTTTGCAATCGTTGTCGGATAGCTACAGCTAGTTTGTCCTCAATTTCAATATGAATGAAATTGACAAGACTCTGCCACAATTGCTTAGCATGTTACGAACTACTGAAGGCAGCATGAAAAAGGTTGGACCCAAGCCCATAC
Source organism: Gossypium anomalum (assembly GCA_025698475.1). Lineage (NCBI taxonomy): Eukaryota > Viridiplantae > Streptophyta > Magnoliopsida > Malvales > Malvaceae > Gossypium > Gossypium anomalum. Next base: position 31,731,315 of record CM046963.1, on the reverse strand, counting down.
TGATGGTCCATAACAATAAGGGCAAGGGAAAGGCTAAAATCCCGACAAAGCCTAAGGGCAGAGGTAAGCCCAATCTTGAAAAAGGAAAGGCTGCACTGAAACCTAAAGGTGGGGTGTCTAAGGAAGGAAACTATTTTCATTGTGGTGTGACTGGACATTGGAAGCGGAACTGCCCTGTCTATCTTGAGGAAATCAAGAAGGCCAAAGCAAGCGGAACGTCTGCTTTAGGTATTTATGTTATTGATATTAATTTATCAACTACTACTTTTGGGGTATTAGATATTGGTTGTGGTTCTCACATTTGTACTTCTATACAGGGACTACAAAGGAGTAGGACTTTGGCTAGAGGGGATGTAGACCTGCGAGTTGGAAATGGAGCAAGAGTTGCTATATTAGCTGTGGGAACATATACTTTATCTTTGCCTAGTGGACTTGGTTTAATTTTAGAGGATTGTTATTTTGTGCCTAGTTTGACTAAAAACATTATTTCAATTTCTTGTTTAGACAAAATTGGTTTTGAGATAATAATTGAGAATAATTGTTGTTCATTTTATCTCAATAATGTTTTCTATGGTTCGACATAATTGATTAATGGCCTCTATATTTCAGATCAAATGAATCCCATTTACAACATAAATACTAAAAGATCTAAAATAAATGACTCAAATCAAACTTATCTTTGGCATTTTCGTTTGAGCCACATAAGTGAGAAACGCATATCCAATCTCCATAAAGATGGTCTCTTGGATTCATTTGTTTTTGAAAAATTTGAAGTATGTGAATCTTGCTTATTAGGAAAAATGACTAAATCTCCTTTTACTGGTAAAAGTGAACGAGCTAGTGATTTATTGGGCTTAATACATTCAAATGTATGTGGACCAATAAATACACAAGCCAGAGGTGGATTTCAGTACTTCATTACTTTCACTGATGATTTCAATAGATATGGGTATGTTATCTCATGCGCCATAAATCTGAGGCCCTTGAGAAGTTCAAGGAATTCAAAAATGAAGTACGAAATCAACTAGGCAAAACTATTAAGACACTTCGATCTGATCGAGGTGGAGAGTATTTAAGCCTAGAGTTTGATGATCTTTTGAAGGAATGTGGGATTGTCTCACAACTTACTCCTCCTGGTACTCCTCAATGGAATGGAGTTTCTGATAGAAGAAATCGAACTCTATTAGACATGGTTCGATCCATGATGAGTCATGCTGATCTACCGACTTCCTTTTGGGGACATACACTTGAAACAACTATTTTCACACTAAATCGTGTTCCATCTAAATCGGTTCAAAAGATGCCATATGAGATGTGGACTAAGAAACGTCCCAGTATGTCTTTTATGAAAATTTGGGGTTGCGAAGCTTATGTTAAACGTCAGACGTCTACTAAGCTTAAACCTAAATCTGAAAGGTGTATCTTTATGGGGCATCCGAAAGAAACCAAAGGATATTATTTCTTTAATCCCACTGAGAACAAAGTGTTTGTTGCTCGGACTAGTGTCTTCCTAGAGAGAGAATTTGTTTCTAGAAAAGTAAGTGGGGGAAAGATTGAACTTGAAGAAATTCGAGAATCACAAGATACCACTGAACCAGAGATAGAACAACAGCAAATTCCACAAGAAATTGAGGAACAAGTAACTGCTGTAGAAATACAACCACCGCGTAGATCTTTAAGAGAACGCCATGCACCTGAGAGATATAGATTTCTCATTACAACGCATGGTGACATTCTTCTTATAGATCAAGATGAGCTTAGGACTTATCAAGAAGCGGTGGCGAGCCCAGACTCTGAGAAATGGCTCGAGGCCATGAGATTTGAGATGGATTCCATGTATGAAAACCAAGTATGGACTTTGCTTGACCCAACCGAAGGGGTTAAACCTATAGGGTGCAAGTGGGTTTTCGAAAAGAAGATGAACATGGATGGTAATGTACAAACATACAAGGGGCGATTAGTCGCTAAAGGTTTTCGTCAAATTCATGGTGTTGACTATGATAAAACTTTTTCTCCTGTAGCTATGTTTAAATCCATTAGGATCTTGCTCGCCATAGCTGTATTTCATAATTATGAAATCTGGCAGATGGATGTTAAAACAGCTTTCCTTAATGGGAAACTTGAAGAGGATGTGTACATGACACAACCTGAAGGTTTTGTCAATCCAAAGGATGATGGAAAGATATGTAAGTTACAAAGATCCATTTATGGATTAAAGTAAGCTTCTCGAAGTTTGAATCTTCGTTTTAACGATGCAATCAAAGAGTTTGGTTTTATCAAAAATGAAGATGAGCCATGTGTTTACAAGAAAGTTAGTGGGAGCACAATCACATTCTTGGTACTGTATGTGGATGACATACTTATCATGGGAAATGACATACCTACCTTACAGTCTATTAAGACTTGGTTAGGAAGTTGTTTTTCTATGAAGGACTTGGGCAAAGCCACTTACATCTTAGGAGTCAAGATCTATAGAGATAGATCAAGACGACTACTAGGTCTAAGTCAAGGTACATATATAGATAAAGTATTGAAAAGGTTCAATATGGAAGAATCTAAGAGAGGATTACTACCTATGAGACATGGAATTTCACTCTCGAAGGAAATGTGTCCTTCAACTCCACAAGAGAGAGAACGCATGAGTAAAATTCCATATGCTTTTGCTATTGGATCTATCATGTATGCCATGTTATGTACCCATCCAGATGTCTCATATGCCTTAAGAATGACGAGCAGGTACCAAGTAGATCCCGGTGAAGGTCACTGGACCACAGTCAAGAATATCCTTAAGTACTTGAGAAGAACTAAGGATACGTTCCTAGTATATAGAGGTGAGGAAGAGTTAAGTGTAAAAGGTTACGTTGATGCCAGCTTCCAAACCGACAAGGATGATTCTCGATCGTAATCAGGTTTTGTGTTTTGCCTTAATGGTGGTGCTGTGAGCTGGAAGAGTTTAAAGCAAAGTACAGCAGCCGATTCTACAATAGAGGCTGAGTATATTGCAGCTAGTGAAGCAGCGAAAGAAGCTGTTTGGATCAAGAAGTTCATTACTGAACTAAGGGTTGTGCCTAGCATATCAGATGCTATAGAACTTCGATGTGATAACAATGGAGCTATTGCACAAGCTAAAGAACCCAGATCTCACTAGCGATCCAAACATATACTTAGGCACTACCATCTTATTCTAGAGATTATCGATTGAGGGTATGTAGAGATATGCAGAGTACCTACAGATAATAACATTGCTGATCCCTTGACCAAGCCTCTGACACAGCAGAAGCATGATCGTCACACTAAGTCACTTGGTATTAGATATATGAGTGATTGGTCTTAGTGCCAGTGGGAGATTGTAAGAGAATGCCCAAAGATCAATCACGAGATGGTTGTAATAACATATTTGATTTATCATGTTTATTGATATAAGGCGTTGCCATTATTATTTCAGATTCTTTTCTGTATACATAAATAAACTATTTTATAATAATGTCCTGAGAATAATATGATTATTCTTAAAAGATCCTTAGTCAAGTATTATTGTTGGCTAGGACAACAATAATGCATTAAGACTAACATGTAGTTGATTGATGATAAAGAGTTGTCATTGATATGAAGTGTCAAAATCAATGCATGAATATGTGTGTTAGAGAACAACATATTGGACTGACCTGCTATGAGTATGTTTCTTGGATTATTATGTAATTGTCACAACATTACTCATAGTGATTAATATGTATATGATCCTCATACTTGAGATCATCATTATCCTAACATCGTGAGTTGTATATTTTGATATAGTCAAACGAACATCGTAACTGGTTGTTCTATAAAGACTGATGTTGGATATACCACAATCTATGGAGAGGGATATGGTTGATCAATATAGGATAAGTCCCTCCAACATAATGGGAGTAATATCTTAGGCCACTTGATTGAGTGAGACTAGAAATGCATGGCCATGCTCAAATAAGTTGATATGAGATGTCATACTTATTTGTGTATCATAGTTCACTTAAGGTATCAAGAAACATGGGATGGACTATGCAAGTGTGACTATTCCATGACTTGTGTCCATTCAAAAGATATAGGACTTAAGGATTAATGCATGAAAGGTTAATCACAAAAGGTTATGTCGAATCATGACTTCTCGTAACTTAGGTAGCAATGATGCATTGCTAGATGCCACTCATTGTTTGTAACATTAGAATCGTTCTAATATTACTGCTAACGTTACAAGAAACTATAAGGTCACACCCTATGGTTGAAATGAATAGAGTAAAACATAGTTGGTATTGTATTCTGATTGTCAGATGAATTAAATTAATTATAGAATTAATTTAATTGGGCAATCAAATTGTTGAACATACTATACGTACAAGGATGTTGTACACATAATCAGAACACAATTTCAATAGTATATGAATTTGGTTCGTATATAAGTTTAAATAAATATAGTTTACCGAAATCTTTATTATAATTAATGTAATTATAATTTTTCGGTTAAATATTATTATATTTATTTTGATGATGACTATTATGTTCAGATTAATTTTAATGAATTAACATTCATTAAAAAGATATACCAATTAAAAGGGTGTTATATACGGCAAGGATAAAAACCCTAAAGAGAGAATATATAAATAATCCCGAAACTATGCTAAAGGGTCTAGCAGCCGTCAAGCATAAAAATTACTAAAATAGTTTCTGAGATTTTTCTACCGTTCATTGTCAATTAGGTGGACTACGTAGAGGCCGACATCGGAAAGGTTGCGGCTTGGTTCAATAGTGGTTCAGGATTCCCGTTGCCTAGGCGTCGCTGTCTACTCAGATTGAAGTTTTGGTAATTTCGAAACCTTTTATCACCCCGATACGTTCCTTACACATGGATCGATGGTTTGGATCACCGGAATGTTTTTAATTATTTTATTTTTCCGCTGCGCCTTGGAGGCACCAGCGTTCCAACAGGTTCAATAGTTAAGCTTTTGGGTACTCTTTGATCCTATGTTTGAATCCCTATGTGAACGACTTGACAATATTTTTGCTACTTCTTTAATTACCATCCATGTAGTGGTTATGGTGGAATCAAACTCAGTTGTTGGGTAATCTGATGGATATCTGATTTACTCTAGTTGGTTAGGATTTGTGTTAATTTAAAAAAAATTAATTAAAAATTAATTTATTTTATTTTTCAAAAATCACTTTCTACATTTTTTGTTTTTTCCTAACCTCCATTATCATGTTATTTTATTTTATTTGCTATTATTATTATAATAATTATTATTTATTTTATCTTATTTAGTTTATTTGTTTGTTTTATATTTTCTTTTAATTTCCCAAAACAAGTGTGTTTTGGAACGTTCCCTCACCTTTATTCTTTTCTTTTCTTTTCTTTTACTTTATTTTTTTCAAGACCTTCTTCCACTTTTGCACATCTATTTTCCATCATTTCCATTTTTTTTTCATGTCGCCATTCACATTTTCTCCTGCTATTGGAATCTGTTCTTTTTTGTTACATTTCTAGTCAATTTTTTGTTTCTTTTCTTCCTTGTGGGGTTAGTTCACCTCACTACACTTTCTTTCTCCGTTTTGGGAAGCTGCTATAATTTTTGAAGCATTTATTCTCGTCTTTTTGGCTGCCATTCTAAGTGTAAAATGTATTCATTCTTTATTTTATGTGTTCATTTTTTTAATTGGGCGTTATGGTTTGAGACTACTTTAGGGTTAACTTAAGTCTGTAATGGGTGTGTTATTAATGACATTGATGCATTTTTAGGAGAAGGACAAGAGGCATTGGGCAAATATTCAGCCATTTAAGCGTCAGTGGATTGTCATTTCTGGTAGTGTAAGTATTCTACATTGTTGGAAGCCGATGGGGGTGTTCTGTGGGAATATTTGATTTCTTTTTCATATAATCACTACTAATTAAGTGTATTAAATGACTTTTCTAGTTTCTAGATTTCTCGTTAGTGTTTTTGCATCAAAATCGACCCAAGTGTGTAACGAAAAACCCAAAAAAAGTAAATGGCGAAAGCCAGAAAATTACACTGTCAGTGTGACATGGTCTGTAACACCCCTTACCCATATTAGACACCGGAATAGGGTACGAGGTGTTGCATTTAGTGGTATCAGAGCTATAGTTTAGTCGATTCTTAGACTAACCTAGTGTATGTGAGTCTAGCTATACATGCCATATTACTACAGTGATAGTGTGACATCTCTCGGCTCTAAAAAAATTATTTTGTTAAGACAGAGATGACTTCCAGCCGAGATATTTTCGATAATGCTAAAAATGATATTAAGATGATTGAGCTATGGTTACGATGTGTTGAAATTCAAAAAGGTATGAATAGAAATTCATGATATGCATGTGTTCATGTACGAAAAGAGATAACCATAAGTTGAGAAATGTGGAAAAGTGTAATGAAACAAAAGTTTTTGTTGTGATAAGCTCATACATGTATGTTGGTATTCATATGATGTTATGTACCCAACATATTTGATTAAGTGAATATGATAAGGAAACTTTTCCAATAGACAAAATGTGTGTGTATATGTACACTTGTTTGAATAATGCATAATTAGTATGTCCATATAGATGAATCTCATGTTTAATTGTTAAATTAGAGAATATATAATGTTTTGTTTTATGACTTTGTTGTGGACCCCTAAATATTATAATAGTATGAAAACTGAATTGGAAGATCAAATTGAGTAAAACGTAAGAGATGAGTACAATCGTTCGATGATGAATTGACGAATAAGACCATGGTTGGACCATGGCGGTACATGTGAGTACGTATAAGACCATAGCCGGGCTATGGCATCGTAATATCGTGTAAGACCATACTTGGGTTATGGCATTGTAATGACATGTAAGACCATTGTTGGGCTATGGCATTGTGATCCCATGTAAGACCATGTCTGGGACATGGCATTGGCATCAATATGTGATTTCGTGTAAGACCATGTTTGAGACATGGCATCGATATGAGACTTTGTGTAAAACCATAGTTGGACTATGGCATCAAGTAAACAACATACTCCAACCTGTAAGACGTTCTTTAATTTGACAAATTTTGGTAAGAAAAATTGAAGTTAAATGTTGGAGTTTAATTTGATACTAATATTAAGTTCGAGTAATTAAATTCATTGTTTGAAATGATGAATGATAGAAAACATTTGTAAAATAAATAAGTGTGTTAATTTGCTTGGAGTGAACTATGTGATTATGATGATATTACATTAATGATGAATGTTAAGTTATATGTGTGTATTTATGAGAGTTAAGTAGAGGCTTTACGACCTCACCACTTACCAGTGTTGCTTTTATGATGAAGATTCATGAGAATCATGTTGAATAAGTCCATAAGTGTGAAACTAAAGAGTAAAGTGGTAGAATAATTAGTAATGCAAACAGAATTGAAAATAGTTTGATAAGTGAATACAATTTGAAAGAGATATCAGATTGTTCTAAAGATCATTTAGATTATGCAATGTCATGGTTAAAGAAGAAGTTAGTCTCGGCTAAACGACTCAGTTAGTTATGGAGTCTAAATATGTGTTTAATAAAAGTTCTTTTGAATCGATTTTCATTGCTGAGTAGAATAATACGGGGTTTATGATAATAGAATTAGTTAGAAAAATGATGTTTGAGTTGTAAAGATGTCTATGTGTAACAACTAGGGTTGAATAAATTACGATGATCTCTTCTGAGTATTCTATATATATATATATATTCATTCATCCTCAGGGGTTTATACAAATATCCATTTTCTGATGAAATTCTTATCGAGTAAGAATGTTAGCTAACTTTAATGTTAGATGAAATTACTGATGGTCTATTTGATTTATGATTGACACTGCCTTATCTTTTAGGGATTCTACCCTAATATGTTGAAATGAAGTTGGTGATAAAATTTATGTGAGATTATTCATCTATTTTGACTGGATGTTGTTTTGTTGTATATATGAATATTTGGAAAGTGTATTATCTCTGTTACGATAGAATTCCAAAGTTGGAATGTGGTGATTCTGGTATCAAGATTTCTCTAATTTTCGTGGAAGAAATTGGCATTGGCAAGGGTATAAATGGTGAGAGCACAAGCTCAAATTGTATAGTAGTTTTCTTTCTTTAGGTAAGTTTGAATAAAGTCGATGAATTCAAGTAGGATATTTATTTCCACGAACTAATACAATTGAGAAGGTCTTTGATAGCATGATAAGAGAATTTTGAAAGACTGTATGTTTGAATTGTTTTAATAGCATGAGAAAAGGAGCGTTTCAATATGTTATTACTTGATAGTTGAGATCGACTCAGTTGTTTTGTTAAAACAAGTTGGTTAGCTGAAATGTGATGTGAGTTATACCAAGTATATCCTCAGATATGAAAATGGATTTTGTGTATTCACGAGTATATTGATGTATAGTCTGAATGAAGAATTAATGATCTAGAGAGTATGATACAGAGATATTCCTATTAGATTTATTCTAATCGGATAATGTTATTACGAACTGAAGCAGTTCTGGATGATAAGTCATCACATTTTTGAAAGATTGAATGATCTGTGCATGTTAACAAAGTTGGAAACAGTAGAAGGTATTATTAACTGAAGGTTCTAGTTCTGAATTCAGTTTGAATTGAGTAAAAATTTATGATTTTCAGCGATGCGCTATTGAATAAATTGGGATGTGCCCTAATACAGGAGTCTAAACAAGTAGTTTATACTTTTAGAGGGTTAAAGTTACATAAAAAAGAACTGTTCGACTGGTGATTTAGAGACAACCACTTTTATGTCGGTATTGTGTATTCGATGATATAGTGTGTTCAATGGAAAATGTCATATGTTTCCTAGTTCTAATGGTATAAAGTATCTAGTGTTACAGAAAAGGACTTGAAGTTTAAGAAATTGTCAACGGATTTAGATATTGAAGAATTTCGAGAAATTATTGATTTACCTTTTGGAAAGCAAGTATGGTTATAAATGCTTGAATGGAAATTTTTGTTTATTTTGTGAGAATTGGATACATGATTAACTTTATTTGATGATGGTCTAATTCTAGCTATATTAAATGCTAAAGCAAAGTTTTCTTTGTGAAACTGAAAAGCTCAGAAATGTGATAATGAATGGTAATCTAAATGAGTTCAGAACAAGTTTACTTCTGATGTTAAATTTCAGGTTAAACATGATTCCTATTATTATTGTTATTTCGAGATAAAATTTGCGTATTGATGAATCTAGAATTAATGCAGAAGTTTTTATACGAGGCTCAATAGTAACACATCTGTTCATCCAAGAGTAATAAAATGTGCAGTTATATAAAGTAGATATGCTAGTGATTGCCTATGTTACATGATATTTTTGGATTCGTATTCTAATGACGATATGTTAACAGATAAAAGTTGAAAATCAAGTATATTCAGGACTAATACAGTCAGTGATAATACTAGTGTGTTATGAGATAGCATTGCTATTGATTTCGTATCGAGATTATTATATCTCTAAAAAGAAATATGTAAATTCAATTACGGTTAATCATCTAACAAAGAAAGATCCTTATGATCATTTTAGTATGTACAAAATTCTTAATTGACAGATCAACTATGTTGTGTGTTCCTGAGAGAGTAATTTAGAAATTTGACACTATGTTCTAAAGTTCAAAGGTTATTGGAAAGAGATATAAGAACTTAAGTGATTCTGAAAAATTAGTGAAAGTGATTCATAAGAGTTAGAAGTAACAACTTCTGGTGAGATTTTCAGGGACGAAAATCCCTAAAGGGGGAGAGTTGTAACAGCTTGATTTTAGGCCTAGTCAGAATAGTGGTTTGAGGACCACAAATCTGAGGTCATAAAATTTATTTTAGTATTATTTTGAGGTCTACAGCATGATAATATCATTGTGTAAATATTTTGTTAAGAAATTTTATCGTTTGAATGTTTAATTTGTGAAAAAGGACTAAATCACGTAAAGTGCTAAAGTTGTGTACTATTAGCTAAATGTGTTAAATAGCTATAGAACTTAAAAGTTGAGGTCCTTATTGAGTAACTAGACCACTATATGTGTGAGTGGACATACATGGAGTTTAATAAATGAAAAGTCAAGGTAAGTAGGGTTTGGTATTTTGATGACTTAAGATAGATTAAATAAAAGAAAATAAAAAATGGTCATCTTTTTCATTCCATCATGCACCAAAATTATAGTAATAATAGCCATTTAGGAGCTTGAAATTTTGACAAAGAGAAACCCTCTACATGTAAGTCATTTTGGTGTTAGTCTTTGTTGATTTTTATGTTTTTGGAACCCTTAAAGCTTAAACTAGCTAAATAGGGGACTAATTTGCAATATGGTTGGAAATCTAGAGTTTTGCCATGAGAGCATATTTTCTATTTTTGAAGTTTAATGGAAGAAAATGAAACCTTGTTGTGTGTTGAACAACTTTTGTTAATGGAGTTTTGATGAAAATGTGAAATAGGGACTAATTTGTAAAATGTGAAATTTATGAGTTAAATGTGTGAAATTGTGAAATGTGTGAGCTGCTATAGGCATGAAAATGATTCGGCTCTGCATGGGTAGTAAAGAAATTGAACACATTTCATTTTACGAGCCTAGGGGCAAAATTATAACGTAATTTTTCCATAATATGATTTTTTGATCATATTGAATAATGTGACTAATAAATAGGCTAAATGTGATATTATAGATTAAAGAAAACGGGGTTCGGACCTAGAATGGGGGAAAATGAGAAATTGACAATTGGGTCCCATTTTGCCATTTTGGTATCGAGGTAAGTTCGTGTGTGAATAATACAACATTATGTTAATATGTATTTAATGCTTTGATATTGCTTAAATTGTATATTTGTTTCTATGCAATTAATTAATGATGATTTTGACAAAGTTTCATGGAATAGAAGGGGTACAAATGTCATGATATTAGGGTTTTTGAGATTCCGTATAAGACCATATCTGGGATATGGCATCAGTACGTGATTTCGTATAAGACCATGTCTGGGACATGGCATCGATATGATATTTCTTGTAAGACCATATCCAGGATAAGGCATTGATACGGTACTATATGTATGAGATCCCCGAATATCCATAGCATTCCAATGTGTTTAATGGGTATGTTAAGAAAAGAAAGTTTGTGACTATGTTACGAGTGGTATAGGTATGTACACAGAACCCGTATGAAGCGATATCGGTATATGATGAATTATTGGTTAGAATGTACACAAATAAGTTATGCTTGCGAGATATTGATAACCTTGTGATTAGTGATCTATATTTATGATGAATGGATGCATGAGAAGATTTGATCATGGTTGGGTGGTAAGTTTATGAGCCTAATTGAATTGTGAGATAGTACAGTTTATTTATTTAAATTGTGTTACATTGGATATGAGAAAAAGGAAATACAGCCTTAATGGCCGAATAAAGTCACTATGAGAATATAGTATGATACGAGCTTAGTCAAATAAAAGGTGGTTAAATTATATGCTGAAATTATGATTCCTCATAAATGATGTGCATGTGATTAAGAGGATGGGAATAACTTGTTAAATAATGTGATAAGTTATATTAGAGAGACTATAGTGGTTAGGCTAATGCCAAGGCATGTAAATATATTTATAAGATAAAAGAGTAAGCATTATGAATGAGTAAGTGGTAATCGTGATAATTAATACAATTTGTATTAATAATGTTCTTATGGATGAGTGAAATAAATGAATGATAATAATTGTTTATTATTCGCATATGAACTTCCTAAGTTTTAAAGCTTTCGCATATGAACTTCCTAAGTTTTAAAGCTTACTCCCTTTACTTTCCTATCTCTTATAGGTTAATTTAGCTAGCTCGGGTTGGAGATCGCCGGAGAGGCCATCACACTATCAAGCTATCACTATGGGTATTGATGAATTCAAGTAGTTTGAGTCTATGGCATGTATAAGGACTTTGGCTTTTGAGTAATTATGTCATTGTAAATGTGGCCAAATGATTTGGCCCAAAATGGCTTGTGGTCCAGTTTGTATAAGGCCATGAGATGTGGCTCATATTGATTATTGGGTTGTAAACCTAATTATTTATGCATGCATATGTCGAAGCATTAGTGATATGGATGCTTGATGATGTTGGATGATGTGATATGGCATATAAGTATAATGACTAAATGATGACAAATTGGTATGGCTATGATCATGGTCTAAATGTGTGAATCGAGAATAGATTAATAATATTGATTGGATATGAAATTGGTGTGGAATGCCTTAAGTAAGCTTATCAATTTGAGTATGTGAAATGGTGACATTACATGGGCATGAATTAGTCTTGATTAGGTATGAATGATTGTAAAAAATGTGACATGTTGTGTGCTATGAGATATGTCTAAGTATGTAAGTGTCTAAGGGTGGCAAAAAGGCTTGGAAAATAGCCTTATAATGGTCCACAAGGGTAGACATACGGGCATGTATCTAGGCCGTATGTGACACACGGTCTGCCCCATAGGCGTGTGATCAGGCCGTGTGTCCCTTACTCCCAAATAAATACAAAGCAGAATGCTTAGTAGTAAACACACGGGCAGAGACAGGGCTATGTGTCTTAGCCATGTAAAAGACACGTCCTCAGGACATGGGGGTGCGCCCTGGCCGTGTGAAGTCTACACATGAATTTTGGAATTTAATTCGCCACACGACCTAAGTACACGGGCGTGTGACTTGGCCGTGTGATCCTAGTTGGTTGATGATGTCATAAACAAAGAGTTATACGGGCTGAGGACACGGGCGTGTATGACCACACGGGCGTGTGACTTTCCAAAACAAAAAAATTTTCTAAGTGTGGCCAAAGTTCCAAAGTTCTTGGTTTAGTCCCGAACCACTCCCAATGTATGTTTTGGGCCTCGAAGTCCCATGTAAGGGACGATATGCATGTGAATGAAAAGTTTTAAACTTGGACGAAAATTCATGTCTCGATTTTGTAAGATTTTTTGAGTTTTTCTCTGGTAATGCCTCGTACCCTATTCTGACGTCAAATACGGGTAAGGGGTGTTACACAGACTGGGCTATTTGGGCCGTGTGGGTCACACAGGCTGGCCTTTGGGTTGTGTTGGTCAAAAGCTCTAAATTTTTCCCGAGGGCCATACACGTTGTTTTGATCGACGATGAAATCCAATCATTTATTACTATTAATTTTGATATCTATTCGAATGCTTGAGTTGTCATGTGACAAGGAAACCTCATAAAAGGTTGTGAGTAACCCGTACATGTTATATTTGTTTTGTATCTATTATATCATGCATGTGTAACTGTAGCAAGTATGATTTCTGTTCTGATTTATATTTGCATCTGGGATAGTTTCTATTATGTGGAGGAAGTGTTTCTGTGAGTGGCGATATCTTGCCCATTGTATTGATAGCAATATTTTGAAAAGTGTTATATCGACAATAAGTGGAGTGTAGGGTTGGATGGGTGTTTTCTACCCTATTTGGTGTGTTGGGATGGTCATAGATGGTGTGTAGCGGATGGGGGTAAGAAAAATATGTATGTATCTATACTGCTCTATTTTGACTCTGTTTCTATTAAATCTATCCGACATAAATTAACTGTTAAGTTATTTATTACACATTGAGTTTCAAAAACTCATATTCTATTGATTGATACTTTAGGTAATCCTCAGACTTAGGCAGGTCGGTGCGACAGGAGCTTGATTATAAAAGCTTTGCGCTCTTTTTTGTAACAGCCCGAATTTGGGGCTAGTAGGAATAGTGGTATTCGGACCACAAATCCAAAGTTGAAAAAATTATTTTATTATTAATTTGATGTTATAGCATGTTTTTAAGAGTGCATGAAAAATTTGACGAGTTAATTTTAACGTTTGTGAGCCCAATTGCGAAAAAGGACTAAATCGCATAAAGTATAAAAGTCCTAAATTGATAGCTAAAGCTGTCTAATAACTAGAGAATAAAAATTGGGGTTCTTTAAAGGGCAATTAGACCCTATTGTGATAGCTTGGCCGGCCATGGGAGGTAAAAATGTTGAAAAGTCAACATTAGGTAAATTTGATGACATAATGTGTATTATAATAATACCTAAGCCTAGCTATCATCTTTTTCCTTTCATTCTCTCTTCATTTCCACCGATTTTTCAGCCATTGTTAAGGTTTTTTAGCTTCAAAAATTTCAGCAACTTATTCCTCTCATAAGTAAGTGATTTTCATACCCTTTGTTGATGATTTTTGCATTTTTAGAACCCTTGTAGCATAAGCTTTCAAATGAGGGGACTATTTTTGAAAATGATTAAGAGTTTAGGGTTTTTCCATGAAAGGATTTATGATGTTTGCTGAGTTTTTGTGGAAGAAAATCAGTCTTGGGTGTGTTATAAACAACTATTTTGAAAGGTGTTAGCATGAAAACACCTAAAAGGACTATTTTGTATAAGTTGTAAAATAGATGTTAAATATGTGAAATAGTGGGAATTTGGAGTTCTATAAGAGTACAAAGGGTTTGGCTAAGCTTAAAATATAAAGAAATTCAATGAAAATTGATTTTTGGGCCGAGGGGTAAAATGGTCATTTTGCAAAAGTCTAAGGGCAAAATGGTCATTTTGCCCAATTATGAATTGTTGAGTGCCTAGGTTGATAAAGTGACTAAATAAGTACATTTTGCTATTATAGATCAAGAAATACTGAATCTGAACCTAGACCGAGGGAAAGCCAAGCAAATCGACCAAACTGTCTAGTCGCTACATTTTGTAATCCGAGGTAAGTTGTATGTAAATAATACAACTACACTGATAATATATGTGTTTGAAATGTATCAAAATTATTATAGCATAAATTGCTTGATTGTGGAAATGAGAAAATGTGATGAGAATAGAGATAGTAGAATTCCCGTTTGAACCCTAGGAAATAAATCAGATATTCATGCTATGACCATTGGGTCACTTTTTTGAGCTAGTGTAAGACATGTCTGGGACATGCATCGGCCACATTATGAGAGCCAGTGTAAGACCATGTCTGGGACATGGCATCAGCATTAAGACGAGTGCTACTGTAAGATATTTCTGGGACATGCATTGGCCTCGAGATGAAAGCCAGTGTAAGACATGTCTGGGATATGCATCGGCTATGAAATGTGTCAGTGTAAGACCATGTCTGGGACATGGCATCGGCACCTTACCCCATGTTTATGGCTTATGGAATATTCGATAATGTTCCAAATGGTTCAACGGTGATAGTTATGATTTCTAGTTAATGAGGAAAGTATAACCGTGTTGTGAGTGATACATGTACCTATTTGGAATGTATGAAATGTGAGCTCAATATATAAGCTTTTGTTATATCCTTTCACTTTCAAAATTCTTGCTTCTATCTTTAATGATCGATTCCATCTTATGGGCTTTTGTATTCATTGTTGCAAGATTTTTACATTCAACTAATGCAATCAGTGCACGAATCTCATCCCTTAGTCCCCATTCAAATTTATCACACATTTCTTTTTCAGTCTAAAACATGTTTTTTGCATAGCGGCTAAGTTTGAGAAATTCACTCTCATATTCCATAACTGTCATTCTCCCTTTCCTCAGATACATGAAATCCTTCTTCATCTATTCAACATACATCTAATTAACATATCTTTTTCTAAACTTTTCTAGAAAGAAATTTCAGGCAACAATTTCCTTAGGAGTCACACTAACCACGGCTTCCTACCATTTATAAGCTTCTCCTTTTAACAACAATATAACACATCAAAGACTATCCTTAAAAATAAATTTTAATTCTTTTATTACCCTACACAGATGAGATGACCACTGCTCAGCCATAGTGGGATCATCACCTTTTTCACCAAGGAACTCTTTGGCACCTCTTTTCTGGATTTCTCTTATAGGGTCAACCTTAGGTGGAGCCACAATAGGTACTAGAGGAGCGGTGTGTGCTAGACAAACCACCTCAAGTTGTGGTTGATGTGGCTGTTGTGGTTGAGGTTCTTGATTGTTTCCCATAAACTGATCGAATAATTATTTTGTCATAGTGAAAAACACATCCCTGAATGCATTCCTTGCATTTCCCATATTATTAGCAATAGTAGCTTGTTCCTATGTAGGTATATGACTTTTCATTTCCTCACTGTGACTTTTCTAGAACCATTAGACATTTTCTTATCTCATTATAAAATAAAATTTAACTTAGTTAAAACCACTAAAGACTAAGCCAATGTAAGTCGAACTATGCATGACGGGGTGTGACAGAACCATTAGTTTTCTAAGAATCGATATAACCTTAGCTCTAATATCAACTTGTAACACGCCAAACCTGATCCTTTAGAAGGATCCGAGTATGCCGTGTCACTACTTAGAAATCATTATCTTAAACTGTTTCTGGTGTAAACTTTATAAAACCATAATTTGAATTATGGCTAATATAGTAAAAGAAGTAAAGTACCGGCCAATTGGCGTACAAGACGCAATAGTATAATACACTTTAGAACCCTTGAAACTTTATTGTAACTTTATTAGAAACGTATTTTGTCAAACATATGTTTTATATACAATTTTTTTCTCAAAATATACATCTTAACATCACCCATTTATGTTACGCATAGTACAAAATAACAGAAGCCTTACAGCAGCAGAGGTCTTTTGGCTTAGTCTGATAAAATTTCCTTTTCTTCAACAGCAAGCTTAAGAAGAGAAGCTAACTAAGTTCAAAAGAACATAGTGAGTTCTAGAAGAAAGCATATCAATAGTTTCTAATACTTAAAGTAGATGTTTTCAAATATTCAAAAACAATCACACAAATTCACCATATGGCGAGTACCATGCACAGATAATCTATACGCCAGTTTACTCTTTCTTTGACGTATACACTACGACCATATGACCATATAGACAAATCTTCTTCATGCTAGCCACATACCCAAATCCTTAGTCAAATTCATATCATACAATTCATCCGTATTCCTTTAGTTTGTATCATTTGTCATGTTTTTCCATTCTGGTTTGCAACATAAATTTACCCTACCAAAGGCTACACAACCATTTTCATGTATCACGTTCTACCGGTTCAATGTACATTCCATCGAAGGCAATGCCATGAATATGCTTCCTTAACATCATTTTCATGATTTAAACCATATCATTATTGTCAGAAATAGAAGGTAGCAGCTTAAGCATTAAGAATGATTCTTACATTTTAAAAGAATGATTCTTACATTTTAACACAAACCTTACAGGCGGAGATTGACAACTCTGAACAATCATTTTTCATATACAAACATTTCACATTTACAAAGTACAAGTACTTACCTTACACAAAATATAAAGCAAGAATACTACATACATGAAAGTAAGAAGGAACTCACCAGAATTACAACAAAGTTTATAAAGCAGGACCTTTACCTTTGTCACTCGATCTTTTAATAGCGTCTTGAGCTAAATGCAAATAATTACACTTATCAGATCATTACTCCATTCAATCCAATCTTGCATGCAAGAAACACTAACACATAAATCGTAATCAGGATATTTTCTTCCTTACATATAATTCTAACACTAATGTATATAGAGCTAAAAATACATAAATAACTATAAAAATAAATAGGGTACATCAATATTCACTAGAGAGCTACAACAAATGTGGGAATTAGTTGAATACAGTGATCCCAACCCTAATAAGGTTTCTGGACTTAAGCTTTGAGAGAGAATGCAGGTAAAGTAAAAAAAGAAAACAAATGCAAAGAAAAAACAAAAGTTTATTGGTGAAGACACTGATACCTTTATATACTTAAGCATGGAGACAAATTTTAGTGGAAGGATCAGATTATTCCACTAACACTCTTGATTTTCATGATTAAATACACTTATCATAATTTAAGTCTTATCAACTATAGTATCTTAGTTCCACTCTAACAAGTTTCTCACAGGACTAACTAAATAGTCTTATAAAAATAATAAAAATCTATGAAACTATAGATTTGACGACTTCGCCAAAACACCTAGGGTGACATATACTCAACAAAAGAATTCGCCAAATCACAGATCTTGCTAAAACACATATCTCACCAAAACACAGATTTTTCCAATCAACGCATACGCAGAACCCCATACTCTGCCACAACTAATACATTACTTACCTAAAACTACACTTAGTACAATAGAAAAAAAAAACCATAAATAGAGACTTCGTCGAGAGAGCTGTTACATAAAATGATCAAGGTAAGTGTAGTGATTCCATTTGAACTTACTAAGCATTCTTAATGCTTACTATAGTTGTTTTTTCTTCTCTGTAGATTGTCACATTGTGGAACTTGTTGACAGGATTAGTGAAAAAACTCACATTATGAATAGACGGTAGACATATGTTTATTTTGAGTTTAGATATTGTGGCATGTATATAAAGACACCTTGGTTTGAAAATGGTCATTTTGAGTTGTGAATTATGTGATAAGTATAAAAATGTTGATCTTGGATGTTAAGCATAACTTATAATTTAGTTGATGCTTGAATTGGTAAAAATTTGATGCTAGGAAAAATGATGATCAAGAACATATTTTATCCTAGTATGATCAAAGTTATATAATGAAGTGGTTAGGTTGGTAAGTTGGTGAATGATGAGGAAATGGTAAATCTTAATAGTTGATCATAATATGTTTATATGTAGCTGGACATATGTGTTTGTTTCAATTTAGTTTTTGACATTATAAGTCTTTGATGCACCAAAATGTACAAGTATGTATGTGTGTTAAAGTTGTTTAGCTTGGCTTGAGTTGGTTACGTGGATGAATAAATGACTTGAAATAAAATGATGTTTATGGATGGAATCTTATGTTAAATGGTTGGTTTACATGTTTTAAACATGTTTTGGTTTGTTTAACACATTTTAAAATAGGTGGAATTGATATATGAAAGGATTTGATGATTGTTTGTGTTGGAAACATTTGAATTAGGTACTAAATGTACATTTTGACAAAATAATAGGCAAAATGTCGCGACGAGGAGTATTTGATGTTGCAACCTTGTCTGAAAGTGAGTGATGTTACGAAGTGGTTATACATGCCATTGCAACGTGACTCACTGAGTTAGAAATACCACGATGAGGAAGTTATGAAGTCACGACGTCGGCCTGAGAATTTAAAAACTTTACATTTTGGTCCTAATTTATTCTCAGGATAGCAAAAGAGCTTTTGTAAGCTCGTGTGAGACCTAGAAATGATTGT
This sequence comes from Gossypium anomalum, assembly GCA_025698475.1. Taxonomy (NCBI): domain Eukaryota; kingdom Viridiplantae; phylum Streptophyta; class Magnoliopsida; order Malvales; family Malvaceae; genus Gossypium; species Gossypium anomalum. The sequence goes on along the minus strand of CM046963.1, from coordinate 31,712,112 downwards.
GTAACATGTTGTGAATGTGTCTAATGCTTATTTGCATGTTTGGATGAATGAATGGTGCAAAACTTTCTATAGTTGCTCCAACAACAAATGTAGTATCCTGTAACTCAAACCCGATGGTTGGGTACGGTAAGGGGTGTTACATATTTCATCAATTATTATCAAAGTTATTAAGCTTTATATCATATCATATAACCCAACATAACAATTTCGCATTTAATCACAACTTCATCCATTTACAAAAGGTATAATTACTTACCCTATTCATTGAACTTGGATGTTATCTGTTGATATTTACACTATCATTGACTTTCAACCACCACATGAAAGGAACATACTTTGAGACTCATAGCTATCATTAACTTAAGATATTTAACATCAATTAAAAGCATGGACTAAGACATAATAAGTTAGGACAAATCAAGTTAACGATATGTTGCCAAAATTTGCCTTTGTTCTTCAGCGTTCTGACTTCATCTTTAGTTACATACAATAATTTCGATATAAAATGATATCAGCTTCACAACAATAAGCATACAAATTATACCTAAAATATATTTTGCGCACTTTTCACTTTAATTCCTATAACCCTAATGTCCAAAATTTACATATCTTTCAATTTTCCCGATTGAATCAAAATCCAGATTTGTAAATAGTGGCTACTAAGCTCTAAGTTTAATCAAACTTCATTCTATCAATACCCACTTAACCACTAACATGTTCATACTTAAATCAAGCCTAACCGTCAACATTTTCATGGCTTCATGCATAAAATCCTCAAGTTTCTCTACCATGGCAACTTAAACATATTTCAATAATTAAGAATTTGAACTATTGGGTTGTTAATATCAAGCTTTCTACTATAAAAAATCTATAAAAAAAATTAAACAAAAAGCTTTCTTACCACTAGGATTTATGATCAGCAATGGAAGAGATAAAAACTTGGTTCATCTTCTTCTTACCTGCGATTTAAGGAGGAAAGTTGATAAAAAGATGTTGATTCATTTCTCTTTCCCACTAACACATATATATACACTAGTAATTAACTGAACAATTAACTTGTTAATTATCCAATCTAGTGGCTAAAATCTATTCTTAAGAAAGTGGAAATGGATGGTGTAACGCCCCAAAAATTGGGCCTAGAAGGTATTGGGCCTTGAGTCTGGGTTCGGGTAGACGATAGCCCAAATAATTTGGATGTTCTAATTAGTCGGTTGTTATTATTAATTATTATTATTATTTAGTATGTTTCAATTTAGTAATTAAATAAATAATGAAGGGCTTATAGTGTGAGGAAAAGTCCAGGGTTTGGCCCACAAAATTCTTAAATTTGGTCTCTTAAGGAAATCTGGGCAGTAGGCCTTATTAATAAATTGGGATGAGTTTTAGCATAAAGGAACGCCTGGCCCATTGGTTAGGCACGCTGGACAGCAGGAAGGAAGGCTGGGGTTCGATTCCCAGCGTGTGCAACATGTTATTTTTATTTATTTAAGTTACGGTTAAGATAGGGGTTAAGAAGTGTAGCAAGCATAACCCAGCACAATGAGCGCCTGTGGCGCAGTGGCAGTAGCGTGCTGGGCACACGAAGAGGGCGCAGGTTCAAGTCCTTACGCGGGCGAGTTCTGTTTTATTTTTAGCGAGCCAGAATGGTAGCGGGTAAAGGTTAAAATTAAATGTGAAAGGATTATGTCATGAAAGGAACTTCGGTGCAGTGTCAAGCAACGTGTGTGTGGGGTTAGAAGGTCGCGTGGAAGGCGAAATTCTCTTTGCTTTTTAAGCAGACCAAAGCTCCAGCAGGTAAGGTTTATAATCAATTGTAACCATATATTACTAAAGGAGAAAGCGCGGTACAGTGGCCAGCAGCTCGGGCGAAGGCGCAAGGGCGCAAGGCGGATGGAGGTCTGGGGTTCGAGCTGCATCTCGCGCACGCAAGGTCGGGATTTTTGCTGCATGCGTGGGGAAGGAGTTGGGGTCTGATCAGGACTCTTGGTAGTATACTGAAGCGGTGGAAACGGTGGGCTTGATCGGCTAGGAGTTTGAATGAAATTCAAACTTTGGATGTGGCTAACAATCAAGGAGCAATTAGGGAATTGGAATTGGGAAAGAATTCCTATGCCGAAAGGCACTCTTTCGGCCATAGCTATTAAGTGTCGTATATTTTGGCCTTTAGGATTCATTTTTTTTCCTTCTTTCTTTTCTTTTCTTTTCTTTTCTCCTCTCTTTTCCTATTCCCTTTTTTTCTTCTTTTCCTTCATAGCCGAATCCTTCTACCCTTCAACTCAACATCACTTTCTGACCATTGTTTTAAAGCCTCACAGCCGAATATCCCGAAAGCCTATATTTTCTGTGCCGTAATCTCCTAGCCGAACCTACTAATTTTTCTTCATCCTTTTTGGTCGATTTTTTCTTCTTCTAAACCCTAAACCTCTATTGACAAAGCCACTACAAAACCCTCATCTTTTCTTCACTGTTTGAAAAGCCAGAAACACATAGCCATAGGGGCATAGCTAAATTTTTTTAAGATCACCAAAGGCTCGATTTTTGTTAACATTCGAGGGGTTAGATCTGCATCAGAATCGAGTAGGAATTAACTGGAATCATTGACCGAAGAAACTGGTGGTAAGTTATTGGGACCTATTCTTTATTTCAGGTTTTAAGAAAAGCCAAAATCCCTAAGGGTGGCTAACATTTTGGACTAAGGGTTTTGTGTCTCTTTCTTTTTGATTGTGTAAGAGCTAGTGTAGACAAGAGGAAAAGAGGACGTACAGCAAAAAGGGCTTGAAGACTGTCTCGGTTGGATCTTTGGATCTAACCCATATTTCGGCAAGAAGGTAAAGAACTTTGGGATCTAAGGCTGTATTGGCCGAATATGGTAAGGGGTTAAATACATAGTTGGATTTTGATATTTAGATTAACGTGTTAATAATCCAATTGTAGTTAGTTCGTGTGTGGATCTCGCCAACGTACCATTATAAATCAGGTGTGTAACTGACACCCTTTCATAGACTAGATCGGCAAAAGCTGAAAAGCTGAAATACCGAAAAGCCAGTATTTTGGGAACTTACGAGTGTGTGAATGCTCGTGAGATTGAAAGTTGATGTATATGGTAAAATAAAGTAATAAGACTGCAGAGTGCACGATTCCGTGCATTTCGATATTTTGGGCTTAATGGGCCAAAATCGGGATAATGGGCCAACGGGCCCAATTCAGTAAGAAAACATGGTAAGTGTTTCTGATCGTACGTAAACAGCTATGTTATACATGAAAACCTTAAGAATAGTTAAATTACTTGAATACCCCTATGTATGGAAAATTACTGTTATACCCCTAGGTGAAAAATTACCATTATACCCCTAGGGTTACTTTTGACTGAAAAGCATGATGATCTGATTCTGTATGATGTATGCCATGATTGTATATCTGTTGCATGGGGACATGGGTTATATTATGGAGGAAGCGTCCTGGTGGCTATGCCACCATTATTTGATCTGGTGGCTCCGCCACATTTATCTGTTCTGGTGGCACTGTCACGATTATCTGTATTTGGTAACTCTGTCACATTATCTGTATTTGGCAGCCATGCTACAAATTTCTGTGGCGTGTAGAAGTTGGGTGGGTCGAGTAGTCTCCCCACATGGTGTAAGGTTGGACGGGGGTGTATATGGTTGGATATGGGTTGGGTTTATGCATTTTCATGTGATATCTGTTCTGTACCGTTATGGGCCTAAGGGCTTCTTTCTGATATCTGTTCTGGGCTAAGGCCAACTTAATCCGTTTCTATGGTTTGAGCTGATATAGGCTATGGTTGGGTTAATTTACACACTGAGTTTCCCCAAACTCACCTTTATTTCATCCACGCAGGTAATCCCCAACCATAGTGGGCTTGGACCTGAGAGGGATTCGGAGTGGCCACACGTTCTGTAAATTTTGGTTTTCTTCTGGTGAATTGGACTTTTTATTTAATTATTTTTATGGTTTTAATGTTTTGCTAGTATAGATATGATGATATTTTTTTATCGTTGAATTTGAATAGCTCTAGGGCCCATTTTTTTTAAAAAAATAGTTACTTGATTTCAAAATATCACGATAACAAAGCAAAGCTTCTGCAACGAAAACGATTTCCAAAGTTAATAACTTTTTAAACGGACCTAAACGAATTGGTTTTCTAAGAACATTTCCCTAAGTTAAGGTGTGGCAATGGCGGTGTGCATGTCTAGGATTGGATCCGAAGGGAGCTTGGTACTTAAGCAGTCTAATGGACTCACCTTCTCTTTTCCGGTATCCTACCTGGTGCACAGCTTCCATTCACTTTAACCTATAATGAGATTAACCTTTAAAACACTAAGTAAGTTTTTCTAGATCAATAATATAAAATTTTTTTAACGCTTCGATGTGGACGTCGGATTCGGTCATAACGTCTAGGCTGGGTTTGGGGTGTTACAGATGGTATGGATGATATTGGGCCACTAATCAAGTTTTCATCATGGATAATTGCACCAAGTCCTTGGTTTTATTACACCTTAAGTGCTTGTTAAAATCTATAATCAAATCCCACTAGTTTGGTCACCTAATAATTTAATCTCTGTAAGATAATTACATCCTATCTAATTTAATCAATTAACAATTCAATCTTATAAGTTTGTATATGATACATAAACTCACTCACTAAAGTTCTCGGATTAACTTGACTTAAAAATTTGACATTGAAACCAGCTTTCCAAACCTCCATGAAAATTAGTTCATTACATGAATAAATTAAGCATTTGAAATACATGAACTTGATTAATGGAAAGTATATTTTGCTAAGAATTATTTGGACCTGTGTTCTTCTCTAACAGCCCATTTTTGGGTCAAGTTAAAATAGTGGTTTTGGAACCACAAATCTGAAGTAGAAATATTTATTTTTATTATTTCTTTAAAGTCCACAGTATGATTGAATGATTGTGTGAAAATTTCATTAAGAAATTTTATCGATAGAGTGTCCAATTTGACTAATAGGACTAAATTGTAATAGGTGCAAAATGTGTGTTCTAGAAGCTAGAGGTGTCTAATTGAAATGAAATTTTAAATTGGAGGTCCTTAAATGCTAATTAGACCATTATAAGACGGACAAAAATGGACATGATTAGATAAAATTTCAAAGTTTTAAGTGAAGGGCATTTTGGTCATTTGATAAATAAAGACAAATAAAACTAATAAAAAGATGTCATCTTCTCCAATTTAGTGTCCCCAATGGCCAAATTTCTCAAGAGAAGACATAACTAAGGCTTGGCCACTTTCAAGCTCGATTGTAAGTCCGTTCTTGTCCCATTTTTAATGATTTTTATATTTTTGAGATCGATGTAACCTAATCTAGCTATTTCAAGGACTAATTTGAAAAAAAATCAAAGCCTAGAATTTTACCCATGTAGAATATTTGTGCATTTTGATGTCTAATGACTCGATAGTGTGATGATATCTTTGGCTCTTCCAACTCGAGCTAAAGTATAAACCTAAAAGAAATAGAAAAGAGAACACGGAGTAAGCTTCAATGCTTAGTAAGTTTTAAGCAATGCAAACAATTAATTTACATATAGATCGATTATTTCAAATTTTCAAGAAATCATTCCTAGATAATTGCCATTTTGGCCAAGTATCCATGAACATAATGCATATTTAGCAAATTCACCTCACTTGAATCTGAACTCAAATAAAACCAAATATTGAAATCACAAATAAGATCATAAGAACTCGAAAAGAGTCTCATTAACTAGTTTTAACCATGTTTGCAACAAAATCACAAATTCACTACAAGCTGTCTTCCTAAGCAACAGTCACTAAATTATTTATAACTGGAGCTAAGAAACTCCAAATCAAGTGCCGTTAATTTCTCCTGAAAACAGACTCATATATCTTCCATCCATAAAATTTTCAGAATTTTTGGTTTGACCAATCAATACCAGATTTTTATTGAAGTTTTCCCTGTTTCACTATTTGACTATTCTGACCACTCTTCACTACGAATCAACTTTCTCATTATACAGAATTCGAAGTATGTTATCGTTTATTTCATTTGAAACTAGACTCATTAAGGAGTCTAAGTATATAAATTTTATCTTATAATCATCATTGTACAATTTACAATGATTTTCTAAATATAGAACAGAGGATTTCAAAGTCATTTTGACTCTATCTCACGCCACTTCAAATATCTCATTATCTACAATTCTTTTGCTTACACGGTTTCTTTTATAAGAAACTAGACTCATTAAGATTTATGGTGATTTTCCAAAATCATGCTACTGTTGCTGTCCCAAGCAGATTTATTACAAATTTGCTCTTTCACATATTCCTTGCATTCAAATTATCTAAACATGTATATCATGTCATTCAAGATCGAACTCATATAACATAGGCATTAAAATGCTTCAATATCAGCTTTAGTTCAATTGAAACGAATAAAATACAGTATCATATTCACATTTAATTTTCCATGATCGTAATCACCTAAAAATAAAATCATATACTTCCACAAACCTTTCCACAAGGACCAAGGGTTTATATTTGAATACAAACATAGAATCACTTCACATAACTTCACACATTTACTGAATATATCACGATCACATTTATAGTCATAACACTTATTCACAGATGCATCACTTTATATATTTATAATTTAATTCAAATCAAAATCGCATACGAGTACATGATACGTACCTGTCCAACTTAATATGTAATGCACTTTCAATTTGTCAACTTAGTGTAGGATCTTGTAATTGTATACTTTTGTCAAATTCATCGGCACTTGGCACTGCTAGGTATAAAACCGAAAATTATATTACCAAAGACAAAGCTGCGGGACTTTAGCTTGGATACATCTCTAGCACGGAAGCATGGACTTTAGCCCAATACATTTCAGATGTCTTGCATATTTATTCACATGTTAAGACATTTCACATAACATATCACATTAGCAGTTCAATTGCTTCATTCGAATATAAGCACAAAATGTACACCTACCGTTTAACTTTCGGTTCAATAATCATACACAAGGAACACATAATCTTTTCACTATCCTAGTTTCACTTTTAATAACCATTCGGCTATATGCCATATTCACAAATTATTTCACACACAACCTCGATCAAGTAGGAACAATAGTCACAATTCTTCTATTATACAAATATCCATTCTTTGACTTTGTTTCATAATAGCTGTTCGGTCACCACATATATACCATTCAATTCACCTTCGACTTTATACAAACAAGTACAATAAAATTGTATACACATATTACACACTTTCACATCATCACTTAATAGTCATTCGGCCACATTATATACATAAATCATCCATTTCATATTCGGCTTTATAGCCTAAATTCAATATACTTATTGCAAATCGAACTTGTAAAGGTCAAATAATTACTTATCATATTATATAATATTAAGCGCGCAGCAAATCAAATTTAATTACTTAAGGACTTACCTCGGACAACGATAATCGGAATGAGATAACTAATCGACCACTTTGATTTTCCCCCCGATCCAAATCCGAATTCCACTTTTTCCAATCTAATTAATATCAAAATTAACTCACTTATTCAACATTTCATTAAATTTTATCTAAAGACACATAATTTGGGCATTTTGCATTTTATCCCCTAACATTTCACATTTTTACAATTTAATCCCTATTTCAAAATAACACAAATTACTCAAAATTTCATCAAATCCATGTTAGGCCGAATTTACCTTAGGTCTCTAGCAACCCATTTCTTTTATTTATTTCACATTTTGACCCCTCAATTTACAAATTTCTAAATTTAGTCCTTAATACACATTTTTATAAAAAAAATCACTTAATTAAACATGAAAATCAAACATCAAAGATTTATTATTCATCATCAAACAAAAATTTCATCACATAATAAACAATGGAAAATCTTAAATTCTTCATTAAATCAAAAAATTAAGGCATGGGTTTACTAGTACTCGAAGCAACGATCTCAAAAATGTAAAAATTATAAAAAACCGAGTAAAACACATACCCAAATTAAGCTTTCAAAGTGCCGAATATTCAAAGCTTCCAAACTCATCATTTTCTTTTCACATTCAGCTATGGAGAAAGATGATAGCATAAAAAGACAAAAACACGTGGCTTTTGATTTATTTAATTAAACTTTTTTTTTAACATTTTACCATTTTACCATTAAAATAAATTCATATATACACAAATGCCAAACCAAATATCATCCACTATCTTATAAATCGGCTATTTACCATTTAAGGCCATCATATTAAAATGCCAAGGCCAATTGACACCTTTAACTAATAGCATGCAACTTTTACGTTTTACGCGATTTAGTCTTTTTTATTAAATCAAGCACACAACGATAAAATTTTCGTACGACAATTTCACACATATCAATTCACATACTTTAAACACAGAAAATAATATTAAAATATTTTTTTACTCGGATTCGTGGTCCCGAAACCACTGTTCTTACTAGGGTCTAAACTAGGATGTTACAACTCTCCCCCTTTAGGTATTTTCGTCCCCGAAAATCTTACCGAAAAGTAGATTAAAGATTTGTTTCCACATAGTGTATTTCAAATTCACGTAGGGCTACCCATTTCATATCTATTAAATCTCACGACTAAGATTTTAATCTGTCTTCTGCTATACATCATATTAAACCAAAATTGTTTATAAGCATCTTTCAATTACTTTCATTTTCTGCTTTATTTCGCTGATGATATTAATCTCATGAATCAATTATTTACAAAGCTCGATCCTGAACAACGGAGTTAGATAACTACCACATACAATACCTCATACAATATCACTTTTATACTCACCTGATAATTTGTCAAATAGCAACAATTTTTCTTAGTTACTTTAAAACTTTAAGACATAAGAATAAACAAATATTTCAAGAATTTTCAAAACAACCCTGTACTCATAGCTTATTGTAGTTTCTCCCAGAATTACCATATAAATTTTAGATTTCAATCTAAAATAATGATAACTAGCACCATGTGCAAATTGACAGTCTTTGAAACAAATAACTCACCTGATTTATCAAAAGAGAAATCTATGTGTACGGAAAGACTTATTCAGACAGTTAACAATGATTCAAATAACATCTATCTTTTTTCAATGATAAGAGATAATCCTGATACACAATTCATCAAAATTCTATTTCACCATTATTCAGATGTCAAAGCATGCTGAAGTAGTCCTGAAGATGCTTAATAGTTAACTTTAACCTGTTAAAATCTCAGACATTTAAATGCGAGGTCAGAAATATTACGTTTTATACCTATTATCAATACCACTTTCTCATATTATCGTGCCTCTTATTACTCCTGTATAAACAGTCTAATTGACAGTATGAGCCTTTTGGAACAATGGTTATACAATCTCAAACTTCATGGTTTATACACTCTATTTCAAAGCAACAAGCAATCATCACTTTCACATTTGAAATTCTAAATCGGAAATCAATTTAAGCTGAACCCCTTTCTAACTTATAACTTGATAACACCTTTCTAAGCTTCACGAATTCACTTAGTGCATTAATTTAATTTCTAATCCAGCTAACATATAATCATCCATTGATAAGATCAATCACATATTCATCGCTCGTAGAGCACACCAAAGTTTCTTATTCAGATCATTTGAAACTAAAATCATTTCTCTCAGATAATATCATTATCTCACTATTTAACTCTTTAATCTTTCTTTGCAAACTCGTTCTATTTTGTTTCATTGAAACCTTATAATGATATCACTGGTAAGGGGGTGAGGTCGTTAAGCCTCAAAAGGGAGTTTCATATTCGAATACACAGATAAATTCATCACTCATCATCATAGTATTACACACCTTGATTCAAACACTTCATTCAAACATTTCAACTTTTCATCTTGTTACAACATATTTTCACATATCTCAGTTTCACATGCAACTTTATTTCATATGAGTATTAACAAAACATAAGTGAATTTATCACGATTCAAAATTTCATTACCAAATAATTTCTTATCAAACTTCCACATTTAGTCTTGATCATTTGTCAATATTTATCCCATTGAAAAACGTCTTACGGTTTTGAGTACATCGCTTACTTGATGCCATAGTCCAACTATGGTCTTATACTAACTTTGCTCTGCCTATGTTGATGCCTATTTCCGATAGGTCTTACACTAGCTCACCTGTCTCATCTATTGCCATGGTCCAACCATGGTCTTTTCCGTCAATTCATTATTGAACAATCGTACTCATTCCCTGCGTTCTATCCAATTTGATCTTTCATTACCATTTACTTTATACAATCTCATACATCTCTTTACACTGATGCACACGTATCATAAAATTCTTTTCATACCTTTTCAATTCCATCATATCACATATATATTACAATCAGTTCAATATCAATTTCAGATCAATTGATAATAACTCGGTTGGAACACATCATTACCTGAGCAAAATAATTTATAAGAGTCAGGAGACCTCACACTATCACACTTTACTTACGGCATGTATAGCTAGACTCTTACACTTGCTATGTTAGTCCGAGAACCGACTAAATCATAGCTCTGATACCACTAAATGTAACACTCCTAACCTGTAACATCCCGAAATAGGGCCTAAACGGAATAGTGGTTACGAAACCACAAATCTGAGGTAGAAAATTTTATTTTATTATTATTTTGAGGTTCATGATATAATTGCATGATTGTGTGAAAATTTCGTGATGAAATTCTATGCCTAAAGTGTTTAAATTGAAAGTAGGGACTAAATCGAATAAGTTGCAAAATTTGCATTCTAGAAGTTTTTAGTATGAAATTGAATTGAAATATTAATTAGGAGGTCTTAAATAGCAATTTGACCAATTTTAAGTCCATGGACAAACTTAGGACATGGAAGGAATTTTTGGAAAGTTTAGTAGTAAGGGCATTTTGGTCATTTAGTTATTAAAATGAATTAAAAACAAAATTAAAAGCCAATTTTTGTCCATCTTCTTCATTAGGACGAAAATTCAAGGGTTCTCCATAGCTAGGGTTTGTTTCAAGCTTTCAAGCTCCATAGTAAGTGATTTCAAGCCCCGTTTTTAATGTTCTTTACGTTTTCGGAGTCCCGGTAGCTCGATAAAGCTTATGCTAGCAATAATTTAAGTTAGAGTTCATATTTGGAAAAATAACCATAGGTGAAAAGTGTTTATTTTGATGTTTTATGATAGAATATGAGGTCTTAAATTATGTTAGACAACTTGTACTACTCGGTTTTAAGCAAAAACGAGTAAAAGGACTTAATCGGTAAAAATACCTAATAGTCATAAGTGCATGTTAGAGTATGAATTTGATGCTGCCATAGAAGGGAAAAATAACCAGCATGTCATAAAACATAAGAAAATAGGCTGAAGTTTAATTATGAGCTTTGGGGCAAAAGTGTAAATATGCAAAAGTTTAGGGGCAAAAATGTAATTTCTGCAAAGTTTGAGTAAAGGACTGTTTTGATAAATTTTGATATTAAATAAGTTAAATTTGCTATTATAGATCAAGAAGAGCAAAATTCGGGAGTAGATCGGGAAAAGAAAAAGTAAAGGACTAAATTGTAAAGTTTAGTCACATTTTATATCGAGGTAAGTTTACATGAAATAAATGCAATATTCTTTTATTTTACATTATTATTGTCAATTTCAGCATTTATATACTTATTTTATGAGAATATTTAAAGTCAAATTAAAGCGAAGTGACAGAGAAAAAGTATTAGGAAGCCCCGTTTGAACCTTAGGAATGTTAGGATATTGGGGTTGACAGACAGACAGATAGAAATGAGCCATGTAAGTCCATATCAGATATATGGCTTTGGAGACAGGAATGAGCCATGTAAGCCCATATTATATATATGGCATTGGAGACAGGAATAATTCATGTAAGTCCATGTCGAAGACATGGCATGTGACAACCCTAATTTGACCCTAGTCAGAAAGTGGTTTCGGGACCACAAAACTGAGTTATAAAAATAATTATAAACTATGTTTCATGATTTCGAAGTGAGCAAATACGAATGTGAAAATTTCAAGCTTCGATTTGGTCATTTGCATGTGAATTTATTCAATAGGACTAAAATATGACACTTTTGAAATGTGATAGGCTAATTTTGAGTGAGTAGATAATGCATGTGTTTAAAGGAATGGTTTTGCATGTTAAATTGCCCATTTTGAGCTAGTGGCCGGCCATGTACTAATCATGTTATAAAATATGAATTTTATATTGGTTTTATTTAGCTAATTGATAAAATAACATGAAGTAATGAAATAAAATAAAGAATTAAAATAGCTAGTGGGTGAAAATAACAAAGTTAACACCTTGTTCATCCCAAAACCGAATGTGAAGGAGAGTTGGGGAGAAGAACCATTCGGTCACTAAAATCATCTTCAAGGTATGAGATTCATGTGATTTTTTTTTTTTTTTGAATTGCTTGATAAATTTGAACTATTGCCAAGTTCTTTAGGTAACCCATGTTAGAGATTTTGATATTATGATGTCTAGCACTTTCGCCATGATAGTTGAGGATTAGGGATTTTATTTCTTGTTGAATTGGATGATTCTTGGTGTGTGAGTGTTTGAACTAGCTAAGGATCAAAAGAAAAGATGCAAGGTACAAGAAGAAAGGATCGGCTACTATGGTTGATGCTAATGCCGAATGTGAAAATGCTATATGTGGATAATATATGTGATTTGAGTTGATAATGTGAAAAGAATATGAAGTTATATTATAATTGATTAGGTATTAAGTTAAAATTCTGCTAAAATTTCCATTTCTTTAGCTTGAATATGTGAATGATCATTGAAGAGTTTGTGGATGGATATAGGTGAACTTGGTAAGAGCATTCGGCATAGTGTATAATGATATAAAGATGTTAGAAATTATTTTGATTAGGAGTATGTATAATTAAGCATATAATAGGCCTCAACATGGAAATGCATATTCGGCCATAGGAGAAAAAAAAAATTTGGTGTTGCATACATTCGGTTAGGGGCAAGCATATTGCTGCTTTTGTCTTGGCCTACACAATCGGCTAAAGGAGAGTATGGGTTAATATGTTGAATTGATTCGTGGTTTCATATATAGGTGACTCTAATGTCTAATGTATATATATATATATATGGGCTAAATGCCTTGAGTTCCTCTTTTCGATACTTAAGTGACTAAATCAATTTATTTGTTAAATTAAGCTCAAGAGCAAAGGGGAGCTAAATCCGATAAAGGGAAGGAAAAAGTGGTCGAATAGTCATCGGAGTCGTACGACAACATCCGGGGTAAGTTTTCGAGTAACGAGACTTAGTTTACGATTTGATTAAGTCATAATGTATGAGCATAACAAATATAGGGCGATATGATGATTCTACTTGAATTATTTGATGAGTTACTTAGTCTATTCGTATGAAGGGTAACCGTATGTGTATGGAGATCGTGTCGTAAAGCAAACTAAACCATGCTGTTTGTATGTGGCTAGTGAGCCGAAAAGGGGATTGCTTGATATGTGAATTGTGTTTGAAACTTATTATGAAAATGAAAAATAGATGTGTCGTGAATTATTTATATGTACATGAATATTTGGATGTTAACCGGGCTAAGTCCCGAAGGCTTTTGTGCGAGTTGTTAGTGCCGGGCTAAGCCCGAAGGCATTTGTGCGAGTTACTATATCCGGGCTATGTCCCGATGGCTTTAGTGCGAGTTACTATATCCGGGCTACGTCCCGAAGGCCTTTGTGCAAAATTACTATATCCGGCTATGTCCCGAAGGCATTCAATGCGAGAACTATACCCGGTTAAACCCCGAAGGTACTTGGCTTGAGAATGAGTGATCATGCTGCTATAGTTTAAATTAAAATGCTCGTGAAATCCCAGCGATGAGGTATGTTTCGTATGTGCATTGATTTAGATAATTCCTTGCAAATAATACTCACTCAGTCGATAAATGAGCTATCGGTCTTTGGTTAAGTTAATCTTTTGTGTATGAATAGAAAGGTTGGTAATATGGAATAAGTAGGATATTGAGAATATGTGCATATGAAATTATCCGTTTAGCTATACAATGTTACATTATAGTTGTGTTTAACTTCATAGCTCAAAACTTACTAAGCATTAAAATGCTTACTCCGCTTTCCTTGAATCTCCGTTTTATAGATTTTGGCTCATCCACCATCGACTCTGGATTGTCGAAGTTGAAGTCGCCCACACTATCAGCACTCCTTTTTGGTATATTTTTGGTTGAACTTTGAAATGGCATGTATAGGACTATTTCTTTTTGTTTGATGGTCATGCAACTTTTGGAATTGTATAAATTTGGTTAGCCATGCGAAAATGGCTTGTGTTCATATTCGAACATAATGTTATAATCATCGTGTATGTATATGGTTATCGAGAAGTACGGATATGTTTGGCAATGGTTGACCATTGGGATGGTTAATCACAATTATAAATTGTGTTATGTATGCTATCGGATTAGTTAAGTCTTGGAAACTAGGAAATAGGTAAAGTCTACCCTAAAGTCAGATATTGACAGCATCAATGGGGTAAATTTGAAAAATCGCTAAAATTTGTAAGTATGGAGTTAATTAGTGGATAAATTATGTAATCGAACCTTGATGAATCTACTTTCTTATGGAAGAAACGAAACGGTCAAATGAGTCATATGTTAAGAGATATTTAGGTTTTCATGAAACAGGGCCAGAGCGATTTCTGGATCCCCTATTTTGACTTTGAAAATTTGTTATAAATTAACCAGAGATAATTAGAAGTCATGCCCCATATGTGCAAATTCCTTATTGAGTCTAGTTTCTTTAGAAACAAACGGCATAAGATTTGAAGCCCTGTATAGGAAGATACTTAAGTTGTAATGCATGAAGGTCTGTGTAGTCGAACCCTGTAACTAGGGGGACTTAATCTAATAAACTGTACCGTTTGGCCTGATCAAAAATTCTAGAAAAAAATGTGTAGATATATACATGAGTCTAGTTTCAGGGAAAATTTACGGATTAAGTTTTCGAGCTTCGGAACTCGAGATATGATTTTTAAAGTGGTCGTGATGCAGTTAGCCAGCATGTCTGAAATTTAAAAAAAAAAAAAAATGAACCGTAAAGCCAATGAAGTAAGTTCAGTAAATACCTCGTTTTCAATCCCGTAACGGTCTCTGTCCGGCGTTACATTTATTGGTATCGAGCACGGTTTAGTCGATTCTAGGACTACCGTAATATGTTTGGGTCTAGCTATACATGCCATTTTGTGATTATTTGATAGTGTGGTGATTTCTGACAATTGAAAATGTGTTTATTATAGTAATGGATCCCGATCCCGACCGAGCGGTAGCTGATGACCTTGAGAGTGTAGCGCCTGCTCCTGCACTAGGGACAGCTCCGGCGAACTCTCAACCTATTGCTAGTAATCCGAATGATGAAGCTAGACAAGCTTTCTATAAGCGTGATGAATGATTGGTTCAACCAATACATTCGAACTAATACGGCTATACCACAACCTCCATTCCCGACTAATGCCACCCCCGCACCTACAATACCTCCGGCAACTGACCAAATAAGGTCAAGTAAACCCCAGCTTGACAAGATTCAAAACACGGCTACTCAATTTAAGGCTGAGATAGCGGCGATGCCGAGCAAGCTAAATTTTGGTTGGATAATACTATCCGGTACTTGATGAACTATCTTGCACACCAAGAATGCCTAAAGTGTACTATCTCTCCGCTACGTGATTCTCGCCTACTATTGGTGGAATACGTTGATTTCAAGTGCCCAGAGAGCGGGTAACTTGGGAGTTTTTCCAAACCGAGTTTCAAAAAAAGTATATCAGCCAGAGATTTATTGATCAAAAACGAAAGGAATTTCTTGAACTTAAACAAGGTTCTATGACGGTTACTGATTATGAGCGAAAGTTTGTGAGGCTTAGCCGATACGCTCGAGAATGTGTTTCTTCAGAAGCTATAATGTGTAAACGTTTTGAAGATGGTTTGAACGAAGATATAAAGTTGTATGTTGGTGTTCTAGAAATCGAGAGTTTCGTAGTACTTGTCGAACGAGCTTGCAAAGCCGAAGAGCTCAAAGAAGGAGAAAAGAAAAGCCAAATGGGAACCAACGAGTTTCATAAGAGATATTCGGGAAACCCTTTCAACAATCATCGAAGAGGTTTAGAGATGATTCTGCCGATCCAAAGACACTTGGGTTTTTCCAGCGAGATCGCGAACGACCCCCTGAGTACGCGAGTCACTTCATTGCGCCGTAGGAAATGATCGCGGGGCGGTCGAGTGTCGACATTGTGGTAAATGGCATTCGGGAGTTGTAGATTCCATGATCGCTCTCGCTATAAAGTGTGGATCAGTGACCACTTTATTAAGGATTGCCCGAGACTATCTCGGAAGAATGTAAAGCGAGAGCGGAAACCGGGTGCTACTCTCGCTCGAGGTAGACCATCTAAAAATGCGGGGATGCTAGCGGTGGTCGAGAGGATCTAGAGATGCTACAACTAGATCTCGAGGCTCGTGCTCTCGCTAGAGCTTACGCTATCTGCCATAGCGAGGATGCTTCCTCGCGGATGTTATTACCGATATTTTTACTCTCTCCGATACTAATGTGATTGCTTTGATTGACCCTGGTTCTACTCATTCTTATATATGTGAAACCTTAGCATCCAGTAAGACTCTACCTGTTGAGTCTACTGAGTTTGTAATTCGGGTGTCAAATCCCTTGGGTCGTTACGTACTTGTCGACAAAGTGTGCAAGAAATGCCCCTAGTAATCCGAGGTTCTGTTTTTACCGATTTGATGCTTTTACCGTTTGACGAATTTGATGTTATCCTCGGTATGGATTGGTTGACCGTACATGACGCAATTGTAAATTGCAAAAGAAAAACCATCGATTTGAAGTGTGCAAATAACAAGATAATCCGAGTCGAGTCTGCTGACTTGAATAGGTTACCAGCTGTAATATCGTCGATGCTGGCTCAGAAATGTGTAAGAAAGGGATGTGAAACATACCTTGCGTATGTACTTGATGACAAAGAGTTAGAAAAGAAGCTCGAATGCATGCTGCTTGGTTTGTGAATACCCTGATGTTTTTCCCGAGAAATTACCGGTTTACCACTGTTCGGAGGTAGAGTTTGGCATTGAGCTGATGCCTGGGACTACACCGATTTCGATAGCTCCGTATCGTATGGCACCAACGGAATTAAAGGAACTGAAAGCTCAGTTGCAAGAGTTGACGGATAAAGGTTTCGCTCGACCAAGTTTTTCACCTTGGGGTGCACCAGTATTGTTTGTGAAAAAGAAGGACGGAACTATGAGGTTGTGCATTGACTATCGTCAGCTGAATAAAGCAACGATAAAGAATAAATATCCGTTACCGCGTATTGATGATTTGTTTAACCAACTGAAGGGAGCCTCGGTGTTTTCAAAGATAGATTTGAGATCGGGTTATTATCAGCTGCGAGTTCGAGATTCGGATATACCCAAAACTGCCTTTAGAACGAGATACGGCCACTATGAGTTCTTAGTGATGCCGTTTGGGCTCACCAATGCCCCTGCGGTATTTATGGATTTGATGAATCGGATCTTCAGACAGTATTTGGACCGGTTCGTAGTTGTGTTTATTGATGACATCTTAGTCTATTCAAGGGATGAGACCGAACATGCTGAGCACCTGAGATTAGTGTTGCGAATTTTACGGGATAAACAGTTATATGCTAAGTTCAGTAAGTGTGAGTTCTGTTAAGAGAAGTTAGTTTTTTGGGTCATGTGGTATCTGCATCGGGTATTCGAGTTGATCCGAATAAAATTTCAGCCATACTTAACTGGAAGCCTCCGAGAAACATTACTGAGGTTCGAAGCTTTTTGGGACTTGCTGGTTACTACCGAAGATTTGTAAAAGGTTTCTCGATGATAGCCACGCCAATGACGAAGCTACTTCAAAAGGATGTTAAGTTCGAATGGACGGAAAAGTGTCAGAAAAGTTTTGATCAACTGAAAACTTATTTGACTGAAGCTCCAATTTTAGTGCAAACGAGAATCGTAGCAAAGAATTTGTCATTTATAGTGATGCCTCCCTACTTGGGTTGGGTTGTGTATTGATGCAAGAAGGTCGAGTTGTAGCATATGCGTCGAGACAATTAAAGCCACATGAGAAAAATTATCCACCCATGATCTCGAATTAGCCGCCATCGTTTTTGCTTTGAAAATATGGCGACATTACTTATTTGGTGAGAAGTGCCATGTATTTTCTGATCACAAAAGTCTCAAATATTTGATGACCCAAAGAGACTTAAATCTACGACAAAGACGTTGGCTCGAGTTGTTAAAAGATTATGAACTTGTCATTGACTATCACCCGAAAGGCTAATGTGGTTGCGGATGCCTTAAGTCGTAAATCACTTTGTTTGCTTTACGAGCAATGAATGTACATTTGTCTATTTTACCCAAATGTGTTAGTGGCGAATTAAAGACCAAACCACTGTTGATTCATCAAATTCGTGAAGCTCAGAAAATTGATGAAGAATTGGTTGCAAAGCGGGCTGAATGTGTTTCGAGTATGGAATCAGAGTTTCAAGTTGATGATGACGATTGTTTGAGGTTCAGAAGTCGGTTGTGTGTTCCGAGAAATTCAGAACTTATTTCGACGATTCTGAACGAAGCTCATTGTAGCCGAATGGCAATTCACCCGGGAAGTACGAAAATGTACAACGACTTGAGACGTCAGTTTTGGTGGCATGGCATGAAAAGAGACATTTCTGATTTTGTTTCGAAGTGTTTAATATGTCAACAAGTGAAAGCGGAACATCAAGTGCCTACAGGTTTACTTCAGCCGATCATGATACCTGAATGGAAATGGGATCGAGTTACAATGGATTTTGTATCAGGGTTGCCATTGTCGGCAAGTAAGAAAGATGGGATTTGGGTTGTTGTTGATAGACTGACTACATCGGCTCATTTTATTCCCGTACGTATGGATTATTCATTGGATAAATTAGCTGAATTGCATGTTTCTCAGATTGTAAGATTGCACGGGGTACCTATTTCTATTGTGTCGGATAGAGATCCGAGATTCACCTCGCGATTTTGGAAGAAACTGCAAGAAGCTTTGGGTACTAAGTTGCATTTTAGCACCGCTTTTCATCCACAGACTGATGGTCAATCCGAACGGATAATTCAGATACTCGAGGATATGTTGAGATGTTGTATCCTTGAGTTTAGTGGTTCATGGGAACGGTATTTGTCTTTGATTGAATTCGCTTACAACAATAGTTTTCAATCAAGTATTAAGATGGCACCTTACGAGGTTTTGTACGGTCGTAAATGCCGTACACCATTGTTTTGGACCGAGCTTGGTGAAAGTAAAATTTTCTGAGTTGATTTGATTAAAGATCTTTGGCGCGAAAAGTAAAAATAATTCATGAGAGCACAAGGCGACCTCGGATCGTCAGAAGTCGTATGCGGATTTAAAACGAAGAGATATTGAGTATCAGGTGGGAGACAAAGTACTTCTTAAAGTTTCACCTTGGAAAAAGATACTAAGATTTGGCCGTAAGGGCAAACTGAGTCCGAGGTTCATAGGGCCGTATGAGATATCCGAACGGGTTGGTCCAGTGGCATATAGATTGATTTTACCCCCTTATCTCGATAAGATTCACAACGTTTTTCATGTTTCAATGCTTCGACGTTACAGATCTGATCCTTCGCACATAATACATCCCTCCGAGGTTGAAATTCAAGCCAATATGAGTTATGAAGAAGAACCAATTCGTATCCTAGCTAGTGAAGTGAAAGAGTTGAGAAACAAAAAGGTTCCTTTAGTAAAGGTGTTATGGCTCAAACACGGAATTGAGGAAGCTACTTGGGAAACTGAAACATCTATGAAGGAACGATATCCAAATTTATTCATCGGTAAGATTTTGGGGACGAAAATTTCTTAAGTGGGGAGAGTTGTGACAACCCTAATTTGACCTAGTCGAGTCGAAAGTGGTTTCGGGACCACAAAACGAGTTATAAAAATAATTATAAACTATGTTTCATGATTTCGAAGTGAGCAAATACGAATGTGAAAATTTCAAGCTTCGATTTGGTCATTTGCATGTGAATTTATTCAATAGGACTAAAATATGACACTTTTGAAATGTGATAGGCTAATTTTGAGTGAGTAGATAATGCATGTGTTTAAAGGAATGGTTTTGCATGTTAAATTGCCCATTTTGAGCTAGTGGCCGGCCATGTACTAATCATGTTATAAAATATGAATTTTATATTGGTTTTATTTAGCTAATTGATAAAATAACATGAAGTAATGAAATAAAATAAAGAATTAAAATAGCTAGTGGGTGAAAATAACAAAGTTAACACCTTGTTCATCCCAAAAACCGAATGTGAAGGAGAGTTGGGGAGAAGAACCATTCGGTCACTAAAATCATCTTCAAGGTATGAGATTCATGTGATTTTTTTTTTTTTTTTTGAATTGCTTGATAAATTTGAACTATTGCCAAGTTCTTTAGGTAACCCATGTTAGAGATTTTGATATTATGATGTCTAGCACTTTCGGCCATGATAGTTGAGGATTAGGGATTTTATTTCTTGTTGAATTGGATGATTCTTGGTGTGTGAGTGTTTGAACTAGCTAAGGATCAAAAGAAAAGATGCAAGGTACAAGAAGAAAGGATCGGCTACTATGGTTGATGCTAATGCCGAATGTGAAAATGCTATATGTGGATAATATATGTGATTTGAGTTGATAATGTGAAAAGAATATGAAGTTATATTATAATTGATTAGGTATTAAGTTAAAATTCTGCTAAAATTTCCATTTCTTTAGCCGAATATGTGAATGATCATTGAAGAGTTTGTGGATGGATATAGGTGAACTTGGTAAGAGCATTCGGCATAGTGTATAATGATATAAAGATGTTAGAAATTATTTTGATTAGGAGTATGTATAATTAAGCATATAATAGGCCTCAACATGGAAATGCATATTCGGCCATAGGAGAAAAAAAATTTGGTGTTGCATACATTCGGTTAGGGGCAAGCATATTGATGCTTTTGTCTTGGCCTACACAATCGGCTAAAGGAGAGTATGGGTTAATATGTTGAATTGATTCGTGGTTTCATATATAGGTGACTCTAATGTCTAATGTATATATATATATATATGGGCTAAATGCCTTGAGTTCCTCTTTTCGATACTTAAGTGACTAAATCAATTTATTTGTTAAATTAAGCTCAAGAGCAAAGGGGAGCTAAATCCGATAAAGGGAAGGAAAAAGTGGTCGAATAGTCATCGGAGTCGTACGACAACATCCGGGGTAAGTTTTCGAGTAACGAGACTTAGTTTACGATTTGATTAAGTCATAATGTATGAGCATAACAAATATAGGGCGATATGATGATTCTACTTGAATTATTTGATGAGTTACTTAGTCTATTCGTATGAAGGGTAAATCAGATGTGTATGGAGATCGTGTCGTAAAGCAAACTAAACCATGTTTGTTTGTATGTGGCTAGTGAGCCAAAATGGGATTGCTTGATATGTGAATTGTGTTTGAAACTTATTATGAAAATGAAAAATAGATGTGTCGTGAATTATTTATATGTACATGAATATTTGGATGTTAACCGCTAAGTCCCGAAGGCTTTGTGAGAGTTGTTAGTCTTTGGGCTAAGCCCGAAGGCATTTGTGCGAGTTACTATATCCGGGCTATGTCCCGATGGCTTTAGTGCGAGTTGCTATATCCGGGCTACGTCCCGAAGGCCTTTGTGTAAAATTACTATATCCGGCTATGTCCCGAAGGCATTCAATGCGAGAACTATACCCGGTTAAACCCGAAAGGTACTTGGCTTGAGAATGAGTGATCATGCTTGCTATAGTTTAAATTAAAATGCTCGTGAAATCCAAAATGATGAGGTATGTTTCAGTATGTGCATTGATTTAGATAATTCCTTGCAAATAATACTCACTCAGTCGATAAATGAGCTATCGGTCTTTGGTTAAGTTAATCTTTTGTGTATGAATAGAAAGGTTGGTAATATGGAATAAGTAGGATATTGAGAATATGTGCATATGAAATTATCCGTTTAGCTATACAATGTTACATTATAGTTGTGTTTAACTTCATAGCTCAAAACTTACTAAGCATTAAAATGCTTACTCCGTTTTCCTTGAATCTCCGTTTTATAGATTTTGGCTCGTCAGCTATCAGACTCGGGATTGTCGAAGTTGAAGTCGTCCACACTATCAACACTCCTTTTTGGTATATTTTTTGGTTGAACTTTGAAATGGCATGTATAGGACTATTTCTTTTTGTTTGATGGTCATGCAACTTTTGGAATTGTATAAATTTGGTTAGCCATGCGAAAATGGCTTGTGTTCATATTCGAACATAATGTTATAATCATCGTGTATGTATATGGTTATCGAGAAGTACGGATATGTTTGGCAATGGTTGACCATTGGGATGGTTAATCACAATTATAAATTGTGTTATGTATGCTATCGGATTAGTTAAGTCTTGGAAACTAGGAAATAGGTAAAGTCTACCCTAAAGTCAGATATTGACAGCATCAATGGGGTAAATTTGAAAAATCGCTAAAATTTGTAAGTATGGAGTTAATTAGTGGATAAATGAGTCATATGTTAAGAGATATTTAGGTTTTCATGAAACAGGGCCAGAGCGATTTCTGGATCCCCTGTTTTGACTTTGAAAATTTGCTATAAATTAACCAGAGATAATTAGAAGTCATGCCCAATATGTGCAAATTCCTTATTGAGTCTAGTTTCTTTAGAAACAAACGGCATAAGATTTGAAGCCCTGTATAGGAAGATACTTAAGTTGTAATGCATGAAGGTGCATGTGTAGTCGAACCTCAGTAACAAGGGAGACTTAATCTAATAAACTGTACCGTTTGGCCTGATCAAAAATTCTAGAAAAAAATGTGTAGATATATACATGAGTCTAGTTTCAGGGAAAATTTACGGATTAAGTTTTCGAGCTTCGGAACTCGAGATATGATTTTTAAAGTGGTCGTGATGCAGTTAGCCAGCATGTCTGAAATTTTTTTTAAAAAAAAAAGAAATGAACTGTGTAAGCCAATGAAGTAAGTTCGTAAATACCTCGTTTTCAATCCCGGTAACGGTCTCGGGTCCGGGGCGTTACATGGCATTGGCAGGATATTGATAGACAGAAACGACCCTAATATCCTTAGTATTCCGAGTGGCTCAA
This sequence comes from Gossypium anomalum, assembly GCA_025698475.1. Lineage (NCBI taxonomy): Eukaryota > Viridiplantae > Streptophyta > Magnoliopsida > Malvales > Malvaceae > Gossypium > Gossypium anomalum. The sequence continues at coordinate 31,688,853 of CM046963.1, read as the reverse complement.
CGGGTCAAGATACGAGTTAGATTACAGTGAATTAACAGCAAAGGAAAAGTAGATTATATTTATGAAAAAGGAAAGGTCAGATAAGAAAGAAGGTAAGGAAATAAAGAAGAAGATAGAAATTGAGAAGTAAAGAAATTTATGATGTTAGATGATATTATGCATAATTATCCATTATGTTGAATGTTGTGATTTAATTACTTGTAAGCTTACTAAGCCTAGTGCTTAATCTCTTTATTTTCTTCTTCTTATAGTACTTATCTAGCTACTCGGGGATCGAAGGAAACGTCGGAGGCCGATCACACTATCAAAGAAATAACTCGGTATAATTAGACGTTTTGTTTTGTGTATGGCATGTATAGAAACTTAGTTACTTTTAGTATAATATGAACAATGAACGATGTATAAATACTTGCTAGAGATTAGCTAATAAAAATAGCCGATGATATGCATGTTTATTAATATGTATGATTGAATGGTGATTATCACATGAAAGTTATGAAAATGTGAAAGTAACCTAAAAACAGATTCAAACAACAGAAATGACGTGACTTTGAAAAATCACTAAAAATTGTATAAACATATTTTTAAGATGAATAATATATGAAATTAAATCCTATTATGTCTATTTTCTTATGGAATAAGCAAAACAGGTAAAGAAATTATATTTTATGAGATATCTGAGTTTTAGTGAAATAGGGTCGAGAAATTTCTAGATCCCCTGTTTCAACTTTGGAAATTCACCATAAATTGTACAAAAGTAATTAGGTGGTGTAATTTATATGGTTAGAATCCTTATTGAATCTAGTTTTAATAGAAACAAACGATATAGTTATATTAATTTTGTATATGAGAAAGGTGGTTCGTAGTAAGTAGAGGTCAAGCATCAATTCTCAAACAGGGTAAATTTAACTAATAAACTGTACTAATTGGCTAAGTCAAAAATTCTAGAAAAAATTAGTGGATATATATATGATTCTAGTTTCAGGAAAAATTTACGGATCTAAATCTTGAGTTTCAAAACTCAAGATATGAATTTTTAAGCGACTACAACGCAGAATAACAAAGATATTCAAAAGTTTAAATAAAGATCTTAAAATTATTTAAGTGATAGATTAAGTTTAGTAATGCCTCGTGCTCGATTTTGGCAACAATCTCGGGTAAGGGGTGTTACATTTATTGGTATCGAGCAGTTTAGTCGGTTCTCTAACAGTTAGTGTGAGTAAAATTCTAGCTATACATGCCATACACCAGTATTTTGATAGTGTGACGACTCTTGACGATTTTAAATATTTTGTTTTATAGTAATCGATCCCGAGCGAGCTGGTGATGATGATGTAGAAATGTAATGCGCTGCTCATGAAAGGCGGCAAACGCCATCGGAGAATAGACCAAAGAACTGCTGATCGAGGAGGAGTGGCTCGAGAAGCTCTCTTCCAAGCTTTGAATGATTGGTTTGCCGAGTTCATTCGTGCACGAATCCGGCAGATTAGACCTCCACCCCATGATTCTCAAAGCTACCCATGTAGCTCAAGCTTCCCAATCACAAGTAATGCGTGATAAGAGAAAAGCCACCATTGATAGAATCAGAAACAAGGGGCGAAAGAGTTTGGCGACAAAAGATGATGATGCGAAAAGAGCAGAATTTTGGTTAGAAAATACTATCGAGTCTTTGACGAACTATCTTGTACACCCGAGGAATGTATGAAATGTGTAGTATCACTTCTTAGAGACTCACCTACTCACTGGTGGAAGACACTTATATCGGTTGTACCAAAGGAGAGGGTCACTTGGGATTTCTTTCAGAGGAATTTCGTAAAAGTACATCATCCAGAGGTTTATTGACCGTAAGAGAAAAGAATTCTGGAATTGAAACAAGGCAATATGACAAATGGCGATTATGAGCGTGAATTTGTCGGGCTCAGATAAATATGCTCAAGAATGTGTGTCCACAGAGGCTATCATGTGTAAAAGGTTTGAGGATGGGTTAAATGATGATATCCGATGTCAAGTGGGTGTTCTAGAAATAAAAGAGCTCGTTATTTTAGTTGAGAGAGCCTGTATGCGCGGAGGAGTTGTTAAAAAGAAAAGGTAAAGTTGAGACAGAGACACAAGATACAAAGAAGAGACAGATGAGTAGGTCATTTCTGGCTACATCCAAGAGGCCCAAAGAGTTTTCTACCGGATCTAGCTTTTCACAGGCAAGCTAGTCGAGAATAGAGGTAGCGATTTAAAGATCCGAAGGCTCGCACCACCTCATTGCGAGTGTAGGTAATGTCGATGAGGGTAGATCGTGGTGTCCACAGTGTGGTAGACTTCATTATGGTCCTTGTCGGGCAAAGTAAAATGTTTGCTATAAATGTAGTGCTCCGGATCATTTTGTACGAGAATGTCCGTAAGTGGCTAGCCGAGAAGTAATACTGAGTGCTAGATCCGGAAATGCTCCTACTAAAGGCGGACCACCGAGGCAACCGAGAGTAGAAGCGAAATGTGAGGTACCTCTAGAGATTCGATTGTGAGACCGGATGCTAGAGCCCCGCAAGGACTTATGTTATTCGTGGCACGCGAAGAGGCATCCTTCCCCGATGTGATTATGGGTACATTTTCTCTACATAATATTAATGTCATGGCTCTGATTGATCCGGGTTCGACTCATTCTTATGTTTGTATGAAATTGATGTCTAGTATAAGTATGCCTATAGAATCTCTGAATTTGTGATCAAAGTATCGAACCCATTAGGCAAGCATGTATTAGTAGATAAAGTATGTAGAAATTGTCCTTTGATGATTAGAGGTTCTTGTTTTTCCTACCGATCTCATGCTATTGCCATTTGATGAGTTTGATGTGATTCTTGGTATGGATTGGTGACTACACATGATGTGATAGTGAATTGTAGAAAGAAATTCATTGAGTTGAAGTGTGAAAATGGTGAAATTCTTGGGTTAATTCGGAAGAGTCGATAGTTCATTTCCCATAATTTCTGTTATGTCCGCTCGTAAATGTTTGAGAAAAGGGTATGAAGCTTATCTTGCTTTTGTGTTGAACACTAAAAACCCAGAATTAAAAATTGAGTCGAAGCTGTGGGTATGTGAGTTTCCGATGTGTTTCCTAAGAACTACCGTGCTTACCTCCCATTAGAGAAGTTGAGTTTGGTATTGAGTTGATTCCAGTACCACGCCCATTTCTATTGCTCCTTATAGAATGGCTCGTTGGAATTGAAAGAATTGAAAGCTCGATTCTGAGGAATTAACAGATAAAGGATTTGTAAGACCCAGTAGTTCACCATGGGGTGCACCAGTGCTATTTGTGAAAAAAAGACGGATCGATGCGGTTGTGCATAGATTATCGGCAACTTAACAAGGTAACAGAAAAAGAACAAGTATCCATTGCCTAGAATTGATGATTTGTTTGATCAATTGAAGGAGCTCTCAGTATTCTCCAAGATAGATTTGAGATCCTGATACTATCGATTTCTATGAGTTAAAGAGTCGATGTCCCAAGATCGCTTTCGGACTAGGTATGGTCATTATGAGTTCCTTGTGATGCCATTTGGCTTGACTAATGCTCCCGCCATTTTATGGACTTAATGAACTGAATTTTCAGACCGTGCTTGGATAAGTTTGTAGTTGTGTTCATTGATGATATCTTGATTTATTCTCATGATGAGACCGAGCATGCGAGCATTTGAGAACGATTTACTGATTCGAGAGATAATCGATTTGTATGCCAAGTTCAAAGAAAAGTGAATTACAGTTTACGAGAAGTTGGTTTTCTTGGACATATTGTCTCAGTGAAGGTATTAAGGTTGATCCAAGCAAGATTTCACTATTGTGGATTGGAAGCCTCCTAAAATGCATCGAAGTTAGAAGTTTTCTTGGTCTTGCTGGATATTATAGACGATTTGTAAAGGGATTTTCCATGATAGCTACCCCACGACAAGATTACTACGAAAGGATATCAAGTTTGAATGGATGAGAAGTGTCAACGAGTTTTGACAAGTTAAAAACATTATTGACTAAAGCTCCTATTTTAGTACAACGAACCAGTAAGGAGTTTGTGATTTACGAGTGATGCGTCCATGAATGGACTTGGTTGTGTACTTATGCAGAAGGGAAGGTAATTGCTTATGCCTCTAGACAATGGAAGCCACATGAGAAGAACTATCGACACATGATTTAGAGCTAGCCGCCATTATTTTTATGTTGAAGATTTGAGACATCATTTGTATGGTGAAAGGTGCCGAATATTTACCGATCATAAAAGCTTGAAATACTTGATGACTCAAAAGAATTGAATTTGAGGCAAAGAAGATGGTTGGAATTGCTTAAAGATTACGAGTTAGTGATTGATTATCACCTGTAAGGCAAATGTAGTTCTTGACGCTCTAAGCGAGAAACTTTTATTTACATTACGAGCTTTGAATACCAATTTAGCCATGTCAAATGATGGTTCTATTTTAGCTGAATTTAGAGCTAAACCGGTATTTCTTGAAGAGATTTGTGAAGCTCAAAAAGATGATAATGAGTTACAAGCTAAAAGAGTTCAATGCGAGTCGGGCATAGAATCGATTTACGGATTGGTTACGATGGTCGTTTGATGTTTAGAGACGAAATTTGTGTACCAAAGAATGATGAGCTTATTCGAAAGATTTTACAGAAGCACATAGCGGTTCTTTATCTATTCATCCAGGCAGTACAAAAATGTATAACGATTTGAAGAAATTGTATTGGTGGGTAGGAATGAAAAGAGACATTTCAGAGTTTGTTTCTAGATGCTTGATTTGTCAATAGGTAAAGGCCGAACATCAGGTACCCTCAGATTATTGCAACTGTGCTAGTTAGGAATGGAAATGGGACAGAGTTACTATGGATTTTGTGACAGGGTTGCCGTTAACAATGAAAAAGAAAGATGCAATATGGGTTGTGATTGATAAGCTAACTAAGTCGGCTCATTTTATCCCAATTCGTATGGATTACTCACTTGACAAGTTGGTGAGTTATATATTTGAGAGATAGTTAGACTACATGGAGTGCCATTATCGATCATTTCAGATGAGATCCAAGATTTACTTCACGGTTCGGAAGAAGTTACAAGAGGCTTTAGGCACGGTTGAGTTTTAGTACTGACTTTCCATCCTCAAACCGATCGGTCGATCGAGAGAGTTATTCAGTACTTGAAGATATGCTTAGATGTTGTGTATTGGAATTTCAAGGCGATTGGGAAAAATATTTACCATTAGTAGAGTTTGCCTACAATAATAGTTATCAATCGAGTTTGAAGATGGCACCTTATGAAGCTTTGTATGGACGTAAATGTCGCACACCTTTGTATTGGACGGAGCTTAAGGAAAATCGATTTCTGGGGTTGATCTAGTTAAGAAAAAGAAGAGAAAGTAAAAATCATCGAGATTGCTTAAAAGCACCTCGACACGCACAAAAGTCGTATGCGATTTGAAGAGAAAAGGGATTGAGTATCAAGTTGGTGACAAAGTTTTTTTGAAAGTATCCCCGTGGAAGAAAGTTCTCAGATTTGGCAAGAAAGGCAAACTAAGTCCACGTTTTATTGGACCGTTTGAAGTGATTGAGAGAGTCGGACCATTAGCATATCGGCTAGCCTTGCCGATTGAGTTAGAGAAGATTCATAATGTATTTCATGTGTCTATGCTACGTCGTTATCATTCAGATCCGTCACATGTAATTTCCCAGACAGAGGTTGAGATTCAGCCAGACATGACTTACGGTGAAGAACCAGTAAAGATTCTAGCTCGAGAGGTAAAGTAATTAAGGAACAAGAGTATTGCACTTGTGAAAGTACTATGGAATAGGCATGGGGTAGACGAGGCTACATGGGAACCCGAAGAGGCTACGCGAAAACAGTACCCAAATCTTTTCACAGGTAAGATTTTCGGGGACGAAAATCCCTAAAGGGGGGGAGAAATGTAACATCCCGAAATAGGGCCTAAACGGAATAGTGGTTGCGAAACCACAAATTTGAGGTAGAAAATTTTATTTTATTATTATTTTGAGGTTCATGATATAATTGCATGATTGTGTGAAAATTTCGTGATGAAATTCTATGCCTAAAGTGTTTAAATTGAAAGTAGGGACTAAATCGAATAAGTTGCAAAATTTGCATTCTAGAAGTTTTTAGTATGAAATTGAATTGAAATATTAATTAGGAGGTCTTAAATAGCAATTTGACCAATTTTAAGTTCATGGACAAAATTAGGACATGGAAGGAATTTTTGGAAAGTTTAGTAGTAAGGGCATTTTGGTCATTTAGTTATTAAAATGAATTAAAAACAAATTAAAAGCCAATTTTTGTCCATCTTCTTCATTAGGACGAAAATTCAAGGGTTCTCCATAGCTAGGGTTTGTTTCAAGCTTTCAAGCTCCATAGTAAGTGATTTCAAGCCCGTTTTTAATGTTCTTTACGCTTTTAGTCCCTGCTTCGATAAAGCTTATGCTAGCAATAATTTAAGTTAGAGTTCATATTTGGAAAAATACCCATAGGTGAAAAGTGTTTATTTTGATGTTTTATGATAGAATATGAGGTCTTAAATTATGTTAGACAACTTGTACTACTCGGTTTTAAGCAAAAACGAGTAAAGGACTTAATCGGTAAAAATACCTAATAGTCATAAGTGCATGTTAGAGTATGAATTTGATGCTGCCATAGAAGGAAAAATAACCAGCATGTCATAAAACATAAGAAAATAGGCTGAAGTTTAATTTATGAGCTTTGGGGCAAAAGTGTAAATATGCAAAAGTTTAGGGGCAAAAATGTAATTTCTGCAAAGTTTGAGTAAAGGACTGTTTTGATAAATTTTGATATTAAATAAGTTAAATTTGCTATTATAGATCAAGAAGAGCGAAATTCGGGAGTAGATCGGGAAAAGAAAAAGTAAAGGACTAAATTGTAAAGTTTAGTCACATTTTGTATCGAGTAAGTTCTGATAAATAAATGCAATATTCTTTTATTTTACATTATTATTGTCAATTTCCAGCATTTATATACTTATTTTATGAGAATATTTAAAGTCAAATTAAAGGCGAAGTGATGAGAGAAAAAGTATTAGGAAGCCCGTTTGAACCTTAGGAATGTTAGGATATTGGGGTTGACAGACAGACAGAGATAGAAATGAGCCATGTAAGTCCATATCGATATATGGCTTTGGAGACAGAATGAGCCATGTAAGCCCATATTATATATATGGCATTGGAGACAGAATAATTCATGTAAGTCCATGTCGAAGACATGGCATTGGCGAGATATTGATAGACGTAAACGACCCTAATATCCTTAGTATTCCGAGTGGCTCAACGGGTCGGATACGAGTTAGATTACAGTGAATTAACAGCAAAGGAAAAGTAGATTATATTTATGAAAAAGGAAAGGTCAGATAAGAAAGAAGGTAAGGAAATAAAGAAGAAGATAGAAATTGAGAAGTAAAGAAATTTATGATGTTAGATGATATTATGCATAATTATCCATTATGTTGAATGTTGTGATTTAATTACTTGTAAGCTTACTAAGCCTAGTGCTTAATCTCTTTATTTTCTTCTTCTTATAGTACTTATCTAGCTACTCGGGGATCGAAGGAAACGTCGGAGGCCGATCACACTATCAAAGAAATAACTCGGTATAATTAGACGTTTTGTTTTGTGTATGGCATGTATAGAAACTTAGTTACTTTTAGTATAATATGAACAATGAACGATGTATAAATACTTGCTAGAGATTAGCTAATAAAAATAGCCGATGATATGCATGTTTATTAATATGTATGATTGAATGGTGATTATCACATGAAAGTTATGAAAAATGTGAAAGTAACCTAAAAACAGATTCAAACAACAGAAATGACGTGACTTTGAAAAATCACTAAAAATTGTATAAACATATTTTTAAGATGAATAATATATGAAATTAAATCCTATTATGTCTATTTTCTTATGGAATAAGCAAAACAGGTAAAGAAATTATATTTTATGAGATATCTGAGTTTTAGTGAAACAGGGTCAGAGAAATTTCTAGATCCCCTATTTCAACTTTGGAAATTCACCATAAATTGTACAAAAGTAATTAGGTGGTGTAATTTATATGGTTAGAATCCTTATTGAATCTAGTTTTAATAGAAACAAACGGTATAGTTATATTAATTTTTTATAGGGAGAAAAGTGGTTCGTAGTAAGTAGAGGTCAGTGCAGTCGAATTCTGAAACAGGGGTAACTTTAACTAATAAACTGTACTAATTGGCTAAGTCAAAAATTCTAGAAAAAAATTAGTGGATATATATATGAGTCTAGTTTCAGGAAAAATTTACGGATCTAAATCTTGAGTTTCGAAACTCAAGATATGAATTTTTAAGCGACTACAACGCAGAGTAACAGCATATTCCGAAAAGTTTAAATAAAGATCTTAAAATTATTTAAGTGATAGATTAAGTTTAGTAATGCCTCGTGCTCGATTTTGGCAACAATCTCGGGTAAGGGGTGTTACATAACCCGTATCTGTTGCCGGAATAAGGTTATGAGGTATTACTTGACTGAACAAAACTTCTATAAGGTCAAAGATACTTTCCAGACATAAATTATCAACAATGCAAACCTGTCTCATTGATTTTCCATAAGAGCTCTTATAAATTTCCAAAATGACTCACTATCAAAACATAACCGAATATTTAATAACAAATTAACTACTATCAAGTTATAACTAAAACATTTCAACACATTAGTTCAATTATAAGGCTTCTCTAAACAAAATGAGCAAGCCATCTTCATCAGCTATAATGTATACAAAGTCGAAATATCATTCTACCTATAGTCTATCCTATACATGCCTTAAACCATGATGATATACAATCTTCTCAACTCACATAATGACTCGATAGTGTGATGATATCTCCGGCTCTTTCAACTCGAGCTAAAGTATAAACCTAAAAGAAATAGAAAAGAGAACACGGAGTAAGCTTCAATGCTTAGTAAGTTTTAAGCAATGCAAACAATTAATTTACTTATAGATCGATTATTTCAAATTTTCAAGAAATTATTCCTAGATAATTGCCATTTTGGCCAAGTATCCATGAACATAATGCATATTTAGCAAATTCACCTCACTTGAATCTGAACTCAAATAAAACCAAATATTGAAATCACAAATAAGATCATAAGAACTCGAAAAGCATCTCATTAACTAGTTTTAACCATGTTTGCAACAAAATCACAAATTCACTACAAGCTGTCTTCCTAAGCAACAGTCACTAAATTATTTATAACTGGAGCTAAGAAACTCCAAATCAAGTGCCATTAATTTTCCATAAAAATAGACTCATATATCTTCCATCCATAAAATTTTCATAATTTTTGGTTTGACCAATAAATACCATATTTTTATTGAAATTTCCCCTGTTTCACTGTTTGACTATTCTGACCACTCTTCACTACGAATCAATTTTCTCATTATACAGAATTCAAAGTATGTTATCGTTTATTTCATTTGAAACTAGACTCATTAAGGAGTATAATTATATAAATTTTATCTTATAATCATCATTTTACAATTTACAATGATTTTCTAAAGTCAGAACAGAGGATTTCAAAGTCATTTTGACTCTATCTCATGCCACTTCAAATATCTCATTATCTACAATTATTTTACACAGTTTATTTTATAAGAAACTAGACTCATTAAGCTTTAATTACATAATTTATTCAGCTTCTAATTCAATTTTCACAATTTATGGTGATTTTCCAAAATCACGCTACTGTTGCTGTCCCAAGCAGATTTATTACAAATTTGCTCTTTCGCATATTCCTTGCATTCAAATTATCTAAACATGTATATCATGTCATTCAAGATCGAACTCATATAACATAGGCATTAAAATGCTTCACTATCAGCTTTAGTTCAATTGAAATGAATAAAATACAATATCATATTCACATTTAACTTTCCATGATCGTAATCACCTAAAAATAAAATCATATACTTCCACAAACCTTTCCATTAAGGACCAAGTGTTTATATTTGAATATAAACATAGAATCACTTCACATAACTTCACACATTTCATCGAATATATCACGATCACATTTATAGTCATAACACTTATTCACGGATGCATCACTTTATATATTTATAATTTAATTCAAATCAAAATCGCATACGAGTACATGATACGTACCTGGCCAACTTAATATGTAATGCACTTTCAATTTGTCAACTTAGTGTAGGTTCTTGTAATTGTATACTTTTATCAAATTCATCAGTACTTGGCCTGCTAGGTATAAAACCCGAAATTATATTACCAGCACGAAGCCTACAGGACTTTAGCTCGGATACATTTCCAGCACGAAGCCTACGGGACTTTAGCCCGGATACATTTCCAGCACGAAGCACGAAGCCTGCGGGACTTTAGCCCAGATACATTTCCAGCACGAAGCCTGCGGGACTTTAGCCCAGATACATTTCCAGTGTCTTGCATATTTATTCACATGTTAACACATTTCACATAACATATCACATTAGCAATTCAATTGCTTCATTCGAATATAAGCATAAAATGTACACCTACCCTTTAATTTTCGGTTCAATAATCATACACAAGGAACACATAATCTTTTCATTATCCTAGTTTCACTTTTAATAACCATTCGGCTATATGCCATATTCACAAATTATTTCACACACACTCTCGATCAAGTAGGAACAATAGTCACAATTCTTTTATTATACAAATACCTCATTCTTTGACTTTGTTTCATAATAGCTGTTCGGTCACCACATATATACCATTCAATTCTCATTCGACTTTATACAAACAAGTACAATAAAATTGTATACACATATTACACACTTTCACATCATCACTTAATAGTCATTCGGCCACATTATATACATAAATCATCCATTTCATATTCGGCTTTATAGCCTAAATTCAATATACTTATTACAAATCGAACTTGTAAAGGTCAAATAATTACTTATCATATTATATAATCTTAAGCGCAAGCAAATCAAATTTAATTACTTAAGGACTTACCTCGGACAACGATAATCTAACGAGACGACTAATCGCCACCTTGATTTTCCCCGATCCAAACTCAATTCCACTTTTGCCAATCTAATTAATATCAAAATTAACTCACTTATTCAACATTTCATTAAATTTTATCTAAAGACACATAATTTGGGCATTTTGCATTTTATCTCCTAACATTTCACATTTTTACAATTAAATCCCTATTTCAAAATAACACAAATTACTCAAAATTTCATCAAACCCATGTTAGGCCGAATTTACCTTAGGTCTCTAGCAACCCATTTCTTTTATTTATTTCACGTTTTGACCCCTCAATTTACAAATTTCTAAATTTAGTCCTTAATACACATTTTTATAAAAAAAATCACTTAATTAAACATGAAAATCAAACATCAAAGATTTATTATTCATCATCAAACAACAATTTCATCACATAATAAAAAATGGAAAATCTCAAATTCTTCATTAAATCCAAAAATTAAGGCATGGGTTTACTAGTAAAAACGTAAAAATTATAAAAAACCGAGTAAAACACATACCCGAATTAAGCTTTCAAAGTGCCGAATATTCAAAGCTTCCAAACTCATCTTTTTCTTTTCACATTCGGCTATGGAGAAAGATGATAGCATAAAAAGACAAAAACACATGGCTTTTGATTTATTTAATTAAACTTTTTTATTTTAACATTTTACCATTTTACCATTAAAATAAATTCATATATACACAAATGCCAAACCAAATATCATCCACTATCTTATAAATGGGCTATTTACCATTTAAGGCCATCATATTAAAAAGCGAAGGCCAATTGACACCTTTAACTAATAGCATGCAACTTTTACGTTTTACGCAATTTAGTCCTTTTTATTAAATCAAGCACACAACGATAAAATTTTCGTACGAAAATTTCACACATATCAATTCACATACTTTAAACACAGAAAATAATATTAAAATATTTTTTTACTCGGATTCGTGGTCCCGAAACTACTGTTCTTACTAGGGTCTAAACTAGGATGTTACAAGACATGCCTTGGCCCCGGCCATAACCGGATCTAAGATATTCTCCCATGGATAGGTACATGCTGCCATGACCAATCCTTCCTTATTTCACGCAATGATTCCTAAAAAGGATATTCTAGAGTGTTGATTATACGAAACGTCAAAATTAATTTTTATAGTATCATTATCAAGTGGTTTCCATACTAAACTCTTGGCTTCAAACGTATTCTTCAAAATCTCTTCCATAAACGCTATTTCTGCATAATATGCGTTGATAAACCCCACAATTTCATTAACTTGCTCTCTTACTCCTTCATGGTATATCTTGTTGTGATTGAACCAAATAGCCCAATAGGCGATAGTTCTGATTTTGCATGCTTCTTTACTCTGAGTGTCAAACTCTATTGCTAACCACTTTTTCCAATTAGATTCTCTATTGCATCTTGAGTTTACCACCCTCAACTCCCACAATACCTATTGTGTGAAGGTGTAATCCCTTAAAAGATGGCTCATAGTTTCCTCTTCTGTCTGAAAAATTAGACAAAGCATATTTACCACCAGTTTACAGGCTCGTAGATTATGCAAAGTGGGTATGAATTCTTTAGCAACCCTCCACATATGTATTCAGATTTTGTGTAACACCCTAAACCCGGCCCAGACGTTACAGCCGAATTCAGCATGCCACATGGAAAAAGTTGCTATTCGTTTCATCAAGAATCTCTTTCTTAGGGTTTAAAAACGTTAATGTTATAAGTTTAAGTGAATAGAAGCTGTGCACCAGGTAGGAAGCCAAAAAAGAGGAGGTGAGTCTGTTGGACTGCTTAAGTACCAAGCTCTTCCCGGATCCAATCCTAGACATGCACACATCCATTGCCACACTTAAAGCATGTTATGTGTCTATGAAAAATAAATCATGTTTAAGTCTGGTTTAGATATTTATTGCCTTTGAAAACATTTATATTGCGAAAAATTTACACGACACCAAAATATTTTAAAAACATATAGTCTTTATAAAATGCGCCCTAATGCTAACCAGTTCAATAAATCCATAATTGAAATAATTTAATGAGCGGCCTTATTACAACCTTGAAACAAAGCGAGAATAATTTAAAAAAAAATAAAAGAAGTGTGATCTATTTGAAAAAAAACCAGAATTTACTCTTCATGGCCTCCGAATCTCGCCCAGCTCCAAGTCCACCAATTAGGGCTCACTTGCAAGGATGGAAAGAAAAAGGGTGAGTTTGGGGAAACTCAGTGATATCTGAAAACCCATCCAAAGCCCAAGTCACTGAGCCCATTGGGCCTAAGCCCTACTCGGATAACAAAGATTACACAGTGGACCAAGCCCTTTTCGAATCACGATAACAAGGCCTTAGCCCTTTTTCGAGCAGTCATGCGGCCCTAGGCCCAATTCGATGTCGTGTAACAAGAATAACAATGAATGCAATCCCGTTTGGGGAGACTACTCAACCCACCAACCGCTACACTCCCCGCACTCACGCCCTACACTCCATGTGGGGAATATCTCAACCCACCCAACCCTACACTCCACAGCTGCAGCATTGCTGCTCAGTTATCAGTAAGGTGAGGCAAAAGCCTCCAGTACGTGGATGAACCACTTTAAGCACTTCCTCCATCAATATCCCAAACCCATGCAACATACAGAATACAGTATTAATCAATCATGCATTTAGGTATATTTAAACCCTAGGGGTATATCAGTAATTGTGCTCATTAGGGGTAAATTCGTAAACTTACACATCTACACAAGTTATTTAAGTAATTTTTAAAGTTATAAGCAATTCGAGTCTACCAACTAACTAACAGGCCGATTTGCCCATTTCTTACCCATATTGGTCCGTAAGCCCATTGGGCCCAGTTTTGGCCCATCGAGGCCCACTTACCGTTGTTCACGTATTTTCGCACACAACCAACTTACCACTTTGCGATGCCGAATCTGACCATTAGTCTATGACTTGAGAGCATTCGCGTACTCACAAGCCCATGAAATACCGGATTTCGGCTTTTCAGCTTTTGCCAACTTGAACAGAGAAAGGGTGTTCGGTACACACCTGTTTTGCGACGACTGCTACCGAGATCCCTTACGCTGTCCTACAATCGTTTAGCACAGTTTTTATTTACAATCCTCAATCACTAAACCCCAAAAATTGCTTAACCAAAATCAAGCCATGTCCCTAGAAAGCCTTTAAATCTTACCTTCCTACCAAAAACCGATAGCTTGCTCCAAATCCGATTGCTCCAGTGATTTACGCCTTCGATCCAATGCTTAAGAAGACTCTAATCACCAAAAGAAAACATTAATAACAAACCCTTAGAGCCTTATGCCCAAATCGACAGCCTCCCTATTTTTAGGGATTTCGGCTTTTCCTAACATCGTAAAATAAAACCAAATCTGAGATGATGAACACTTACCCCCTTACCCCTCTTTGATTTCCACGTAATCTTATGCAGATTTATCTTCTAACCAGCGACAGAGTTTGAATCCAAAAAGTCTTGAAGTTTCGGCTATAAGCCCCCACACCAATGATACTTTCGGCTTTTGGGTGGTGAAGAAAATAACGATGTGTGGCTATGACCTTGAAGTAGGACTACCGTTAGGTATTTAAAATTAAGAAAAGATGATTATAGTTTAAATAAAACAAAAGAACATAGAAGAACCTGACTTTGAAGAAATCGGCACAAGCAGTGATCACAGGATTTCAACTTTTTTGTGATTTCGGCAAAGGTGTTGATGATTACTGTTTTGACGAAACAGCTTTGGAGAAAAAGTAGAGAAAAGAATAGAAAAGATGAAGGTTTTGGCTAGGAGGCAAAAGGAAGAAAAAGAAAACCCTTTATGGTGATCGAGCAAAGAAAACGGCACCACACATGCCCTAGGTGCCAAATATCAACCTAAACCTTCTACTGCAATTTTCCCTCTCTAATTCCCTACATTCGCCAACTCTAAACTCTCACCCAATCCCTTAAATCTCTCCCCTTATCACTCCTTAATTCAAGCATTTGAACTGATTAGACACTCCTTTGGCAGACTCCACTTGGACTCCAACACTTACCCTTTCTCAGCACCTAAAAATAATTGCACCTATTTGCCAAAGATGGGGATCGATCCCATGCCTTCCCTAATGCTCCACACGCCACATTTTTAGGAGCTTAGTGGCGTCACTCTTGCCACTTTACTATCGCTCTTTTGTGATGCAAATTACCCATCACTCTATATAAGGGCCACCTAGCCAGAACCCCTAACTTTTAAATCCAAAACTTCAAAAATCCCACCGGGTTTTGGCCAACACATGGGCCTTCCATAAGCCCATTTTCATACTTTAAATATTAATTTCACATCCAAATACACAGATTTTAAAACTTAACCAAAATATCGAAAACCACAATTAAATCTGAAAATCAGGATGTTACATTTTGCTTAGCACCTTAAGAGCCCATAACTTTGTAAAGAACGTAGATGGAATTTCACTTTATAATCTAGATCCCTCCACTGTAATTAGCCATTTGTAGCCACTTTTGACTATATAGATCCCTATATTATCGCCCCTCCATGTTAACACATCCTGAGGTTTGCTACGCGCTAGTAGGATTAAGAGAATACTTTTCAGCTGTTCCTCTCCAAATAATGATCGAATATTGTCTTGCTTCTAGGTAACAGATTCTCTATCGATTAAATCTGATACCTAGTGTATCTAATATCAATATTTTGACATTGTACACTACCATTTCTAGGCCCCGGTAGCCATACGTCATTCCAAATGTTTACTGCATTGTCATTCTCAATTCGCCATCCAATCCCCTCCTCAAGAAATCGTCTGGCTCCCCAGATACTTCGCCAGGTATACGAAGGGTAAGAACCTAATCCTGCACGCGTGAACTCCCCTTTTGGAAAATATTTTGCTTTCATGACGAGCGCAAAAAAACTAGTAGGCTACGTAATAATTTTCCACCTCTGCTTCGCTAAAAGGGCCAAATTAAACATTAATAGCTCTTTAAAACCCAACCCTCCCTTCGCTTTGGGGATACACATATCACTCCACTTGCACCAATGTATGCCTTTATTTATTTTGGAGTTACGCCACCAAATCTTACACATTATGTTCTCGAGCTCTTGACAAAATGAAATTGGTAACTTAAAGTATTGCATCGCATAGATTGGTATTGCATGTAAAATGGATTTTAAAAATACCTCCTTACCCCACATCGATAAGAAGAGCACACTCTAGTTATTCACCAGTTTGGCTTTAATATCAACAAAAGCATGGTTTTTTGTGTCCCCACCATAGTTGGCAAGCCTAAATACCAATCTAGATTATTAGAGATTCGTACTCCCAAAATTCCTCCCACCTGTTCTTGCATTTCTAAATCGACATTACCACTGAAATAGATTAGGAACTTGTGAAAATTAACCAATTGACCCAACACCTTTTTATGCTCTTTGATCACACTCTTGAACAAAAATGGGATTAGTGGATCTCCTTGTCTTAACCCTCTTTGAGGCCAAACATCTTCTCCATGTATTCCGTTAATCACCACTGTATACACTACACTAGTGATACACCTCATTATAAGTGAGATCTAGTCCTCACAAAAGCCCATCCTGTGTATCATTTTTTCTAAAAAGTTCCATTCAATCCTGTCATACGTTTTACTCATATCAAGTTTTAAAGCAAAGCCTTTATTTGATATCCTTCTTCTTTTCTTAAGTGAATACAAAATTTCGTATGCCACAAAAATATTATCACTGATTTGCCTTCCTAGTACAAACGTCCCTTGTATATCTTCAATACAATAGTTAAGTACTTGATGAAACCAGGTAACTAACACTTTCGAAATAATTTTATAGATCACGTTACAAACACTAATAGGTTGAAATTGACTTATTGACTTCGGCGAATTCACCTTAGAAATAAGAACAATACTCATTTTATTCACCTCCTCCATATTTCTTCGACCATTTAGCGAATCCAGACAATACCTAGTAACTTCATCTCCTACAGCATGCCAATATTTTTGATAAAATATTGTAGGAAAACCATCCTTACCTGATTCCTTAAGATGAGCTATAGATTTCATCGTTGTAACAACCTCTTCTGCTTTAAATTCCACCATTAATTCCCTGTTAAGTTCTTCTATAATGCATGGTGAAATTGACTCGAATAATCTATTGCAGTTACCAACCTCTTTAGATGAAAACAAATCTTTAAAATAGTCTGCAGCCATTTTAGATATCTCATCAAAGTCAAAAACCAAGTTCCCAGACTCATTCTCTAGCCTCTTGATCATATTTTTTTCTTACGATATGAAGTAGTCCTATGAAAGAATGTCGTATTTTTCCCTCATTCGAAGCCAATTAATTATCGCCCTTTCTTCTAAAAAATCTCCTCCTTATTAGTTTCGGCTTTGAGGGGGGAGTATTCATTTCGGCAATTGAAAGCCTTTAGGGGGATCTTTCGGGTTTTATTTTGTTCTCTTTTTCTTTCCATTTTCTCGACAATTACTCTTCTTGTGTGCTGTGCGTTTTTCGGTTAAAACCAAGACGACCTTTTGGTAGGTACTTTTCATCTTTCTATCTTCTTTGTCCCTTCTTCTCTAAAGCCGAATACTCATTTCCTGATTTCATTCTTCCCACTCCTCTGTTCGTTGGCAATCACTTCTTCTTCTCTGCTCTGCTCTCCTTCTCATAACCTAGCCGAATACATATTTCTTTACTCCTTCTCCTTTTCTTTTTGACTTTTAGTTCTTAATCCTTGTGACCGATTTCTAGATTCTTCTCCCCTCTTTGTTTTATTTACGGTTTGGTAGTGGTTCTTTAACAATTGGTGAGTTACTTGATTACTACTTGTTTCTACTGTTCTTGCAATATGTTTGAGTCTATTCCTTCTTATACTTCTCTAAAGCTGACTACCTTTTTCTCCTTATATTCTCTTATAGCCGAACCTCTCTCTCCATTTTTGATCTCGATTTGGCAAGTAATCTCTATTAATCAAACTCGCGATGAGAAAAGGGGGTTCTGGCAATAAGTGATGACAGTGGTACCGATTGGGAGTAGACGCATAGCCTCTGCCCTTAGGTTTAATCGATATAGGGTGTCGACAGTTCGGGACTTTCTGCCAGGTTGTGGAAGGGTGACTGCACCAAACTTTGGAGTAAGTAGGCAAATCACAGTTGACCGTTCGAGTCAAGTTCAATCCTTCGGCTAGGGGTTTGGTTAATGTTCTTTTAACTTTTTTGATTAGTTATTAACTGAATGTTATGTTTGAATATAGGTTCTGGTGATCGTGAATTCTTAGTAGTTTACGTGATCAAGTGTGTAATCAGATGCCTTGTTTGATAATCGGCTGAAAAGCTAAAATTGTGCGTGATGTTCACTCTGCTATGACTGTAGATCAGTAAAATACCGAAAAGCCAAAAACATGGCATATGATGCCACACGAGCATGCGATCGCACGTATAGTGAACCAATCCTGCAAAATGTGGGTGTATGGAGGAAGAGGCCGCCATGAACGAATCATGGGCTTAGGCCATAATGGGCCGAATAGGCCCAATAGGCCTATGGGCCCGCGTGGGTAAATCTCACTGTTAAGCGGGAAGTAGATAGACTTGTCATGTTGCACACATGACTCAGGTTGCTTTTGGGCTAAATAGGCCACATAAGCGTGTGGGCCCACTTGGGTCGAGTAATGGGTCTTAGGCCCATTTGCACCGTTATGTCTGATTAGGTTACTTAAGTCACTCGAGGCGACGGTGGACCATCTGATGGGTCATAAATACCCCTAGTTCGTAAAATTACTGAAATACCCTTGTAGTGTAAAATGACTATAATGCTCCTGTAGGGTAAAATGATCTTAGTGCCCTTGTAGGGTAAAATAACCGTAATGCCCTTGTAGGGTAAAATGATCGTAATGCCCCTGTAAGATAAAATGACCGTAATGCCCCTATAGGGTAAAATGACCGTAATGCCCCTGTAGGGTAAAATGACTGTAATACCCTTGTATGGTAGAATGACGATTATGCCCTTATGCTCCGTATGACTGATGTGCTTATGATTTACATATATGATTGTACTGAGTATGACTTTGCATACACGTAGTATTTATGACATGACATACTGCATGGGGTTGGGTTATTATTGAAGGAGGAAGTGTACAGCTTGTAGCCATTCTATACAAGGCTTTCAGCCTTTCTAGCATACTTATGGCTTATAGTTGTTCTGTTAACTGGCAGTGTTACTGTGATATTTATGGCTTTTAGACGTTCTGTCTACGGCATTGAGTCGTTCTGTTGACTTAGTACTGCAACCAGTGCTAAGCTTGGTGTGTTGGTTGGGTGGGTCGATTTTATCCCCACATGGTATGTTGGTTGGTACGGGTGGTGTATTGGTTGGACTGGGTTGGATATCTATTTGCATATCTGCATCTGATACTGATTTTGTATTGGGCTTCGGCCTACCTAATTCTGTTAATGGGCTAAGGCCACCTGACACTGCTACTGTATAGGGCTAAGGCCCAAACTATACTAATACTGTTTAGGGCTAGGGCCCAGACTATTTTGCATATTCTGATTTCTATTGTCTGTTAGGGGATTACACACTGAGTTTTCGTAAACTCACTTTTTCTTTCAACTGTACAGGTAATCCCCAACCTTAGAAGGGTTAGAGCTGCGAGGGACTCAGAGGTGGCCACACGATTGCTTATGTTCTACATTTGTCTTTATTTATTTAAATTTCATATTGGGTTTTCGGTTACGTAATAAGGCCATTTGTGGGATTTACTTTTAATTGGCTTTTGATTACTCATTTTAAACTACTAGTCTAGGAAAAGAGGAGTTTTCAAACCAATTACTGTTTTCAAAAACATATGTTTTAAACTTCTTCAATTTAAATTAGCTTCAGCAACTGAAAGAGATTTTCTACGAAATTAATAACATTTTTAAAAGTGATTAACTTTTCAATGAATCATATTTTGAAATTAAACGAACACAAACCAAGACTTTACACAAGTTTTAAATGGTAAGAAGGGTTTCAATAAAATCACGATTTCGAAAAAACTTCAATGTGACACCGCTAGATTCAGCCATAATGTCTAGGCCGGGTTTGGGGTGTTACATTTTAGGTATTGATGATCATGTTATTTTAAAAGTATGGCATGTATAGGGACTTGGTCATTTTGTTATATGTGTCATTTGATTTTAACAAACGTATTGGCTTATAATTGTTTAAAGTGATTTGGTATTTAGCCATGTAATTGGCTTATTTTGGCTAAAATGGTTGTAAGCCCATTTATATAAGTATCTATGTTAATGCCTTCTCTTTTTTTTGTGTTTTGTGATGGGATTGGTATATGTTTATTATAGTTAAATGACTTGTTGAGAAATGGATGAGATGGGTCCTTAGGTATGCTAGGAAACCTAAGTAGAATTATGCATGATGAAAGTATTCATGTTGATGCTTGTGAATGTGAGTTTGGTATGAATTGATTTGGTAAATTATGCTAAACTAAATATGTCAAGTGTTGGTAATGAATGATGATTTAGCCTTGTTTATGGAATTTTTGTTTCCGTACACATGCCATGGATTATGCCATTGAACCTGTGTATGTGTAGGTGTAAAAGAGGGTGACAAAGGGCTTGGTAAATAGCCTTTATTTTGTCCTCAAAGGTAGAAACACGGCCTGTCCCATGGGCATGTGTTTTGGCCGCATGTCCCCTGCACCTTAAATTTGAGAAATAGAATGCTCAGAATTGAGCACACGAGTAGAGACACGGTGTGTGTCTCAGCCGTGTGGACGACACGGCCTCAAACATGGGTGTGTGCCCTGGCCTTGTGAAGTCTGCACCTATTTTATGAAAATTAATTTTCTACACAGTCTAGCACACAGGCGTGTGAATTGGCCATGTGATCCTAATTTGTTTATGAGTTACAAGCCAAAGAGTTACATGGAGTCGGGACACGGGCATGTGTGACCACATGGTCTGATCACACGGGCGTGTGACCTCTCTTTAGTGGAAAAATTTTCTAAGTTTTGTAAAAATTTCCTAAGTGCTCGGTTTAGTCCCAAACTACTTTTAAAGCATGTTTAGGGCCTCGTAGGCTCGTATTAGGGATTTTATGATTATTTGCAAATGATTTTAATTTGGACACAAAATTTGTGGCCTGGAATTGTATGATTGTTTGTGTGGTAAGTCTAGCAACACCTCGGACCCTGTTCTGGCATTGAATATTGGTAAGGGTGTTACATTTAGCGATATTAGTGCTATGGTTTAGAAAATTCTCGGACTAACGTAGTGCGTGCAAGAGTCTAGCTATACATGCCATATATAAATTTTGATAGTGTGAAGACTCCTGACAATTTAAACTGTATTTTCATATAGTAAATGAATCTCGATCGAGAAGTGGTAGATGACATTGAGAGTAATGCACCGACTACCGCTCAATGGACCGCGCCATATGAAAGTAGACTCGTGACGATTAGTCAAGGAGGAGAGGCGAGAGAAGCCTTCTTCAAAAGGATGAATGAGTGGTTTACCGAGGTTGTTCGAACAAATCTGGCTGTCCAACATCCTCTGCCCCCACCAAACCCTCAACTGGTTCCCATAGTTCCCCGGGGAATTGGAAATATTGAATAAGCTTTTAGTTGATAAGATTCAGAAACAAAGGGCTAAAGAATTTAGAGCAAATGTCGATGATGATCCCAAGAGAGTAGAATTCTGGCTTGAGAACTCTATCTTGGTATTTGATGAACTTTTTTGTACCCCGGATGAGTGCTTGAAATGGGCTTCTGAAGGATACAGCATATCAGTGGTGGAATACTCTTATATTTGTGGTACTGAGGGAAAGAGTTACTTAGAATTTCTTCTAAGAGGAATTCAAAAAGAAGTGCATCAGTTAGTGGTTTATTGATCAGAAGCGCAAAGAAATCTTAAAGTTGAAACAAGGCCGAATAACTGTGACTGGATAGGAGCAGAAGTTTGTTAGACTCAATAAGTATGCTCAGGATTGTGTTTCAACAGAGGCTATTATGTGTAAGAGATTCGAAGATGGGCTGAATGAGGACATTAGGCTGTTAGTTGTGATTTTAGATTTAAAAGAATTTGTTGTGCTAGTCGAACGAGCTTGCAAAATCGAGGAGTTGAGTAAAGAAAAGAGAAAAGCTAAGTTTGAGGCTAGAGATTCGAGAAAGAGGCTAATGAATAAGTCATTTCAATCTTAATCAAAGAAATCAAGAGATTTGTATGCTCTCTCCAATGCTTCAACCGGGTATCCCAACAGTGATATGGGATGCAATATTTGGGTTCTAAGGCCCAAACTACATCCATAGTGAGTGTAGATAATGATAGGTCTAATAAGCCTGAATGCTAACACTGCGGTAGATGACATATCGGTGAATGTAGGATGAATAACCTGGCTTGTTTTAAATGTGGCTCCCAAGATCATTTTATTCGAGATTTCCCAAAAATGGTTGAAAAAGATAACTTTCAGAATGTAAGATCAAGTAACACTATTGCTAGAGGGAAGCCAGTGAGAAATACTAGAAATGGGACTAGTAGCAGAGGAGTATCCAAAGACTTAGCTATGAGATCGAAAGTTAGAGCACCTGTGAAAGCTTACGCTATTCGCGCTCGCGAAGATGCGTCATCCCTTGATGTTATCACTGGTACATTTTCTCTCTATGATACTAATGTAGTTGCATTAAATGATCCTGGATCGACTCATTCCTATATTTGCATGAATTTGGTATCTAGTAAGAATTTGCTTGCTGAGCTACTGAGTTTGTGATTAAGGTGTTGAACCCCTTAGGCAAACATGTTTTAGTTGACAAAGTTTGCAAGAGTTGTCCTTTAATGATTCGGGGTCACTATTTTTCAGCTGACTTAATACGTTTGGCATTTGATGAGTTTGATGTGATACTTGGAATGGATTGGTTGACTCTACATGATGTCGTAGTGAATTGTAGACAAAAGGTTATTGAATTAACATTTCAAAACAATGAAACTCTTCGGGTTGAGTTCGATGACTCAGGTGAATTGCCTATTGTGATTTAGTCAATGTTTGCTCAGAGGTATGTAAGAAAGGGTTGTGAAGCATTTGTCGTGTATGTACTGAATACTAAGGTGTCTAAATTGAAGATCAAATCTATGCCAGTAGTTTGTGAATATCCAACTTGTTTCCAGAAGAGTTGCCAGGGTTACCCCAGTCAGAGAGGTGGAGTTTGCTATTGATTCAGTAGTGGGGACTTCACCGATACTGATAGCTTTGAATATAATGGCTTCGATCAAATTGAAAGAATTGAAAACTCAGTTGCAAGAGTTGACAGATAAGGGGTTTGCGAGACAAAGTTTTTCTCCCTAGGGTACACCGGTATTATGCGTCAATAAGAAAGATGGATACATGAGACTTTGTATTGATTATTGTCAACTCAACATGGTTACGATAAAGAACAAGTATCTTTTACCAAGGATCAATGATTTGTTTGACTAGTTGAAAAGGGGCAACAGTGTTCTCAAAGATAGATTTAAGGTCCAGCTATTATCAGCTGAGAGTTAAAGACTCGAATGTGTCGAAAACCGCATTCAGAACAAGGTATGGATACTATGAATTTCTTGTTATGCCTTTTAAATTAACTAATGCTCCTGTTGCTTTTATGGATTTGATGAATCGGATCTTTCGATCATATTTAGACAAGTTTGTAGTTGTGTTCATTGATGACATTTTGATTTATTCCCGAGATAAGTCTGAGCATGCCGAACATTTAAGAATTGTATTGCAGACTTTGAGAGATAAGAAATTGTTGGCTAAATTTAGCAAAAGTGAGTTTTGGCTCTGAGAAGTTAGATTATTGGGGTATATTTTCTCAGCGGGAGTTACAAGAGTTGATCCGAGTAAGATTTCAGCAATTGTTGATTGGAAACCGTCGAGAAATATATCCGAGGTTAGAAGCTTTTTGGACTCAGCCGGGTATTATCGATATTTTTTTAAGGGATTTCTGATGATTGCTACACCTGTGACAAAATTGTTACAAAAAAAAGTTAAGTTCGAGTGGTCGGAGAAATGCCAAAAGAGTTTTGAATAGTTGAAAGGATTGTTAACTAAGGCACCAATATTAGTGCATCCTGAGTCGGGAAAAGAGTTTGTGATTTTTAGCAATGCATCATTGAACGGTCTTGGATGTGTGTTGATGCAAGAGGGCAAAGTGATAGCTTATGGCTCGAGACAATTGAAACCACACGAAAAGAATTATCCGACGCACGACTTGGAATTGGCTGCCATTATGTTTGCTTTAACGATTTGGTGACACCATTTATTCAGTGAGAAGTGTCACATCTTTACCGATCACAAGACTTTGAAATATTTAATAACTCAAAAGATTTGAATTTGCGACAACAAAGATTGCTCGAGTTGTTGAAAGACTATGAGTTAGTAATCAATTATCATCCGAGAAAGGTGAATGTAGTCGCTGATGCTTTAAGTAGGAAATCTTTGTTTGCTTTGAGTGTAATGAATACACGACTGACTTTATCTGATGATGGCTCAATTATCACTGAGCTGAAAGCTAGGCCGACATTTCTTTAGCAAATTTGCAAAGCTCAGAAATGTGACAAAAAACTTCAAGCTAAAAGAGTTCAGTGCGAATCGACTAGTGATTCAAAATTTCAAATTGGGGTCGATGATTGTTTGATGTTTCAAGGTAAGATTTGTGTACCAAGAGACACTGAGCTTATTCAAAAAATTCTTCACGAAGCACACAGTGGTTATCTGTCTGTTTACCCAGGAAATATGAAGATGTATAATGATTTCAAGTTATTGTATTAGAGATCGAGTATGAAATGAGATATTTCTAAATTCGTATCGAGATGTTCAATTTGTCAATAAGTAAAGGCCGAGCACCAAGTACCTTTGGTTTACTTCAGCCTGTGATGATTCTATAGTGGAAATGGGATAGAATTACGATGGATTTCGTAACTAGATTACCTCTGACTCCGAAAAAGAAAGATGTTGTATAAGTCATTGTTGATAGATTGACGAAATTGGCTCATTTTATTCTAGTACGTACCAACTATTCACTTGATAAGCTAGCTGAATTGTACACTGCTAAAATTATTAGATTGCACGGAGTGCCTTTTTCTATTATTACAAATAGAGATCCGAGGTTTACGTCTCGATTTTGGAAGAAGTTGCAAGAGGCTTTGGGCACAAAGTTGAATTTTAGTACTGCATTTCATCTACAGACCGATGGTTAATCTGGAAAGACGATTCAGGTACTCGAAGATATGCTTCGCTGTTGTACTTTAGAGTTTGAAGGTAGTTGGGAGAAATATCTACCTTTAGTCGAATTTGCTTATAACAACAGT
Source organism: Gossypium anomalum (assembly GCA_025698475.1). Classification (NCBI taxonomy): domain Eukaryota; kingdom Viridiplantae; phylum Streptophyta; class Magnoliopsida; order Malvales; family Malvaceae; genus Gossypium; species Gossypium anomalum. The sequence continues at coordinate 31,663,438 of CM046963.1, read as the reverse complement.
TTTTATTCGAGTATAAAGATGGCACCGTATGAGGCATTGTATGGTCGTAAGTGTCGAAGTCCCTTGTACTGGACCAAGCTCAGTGAGAGGCAGATTCACGGGGTTGATTTGGTTAGACAAACCGAAAAAAAGTGAAAATAATTCATGATTATTTGAAAGTAGCTTCGAATAGACAGAAAGCGTACACGGATCTAAAACAAAAGGAAATTGAATTTTAAGTTGATGATAAGGTATTTCTAAAAGTGTCTTCGTGGAAGAAGATTCTTAGATTTGGTCACAAAGGCAAGCTGAGTCCACGCTTTATTAGTCTGTATGAGGGTATTGAATGGGTAGGAGTGGTGGCTTATCGGCTAGCTTTATCGTTAGAATTAGAGAGAATCCACAATGTGTTTCATGTGTCTATGTTGCAACGATATCGATTAGATCCATCTCATGCGATTTTGCCGACAGAGATTGAGATTCGACCCGATATGACATATGGTGAAGAACCGATCAATATTTTAGCTTAGGAAGTTAAACAATTGAGAAATAAAAGCATAGCTTTGGTGAAAGTATTGTGCCAACGACACGGGGTCAAAGAGGCTACGTGGGAACCTGAGGAAGCTATGAGAAAACAGTACCCAAACCACTTTTTCGGTAAGATTTTTGGGGACGAAAATTCTTAAAGGGGAGAGAGTTGTAACAGCCTATTTTTGGGTCAAATCAGAACTGTGGTTTTGGGACCAAAAATCTGAAGTAGAAATGTTATTTTTATTATTACTTTAAGGTCTACAGTATGATTGAATGATTGTGTAAAAAATTTGTTAAGAAATTTTATCGATAGAGTGTCCAATTTGACTAATAGGACTAAATTGCAATAGGTGCAAAATATGTGTTGTAAAAGCTAGAGGTTTCTAATTGCTATGAAATTTTAAATTGGAGGTCCTTAAATTGTAATTAGACCATTTTACTCTAAGTTGGACAAAAGTGGCATGGTTAGGTGAGATTTCAAAGTTTGGAATTAAGGGCATTTTGGTTATTTGGTTAATGAAGATAAAATAAAACAAATCAAAGATGTCATCTTCATCAAATTAGTCCCCATAGCTGAAAATTGCAATGAGAAGACATAGCTAGGGTTTTGTCCACTTCCAAGCTCGATTGTAAGTCCTTCTTGTCCCGTCTTTAATGATTTTTATATTTTTTAGATCGTTGTAACTTGATTTAGCTATTTCAAAGACTAGTTTGAAAGAAAGGTGAAGTTTAAAATTTTACCCATGTTGAATATGTGTTTAGTTTGACATTTCAGTCTAGAATATGCATGTTTAGTTTGACATTTTACCAATGTTTATTTACATTTTACCTGTCGATAGCTTGTGAGTGAGCGATTATGTGATATGAGATTGAGGTAGCATTGGCTATGTATGTGGCACTTAGTGTGCAAAAATCCCGAGTATCCGCCATTATTATTCCGAGTGATTCACATGTATGTCAAAGATGAGAATATGTGTAAATTCATTTCAAAATGGTTCAAGTATGTAAATAAAGCCCATGTTTCTTGAATGCTTGAAACGATGAATATGAGGTAAGGTTATGGTGGATTGAGTTATGATCACGAGACTATCATAAATTTACATTTAATTATGTTATAACAATTTAATGTTATATGCATGGTAAGGTTGCTTATTTCTTGCATACGAGCTTACTAAGCTATATAACTTACTTTGTTTATTTTCCATGTTTTATTGTGTCGCCAAGCTAACTCAGATCAGAGATCGTCGGAGATTCGATTCACACTATCAAACTCTCATTTTCGGGTATTGGTGATCTTGGTATTTTGAAAGTATGGCATGTATAGGGACTTGGTCATTTTGTTATATGTGCCATTTGATTTGGCCAAATGTATTGGCTTATAATTATATAAGTTGATTTGGTATTTAGCCATGTAATTGGCTTATTTTGGCTAAAATGGTTGTAAGTCCATTTATATGACTATATGTGTTAATGTCTTCGCTATTTTTGTGTTTTGTAATGGGATTGCTATATGTTTATTATGGTTAAATGACTTGTTGTGAAATGGATGAGATGGGTCATTGGGTGTGTTATGAAACCTAAGTAGAATTATGCATGATGAAAGTATTCATATTGATGCTTGTGAATGTGAGTTTGATATGAATTGATTTGATAAATTATGCTAAAGTAAATATGTTAAGTGTTGGTAATGAATGATATGATTTATCCTTGTTTATGGATGTTCGTGTTGCTTACACATGCCACGGATTATGCCATTGAACTTGTGTATGTCTAGGTTTAAAAGAGGGTGACAATTGGCTTGGTAAATAGCCTTTATTTTGTCCACACGGGTAGACACACGACCTGTCCCATGGGCATGTGTCTTGGCCGCGTGTCCCCTGCACTTGAATTTAAAGAAACAGAATGCTCAGAATTGAGCACACGGGTAGAGACAAGGGCGTGTGTCTCAATCATGTGGACGGCCCAACCTCGAACACGGGTGTGTACCCTGGCCATGTGAAGTTTGTACCTATTTTATGAAAATTAATTTTCTACATGGTCTAGCACACGGGCGTGTGACTTGGCTCTGTGGTCCTAATTTGTTCATGTGTTACAAGTCAGATAGTTACACGAGGTTGGGGACGGGCGTGTGTGACCACACGGCATGATCACATGGGTGTGTCCCATATCCACACGGGCGTGTGACCCCTGTTTAGTGGAAAATTTTTCTAAGTTTTCTAAAAATTTCCTAAGTGATCAGTTTAGTCCTGAACCACTTCCAAAGCATGTTTAAGGCCTCGTAGGCTCGTATTAAGGACTTTATGATTATTTGCAAATGATTTTAATTTGGATGCAAAATTTATGGCTTGGAATTGTATGATTGTTTGTGTGGTAAGTCCAGTAACGCCTCAGACCCTGTTCCGGCGTTGAATACGGATAAGGGGTGTTACATATAGCAGTATCAGAGCTATGGTTTAGTCGATTCTAGAACTAACGTAGCGTGTGTAAGAGTCTAACTATACATGCCAAATATTTTAATAGTGTGATGACTCCTGACAATTTAAACTGTGTTTTCATATAGTAAATGTATCTCGACCGAGAAGTGGCTGATGACGTTGAGAGTAATACGTCGGCTATCGCTCAAGGGACCGCGCGATCTAAAAGTAGACCCATGACGATTAGTCAATGAGGAGAGGCTAGAGAAGCCTTCTTCCAAAGGATGAATGAGTGGTTTGCCGAGTTTGTTCAAACAAATCTAGCTACCCAACATCCTCCACCCCCACCTAACTCCCAACCAGTTCCCATAGTTCCCCAAGGTGTGGAATTGGTAATATTGAATAAGCCTCCAGTTGATAAGATTCGAAAACAAAAGGCTGAATAATTTAAAGAAAATGTCGATGATTATCTCGGGAGAGCACAATTCTGGCTTGAAAACTTTATCCAGGTATTTGATGAGCTTTCTTACACCCTGGATGAGTGCTTGAAATGTACTATATCACTTATGAGGGATACGACATATTAGTGGTGGAACACTCTTATATCTGGGGTACCGAGGGAAAGAGTTACTTGGGATTTCTTCGAAGAAGAATTTAGAAAGAAGTATATCAGTTAGCGGTTTATTGACTAGAAACGCAAAGAGTTCTGAGAGTTGAAATAAGGCCAAATGACTGTGCCTGAATACAAGCAGGAGTTTGTTAGACTCAGTAAGTATGCTCGAGAATGTGTTCCAATAGAGGCTATTATATGTAAGAGATTCGAAGATGGGCTGAATGAGGATGTAACACCCATTACCCGTATCCGATGTCAGAATAGGGTACGAGGCATTAACAGACTTAAACTCAATCAATCATTCAAAACCGTGACATAAATTTCCACCCAAATTTAAAATTTTTCATAAACATTCATATTGTCCCTTAAACCAGCCTACAAGTCTCAAAACACACATTGGAAGTGGTTCGGGACTAAACCGAGAACTTTAGAAACTTTCCCAACACTTCGTAAATTTTTCATAAAAACAAGGGTCACACTCTCGTGTGGCTTGAGACATGCCCGTGTGGGTAGGCTGTGTGGTTACACACCCCTGTGTCCCTAACCCATGTAACTCTCTGTTTATGATTTCGTCAACAAATTATGGTCACACGACCAAGGCACATGCCCGTGTGCTAGGCCGTATGGGCAATTTAATTTTCATAATTTTCCCTAAAATAGGTGCAGACTTCACACGCCTTGGGCACCCACCCATGTCCCTAGGCCATGTCCTTCACGTGGCTGAGACACACGGCCGTGTCTCTACCCATGTGGCCAATTCGAAGCTAAAATTTACAGTACAGAGGACACACTGCTAGATCACACACCCATAGGGCAAGCCGTGAGTCACGCACAGCCTAGGTACATGCCCGTGTGTCTACCCATGTGGACAAAAATAAGGCTGTTTATCAAGCCTTTTTGCCACCCTTACTTGCACCAACCTACACAACATCAAACCTCACTAATTCAAGCATAGACACACACAACCAATTTAGCCACAACCAAGACATCCACACATCAATTACATGTTATTTTCTATCACATACAATGTCTCATACTTATAATCACAAATCATGCAAAAACCACATCCATGAAAGGCATCATCATATGTATATATATACTTAACCAATATCAGTGAATACCATATGGCCATTTAAAAAATGAATCAATTATCGTTACAATCCAACACACTGGGCCAAATTAATAATGACACATATCACAAAAAGACTAAGTCCCTATACATGCCATACTCAAAATGTGAAATCATAAATACCCAAAGGATTAATTTGATAGTGTGAATCGAGCTCCGACGTCCTTAGACTCCCGAGATAGCTTGGCGATACTATTAGAAAATGGAAAGGAAGGGGAGTAATCATAAAGTTTAGTAAGTTCACATACAATAATAAACAATATTAAGCAACATTTAGCATGAATATCATACAATTTAACTTAACATAGATCACATATTTATCATAATGGTTTCATAAGCATAACTTTATCGTTCTTAATCTTACCAAAATCTCATCACTTAATCAGCTCATTCTTATGAGTTTTTTGTACATACCTGTACCAACTCGTGACTTAACATACTCTTTCTCGTTCTTGACATACCCGTTGAACACTTGGAATACTAAACAGATACACGAAAGGTCTTTGCACACAAGTGCCACATATGTGGCCAAAGCTACCTCATATTTCATATCTCATAAGGCTCGCTCTCGAGCTAATCACGGGTTTGCTCACACAAGCTGACAGTCAAGACGTAGCTATACGAACTGCTCACACAAGCTGTCAGGTATGCGTAACACATGCCAGTCTACCTAGCCACTGGTAGGACATACATGACAAGCACCCGGATCACATAATCATATACATCACATGGGGTTCTAGCGACATGTCACTCGTATCCTATTCTATTCCTAAGGTTCAAATTGGACTTTCTCTTTCTTGTCATAACTTGTCAAATGTTTTCATCGAATCAATTATACAATTCATACAATATTAATGCATTAAAAATATGATCATAATATTGCATTATTTACACATGAACTTACCTCAGTTCAAAATATGGCTAATTAATTCGATTTAGTCCACAACCTTGTTCTTTCCCTAGTCCAGGTCTAGAGTCCGTTTTTCTTGATCTATAATAGCAAATTTAGCTCATTTAATTACCACATTGTTCAGATTAGTCCAAAAACCATACTTTGGCAAAAATACAAATTTACCCTTAAACTTTTACATATTTACAAATTAGTCCTTAGGCTCGTAAAATGAAATGCCTTCAATTTCTTTATTATTCAAGCCTAGCTGACCCACACACATGCTCGTATCATCCCACATGTTTCATCAAATTATATTTTTACTACACATTTTACAACTTTCACAAATAGGTCCTTTCTAGGTGTTTTCATGAAAAATCACTTAGTAAAAGTTAATTATCACACATCAAACTTTCATAATCTACCATGAAACATCAAAATACATGCATGTCAAACATGGTCAAACCCTAGACATCAACCCTAGCTCAAATAAATGGTAGAAATGGCTCGATCAGTTGATAACAACTTCAAAAATGTAAAGAACATTAAAAACGGGGATAGGATGCACTTATTATCAAGCTTGAAAGTGATAAAACCCTAGCTATAGAGTCTTTTATGTAATTCAGCCAAGGGTTGAAGAAGATGGACAATTTTTTGCTTTTCTTTCCCTTTTTATTCTTTTATTTACCAAATGACCAAAATGCCCTTTTTACTAAACTTTGATATTTTACCTATTCATGTTCATTTTTGTCCATAAAAATAGAAATTGGTCAAATTTCTATTTAATGACCTCTAATTAATAGTCCATAGCTATTTCATGCTTACAACTTCTAGAATCACATATTTTGCAACCTTTGCAATTTAGTCCTAAAAATCAAATTAGGCACTCTATCAACAAAATTTCTTAAGGAAACTTTCATACAATCATGAAAACATATCATAGACCTCAACACATTCATAAAATAATTATTTTTACTTCAGATTTGTGGTCTCAAAACCACTATTCTAACTAGGCCCAAAATCAAGATATTATAAGATCAGGCTATTAGTTGGGATTTTAAAGTTGAAAGAATTTGTTGTGCTAGTCGAATGAGCTTGCAAAGTCGAGGAGTTGAGTAAGGAAAAAAGAAAATATGAGTTTCAAGCTAGAGATTCAAGAAAGAGGCCGATGAATAAGTCGTTTCAATTTTCATCAAAGAAATCGAGAGATTTGTATGCTCGTTCCAATGCTTCAGTAGGGTATGCTAATAGAGATCGTGGGAAGCAATATTCAGGTTCTAAGGCCCAAACTACATCTATAGCAAGCGTAAGTAATGTTAGGTCTAATACGCATAAATGCCAACATTGCGGTAGACGACATCTAGGTGAATGTAGGATGAATAACCGAGCTTGTTTTAAATGTGGCTCCCAAGATCATTTTATTTGAGGTTGCCCGGAAATGGTTGAAAAAGATAATTTTTCGAATGCAAGATCAAGTAACACTGCTGCTAGAGGGAGGCCAGTGAGAAATACGGGAAATGGAACCAGTAGTAGAGGGGTATCCAAAGACTCAGCTATGAGACTGAAAGTTAGAGCACCTGCGACAGCTTACGCTATTCGTGCTCGCGAAGATGCGTCATCCTCTGATGTTATCACTTGTACATTTTCTCTCTATGATACTAATGTAGTTCCATTAAATGATCCTGGATCGACTCATTCCTATATTTGCATGAATTTGGTATCTAGTAAGAATTTTCCTGATGAGCTACTGAGTTTGTGATTAAGGTGTCGAACCCATTAGGCAAACATGTTTTAGTTGATAAAGTTTGCAAGAGTTGTCCTTTAATGATTCGGGGTCACTGTTTTCCAACTGACTTAATGCTTTTGGCATTTGATGAGTTTGATGTGAAACTTGGAATAGATTGGTTGACTCTGCATGATGTCGTAGTGAATTGTAGACAAAAGGTTATTGAATTGAAATGTCAAAACAATGAAACTCTTTGGGTTGAGTCGGATGAGTCGGGTGAATTGCCTATTGTGATTTCGTGAAAGTATAAATTTAGTAAAAGTATTATGGCAATGACACGGGGTTGAAGAGGCTACATAGGAACCTGAGGAAGCTATGAGAAAATAGTACCCAAACCACTTTTTTGGTAAGATTTTCGAGGACGAAAATCCCTAAAGGGGGAGAGTTGTAATAGCCTGTTTTTGGGTCAAATCAGAACAGTGGTTTTTGGACCCCAAATTTGAATTAGAAATTTTAATTTTATTATTACTTTAAGGTCTACAGTATGATTGAATTTTTGTGTGAAAATTTCGTTAAGAAAATTTATCGATAGAGTGTCCAATTTGACTAATAGGACTAAACTGTAATAGGTGCAAAATATGTGTTCTAGAAGCTAGAGGTGTCTAATTGCTATGAAATTTTAAATCAGAGGTCCTTAAATCATAATTAGACCATTTTACTCTAAGTTGGACAAAAATGGACATGGTTAGGTGAAATTTCAAAGTTTGGCATTAAGGGCATTTTGGTCATTTGGTTAATAAAGACAAAATAAAACAAATAAAAGATTTCATCTTCATCAAATTAGTCCCCATAGCCGAAAATTGCAAGGAGAAGACATAGCTAAGGTTTTGGCCACTTCCAAGCTCGATTGTAAGTCCGTTCTTGTCCTGTTTTTGATTATTTTTATATTTTTGATATCATTGTAACTTGATTTAGCTATTTCAAGGACTAATTTAAAAGAAAGGTGAAGTTTAAAATTTTACCCATGTTGAATATATGTGTATTTTGATGTTTAATGGTAGAATATGCATGTTTATTGTGTGTTAAACGATCTTTACAAAGTGATTTTTGATAAAAAGTCAACTAGGGACTTATTTGTAAAAGTCTATAAAATGTGTAGAAAAGTGTGAATAAATGAAAAATGTGGGCTGTTATGAGTACGAGTAAGGTTTGGCTAGGCTTGGGCCGTGATGAAATTGAATGAAATTCATTTAACGAGCCTAGGGACTAAAATGTAAAAAGTTGAAAAGTTAGGGGCAAAATTGTTATTTTTCCATAATGTGTTTTTGGGATTAAATTGAATAATGTGATGATTGAATGAGATAAATTTGATATTATAGATCAAGAAAGAGGAGGTTCTGACCTAGACCGAGGAAAGAACAAGGTTGTGGAATAAATCGAACTATTAGCCATTTTGTACCGAGGTAAGTTCATATGTTAATAATAAGCTTTAGAATAATTGTACTTAAATGCTTTAATATTGCATGAATTGTATGTTTGATTATGTGAATGTGTATAATTCTACAAACGAGTTCGACGACGATTCGGTAAGTGAGAAGTCCCGTTGAACCATAGGAATAGATTAGGATACAAGTGACGTGTCATTAGGGTTATTATGTGTTATGTGATTACGTGATTCGGGTGCTGGTCTTGTACGTCCTACCTGTAACGCCCCATACACACATTCCACACTGAAACAGTGTATGAGGTATTACCAGAACATAACACATACCATTAAATAAAACCGAAACAAAAATATGTCATCCAATTGGATCATGAAACATTATAACATATGCCTTTAACAATAGGTATTTTTACCAATTATGCCGTTTTGCTCGTTTTCGCTAAAAATCACTTAGAAAAGATCATTCTCCTAACTTCAAACATTCATATTCTACCATGAAACATCAAAATACATGCATATCATTCATGGGTAAATTTTTAAACATAAATCTTAACTCGAAATAATGGTAGAAATAGGTAGACCGAGTTACAAGGATTTCAAAAATGTAAAGAACATTAAAAACGGGGCTTACATGCACTTACTATTGAGCTTGAAAGCTTGGGAAAAACCCTAGCTATGGAGAACATGCAAATTTCGGCCAAGCTTAATGAAGATGAACACATTTTTGTGTTATTTTTCCCATTTTATTTCATTTTATATACAAATGACCAAAATGCCCTTACTACTAAACTTTCTAAAAATTTCATCCATGTCCTAATTTTTGTCCATATAAAAGATAATGGTCTAATTAACATTTAAGGACCTCTACTTAAAACCCCCATTTCAATCTAGTACTTTATGAATTAGACACACACATTTTTCACCTATTTCAATTTAGTCCTAAATGTCAAATTAAACATCCAATCGATAAAATTTCGCAACGAAATTTTCACACAATTATGAAATCATAATATAAGCGCTAAAACTTAATCATAATAATAATTTTTTTTAAAATCTCGAATTCGTGGTTTTGAAACCACTGTTTCGTTTTGGCCCTAAATCGGGCTGTTACAACTCTCCCCCCTTTAAGGATTTTTGTCCCTGAAAATCTTACCGGTAAAGAGATTTGGGTACTGTTTTCTCATGGCTTCCTCCAGTTCCCACGTAGCTTCTTCTACTTCATGTCTTTGCCATAACACTTTTACTAAAGCTATACTTTTCTTTCTCAACTGTTTTACTTCTCGAGCCAAAATCTTAATCGGTTCCTCATCATAGGTCAAGTCCGATCGAATCTCAATTTCTGTTGGAGAAATCACATGTGAAGGATCAGAACGATAACGTCGCAACATTGATACATGAAACACATTATGAATTCTTTCTAACTCTGTCGGTAAGGACAACCGATATGCCACTGGTCTAATCCTCTCAATAATCTCGTACGACCCAATAAAACGTGGACTCAACTTGCCTTTCCGCCCAAATCTTAGAATCTTTTTCCATGGTGATACCTTCAAGAACACTTTATCACCCACCTGAAATTCAATCTCTTTTCTTTTTAAATCTGTATATGATTTTTGTCGATCTGAAGTATCTTTCAGGCAATCACGAATTACTTTTACTTTCTCTTCGGTTTCTTTAACTAGATCAACCCCATGAAGCTGTTTCTCACTAAGTTCAGTCCAATATAAAGGAGTCCGACACTGCGACATCGCATAAGGCTTCGTGCGGTGCCATCTGTATATACTTGATCAAAACTGTTGTGTGTAGGCAAATTCAACCAAAGATAGATATTTCTCCCAACTGCCTTCAAGTTCTAAAACACAGCATCTAAGCATATCTTCGAGTACCTGGATTACTCTTTCCGACTGACCATCTGTTTGTGGATGAAACGCGGTACTAAAGTTCAATTTTGTGCCCAAAACTTCTTGTAACTTTTTCTAGAATTTCGAGGTAAATCTCAGATCTCTATCTGATATTATAGACATAGGTACCCTGTGCAACCTTACAATTTCAGCAATATATAATTCAGCTAATTTATCAATTGAGTAATCGGGACGTACCGGTATAAAGTGAGCTGACTTTGTTAACCTATCAACCACTACCCAGACAGCATCCTTCTTTTTAGGGGTCAGAGGCAAGCCGGTTATAAAATCCATGGTAATCCTATCCCATTTCCATTCAGGCACCATTACCGGTTGGACTAATCCTGAAGGCACCTGATGCTCAGCTTTTACTTGTTGACAGATCAAACACTTGGTTATAAATTCAGAAATGTCCCTTTTCATGCTTGGCCACCAATATAACTTCTTTAAATCATTATACATTTTTGTGCTACTAGGGTGAATTGACAAACAGCCACTATGTGCCCTATGTAGTATTTTCTGAATCAATTCATCATTTTTCGGTACACAAATCCTATCTCGAAACATCAAATATTATCCGGGTCCAACTCAAAAATCGAGTTGTAACTCGATTCATGACTGAGTTCTCTTGGCTCGCAACTCACTATCGTTCTTTTGAGCATCACAAATTAGCTGGAGAAATAACGGTTTAACCCTCATCTCTGCCAAGATTGACCGACCATCAGGCAATGCTAACCTCGTATTCATGGCTCTCAAAGTAAAAAGAGATTTCCTGCTCAAGGCGTCAGCAATTACATTCGCTTTTCCCGGATGATAATCAATCACTAGCTCATAATCCTTCAATAATTCAAGCCATCTCCGTTGTTGCAAATTCAAATCCTTTTGATTCATCAAGTACTTCAAACTTTTGTGATCAGTAAAAATTTGACATTTTTCACCATACAAATAATGTCGCCAGATCTTCAAGGCAAAGACAATAGCGGCAATTCCAAATCATGCATAGGACAGTTTTTCTCGTGCGGTTTTAACTGTCTCGAGGCATAAGCTACCACTTTACCCTCTTGCATTAGTACACATCCAAGGCCTGTCAATGATGCATCACTATAAATTACGAACTCCTTCCCGGGCTCGGGCTGTACTAAAATTGGTGCTTCAGTCAATCGTACTTTTAGCTTTTCAAAACTCTGCTGACATTTATCAGTCCATTCAAACTTAACATTCTTTTGCAGCAACTTAGTCATAGGAGAGGCAATCATCGAAAATCCCTTGACAAAACGTCTATAATACCCGGCTAAGCCTAAAAAGCTTCTAACCTCAGATACATTCTTTGGTGGTTTCCAATCAATGATCGCAGAAATTTTGCTCGGACCCACCCGAATACCATCACCTGAGACTATATGTCCCAAAAACCCGACTTCACGAAGCCAAAACTCACTTTTGCTAAACTTAGCAAACAGCTTCTTTTCTCTTAAGATCTGCAATATGTTCTCAAGTGTTCGATGTGCTCAGACTCATCTCAAGAATAGATTAGGATGTCATCTATAAACACTACCACAAACTTATCCAAATATGGTCGAAAAATTCGGTTCATCAAGTCCATAAATATAGCTGGAGCATTTGTTAAGCTAAAAGGCATCACAAGGAACTCATAATGTCCATACCTTGTTCGAAAGGCGGTTTTTGGCACATCTAACTCCTTAACTCTCAACTGATAGTAACCGGACCTCAAATCAATCTTTGAAAACACTGTTGCCCCCTTCAACTGATCAAATAGATCGTCAATCCTCGGTAACGGGTACTTGTTCTTTATAGTCACCTTATTGAGCTGACGGTAATCAATGCAAAGCCTCATTAAGCCATCTTTCTTCTTTACTTAACAATACAGAGCACCCTGGGAGAGAAACTCGGGTCTCACAAACCCTTTGTCCATAACTCTTGCAATCGAGCCTTCAATTCTCTTAATTTAGTCGGAGCCATTCTATATGGAGCAATCGAGATTGGTGTAGTCCCTGGCAACAAATCAATGGCAAACTCTATCTCTCTGTTCGGAGGCAACCTGTAATTCCTCCGAAACACATCCGAAATTCACGGACTACACCAAGATCGCTTCAAGCTTCAATTCGGATATTTCAAGATTCATTACATAGGCAAGATAAGCTTCGCACCCTTTCCTTATGTATTTCTGTGCAGACATGTGCGAAATCACCATAGGCAATTTATTTGATTCATCTGTTTCAACCCACAGAATTTCACCGTTTTCACATTTCAACTCTAATGTTTTCTATTTACAATTTACCTTGGCATCATACAATGTCAACCAATCCATTCCCAAGATAACATCAAACTCATCAAATGGTAACAGCATCAAATTAGCCGGAAAGCAGTGACCTTAAATCATTAATGGGCAATTCTTGCAAACCTTATCAAATAGCACATATTGGCCTAAGGGGTTCGACACTTTAATCGTATACTCAGTAAACTCAACATGTAACACCCGTAACCTGTTTCCATCGCTGGAATGAGTTACGAGATGTTACCGAACCAAATACTTTTTCATAAATTTTCATGCATCTACTTCTATCATAGTCATTACATTAGGTACTTTAAACCATCACATAAGTTTACGACATATAACAACCGTATTAAAAGATTTGATGTTATGTTCCAACATAACTAGATGACTCATTACGCTATCTCAAATTAAAATACTAAGATCAAATACAATAGTCAAATTACAACTGTTCACTTATATAAATGTATCATAATCGAACCACTCCAAACATAAAATTGATGTTTCTAACATTCTCAGCACTCAAGCATATATATATATTTATATCATGCATTTTTAGTATTAAACATTATAACCAAGACGAATAATACCATGATTAAACATAACCAAATTTAAACTTAATATTTAAGCCATATTCGCATGGCTGGAAGTATACATATCAAAATTCAAACAAAATACATTTTAGCCTATACATGCCATAATGTTCACTTAGACAACTAAGAAGAGGATACGAAAATGTTGCAAGTTAGTGTGATGATTTCGATGATGGTCCAAAGCACGGAAAATGGGTCAGGGCATCTAAATAGGAGACAAGCAAACACACAATATGAGTATTCAACTCAGTAAGTCGTAAGCAATGAAATGTAATAGTTAACTACCAAAAAAAAAAAGAAATCAAAAGGTTCACATAATGTCTAAATTATCAATTCACTACTAGTCAACTATCACCATTAAATCTAAGTATTATATAATCAATTTCACACAAGAAGTGCTTGGATAAGAAATTCTTATACCCATCATGCCATATTAACTCTCACACATGGTTCTTTAGAAATCCACACGCGAAACGACAGTTTAAATCTACACACCAATGCCATATATATTCGCACACATAGTGCCATAAAATTTTCCACACACTTAGTGCCATACAATTTTCGCACACTTAGTGCCATACAATTTTCGTACACTTAGTGCCAAGTCATTTCGTTATTACAAAATGATTGATTTAATTAACTAAATAGAATCGGCCATTACCCTTTTCAATCAAAGAATATTTATATGAGGGTAATTCTTTCATGATATGTATATACCAATTATGTATAAAATAAACAACCTTAATTGCTTATAGACTTACCTTGTTTCGAATAAAACAACCCTAATCAGCTCCTCGATGTCCTTCGACTTGCCCTTGCTTGATTCCCCTCCTTTAAGTTCTTGAGCTTAATCAAAATACATTAACTAGTTTAATTACCTTGCTAATTATTTATCTCCAATAATATTAATGATTATATAACACAAGAAACTCACGGTAAAATTTTTATCATTCTACCTTATACTTTTATGCTATTCGGCTATCAACCACCTAATATCACTTTATTAACAATAATCCAATCAATACTTTAATTACACTCATATATAAACACATATATATAATTTATACATGGCAACCACCCTTGCTAATTACTCACATATATATTTTAATGATTTTCACTTCATCTTACAACCGTTATTGTTCAAAACATTAAAACCTTAACTAATACTTATAAAGTGTCTTAAGGCCGAATGCATTCTTACTTCCAAAATAACATAGCCTATGATATATTTCACTTCAATGTACATATTCATGAATCAAATTCAACCGTATAAGCCAATATCACCCATTTGATCAATTATAGAGAATTAAAGATAATATCACAAATGTGTACCCTATATGGCCGATTATACATAATCAAATTTAACATCATCTATGTATTAACTCATATGGCTGAATATACATACTCCAATATAATATCATTTTCATTTCATTTAACACTTAATTTTTACCACATATCAAATTGACCAAATATTTCTAACTAACAAAACTCCTCATCTATTCATGCTATTATTCAAAAACACATATGTCCATTAGCTAGTTCATTCTTCACTTTCTAATATATCCATCTTAAGCCTCAACACCATCTCTTAACATCTAACCATAGTAACCGTATGTACATTTTGTCACTAAATAGAGAAAATCAACATATGGGTTGGAATATGAACTTAACTATGAACTAAATTCTCATAAAAATTTAATGAAAATAGCATGAAATCTTACCTTAATCAACCCCTAAGTTGGCCGAATGCCTTCAAAAATTTTCTTTCCTCCCTCACTTTAGTTTCGGCTTTTGCAAGGAGAAGATGAACACTCTCTTACCTTCCTTTTTTTTTCTTGTTTTATTAATTTTATTTTATCATTTACCATATTAAAATTGTATTTAATTAGACTTAGTGGAGTAACATCATTTCATGGCCGGCCACTACATGCATAAAGGGTAAATTGACATGCAAACCCAAGCTTTCTCACCTTATTGTTATTGGATCCTTACAAATTACCTATCATCTTTTCTAAATTTCTCAACTAAGTCCTTTCAAGAAAAATTTACATTCCTAAGACTAATTTAAAACATTTAATTTTTCATACATACACTATCACACGTAAATATATGCAATTAAAATTAAAATAAATTTCTGTGACTCGGTTTTGTGGTCCCGAAACCATATTCCGACTAAGGTCTAATTAGGGTTGTCACAACTCTCCCGCACATAAGGAATTTTCGTCCTCGAAAATCTTGCCAGCGAATAAGTTAGGATATCGATCCTTCATAGTGTCTTCGAGTTCCCAAGTAGCTTCTTCGACCCCATGTTTAACCCACAGTACTTTCACTAATGAGATTTTCTTATTTTGCAGTTCTTTTACTTCACGTGACAAAATACGAACCGGTTCTTCTTCGTAACTCAAATTAGATTGGATTTCAACCTTTGACGGATTAATTATGTGCGATGGATCGGATCTATAACGTCGAAGCATCGAAACATGAAAAACGTTGTGAATCTTCTCAAGTTCAGGGGGTAAAATCAATCTGTATACGACTGGCCCAATTCGTTCGGATATCTCATACGGCCCGATGAACCTCGGACACAATTTGCCTTTACAGCCAAATCTTAGCACTTTTTTCCAAGGTGAAACTTTTCTGACCTGATATTCAATGTCTTTTCTTTTCAAATCCGTATGCGACTTCTGACGATCCGAAGCTGCTTTTAGACTTTCACGAATCACTTTTACCTTCTGTTCAGCATCTTTAATCAAATCAACCCCGAAGATTTTACTTTCCCTCAATTCGGTCCAAAACAATGGTGTACGGCATTTACGACCATACAAAGCCTCATAAGGTGCCATCTTAATGCTTGATTGGAAACTATTATTGTAAGCGAATTCAATCAAAGGCAGACACCGTTCCCATGAACCACTAAATTCAAGGATGCAACATCTCAACATATCCTCGAGTATCTGAATTATCCACTTGGATTGACCATCAGTCTGGGGATGAAAAGCGGTGCTAAAATGCAACTTGGTACCCAATGCTTCTTGCAATTTCTTCCAAAATCGCGATGTGAATCTCGGATCTCTATCCGACACAATAGAAATAGGTACTCCGTGTAACCTTACAATCTGAGAAACATACATTTCAGCTAGCTTGCCAAGGGAATAATCCGTACGTACAGGAATAAAATGAGCCGACTTTGACAGTCTATCAACAACAACCCAGATCGCATCTTTCTTGCTTGACGATAATGGCAACCTAGATACAAAATCCATCGTGACTCGATCCCATTTCCATTCGGGTATCATGATCGGCTGAAGTAATCCCGAAGGCACTTGATGTTCCACTTTCACTTGTTGACATATCAAACACTTCGAAACAAAGTCAGATATGTCTCGTTTCATACCAGGCCACCAAAATTGACGTTTCAGATCGTTGTACATTTTCGTACTATCTGGGTGAGCTGACATTCAACTACTATGAGCTTTGCTCAAAATCATCGAAATAAGTTTCGAATTTCTTGGAACACATAATCGATTCTTGAACGTCAAGAAATCATTGTCATCAATCTAAAACTCTAATTCCACATTTGAAACACATTCAGCTCGTTTAGCGACTAATTCATCATCGACTTTCTGGGATTCAAGTATTTGATGAATCAATAATGGTTTGGCCTTTAATTCTGCTATTAACACATTATCGGATGAAACGGACAAGTGAACATTCATCGCTTTCAAAGCAAACAACAGCGATTTACGACTTAAAGCATCGGCAACTCACGTTAGCCTTTCCCGGTGATAATCGGTGATTTAGCTCATAATCTTTCAACAACTCAAGCCAACGTCTTTGTCGCAGATTCAAATCTCTTTGAGTCATCAAATATTTGAGGCTTTTGTGGTCCGAATAAACATGACACCTCTCTCCAAACAAGTAGTGTCTCCATATTTTCAAAGCGAAAGCAATAGCTGCTAATTCAAGATCATGGGTCGGATAGTTTTTCTCATGCGGCTTTAATTGCCTCGATGCGTAAGCCACAACTCGACCTTCTTGCATCAACACACAACCCAGCCCAAGTAAGGATGCATCACTGTAAATAACAAATTCTTTACCGGATTCTGGCTGTACTAGCACTGGAGCTTCAGTTAAACAGGTTTTCAATCGGTCGAAACTTTTCTGACATCTTTCTGACCATTCAAACTTAACATCTTTCTGAAGTAGTTTTGTCATCGGTGTGGCTATCATCGAGAAACCCTTTACAAATCGTCTGTAGTAACCGGCAAGTCCCAAAAAGCTCCTAACTTCTGTAATATTCCTCAAAGGCTTCCAATCAATTATAGCCAAAATTTTGCTCGGATCAACTCGAATACCCGACGCGGATACCACATGTCCCAAAAAGCTAACTTCTCTCAACTAGAACTCACATTTACTAAATTTCGTGTATAATTGCTTGTCTCGTAAAATCTGTAATACCAATTTCAGGTGCTCGGCATGTTCAGATTCATCGCGCGAATAGACCAAAATGTCGTCGATAAACACAACTACAAACCGATCCAAATACAGTTTGAAGATCCGATTCATCAAGTCCATAAATATCGCAGGGGCATTAGTGAGCCCAAACGGCATCACTAAAAACTCGTAGTGACTGTATCTCGTTCCAAAAGCAGTTTTAGGTATATCTGAGTCTCGAACTCGCAACTGATAATAACCCGATCTCAAATCTATCTTTGAAAACACTGAGGCTCCGTTCAGTTGATCAAACAAATCATCAATACGCGGTAACGAATATTTATTCTTTATTGTTACTTTATTCAACTGACGACAGTCGATGCACAATCTCATGGTTCCATCCTTCTTTTTCACAAACAATACTGGTGCACCCCAAGTTGAGAAACTCGGTCGAGCGAAACCTCTATTTGTCAACTCTTGTAACTGAACTTTCAATTCCTTTAATTCAGTTAGTGCCATATGATACGGAGCTATCGAAATCGGTGTAGTCCTAGGTACAAGTTCAATGCCAAACTCTACCTCCTGAACAGGTGGTAACCCCGGTAATTCTTCGGGAAAAACATCCGGATATTCACAAACCACTAGCACTGATTCAAGCTTCTTTTCTGATTCTTTACTATCAAGTACGTATGCAAAATACGCTTCACACCCCTTTCTCACATATTTTTGAGCCAACATCGAGGATATTATTTTTGCTGGCAATCCGTTCAAATCAGTAGACTCAACTCAGATTATCTCATTATCTGCACATCTCGAATCGATGGTCTTACTTTTGTAATTCACAACTGCATCATGTACGGTCAACCAATCCATACCGAGAATAACATCAAATTCATCAAATAGTAAAAGCATCAAGTCGGCCGGAAAATAGGAACCTCAGATTATTAAGGGGCATTTCATACACACTTTGTCAACGAGTACATATCGACCCAAGGGATTCGACACTCGAATTACGAGCTCAATAGACTCAACAGGTAGAGTCTTACTGGATGCTAAAGTCTCACATACATATGAATGAGTAGAACCAGGGTCAATCAATGCAATCACGTTAGTATCAAAGAGAGTGAAAGTACTAGTGATAACATCAGGGGTAGATGCCTCCTCTCCTGCACGGATGGCATAAGCTCTGGCAGGAGCACGAGTCTCAGATCGAACAGCCGTATCAGAAGTTCCTCTCTGACTACCATCCCTACCTCCTATATTCCTCAGTGGTCTACCTCTATTCGTTGCAACACTCGATCTCATATCTTGCACCTTATTCTTTTCGGCAGGTTCCGTACAATCTCGAATAAAATGATCCCGCGATCTGCATCTATAACAGGCCCTGTTAATAGACTTACCCCAACACTCACCTACATGTCGTCTTCCACATTGTGAACATTCAGGTTTTTCCTGTCGATTGTTTCCAACACTAGCAATCGAGGTAGCTCGAGAGTCTGTTGATGGTCACTCCCTAATAGAAATTCCTGCAGTCGTCTTCGATTTATTAGCATCGTCTCTGAACCTTTTTGCAGCTGAGAAAAAAGTTTTACCCGCCGATCTTTTACGAAAGTCTCTAGCTTCAGATTCAGCTTTCTTTTTCTCCTTTCCAAGCTCTTCAGCCTTGCAAGCCCATTCAACTAGTGTTACAAATTCTTTTATTTCTAAAATACCCACCAGTAGCTTTAAATCTTCATTCAATCCCTCTTCGAATCTTTTACACATTGCGACTTCATCAGCTACACACTCCCGAGCGTATCGACTGAGTCTTACAAACTCACGTTTGTATTCAAATACCGTCAAACGACCTTGTTTAAACTCTAAGAATTCTTTACGCTTTTGATCGATGAATCGTTGACTAATATACTTCTTACGAAACTCTGCCTGAAAGAAGTCCCAAGTAACTCGTTTCTTCGGAACAATAGAAATCAGAGTTCTCCACCAATAATAGGCCGAGTCTCAAAATAAGGATATGGCACACTTTAGACACTCATCGGGTGTGCAAGACATCTCTTCAAAAACACGGATGTTGTTATCAAGCCAAAACTCGGCCCTTTCAGCATCATCAGTAGCTGTGGCTCAAAATTCCTCGGCCCTGCGCTTCCTAATCAAATCCACAGGAGGTTTACTCGGCCTTATAGGATCAGTAGTTGTTGTTATTATAGGAACCTGAGGCAAATTATTTAAATTCGGGAAAGGTTGAGCAGCTGGGTTAGTTCAGGCATATTGTGCGACCCACTTGTTCATCATGGTAAAGAAGGCTTGTTTTGCCCCATCATCTTGATTATTCACAGATGATTGAGGTTCAACAGGCGGTGTCCCTTGCGCGGGAGCAGCCGCTATACTCTCAACGTCATCCGCCAAGGCTCTCTCTAAATTGGGTTCCATTTACTAATCAAAATAATAATTTCAATCGTTAAAAGCCATCACACTATCATATACTAACATTAAGGCATGTAAAGCTAGACTCATACGTGCTATGGTAGTCCTAGAACCGACTAAACCGTAACTCTGATACCAATAATATGTAACACCCCTAACCTGTTTCCATCGCTGGAATGAGATATGAGATGTTACCGAACCAAATACTTTTTCATAAATTTTCATGCATCTACTTCTATCATAGTCATTTCATTAGGTACTTTAAACCATCACATAAGTTTACGACATATAACAACCATATTAAAAGATTTGATGTTATGTTCCAACATAACCAGATGACTCATTACGCTATCTCAAATTAAAATACTAAGATCAAATACAATAGTCAAATTACAACTGTTCACTTATATAAATGTATCATAATCGAACCACTCCAAACATAAAATCGATATTTCTAACATTCTCAGCACTCAAGCATATATATATATATATATTTATATCATGCATTTTTAGTATTAAACATTATAACCAAGACGAATAATACCATGATTAAACATAACCAAATTTAAACTTAATATTTAAGCCATATTCGCATGGCTGGAAGTATACATATCAAAATTCAAACAAAATACATTTTAGCCTATACATGCCATAATGTTCACTTAGACAACTAAGAAGAGGATACCAAAATGTTGCAAGTTGGTGTGATGACTTCGACGATGGTCCAAAGCATGCAAAATGGGTCAGAGCATCTAAATAGGAGACAAGCAAACACACAATATGAGTATTCAACTCAGTAAGTCATAAGCAATGAAATGTAATAGTTAACTACCAAAAAAAAAAAAGAAATCAAAAGGTTCGCATAATGTCTAAATTATCAATTCACTACTAGTCAACTATCACCATTAAATCTAAGTATTATATAATCAATTTCACACAAGAAGTGCTCGGATAAGAAATTCTTATACCCATCATGCCATATTAACTCTCACACATGGTTCTTTAGAAATCCACACACGAAACGATAGTTTAACTCTGCACACCAATGCTATATATATTCGCACACATAGTGCCATAAAATTTTCCGCACACTTAGTGCCAGACAATTTCCGCACACTTAGTGCCATACAATTTCTGTACACTTAGTGCCAAGTCATTTCGTTATTACAAAATGATTGATTTAATTAACTAATTAGAATCGACCATTACCCTTTTCAATCAAAGAATATTTATATGAGGGTAATTCTTTCATGATATGCATATACCAATTATGTATAAAATAAACAACCTTAATTGCTTATAGACTTACCTTGTTTCGAATAAAAGGACCCTAATCAGCCACTCGATGTCCTTCGACTTGCCCTTGCTTGATTCCCCTCCTTTAAGTTCTTGAGCTTAATCAAAATACATTAACTAGTTTAATTACCTTGCTAGTTATTTATCTCCAATAATATTAATGATTATATAACACAAGAAACTCACGATAAAATTTTTATCATTCTACCTTATACTTTTATGCTATTCGGCTATCAACCACCTAATATCACTTTATTAACAATAATCCAATCAATACTTTAATTACACTCATATATAAACACATATATATAATATATACACGGCAACCACCTTTGCTAATTACTCACAAAGAAATAGCCGAGGTTCAAAATTGTTAAATAAAAATTATAAATCCTAAGAAAAATAAGATTAAGGAAAACTAAAAAGTAGTCTTAAATGAAAATAAAAGTAGAAACATAAAATAATAAATAAAATTTTTTAAACATCTTCATCGCTGGATGGTTCGCGAGGTGGGACTGGCGATGAGATGTGGAGGCGCTGACAAATCTACTGTAGAGTAGCATCAATATTGTCAAATCATTAAAAACACTGCTGCTCGAATCGAGTGAGGCACTCAGAGATGTCAGTGTATAAAGCCGCCGCATGAACTGGACGAGAGGGTGGTGGTGGCTGATAAGGTAGGTTCTCGTGCTGGGTAGTGACATCATCAGTAATGTCCTCTGGAGCCTCCTCTTCAGTGGATTGGGCGAGACGATATTGAGGAGGGTAGGTTTCTCGGCGCCTCTCGACCATCCTCATGCTAAGCATGCTCGAGATGCCTTGTGGAGACATCTGGCCAATGAGGGTTAGGGATGATTCTTGGGCCGTGATGTTGAGGATTCCGAAGTGTCAGGCCAGTCGAGTCACGTAGGGGCCAATGGAGATGACCCCCTTCCGATGTCGCTCCGTCTGGTGGCGAATGGAAAAGGAAATAAAATATGCGAGGTCGACGACGTGCCTATGCGACATGCACCATAAGTAGTAGACATCGTGAGTAGTGACGACACCGATGCTCTCTCTCCGTCCTATCAGAGTGTGAGATAAAACAGAATGTAAGTACCTCAAGGATGGAGGGAGAGATGATGCCTTGGAACGATTGGGGTCGTATCTGGCTAAATATGGGATGAGGGCGTTCCAGCACTTCGAGAGAGAATTATGGATGTGATGGTTTAAGGTGTCGAGATCGTTCTCCTCTTGAAACTCCTCTGTGTAAAGACCTAATGCCGAACCAAACTCTGGAACGCTCAACTGGCGGACTAGACCACCAAGTCAAAACTGGACTATACCGAGATCATCATGGTTTGTCATGACAGTCTGGAGATGGAATTTTGAACATAATTCCATTTTGAGTTCGAGATATGTCGGTTCAACTATCTCGAAGAAGAGGTTCCATAGGTCGATAGTAAGGAGGGCCCAAATCGTATCAGCCAATTGAACTTGTTCTACTGCAGCCCAGTTGATGCAGCAGCCCGCAGCTAAAGGTCGAGCCCGTAGTATTTGAAAACGTTCCTCTTGTGGCCCGTTGGGAAACTGTAGGAACGAGTGGTGAATTTTCACAGTAGGGCCCGAGGAAGATGACGCTCCCTTCCTTTTCTTTGAGGCAGGGACGGCAGCTTTCTTCTCTCGTGAAGACGACATAGTGAACCTGCAATTTGAACCATTAATTCGTCTTGATGATTGGAAATGGTAAAATGCAACTAAAGTAAAAAAGGAAAGCCATGAATATGTTCAGCCACAATCACTAAATTTAACTAAAACACTAAGTTCAATAGCATATTTTTGTAACATGAGCATTGTGGTATGAGTAAAAATGACAAAGAATAGAATAAAGAATAGAATGCAACATATTATATGGATGAGAGAATGGTAACATAAAAGACATGAAAATTTCAACTACCCTAATTATGCACATTTTCTTCTAACTAATCAAATGGAGTAAAGAATTCATGTAATGAGAAAAATAAAATTTTGAACATGGAAAAGATTAAAACTTGTTCTATAATAGGAAGATGAAAAATAGCATGAAAAATATAAATTACTATGATAAATAGCATTATAAATCAGTGAAATAGATAAGAAAAGAGTAAACAAACGCTAAAAAAGGGAGAATGGGCGTCGAAAATGGAGTTAGAGGTGGCGCACGGGCGTGGCAAGGAGGCCATGTGGACTTGCACCGGCTAGGGTTAAGGTTTTTGAGTGGGGAAGATAATGAATAGTACAGCCTATTTATGGATTTCGGGCCACACGGCCAGGGGACACGCCAGTGTGCCCCAAATTTAGCCCGTGTGTTTCGCGTTTTTCTTATTTTGGTGCATCTAAAATTTGACACATGCCCATGTACCTTGGGCGCGTTGGTGCACACGGCCGTGTCAAACGGTCGTGTCTAGCATCGTTCGCTTCTCCCACGCCCGTGTCTGTAAGCCCCACGCCCGTGTTAAATTGACAGGTTTGACCAAGGCTATTAGACACGGACGTGTCGCACGCCCGTGCTAGTTTCTCAATTTCAACCACGGTCCTAAGGCACAGGCGTGTCGCATGCCCTTGTTAATTTGACAGGTTCACCCACGACCATGTTGCACGGCCGTGGTAATTTATCACAGCCCGTGTTTTAAGGAAATCTTTGCCCTGTTTCCACAAGGTCCTAAGCACGCCCGTGTGCTTGGCCATGTCTCTGTGGTGAACCTATTTTCAAGAGCTTCGTTAGTAGGTTAGGTGTTTAAACACTAAAATTTAAAGAAGTTAATATAATCAGTTCTCAGGTTGCCTCCCGAGAAGCGCTTATTTATAGTCTAAGCTTGACTTACCTCTCCGTTGAATGGTCATGGTGGTTTAAGGAGTTCATACTCCTTATTTCTACTATCAATCTCATCAAAATAAGGTTTTAGACGTGTGTTGTTTACCTTAAAAGTGTCGAACTTGAGATGATTTACTCGACTGTACCGAATGGGAAAATACTAAGTACCATAAGAGGGATTTCTTCATTCGAGTTGATAGTGACAATGTGAGGATCTGCGGCATCTAGTAAAACTTTATCTCCAACCTTAAGTTGATTTAGAGAGGTATCGAGCTCATTCTGGAGTAGTTTTGGTTTATCATATGTTCTCGATTTATGTGTCCGCCATTCATCTAGCTCCTCTATTTGCAGCCTTCGTTCTTCATGGATGGGTCCTCTATTATTGCTTGAACATGGCTCTTGTACTTCTTTCAGACTCAATTTCTGCAAAGTAGGTTACGTCATATTGTCAATTTTAGTAGAATGGTGTGGACAATTACCTTCAATATTCGATGTGATGCCAGAGTTTCGAGCTTGAAGGGTGATTGTTTCATCTCCCACACGAAGTGTGAGCTCGCCTATGCCAGCATCAATAATTGTTTTAACAGTTGCTAAAAAGGGCCTCCCTAAAATCAAAAGGGTGTTGTTATCCTCCTTTATGTCTAGAACAACGAAATCAACGGGAAATATAAATTTATCTATTTTAACTAGTACATCTTCAATAATACCCCTAGGAAATCTTATAGTTTTATCTGCCAATTGAATGCTCATCCTAGTTTGTTTAGGTCCTGAGACCTAGTTGCTTAAACATTTTGTAAGGCATGGCGTTGATACTAGCCCCAAAATCAGCTAATGCATTATTAACATCTAAACTACCAATTAAGCAAGGAATTGTAAAACTCCCTAGATCTTTCAATTTGTGGGGTAGCTTATTCTGTAGAATAGCTGAGCACACTGCGTTTAGCTCCCATGCGACGTCTCATCCAATTTCTGCTTGTTTGTTAAAAGCTCTCTTAAAATTTTCATTGCGTTTGGCATCTGCGACAGAGCTTCAATAAACGGTAAGTTAATATGTAATTTTTTCAAAAGTTTAAGGAATTTACCGAATTATTCGTCTGAGCGGTCTTTCCTCGTCGTGTTAGGGTATGGCACATGAGGTTTATGTTCTACACTCGCCGTTTTGTTTTCATTATGACTTACCTCACCTTTTCCTTTGCTCACCACATTTTCTTGCCTCGGTTCTAGCTCAGGCTCAACGAATCCTTCTTTATCTTGAACATTAATTGCGTTGAGTTGTTCCCTTGGATTAGGTTCAGTATTACTTGGTAAGCTACCTTGTGGTCGTTCAGAGATTAGTTTAGACAGCTGGCCTATCTGAGTTTTGAGTCCTTGGATTGATGCTTGTTGATTTTTAAGTGCTGTCTCGATATTCTAGAAACGGGTTCCTGACACCAAGATGAATTTGGATAGCATCTTCTCAAGGTTCGGTTTCTTTTCCTGTTGATAAGGTGGCTGTTGGAAGCCTGAGGGTGGTGGTGGTCTCTGATTTCCTTGACCTCCCCATGAGAAGTTTGGGTGATTCCTCCAACCTACGTTATAGGTATTACTGTAAGGATTATTTTGAGATCGAGGATTATTACCCATATAATTTAATTGCTCTTCTCCATGTTGTGGCCATAGGGTTGATATTCTAGATTACTCGATCCACCTCCACTCGCTTCACATTACATTACTGGGTGAACCTACGCAGAACCAAGTAAACCATCAACTTTTTATTAAGAAGTTCTACCTGATTTGATAGCATAGTAACCGAGTCGACGTTATAAACGGCTACTATTTTTGTTGGCTTAGTCCTCATGACTTGCCACTGATAGTTATTCAGCGACATCTCCTCAATAAATTCGTAAGCCTCTTCAGGTGTTTTGTTGTTGATGGTTCCAAAGAGTAATGTGCGCCAATCATCTGTCTTGTTGAGGGATTCACACCATTGTAGAACGTTTGAACTTGTAGCCATAGAGGTAACCCATGGTGAGGGCACCTTCGTAGCAGGTCCTTATATCTCTCCCATGCATCGTAAAGTTTTTCTAAATCCATCTGCACAAAAGAAGAGATATCATTACTAACTTAGCCGTTTTAGCAGGCGGAAAATATTTTAGTAAAATTTTTTTGTTCATTTGTTCCCAAGAAGTGATGGACCTTTGTGGTAAGGAGTTCAACCACTGTTTAGCTTTGTTCCTCAGTCAAAAAGGGAATAACCGAAGACGAATGGAATCATCAAAAATGCCATTAATTTTGAAAGTGTCACAAAATTCTAGAAAATTTGCCAAGTGAGTGTTGGGATTCTCATCCTGCAAACCATCAAACTGAACAAATTGCTGTATCATTTGAATCGTGTTAGGTTTCAGTTCAAAATTATTTGCAGCAATAGTAAGCCTAACTATACTTGACTCAGTTCCTATTAAATTAGGTTTAGCATAATCATACATAGTACGAGGAGCAGGATTCTGATTTGTTAATTTAGCGGGTATTGCTGGAGGTAGTTGATTGTCTTGATTTTCAGCCGTCTCCTCGGTTGTAGTTGAGATATCATCCTCCTGTTCTTCTTCTGTGTATCTTAAGATTCGCCTGATTTCTCGTCCATTTTTACGAGCTGTACGATTAAATTCTTCTTCAAAAAGAAGTGGTCCTGACGGGTTTCTTCTAGTCATAAACTATAAAATCCTGCTAGAAGAAAGAAAAAGAAAAAAAATAAAAATTAAATTAAATTGAAAGAAAAATAAATGGCTAAAGTAATAAAAATTGAGTGTTCCTAATATTTTAGTCCCCGACAACAGTGCCAAAAACTTGATCGTGATTTTTCGTGATAAGTTTTATAAATTTATAATTAATCGTTCTTGAAACTAACTATTATCACAACGTAGACAAGTGTACCTATCGAACAGTAGTATAGCTTTAGCAAGATCGAATTGTCGGACCCAAAGGACTAAAAGCACTAGTAATGACTATCTTTTTATTATCTAGCCTAAGGTTTAAAGGGGGTTTCTTTTAACAAACTAATTAATTAAACTAAGAAGTTGCAAAAAATAGAATTGGGAAATTACTTTAGGAAAAACGATTGATTTAGGACAATACCTAAGGAAAAATCCACCTAGACTTTTACTTGTTATTCTGGCTCCGAACTGGATGATTTATTCATTTAACTTGTTCCGTAGAAATCCCTAAGTTATGTTATTATCCCTATTCAAGACTAATAACATCTAATCCCTAGGTTGAATAACCGAGACTTTTCTCTAATTAACACCCTAGGGTTGCATTAACTCGATCTATAGACTCCCTTATTAGGTTTCACCCTAATCCGGCAAAATCTTGTCACCCTATCTCTAGGCACGCAATCAACTCCGCTTAATTACGATAAAGTCACTCTTAGTCAGGGTCTATTCCTCCTCCAACTAAGAGCATTAACTTGAAGTGATATCCTGAAATACCAAACAAGAATTAAGAACACATAATTAAGAACAAGCCAAATATTTATCATACGATTCAGAAATTAATAACAAGATTCGTCTTAGGTTTCATCCCCCTTAGGTTTTTAAGGGTTTTAGTTCATAACTAAATAAGAAAACATCTTAGAATGATAAAGAATACAGAACATTAAGAAAACCCAAAACTCCTAAAGGGAAATTGAGGAGAGATCTTCAGTCTTGATGGTGAATCTGGCTTCTGAGATGGATCAATCAGCTTCCTTGGAGTAATTCCTTACTTCCTATTCTCTGCCTCCTCTCTCTTTCTCCTCTGGATAGGCTTTGGAATGCCTAAGAACCCTCAAAAGTGGTCTTTTCCGAATTGGACTCAACTTGGGCTCGGCAAGGACACGCCCGTGTGACACGCCCGTGTGCAATTACTTCAGGCCGTGTTCGAGCCTTTTTAGATTGGCACGGGCTTGTGTTCTACCCGTGTGAGTCGTGCTTCGATACTGCCAAATTGACACGGCCGTGTGAGCTGCCCGTGTGAGGAGGTCCAGGCCATGTTGATTTCGTACTTTGGTCCATTTTCTCTGTTTTTGGCCCGTTTCTCGTTCCTTTTGCTCTCTTATTATTACCTAAGTATAAAACATGAAATTAAGGAATTAGGAGTATCGAATTCACTAATTCTAAGGAAAAATCATCCATAACATGCGTTAAGCATGAGGTAAAAATATGTATAAATTACGGTTTATCACCTTTCTATTCCCACCCAAAAAAAAAAAAAGTTGCTACTCTTTAATGATAAATTAGATACTGCATTTTGTTATACTTATGCCATAGCAAGGTTTCTGTTTTAGTTCATTGAAAGACTAACTTCTCTTTTTGGAATTTCTATGACTTAAGAATTCATGCACTATGAAGCGTTTCTTAAGTTTGACCATCGTAACTGGTAAAGAAAGTTATTTCTATGGCTAACAATGCTTTTAAGCAGCCCTGGCCTTGAGGTCGTCTGGAGGTGCAGTCGCCCAAAGTCAAAGGTTGAAAACGGTCTAAAATATTGTTTCCAGTTTTTGAAGGGCTAAAAAACAATCAGCTTTTAAGGGTCCAAAATTATTTTTTACCAACTTCTAAGGGAGCTAAAGATATTTTTCTCCAACTTTTAAAGAACCTAAAACCCTATTTTATTGTTTTACCTAAGACCGCGAAAATGTCAAGAATGGGCTTGTGTTTAAGTACTACTTTATATTGGCTTCTATATTTTCCTTTTGTTACACTCTAAGCTACCTCATTCTTTATTTCTTTACTCTTTTTTGTTTTCTTCCCAGACTTGGTAATGTAGATTCGTTTCAAGAGCACTAGTTCTCACATATATGTAACTAGTATTTTCGCAAACATTACGACAATCTCAATGACAATTCATTTTTTGGAGAAAGGTGGAGACAACGATCATAGTGGCGGTGGAAAAGTGGAAGAGGAAGGTAAATTTTGAGATCAAATTGAAATTATTTATAAATTTTGAGGGTTTAATTTTTTTAAAATTATGACAAAATCGATGTAATATGTAAAAATTGCGAGATAAATTTATTATTATACCGTTAAAGATTTAATAGCACTTAATCAAAAAAACAATCACATTTAGTTTAATGGTAAAAAAGAAAAAATACAATAGTTGGATGATTAAATTAAAATAATTGATAATTAGATGTAAAAAAAAGAGACAATAATTAGATCACTTGTGCTATAGTAACCTTTTCTTTTTTGTTTGCATGGTAAGTTATATATTAGGTTATGGTCCCAAAATTACACACAAACTAATTTTTTTAATATATCATCTTTAAAAAAGAAAAGAGAGAGCAAAACCTTAAGATTCGTAGATTTCAAAAAATCAATGAACACTTTTACATATAGTTTTGTTCTTGCTTTATTCTTGATAATTTGACATGATAAATCTCGATTTACAATTTTAAGTTTATATTAAATGTTGTTTTACGATTTTAATAGGGACAGCTTGGTTTTCAGTTGGCTAAACAGTTTTGAGCTTTGGGTGTTGCTTGAATTTGAGATGTTCAGTGGTGGTAGGTGGAATAGATATGATTACGGAGGCGAAAGCCTTGGTTTTGAGGCCACATCTAGTTGTGGCCACGCCAGGAAGAGTCGAAGTTTTACTTGAAGAGAATCCTAATATTGCTCAAGTCTTTCAAATAACGAAGGCAAATCCCTCTTCTTTTTCTTCATTGTAAGTTTCCATAATTGACAAGGAATGGATTTTGATGAGAGTTTTGCAAGTTTTATTACTTGGTTGATGAATTGTTAAAACCTAGGACACATTGGGGTCCTGGGTTTAGTCATTTTCATGCATTTGTATTAATTTGGTAGTCAAGAATTTTCAGAAACGTGAGAATAAGATGCAGGGGTATATGATAGGGAGTCCTCATTAAACCCTGCATGCTAAATAAATAAATATACTCAGTTATTTACATATTCGTATTATTGTTTTAGTTTAGGTGTGGATGTTGGGTTTTCGGAGGAACTAAGAGTAGTTAACAATGCTTGCCAAAAAAATGACATACTTTATTATTTTCTGAAACAATGACCAGCGACTTGCAAACACTGGTTGAGCTTTCTGCCAACAAAGCCTACTTCCATGAGGCTTATGAAGGCTTTAGAACAGTTGAAATACTTAAGCAGCGGTATGTACTTATCCCAAAGATTGTGAAGGATGCTGATCTTGTTCACATTTTGTCTAAAATGGAAGATATGAATATCCGCTAAGCCATGATATTTGCCCCAAGGTGCAGGTATTGACGTGTGAGCCAATTGGTTCTTTTTCCTTTAATGATTAGTATTTTGTCTTCTTCTCATTTTTTTTTTTGGGTGAAAACCTTCTTCTCATTTTTATTTGTATGTTCATGTTGCTTTTAGCATTGGATAGAAAGATCTTGTCTGACATGTTGACTCAGGTGCTTTTGTTTTCATTATTATATTATCTTGTTATTTGTTTTATTTATTAATTATTAGATATGAAAATAGATAGCTAGGATTATTAATGTTTAGAGCTAGGATTAAAACTATATTTGCAAGAAAGTCTAGAATAAATAAGCAACACATGTTTTCCCAGGCAGGTATTGATGGTAGTTTTGCTCTCTCTTGCTAAAATAAATCTGTAATTCATCATAAATTTCTGTTCTCATATTTACTTGAAAATTTGGGACAGAGATGGTCATGTTTTTAGTTTATTATCAAAAGAGCCAATAATTTATGCAATTTACAAGTTATGGCGGAAGCCAATGAGTTGCAAGGCAAGAAACAAAAGTGTACGTCTAAGCTTAATTGGATCGATTTTGGAGGGCTGGAAAAACAAATATATTATATAATATAAATATAAGTTAAGAATTATAGAAAGTAAATATTATTATAATAATTATATTGTTATAAAATAAAGAGAGATAGAGAGAATAGAGAATAAAAAATAAAAAACAAAGAAAATATGAGAAGCAATAGAGAATGTATTTTATTGATCAATGGGATGATTACAATGCCTCATTAGAGTCTCTATTTATAGGCATAAGAAGTATAAAAGAAGTAGAGATCTAATTCTATTAACTATTAGAATTTAACATATATCAAAACCTTATCTTGACCATGATGGACATCTACTTAATAAGATATTCATAACATATATAATTTATTCTAGATATGGTTTTAATGATTTTAATTTTTATTTTATAAAAATATAATTGTACTTTATGTTTTATTATTTAATATAAATATCATTATAGGATAATAAAATAAAGATAACACTAAAATATAAAGAGCAAATGGTCAATTGAGTGTTAGCTCGATTGGTATGGTATTATTGTCAATGTAGGAGAACGTGGTGTAACAACCCATTTTTAGTGAAATCGAAACAAAGGTTTCAGGACTACAAATTTGACCTATAAATATTTATTTTATTATTATTTTAATGTTTGCAGTATGTTAGTAGTGTCGTGTAAAAATTTCGTTAAGAAATTTTGATGTTTGCGTGCTTAATTTCATGAAAAGGACTAAATCAAAAAAGGTGTAAAAGTGAAGTTCTAGTAGCTAAAAGTTTTAAATGGCTATAGAGCTTTAATGTAAGAGGACTTAGATTGTAATTAGACCATTTATGATTATAGTGGAATGTGATGAATTGGTTTTATGGAAATAATGAATGTTTTTAAAGGTTAATTAGGTAAATGAGTAAATAAGGTTAAATTAAATAAAACAAAACCTAAAAGCTATCATCTTCCTCCCATTTTCTTTGTGTTAGCCGAATTTCACCATTAGAGAAGAAGAGAATTTTGGTCAAGCTATTCCATTGCATGTAAGTGCATTTTGAGTTCGTTTTTAATGATTTCTATATTTTTGAAGTCGTTGTAGCTAAATCTAGCTAGCTTAGGGACTAATTTATAAAATTGTTAAAGGTTTAGGGTTTTTCCATGAATTTTCTTGCATGACTTATGAATTTTGATGAGAGATTGTGAATCCTTGTGGTTAAATAAATAACTTTTGTAAATAGATTTTTAATGAAATTATCAGTTAGGGACTTATTAGTAAAAGTAGTAAAATGTCATGGTAAAATTATGAATTGTTGATTTGTATAAGGTTGTATAAGTCCTTAGGTAATTCGACTAACATGAAATGTGGATGAATTTCTATATATGTTAATTTACAAGCTTAAGGACTAAATTGTAAAGAAGTTAAAATATTAGGGCCAAAATTATAAATTTATAAAACTATGAATTTTGGACTAAATTGAATAGTATGCCTATTAAATAGATTGAATTTTCTTATTTAGATCAAGATAAAACTCATATGGATCTAGATTGAGGAAAACATAAAGTCTCGGACTAGTGATTCTATTTCGACGTCTTTGTAATCGAGGTAAGTTCGTATGTTTAAATAACATTTTAATGTTATTTGATATATGTATGCTATTGTGTTATTTATCATGTCATGAAATAATGGAAATCCAATGATGTAGGACAATTATCGAGTCCGGTTTGAACCTTAAGAATACATAGGATACAAATGACATGTCATTAAGGTTACCATGTTTTAGGTGTTGGTCCTAAATGTCCTACCGATGGTTGAGTTCTGACATTTATTGTGGATACTCGTCAGACTGTGTAAGCGGCATCGTGCAGCTACATTCTGACCGTCAGCTTGTGTGAGCAGACCCATCTATAACTCGAGTGAGCAATGATGTAAAGGAAAAAGGAAAGGAATGGTTTCGACCATATGTTTAGCACACTTTGTGTGAGTGTAACACCCTTTATCCGTATTCAACGTCGGAACAGGATATGAGGCATTACTGGACTCACATTACAAGCACACGTACAATTTTGGGTCATAAATTTTCATCTAAATTAAAATCATTTGCATTCAAACATAAAGTCCCTAATACGAGCCTACGAGGCCCAAAACATGCCTTGGAAGTGGTCGAGACTAAACCGATAACTCAGGAAATTTTTACAAAATTTAGAAATTTTTTGCTATGAACAGGAGTCACACGCCCGTGTGGTTTGGGACACGCCCGTATGGGCAGGCCATGCATGTATGTATGTATATATATATATATATATATATATATATATATATATATATATATATATAAGCTTACAACCAATTCAACCAAAATGAGCCAAGTTACATAGCTAATAACACATCAAGCCTTTGATAATTACAAGCCAATACATTTGGCCAAATTTATAATGACACATATAACAAAACGACCAAGTCCCTATACATGCCATACTCTCAAAATATTTAAAATCATCGGTACCCAGAATAACAGATGATAGTGTAAGGCGATCTCCGACGAATCTCCAATCCGAGCTTGCTTGGTGACACTATAAAACATGGAAAGAAAATAGAGTAAGCTATATAGCTTAGTAAGCTCGTATGAAGGAAATAAGCAAACCTTACTATACATTAACATGCGAATAATATAACTTAAGATAATGCAATTTACCATATCCTCATGATCATAATTCATTCCATCACATCTTACCTTGAGTTCATCATTTCGAGAATTTAATAATCATAAGTTTTGTGCACATACCTGTTCCACTCATAATGGTTTCATACTCATTCCCATCTTTGTCATACGCAATGAACCACTCAAAATAACAATATCAGATACTCGGGGAAAACCTTGCACACAAGGTGCCACATGTATAACACTGCTACCTCTATCTCATAACACATATTTGCTCTCTCTCGAGCCATTAATGGGCCTACTCACAAAAGCTGTCAGTCAAGACGTAGCTACTCGGTGTTGCTCACACAAGCTATCAAGTAACCGCAACATATGCCGGTATACTCAGCCAACTGTAGGATGTACAGGACCAGCACCCAAATCACATAACAAAAAACCCTAGTGACATGTCACTTGTATCCTAATATATTCCTAAGGTTTGATTGGGATTTCGCGTTTGCCAAATCATCATCAAATATTTTCGTAAGCTCGATTTCACAATTCATGCATAAATTAAAGCAAATAAAAAAATACATTTAAAGTAAAGCTTATTTAACATACGAACTTACCTCGGCTGCAAAAACGGCCAAAATGACCTATTTATCGAATACTTTGTTTTTCCCCCGATCTAAACCCGAACTTTATTTTTCTTGATAATCGAGCTTGAAAGTGGCCAGAACCCTAGCTATGGACTCCTTGTGAATTTCAACTATGG
Organism: Gossypium anomalum; assembly: GCA_025698475.1. NCBI lineage: Eukaryota > Viridiplantae > Streptophyta > Magnoliopsida > Malvales > Malvaceae > Gossypium > Gossypium anomalum. Next base: position 31,628,786 of record CM046963.1, on the reverse strand, counting down.
GGGGACTAATTTGAGAAGATGGACACTTTTATTTAGTTAATTTTGTTTTTATTTGACAAATTACTAAAATGCCCTTAATGCATAACTTAAAACTTTTACCTAGCCACATCTATTTTTGTCCATACTAAAATATAATGGTCTAATTACCATTTAAGGACCTCGAATTTAAATTTTCATAGCAATTAGACACCTTTAACTTATAGAACTCAAGTTTTGCACCTATTGCAATTTAGTCCTTCTAGTCAAATTGAGTACTCAATCGATAAAATTTCTTAATGAAATTTTCACACAATTGTTCTATCAAGTTGTAGACCTTAAAGAAATAATAAAATAAATATTTCTACTTTGGATTTGTGGTCCCGGAACCACTGTTCCAGGAACCACTGTTCCAGGAACCACTGTTCTAATTTGACCCAAAAACAGACTGTTACAACTCTCCCCCTTTTAGGGTTTTCGTCCCTAAAAATCTTACCAAAAAAAAGGTTAGGGTACTATTTTCACATAGCTTATTCAGGTTCCCACGTAGCCTCTTCAACCCCGTGTCGTTGCCACAATACTTTCACTAGAGTTATGCTTTTGTTTCTCAACTGTTTAACCTCTTGAGCTAGCACTATGATCAATTCCTCACCATATGTCATATCAGGTCGAATCTCAATATCTGTTGGGGAAATTACATGTGAAGGATCTGATTGGTATAGTCGCAACATCGACTCATGAAATACATTGTGATTCTCTATAATTCTGACGACAAAGCTAGTCAATATGCCACTGGCCTTATTCTTTTAATAATCTTATACGACCCAATGAAACGCAGACTCAATTTGCCTTTGTGACCAAATCTAAGAATTTTCTTCCATGGGGATACTTTCAAAAACACTTTATCACCAACCTGAAATTCAATATCCTTACGTTTCAAATCCACGCACGATTTTTGTCGATCCGAAGATGCTTTCAAACAATCACGAATTACTTTCACTTTCTCCTCAGTTTCTCTAACCAAATCAACCCCGTGAATCTGTCTCTCACTAAGCTCGGTCCAGTATAGTGGAGTTCAACACTTGCAATCATACAATGCTTCATATGGTGCCATCTTTATACTCGATTGAAAACTGTTGTTATAAGTAAATTCGACCAATGGTAGATATTTCTCCCAACTACCTTCGGACTCTAAAACACAACAACGAAGCATATCTTCGAGAATTTGAATCACTCTCTTAGATTGGCCATCGGTTTGCGGATGGAATGCGGTGCTAAAATTCAATTTTGTACCCAACACTTCTTGCAATTTCTTCCAAAATCGCGACGTAAACCTCGGATCTCTATCCGAAATAATAGAAGTAGGCACTCCGTGCAACCTAATAATTTCAGCAATGTACAATTCAACTAGTTTATCAAAAGAATAATCGGTATGTACCGGAATGGAATGAGCCGATTTTATCAATCTATCCACAATGACCCAAACAACATCTTTCTTTTTCGGAGTCAAAGGTAACCCCGATACAAAATCCATCGTAACTCTATCCTATTTCCACTTGGGTATAGTCATAGGCTGAAGTAAACCAGAAGGCACTTGATGTTCGGCTTTCACTTGTTGACAAATCAAACATCTCGTTACAAACTCTGAAATGTCTTGTTTCATGCCTGACCATAAATACAATTCCGTCAAATCATTATACATCTTTGTACTTGCAGGATGAACATATAAACAACCATTATGTGCCTCATGAAGAATTTTCTGAATCAGTTCAGTATCTCTCGTTACACAAATCCTACCTCGAAACCTCAAATAGTCATCGGATCCAATCTGATGTTCTAAATCACTATTCGAGTTGCATTGAACTCTCTTAGCTTGCAACTCATTGTCACCTTTCTGAGCTTCATAAATTTGTTGAAGAAATACCGGTCTAGCTTTCAACTCAGCCAAAATTGATCCATCATCAGATAAACTTAACTGTGTATTCATTGCCCTTAAAGCAAACAACTCTTTCTACTTAAAGCATCTGCGACTACGTTCACTTTCCCTGGGTGATAGTCGATCACTAACTCATAATCTTTCAACAACTCGAGCCATCTTCGTTGTCGCAAATTCAAATCTTTCTGAGTCGTCAAATACTTTAAAATATTGTGATCAGTAAAGATCCGACACTTCTCACCGAATAAATGATGTCTCTAAATTTTTAAAGCAAACACAATAGCAGCTAATTCCAAGTCATGCGTCGGATAATTCTTTTTGAGTGGTTTTAACTGTCTCGAGGCATAAGCTATCACTTTACCCTCTTGCATCAACGTAAAACCTAAATTGTTCAATGACGTATCACTGAAAATCACAAATTCTTTCCTCGACTCAGGTTGCACCAACACTGGTGCCTCAGTCAACAACGCTTTCAACTATTCAAAACTCTTTTGACATTTCTCAGACCACTTGAATTTCACATCCTTTTGTAACAATTTGGTCATAGGTGTAGCAATCATAAAAAATTCTTTAACAAAACATCGATAATAACCAGCCAAACCCAAAAAGCTTCTAACTTCGAATACATTTTCTGGTGGTTTCCAATTGACGACTGCAAAATCTTACTCGGATCAACCTGTATATCTGACTTCTCGGAGCCAAAACTTACTTTTGCTGAATTTAGCAAACAATTTCTTATCTCTCAAAGTTGATAATACAATTCTTAAATGTTCGACATGCTCTGACTCATCTTGAGAATAAATCAGAACGTCATCAATAAAAACAACCACAAATTTATCTAAATATGGTCGGAAAATTTGATTCATCAAGTCCATAAAAACTGTAAGAGCATTAGTTAACCCAAACGGCATAACAAGAAATTCATAATGCCCCTACCTCGTTCTTAACGCGGTCTTCGGCATATCCGACTCTTTAACTCTCAGCTAATAATAGTCTGATCTCAAGTCTATCTTCGAGAACACCATTGCCCCTTTCAACTGATCAAACAAATCATCAATCCTCAGTAAAAGGATACTTGTTCTTTATCATACCCTTGTTAAGCTGACGATAATCAATACAAAGTCTCATGGATCCGTCTTTCTTCTTGACGAATGACACTGGTGCACCCCAAGGTGAAAAACTCGATCTCGCAAAACCTTTATCTGTCAACTCTTGCAACTGAGACTTCTATTCTTTCAATTCGGTCCGAGTCATTCTATACGGAGCTATCGATATCGGTGAAGTTCCTGGCACTAAATCAATAGTAAATTCAACCTCTCTGATCAGTGGTAATCTAGGTAACTCATCTGGGAACTCATCTGGATATCCACAAACTACCGGCACAGATTCGATCTTCAATTTAGACACTTTCATATTCAGTACGTACACAAGATAAGCTTCACAACCTTTTCTTACATACCTCTGAGCCGATATTGACGAGATCACAATAGGCAACTCACCCGACTCATCCTTTTTAGTCTGAAGAATTTCATTATTTTGACATTTCAATTCAATAATCTTTCATCTACAATTCACTACGACATCATGTAGAGTCAACCAATCCATTCCAAGGAATACATCGAACTCATCAAATGGTAAAAGCATTAAGTTAGCCGAAAAATAGTGACCCCGAATCATTAAAGGACAACTCTTGCAAACTTTAGCAACTAGAACATATTTGCCTAAGGGGTTTGACACTTTAATCACATGCTCAGTATGTAACACCCCAAACTCAGCCTAGACGTTATGGCCGAATCTGGTGATGTCACATTGAAGTGTTTTTCGTAAAGTGAAAAATCGCTAAAAACCCATTTTCTATTAAACCTTTTTGAATGACCTTAAAGATGATTTCAAGGCTTGTCGTTTGATTTTCAAAATGTAAGTCTTTTGTAAAAAAATAATCATATTAAAACATCATTATTTATTTTAAAACGTTGTTTCTTGTGGAAGCTCTTAAAACCGATTACGTTTTCGTGATATTTTTGAAAAACATTTATCCTTTTGAAAACCTGCGTCTTTTTCCTACTGCTAGTAGTATTAAAACAAAGGAAAAATAAATCCCCAAATTAAACATAAAATCCAGAAAGGCCTTGTTATATAAAAATACCCAAATTAAACTACTTATAAATTAAAAGACAAATATGGAAGCGTAAGCTGTTGTGTGGCCACCTTCGAGTCCCTCATAGCACCGATCCGCCTAAGGATTACCTGTGTAGATAAGCAGAAGGGTGAGTTTACGAAAACTTAGTGTGTAATCCCTTAATAAACAAACAATCAATCTTATAGTAATCAAATACAGTCTGGGCCTAAGCCTATATCAGTAACAGTAACAGTATTAGTTTGGGCTTTAGCCCATTTCAAAACAGAAATAGTAATGTATTTAGGCCTTGGCCCATTGCAGTAATAGTAAGTAGTGCAGTAACAGCAATCAGTGTAGTAACAGTAATCTGTGCGGTAATAGTAAAATAGTATACAAGTCCTACCCATCTAGCCTCTACACTCCATCTCCGTCCAACCTTACAATCCATGTAGGGATATAATCAACCCACCCATCCCTACACTCTAGAATTAGCACCGGTTGCAACACTAAACAGTAATATGCAGCTGAGCTGCCAGTAATTTAGGCTCAAAGACTTTCAGTACACTTCCTCTGATCAGTATAAACCCATCCCATGCAATGCATCATACAATCATGTCATGTATCCAATACAGATCAAATAGCATGCTAACATACGGTCACACATGTACAAATACATATATACATCACATAGGGGCAAAGCAGTCATCTTACCATATAAGGGCAAAATAGTCATTTTACCAAAATAAGGTTAGTAAGCGCAAGAATAAAGAATCGGTGTAGTAATGCGGTGAATCATGCGCAAGAATAAATAAAACAAAGATACAAGTCCTGCCCATCCAGTCTCTACACTCCATCTCCGTCCAACCCTACAATCCATGTGGGGATATAATCAACCCACCCATCCCTACACTCCAGAATTAGCACCGGTTGCAACACTAAAGAGTAATATGCAGCTGAGCTGCTAGTAATTTAGGCTCGAAGCCTTTCAGTACACTTCCTCTAATCAGTATAAACCCATCCCCATGCAATGCATCATACAATCATGTCATGTATCTAATACAGATCAAATAGCATGCTAACATACGGTCGCACATGTACAAATACATATATACATCACATAGGGGCAAAGCGGTCATCTTACCATATAAGGGCAAAATAGTCATTTTACCAAAATAAGGGTCTAGGTAATTTACCAACCCAATAGTATGTCTACAGTCATGTCAGCCAACCCATGCAACCTTATCAGTGAAATAGTGAAAATGGGCCTAAGGCCCATAATGTGGGCCCACACGCCCGTGTAGCCCACAAAGCCCAAAAATAGCCTTGGCCACGTGAATTACACAGCCTAGCCCAATAATCTCCATACGTTCGTGTGGTTTTCTCGTGTGGAGCCCACGAGCCTGTGGGGCCCACACGACCCATTCTGGCCCGACGTGGCCTAAAACGGCCTAAGCCCATGAGACCGCTCATGGTGGCCTCTACGATCTAACGCCCATATTTATGCGATCGTATTGCCACACGAGCGAACACACACCCGTGTAGCGACAATAGTCATGGTTTTTGACTTTTACCGATTTACATTTTGAACAATGTTTGCACACTTGTTTATGAAAACTAGCGAATAGTCCACGAGTACTCCAACCTATATTTAATCACAAGCTTTGGTTAGCCGCATCCTAATCAAATTATCAAAACTCCCATCAAAACAATTATCTAAAAGATTATCTATCACTTGTTTAGATCAGTCGATTGTGGCTTGCCCACTTAAACCGTTTGCAAGAGACTAATCACAAGGCCTTAGGGGGTTATCTGCACTTCAACCAAACCTTATCAACCATCAAACAAAAGAACAGTTTGAACTAGACAAAAAGTTGCTTACTGAAAATGCAGAGTCCAGATTAGAATAACATTCGGCCCATACCCATACAAAAGCCGAAAGTACACAAAATGGTAGAGGCAAAGTGGAATAATCACACCCCTAACAGTAATCGATAGAGGAAAGAAGATGTTAAAAGAAAGATCACAATGGTAGAGAGAAACAAGAGGGAATCATGTGCACTTACTGATTTTTCAGAGAACCTTTACTGAACCGAAATCAAAAAGAAAAGAGAAGAAAACAATAACTGTGTACTCGAACCCAAGATAGAATGTTCGACTAACACAAAACGTAGAGAATCGACAAAACGAAATGAGGGGAAGAGTATTCAGTTTAAGCAATACAAGAAGGGACTTTTGGAAAGAGTCAAAAGAATCGAAAGAGAGAGAAAGGAGAGAATTCAGCTAAGAAGAAGGAGGGAAAGAAGAGCAAAAATGAGGAAATGAGAGACCTCAGGAGAAGTGAAAAACTGATGCCAGTAAAAACGAATGATACTACCAAAACCTCCCTAGCAATATTCGGCCTCAACAGAACAAAGAGAGAGCCAATATGTTCATAGCACCCGAAAATAGAGTGGCTTAACTTCCAAAATTGAAAGTGTTGAGTGCTACAAATCCCACTCGACACCAACTCTTCTCCCACCACAAATCCCCACAATTTTCTCCTATAATCTCTCCTAAAATCCCTCCAACCGAACACTATCCACATGCCAACATTCCCTCCTACAATCCCTCCATGACCAATTCAAACTCCACACCACTCAGTAGTGTTTCGGTCAAACTCTACTACCCACATGGCTTAGGCAGCAAAATAAAACCCCCATTGCACAAACCAGGACTCGAACTTCAGACCTCAGACATTAGTAACACGCCACTTATCCCCTGGGCCAGCAGGCTCTTTTCTGCCATGTTTTTCCATTATTTACTTAAAAGCCTACTACCTAGAGACAGTGCTTATTCCTTTAAAAACTAAACTTTTTGTACTTGCTCAGGCTTGAACCCAAAACTTCTCAGACTCTTCCTAGATCACTTAACCACTGAAACATATACACAATTGTGTCACTTTCTTGCACAACCAAACATTAATATGTTGCCTCCTAACTGTTCCCATGCTTAAAACCTAAAACTTCTAGGCCCAAAATTTGGGGCGTTACACAGTAGACTCAACAAGAAAATTCTTACTAGATACCAAATTCATACAAATATAAGAATGAGTCGGTCCAAGATCAAACAATTGAACTACATTAGTATCATAAAGAGAAAATGTACCAGTGATAACACCAGGGGATGATGCATCTTCGCGAGCGTGAATAGCGTAAGTTCTAGCAGGTGTTGTAACACCTCTCACCCGTATTCAACGCCGGAATAGGGTTACGGAACATTACCGGACTTACAACACAATTACACAAACTTTTCACATACATAATATCATTTCATACATTCATCATTCAAACTCAATAAATTTGTCCCTTATACGAGCCTACGAGGCCTAAACATGCATTGGGATTAGTTAGGAACTAAATCGATAACTTTTAAAAGATTTGAAACACTTAAAATTTTTTTCTCAAAACAGGGGACACATGCCCATGTGGCTAAGCCATGTGAAACACGCCCATGTCACAGGCCGTGTAGACATTTAAAATGGGAGCACATGGCAATGTCTCAGCTCGTGTCCTGCCCCATGTAACTCTCTAACTTGGGTCACACGACCAACACATATGCCCGTGTGGCTAGCCCGTGTGCCCTACAATGGCCGCACACGCCCATGTACCAGGCTGTGTACTAGACCGTGCCAAACCTGTAGGGTATACTGACTTATACCACAAGGCCAAGTCACATGCCCGTGTGTAAAGCTGTGTGGAGCATACTGACTTGATTTAACTTTCAACACCAGGGGACACACAACCATGTAACAAGAACATGTGTCACAAACGGCCGAGACACACGCCCGTGTCTCTGCCCATGGGGACAAAAATAGGCTATTTACCAAGCCAATTTTCCACCAAATTTCATGCACTTACACCACAATTCAAAGGCACCAACTCAAGGTATAATAGGCATTAAATCAATCTCATACGAAACACATTCCATACCATTTCATTACCCATCATTACAAATCACAAATTACCATAATAACCCATCTAATTTCATGCCAAACTAGATCTTCACAAAACATCAAAAGACCATTTACAAATATACATTATTATGCTCAATTTCACAAACATACTAGTTCACAAATCATCCATTTAATACTTAATATGCTTATTATCATCAATCATCACAACCAACTCATTATACACAAGACATAAGCACATATATATACACATGGTTCAAATATACCAATTATACCAAAGTTAAACCAGCACCCATGGCTATATATATATACAAACCAAAATATAGACATTTATACTGTTAATTCATTTGGCCAACATCATTACCAAAACATAACCATTCATAAGCCATTTCAAAATGGAAAAAACTCACTATCAAGATACATATCATAATGACCATAATCCTATACATGCCATATGACCAAACCATAAGCTCAAAAGTACCAAAGTGATGGTTGGATAGTGTGACGTAGTCTCCGATGATCCCTAAATCCGAGCTAACTTTGAACTCACTATAAAACATGAGAAAATAAACAATGTAAGCTATACAGCTTAGTAAGTTCATATAAAAAATGATAAGCAAATCTCATCAATTTATTACCAATCAAATAATTGAAATAAATGAAAAACAATTCAATTAAGCCTCAAGGCTATCAATATATCATTCACATAACTTACCAAAGAATTCATCAACTCCATAATTTCAATATTCGAATAGTACTCCGTACATACCTGAACCAATCCGTAACAAACTCATACTCAAACAGAACAATGTCGAATACTCAAATTCTCGCACACTGAGTGCCAATACATAGCCAAAGCTATTTCAATCTCACAACTAAGTTTCATACATAGCCAAAGCAATCTCGAATCTCACACTAAGTGCCATACATAGCCGAAACTATTTCGAATCACACACTAAGTGCCATACATAGCTGAAGCTATTTCGAATCACACACTAAGTGCTATACACAGCTGAATTGTCGTCAAATATGTCTGTAGTCTCGTATACACAATTTATGCAATATCAAAGCATTTAAAGTATAATTATAACAATGCTTATTCCATACGAACTCACCTCAGATATTAAAATGGCGAATCAAGTCGATTAGTTGATAACTTTATCTTTTCCCTGATCCAAATCTGTATTTCTCCTTTCTTGATCTAATTGTATTCAAAATTAACTTATTCAATAATCTATTCATTCAATTTAGTCCAAAAGATACTTTAAAACACATTTACACTTTTGCCCCACATATTTCACATCTTTCACAATTTAGTCCTTATTACATAAAATCACAAATTAATGAAATTCACAATAAACCCATGCTAACCGAATTACCATAATTCCCCTAGCAGACCATAATTTTCATTTATTTCACATTTTAACCATTAACTTTACACATTTCTCAATTTAATCCCTATTTTGCATTTTTACTAAAAATCACTTAACAAAACTTGTTTAACTATCAAAAAATATTCAAAATCTATCATCAAACTTCAAAACTCATACATATTCATCAATGGAATCATTCAAAATCTTTAACAACTTTGCAAAATAGTCCCTAGGCTAGCTAGTACTAACTGCAATGATCTCAAAAATATAGAAATCATTAAAAACGGGACAAAAATCATGCCTAATTTAGCATACAAAGCTTGGCCGAATATCAAGCCCTAAAAATGGCTATCCTTCATGTTACAAATGGCTAAGGAAGAAGATGAATGAAATTAAAGGCTTTTATTTTATTTAATTAACCTTTGACTATTTAACCTTATTAGTAATTCAAAATTTTAATTATTCCATGCCATTATCATCCACTATCATATTAATGGTCTAATTACCACTTAAGGACCTTAAATTTAAGGTTCTATAGCTATTAGACACATTTAGCTAATAGAACAGCACTTTTGCATTTTACGCGATTTAGTCCTTTTTATCAAATTAACTATTTAAATAATAAAATTTCTTCACGAAACTTTCACACATACATAATTTCATGCTGTAAACACTTAAAATTTCTTCGACACCATGTCGTTGCCACAAAACCTTCACCAAAGCTATTCGTTTATTTCTCAATTCTTTAATCTCTCGAGCTAGAATCCTGATTGGTTCTTCCTTATATGTCATAACAGGTTGAATTTCAATTTCAGATGGATAAATCACATGTGATGGATATGATCTATATCAATGCAACACCGATACATGAAATACGTTATGAATCTTTTTTAACTCCGACGGTAAAGCTAGTATAATAGCCTGTTTTTAGGGTTAATTGAAACAATAGTTTCAGGACAATAAATCTGACTTCAAAAAATTTAATTTATTATTATTTTAATATTTAAATCATGATATTAGAGTTGTGTGAAAATTTCGTGGAGAAATTTTATTGTTTAAGTGTTTAATTCGGTAAAAGGACTAAATCGTGTAAAGCGTAAAAGTTGTGTTCTATAAGCTAAAGGTGTCAAATAGCTATAGAACTTAAAATTTAAGGTCCTTAAGTGGTAAATATACCATTATTTGGCTAGTGTATGTTAATGGATGATAGTGGAGTGGCATATGGTGTAATTACTAATGTTTTTAATGGTTAATTAGGTAATTAATTAAATAAATGATAAGTTAATAAAATAAAAACATAAAGTCATCATATTTTCACCATTTCTCCACCAAAAATGAAAAATATGAATAGCCATGGAAGCTTGAACATTCGGCCAAGCTTTGGAGCTAGATAGGTGAGTGGTTTTTGCCCAGTTTTTAATAATTTATACGTTTTTGAGCTCATTGCAGCTTAATCTAGCTAGCCTATATCTCTATTTTTGAAATTGTTATAGATTTTTTGAGATGCCATTGATGAATATTCATGCTTTTTGATGACTAATGATGAAATATGGAAGTTAGATGATAGTTTTACATATTTTACAAAGTGATTTTGAGTAAAAATGCAAATTATGGACTAATTTGTGAAATTATGAAGCTATGTGGTTTAATGTATGAATAAAGTGAAAATATAGGCTGATATATGATAGAGTAAAATTTGGCTAGCATGGTTGTCCTTAATTGCATGAAATTGTGATTTTATGTGATAAGGACTAAATTGTAAAAATGTGAAATAATAGGGCAAAAGTGTAATTTTGTCAAAATGTGTAAATTGTGTTAAATTGAATAAATTAATGATCAAACAAGTAAACTTTGTTATTATATAGATTGAGAAAAAGATGAGATTCGGATCTAGAACGGGAGAAATAAAGTATCGGACTAGTCAATCCGTTCCATCGTTTTAACAATCGAGGTAAGTTCGTATGCAATAAGTATTGCTATATTTATACTTTTAATTCTTTGATATTGTATAAATTGTATATACGTGACTATTTTTATGTTTGATGACATATCGGCTAAATTTGGCACTTAGTGTGCTATTCAGTATAGCTTTGGCTAAATTTGGCACTTAGTGTGGGATTTCAGATAGTTTCGGCTATGTGTAGCACTTAGTGTGTGGAACATCAAATATGACACTTCGGGTGAAAAATATCGAGAATGGCACTTAGTGTGTGGGATATTGAGAATGGCACTTAGTGTGCAAAATATCTAATGATTCAATGGGCATAGTCAAGATGAGAATTAAAGTACAGTCGGAATAAGTAATACAGGTACGTACAGAACTTATGTGAGAATTGAATGAAAGAAAATTGGTGAGTTCATATTGTATTTTGTATATTAAATAAGAGTAAATTGAGTATAAGTATGTTTCATGCCAAAATGTGTTTATGAGATTGCGGATAATGTTTGAATTGTGAATACGACTATACGAAAGTGTTTGATGATGAAATCGACAAGCGAAACTTCCCAGCTAAACCTTTAGTACAGTTATGATGATAATGTAATGTCATTAAGTTAATGCACTGGCTTTGGGCCATGATATTGACACTCGGGTGTGAATAATACATTAATTTGGCTACGGGCCATGGTATAGGTACTTATCTATTGTGATCCTTGAGTATTTGATTTAAATTCCTAATGGTTCAACGGATAATGGAATGCCGTGATTGAGAAAGAGGTTAGTATGAAGTGTAACGGGTATGTACAGAACCTATTTAAGTACTATATTGAGAAATTTTAATGAAATGGTATTTTATCATGTTTAAGACATGAATAAGGTTTGTGTTAATGTAATGTTAATTCGGCATTGTGCAAATAGTTGAACTATATTATGTGATGAATTAAGTTATTTACTTACGAACTTACTAAGCTGTGAAGCTTACTTTGTGTTATTTTTCTATGTTTTATAGTGTTTCAGACATTCGCTCGGGTTGGAAGTCGGAGGAGATCAAATCACAGTATCTGGTTTTGATTTCGGTATTTATACAATTGTAACTTGGTTATATGGCATGTATAGGCTAGTAAGTTAATGATATGTTTTGGGATATGATATAGCCATGAGATTTGGCTAGCTCTTGATGTAAATTGTTGGTGTGTATTTGACCATTTAAGTTGGCTTGAATTATGTGCTTTATAAGATACCTTGTGATTTGGCATGTTTGCCATGGTTGTTGATATGGCTAAATGGTTTTTCATTTGGTTAGTTATTAATTGATATATTAATGCTTGAAGAATGGTATATTTTGGTATGATTTATAGATGATGAATTGATTTGTTTGAGAAGCATGATTTAGTTGGTGGAAAGGTTATAGAATGCATTTAGAAGTTATGTGAGTTTGATGATTGCGACATATTATTTTGGTATGTAATTAATCATGGAATTGAGTAGTAGAGAGAATGGTTACATGGTATAATATATGTTTGGAATAGCATGTTTTGGTTGCTTATATATGTATTGAAATGGCATGAAATGTCTTGTTGTGGGAAGGCATGAGGAGGGTAAGAAATGTGGCTTAAACTAAGCCAATTTTCACTCCACACGGCTGAGCACACGGGCGTATGGCTCGACCGTGTGTGACACATGGCCATGGCACACGACCGTGTGTCCCCTGAGGTACCCTTTTGGAATTAAATTCGTATACATTAAAGGTTTGACAAGGCCTAGACACACGGCCATGTCTACTGGCCGTGTGTGGTACACGGACTAGCACTTAGGCGTGTGGCTGGCCATGTGACCCAAGCCAGTAACCCCTCTAGATTACACACGCCCTGGCACACGGGCGTGTCCTCGACCATGTGGTACAAGTCAGTATGTATGCCCTATTTTCACACGGTTTGTGACAAGGGTATGTCTGGTGGCCGTGTGTGTGTGACCACTAATTTCATGAAAAATTTTATAAGTTCCCAAAGTCTTTTTTTGTATGTTATTGGTTTAGTCTTGAGCCTCCTTTAAAGCATGTTTAAGGCCTTATATGCCCTCTTAAAGGACAATGTGATTATGTTAGTGTGATATTTATCTGAAACTAAATCACGTATGAGAAATGTATATTATATGTTAGATCATATGGGTTAGGGGTGTTACAGCGAGCCAATATGCCACTGGCCCTATTCGTTCAATAATCTCATATGACTCGATGAATCGTGGACTTAATTTGCCTTTTCGACCGAAATGAAGTATTTTCTTCCACGGAGATACTTTCAAAAACACTTTGTCACTGATCTGAAATTCAATATCTTTTTGTTTCAAATCCACGTACGAGTTTTGATGATATGAAGCTGCTTTCAAACAATCACGAATTACTTTCACTTTTTCTTCAGTTTCTCGGATCAAATCAACCCCGTGAATCTTTTTTTTACTCAACTTGGTATAATACAACAGAGTTTGGCATTTACGACCATACAGTGCTTCATACGGAGCCATCTTTATGCTCGATTGAAAGCTGTTATTATATGCAAATTCAACTAACGAAAAATATTTCTCCCAGTTACCTTTGATCTCTAAAAATCAACATCGGAGCCCATCTTCAAGAATCTGAATTATTCATTTAGATTGACCGTCGGTTTGCGGTTGAAAAGCTATACTGAAATTCAACTTTGTACCCATAGCTTCTTGTAATTTCTTCCAAAATCGCGACGTAAACCTCGGATCCCTATATGAAATAATTAAAATTAGCACCCCGTGTAATATAACGATCTCAAAAATGTATAAGCAAAAAATTAGTACGTACCAGAATGAAATATGCTGATTTTGTCAGTTGATCAATGACAACCCAAATTGCATCTTTCTTATTCGGAGGCAGTGGTAATCCCGATACAAAATCCATAGTCACTCTATCCCATTTCCAATCTGGTATCATCACGGCTAAAGCAAACTCGACGGCACTTGATGTTTGGCTTTCACTTGCTAACAAATCAAACACTTTGATACAAACTTAGAAATGTCTCGTTTCATAACCGACCACCAATATAACTTCTTCAAATCATTGTACATTTTGGTACTCCTAGGATGAACGGATAAGCAACCACTATGTACCTCATATAAAATTTTTTGAATCAACTCTGGATTTTTTGGTACGCAAATTTTATATCGGAATATCCAACAATCATCAGATCTGATTTGGTACTCTGAATCACTAGTCGACTCACATTGCACTCTTTTAGCTTGCAATTCACTATCACATTTCTGGGCTTCGCAAATTTGTTGAAGAAATACTAGTTTAGTTTTTAACTCAGCTAGAATCAAACCATTAATGTCAATTGTGTATTCATTGCTCTCAAAGCAAACAACGATTTTCTACTCAAAGCATCCACGACCAGATTTGCTTTCCCAGGGTGATAATAAATTACTAACTCATAGTCTTTTAGTAATTCGAGCCATCTCCATTGTCGAAAATTTAAATCTTTTTGAGTCATAATATACTTTAAGCTTTTATGATCAGTAAAGATTTGCCATTTTTCACCGTACAAATGATGTCTCCAAATTTTCAAAGCAAATACAATAGTGGCCAACTCTAAATCATGCGTCGGATAATTCTTTTCATGTGGTTTTAACTATCTGGAGGCATAATCTACAACTTTTCCCTCTTGCATCAATACGCAACCCAATCCGTTTAATGACGTGTCACTGTAAATTACAAATTCTTTACCCGACTTAGGTTGAACCAACACTGGTGCTTCGTTTAATAATGCTTTCAATTGATGAAACTTTATTGACATTTCTCGGACCATTCAAACTTGACATCTTTCTGTAGCAGTATAGTCATTGGTATAGCAATCATCGAGAACCCTTTTACAAAGTGTCTATAATAACCATCTAATCCCAAAAAACTTCTAACCTCGTATACATTTCTAAGTGGTTTCCAGTCAATTACTTCAAAAATATTGCTTAGATCAACATGAATGCCATCCGCTAACACAATATGTCCCAAAAATCTGAATTCTCGTATCCAAAACTCACATTTGCTGAATTTAGCATACAGTTGCTTATCTCTCAAGGTTTTCAACACAATCTTCAAATGCTTGGCATGCTCAGACTCATCTCGTGAATAGATCAGAATGTCGTCAATGAACACAACAACAAATCTATCTAAATACGGTCTAAAGATCCAATTCATCAAATCCATAAAAATGGAAGAAGCATTAGTTAGTCCAAATGGCATAACAAGGAATTCATAGTGTCCGTACCTCATTCTAAACGTAGTTTTTGGCACGTCTGAGTCTTTAACTCGTAACTGATAATAACCCAATTTCAAATCAATCTTTGAAAACACTATTGCACCTTTAAATTGATCAAACAAATAATCTATTCTTGACAACAGATACTTATTCTTTATCGTAAATTTGTTGAGCTGACGATAATCAATATACATTCTCATTGACCTTTCTTTCTTCTTTACACAAAATACAGGCACACCCTAGGACGAAAAACTAGGTTGTGCAAAACCTCTATCTGTTAACTCTTGCAATTGAGCTTTCAACTCTTTCAACTCTATCGGAGCCATTCTATATGGAGCTATAGATATTGGTGAAGTTCTCAACACTAATTCAATAGCAAATTCAACTTCTATAATAGGTGACAACCCTAGTAATTCTTCTGGAAATACATCTGGATATTCACAAATTACAGGCACCGATTCAATCTTCTTTTCAGACACATTGGTATCTAAAATATAGGCAAGATAAGCCCCGCAACATTTTCTTACACATCTCTGAGCTGATATAGGCTAAATCATTCAATCCTATAATCTTTCATCTACAGTTCACAATAGCATCATGTAAAGTCAACCTATCCATACCCAGAATCACATCAAACTCATCAAATGGTAAAAGCATCAAGTCAGCCAGAAAACAGTAACCCCGAGTCATTAAAGGACAGTTCTTGCATACTTTGTCAACTAGTACATACTTGCCTAAGGGATTCGATACTTTAATCACAAACTCAGTAGACTCAACAAGCAAACTCTTATTAGACACCAAATTCATACATATATACCAATGAGTTGATCCAAGATAAATCAATGTAATAACATTAGTGTCGTAAAAAGAAAATGTACCGATAATAACATCTGCTGATGACGGATCTTCGCAAGCACAAAAAGCGTAAGCTCTAGCAGGTACTCTAGCCTCAGATCTCAATGTAGAATCCTTCATTGTACCATGATTACCACTTGCGTTTCCCGTATTTCTTGGCGGCCTCCCTCGAGTAGCTGTATTGCTTGATCTTACATTCTGAGATTTATCTTTTTCATTTAACTCAGGACAATCTCAGATAAAATGATCTAGTGAACCACAACTGTAACAAGATCTATTATTATTTTTCATCCAACCATCTCGAAAATACTGCCTTCCACACTGTTGACACTCAAGTTTAGTGTCTTTCATGTCGCCAACACTCGATACTGAAGCAGCTTAAGCTTTAGGACTGGTGTACTACTTTTCGCGATCCCTATTGAAATATCCCGTTGAAGTGGTTGATCGGTTAAAGTCTTCAGCTCTGATTCAATCTCTTCCTCGAATCTCTAGCCTCTGATTCAGCTTTCTTCTTTTCTCTGCTAAAGTCTTCGGCTTTGCAAGCCCGGTCAACTAACACAACAAATTCTTTCAAATCTAATATCTTAACAAGAAGTTTAATATCTTCGTTCAACCCTTCAACAAACCGCTTGCACATAATCTCTTCGGTAGAAACATACTCTCGAGAATACTTGCTCAACCATACAAATTTTCTCTCGTACTCGATTACGATTATGCGGCCTTGTTTCAGTTCTAAAAACTTTTTATGATTTTGATTCAAAAACCATTGACTGATGTATTTCTTTCAAAACTCAATCTGAAAGAATTCCCAGGTGAATCTCTCCCTCGGCACCACCGATACTAATGTATTCCACCACTGATACGTGGTATCTATCAAAAGGGATATAGCACACTTTAAACATTTAGCTGGCGTGCAAGAAAGCTCGTCAAACACTCAAATCATATTTTCAAGCCAAAACTCGGCTCTTTCAGGATCTTGTCAACTGGAGGCTTATTCAATCTTAAAAGCTCGACTCCTTGAGGAGCTACAGGAACCGATTGGGGATTAGAAGGAGGTGGAGGTTGTTGAGCAGCTAGGTTCGTACTAATGTATTGAGTGAACCACTCGTTTATTATTTGGAAGAAGGCTTCTTTAGCCTCTCCTCCCTGGCTGCCCGCTACGGGTCTAGAATCAGACGACGCTGTCCCTTTAGAGGGAGTGGGTACATTACTTTCAACCTCACCAACTACAACTCGATCAAGATTCATTTCTATATGAAAACACATTTTAAAACGTCAGGAGTCATCACACTATCACAGTTCATATATGGCATGTACAGCTAGACTCTCACATACGCTACGTTAGTCCTAGAATCGACTAAATGATAGCTCTGATTACAATAAATGTAACACCCCTCACCCGTATTCAACGCTAGAATAGGGTTACGGAGCATTATCGAACTGACAACACAATTACACAAACTTTTCACATACATAATATCATTTCATACATTCATCATTCAAACTCAATCAATTTGTCCCTTATACGAGCCTACGAGGCCTTAAACATGCTTTGGGATTGGTTTGGGACTAAACCGATAACTTTTAAAACATTTGAAACACTTAGAAACTTTTTCTCAAAATAGGGGACACACGCCCGTGTGGACATTCGAAATGGGAGCACATGGTCGTGTCCCAGCCTATGTCCTACCCCGTGCAACTCTCTAACTTGGGTCACACGGCCAACACACACACCCGTGTGGCTAGCCCGTGCGCCCTAAAATGGCCACAAATGCCCGTATGCTAGGCCGTGCCAAACCTGTAGGGTATACTGACTTATACCACACGGCCTGGTCACACGCCCGTGTGTGAGGCCTTGTGGAGCATACTAACTTGATTTAAATTTCAACACCAGGGAACACACAACCGTATAACAAGACCGTGTGTCACACACCGCTGAGACACACGCCCGTGTCTCTGCCCTGGGGACAAAAATAGGCTATTTACCAAGCCAATTTGCCACCCAAATTTCATGCACCTACACCACAATTCAAAGGCACCAACTCAAGGTGTAATAGGCATTAAATCAATCTCATACCAAACACATTCCATACCATTTCATTACCCATCATTACAAATCACAAATTACCATAATAACCCATCTAATTTCATGCCAAACTAGATCTTCACAAAACATCAAAAGACAATTTACAAATATACATTGTTATGCTCAATTTCATAAACATACTAGTTCACAAATCATCCATTTAACACTCAATATGCCTATTATCACCAATCATCACAACCAAATCATTATACATAAAATATAAGTATATATATACACATGAATCAAATATACCAATTATACCAAAGTTAAGCCACTACCCATGGCTATATATATATATACAAACCAAAATATAAACATTTATAATGCTAATTCATTTGGCCAACATCATTACCAAAACATATCCATTCATAAGCCATTTCCAAATGGAAAAACTCGCTACCAAGATACATATCATAATGGCCATAATTCTATACATTCCATATGACCAAACCATAAGCTCAAAAGTACCAAAGTGATGGTTGGATAGTGTTACATAGTCTCCGACAATCCCTGAATCTGAGCTAACTTTGAAATCACTATAAAACATAAGAAAAATAAATAATGTAAGCTATACACCTTAGTAAGTTCATATGAAAAATGATAAGCAAATTTCATCAATTTACTACTAATTAAATAATTGAAATAAATGAAAAACAATTAAATTAAGCCTCAAGGCTATCAATATATCATTCACATAACTTACCAAAGAATTCATCAACTCCATAATTTCAATATTCGAATAGTATTCTGTACATACCTGAACCAATCTGTAACAAACTCATACTCAAATGGAACAATGTCGAATACTCAAATTCTAGCACACTAAGTGCTAATACATAGCCGAAACT
The DNA here is from genome assembly GCA_025698475.1 of Gossypium anomalum. Classification (NCBI taxonomy): domain Eukaryota; kingdom Viridiplantae; phylum Streptophyta; class Magnoliopsida; order Malvales; family Malvaceae; genus Gossypium; species Gossypium anomalum. The sequence goes on along the minus strand of CM046963.1, from coordinate 31,609,431 downwards.
ATTTCAATCTCGCACACTAAGTGCCATACATAGCCGAAGCTATCTCGAATTGCACACTAAGTGCCATACATAGCCAAAACTATTTCGAACCGCACACTAAGTGCCATACATAGCCGAATACATAGCTGAAGCTATTTCGAATCGCAACTAAGTGCCATACATAGCTGAATTGTCGTCAAATATGACTGTGTCTCGTATACACAATTTATACAATATCAAAGCATTTAAAGTATAATTATAACAATGCTTATTCCATACAGGCTTACCTCGGATATTAAAACGGTGAATCTAGTCGATTAGTCGATAACTTTATCTTTTCCCCGATCCAAATCCGTATTTCTCCTTTCTTGATCTAATTGTATTCAAAATTGACTTACTCAGTAATCTATTCATTCAATTTAGTCCAAAACGTACTTTAAAACACATTTACACTTTTGCCCCACATATTTCGCAATTTAGTCCTTATTACATAAAATCACAAATTAATGAAATTCACAATAAACCCATGCTAGCCGAATTACCGTAATGCCCCTAGCAACCCATAATTTTTATTTATTTAACATTTTAACCACTAACTTTACACATTTCTCAATTTAATCCCTATTTTGCATTTTTACTAAAAATTACTTAACAAAACTTGTTTAACTATCAACAACTATTCAAAATCTATCACCAAACTTTGAAACTCATACATTTTCATCAATGGCATCATTCAAAATCTTTAATATTTTTGCAAAATAGTCCCTAGGCTAGCTAGTACTAGTTGCAACAATCTCAAAAACATAAAAATCATTAACAATGGGACAAAAATTGTACCTAATTGAGCATACAAAGCTTGGCTGAATATCAAGCCCTAAAAATGGCTATCCTTCATGTTACAAATGACTAAGGAAGAAGATGAATGAATTTAAAGGCTGTCGTTTTATTTAATTACCTATTTAACTGCTTAATTACCTATTTAACTGCTTAATTACCTATTTAACCTTATTAGTAATTCAAAATTTCAATTATGCCATGCCATTATCATCCACTATCATATTAATGGTCTAATTACCACTTAAGGACCTTAACTTTAAGGTTCTATAGGTATTAGACACCTTTAGCTAATAGAACAGCATTTTTGCATTTTACGCGATTTAGTACTTTTTATCAAATTAACTATTGAAACGATAAAATTTCTTCACGAAACTTTCACACATGCATACTATCATGTTGTAAACACTTAAAATAATATTAAAATATTTTTATGACCTAAAATTTCTTGTCCCAAAACCACTATTCTGGTTTGACTAAAAACGGGATATTACAGGTGCTCTAACCTTTGATCTCGTAGTAAATTCTTTCGTTGCACCTGTACTACTATTCCCATTTCCCATGTTTCTCGGTGGCCTCCCTCTAGTGGTAGTGTTGCTCAATCTTGCATTTTGAAAATCATTTTTCTCAGTCATTTTAGGGAAATCTTGAATAGAGTGACTTGGGAGCCACACTTAAGGCAAGCTCAGTTATTCATCCTACATTCACCGGGATGTCATCTACCACAATGTTGACATTTAGGTCTATTGGACCTAGCATTGCCAACACTCAGTATTGATGTAGTTTGGGCCTTAGAACTCGAATATTACTTCCCACAATATCTGTTGGGATACCCAGCTGAAACATTCGAACGAGTATACAAATCTCTCGATTTCTTTGACGAAGACTAAAATGACTTACTCATTGGTCTTTTTCTTGAATCTCTAGCCTCAGACTTGGCTTTTCTCTTTTCTTCAGCTTTGCACGCTTGATCGACTAGCACGATAAATTCTTTCAACTCTAAAATCCTAACTAGCAGTCTAATATCTTTATTTAACCCATCTTCGAATCTCTTGCACCTGATAGCCTTGATGGAAACACATTCCCGAGCATACTCACTAAGCCTAACAAACTCTCGCTCATATTCAGTCACAAACATACGACCTTGTTTCAGCTCTAAAAACTCTTTACGTTTCTGATTAATGAACTATTGACTGATATATTTCTTTTTGAACTCTTCTTGGAAGAAACCGTAAGTAACTCTTTCTTCCGGTACCACAAATATAAGAGTATTCCACCACTAGTAAGCCAAATCCCTTAGAAGTGATATAGCACATTTCAAGCACTCATCCGAAGTGCAAGAAAGCTAATTAAATACCCTCATAGAGTTCTCAAGCCAGAGCTCTGCCCTCTCAGGATCATTATTCTCCTATTTATAGGTTGGAAATGGGCTATGCATAGTTTTAGATGTTTTGTAAAAAAGAACAAATTTGATCAGAACCTTGTATATAGAAATAACACATGCAAGCATAAGAGAATTTTATTGTATATAATTTGTTATTCACAAAAAAAAGTCTATTTATAAGTTTTTTCATTCAAGGAAATAGAAATAACTAAAGTTCACTTAATACATATTCATTTTCATAAACGAATGAGGGAATTATAGCAAATATAATTTTATTTATTTATTTATTACATTTTAACTATTATTTATAAAGTCTATTTTTCTTTTAATTTCATCTCACAATTGCATTTAGATCCAAACACATCTCATTATTGATTTTAAACTTGTTATACATCAGTGATCACTAACCTGAGTCCTAGATATGATCTAGGTCACCTATCCAATGACTCGGATAGGTCCCATTAGATGGTTGAGTGTGACGTGAATCGCAAAAGGACAAAAAAGGGAGTTCACAGACCCAGTTCGCGGATCTAGCTCACACGAACAAAGAGAAAACCACGGTCTCAATTCACATGCATTCAAGGACCTTACAGAAAGGAGACCACGGGCTCTGTAGGTTACCCTATAACAACTTATTTTTAGTAAAATCAGAATAGTGGTTTTGAGACCACAAATCCAACGAGTAAATTATTATATTATTTTTTTAATGTCTATGGTATGTTAATAATGTCATATAAAAAATTCATTAAGAATTATGGATGTTTGCATGCATTAAGTGAGAAGGGCTAAATCGAAAAAAGATACAAAAGTAGAGTTCTATAAGTTAAAGGTGTGAAATTGCTATGAACTTTTAAAATGAGTGGACTTAAATGGTAACTAGACCATTATTATTAGTAGTGGAAAAAGATGGGCATGAGACAGATGTTTTAATTAGTTTAAGTAAAGGTTAATTAAGTAATTTGATAAATAAGTAAAGAAAAATATGTAAAAGAGAAGGTATCATCTTCTTCAAGTGAATTTTCCACTGAAAATTAGAGGAGAGAAAGGCCATAGCTAGGGTTCTTGGTTCGACAACTTATAATGCTTGCGTGTAAGTGAAATTTGTTTTGTTTTTAATGATTTCTATATTTTCAAGATCGTTGTAGCTTAATCTAGCTAGCCCAAGGACTAATTTGCAAAAAAATTAAAGATTTAGAGTTTTACCATGAACATGTTTGCATGTTTCTTGAAGTTTAATAAAAGAATACGAGTCCTTGTTATAAAAACAAGTATTGTAGAGTTATTTTTTTAATGAAAATTTCATTTAGGGATTTATTTGTAAAAGTAGTAAAATATCATGGTTAAATTGTGAAATGATGATTTGTATGAGTTGGTATGGGTTCATAATAAATTTGGCTAGCATGAGCTAGGGATGAAAATGCTTAGATTTCAATTTACAAGTTTAAGGACTAAAATGAAAAAAGGTTAAAGTGTTAGAGGAAAAGTTTTAATTATGTATAAATATGGATTATGGATTGAATTGAATATCTGAGTTTGATTGAAACACTTAATTGAATATAATTATTTATTTAGATCAAGATAAATCTCAACCGGATCTGAACCGAGGAAAGGCAAAAATCACGGATTAGCTCGATTGTACTTTTACGCTCTAGTTGTCAAGGAAAGTTCATAGTATTTCTGTACATAATTGAATTTCTACTTGTATGTTTACAATATAGTTATGTATTTAATTTGTTAAACTTAATTATTCCCTGAGTTGGACATACGTGCTCCTGTTTGTACTTTGGAACCCTTGAATTGAACATACGTGCCCTTGTTGTACTTTGGTACCCCTGAATTGCACATACGTGCCCATGTTTGTACTTCGGTACCCTGAACAACACCTATGTGCCTATTTACACTCCGGTAACTTTGAATTGAGTAAAATATGAGTTGTATTTAATTGTTGTTAATTTTAATGATAAGCTATGCTCTTACTAAGTTCTATAAGCCTATTCATTTTGTGAATTGTTTTGTAAATCGATGTTGCTGATGGTTGGACAAATTGAATCTACGGCTCACACTAGCCTTCTATGTTGGTAGTTATTGTGTCCTTTTGGGTCGTGGCATGTATATGTGGCTATATAGGTTGTTTTGGTACAATATGACAATATCCTAACCAAGTTGATAGGTATCTTCTTGTATAGTTTGAATGGTATGAAATTGCACATCTGTAAGTGAATTAAGTGTTATGATAGAAATGGATCAAGGTTTATATGTCTTAGATGTTCATGTTGAATTTAATAGTGGTGTGTATGAAGGCACATTGGTTTATTTTTTTTAGGTCATTAAAATGGTAATTATGTTAATTTGCTTGTGATCTCAATTGTGGTATGATTTAAGATGATATTGAATTAGTAGCGTATGTTTTTTGTGTAGTAATGCATAAGTTTAGATACGTTGGATAGTTTGTGATTGAGGTGCCTTATTGGCATATTGGTTGTATGGATTAATGGTATAGTGAATTGGTCATTTTATGCATGTTTTGGGCATGTTTTAATGTATTGGTCATAAATGTAAATTGTGTTTAAGTACATGCTTGAATTGGGTAAAAGGAATGGCTTGACATTGGCCAATTTCTTATCCACACGGGAAAAGACACGGGCGTGTGTCTTAGCCGTGTGTGACACATGGCCATATGTCCTTTATATGTTTTAAAGGTTGCAAGTCAGGCAGTTACATGGCCTAGCACACGGGCTGGCACACGGGCGTGTAAAGCCATTTCGAGTGTTACATGAGCCGACACACTGGCGTGTGACTTGGCCGTCTGGCCCAAGTCAGAGAGTCACATGGGCATGAACAAAGGCTGGGACACGGTCGTGTGTCCCTATATGAATTGTTTCATGGCCTGAGATAAGGGCGTATGCCTCAGCCGTGTGACCCTTGTAGTTAAAAATTTCTCCGTTTTCATCAATATTTCAAATGATCTCGATTTAGTCCCGAATCATTTCTAAAGTGATTCTAAGGTCTTGAGGGCTCGATTAAGGGATGATATGCATGTTTATAAATGGACAATGCTATGTTTAATGAAATGTTTAAAAGTGAATGATTTTAGGTTACGTTTATTCTAGGTTACGTTTATTCGGTAATGCTCTATAACCCTATTTTGGAAACGAATATGGATTAGGGGTATTATAGACCCAGGATGAAACACATGTCCAGCATGCCTGAAGCTTGTACGAAATGTCAGTACTAGGAACAGGAAGGACCGGGTGCTCTGCAGGTGACCTAGAGTGAGACACGTGTCCAGCAGGCCTGAAGCCCACACGAAATGTCAATATTAGGAATGGTGGAGTCAAGACAAAAGAATGGGGTCATATTGTGAGCTGTAATAGCATGTATAAATACTCAAATACTCCATTCATAAGACACAAGGCAAAAGATAAATGACAAAATTACTAAACAATTGGTGCAGTGAATGTGGATAGACTTCCGATAATCAAATTTCAACAAGTTTGATTTTTCTTCTCTTCAGTTTTTAAATCGAAAAGGCTCACCCAAATGAGAATCTCCACTTCAACCTTTCGTGAGGATAGGCTAAAGCGTTAGTCTCTAATGACTAGCTTAACGAAGTAGACTTGTTTGCCAGGTGGTTTGCTGATAGATCGAAGAACTTCGATAATGCATTTTAGGAGGGAGTGTTTGACCCTCTAGACCTGAATCTTTCCATCAGCCAGGGGTTGTCGTTTCCTTCTGTCGAAGTGGCACCCTCGCAACAACTCTTTGCACTTCAGGAAAAGATGAAACTCATGAAGGTGTAGAGGGCTGCTCAAGAGGCATAGTTTTAGCGACAACAGGCTTTCCAGTAAGACCTGTTGATGTAAAATAAGGAGTTGAGGAAAAATCTCTATTCTGACTTCTCTGGTTCTCAAGACAACACAAACACGCATGACGAGGCCCTTGGTGTACATACGAAAGAATGGCGGAATGAGATGGATAAGCTACGAGGAGATGTGAGGGCGTTGCACCCTAAATCTTGGGACATGGATTGGCTATTTTGTTCAAACAACCCATTGGCCCCTAAAATAGTAGCAAAGAAGTTGCAGCGTGACTGCAAGGCCCCAAAGGATATGATTGAGTGAAGGAGGGACTTGCGAGCACATTTGATGTAGTACAATATGTAACGCCCCAAAAATATAGGATCTTTAATTTTTCATGGTTTGACACAAATTGCATGTTTGGTGTAATGGTTAAGTGAATTGGGTGTGTTTGGGGATGTCTAGGAAGTCCTGGGTTCAAGCTCCGACTTTTGTAGAATTTTTGTTTTTGCTCTTAAAAGAACTTGGGCGCTGGCACTTAGGATTTATGAATTATCGTGTTCGATTGATGACACACAAAGCCTTGTGGCATGGTGGCAAGTGGCGTGACTTGGCAACTGAGAGGGCTTGGGTTCAAATCCCATAGCAAGCAAGGGATGATTATTTTGCTACTTGGGACGGCAAGAGTTTGAAGTGGTTTCGAACTCTATTGTGTGAGAGTTTAAACTGGTTTTGGTGTTTGTTATGGAGGATATCAATGAGGGATAAGGGGAGAGATTCATGGAGATTTTCAAAGAGTTTGAAGTGTGAGAGAAGTGTAGCCGAATTGGGAGTTGTGGTACCTATTTGGTCATGCCACTTAGTGTCGAATTGGTTTCTTTTGGGTGTTGTTTTTCTCTTTTGGTTTCTGGCAATTTTCTCTAGTCTTTTGTTTTGGCATTTTGAAGTTGCAGCTGAGTGGACCTTTAGCATACTTTCTTCTTTTCCTCTTCCCTTAACCGAATACCCTCCTTTCTTTTCTGGCTTTGGACGTTCCCCTCCTTGACCAAACATTTTTTTAGTTTACCCACAAGCCTGTGCCGAAACCTTCTTTCTCCTCCTTCTTTTCTGATCCTTCTCCATTTTCTTTCTTACTTTCAATTGCGTTTATTTCCTTGGAGCCTTAACTGAATACCACTTGCCTCCTCTCCCTCTCTACTTATTTGGGTTTTTCTCTGTGCTAGCCGAATATTCCCTTCTTAGCTGAATCTCTCCCTGCTTTGATCAAGGTGATTGAGTTTCCTCTTGAATTGCCGAAGTCTTAGCATTGGTTGAGCCTTGCTATTGTTTTCATCAATTTGTGGGTTCGCAATGGTACCGTTCCTCTTTTATGTTGATGCGCTATAATAGTCTCCCTCTCCAATATTTTATTTTCTTTATTTGATTATTGTCAGGAGTGCGTTCGTGGTATCGCGTGCCTCGATTGTAGGTTATACAGGGGTAGGCCTAATGCTGCTATCCTCCTCTCTTAGCTCACGTTTTGGTAAGAAGTGCACTTGGTTTGAGTGGATTACATGTAAGGCTATTTAATCATTTGGACTTTAATGCAGATTGTTGCCAATAAGTGAGTGATTGTTGGTTAAGGGTGGTTTGAACCCTACTTGTTTGTTAAGGTAAGCGGTGTGTATTGTTGTGGGATTACGAGATGATATGAGGGTGGTTAACCCGAGTGATTGAGGACTGACATTGGATCATTATTTTGACTTTAGGTTGGACGTGTGGTGATTGACGTTCTCCTTTCCAAAAGGTGTGTAACCGTACACCATTCTGTTACTAACCAAAAGCTAAAAGGTGTGTATTCACACCACTATGTAACTGTGGATCGGCAAAAGCCGAAAAGTCAAAACTTTGGCATTTGAGGCCTCACGAGCGTGCGAGCGCTCGTGCGGTAAACCGAGCCATAAATCATGGGCGACAGACTATAGAAGCCGCCACGAGTGCTCTTGTGGGCTTGGGCTGTTATGGGCCTCGTTGGGCCATTATGGGCCGTGTGGCTCTAATGGGCTCGTGGGCCCCACACGGATAAAATTTATGGTAAGTGACAAATAATGGAGTGGGCTATGATGTTAGCATAGTAGCTATTGTATTTGGGCTAAATGGGCCAAATGAGCGTGTGGGCCCACTTGGGCCGAGTAATGGATCTTGGGCCCGTTTACACTATTTTGGCCTTATGGGTTATTTGAGCCGTTAGAAATGGCTGTTGACCACTTGAAGGGTCGTTATCTATGTCGAGACCTCAAAGTTGGTTAAATGACCAAAATACCCCTAAGGGCGGGAATTACTGTTTTACCCCTAACCGATGATATGACCATTATACCCTTAGTGGTAGGTTAATGATGTGTATATGATATTTATGTGATTGGTTTTGAGTATGGCATACTGCATACACGTAATATTTATGACACGACATACTGCATGGGGTTGGGTTCCTGTTCTGGAGGAAGTACTGTATTAATGGCTTTGCCACGTAATTACTGCTCTAGTGGCTTTGCCACGATCACTATTCTTAGCAGCATTTTTACGTTACTATTAGCAGCTTCGCTGCGATATTGGTGTGTTGGCTGGGTGGGTCGATTTAATCCCCACATGGTGTGATGGTTGGTACGGGTGGTGTGTTGGTTGGATTGGGATGGGTTACATGACTGCACTGTACTGATTCTGAACTGGGCTTAGGCCCACACTGTTATTGTATAGGGCTAAGGCCCAGACTATAATGATACTAAATAGGGCTCAGGCCCAGACTGATACTGCATGCATGGTCTACTATTGGCTAATAGGGGAATACACTCTGAGTTTTCGTAAACTCACCCTCTCTTTTCAATTGTGCAGGTAATCCCCAGCCTTAGGTGATTTGGCACTGCAAGGGGCTTAGAGGTGGCCTCACGATTGCTGATATTCTACTTTTGAGTTCATTTATTTAAATTTTATATTGGGTTTTTGGTTATGTAATAAGTCCATTTGTAACTTTAGCTTCTATTTGGGTTTTGTTTTCTTACCTTAAACTGCTAGACTAGGAAAAGATGAGTTTCCAGAATAATAATTGTTTCCAAGAAAAACACGCATTTTAAACTTCAAGGTTTTCAAAAAACTTCCACAATTTTATTTAGTTTAAGTAAGCAACGAAGATGAAAATTGTAACTGTTTTTACAAATCGATTTCAATTGGTAACAACTTAAATTGCCAAATTTTCCTCAAGCAATATTTAAGTTCGAATTCTTATGTGACATGCCAGATTCGACCGTAACGTCCAGGCTGGGTTTGGGGTGTTACATTTAGTGGTATCAGCGTCAAGTTATAAAACTCGGTTGTGGGATGGGTTTTTTAAAAATATGGTTTTTAAACGTTATGGTTGGAAATATGGCACACCAAGTCTCCAGCACCAAATCTGTAAGTTTTCCAACTCTGTTTATTGTTAAAGGCTGAAATGTATTACTGAAAGACTTCCATAGGTAGTAGGACTACACTGAAACTCTTTAGTTAGAGTAAACTGAGATTATAAAAGACTAAAAACTGTAGTAAGACTCTGTTCTATTCTACGGGAAACAAACCCTAATTACTATCGTTCATAACACACTATAAATAATTACTGAAATTATAAACTGATACATAAGACTTTTAATCGGATAATTCACTATCGAAATGAGCACAAGAGGTACTCGCAGAAGGGGTACACGAGGCCACGGTAGAGGCCGAGGAAGTGCTAGGGTTGGGTCTTCAGCATCGGTTCACATGCCTACTAGGGAGGCACCAGCCTCACCAGTAACTGAGACAAGGTCTCATGACCAAGTAGTTGGAGATGATGCTCTATCCCAAGCAATGTTACGGGTTCTTGAAAGGGTTGCTGGAGTGAGTATTGGTTCAGTAGGTCGAGGGTCAATTTTTGAACAACCCCGGTCTAACGGAGAAAAAATCTTCAGGGGTGTTTCAGGTGTAGCCCCAAACGTGGCAGAGTATTGGTTGGAGGCAACCGAATGGATAATGGACGATCTTGACTGTACTGTGGAGCAAAAGTTAAAGGGAGCAGTGTATTTACTGCGAGATGAGGCCTACCTCTTACCCGAGACCGTCGCCGGAATCGAGCACGAGGCGTTACTAAACTTACCTTACAACTTAATCAAGTTCAAACAATTTATTTTATTTCCCCCAACAAACTGTCCGTCTGCGTTAAAGTTGCAAAAAAAATCATATCTCGAGTTAAAAAACTCAAAATCAAAATCCATAAATTTTCCCTGAAACTAGACTCATATATCTACTTACTAATTTTTTTATACAATTTTTGGTCGGTCCAATTAGTACAGTTTATTAGTTAAAGTCTCCCCTGTTTTAGGGTTCGGCTAATCTAACCTATGTGCACTACAAATCAAATTTATTCCTATAAAGATATCCAATGACTATGCCGTTTATTTCTCATACAAATAGACTCAATAAGGAATCTATACATATATATTATAACTTCTAATTTTTTTTTTACAATTTATGGTGAATTTCTAAAGTCAGAACAGGGGATTCAGAAATCACTCTGACCCTGTTTCACTAAAACTAAAGTGTCTCATAAAATAAAACTCATTTACCTATTTTGATTTCTCCATATGAAAATAGACTCAATAAGATTTAATTATATCCCTAATTGACTATATATTTCTACTATTTTTAGTGATTTTTCAAATCCATATCATTGCTACTGATCAATACTGTTTTAAAGCTAAATTCACCCTTTTTTCATGATTTCCATGGAATAACTAGCATTTAGGCATACATAAAACCAAACATGTCTTTGATTAGCCAATCCAATAGCTAACCATCATCAAGCATTTTCATACCATCCATTAGCCATATCATAATATTATACACTCAAAATGATTGTTGTGCTATACATGCCATACTCATAATGAAGCGTCTAGCTATACCAAAATAATTCTTGATGATAGTGTGTCCGGATCTCCAACGTGCTTTATGATCCCCGAGATAGCTTGTGAAAACTATAAAAGAGAAGGAAAATAAAGGGGTAAGCATTAAGCTTAGTAAGTTTGCAAGCAGATAAATAACAACTTTCATAAGAATTATTTTACTTATCTTTTTCCTTATCAAACATACATGAGCATTATATACTTACCTTTGTTCTTCTATCATTAGCTTATCTAACATTTTGATGTATAACTCGTCTTACCTTACCTTACCTTTATGTTCTCTTTAAATTTTCCCCCGTTGAACCACTTGGAATACTAAGGATACACGGGTACCTTACCATTGCCATGACTTGTCATGATCTTACGTGGTATCCTTGTCTTATGAACTCACCAATGCCATGCTTTGGCATAGTCTTACATGGGACCTTTGCCTTATAGTAACTTATTAATGCCATGTCTTGACATGGTATCCTTGCCTTAGAACCTTCCCAATGGCCATGCCTTGGCACGGGCTTACATGGTATCCTTAAACCCTAATGTCATGACATTCGTATCCTACACATTACTAAGGTTCAACCGGGACTATCTGAAATTACTTCTCCTTCAATTCATGTTGGAGTCTTCTTTGAATAATTTCATGAAATAAATATACACATGCCGGAAAATTAACAACAGTAACATAAAATAATAGAAAATTGTATTTATTTACCGCAAACTTACCTCGAAACAAAATACACTATCAAAACAGTCCTCTATAATAAGGTTCAACTATATCGATTTAGTCCTCTATCTTTTTCTTTCCCTGGCCTACCTCCGTATTTCGTTCTTCTTGATCTATAATAATAAATTTAGGTTATTTAATACTCACATTTATCAAAACAGTCCTTGACTCAAACTTTGGCAAAATTACACTTTTACCCCAAAACTTTTACATATTTACACTTTTACCCCAAGGCTCGGAAATTAAACTCCATCCTATTTTCTTATGTTTTATGACATGCTGATAATTTTTCCCTTCTATGGCAACATCAAAGTCTCACTCTAGCATGTACTTATGAACATTAGGTATTTTTACCGATTATGTCGTTTTACTCGTTTTCGCTTAAAATCGCTTAGCAAAAGTTGTTTAACATAAATTCAAGCTTCATATTTTATCATAAAACATCAAAATAAACACATTTCACCTATGGGTATTTTTCCAAATACAAACCCTAAGTTAAATTATTGCTAGAATAAGCTTAAGCAAGTTACCCGAACTCCAAAAACGTAAAGAACATTAAAAACGGGGCTTGGAATCACTTACTATGGAGCTTGGAAGCTTGAAACAAACCCTAGCTATGCAGAACCCCTTGATATTCATCCTAAGGAAGAAGATGAGCATATTTTGCCATCTTTTTCCCTTTTTTAATCTTTTAATTGTCATATGACTAAAATACCCTTCATTAAATTTTTTTTGTTATTTCTACCTATGTATATCTTTTTCTGTCCATGAAAATATAATGATTTAATTACCATTTAAGGACCTCTGCTTCAATTATGCACTTCAATTTAATCCTTTAACATTTAGAACTCATATTTATCAACTTTTGCAATTAGGCCCTAATATGCAAATCGGACATGCAATCACTGAAATTTTTTATCGGTACTCTAACACATGCATCTAATCACTCGGTAAATCATAAAATTTAATTGAACTAAACTTTTCTATTTTAGATTCGTGGTTTCATAACCACTGTTCCATTTAGGCCCTGGATGTTACATTTCTCTTCCCTTTAGGGATTTTCGTCCCCGAAAATCTTACCTGTGAAGAGATTTGGGTACTGTTCTCGCATAGCCTCTTCGGGATCCCATGTAGCCTCGTTTATCCCATGTCTATTCCATAATACTTTCACAAGTGCAATACTTTTGTTCCTTAATTGCTTTACCTCTCGAGCTAGAACCTTTACCGGTTCTTCACTGTAAGTCATGTCTGGCTGAATCTCAACCTCTGTCTGAGAAATCACGTGTGACGGATCTAAATGATAATGACGTAGCATAGACACATTAAATACATTATGAATATTTTCTAGCTCAATCAGCAAAGCTAACCGATATACTAATGGTCTGACTCTCTCAATCACTTCAAATAGTCCAATAAAACGTGGACTTAGTTTGCCTTTCTTGCCAAATCTGAGAACTTTCTTCCACAGGGATACTTTCAAAAACACTTTGTCACCAACTTGATACTCAATCTCTTTTCTCTTCAAATCCGCATACGACTTTTGTCTGTCTGAAGCTGCTTTTAAGAAATCTCTAATGACTTTTACTTTCTCTTCGATTTCTTTGACCAAATCAACTCCGTAAATCTGATTTTCCTTAAGCTCTATCCAATACAAAGGCGTGCAACATTTACATCCATATAAAGCTTTATAAGGTGACATCTTTAAACTCGACTGATAACTATTATTGTAGGCAAATTCTATTAATGGTAAATACTTTTCCCAACTACCTTGGAATTCTAATACACAACATCTAAGCATATCTTCAAGTACTTGGATAACTCTCTCTGACTGACCATCGGTCTGAGGATGGAAAGCTGTACTAAAACTCAACTTTATGCCCAAAGCTTTCTGTAACTTCTTCCAAAACCGTGAAGTAAATCTTGGATCTTTATCTGAAATAATCGATAATGGCACTCCGTGTAATCTGACTATCTCTAAAATATACAACTCGGTCAACTTGTCATGTGAATAATCCATACGAACGGGGATAAAATGAGCTGACTTCGTTAACTTATCAATCACAACCCGTACTGCATTTTTATTTCTCGGTGTCAATGGCAATCCTGTCACAAAATCCATAGTAACTCGGTCCCATTTCCACTCAGGAACTAGCACAGGCTGCAATAAATCTGAAGGTACCTGATGTTTGGCTTTTACTTGCTGACAGATTAAGCATCTAGAAACAAACTCTGAAATATCCCTTTTCATTCCTGTCCACCAGTACATTTTCTTCAAATCATATACATCGTTGTACTACCTGGATGAATAGATAAGGAACTACTATGTGCTTTCTATAAAATCTTTCAAATAAGCTCATCATTCTTTGGTACACATACCCTGTCTCTGAACATCAAACAACCGTTAGAACTGATCTGAAAATCTGACTCTATATTCGACTCACACTGAGCTCTTTTGGCTAGCAACTCACTGTCATTTTTTTGAGCTTCACAAATTTCTTCAAGAAACATCGGTTTAGCTCTCAACTCAGCTAAGATAAAACCATCATCTGATAAGGCTAGACTAGTATTCAAAGCTCTTAATACAAATAAAGATTTCCTACTTAAAGCATCAGCAACAACATTTGCCTTACCTGGGTGATAATCGATCACTAGCTCATAATCTTTAATCAACTCTAGCCATCTTCTTTGCCTTAAATTCAAATCTTTTTGAGTCGTCAAATATTTCAAACTTTTGTGATCAGTGAATATTCGACATTTCTCACCGTACAAATGATGTCTCTAGATTTTCAGCACAAAGACAATTACAACTAGCTCTAAATCATGTGTCGGATAGTTTTTCTAATGTGGCTTTAGTTGTCTAGAGGCATATGCAATTACCTTTCCTTCCTGCATAAGTACACAACCAAGTCCATTCAAGGACACATCACTATAAATCACAAACTTCTTACCTGGTTCTGGTTGTACTAAAACAAGAGCTTCAGTCAACAATGTCTTTAACTTGTCAAAACTCTGTTGGCACTTCTCAGTCCATTCAAACTTCACATCCTTTCGTAGCAATCTTGTTAGTGGAGTAGCTATCATGGAAAATCCCTCTACAAATCGTCTATAATATCGGCAAGACCAAAAAAACTTCTAATTTTTGATACATTTCTAGGAGGCTTCCAATCAACAATGGCTGAAATCTTGCTCGGATCAACCTTGATACCTTCACCTGAGACAATATGTCCAAGAAAACCAACCTCTCGTAACCAGAATTCACTTTTGCTGAACTTGGCATACAACTGATTATCTCTAAGAATTTGTAAAACTGTTCTCAAATGCTCTGCATGCTCAGTTTCATCATGAGAATAAATCAAAATATCATCAATGAACACAACTAGAAACTTGTCCAAGTATGGTCTAAAAATTCGATTCATTAGGTCCATGAAAATGGCAGGAGCATTAGTCAAGCCGAATGGCATCACAAGAAACTCATAATGACCATACCTAGTCTAGAAAGTTGTCTTCGAAATATCTGAATCTTTAACTCACAACTCATAATATCCGAATCTCAAATCGATCTTAGAGAACACAGTGGCTCCCTTTAATTGATCAAACAAATCATCAATTCTAGGCAGTGGATACTTGTTCTATACTGTTACCTTGTTAAGCTACCAATAATCTATGCACAATCTCATCGATCCATCTTTCTTCTTCACAAATAACACTGGTGCACCCCATGGTGAACTACTGGGTTTTGCAAAGCATTTATCTGTTAATTCCTGCAACTGAGTTTTCAATTCTTTCAATTCCAATGGGGCCATTCTATAAGGAGCAATAGAAATAGGTGTGGTACCTGGAGTCAACTCAATTCCAAACTCAACTTCTCTAACAGGAGGCAAACCTAGTAGTTCTTCCGAAAACACATCGAGAAACTCACATACCATAGGTACTGATTCAATTTTCAATTTTGGATCCTTAGTGTTCAACACAAAAGCAAGATAAGCCTCATACCCTTTTCTCAAACATTTCTGAACAGACATAATAGAAATCATGGCAAATGAACTATCTAACTCTTCTAAATTAACCCAAAGAATTTCCCCATTTTCACATTTCAACTCAATAAATTTCTTTCCACAATTCACTATCACATCATGCGTAGTCAACCAATCTATAACAAGAATCACATCAAACTCGTCAAAAGGCAATAGCATGAGATCGGTCGGGAAACAGTGACCTCTAATCATCAAAGGGCAATTTCTACATACTTTACCTACAAGTACATGCTTGCCTAATGGATTTGATATTTTAATCACAAATTCTGTAGATTCTATAGGCATACTCATATTAGGCATCAATTTCATTTAAACATATGAATGGGTCGAACCTGGATCAATAAAAGCAACAACTCTGGTATCATGAAGAGAAAATGCACCCGTAATCACATCAAGGGAGGATGCCTCTTCGCGTGCACGAATAGCATAGGTTCTCGCAGGTGCTCTAACATCTGGCCTCACTGCCGAATCTCTAGATGCACCTCTATTACTTGCCCCAGCACTCGGATTTCTCAGTGGTCTACCTCTAACAGGAGTGTTGCCTGATCTTTCACTCGATATCACTTCTCTTTTAATCATCTTGGGACATTCTCGAATAAAATGGTCTGGTGCACCATATCAAAAACAACCTATCTCAGTTGCTCAAAACTGACCTGGGTGATGTCGACCACATCGGGGGCACTCTGGTCATCAGGCTGAACACTGCCAACTCTTGCAATCGAAGTGGTCTGAGCTCTCAGACTCATAAATCTTCTGCCTCTGTTTCAGCCAGAATATCCAGTTGAAAAATTAGATCTAGTAGAGAACTCTCTAGGCCTCTTAGATGTAGACTGAAATGACTTGCTCATTGGTCTTTTCCAGGTGTCTTGCGTCTCAATTTTAACTTTGCCCTTTTTTTTTTAACAGTTTCTCTGCCTTACAGGCTCTCTCAACTAGGACAACAAATTCTTTTATTTCCAGAACACCAACTGAAAATCGTATATCATCATTAAGCCCATCCTCAAATCTTCTACACATAATATCCTCTGTAGACACACACTCTCGAGCATAGTTGCTAAGTCTAACAAACTCGCGTTCATATTTAGTCACTATCATATTACCCTGTTTCAACTTTAGAAACTCTTTTCTTTTCTGGTTGACAAATCTCTGACTGATGTACTTTTTACGGAATTCCTCCTGAAAGAAATCCCAAGTGACTCTCTCTTTCGGCACAACTGATACAAGTGTCTTCCACCAATGGTAGGCTGAATCTCTAAGAAGTGATACAACACATTTCATACATTCTTCAGGTGTGCAGGATAACTCATCAAAGAATCTGATAGTATTCTCGAGCCAAAATTCTGCCTTTTCTGCATCATCATCTTTTTTAGCTCGAAACTCTTTGGCTCCTTGTTTTCTGAGTTTATCAACTGGTGGCTTTTCTCTTATAACCGTACTTGTGACTGGGGAAGCTAAATGAGTGGTTTGAGGATCATGAGGGGGTGGAGGTCTAACAACCGGATTCGTACGAACGAACTCGACAAACCATTCATTCATAGCTTGGAAGAAGGCTTCTCGAGCCCCTCCTCCCTGACTAACTGTAGCGGGCCTTTCATTATGATCTGGTGGCATCATCCCTTCTGCGAGAGTAGGCGCGTTACTCTCTACCTCATCTACACCAACTTGTTCGGGATCCATAACTATAAAAAAAAAATTCAAAATCATCAGGAGCCGTCACACTATCAACATATAAGTATGGCATGTATAGCTAGGCTCTTACTCATACTAAATATTCCAAGAACCAACTAAACCTAAGCTCTGATACCAATAAATGTAATTCCCCCTTACCCGAGACCGTTACTGAAATCGAGCACGAGGCGTTACTAAACTTACCTTACAACTTAATCAAGTTCAAACAATTTATTTTATTTCCCACACTAAACTGTCCGTCTGCGTTAAAGTTGCTAAAAAAAATCACATCTCGAGTTATAAAACTCAAAATTGAAATCCGTAAATCTTTCCTGAAACTATACTCATATATCTACTTACTAATTATTTTATAGAATTTTTGGTCGGGCCAATTAGTACAATTTATTAGTTAAAATCTCCCCTATTTCTAGGTTCAGCTAATCTGACCTCTGTGCACTACAAATCAAATTTCTTCCTATACAAATATTCAATGATTACGCCATTTATTTCTCTTAAAAATAGACTCAATAAGGAATATATAAATATATAGTATGACTTATAATTATTTTTTTACAATTTATGGTGAATTTCTAAAATCAGAATAGGGGATTCAAAAATCACACTGACCCTGTTTCACTAAACCTAAAGTATATCATAAAATACAACTCATTTACCTGTTTTGATTCCTCCATATGAAAATAGACTCAATAAGATTTAATACTATTTCTCATTAACTTTCTAATATTTTTAGTTATTTTTTAAATCCATGTCATTGCTACAGATCAATACTGTTTTAAAGCTAAATTCACCCTTTTTCATGATTACCATGGAATAACTAGCATTTAGGCATACATAAAACCAAACATGTCTTTGATTAGCCAATCCAATAGTTAACCATCATCAAGCATTTTCATACCATCCATAATCCATATCATAATATTATACACTCAAAATGATTGCTATGTTATACATGCCATACTCAAAATGAAGCGTCTAGCTATACCAAAATAATTCTTGATGATAGTGTGTCCAGGTCTTCGACGTGCTTTATGATCCCCGAGATAGCTTGTCAAAACTATAAAAGAGAAGGAAAATAAAGGGTAGGAATTAAGCTTAGTAAGTTTGCAAGCAGATAAATAACAACTTTCATAAGAATTATTTTACTTATCTTTTTCCTTATCAAACATACATGAGCATTATAAACTTACCTTTGTTCTTCTATCATTAGCTTATCTTACCTTTTGATGTATAACTCATCTTACCTTACCTTACCTTTATGTTCTCTTTAAATTTATCCCCGTTGAACCACTTGGAATACTAACGATACACGGGTACCTTACCATTGCCATGACTTGTCATGGTCTTATGTGGTATCCTTGTCTTATGAACTCACCAATGCCATGCTTTGGCTTGGTCTTACATGGGACCTTTGCCTTATAGTAACTTATTAATGCCATATCTTGACATGGTATCCTTACCTTAGAACCTTACCAATGGCCATGCCTTGGCACGGGCTTACATGGTATCTTTAAACCCTAATGTCATGACATTCGTATCCTATACATTCCTAAGGTTCAACCGAGACTATCTGAAATTACTTCTCCTTCAATTCATGTTGGAGTCTTCTTTGAATAATTTCATGAAATAAATATACACATGCTGGAAAATTAACAACAATAATATAAAATAATAGAAAATTGTATTTATTTACATAAACTTACCTCAAAACAAAATATAATCAACTATATCGATTTAGTCCTCTATCTTTTTCTTTCCCCTGTCTACCTCTGTATTTCATTCTTCTTGATCTATAATAATAAATTTAGGTTATTTAACACACATTTATCAAAACAGTCCTTGACTCAAACTTTGGAAAAATTACACTTTTGCCCCAAAACTTTTACATATTTACACTTTTGCCCCAAGGCTCAGAAATTAAACTTCATCCTATTTTCTTGTGTTTTATGACGCGCTGATCATTTTTTTCTTTCTATGGCAACATCAAATTCTCACTCTAACATGTACTTATGAACATTAGGTATTTTTACCGATTATGTCGTTTTACTCGTTTTCGCTTAAAATCGCTTAGCAAAAGTTGTTTAACATAAATTAAAGCTTCATATTCTATCATAAAACATCAAAATAAACACATTTCACCTAAAGGTATTTTTCCAAATACAAACCTTAAGTTAAATTATTGCTAGAATAAGCTTAAGCAAGTTACCGAGACTCCAAAAACGTAAAGAACATTAAAAACAGGGCTTGGAATCACTTACTATGGAGCTTGGTAGCTTGAAACAAACCCTAGATATGGAGAACCCCTTGATATTCGTCCTAAGGAAGAAGATGAGCATATTTTGCCATCTTTTTCCCTTTTTTAATCTTTTAATTATCATATGACTAAAATACCCTTCATTAAAATTTTTTTGTTATTTCTACCTATGTATATCTTTTTTTGTCCATGAAAATATAATGATTTAATTACCATTTAAGGACCTCTACTTCAATTATGCACTTCAATTTAATCCTTTAACATTTAGAACTCATATTTATCAACTTTTGCAATTAGGCCCTAATATGCAAATCGGACATGCAATCACTGAAATTTCTGATTGGTACTCTAACACATGCATCTAATCACTCGGTAAATCATAAAATTTAATCGAACTAAACTTTTCTATTTTGCATTCGTGGTTTCACAACCACTGTTTCGTTTAGGCCCTATTTCGAGATGTTACAGGGTACGCAGGCCGACCGTTTAACATTAGATTTCTTCAAAGCGGCCTTTTCAGGGAAGTATGTGGGCGCGAGTTATGTGGACTCCCGAAGGAAGGAATTTTTGAACTTGACCCAGGGGAATAAGACTGTGGCAGAGTATGAGGCAGATTTTTTACAGTTGAGTCGGTATGCTCGCGGGATAGTTGCAACTGAGTATGAACGCTGTGTGCGGTTCAAGGACTACCTCCGGGATGAGTTACGTATGCTAATAGCTCCGTAGAGGGAGCAAAACTTTGTTGTCCTTGTTAAAAAAGCAAAAATTGATAAGGATGTGAATGCGTGAAAGATAGGGGTAGAAATAAGAAGGATTTTGGACCCTCGGGTTCTTCTAGGAAGCCTATTAAGAGGGCCAGATTTGATGGGCTAGTCTGAGTGGTTCCTGTTATTACTGTGAGACCACAGCCTTGCGCTGATTGTGGAAGAGCTCACCATTGTGAGTGTTGGAAGTGAACAGGGGCGTTCTTTCGGTGTGGGTCCATGGATCATCAGGTTAAAAATTGTACTCAGAGGCCTGTTTAGATGCAAGCTGCAGGTTAGGGCTATGTTCAGCCAGGGAGAGGTGGTCAGCAACCCTCGAGAGGCCGTGGACAGGCCAAGGCTGGAAATGGTTTGGGACGAGGTCGTGGAGCACCGAGTAGAGGTGCTTGTAACACTAAGGCAAGACAGCCAACCTTGGTCTATGCTGCTTGTCACCGAGAGGATGGTGACGCTCCTGACGTTATAACTGGTACGTTCCTAATTTTTAATGTACCATACATTGCTTTAACTAATATTGGGTCTACACACTCGTATGTTGCGTGCATCGTGTCTGGGACGCTGGGTATTCGGTTTGAAAATACTGTTAGTGAGATGATTGTGTTTTGTCCACTGGGACAGTCAGTTAGGGTGACTAAGTTGTTTAGAGACATGCACCTAGAGGTTCAAGGGGTTGTCTTTCCAGCAGATATGATGGAACTGCCATTTGGAGAATTCGATATTATATTGGGCATGGATTGGCTAGTGAAACCCTGTGCGAAAATGGATTGCGCTACTAAGCGTATAGTGTTGAAGTCAATTGAGGATGGGGAGGTGACTGTGATAGGGGAGCGAAGAGATTTTCTGTCTAATGTGATTTAGGCATTAAAGATCAAGAAACCAGCCCGCAAGGGTTGCGAGATGCTTTTAGCTTATGCTAGCATTTCTGATTCTAAAGGTCCCTTTGTTAGAGATGTCAAAACTGTTAAGGAGTTTCTAGATGTATTTCCTGAAGAGCTTCCTGGGTTGCCTCCGGACCGTGAGGTCGAATTCAGTATTGAGCTCCTAACTAGAATAGCTCTGGTGTCCATCGCCCCTTATAGGATGGCATCAAAGGAGCTGGTAGAGTTAAAGGCTCAGATTCAATAACTACTAGACCGAGGATTCATTTGACTGAGTGTGTCTCCTTGGGGAGCACCAATGTTATTTGTGAAGAAGAAAGATGGATCCATGCGCATGTGCATTGATTATCGTCAACTGAACAAACTGACTATAAAAAATAAGCACCTTTTACCGAGGATAGATAATCTGTTTGATCAGCTGCAAGGAGCTTTGGTTTTTTCCAAGATAGAGCTTCGATCGGGATACCATCAGCTAAAGGTTAAGAAAGCTGATGTGTATAAGAATGCATTTCGGACACGTTATGGTCATTACGAGTTCCTAATGATGCCGTTTGGGTTGACGAATGCACCAGCTGCTTTCATGGATATGATGAACCAGGTATTTTAACCCTATCTGGATCATTTCATAGTAGTGTTTATAGACGATATTCTGGTGTAATCGACAAACGAGGAGGATCGTGATGTACGTCTTCGAATTGTTCTACAAATTTTGAGGGAGAAATAGTTGTACGCAAAATTTAGCAACTGTGAGTTCTGGCTGCGGGATGTGACATTTTTGGGTCACATGGTATTTGATATTAGGGTTGATCCTTGAAAAATTGAAGCCGTATTGGATTAGAAACCACCAAAGATGGTATTTGAGATTCAAAGCTTTCTGGGTCTAACTGGGTATTACAAACATTTGGTTGAGGGGTTTTCACTGATTGCTGCACCTCTGACTAAGTTAATGCTTAAAGGGGTACCGTTTAATTTGACTGTTAAGCAGGAGAGTTTTAAGAAATTGAAGAAAGTTTTGACTGAGGCCCCTGTTTTGGTATAGCCAGAGTCTGGGAAGGAATTTAGCATCTATAGTGATGCGTCACACATTGGATTGGGTTGTGTGTTGATACAAGAGGGTAAGGTGGTTGCTTACACGTCTCGTCAGCTTAAGCCTCACGAGGTGAATTACCTCACTCATGATTTAGAGTTAGCTATGGTGGTATCCGCATTGAAGATTTGGAGGCATTACTTATACGGTGAAAATACTATTATTTATATAGATCATAAAAGCCTCAAGTACCTCCTTACTCAGAAGGAATTGATCCTTAGGTAGCGAAGGTGGATAGAGTTGCTTAAGGATTATGACTGTTCAATTGAGTACCACCCTGGTAAACTATTGTGGCAGCTGACACATTGAGCCGTAGGGTTGTATCTGAATTGAAAGCAATGTTTGCTCGTCTCAGCCTGCTCGATAATGGTAGCTTGTTAGCTGAATTGCAAGTGAGACCGACCTGGACTGATCAAGTTAAGGAGACACAATTGTTGGATAAGTCATTAGTTCCTCATTTTTGACTAGTCGAAAATGGTGAGACTATGGATTTTGGGCTAAATAGTAAAGGAGTACTATGTTTCCGTGGGAGAGTTTGTATACCGAGGGATCCTAATTTAACGCAATCTATACTGCAAGAAGCATCTGTATGCTATGCATCCTAGTGGAAATAAGTTATATCGAGATCTTCGTGAGGTGTATTGGTGGCCAGGGCTTAAGCGCGAGGTTACTGATCGTGTGGGTAAGTGCCTGACATGCCAGCAAGTTAAGGCTGAGCATCAACTACTTTCTAGGTTATTGCAGCCAGTTAAAATTCCACTCTGGAAGTGGGAGAGGGTAACTATGGATTTTGTGAGTGAGCTACCCTTGATGCCTACTAAGAAGCATTTGGTATGGGTAATTGTAGACCGATTGACTAAATTTGCCCACTTTATACTGGTCCGTACTAATTATTCGTTGCAAAAGTTGGCTAAGTTGTATGTGGCTGAGATTGTAAGATTGCATGGTGTACCAGTTTCTATCATATCTGACAGAGATCCTAGATTCACATCTCAATTCTGGAAGAAGTTACACGAGGCTTTGGGTACAAGACTGGATTTCAACACTGCGTTCCACCCTTAGACAGATAGGCAGTTAGAGAGGGTGATTTAGAGACTGGAAGACATGTTAAGAAGTTGTGTAATTGATTTCAAAGACAGCTGGGAGGACTATTGGCCACTGGCAGAGTTTGTGTATAACAATAACTATCAATCCAGTATTCAAATGGCACCATATGAGGCATTATATTATCGTAGGTGTCGTACTCCTACTTGTTGGACTGAGATGGGTGAGCGGCGAATTCTGGGGCCAGAGTTAATTTTTAATACTGAAGACAAGGTAGGGCTGATTCGAGACCGATTAAAGGAAGCATCTTATAGACAGAAGTCTTATACAGACTTAAAGCGTAAAGAGATGAGTAATCTGTAAGGGATTATGTCTTTCTGAAGGTCTCACCATGGAAGAAAGTTTTTAAATTTGGACAGAAAGGCAAACTAAGCCCTAGATTCATCGGACCTTACAGGGTATTAAAGCGTGTGGGACTGGTCGTCTATCATCTTGAGTTACCTCCAGAGTTGGATAGGATTCACAACCTTTTTCATGTTTCAATGCTGAGGCGATACCACTCTGATCCCTCGCACATAGTGCTGATCGAGGAAATCGAGGTTAGGCCTAATTTGACCATCGAGGAAGAATCGGTACAGATATTGGATCGTGACATTAAAGTACTAAGAAAGAAATCTGTTCCACTAGTCAAAGTGCTTTGGCGTAATCACGGTTCAAAGGAAACCACGTGGGAGCCTAAGAAGGCGATGCGACAGCAATAACCTTACCTTTTCTGAACAGGTAAATTTCGAGGCCGAAATTTCTTTAAGGGTGGTAGAGTTGTAATGCCCCAAAAATATAGGATCTTTAATTTTGCATGGTTTGACACAAATTGCATGTTTGTTGTGGTGGTTAAGTGAATTAGGTATGTTTGGGAATGTCTGGGAAGTCCTAGGTTCAAGCTCCGACTTTTGCAGAATTTTTTTTTTTTTTGCTCTTAAAAGAACCTGGGCGCTGGCACTTAGGCTTTATGAATTATCGTGTTCGATTGATGACACAAAAAGCCTTGTGGCTTGGTGGCAAGTGGCGTGACTTGGCAACTGAGAAGGCTTGGGTTCGAATCCCATGGCAAGCAAGGGATGATTATTTTTCTACTTGGGACGGCAAGAGTTTGAAGTGGTTTTGAACTCTGTTGTGTGAGAGTTTGAACTGGTCTTAGTGTTTGTTATGGAGGATATCAAGGAGGGATAAGGAGAGAGATTCATGGATATTTTCAAGGAGTTTGAAGTGTGAGAGGAGTGTAGTCGAATTGGGAGTTGTGAGTACCTATCTAGTGATGCCACTTAGTGTCGAATTGGTTTCTTTTGGGTGTTGTTTTTCTCTTTTTGTTTCCGGCAATTTTCTCTAGTATTTTGTTTTGGCATTCTGAAGTTGCGGCTGAGTGGACCTTTAGCATACTTTCTTCTTTTCCTCTTCCCTTAATCGAATACCCTTCTTTCTTTTCTGGCTTTGGACGTTCCCCTCGTTGGTCAAACATTTCTTTAGTTCACCCATAAGCCTGTGCCGAATATTTCTTTCGCCTTCTTCTTTTCTAATCCTTCTCTATTCTCTTTCTTACTCTCAATTGCGTTTCTTTTCTTGAAGCCTTAACCGAATACCACTTGCCTCCTCTCCCTCTCTACTCATTTGGGTTTTTCTCTATGCTAGCTAAATATTCCCTTCTTAGCTGAATCTCTCCCTACTTTGATCAAGGTAGTTGAGTTTCCTCTTAAATTGTCGAATTCTTAGCATTAGCTGAGCCTTGCTATTGTTATCATCAATTTGTGGGTTCGCGGTGGTACCGTTCCTCTTTCTTATTGATGTGTTATAATAGTCTCCCTCTCTAATCTTTTTTTTATTTGATTATTGTCAGGAGTGCGTTCGTGGCATCGCGTGCCTCGATTGTAGGTTATGCTGGGGTAGGTCGAATGCTGCTATCCTCCTCTCTTAGTTCACGATTTGGTAAGAAGTGCACTTGGTTTGAGTGGATTACATGTAAGGCTATTTAACCATTTGCACTTTAATGCAGATCGTTGCTAATAAGTGAGTGATCGTTAAGGGTGGATTGAACCTTACTTGTTTGTTAAGGTAAGCGGTATGTATTGTTGTGGGATTAAGAGATGATATGAGGGTGGTTAAACTGAGTGATTAAGGACTGACATTGGATCATAATTTTGACTTTAGGTTGGACGTGTGGTGATTGACGTTCTCCTCTCCAAAAGGTGTGTAACCGTACACCATTCTGTTACTGACCAAAAGCTAAAAGGTGTGTATTCACACCACTATGTAACTATGAATCGGAAAAAGCCGAAAAGCTAAAACTTCGGCATTTGAGGCCTCACGAGTGTGCAAATGCTCGTGCGATAAATCGAGCTACAAATTATGGGCGACAGACCATAGAAACCGCCACGAGCGCTCTCATGGGCTTGGGTCATTATGGCCCTCGTTGGGTCGAGATGGGCCGTGTGGGCCCAATAGGCTCGTGGGCTCCATCCGGATAAAATTTATGGTAAGCGGCAAATAATGGAGTGGGCTATGGTGTTAGCATAGTCGCTACTGTATTTGGGCTAAATGGGCCACACGAACGTGTGGGCCCACTTGGGCCGAGCAATGAGCCTTAGGCCCGTTTACACTACTTTGGCCTTATGGGTTATTTGAGCCATTGGAAACGGGTGTAGGCCTCTTGGAGGGTCATTATTTGTGTCGAGACCTCAAAGTTGGTTAAATGACCAAAATACCCCACAGGGGGGAATTACTATTTTACCCCTAATCGATGATATGACCATTATACTTCTAGTGGTAGGTTAATGATGTGTGTATGATATTTATGTGACTGGTTTTGAGTATGGCATACTGCATACACGTAATATTTATGACACGACATACTGCATGGGGTTGGGTTCCTGTTCTAGAGGAAGTACTGTCTTAGTGGCTTTGCCACGTAATTACTGTTCTAGTGGCTTTGCTACGATCACTGTAACACCCCAAACTCGGCCTGGACGTTACGGCCTGATCCGGCGTGTCACATTGATGTGTTTTAGCGAAAACCATGTTTTCATTGAAAACCTTTCTTAAAATAAGAGAGAATCTTAACTAAAAACTTGTTCAAACATAAGATTTGATGAAAATAAATCACATAGAAATTTTAGTTGCGGAAGTGTAAAAAAAATACTATAACTTAAGAAATCCATGTCCAACTTCTCGTAGATACAATGAAAATAATAATAATAATTCAAGTAATAATAACATAATGAAAACCTTATTACAATCTGGTCTGAGCATACTTAAAAAGAAATAAAAACTTAAATGCTTAAAAAAAACCAAGTCCGATTTATCTTGCTAGCCGACCACCTAGAGTCCCTTTTGATATCGAACCTTCTACTGAGCATCACCTGAAAATAAAATAAAAGAGCGGGTGTGTTTTCGTAAACTCAGTGTGTACAACCCTCTATGAAGAAAAAACAAGCATTCAAAGAAGAATCATCAAACATGCAATGCAGACCCATCCAAATTATCCATCCGCTACACACCAGCTCCATCCTCCGTAACACCATGTGGGGATATAAATATTGACCCACAGAGCCTACACACTAATGGTAGCCCGGTTGCGGAACTACCTTCATTTACATATTGGGCTTTAAAAGCCGTCGATGGATCTACGATTGTCAAGCAACCATGCGATCCTCATATACTTCCTCCATACCATATTTCCCATCCTATATGCAACCTAAGCAGAATATCATATGTATGCAACAAATAGGCATGTCACATTCAATAAACTTACATTTAACACATAGGGGTATTTTGGTCATTTTTGCCCTTAGGGGCATTTCAGTAATTTTCCCTTTATTATGGTTTTGACTTATCTTGGCCCGTTAACAAGTCCAGCGAGCTAAGATGAATGAATACTATGCAGCAAGTAGGATTCCAGAGAAGAGGAGGTGGGTCATTAAGACCGTTTAAGTACCAAGCTCTCCCTAGATCCAATCCTAGACATGCATATACCCGTTGCCACACCTTAACCCTTTGAGTTGTCCACGGTCGCAAAATTTAACTAAGTCTTATGTAGTTGTCATATACTAGGCCCAAAACCCCTTACAAAGTCTAAACAAATTCACATACCTGTATCTAGCCCATTAAGCCCAATCTTATTCAAATGGCCCATTAGGCCAAAATCACATTTATATGGCTTGTTAGACCCAAACACATTTATATGGCCCGTTAGGCCAAGTCACATTTATATTCATGATCACATACAAATTCCTATCACATAACATCAATATTCAGTTTTTGCCTATTGTGGGCCCAACAGCCCACAGGCCCATTTAGCCCATTCTGACCTATATGGCCAAATCACAACCCAAGTCCACAGAATAGCCCGTGGGTCTTAGGAAACCTATCAGTCTCTCCCTTACGAGTGTTCGTGCACTCGCAAGACCACCGTAGCCAAACTTTTAGCTTTTCAGCATTTCTGCATTTCGGCATTTCGACTTTTGCCGATTCATAGTGTGTGTCCAGTGTATGTACACACCTGGTAAGCAAGCATGATGCGATCTCCTTGGCCCAAACCTACAATCGATATCACTCAAAGATTAATCTTACATACTTATCGAATACTTTACCAAAAGCCGGAATCTCACCTTAACTTTACCTAAACGCCAAGCCTTTACTAACTTTTACTTTGATCACTAAACACGCGTATTTCTCAGTTCTAAAGAGAAAATCGGCAGGAATCCAAAATCGATATCTGACACTAATTCCACTATATTCGGTCAAAGAGTATTCAACCCTTAGGAGATTCAGCTTTTCGGCTTTTCAAATTTAGTACGGTGAATAAGGTTTATTTGGTACAGATTAAAGAAGAAGAGTAGAAGAAGAAATCAGCTAAGTGAAACAAAGAAAATTGTGTAGAGAAGAATAGAAATTGACAGGAAGAAAAGAAAGAAAACAAAAGGGTTTTCGGCTTTTTGGATCTTGAAAACAAAAAGGTTTTCAGCTTTTGGGGAAAGGGGTTTCTGGCAACAAGGTGAAGAAGAATTTTGGCAGTAGCCTGGCAACCTTGTATTCGACCCCTATTTATAGCCCTTATAGCTGAATTTTCCATGCCCAATTCCAAATGTAGCTCCATCACTTTTCCCTTCTCATCTCCTCGTTTTTCTCCCTGATAACCCCTTGATCTTTTCCTTAATTTTCTCTCTTGAACACTTTCCTTGGAGTCCTCTTTCACACCACTACCATCCTTCTATAAGGCTAAAATTGAACTTCTAAAAATATTAAGCTAGGATTCGAACCTTGGATCTCCTTGCTAGCTACTAATGCATCACTTAGCCACTCCTCCACAAGGCTTTTTAATGCTATTTTCCCCCTATTTTTATTTAAAAGCCCAACTACTTGCCAACCCTGATTCTTTTAATAACTAAACTACAATTTCATTTATTCTTAGGTTCGAACTCAAAACCTTAATTAAGACCTACTATAATTATCACATGGCTAGGAACATAAAACACAATTTTTATCAAAACCGAAACAAAGAAATTTCAAGATTTCGAGATTTTTGGGTTTCGAAATTTTTAGGGCATTACAACTCTATCACTTAAAAGAAATTTCATCCTTGAAATTTCTAACAACCCAATAGCCGCACCGCCTAGGTTACACCACTACGCTTCTACTACGCACTCTATTTCTAATTTCAAAATAGATAGATCGCACACCATGGATAAAGTTCGTACCAGTATTCGCTTCTGGAGCATCCTCATACTCTTGACGACGTGCTGCATAGACCAAAGCTGGCTGTCTTGCCTCAGAATGACCAGCACCTCTGCCCGGTGCTCCACAAACTAAACCGTTGGTGGCTGAGCACCACCTTGACCTACTGCTGGCTCTCGACCTAGCGTTCGAGGGCAATCCTTGATCCTATGCTCCATAGACCCACAAGCAAAACAAGCTCCCATCCTCTTCCAAAACTCACCTCTATGGCTTTTCCCACAATCAGCACAAGGTGGCACCCCTGGATTAATAGCAGGGTCCCCTACTCTAACTGGCCCAATAACTCTGGCCCTAGCCCTAGGCCTCTGATCGACACCAGGAGTCTCAGCCTCCCTTTTATCCTTAACCCTTTCTTTTTCTCTATTTAGGCACTCAGTGCGCTTTACCTCCCCCGCTATCTTTGCTTTCTCCACCAATTCTGAGAAAACTCGCTCTCTTTGTGGAGCTATTAATACCCCAAAGTTATCTCTCAGTCCGTCCTCAAACCTAACGTTGTCCGTTGCCACCATTACTCTTGCATACCTACTAAGGCATAAAAACTCAGCCTTATACTCCGCCACCGATTTGTTCCCGTGAGTCAAATTCAGGAACTCCTTCCTTCTAGCATCCGCATAACTTGTACCCACGTACTTCCCTTGGAATGTAGCCTTGAAAAACTCCCAAGTGACCCGCTCCGGTTGGGTGCCCTCTTTCACCGTCAGCCACCACTGGTAGGCTTTTTCCCTAAGTAGTGACACGGCTCCTTTCAACTTTTGCTCAGGTGAGCAGTCCAGGTCCTCCATTATCCTTTCAGTGGCCTCTAACCAATATTCCGCCACATTAGGAGCCACGCCAGCCATGCCCTTAAAGATCTTAGCCCTGTTCGAACGAAGTGGCTCCGGAATGGACCCCCAGTTTTTGCTGTCTTTATTGGGCTCAGCAACCCTTTCTAAAATTCTCAGCATTGCCTGCGAAAATGCATCTTTTCCTGCGGCCTGATCATACGGTCCATTCCCAGCCACAGGTGAGGCCGAAGCCTCTTCTACTCCAACATCGAGCATATGGCCTGATGCCGACATTTAGCCCTAACACTTCCGCGGCTGCGGCCTCAGCCACGGCCTCTTGCACCTCTTCTAGCACTCATCATCGATTCGCGTATTATCTGGATTAGAAATTTTTATGAAGTCTTGGTTAGTTTTAATAATTAATCCGATGTTTTATGGAAGTAATTAAAGCAAAGATTGTTCTCGAAAATCCTCTACAATTTCAAGTTCCTGCGGGCTTTGCTTCCATTCCAACAAAATCATCTAAAGTAGCCCTCTAACTATCTACTGTTTAACAATTTAAACAAACATTAGAATAAGAATACTTACTTGGTTCAACGTCGGAGACTCGGTGTGCCGCTCAGCAAGACTTTCTATTTTCCAAAACATCGTAAAAAAATACAAAAAGAATCCAAGTAACAAGGCCCTATTCACAGCCTGAGTTTTACAACTTGGACTCTGATACCACAAAATGTAACACCCCAAACTCAGCCCAGATGTTACGGCCTGATCCGATGTGTCACATTGAAGTATTTTAGTGAAAACTGTGTTTTCATTGAAAACCTTTCTTAAAATAAGAGAGAATCTTAACTAAACACTTGTTCAAACATAAGATTTGATAAAAATAAAGTACTTAGAAATTTTAGTTGCGGAAGCGTAAAAAAACATACTATAACTTAAGAAATCCATGTTCAACTTCTCGTAGATACAATGAAAATAATAATAATAATTCAAGTAATAATAACATAATGAAAACCTTATTACAGTTTGGTCTAAGCATAATTAAAAAGAAATAAAAACTTAAATGCTTAAAAAAAACAAAGTCCGATTTATCTTGCTAGCCGGCCACCCAGAGTCCCTTCTGACATTGAACCTTCTACTGAGCATCAACTGAAAATAAAATAAAAGAGGGGGTGAGTTTTCACAAACTCAGTGTGTACAACCCTCTATGAAGAAAAAACAAGTATTCAAAGAAGAATAATCAAACATGTAATGCAAACCCATCCAAATTATCCATCCGCTACACACCAGCTCTGTCCCCCGTCACACCATGTAGGGATATAAATATCGACCCACCCAGCCCACACACCAATGGTAGCCCAGTTGTGGAACTACCTTCATTTACATATTGGGCTTTAAAAGCCGTCGATGGATCCACGATTGTCAAGCAACCATGTGATCCTCATATACTTCCTCTATTCCATATATCCCATCCCATATGCAACCTAAGCAGAATATCATATGTATGCAGCAAATAGGCATGTCACATTCTATAAACTTACATTTAACACATAGGGGTATTTTGGTCATTTTTACCCTTAGGGGCATTTCGGTAAGTTTCCCTTAATTATGGTTTTCACTTACCTTGGCCCGTTAACAAGTCCTGCGAGCTAAGATGAATGAATACTATGCACCAGGTAAGATTCCAGAAAAGAGAAGGTGGGTCATTAAGACCGCTTAAGTACCAAGCTCTCCCTAGATCCAATCCTAGACAGGCATATACCCGTTGCCACACCTTAACCCTTTGAGTTGTCCACGGTCGCAAAATTTAATTAAGTCTTATGTAGTTGTCATATACTAGGCCCAAAACCCCTTACAAAGTCCAAAAAAATTCACGTACCTGTATCTGGCCCATTAAGCCCAATCATATTCATATGGCCTATTAGGCCTAAATCACATTTATATGGCCCGTTCAGCCCAGACACATTTATATGGCCCGTTAGGCCCAGTCACATTCATATTCATGCTCATATACAAATTCCTATCACATAGCATCAATTTTAATTTTTGCCTATTGTGGGCCAAATAGCCCATCGGGCCCATTTAGCCCATTCCAACCTGTATGGTCAAATCACAACCCAAGTCCACGGAATCACCTGTGGGTCTCAGGAAACCTATCGGTCTCTCCCTTATGAGTGTTCGCGCACTCGCAAGACCACCGTAGCAAAACTTTCAACTTTTCGGCATTTCGGCATTTCGGCTTTTGCCAATTCATAGTGTGTGTGCAGTGTATGTACACACATGGTAAGCAAGCGTGATGCGATATCCTTAGCCCAAACCTACAATTGATATCAGTCAAAGATTAATCTTAGATGCTTATCGAATACTTTACCAAAAGCCGAAATCTCACCTTAACCTTACTTGAACGCCAAGCCTTTACTAAACATTTACTTTGATCACTAAACATACGTATTTCTCAGATCTGAAGAGCAAATCGGCAGGAATCCAAAACTGAGATCTGACACTAATTCCACTAGATTCGGTCAAAGAGTATTCAACCCTTGAGAGATTCGACTTTTCGGCGTTTCAAATTTAGTATGGTGAATAAGGTTTATTTGGTATAGATTAAAGAAGAAGAGTAGAAGAAGAAATCGGCTAAGTGAAACAAAGAAAATTGTGTAGAGAAGAATGGAAATCAGTAGGAAGAAAAGAAAGAAAACAAAAGGGTTTTTGACTTTTTGGATCTTGAAAACAAAAGGGTTTTCGACTTTTAGGGAAAGGGGTTTCTAGCAACAAGGTGAAGAAGAATTTTGGCAGTAGCCTGGCAACCATGTATTCGGCCCCTATTTATAGCCCTTATAGCTGAATTTTCCATGCCCAATTCCCAATTTAGCTCCATCACCTCTCCCTTCTCATCTCCTCATTTTTCTCCCTGATAACCTCTTGATCTTTTCCTTAATTTTCTCTCCTGAACACTTCCCTTGGAGTCCTCTTTCACGCCACTATCATCCTTCTAGAAGGCCAAAATTAAACTTCTAAAAATACTAAGCTAGGATTCAGACCTTGGATCTCCTTGCTAGCTACTAACGCCACCTCTCTGCTCTCTAAGTGGCGTCACTTAACCACTCCTCCACAAGGCTTTTTAATGCTATTTTCCCCCTTTTTTTATTTAAAAGCCCAATTACTTGCCAACCTTGATTCTTTTAATAATTAAACTATAATTTCATTTATTCCTAGGTTCGAACTCAAACCTTAATTAAGACCTACTATAATTATCACATGGCGAGGAACGTAAAACATAATTTTTATCAAAACCGAAAACAAAGAAATTTCAAGATTTTGGGATTTTTGGGTTTCAAAATTTTTGGGGCGTTACAATCACTGTTATTAGCACCATTGCTGCGTTATTGTTAGCAACATTGCTGCAATATTGGTGTGTTGGCTGGGTGGGTCGATTTAGTCCCCATATGGTGTGATGGTTGGTACGGGTGGTGTGTTGGTTGGATTGGGGTGGGTTACATGACTGCATTTGTACTGATTCTGAATTGGGCTTAGGCCCACACTGTTATTCTGAATTGGTACGGATGGTGTGTTGGTTGGATTGGGGTGGGTTACATGACTGTATTGTACTGATTCTGAATTGGCCTTAGGCGATTTGGCGTTGCGAGGGACACGTTGGTGGGCACACTATTCTTGATATTCTACTTTGGAATTCATCTATTTAAATTTATATTGGATTTTTGGTTATGTAATAAGGCCATTTGTGACTTTAGCTTCTATTTGGATTTTGTTTTCTTACCTTAAACTACTAGACTAGGAAAAGATGAGTTTCCAGAATAATAACTATTTCTAAGAAAAACACGCATTTTATACTTCAAGGTTTTTAAAAAACTTCTGCGATTTTATTCAGTTTAAGTAAGTAATGAATATGAAAATGGTAACTATTTTGACAAATCGATTTCAATTGGTAACAACTTAAATTGCCAAATTTTTCTCAAGTAATATTTAAGTTTGGATTCTTATGTGACACATCAGATTCGGCCGAAACGTCCAGGTTGAGTTTGGGGTGTTACACAATGACTATATAAATGTATTGGGGGCACTAGACACAGCGAAATGCAAGGCCTTCTTAACGAATCTTAAAGGAAGCACCAAGGATTGGTATTAGTCCCTTCCCTAGAGTTCAGTTAGGAGCTTCTCACAGTTGAGGTAGAAGTTTTTAGAAAGATTTACAGCCCTTTGAGCAATCATGAACACGCCTATGGGGTTAATGTTGGTAAAACAGAGAGTGAGTGAGTCTTTCTAGGACTATATAAAGAGATCCCATGTAGCGACCTTCAACATGAAGAAGTTGGAGGACCAATGGGCCATAGATACCTTTGTAATGGGAGTGTAAAATGACTACTATAGTATTCCTTTATAGATAACAGATTGCAAAGTCTGGCTGACTTATACGAGAACCACTACAAGAAGATTGAACTCGAGGGACAAGTGTGCCTTCCATGATGACATGGGGCACAAAAGTAAGAATTTCTTCATGCTGAAGGATGCTATAGAGGAAGAAGTCTGAAATAGCGAGTTCGTAGAGTTTGTAAACCAGAGTAGTCCCCAACAGGGTCAAGGCTCGTGTAATGATCCTAATGGAAAGAAACAAGTTAGAGGTACCATCCATGTGATTGTAGGCATGGATAAAGAATAGATGAGTTCCAAGTAAAGAGGAGGGCGCGCATTAAAAGTATGATGTCAGTCACCGCTCCTAAGAGGTCACGTCAATAGGAAAAGTGGAGTGTGGAATTTGGTAGTGATGATAAAGAATTAATTTATGATGAACAGGGCAACGATCTAGAAGTATTATTTTATCTTCGAAACTTGAAACTATCACTGAAATAACTATAGTATCGTTGACCTTTTTGCCGCAAATTAACTCCTTATCATCACTACCGAATTTCACACTCCACTTTTCCTATTCACGCGACCTTTTGGGGCGATGATTGACATCACACGTCTCATGTGTGCCCTCCTCTTTGCATTGGAACTCGTTTATTCATCATCTATGCCTACAATTACGTAGAGGGTACCTCTATCTTACTACTTGCCCTTAGGATCATTACGCGAGCCTTGACCCTTTTGAGGACCACTTTGGTTTATGAACTCTGAGAATTCGCTATTTTGCACTGCTTCGTTTATAGCATCCTTCAACGTGAAGCAATCCCCATTTTGTGCCCCATGTCATCGTAGAAGGCACACATGTCCCTCGAATTCAATCTTCTCATTGTGGTTCTCATTAGAGGCGGCTTCGGTAAGATACCAAGGTTCTTGATTTGTCTGAGAATGTAGGTAAAGGTGGTATTTAATGGGGTTTAGGCTTCAAACCTGCTCTGGGGTGTACCTCTTAGTGTGCTCTGGTTGAGATCCTTGCAAGGCCCTAGGAGGGTTACCTTGAACATTTCCTCCTT
Source organism: Gossypium anomalum (assembly GCA_025698475.1). NCBI lineage: Eukaryota > Viridiplantae > Streptophyta > Magnoliopsida > Malvales > Malvaceae > Gossypium > Gossypium anomalum. Next base: position 31,574,040 of record CM046963.1, on the reverse strand, counting down.
GTCGCCTATCATTTCTTACTCACAGTGATTGGTTAAGAGTGACTTTTCTACTACGAGGTCCTTCCATGTTTCTGAACTATCTATCTTCCTTCTAAAAGGTGCCACATGATGCCTTCTTAATTTCCTCCACTTTCACAAACTTGTGGGCTCGCTCGTATAAGTCAGCAAGACTTTGTGATTTGTTATCGGTAAAGGAGTACTACACGTGGTCATTTTTCACTCCAATTATAAAGGCATATATGGCCACTAGTCCTCAAAATTCTTTATGTTAAGTGTCGTCGCATGAAATCTCTTCATGTAGTCCTTGTGAGATTCACCCTTTCTTTGGTTTATAGATATAAACCCCATAACTGTGTTTATGATTTCTCAGTGGGAACTAAAACCTCACAAGAACATCTGCCCCAACTGTGAGAAGCTCTTAAATGAAATCTGGGGGAGAGACAAAATATCGGTCATTAGCACTTCCCTTAAGCGTCAGTGAGAAGGACTTGCACTTTGCTACGTTCGATGCCCCCAATACATTCATATAGTCATTTTACTACATCAAGTAGGCTCGTGGGTCCACCCTTCCCTTGAACATATCCTTTGGTAGCTTGAAGTCACGCGACAAGTTCTCTACTACGATTTCAGGGGATCGTTGAGCAGAATAACCAATCCATGTCTCGAGATTCAAGGTGCAACATCTTCACATCTATTCGTGGCTCATCCATCTCATTTTGCCATGCTTTTGCCTATACAGTAGGGGCCTTATCCTGTGTGTTTACATTGTCTTGAGAACTAGAGTTGTCAACATGGAGCTTTTTCTTCAACTCCTCATTCTACTTCAATAGCTCCTACTGGAAAACCTATTGTCACTCGAATCGTGCCTTCTGAGTGGCCATCTGCTCCCTCATGAGTCTCATTGGTTCCTGAATGGCAAAGAGTTACTACGGGGGCACCCCTTGGGTCTGAGAAAGTGACAACCCCTGGCTAGCAGAAATATTTAAATCCAAAGGGTCAGACACTCCCTCATCAAATGTATTATTGAAGTTTTTCAATCTATCAGCGAACCACCAGACAAACAAGTCTGCTTCATTAAGCTGATTATTAGAGCCTGAGGCTCTGGCTTGTCTCGACAAAAGTTTAAAGAGGAAGCTCACATTTGGGTTAGCCATTTTGATTCAAAATTTGAAGAGAAGAAAATCAAACTTGTTGAAATGTGATGATCGAAAGTCTGTCCACGTTTAATGCACCAATTGTTGAGTAATTTTGTCTTTTGTCTTATTAATGGAGTATTCAGGTATTTATACATGCTATTACAACTTACAATATGACCCCACTATTTTGTCTTGGCTCCCTCGATCCAAATATTGACACTCCGTGCGAGTTTCAAGCCAGTTAGACACGTGTCCCAGGTCACCTGCGAAGCACTAGTCCTTTCTGTTCCTAGTATTGACATTTCATGTAGGCTTCAGGCTTGATGGACATGTGTTTCATCCTAGGTCACTTATAGAGCATGTGCTCTCCCTTCTGTGAGCTCCTTTAATGTATGCAAACTGAGATCGTGGCCTTCTCTTTGTTCGTGTGAGCTAGATTCGTGAGCTGGGTCTATAAACTCCCTTTTTTATCCTTTTGCAGTTCACTTCGCAGTCAACCATCTGGTGGGACCTATTTGGGTCATGGGTAGGTGACTTGGATCCTATCTAGGACTCTCACATCTTGAGGTACAACTCACGAACTCTCTCCTATTCTGCCTTAGTCTCTGCAAGTTCGCTTTGGCAGGCCGTATCAAGTTCTAGCCTAACCATATTAACCTCAGAAAGTAGGAACTGCAGAGACGAAGTGAGGTTAGACACTTAAAGTCTTTGTGTGTTACTTGATGACCCCTATTACGCGTATCCTCTATTGTAGATTTTGGTAGAAAAGCCTTCCATTTCGGCCCACATTAGCAGTGTAGTAAGGATACTCTTACGCGCTCAGATGACCACATCACAGAAACAAACCTTTATCACCTTCAACTACCATTTCCTTATTCATAGGCACAGATGGAGAAATGTAAGGAACAATAAGAAGGAAGTCCTCATGAACAAGAATCAGGCTTACTAGACATGTGTTTCATCCTAGGTCACTTACAGAGCACGTGGTCTCCCTTCTGCGAGCTCTTTTAATGCATGCAAACTGAGACTGTGGCCATCTCTAGGTTTGTGTGAGCTAGATTTGTAAGCTAGGTTTGTGAACTCTCTTTTTTTTCCTTTTGCGGTTCACTTCACACTCAACCATCTGGTGGAACCTATTTGGGTTATGGGTAGGTGACCTGGATCTTATCTAGGAGTATCGCATCTTAAGGTACAACTGCAAACTCTCTCCAATTCTACCTTAGTCTCTGGGAGTTCGTTTTGACAGACCTTATCAAGTTCCAGCCTAACCATATTAACCACAAAAAATAGTAACTGCATAGACGAGGTGAGGTTAGACACTAAAGGTCTCTCTATGCTGCCTGATGACCCCGCGTTGTGTGCATCCTCCCTTACAGCTTCTGCATAGAAGCCTTCCATTTCGGGCCACATTAGCAGGGATGTAAGGATACTCCTGCGCACTCAGATGACCACGCCGCAGAAACAAACCTTCATCACCTTCAACTACCATTTCTTCATTTGCAGGCATAGATGGATGAATGTAAGGAACAACAAAAGGGAAGTCCTCATCAACAGGAATTGGTGAGTTGGCAAAAGGCACTGATTGCGGGCTCACCAAAGAAGAAATAGTAATATCAACTGCTGAAGTTGTGGGAGCAGTAAGATCTATTCCCATATTCCAACGCGGCTCCAAACGACCACTGTTCCCCTTCTCTTCACTGGTAGAAGCAATATTCACAGCCCCCATGGTAGTCTTGCATTTTTTGCATGCACCCCTTATTAAAGAATCGATGTCCGTAGCCTCGCTGATTTCACAATAAGTACTGTCAGTCTCACTCGAATTGTTCCTGGAGCTACGATTGATGCCTGCATCAATAGTAATCCTAACATTACTATGAGTAGTTAACAAATTAAGGCGAACTCCCCTTTCTACCTATGAGGAGGCCAACATTCATTAACGAGGCTTTATCCCACAATAATTGTAGAAGTAGTTCACATGCTCCTCTTGAAGACCAGTTAGAATTTGGCCCAAGTCGTTGCTGTTAATATTATCATAAATTCCATATGACCATGACTGACTTTCAACAATTTCCCCTAAGGCTTCGATGACCTCTTTGCTATCACTTGACCTATACCCATTAGGAATGTGACCCTTCAGGCAATACAGAAACACATTCCTCACATTAACGAGGTCCTTCATGAGTAAAGGACTCCTTGTGCGAAGCCTCTTTAGTGTTTTTGAATATAAGTTAAATTTGACAAAATGATTTTTAAATTTGAAGTCTAAGAGAAAAAATTTTGAATACTTACAATAAACTCTTAGAAAATTTTGAAATAATTTTAAAATCAAGTGAAAATGATTTTAAACAAGTCAAAATGATTTCAATCAAGTTAAAATCATTTTAACACATCAAAATAATTTTTGAATTATTGATACCCTTAGAAAAATTGAAACCAAACTTGTATTCTATTTTTAGAAATCCTAAAAATTATCGATATCATTTTTTAGGTATCGGTATTTTCTTAAAATAATTGATACCTTTCTTAAAAGCAATATCAACATAGCATTTTGTTTCTTAAAAACCTTACAAAGTATCGATCCAGTATCGATACATTGTTCCAAAAGTACCAATAAAATATTTTTAGGTATTGATTAATAGATCCTAACGGTCAATGAATTAGCATTTATTACAAAAACATCGATACCCTTTTATTTAGTATCAATACTTGCAGTTGCAGGTGAAATAAATGCTCTAGTTTTACATCCCCAACGGTCGTATTCATTACATCAACAACCTCAATAGTTAGAAATCTATTAGGGTATAAATACCATCTTCCAAATACCTACAACAATAAGAAAAACACTTTCAAGCAGATATCATCAATCAAACAACCTTAGAGCTTAATACTTTCATATTCTTCTTTCATACAATTGTGTGTTTTGTTTCCATTCTTGTGCTCAAGTATATTCTATTGTATTTGAGCTTCATTTTGCAAACAATTTAATCTTGTAAGGATTGTTTCTTTATTTGCTTATTTGTATCTCTTTGAGAGGGTTTGTAACTTAAAATTTGGGGTAGAAATCTTAAGAAGTTGTAAGGTTAAACCTTATCCTCAATGGTTGAACAAATTAGTGAATTTGGGAAAATCTTTAGTGGTGAAAAGCTAAGGTAGTAGAGTAGGTAATTGGGCCGAACCACTCTAAATTCTTTGTGTTTATTGTTTCATTTTCTGTCTTTGCTTTCACCAAAATTTTTAAAGGCCAATTCACCCCCTCTTGGTATTTTCGGTTTGTTCCATCGACCTAACTGTAACAACCCATTTATGGGTCAAATCAGAACAGTGGTTTCGGGATCACAAATCCAAGTAAAAATATTTATTTTATTACTATTTTAAGGTCTACAACATGATAGAATAATTGCGTGAAAATTTCGTAAAGAAATTTTATCGATTGAGTACTCAATTTAACTAGAAGGACTAAATTGTAATAGGTGCAAAACTTGAATTCTATAGATTAAAGGTGTCTAATTGTTATGGAATTTTAATTGGAAGTCCTTATGTGGTAATTAGACTATTGTTTAAATTGGTGGACAAAAATGGACATGGTTAGGTGAAATTTCAAAGTTATGCATTAAGGGTATTTTAGTAATTCGGTAAATAAAGACAAAATTAACTAAACTAAAAGTGTCCATCTTCTTCAATTTCATCCCCCATAGCCAAAATTTTCAAGAAGATCATAGCTAGGGTTTGGCCAAATTTCAAGCTCGATTGTAAGTCCGTTTTTGTCCTGTTTTTAACGATTTCTATATTTTTGAGGTCGTGGTAACTTGATCTAGCCATTTCAAGGACTAATTTGAGAGAAAGTAAAAGTTTAAAATTTTAACCATGTTGAATAGGTTTTTATTTTGATGTTTGATGGTAGAAAATGCATGTTAGTTGTTAGTTAAACAACATTTGTAAAGTGATTTTTGGTAAAAACGTCAAATAGGGACTTATTTGTAAAATGTTATAAAATGTGTAGAAAACTGTGAATAAGTGAAAAATGTGGGCTGTTATGAGTAAGGGTAAGGTTCGGCTAGGCTTGGGTTGAGAAGAAATTGACAGAAACTCATTTTATAAGCCTAGGGACTAATTTGTAAAGTGATGAAATGTTAGGGGTAAAAATGTAATTTTTACCATAATGTGTTTTTGGACTATATTGAATAATGTGATCCTTAAATAAGTTAAATTTGACATTATAGATTAAAAAAAATGAAGTTTGAATCTAGATCGGGGAAAAACAAAACAATTGACGAATAGATTCCTTTTGTCGTTTTTGCATTCGAGGTAAGTTTGTATGTAAATAAGCTTTATTATAATTGTATTTTAAATACTTTAATATTGTATGAATTTTGTAAACGACTGTACAGGTATGTTCGATGAAATTTTGGAAAACGAGAAATCCTAATCAAACCTTAGGAATAGATTAGGATACAAGTGACATGTCACTAGGGTATTATGTTATGTGATCCGGGTGCTGGTCCTGTACGTCCTACCAATGGTTGAGTATACTGACATATGTTGTAGTTACTTCACAGCTTGTGTGAGTAGTACCATGTAGCTACATCTTGATTGACAGCTTGTGTGAGCAGGCCCGCTGACAGCTCAAGAGCGAGCATATATGTGTTATGAGATAGAGGTAGCAATGGGTACATATGTGGCACCTTGTGGGCAAGGCTTTTCGAGTATCTAATATTATTATTCGGAGTGGTTTATTGGGTATGCCAATGATGAGAATAAGTATGAAATTATTACGAGATGGTACAGGTATGTACATAGAGTTTATGATTATTAAATTCATGAAATGATGACTTTAAAGTAAGTTTATGAAGGAATGAATTATAGTCATGAGATTATGGTAAATTACGTTATCTTATATTATATTACTTGAATGTAAAATGTATGGTAAGATTTGTTTATTTCTTTCATATGAGCTTACTAAGCTATATAGCTTACTCCATTTTATCTTCCCATGTTTTATAGTGTCACCAAGCTAGCTTGGATTGGAGATCGTTGGAGATCGCATCACACTATCAAACTGTCATTTTGGGTATTGATGATTTTAAACATTTTGAGTATATGGCATGTATAGGGACTAGTTCATTTTGGTATATGTGTCATTATGAATTTGGCCAAATGTGTTGGCTTATATTTTTTAAGGTGATTTGGTATTTAGCCATGTAACTGGCTTATTTTGACTAAAATGGTTGTAAGCCTATTTATATAAGTATAGGTGCCAATGCCTTTTATTTATGTGTTTTGTAATGGTTTGCTATATGTTTATTTAAGGCTATATAGCTTTTGTAACAGTCCGGTTTAGACCCTAGTCGGAACAGTGGTTTTGGGACCACAAATCCAAGTCTAAAAAATATTTTAATATTATTTTCTGTGTCTGTGATATGTGAATTTATATCTGTGAAGTTTCTGTGATTTAATTTGTCTGTTTCTATGCTTAATTATGAAAAAAGACCTAATCACGTAAAATGCAAAATTAGTCTTCTATTTGTTTAAGTACCTATTTGATTTGGCTTTCTAAGACAAGGGTCCTTATGTTGTTATTTGGCCATTGGAAGGGCTAATGGACATTAATGGCCTTACATCAAATGCCTTTTTATATGTTTTAACAAAGGACAAAATGGTAAACTAATTATAAAATGAATTTTAAATAAAATAAAGGCATGAAACAAGCCATTTTCATGCTCATCTTGCTGAAAATCACAAGAAAAAGAAAGGATAAGACCACCTAGGGTTCGGTCATTGTTTTGGTTGATTAAGGTATGCACTTTGGTCCGTTTTTGATAATTTCTGTTTCTGTGATCGTTGCTTCGTGTTCTTCAAATCCTATGTCTGAATTTCTATTTCTGTTAAAGATTTCATGAAATGCCATTGTTGATATCATGAGTTTTGTGATGTTCTTGGATGAATTATGAAGGCTTGGTAGATAATTTATAAGTTTTGTCTTTGAATTATTATGAAATAGAGCTATTTGGGCTAATTTGTGAAAATGAGGTTTTGAAGGACTAATTTGTAAATTAAATTTGTTATTTGGACTTATATGAAAGCTATAAGTATTCGGTCAAGCTATAGTCTTGGTGAATTTTGCATATTTGTGATTTTGTGAAAAATGGACTAAATTGTCAAAGTGTGAAAATGTAAGGGCTAAAGTGAAAAGTGCCCAAAATATGTGTTCATGGATTATTTTGAATGAAATGAATGATTGAATAGTTGAATTTGAATTGTATTAGATCAAAAACAAAGAAAATCAGACTTAGATCGAGCGAAGTCTAAAGTAGTCGAATTGTAACACCCCAAACCCAGTCTAGAAGTTAGACCCGAATCTGGAGTGTCAAATTGAAGTGTTTTTTGAAAACCATGTTTTCATTAAACCCTTCTTATTTAAAATGTAGTGCACTGAAAACTTCTTAATTTTATTTCCAAAATTCCTTTTTACTTTGCGGAAGCTAATTCTAAGAGTAACCGATTTATGACAAAGTGATGTTTAAAAGTTAAGTAGCGAAAACGTAGTGTTTTGAAAACAGTTGTAGTTTTGGAAAACCGCGATCTTTTTAACCATTATAAAACATAGTAATTAAAATCCCAAAGTAGAATAAAAACCAGAATCAATAGAGGCCTTATTACAACCCAATTAAAAAGAAATACGCAACAGTAACAAGAAATGTGAAAACATAAATAGTGTGTGGTCATCTCCGAGTCCCTTGTAGCACTGAACCATCTAACGCTTGGGATTACCTACACAATTAATAAACGGGGTGAGTTTATGAAAACTCAGTATGTAATCCCCTCCTGAACTAAAGCAGTTAGTCAACCGGCGAATTTAGAATCGATGCAGGATGGAGCCCATTACAATGAATAAATGCATATCAAGAACTGATGCGGGCTCGAGCCCCTATTCAATAACAAAGATGCAGATCTAGGCCTAAGCCCTATGCAGTGATAGTGTGGGCCTAAGCCCAAAACAGTATAATCACAATACAGGTATGCAACCCAACCCAATCCAACCAGCTCACCACCCGTACCAACCAACACACCATGTGGGGATTAAATCGATCCACCCAGCTAGCACACCAATATTGCAGCGTAGCTGCTAATAGTAACACAGCAAAGCTGCTAAAATATATATGGCTTTAAGCCCTCAGTAGCTGTCTTATTATTGGCACAAAGCCATCGGTAACTGTATTATGTTTGGCACATAGCCATCAGCGACGGTAATATAATCGGCACACAGCCTTCGGTACATATGATCGACACAGGGTCATCAATAAGTATGTTAAGCACATAGCCATAGGTAAATACGTTTGGCACAAAGCTATAGTTAACATAGCACAGAGCCACTTTTAGTTTAGCACAGAGCAATAATCAGAATAAGCGGCACTAAGCCGTCCATCGGTCCACAGTTGTCTCGTGCGACCCGTGTGACCTTAACAGATCAATACTGGATCCACAGTAGTCTCGTGCGACCCGTTTGATCCTATCAGAACAGTACTTCCTCCATATCAAAGTCCCAACCCCATGCAATATGTCGCATATGTCATGCTCAATCATCACACGTGTATGCAGAATGGCCATACTCGATGAATGATCTTTTAAACATATAGTAAAAGCATATCGATCAGTACAACCACCGCCAAGACGGTTAATTCACAATCGTACAATCACAGGTCAAAAAAGCTTAAATCACGATGTGCATACAATCATAGTCAAATAAGTCAGATTCATAGTCCAAGTCAGTCATTTACCCACAAGGGTAAAACAGTCATTTTACTCATTAAGGCAAAATGGTCATTTTACCCTATAAGGGTATTACGATAATTTTACACTACAAGGGTATTTTGGTAATTTTATAAAATGGGGGTATTTTGGTAATTTTATAAATCAGGGTCTTAACGGCCCAACCGAAGGTCCATCGTCGCGTCGAGCGACTTAAGTGACCTAAACAGACATAACGATACAAATGGGCCCAAGGCCCATTACTTAGTCCAAGTGGGCCGGCACGCTCGTGTGGCCCATTTAGCCCAATTTAGATACAACTATGTGTACACCATAGCCCGGTTCATTAATAGTCACTTATCACAGATTTTGTCCGTGTGGGCCTACGAGCCCATTGGGCCCACACAGCCCATTTCGACCCATCGAGGCCCAAAACAACCTAGGTTATGTGCGTGACATGACAAGTCTATCTACTTTTCGCTTAACAGTAAAATTTACCCACACGAGCCCACGGGCCCATTGGGCCCATTTATCCCAGAACTATTCACGGCCATCCGAACGACATAACCCAGTCCAAATCCTACCACATAACATACATCTTATCCATGTGGGCCCACAAGCCCATTGGGCCCATACGGCCCAGTCTGGCCCAGAACAGCCTATGCCATGTATGCGACATGACAAGCCCAACCATATTCCACCTAGCAGTTAGATTTACACAAGTAGGCCCACGGGCCCATCAAAGCCCAGAACGGCCCTAGCACACGAGAACGTTCGTGGCGGCCTTCTACAGTCTATCACCCATGGTTGTGGGCTCAATTCGCCCCACATGCGTTCGTATACTCGTGAGGCCCTGAATGTCGAGGTTTTAACTTTTCAGCTTTTGCCGACTTCCAACAAAGAAGGGCGTGAATACACACCTGTTTGTGAGAACGCACCGAAGTCCACGATCACCAACCTTGGCACATCCTGCATTGAATCCTCCTTCCCAACTCATCTGGTTTACTCTATTTGAAGCCAGTTTCTCACCAATTCTCATGTTAGCTTCCCGAAGTGGGATTTCTTTCAACCAATAGGAAAATTCCTCATTCTTATGACCATTTCAACCACAAAGTTTCAGTCCAACTCCACCTCCTTCGCAGCTCAAATAGCAAAATAAATACTCCATTGTGCATCCCAAGACTTGAACCTCAGACCTCACCGTTACACAATACGCCACCTTACCACTCCACCACAAGGCTTTTTATATGTCATATTTTTTCCTCAATTAATTATAAGGTCTATAGGCCAAAGTCCAGGTTCTTTTAAAAGAAAAACCAAAATAAATTGCAAGAGCCAAGACTTGAACCCAGGCTCCCTTGCAACCTTAATGACGCCACAACCACTAGACCACATGCTTCCTTGTGTCATTTATTTCCCACAATATTATAAAAGGCCTACTTCCAAGAATCTAGGGTTTTATTCACTTAAAACCAAAAATTTTGCTAAAGCCCAGGTTTGAACCCAAGATTTCTCCAACACCTCTCAGGGCCGTTAACCACCAAAGTAGACATTTAATTGTGTCATTTCCTTGCACAATTAAATACTTAACTACAACCTCCTTACGGACTGTGACAGCCCTAATTTGACCTTAGTCAGAAAGTGGTTTCGGGACCACAAAACTGAGTCGTAAAAATAATTAATCGTCATATTTGATGCTTAATATATGTGAACGTGCATGTGTGAAAGTTTCATACTTTAATTTCGTTAATTGTATGTGAAATTTATTAGAAAGGACTTATGTGAGAAAATTTAAAAATGTGTTAGCCAAATGCTGAAGTGGCTTATTAATGCATGTTATAAAATGCTTGGACTTGCATGTCAAATATCCCTTTTTGCTAGTAGTGGCCGGCCATGATGATGATTTTATATTAAAATATGTATTAATTTTAGTTAAATGGTTTTATACTTTAAATAAAAATAAAAATTTGGTGATGAAAACGAAGTTCTATCTTCGTTCATCTTGGCCGAATAGAAGAAAGAAAGGAGGGGAAGAGTTTCGGTTACTTGAATCCTTAAGGAGGTTAGTATATTGTGTAAAATTTGTGAAATGTTTACTTGTTTTAGGTAAATTATCATGGTTCTTATTTAGCCCATGCTAAAATTTTCAATAATGATGGATGAATGGAGCATTCGGCTATGGTTATAAGGAAGGAATTTTGATTGTTTTATTTGAATTTTGATGATGAATGTGTTGAGGAAAGAAATTGGTCTTTCTAAAAAAAATGAATGGTTAATGTTTATACTAGTAATAGCCGAAATAAAGATGCTTGATGTCATGAATAAATGTTGTTTATATGTTTTGAATTGAGTGAAATTTGATGTTTAATTACTTAAGGATTCGGCATTGTTTAAGATAATTTATTTAAAATGTGATTTTGAATATTATGAGTATTGGGATGTAAGTATATGTGTGTGCTCGGTCATAGGAGTTTGTTATGAAATTTTGTTTGGTTGAGTGATGAATGGCCGAATGAACTATAGGCTATGTGTGGATAAATTTTTGTATATAAGTAGTATGTGTGATTATTGGTTAATGACATTCGGCATTATATTTTTATATATGTGTGCATTCGGTCTTTGGGAGGGGGAATAACAAGATGAAGTCAAAATGTTAAAGAAGGATTCTATGACTTACTAAGTTGTTGTGATCATTGCCGAATGTATATTGGTTAAAGGGGAAATTTTCAAATCATCTATGTATGAGTATGTGAACTAAATATTAAATGGATATTCGGCATAATGGGGTTTATGAGTAAATGGCATAATATATATATATGCGAATACGTGGTAGTGCATAAAACAAGTAATCGATTAAATTGTGATAGTCACACACAAGTATAGTTATATGAATGCTTTATGTATGTACCTTGAGACATAGGGACATTTAGATATATATATATATATATATATATCTATATAGTTAAATTCGTGTATATAGAAGCATAGTAAATTATGTGAATTTTTGCTTGTTCATGTGAAATATATATCAATATAATAAGCATAAAAAAATTTAGTCTTGGCATATTTTATAAAACATATTATACTTAGAAGTTATGTGATCATTAATGTGAATAATAAGTAAATAATATTGGTTAAGATATTAAACAAATTTATTTGCATTTATTAAGCTAAAGAGCAAGGAGGATCGAAGTTGGATAGGGGAAAAGAGAAAGCAATAGAGTAGCCAATCTACAACCGTTCGAATATACCGAGGTAAGTCTTTGAGTAATGGAACTTAGCTTATGTTTAGATAAAGTAATTATATAATTATGAACATGATAAATAATTTATAACCTAGTGGTTCTACTTGCGTTACATGACCAAATAAATAAGTAGAGTATTTGTTTGTAGCCGTATGGTTATAGAAAGCTTATGGAATAACGAAACGGGATATTGTTATTTGTTTATGATTAGTGAACCGATCGCGATATGGTTAGAAAAAAAATGCTGTAATTGTATTCGAGTATCAGAAATGATATCTAAATGTGCATATATGTGTGAATGTTAATCGGGGTTTAAATCTGAGCTTGGTCTCGAAGGGCTTTAAGCCAGTGTCATAACCGGATTTAGTTCCGAAGGGCTTTGAGCCAGTGTCGTAACTGAACTTAGTTTCGAAGGGCTTTCGAGCCAGAGGCATAAACCGAGCTTGGTCTCAAAGGGCTTCTGAGCCAGTGAATCGGGCTTAGTTCCGAAGGACGTCTATGCTGGCATAAAATTTGGGTTGATAAACCGTAAGTATGCGTAAGAGAAATTATATAATACATGTCAAAACAATTTTAAACACATGTGCGACTTACCGTGAAATGACCAAGTAACTAACTTACTCTCGTTGAGAATATGATTATCTTTAATTTAGTATTACGAAATTCGATAAGTATACTTAGACCATTGTTTTAAATCATTTGAACGTTTACGATTTGATTATGATGTATGAGTTCTAAATTAGAAAATTTAACTTCGCAAATATGAAATGTATGTATATATATACATGAGATTCGCATGGAAATTTGAGACGAATGTATTCAGCTATAGACTGAAAATAGTTGGATGTATTGATATCACCTTTGTGATATGAACGATAAAAGTAGTACCTTAGTTATGTTTATATTCGGCCAAGGGATGGAACATACAGACTTGACATTATTATGCCACTCTTTTAGATGATTTCATTACTTAAAACTTACTAAGCATCGAAATGCTTATTCTTTTGCTTTAATTCTCTGTTTTATAGATTTTTGCTCGTCGGCCATCGGATTCGGGAGTATTAAAGTCGAAGTCGACCACACTATCTAAGCCTTTTGGTACACTTTTTGATGAAATTTTGATAATGGCATGTATAGGATTGACTTTGTATTTGACCTAGTATCTTTTGGTGATGTATATATGTATAGCCATGCGAAAATGGCTTATTAAGTTAACATATGTGTTTTTCATAAGTAATGTGTGTGTATGTTGATGATGATCGATAATACTTCAAATGTTTTTATTATGTGAATGAAACTTAGAAATGAGATTAGGGTTTGTTTGGTAATATTCCTTACCCCTCCGGCGACGGATACGGGCGAGGTGTGTTACATTTTATTGGTATCAGAGCTACGGTTTAGTCGATTCTAGGACTACCGTAACACGTATGGGTCTAGCTATACATGCCATTATGTGTTTATTTGATAGTGTGGTGATTTCTGACAATTAAAATTGTGTTTATGTATAGTAATGGATCCCGATCCCAATCGAGAGATAGTTAATGATGTTGAGAGTGTAGCGCCTGCTCCCGTACAAGGGACAACACCGGTGAACTCTCAACCTATGGTTAGTAATCAGAACGATGAAGCTAGACAGGCTTTTTCTAGCGTAATGAATGATTGGTTCAATCAGTATATTCGAACCAATGCGTCTGCTTCACAACCCCCACTTCTGACTAATACACCCCCGCACTAGCGATACCTCCGTGATTGATCGATGAGGTTAAATAAGCCCCTGATTGATGAAATCAAAGCACGGGCTCACGAATTTAAAGCTACAAACTGGGATGATGCCGAGCAAGCTGAATTTTGGTTGGACAACACTATTCGGGTACTTGATGAACTATCTTGCACACCCGAGGAATGTCTGAAGTGTACTCTCTTCTTGCTACGTGATTCTGCCTACTATTGGTGGAATACGTTGATTTCTGTTGTGCCCAGAGAGCGAGTAACTTGGGAGTTTTTCCAAACCAAGTTTCGAAAAAAGTATATCAGCCAGAGATTCATTGATCAAAAACGGAAAGCATTTCTTGAACTTAAACAAGGTTCTATGTCAGTTACTGATTATGAACGAAAGTTTGTGAGGCTTAGCCGGTACGCTCGAGAATGCGTTTCCTCAGAAGTTGTAATGTGTAAACGTTTTGAAGATGGACTGAACGAAGATATAAAATTGTATGTTGGTATTCTAGAAATCAGAGAATTTGTAGTACTAGTCGAGCGAGCTTGCAAAGCCGAAGAGCTCAGTAAGGAGAAAAGAAAAGCTGATATGGGAGCCAAAGAGTTTCGTAAGAGATCTTCAGGAAAATCCTTTCAACAGTCATCAAAGAAATTTAGAAATGATTCAGGACGATCCAAAGACACTTCGGGTTTTTCCAGACGAGATCGTGATCGACCCCCTGTAAGTATGCGAGTCACTTCGGTTGCCAGTGTTGGAAATGATCGTCAGGACAGGACAGAGTGCCAGTATTGTGGTAAATGGCATTCGGGAAGATGTAGATTCCATGACCACTCCTGTTATAAGTGTGGACCAGCTGACCACTTTATCAAGATTGCCCGAGACTGTCCAAACAGAATGTTAATCAGAGTGGGGAACCGAGTGCTACTACTGGTCGAGGTAGACCATCTAGAAATGCGGGGAATGCTAGTGGCGGTCAGAAAGGATGTAGAGATGCTACAACCAGATCTGAGGCTCGTGCTACTGCTAGAGCTTATGCTATACGCGCACGCGAGGATACTTCTTCGCCAGATGTTATTACCGGTACTTTTACTCTCTTTGATACTGATGTGATTGTTTTGATTGACCCTGGTTCTACTCATTCATATATATGTGAGACTTTAGCATCTAGTAAGACTCTACCTGTTGAGTCTACTGAGTTCGTAATTCGAGTGTCGAATCCCTTGGGTCGTTATGTGCTTGTGAACAAGGTGTGTAAGAAATGTCCTCTAGTAATCCGAGGTTCTTGTTTCCCGGCCGATTTGATGCTTTTACCGTTTGATGAATTTGATGTTATCCTCGGCATGGATTGGTTGACCGTACATGATGCAGTTGTGAATTGCAAAAGAAAGACCGTTGATTTGGGATGTGCAAATGATGAGATAACACGAGTTGAGTCTAAGGGCTTGAATGGATTACCCGCCATTATATCCCCGATATTGGCTCAAAAATATGTAAGAAAAGGATGTGAAGCATACCTTGCGTACGTACTTGATAGCAAAGAGTCAGAAAAGAGACTTGAATCAGTGCCAGTGGTTTGTGAGTATTCAGATGTTTTTCCTGAGGAGTTACCAGGATTACCACCCATACGAGAGGTTGAATTCGGCATCGAACTAGTACCTGGTACCACTCCAATTTCGATAGCTCCGTATCGAATGGCACCAACGGAATTGAAAGAATTGAAAACTCAGTTCCAAGAGTTGACGGATAGAGGTTTTGCTCGACCGAGTTTTTCACCTTGGGGTGCACCAGTATTATTTGTGAAAAAGAAGGACGGAACCATGAGATTGTGCATCGACTATCGTCAATTGAGTAAAGTGACAATAAAGAATAAATATCCGTTACCGCGTATTGATGATTTGTTCGATCAACTGAAGGGAGCCTCTATATTTTCGAAGATAGATTTGAGATCGGGTTATTATCAGTTGCGAGTTCAAGACTCAGATATACCTAAAACTGCTTTCAGAACGAGATACGGTCACTACGAGTTCTTAGTGATGCCGTTTGGGCTCACTAATGCCCCTGCGGTATTTATGGATTTGATGAATCGAATCTTTAGACCGTATTTGGATTGGTTTGTAATTGTATTTATCGACGACATTTTGGTTTATTCGAGAGATGAAACCGAACATGCTGAGCACCTGAGATTAGTGTTGCAGATTTTACGGGATAAGCAGTTATATGCTAAGTTCAGTAAATGCGAGTTCTGGTTGAAAGGAGTTAGCTTTTTGGGTCATGTGGTATCCGCATCGGGTATTCGAGTTGATCCGAACAAAATTTTGGCTGTACTTGATTGGAAGCCTCCAAGAAATATTACTGAGGTTCGGAGCTTTTTGGGACTAGCCGGTTACTACAGACGATTTGTGAAGAGTTTCTCGACGATAGCCACACCGATGACGAGACTACTTCAGAAAGATGTTAAGTTTGATTGGTCAGAAAAATGTCAGAAAAGTTTCGATCAATTGAAGACTTATTTAACCGAAGCTCTAATATTAGTGCAGCCCGAATCTGGTAAAGAGTTTGTCATTTATAGTGATGCATCCTTGCTTGGGCTGGGTTGTGTGTTGATGTAAGAGGGTCGAGTGGTAGCTTATGCATCAAGACAGTTGAAGTCGCATGAGAAAAACTGTAACACCCTAAACCCGGCCCAGACGTTACGGCCGAATTCAGCATGCCACATGGAAAAAGTTACTATTCGTCTCATCAAGAATCTCTTTCTTAGGGTTTAAAAACGTTAATGTTATAAGTTTAAGTGAATGGAAGCTGTGCACCAGGTAGGAAGCCAGAAAAGAGGAGGTGAGTCTGTTGGACTGCTTAAGTACCAAGCTCTTCCCGGATCCAATCCTAGACATGCACACATTCATTGCCACACTTAAAGCATGTTATGTGTCTATGAAAAATAAATCATGTTAAAGTCTGGTTTAGATATTTATTTCCTTTGAAAACATTTATATTGCAGAAACTTTACACGACACCAAAATATTTCGAAAACATATAGTCTTTATAAAACGCGCCCTAGTGCTAACCAGTTCAATAAATCCATAATCGAAATAATTTAATGAGCGGCCTTATTACAACCTTGAAACAAAACGAGAATAATTAAAAATAAAAGAAGTGTGATCTATTTGAAAAAAAACCAGAATTTGTTCTTCATGGCCACTCCGAATCCCGCCCAGCTCTAAGTCCACCAATTAGGGCTCACCTGCAAGGATGGAAAGAAAAGGGGTGAGTTTGAGAAAACTCAGTGTATACAGAAACCCATCCAAAGCCCAAATCAGGTCGAGCCCATTGGGCCTAAGCCCTACTCAGATAACAAAGACAAAGTGGACCAAAGCCCTTTCGTAATCATCAGATAACAAGGCCTTAGCCCTTTTTTACATAACAGTGTGGCTCATAGGCCCAATTCAGTAACATGGTAACAATAATAACAATGAATGCAAACCCATCTGGGAGACTACTCAACCCACCAACCGCTACACTCCCCCGTACCAGCCTACACTCCATGTGGGGAATATCTCAACCCACCCAACCCTACACTCCACAGTTGCAGCATTGCTTTCTTTCGATTATCGATAAGATGAGGCAAAGCCTCTAGTACGTGGATGAACCACTTTAAACACTTCCTCCATCAATATCCCAATCCCATGCAATAGACATTAATGAAAGCATATCATGCAGAATACAGTATTTATCAATCATTCATATTAGTCAATATAAACCCTAGGGGTATATCGGTAATTTTTGCCCTTTAGGGGTACATTCGTAAACTTACACATCTACACAGGTTATTTTAGTAACTTTTAACAGTTAAAAGCAATTCGAGTCTACCAACTAACTAACAGGCCGATTTGCCCATCTCTTACCCATATTGGTCCGTAAGCCCATTGGGCCCAGTTTTGGCCCATCGAGGCCCACTTACGGATGTTCACGTATTTTCGCACACGACCAACTTACCACGTTGCGATGCCGTACCTAACCATTAGTCTATGGCTTGAGAGCATTCGCGTACTCACAAGCCCATGAAATACCGAATTTGACTTTTTTCGCTTTTTTGCCGATTTGAACAGAGAAAGGGTGTTCTGTGACACACACTGCTTCGTGACGATCGCTATTGAGATCCTTTACAATGTCCTACAATTATTCATCACCATTTTTAGCGCATGTTATGCTTAACAAACTCAAAATCCACCTTACCTTATTCGGCCAAAGAACCCTTATTGACCATAAGTTGCTTACCTTCACAGGGTCTAATAATACGGTTCAAGCTTATCCAAGTCGATACTCCAAGCCTCGCTGCTCCTCCAAAGTTGTCTATATCACACATCCAAGTCGATCGATTTGCCCACAAGGGCAAAACAGTCATTTAACACCCTAAGGGGGAAATGGTAACTTTACCCTACAGGGGTATTTCGGTCACTTTACCCTATAGGGCTTTACGGTCTTTTTACCTAATAGGGGTATTTTAGTAAATTTACAAACTAAGGGTATTTCAGTAATTTTGTAAACCAATGGTATTTCTATAATTTTTAAAAAGTCAAGGGTATTTTTGTAATTCAGGGGTATTTTGGTAATTTTACAAATTAAGGGTATTTCGGTAATTTCACAAACCAGTGGTATTTTGGTAATTTACAAACTAGGGGTATTTTGGTAATTCTACCCTACAAGGGTATTTCAGTAATTTCACAATCGAGGGTAAAATGGTAATTCTATAATTCGAGGGTAAAACGGTAAATCTATAAATCGAGGGTAAAATGGTAATTTTATAAATCGAGGGTAAAACGGTAATTTTACAAGTCGAGGGTTTTTCAGTAATTTGGTAAACTAAAGTATTCTAAACAGGGATAACAATACAAATAGGCCTAAAGCCTATTCTCGGCCCAAATGGGCCCACACGCTCGTGTGGCCCTTTTAGCCCAAATCTAGCCACAGATACGAGATTCACCTAGCCTAGTCCAATATTTACTACACAATCAAACAACTTATCCAATTGGGCCCGTAGACCCATTGGCCCATATGGCCCCTTTCGGCCCATCGCGGCCCGAAGTAGCCATCCTATAGCTAGAGTAGTGAGAAATACACACCTGATAGGATACTGGAGTTAATCCGCACTCCGAGCACTTCTAGCCGATGCCCAACCCAAACGAGCACGCCATAACGCGAAAGGGATCAGCCAAGAAAGGTACCTTTGCTCTCCTCATGGTTCTCTCTATTTAAAGCCAGACCTTATCCACTCTTATGTTAGCTTACCGATGTGGGATCCTCCATCATCGAGAGTTTAAATTCAACACCAACTCTTGCCATCCCAACATAGCAAAATAATCAACCTTTGCATGCCAAGGATTCAACCAAAGTCCTCCTATATGCCAACTCACGCCACCACCACTAGGCCACCAACTCATTTGTGTCATAAATCCAACACATTAAACTTTAAAGCGCACCTACTTGCTTCTAGATTTATTGAAAAGAAAAGCCAAAATATATTGCAAGAGCCAAGACTTGAACCTTGGACCCTTTGCTTCTCTATGGTGTCACTTCCTTGTCCCCTAAGTGGCGCCACGTTGCCACTACACCACACTTCTTTTTGTGTCATCTTTTCTCCAACAATATTCTTAAGGCTTACCTACTACACCTAGGGTTTGATTCACCTTAAACCAAAATTTTTGCTAGAGTCCAGGTTTGAACCCAAGACTTCTCCAACACTTCTCAGCACACTTAACCACTAAAACAAGCCTTCATTAACGAAATCTACATGCACAACAAAATAATAAAATCTTCCTTCAACCGCTCCCATGCTCAAGGCCCAAAACTTCTAGGCCCAAATTCAGGGTGTTACAACTCTACCTCCCTTAAAGAAATTTCATCCTCGAAATTTCCATCTAACAGGGTAGTCATGTAACATCTTCCCCACTACGCTACCGCTGCGCACTCTGATCCTACTATCACTATCCCAGTGCTAGCTCCAGCAACCCTTTGCAAAATCCTTAACATGGCCTGTGACAAAGCGTCATCCCCTGCGGCCCGATCATACGGCCCATTTTCATTAGCCGGTGGTGGTCGTGCCTTGCCAGCTGGTATGTGTTCAGAGGATGCAGATCCAGCTTGGGTACTACCTTGGCCTTGACCACGGCCTCTTCCCCGAGTAGCCCTCGCACTCATATCGATTTATCTGATTACGAATTTTATGTCTTTAGCTTATTGTTTCCACTGTTTATTACAGAATATCTTATGAACAGATAGGGTTTCAGAGTTGTTTCCGCGCAACCGCATTTTAGCTATAGTCTCAGTTTGTAGCCTTAACACTATCGTGTCTAAAGTACTATATCTAAGGCTCAGTACTATCTACAGTATTATTTTCATTCAGTTCCATATAAATATTTAAAGCCAGAAAAAGAACACTTACAGACTTGGTGCCGGGGATTCAGTGTGCCACTTCCTTATCAGTCCATTTAAAATTTAAAAACCATGTTTTTTTTACCAAAAATAAAAAGATTTGATTTGAAAACACTTTTATTTTAAAACTATTGATTTAACCCCGTTTAACAATAGAAAAACTTGAACATCTTCGAAAAACTTACCATTTCCAAAAATACCCTTCTTAGACCTAAGTTTTTGAAAAGATTTTCGGACCCGATCTACAGCCGAGTTGTTGCAACCTGGCTCTGATACCACTAAGTGTAACACCCTAAATCTGGCCCAGACGTTACGGCCGAATTCAGTATGCCACATGGAAAAAGTTGCTATTCGTCTCATCAAGAATCTCTTTCTTAGGGTTTAAAAACGTTAATGTTATAAGTTTACGTGAATGGAAGCTGTGCACAAGGTAGGAAGCCAGAAAAGAGGAGGTGAGTCTGTTGGACTGCTTAAGTACCAAGCTCTTCCCGGATCCAATCCTAGACATGCACACATTCATTGCCACACTTAAAGCATGTTATGTGTCTATGAAAAATAAATCATGTTAAAGTCTGGTTTAGATATTTATTTCCTTTGAAAACATTTATATTGCGGAAACTTTACACGACACCAAAATATTTTGAAAACATATAGTCTTTATAAAACGCGCCCTAGTGCTAACCAGTTCAATAAATCCATAATCGAAATAATTTAATGAGCGGCCTTATTACAACCTTGAAACAAAACGAGAATAATTAAAAATAAAAGAAGTGTGATCTATTTGAAAAAAAACCAGAATTTGTTCTTCATGGCCACTCCGAATCCCGCCCAGCTCCAAGTTCACCAATTAGGGCTCACCTACAAGGATGGAAAGAAAAGGGCTGAGTTTGGGGAAACTCAGTGTATACAGAAACCCATCCAAAGCCCAAATCAGCTCGAGCCCATTGGGCCTAAGCCCTACTCAGATAACGATTACACGTGTGGATCAAGCCCTTTTCGAATCACGATAACAAGGCCTTAGCCCTTTTTACATAACAAAGTGGCTCATAGGCCCAATTCAGTAACATGGTAACAATAATAACAATGAATGCAAACCCATCTGGGGAGACTACTCAACCCACCAACCGCTACACTCCCCCGTACCAGCCCTACACTCCATGTGGGGAATATCTCAACCCACCCAACCCTACACTCCACAGTTGCAGCATTGCTACTCAGTTATCAGTAAGATGAGGCAAAGCTTCCAGTACGTGGATAAACCACTTTAAACACTTCCTCCATCAATATCCCAATCCCATGCAATAGACATTAATGAAAGCATATCATGCGAGAATACAGATTTATCAATCATGCATATTAGTCAATATAAACCCTGGGGTATATCGGTAATTTTGCCCTTTAGGGGTACATTCGTAAACTTACACATCTACACAAAGTTATTTCAAAGAACTTTTAACGCTTAAAAGCAATTCGAGTCTACCAACTAACTAACAGCCGATTTGCCCATCTCTTACCCATATTGGTCCGTAGTAAGCCCATTGGGCCCGCTTTTGGCCCATCGAGGCCCACTTACCGATGTTCACGTATTTTCGCACACGACCAACTTACCACGCTATGCGATCCGTACCTAACCATTAGTCTATGGCTTGAGAGCATTTGCGTACTCACAAGCCCATGAAATATCGAATTTCAAATTTTCACGCTTTTGCCGATTTGAGCAGAGAGAGGGTGTGTTGGTACACACTGCTTCGTGACGCATCGCTCTTGAGATCCTTTACAATGTCCTACAATTATTCATCACCATTTTTAGCGTACAAGTTATGCTTAACAAACTCAAAATCCACCTTACCTTTTTCGGCCAAAGAACCCTTATTGACCATAAGTTGCTTACCTTCACAGGGTCCAATAATACGGTTCAAGCTTATCCAAGTCGATACTCCAAGCCTCGCTGCTCCTCCAAAGTTGTCTATATCACACAGTCCAAGTTAGTCAGTTGCCCACAAGGGCAAAACAGTCATTTAACACCCTAAGGGCGAAATGGTAACTTTACCCTACTGGGGGTATTTCTACCACTTTACCCTATAGGGCTTTACGGTCTTTTTACCTAATAGGGGTATTTTAGTAAATTTACAAACTAAGGGTATTTCAGTAATTTTGTAAACCAATGGTATTTCTATAATTTTTAGAAAGTCAAGGGTATTTTTGTAATTCAGGGGTATTTTGGTAATTTTACAAATTAAGGGTATTTCGATAATTTCACAAACCAGTGGTATTTTGGTAATTTACAAACTAGGGGTGTTTTGGTAATTCTACCCTACAAGGGTATTTCAGTAATTTCACAATCGAGGGTAAAATGGTAATTCTATAATTCGAGGGTAAAACGGTAAATCTATAAATCGAGGGTAAAATGGTAATTTTATAAATCGAGGGTAAAACGGTAATTTTACAAGTCGAGGGTTTTTCAGTAATTTGGTAAACTAAAGTATTCTAAACAGGGATAACAATACAAATGGGCCTAAAGCCTATTCTCGGCCCAAATGGGCCCACACGCTCGTGTGGCCCTTTTAGCCCAAATCTAGCCACAGATACGAGATTCACCTAGCCTAGTCCAATATTTACTACACAATCAAAAACTTATCCAATTGGGCCCGTAGACCCATTGGCCCACATGGCCCCTTTCGGCCCATCGCGGCCCGAAGTAGCCATCCTACAGCTAGAGTAGTGAGAAATACACACCTGATAGGAGACTGGAGTTAATCCGCACTCCGAGCACTTCTAGCCGATGCCCAACCCAAACGAGCACGCCATAACGCGAAAGGGATCAGCCAAGAAAGGTACCTTTGCTCTCCTCATGGTTCTCTCTATTTAAAGCTAGCTTCGTATCCACTCTTATGTTAGCTTACCGACGTGGGATCCCTCCATCATCAGAGTTTAAATTCAACACCAACTCTTGCCATCCCAACATAGCAAAATAATCAACCTTTGCATGCCAAGGGATTCGAACCAAAGTCCTCCTATATGCCAACTCACGCCACCACCACTAGGCAACCAACTCATTTGTGTCATAAATCCAACACATTAAACTTTAAAGCGCACCTACTTGCTTCTAGATTTATTGAAAAGAAAAACCAGAATATATTGCAAGAGCCAAGAGTTGAACCTTGGACCCTTTGCTTCTCTATGGCGTCACTTCCTTGTCCCCTAAGTGGCGCCACCTTGCCACTACACCACACTTCTTTTTGTGTCATCTTTTCTCCAACAATATTATTAAGGCTTACCTACTACACCTAGGGTTTGATTCACCTTAAACCAAAATTTTTGCTAGAGTCCAGGTTTGAACCCAAAACTTCTCCAACACTTCTCAGCACACTTAACCACTAAAACAAGCCTTCATTAACGAAATTTACATGCACAACAAAATAATAAAATCTGCCTTCAACCGCTCCCATGCTCAAGGCCCAAAACTTCTAGGCCCAAATTCAGGGTGTTACAAAAACTATCCGACCCATAATCTCGAATTAGCTGCAATTGTTTTCGCTTTAAAAATTTAGCGACACTACTTGTTTGGAGAGAGGTGTCATGTATATTCGGATCACAAAAGCCTCAAATATTTGATGACTCAAAGAGAATTGAATTTGCGACAAAGACATTGGCTCGAGTTGTTGAAAGATTATGAGCTTGTCATCGACTATCAGCCAGGAAAGGCTAACGTAGTTGCCGATGCTTTAAGTCGCAAATCACTGTTTGCTTTACGAGCAATGAATGTACACCTGACAGTTTTATCCGATAGTGTGTTAATAGCAGAATTAAATGCCAAACCATTGTGGATTCTGTAACACCCCTTACCTGTATTCGTCGCCAGAACAGGGTACGAGGTATTAACAAATTATAGTACATACTATTAAACAAAACTGAGACAAAAATATGGCGTGCTATTTGATCATGAATCATTACAACATATGCCATTAATAATACAAGCCATTTCAAAGACTTCGTACAAAATGATTTGTTTGATACTATAATTAATATTTTAGACCTAGGCAATTATGACACGTAACAAAATAACTAAGTCTACTATACATGCCATAATTCAAAATGTTGAGTTCAAATACCAAAAGTATTGATAGTGCAGGCGGATCTTCAACGATCTCTAACTCCTGTGCTAGCTGGACGACACTATATGTAACACCTCCAACCCGTACCCGTCGCCGGAAGGATTAAGAAGTATTACAGAACAAGCAAGAAATCTCCTTTAACACTATAGAATAATTACCTAAGTTCACTTATAACAAAAACATTTACAACATTAATTGAATATCGACCACACATAGATATTAACTATATGAAATATGTATAATATCTTAACAAGCCATTTTCGCATGGCTATACGAATATACAATACCAAAAGATACTTAATTACTAACAAAGGTCAGTCCTATACATGCCTTTAACAAGTTCAGTTACAAAAGTACCAAAAGGACTTAGATAGTGTGGATGACTTCGATTTCAGAACTCCCAAGGACGATAGCTAACGAACAGGATCTATAAAACAAATAATCAAGACAACCAAGTAAGCATATTAATGCTTAGTAAGTCTTAAGTAAATCAACAGATACAAACTTGACATGTATATTAATATTATGAAATACCAAACTTAAGATCAACTTTACACCCCTTACCGATAACACATAAGTACACATATATATATATATAAGCCAACACCAAAAATTTACCACCTGAGTTTCGATCATCAATATGGTTTATATAATCAATTTAGTCATAAACTTTCATGTCAAAATTAACCATCGCCTGAAATGGTCCTTTTCATATTCATAGATTCGGTAATCATCTATATATATATCTATTCACACACATACATATTTGATTCATTGATGAAATTATTTAAATTAGAGATTGATTCACTTAGGCGCATCAAATTCATACCTGATCTTCATATTGTACAATACATAACTAATGGCAGTTACCCCGAACACTTAATTCATCACTTTACCCGACTTACTGACGTTAGGCCTACTAGGTTAAAACCCGAGTCCAAATCACTAGCACAAAGTCTTCGGGACCTTAAACTCGGTCACAATTTCTGCACATGGCCTGCGGACCTGAAGTCCGGTTATAATTCCCGCACTTAGCCTACGGACCTGGAGTCCGGTTATAATTCCAAAGACATAGCTCATGGACACGAGTCCTGGATATAATTCCAAGACATAGCTGCGGACACGAAGTCCGGATATAATTCGAAAGACATAGCTGCGGACACGAAGTCCTGGATATCTAATGCCAAAGACAAAGCCTACGGACTATAAGTCTGGTTATATTCCTTTCATGAACAACATACATACTTATTTACAATGAATCCAATTCACACAAAGATTTCAAAATTTACTCATTCGAATAGTGATACACCATGCACCAATTTAATAATTGTTTTGCTATAAGTTTGAAGCATGATTTATTCACAAACGACTCCATCAAAGAAACAAGTAAGCATAGTACGGTTACTATTCAATTCTCATATCAAGATGCACTAAATGTAACCATCCGAACTTACATACTAATCTCTTATAATAACATCATTAATCATATTCTATAGGAAGATACTTAAAACTTACCTCGAGTAGGTTTGAATAGTTACGGTTCGGCTACTCGACTACTTTCTCCTTTCCTTTACCCGATTTAGTTCCTCCTTGCTCTTGAGCTTTAAATTAAATAAATGAATTTGTTTAATTACTTACGCATCATTAATTCTTTAATAGTCATCTATGACAAACATATAATTTCGATGCATAATACGTTTAATAAAATGTGCCTTAACTCGGTATCATGTTTATCATATACACAAACTTAACTATATATAATATATATATATAACTATAACCGAATGTTTTTATGTCACAAGGTACTCACATAAGGCTCATATATTTATATACCTATGTGTGACTAACACAATTTAATCAATACTCATTTTATACATCACCACATATACCCATATATATTTATAACATGCTTTGACACTTCATGTACTACATTCGGCCCTAACCACTCAATTTAGTTTCCATATAAAAGTTCTATCTCATGATCAAAGTAGCAAATTGTACATAGATTTCACCCATGCTAAACAATGACTAAATATACATCTCAAAAAAATACTTACTTAATACGTATCTCACGTGACAAAATTATATACATATATGCATATATAACCTTAATGGCCGAATGTGCATCTCCACAATTCCTATGATTTAACCATTTATCCCTTTTTGCCGAATGTTCATTAAACATCTAGTTTACATACAAAAACATAATCTCTTAAGGCTTATTATATCTTTAAGTACACATCATAACTATATAGCCGAGTATATACACATAATTTGCTCATCAAACTGATACTTAGTCCTATTTTCCCTTAATCCAAATGTATTCCGTAATGACCACAACCATTTTCAATTTATCCTATTACCCCTAATGGCCAAATACACATACACATATATGTATAGAGAAACTCGAATAACACAAAAAAAAAATCATCTTTCCAAAATGCATATATATACATATACATACGGCAACTTCTATTCTTACCTTCCAACAATGAAATCAACTTATTCAACTAGGCTACCTTAACATATCAAACATCCTTCAAAATTCATCAATTAAACAAATTTATCTACTTGCCAAATGGTTATATATACTCAAGACTTCATAAATCTTAACTATGGGCTAACTAAACCATACTCTTATCAACTTAGTCTCATAATCAATTAAAAAAAATATCACAATGCATACCTTTAAATGGGAATAGCCATGGCCAAATGCCTTGGTTTCTTTTTCAATCTTTTCTTTCTCAATTTCGGCAATGAAGAAGAAAGATGAGCATTCTTTTATTTTTTTTTTCTTTACCTTATTTTACTAATTATTATTTTATTTCAAACAATGCAAATTCTTATTATAATATTTAATTAAACACATTTTACCCAACAACAATCATTATGGCCGGCCACTATGTATAAAAAGGGTTATTTGACATGCAAAACCATTGTTTCCAATACATGCTTTAATAAATCCTTATGGATTAACCTATCACATTTCAAAAGTGTCACACATAAGTCCTATTAACTAGATTCACATGCAACCGACTAAATCGAAACTTAAAACTTTCACACATTCATATTCACATATAATAAACATAAAATATGACGGCTAAATATTTTTATGAGTCAGTTTTGTGGTCCCGAGACCACTTCCCGACTAGGGTCAAATTAGGGTTGTCACAACTCTCCCCCACAAAAAGAAATTTTTGTCCCCGAAAATCTTACCAGCGAATAAATTTGGGTATCGCTCTTTCATAATGTTCTCGGTTTCCCAAGTAGCTTCTTCGATCCCGTGTTTGAGCCATAACACTTTTACTAAAGGAACTTTTTGTTTCGCAACTCTTTCACCTCACGAGCTAGTATACGAATCGGTTCTTCTTCATAACTCAAATCAGATTGAATTTCAATCTCTGATGGACTAATTATGTGCGAAAGGTTAGATCTATAACGTCGAAGCATCGAAACATGAAAAACATTGTGAATCTTTTCAAGTTCAGGGGTAAAATCAATCTGTAAGCGACTGGCCCAATTCGTTCGGATATCTCATACGGCCCGATAAACCTCGGACTCAATTTGCCTTTACGGCCAAATCTGAGTACTTTTTTCCAAGGTGAAACCTTAAGAAACACTTTGTCTCCCACCTGATACTCAATGTCTTTTCGTTTCAAATCCGCATCGACTTCCGGACGATCCGAACACGCCTTGGACTTTCATGGATTATTTTTACTTTACTCAAAGCATCTTTAATCAAATCAACTCAAAAATTTTACTTTCACCGAGTTCGGTCCAAAACAACGATTATACGGCATTTACGACCATACAAAGCCTCATAAGGTGCCATCTTAATGCTTGATTGAAAGCTATTGTTGTAAGCAAATTCAATCAAAGGCAAATATCGTTCCCACGAACCACTAAACTCAAGGATGCAACATCTCAACATATCCTCGAGTATTTGAATAATCCGTTCAGATTGACCATCAATCTGGGGATGAAAAGCGGTGCTAAAATGCAACTTGGTACCCAATGCTTCTTGTAACTTCTTCTAGAATCGCGATGTGAATCTCGGATCTCTATCCGACACAATAGAAATAGGTACCCCGTGTAACTTCACAATCTGAGAAATATACAACTCGGCTAGTTTGTCAAGTGAATAATCCGTGCGTACGAAAATAAAATGAGTCAACTTTGTCAATCTATCAACAACAACCCAGATCGCATCTTTCTTGCTTGATGATAATGGCAATCCGGATACAAAATCCATCGTGACTCGATCCCACTTCCACTCGGGTATCATGATCGGCTGAAGTAATCCCGAAGGCACTTGGTGTTCCGCTTTCACTTGTTGACATATTAAACACTTCAAAACAAAATCAGAAATGTCTCGTTTCATACCATGCCACCAAAACTGACGTCTCAGGTCGTTGTACATCTTCGTACTCCCCGAATGAATAGACATACTGCTACAATGACCTAAGTTCTGAATTTCTTGGAACACACAATCAACTTTTGAACCTTAAACAATCGTCATCATCAATTTGAAACTCAGACTCCATATTCGAAACACATTCAGCCCGTTTTGCAATCAATTTATCATCGACTTTTTGAGCTTCACGGACTTGATGAATCAATAATGGTTTGGCCTTTAATTCTGCTAATAACACATTATCTGATAAAACAGACAAGTGTACATTCATCACTCGTAAAGCAAACAGTGATTTACGACTTAAAGCATCTGCAACCACATTAGCCTTTCCCGGGTGATAATCAATGACAAGCTCATAATCTTTTAACAGTTCAAGCCAACGTCTTTGTCATAGATTCAAATCTCTTTGAGTCATCAAATATTTGAGACTTTTGTGATCCGAATATACATGGCACTTCTCACCAAACAAGTAGTGACGCCAAATTTTTAAAGTGAAAACTATGGCAGCTAACTCGAGATCATGAGTCGGATAGTTTTTCTCATGCGGCTTCAATTGCCTCGATGCATAAGCTACAACTCAGCCTTCTTGCATCAACACACAACCCAGTCCAAGCAGTGAGGCATCACTGTAGATGACAAACTCTTTACCGGGATTCGGCCGCACTAATATCGGAGCTTCAACAAATAAGTTTTCAATTGATCGAAACTTTTCTGACATTTCTCTGACCATTCAAATCTAACATCTTTCTGGCTATCATCGAGAAACCCTTTACAAATCGTCTGTAATAACCAGCAAGTCCCAAAAAGCTCCGAACCTCAGTAATATTTCTCGGAGGCTTCCAGTTAAGTATGGCTGAAATTTTACTCGGATCAACTCGAATACCGATGCGATACCACACATGACCCAAAAAGCTAACTTCTTTTAACCAGAACTCACATTTATTGAACTTAGCGTATAACTGCTTATCCCGTAAAATTTGCAACACTAATCTCAGGTGCTCGGCATGTTCGGTTTCATCTCTCGAATAAACCAAAATGTCATCGATAAACACAACTAAAAACTGATCCAAATATGGTCTGAAGATCCGATTCATTAAATCCATGAATACCGCAGGGGCATTAGTGAGCCCAAACGGCATCACTAAGAACTCATAGTGACCGTATCTCGTTTTGAAAGCAGTTTTGGGTATATCTGAGTCTCTAACTCGCAATTGATAATAACCCGATCTCAAGTCTATCTTCGAAAATACTGAGGCTCCTTTCAGTTGATCAAACAAATCGTCGATTCGTGGCAACGGATATTTATTCTTTATCGTTACCTTATTCAGCTGACGACAATCAATACACATTCTCATAGTTCCGTCTTTCTTTTTCACAAACAGTATTGGTGCACCCCAGGGAGAAAAACTCGGTCGAGCAAAACCTCTATCTGTCAACTCTTGCAACTGAGATTTCAATTCTTTTAATTTGGTTGGTGCCATGCGGTACAGAGCTATCGAAATAGGTGTAGTCCCTGGTACTAGTTCAATACCAAACTCTACCTCCCGAACAGGTGGTAATCCAGGTAATTCCTTGGGAAACACATCCGGATATTCACAAACCACGGGCATAGTCTTGAGTTTCTTTTCTGATTCTGTATTATTCAGAACATACGCAAGATATGCCTCACACCCCTTTCTCACATGTTTTTGAGCCAATATCGAAGATATTATTGCTGGCAATGAGTTCAAGTTAGTAGACTCAACTCAAATGATTTCATTATTTGCACATCTCAAATCAATGGTCTTACTTTTACAATTTACAACTGCATCATGAGCTGCCAACCAATCCAAACCGAGTATAATATCAAATTCATCGAACGGTAACAGCATCAAGTCGGCCGGAAAATAGAAACCTCGGATTACTAAGGGACATTTCTTACACACCTTGTCAACAAGTACATAACGATCCAAGGGATTTGACACCCGAATTACGAACTGAGTAGACTCAACAGGTAAAGTCTTACTGGATGCTAAAGTTTCACACACATATGAATGAGTAGAACCGGGGTCAATTAAAGCAATGATATCAGAGTCAAAAAGAGTGAAAATACCCATAATAACGTCTGGCGAAGAAGCATCCTCACGCGCTCGTATAGCATAGGCTCTGGCAGGAGCACGAGCCTCAGAACGTACAGCAGTATTTTTAGTCCCTCTCTGATTTCCACTATTATTACCCGCAGGTCTAGGTGGTCTACCTCGCATTACAGTGTTACTAGGTCTTCCACTTGGATCAGTATTCTGTTCAGCTAATTTCAGACAATCTCGGATAAAATGATCAGCCGATCCACGTTTAAAACAGGAGCGGTCACAAAATCTACAGCTTCCCGAATGCCACTTGCCACAATGCTTTTCGGATCTCGCCCCGATGATCATTGCCAACACCGCAAATGTAGTAGCTCGTGTACTCATAGGGGGTCGATCACGATCCCGTCCAGAAAAACCCGAAGTATTCTTAGATCTGCTCGAATCATCTCTAAATTTCTTCGATGATTGTTGAAAGGGCTTTCCTGAAGATCTTTTGCAAAACTCTCTAGCTCCCAATTCAGCTTTTCTTTTCTCCTTACTGAGCTCTTCAGCCTTGCAAGCTCGCTCGACAAGTACTACAAATTCTTTGATTTCTAGAATACCCACATACAGTTTTATATCTTCGTTCAGTCCATCTTCAAAATGTTTACACATTACAGCTTCTGAAGAAACGCATTCTCGTGCGTACCGGCTAAGCCTCACAAATTTTCGTTCATAATCAGTAACCGACATGGGCCCTTGTTTAAGTTCAAGAAATTCCTTCCGTTTTTGATCAATGAATCTCTGGCTGATATATTTTTTTCGAAACTCAGTTTGGAAAAACTCCCAAGTTACTCGTTCTCTGGGCACAATAGAAATCAACGTATTCCACCAATAATAGGCAGAATCACGTAGCAAAGAGATAGTACACTTCAGGCATTCATCGGGTGTGCAAGATAGTTCATCAAGTACTCGAATAGTGTTGTCCAACCAAAATTCAGCTTGCTCGGCATCATCATCGCCCTCAGTAGCTTTAAATTCGGTAGCCCGTGCTTTGGATTACATCAGCCAACTGGGGTTTATTTAACCTCATCTGATCAGTTACCAGAGGTATCGTGGGTGCAGGGGGTGTATTAGTTGGAAGTGGGGGTTGAGGAACAGCCGTATTAGTTCAAATATACTGATTGAACCAATCATTCATCACGCTATAAAAAGCCTGTCTAGCTTCATCATTCTGATTACTGGCAATAGGTTGAGAGTCCACTGGCGCTGTCCCACGCGCGGGAGCAGGCGCTACACTCTCAACGTCATCAGCCACCGCTCGGTTGGGATCGGGATCTATTGCTATAAGTAAACACAACTTTAACTGTCAAAAATCACCATACTATCAAATAAACACTTAATGGCATGTATAGCTAGACCCATACGTATTATGGTAGCCCTAGAATCGACTAAATCGTAGCTCTGATACCAATAAAATGTAACACCTCCAACCCGTACCCCGTCGCCGGAAGGATTAAGAAGTATTACAGAACAAGCAAGAAATCTCCTTTAACACTATAGAATAATTATCTAAGTTCACTTATAACAAAAACATTTACAACATTAATTGAATATCAACCACACATACATATTAACTATATGAAATACGTATAATATCTTAACAAGCCATTTTCGCATGGCTATACGAATATACAATACCAAAAGATACTTAATTACTAACAAAGGTCAGTCCTATACATGCCTTTAACAAGTTCAGTCACAAAAGTACCAAAAGGACTTAGATAGTGTGGATGACTTCGATTTCAGAACTCCCGAGGACGATAGCTAACGAACAGGATCTACAAAACAAATAATCAAGACAACCAAGTAAGCATATTAATGCTTAGTAAGTCTTAAGTAAATCAATAGATACAAACTTGACATGTATATTAATATTATGAAATACCAAACTTAAGATCAACTTTACACCCCTTACCGATAACACATAAGTACACATATATATATATATAAGCCAACACCAAAAATTTACCACCTGAGTTTCGATCATCAATATGGTTTATATAATCAATTTAGTCATAAACTTTCATGTCAAAATTAAACATCGCCTGAAATGGTCCTTTTCATATTCATAGATTCGGTAATCATCTATATATATATCTAGTCACACACATACATATTTGATTCATTGATGAAATTATTTAAATTAGAGATTGATTCACTTAGGCGCATCAAATTCATACCTGATCTTCATATTGTACAATACATAACTAATGGCAGTTACCCCGAACACTTAATTCATCACTTTACCCGACTTACTGACATTAGGCCTACTAGGTTAAAACTCGAGTCCAAATCACTAGCACAAAGTCTTCAGGACCTTAAGCCCGGTCACAATTTCTGCACATGGCCTGCGGACCTGAAGTCCGGTTATAATTCCCGCACTTAGCCTGCGGACCTGAAGTCCATTATAATTCCGCACTTAGCTGCTGCGGACACGAGTCCGGATATAATTCCAACATAGCTTTGTGGACACGAAGTCGGATATAATTCCAAAGATATAGCTCTGCGGACACGAAAGTCCGGATATAATTCCAAAGACATAGCCTGCGGACACGAAGTCCGGATATAATTCCAGCACATAGCCTGCGGACACGAAGTCCGGATATCTAGTGCCAGCACAAAGCCTACGGACTATAAGTCGGGTTATATTCCTTTCATGAACAACATACATACTTATTTACAATGAATCCAATTCACACAGCATTTCAAAAATTACTCATTCGAATAGTGATACACCATGCACCAATTTAATAATTGTTTTGCTATAAGTTTGAAGCATGATTTATTCGTCAAACGACTCCATCAAAGAAACAAGTAAGCATAGTACGGTTACTATTCAATTCCCATATCAAGATGCACGAAATGTAACCATCCGAACTTACATACTAATCTCTTATAATAACATCATTATTCATATTCTATAGGAAGATACTTAAAACTTACCTCGAGTAGGTTTGAATAGTTACGGTTCGGCTACTCGACTACTTTCTCCTTTCCTTTACCCGAT
Organism: Gossypium anomalum; assembly: GCA_025698475.1. Classification (NCBI taxonomy): domain Eukaryota; kingdom Viridiplantae; phylum Streptophyta; class Magnoliopsida; order Malvales; family Malvaceae; genus Gossypium; species Gossypium anomalum. The sequence goes on along the minus strand of CM046963.1, from coordinate 31,540,126 downwards.
TTAGTTCCTCCTTGCTCTTGAGCTTTAAATTAAATAAATGAATTTGTTTAATTACTTACGCATCATTAATTCTTTAATAGTCATCTATGACAAACATATAATTTCGATGCATAATACGTTTAATAAAATGTGCCTTAACTCGGTATCATGTTTATCATATACACAAACTTAACTATAAATAATATATATATAAGTATAACCGAATGTTTTTATGTCACAAGGTACTCACATAAGGCTTATATATTTATATACCTATGTGTGACTAACACAATTTAATCAATACTCATTTTATACATCACCACATATACCCATATATATTTATAACATGCTTTGACACTTCATGTACTACATTCATTTCCTAACCACTCAATTTAGTTTCCATATAAAAGTTCTATCTCATGATCAAAGTAGCAAATTGTACATAGATTTCACCCATGCTAAACAATGACTAAATATACATCTCAAAAAAATACTTACTTAAAACGTATTTCACGTGACAAAAGTATATACATTTATGCATATATAACCTTAATGGCCGAATGTGCATCTCCACAATTCCTATGATTTAACCATTTATCCCTTTTTGCCGAATGTTCTTTAAACATCTAGTTTACATACAAAAACATAATCTCTTAAGGCTTATTATATCTTTAAGTACACATCATAACTATATAGCCGAGTATATACACATAATTTGCTCATCAAACCGATATTTAATCCTATTTTCCCTTAATCCAAATGTATTCGGCAAGGACCACAACCATTTTCAATTTATCCTATTACCCCTAATGGCCGAATACACATACACATATATGTATAGAGAAACTCGAATAACACAAAAAAAAAATCATCTTTCCAAAATGCATATATATACATATACATACGGCAACTTCTATTCTTACCTTCCAAAAATGAAATCAACTTATTCAACTAGGCTACCTTAACATATCAAACATCCTTCAAAATTCATCAATTAAACAAATTTATCTACTTGCCAAATGGTTATATATACTCAAGACTTCATAAATCTTAACTATGGGCTAACTAAACCATACTCTTATCAACTTAGTCTCATAATCAATTAAAAAAAATATCACAATGCATACCTTTAAATGGGAATAGCCATGGCCGAATGCCTTGGTTTCTTTTTCAATCTTTTCTTTCTCAATTTTGGCAATGAAGAAGAAAGATGAGCATTCTTTTATTTTTTTTTCTTTACCTTATTTTACTAATTATTATTTTATTTCAAACAATGCAAATTCTTATTATAATATTTAATTAAACACATTTTACCCAACAACAATCATTATGGCCGGCCACTATGTATAAAAAGGGTTATTTGACATGCAAAACCATTGTTTCCAATACATGCTTTAATAAATCCTTATGGATTAACCTATCACATTTCAAAAGTGTCACACATAAGTCCTATTAACTAGATTCACATGCAATCGACTAAATCGAAACTTAAAACTTTCACACATTCATATTCACATATAATAAACATAAAATATGACGACTAAATATTTTTATGACTCGGTTTTGTGGTCCCGAGACCACTTCCCGACTAGGGTCAAATTAGGGTTGTCACACTATAAGACAAAAGAGGGAAAAGAAAGTAAGCTTATAACTTAGTAAGTAAGTATATAAATAACAAATAAGGAATCTAATATGTTTACAACATAACTCAATTATATCATATTTTTAATTTTACTATTCACTCCAATTTGATCAAGCTGTCCCTCCTGCGTCATGATCACTAAATAAATCATAACACGAGTTACGAAACTCGAAATTCAAATACGTAAAATTTCCCTGAATCTAGACTCATAAAAATTCTTACTAATGTTTTTCTAGAATTTTTGGTCCTGCCAATTAGTACAGTTTATTAGTTAAAGTTTCCCCTGTTACACAGCTCAACTGATCTGACCTCTATTCACTACGAATTTAATTTCTCCCAGTATACAATTCAAATAACCATGAAATCTATTTAATTTAAAACTAGACTCAATAAGGAATTTATACATATCAACTATGTTTCTTAATTTTTTTTGTACAATTTTTAATGATTTTTCAAATTCGGAACAGGGGATCACATAGTCATCCTGGGCAAGTCACACACAATTATAAATATCTGAAAATATAGAATTCCTTTGCTTACTCTGTTTCTTTTATATGAAAATAGACTCATTAAGCTTTAATTTCACATCCCAGTAAGCCTTTAATTAAATTCCTACTATTTATAGTGATTTTTCAAATTCACGTCACTGCTACTGTTCAAAACAGTTTAAGTGCTAATTCACTCTTTCACACTTTCTTTGTATTAACCTCATTTTAACTTATATATATATATATATATCACAAATCATTTTCACTACATTTCATACATCACGAGTGTAGTCCCGTGATTACAATGTCATCACAAAGCCATCCCGTTGAACAATTTGGATCAATCCTCGATACTTAATGGTTTCAGCACACAGCCCCACCATCGTGTTTCATTTAATTCGGCTCTCTTGTACACATGGTGAACACTTAGTACCACCCATGCGACCTAGCCAATTTATCTCATAGCTCTCTTGTCTACATGGTGTCCTTCACTTGGAATCACACATGCGGCCTAGCTACATTTATCTCTTCCGTAGCTCTCTTGTCTACATGGGATACATCCCGTATCACACATGTGACCTAGCTACCACATAGTATCTCGTAGCTTTCTTGTACACATGATGTGCACTCAAAGACCATACATGTGACCTAGCTACGCTCCATGTATTTTATTCGATCTTTCCGAATGTTCAACCGGGATTTCTCTCTCTATTACTTATTTCCATTCTTCCAATAGTCGATTTATGCTTCAACATTAGCTAATATATATAATGTAGGCTGAAATATAAAAATGTAAATGAAATTAATGTATTATTTACATACAAACTTACCTCGGTGCAAAATATGGGAATTTTGCAATTTAGTCCAAAACTTTTTCCTTCCCCCGTTCGAGGTCGATTCCACGCCTTTCTTGATCTATAACAAACATTTAGCTCATTTAACACCTGAACTATTTATTTCAATCCAAAAATCACATTATACAAAAATTATATTTTTGCCCCCTAACTTTTACAAAATTATGATTTTGCCACAAGGCTCGGAAATTTAATTTCAGCCCTTATTCTTATGTTTAATAACATGCTGATCATTTTTCTCTTTTATGGCAACATCAAATTCTCACTCTAACACATAGTTATGAACAATAGGTATTTTTATCGATTATGCCGTTTTGCTCGTTTTCGCTAAAAATCGCTTAGAAAAGATCGTTCTCCTAACTTCAAACATTCATATTATACAATAAAACATCAAAATAGATGCCTATCATTCATGGGTAAATTTTTAAACATAAACCCTAACTCGAAATAATGGCAGAAATAGGTAAACCGAGCTACTAGGTTTTCAAAAATGTAAAGAACATTAAAAACGGGGCTTGAAATCACTTACTATGAAGCTTGAAAGTTGAAGAAACCCTAGCTATGGAGGAGAGCAAATTTTGGCAGCAACTAATGAAGATGATGGCCAATTTTGTGTTATTTTTCCCATTTTATTTCATTTAATATACAAATGACCAAAATGCCCTTACTACTAAACTTTCCAAAAATTCCCTCCATGTCCCACTTTTGTCCATAACTTAGGAATTGGTCAAATTGCTATTTAAGACCTCCTAATTAATATCCCAAAGCAATTTCATACTAAAAACTTCTAAAACACGAGTTTTGCAATTTATTCGGTTTAGTCCCTAATCTCAACTTAAGCGCTCAATGCATAGAATTTCATCACGAAATTTTCACGAAATCATGAAATCATATCATAAACCTCAAAATAATCATAAAATAATTATTTTTATCTCAGATTTGTGGTCACGAAACCACCATTCCGATTAGGCCCTAATTTGGGTTGTCACAGATTCATCAAATTCGTGATGAGCTGAATGTGTCTCAAATATGGAATCAGAGTTTTAAATAGATGACGACGACCGTTTGAGGTTCAGAAGTCGATTGTGTGTTCCAAGAAGTTCAGAACTTATTTCGATGATTTTGAATGAGGCTCATAGCAGTCGAATGTCAATTCACCCGGGGAGTACGAAAATGTACAACGATCTGAGACGTCAGTTTTGGTGGCATGGTATGAAACGAGACATTTCTGATTTTGTTTCGAAGTGTTTAGTATGTCAACAAGTGAAAGCGGAACATCAAGTGCCTTCGGGATTACTTCAGCCGATCAAGATACCAGAATGGAAATGGGATCGAGTCACGATGGATTTTGTAACTGGGTTGCCATTGTCATCAAGCAACAAAGATGCGATTTGGGTTGTTGTTGATAGATTGACAAAGTCGGCTCATTTTATTCCTGTACGTACGGATTATTCTCTTGACAAGCTAGCTGAAATGTATGTATCTCAGATTGTAAGGTTACATGGAGTACCTATTTCTATTGTGTCAGATAGAGATCCGAGATTCACATCGCGATTTTGGAAGAAATAGCAAGAAGCTTTGGGTACCAAGTTGCAATTTAGCACCGCTTTCCTTCCACAGACAATCCGAGCGGATAATTCAGATACTCGAGGATATGTTGAGATGTTGCATCCTTGAGTTTAGTGGTTCATGGGAACGGTATTTACTTTTGATTGAATTCGCTTACAACAATAGTTTTCAATCCAGCATTAAGATGGCGCCTTACGAGGCTTTATACGGTCGCAAATGCCGTACACCGTTGTTTTGGACCGAGCTTAGCGAAAGTAAAATCTTCGGGGTTGATTTGATTAAAGATGCTGAGCAGAAAGTAAAAATAATCCGTGAAAGTCTGAAGATAGCTTCAGATCATCAGAAGTCATACGCGGATTTGAAACGAAAAGACATTGAGTATCAGGTGGGAGACAAAGTGTTTCTTAAAGTTTCACCTTGGAAAAAGATACTCAGATTTGGCCGTAAGGGCAAATTGAGTCCGAGGTTCATTGGGCCGTATGAAATATCCGAACGAGTTGGCCCAGTTGCATATAGATTAATTTTACCCCCTGAACTCGAAAAGATTCACAGCGTTTTTCATGTTTCGATGCTTCGACGTTATAGATCCGATCCATCGCACAAAATTAATCCATCAGAGGTTGAAATACGATCTGATTTGAGTTATGAAGAAGAGCTGATTCGTATCCTAGCTCGTGAGGTGAAAGAGTTGTGAAACAAAACAGTTCCGTTAGTGAAGGTGTTATGGCTCAAGCACGGAGTTGAAGAAGCTACTTGGGAACCTGAGAACACTATAAAAGAACGATACCCAAATCTATTTACTGGTAAGATTTTCGGGGACGAAAATGTCTTAAGTGGGGGAGAGTTGTGACAGCCCTAATTTGACCTTAGTCGAAAAGTGGTTTCGTGACCACAAAACCGAGTCGTAAAAATAATTAATCGTCATATTTGATGCTTAATATATGTGAACGTGCATGTGTGAAAGTTTCATACTTTAATTTCGTTAATTGTATGTGAAATTTATTAGAAAGGACTTATGTGAGAAAATTTAAAAATGTGTTAGCCAAATGTTGAAGTGGCTTATTAATGCATGTTATAAAATGCTTGGACTTGCATGTCAAATATCCCTTTTTGCTAGTAGTGGCCGGCCATGATGATGATTTTATATTAAAATATGTATTAATTTTAGTTAAATGGTTTTATACTTTAAATAAAAATAAAAATTTGGTGATGAAAACAAAGTTCTATCTTTGTTCATCTTGGCTGAATAGAAGAAAGAAAGGAGGGGAAGAGTTTTGGTTACTTGAATCCTTAAGGAGGTTAGTATATTGTGTAAAATTTGTGAAATGTTTACTTGTTTTAGGTAAATTATCATGGTTCTTATTTAGCCCATGCTAAAATTTTCAATAATGATGGATGAATGGAGCATTCGGCTATGGTTATAAGGAAGGAATTTTGATTGTTTTATTTGAATTTTGATGATGAATGTGTTGAGGAAAGAAATTGGTCTTTCTAAAAAAATGAATGGTTAATGTTTATACTAGTAATAATAAAATAAAGATGGTTGATGTCATGAATAAATGTTGTTTATATGTTTTGAATTGAGTGAAATTTGATGTTTAATTACTTAAGGATTCGGCATTGTTTAAGATAATTTATTTAAAATGTGATTTTGAATATTATGAGTATTGGGATGTAAGTATATGTGTGTGCTCTCGGTCATAGGAGTTTGTTATGAAATTTTGTTTGGTTGAGTGATGAATGGCCAATGAACTATAGGCTATTTGTGGATAAATTTTTGTATATAAGTAGTATGTGTGATTATTGGTTAATGACATTCGGCATTATAATTTTATATATGTGTGCATTCGGTCTTTGGGAGGGGGAATAACAAGATGAAGTCAAAATGTTAAAGAAGGATTCTATGACTTACTAAGTTGTTGTGATCATTGCCGAATGTATATTGGTTAAAGGGGAAATTTTCAAATCATCTATGTATGAGTATGTGAACTAAATATTAAATGGATATTCGGCATAATGAGGTTTATGAGTAAATGGCATAATATATATATATATATATGCGAATACGTGGTAGTGCATAAAACAAGTAATCGATTAAATTGTGATATTCACACACAAGTATAGTTATATGAATGCTTTATGTATGTACCTTGAGACATAGGGACATTTAGATATATATATATATATATATATATATCTATATATTTAAATTCGTGTATATAGAAGCATAGTAAATATGTGAATTTTTGCTTGTTCATGTGAAATATATATCGGTATAATTTAGTCTTGGCATATTTTATAAAACATATTATACTTAGAAGTTATGTGACTGCCGAATGTGAATAATAAGTAAATAATATTGGTTAAGATATTTAACAAATTTATTTGCATTTATTAAGCTAAAGAGCAAGGAGGATCGAAGTTGGATAGGGGAAAAGAGAAAGCAATAGAGTAGCCAATCTACAACCGTTCGAATATACCGAGGTAAGTCTTTGAGTAATGGAACTTAGCTTATGTTTAGATAAAGTAATTATATAATTATGAACATGATAAATAATTTATAACCTAGTGGTTTTACTTGCGTTACATGACCAAATAAATAAGTAGAGTATTTGTTTGTAGCCGTATGGTGATAGAAAGCTTATGGAATAACGAAACGGGATCATGTTATTTGTTTATGATTAGTGAACCGATCGTGATTTGGTTAGAAAAAAAATGCTGTAATTGTAATCGAGTATCAGAAATGATATCTAAATGTGCATATATGTGTGAATGTTAATCGGGGTTTAAATCCGAGCTTGGTCTCGAAGGGCTTTAAGCCAGTGTTATAACCGGATTTAGTTTCGAAGGGCTTTCAGCCAGTGTCATAACCGAACTTAGTTTCGAAGGGCCTTCGAGCCAGTGGCATAAATCGAGCTTGGTCTCGAAGGGCTTCTGAGCCAGTGCTAAGAATCGAGCTTAGTTCCGAAGGACGTCTATGCTGGCATAAAATTTGGGTTGATAAACCGTAAGTATGCGTAAGAGAAATTATATAATACATGTCAAAACAATTTTAAAAACATGTGCGACTTACCGTGAAATGACCAAGTAAGTAACTTACTCTCGTTGAGAATATGATTATCTTTAATTTAGTATTACAAAATTCGATAAGTATGGTTAGACCATTGTTTTAAATCATTTGAACGTTTATGATTTGATTATGATGTATGAGTTCTGAATTAGAAAATTTAACTTCGCAAATATGAAATGTATGTATATATATACATGAGATTCGCATGGAAATTTGAGACGAACGTATTCAGCTATAGACTGAAAATAGTTGGATGTATTGATTTCACCTTTGTGATATGAACGATAAAAGTAGTACCTTAGTTATGTTTATTTTCGGCCAAGGGATGGAACATACAGACTTGACATTATTATGCCATTCTTTTAGATGATTTCATTAGTTAAAACTTACTAAGCATCGAAATGCTTATTCTTTTGCTTTAATTCTCTGTTTTATAGATTTTTGCTCGTCGGCCATCGGATTCGGGAGTATCAAAGTCGAAGTCGACCACACTATCTAAGCCTTTTGGTACACTTTTTGATGAAATTTTGATAATGGCATGTATAGGATTGACTTTGTATTTGACCTAGTATCTTTTGGTGATGTATATATGTATAGCCATGCGAAAATGGCTTATTAAGTTAACATATGTGTTTTTCATAAGTAATGTGTGTGTATGTGGATGATGATCGATAATACTTGAAATGTTTTTATTATGTGAATGAAACTTAGAAATGAAATTAGGGTTTGTTTGGTAATATTCCTTACCCCTCCAGCGACGGATACGGGCGAGGTTTGTTACACGGACCCATACTCAAGGCCCAATACTTCTAGGCCCAAATTCGCGGTGTTACATGAATAGTCGACTCATTTTCGTCTGAAATCCATACGAGGTAAGTCGAATTACAATTACGTGTTAAATTGACTAAACTCTGCGTATTTAACTGTAATCTGTATTGGACGGCCTTGAGAGCCTGATGAATAAACTCCAATAACATGTTGATGTCTAAAAGCTCTGTATGTTCTTGAAAGGATGTTGACATTGATCTGGGATATTGTGTAAGACCGTCTGGGACATAGGCCTCGATTTGAGATTTTGTGTAAGACCCTGTCTGGGACAAAGGCATCGATATCGAATTACATGTAAAACCACGTCTGGGACGTCAGCATTGTACTTAGATATGAACTTCTGCTCTATTTCTAAATTGTTTGATGATGGAGTATGAGATATGAGAATGAATATATGGAATGTATAATTTATACAGGTACGTTTGTATCATACTCAATTTCTTAATATGTAAGACTGTTTCTGCAAAATAGTGAATGTGAAGTAGGTTCGGAATTATGGAAATGAATATAACATGTATACAAGCAAATGAGCTTGGTTAAGTTTATGAACTATTCTATGAAATGGCTATACATTCTTATTGTTGCTTTGTATACATATATATGCTTTAGTAGTTAGATCAATTGTATTTGACTTACTAAGCTCTTTGTAGCTTACTCTGTGTGATTTCTGTCGGTTTTACAGTTATCGTAGCTACTAAAGGCTTGGGATAGTCGAGGATTGTCACCACACTGTCAAACTCATTTTGGTATTTTTGGAAATGCACATATTTGTAAGTACGACATGTATAGGCTAGAAGGTTTAAGAATGTAAGCTTGATATGTATATATGTTATGGCATGTCAATTGGCTAGAAAATGATAAGTTTGTGCATAGTTTTGGTGTATGTTTGTAATGTGCTATGTTCTAATGTGAATTGGTCATCTTTAAACATGGAATTGGTTAAAAAGTTTGGTATGAATGTTGTATATTATTGGTTGTAGGATTTGACCCAAAAAGGGGTGGCAAATTGGCTTAAACCAAGCCTGCATTGTGCCACACGGTCAGGGAACATTGATATATAGCCTTGTTGCTAGCTAAATTTTACACGGTCATGGCACACGACCGTGTCCGTGGGCCGTGTGAAAAAGTCAGTATAGGAACTCTTTTTGCATGGTTGGACCACATGGGCATGTCTTGTGCCCATTTGAGTCACATGGCCTAGGCACACGGGCGTGTGAGTTTGACAGTTTTGAAAGATTTGGCTAAGCTCTGAAGATTTTAAATCTGTTTGGTTTAGTACCGTCCTTTCTTAAATGTATGTTTTAGGTCTCGTAGACGATATTAAAGGATGAACTGTGGATGAATGTCTATATATCAATGTTGTATAATATCTATGATTCTGTATTGTTCTGAAATGTTCTGTCTGTCAAGTAATGCCCTTTACCTATTCCGGCGACGGTTACGGGATAGGGGTGTTACATTTTATTCGTATCAGAGCTACGATTTAGTCAGTTCTAGGACTACCGTAGCGTATGTGAGTCTAGCTACACATGCCATGTAACGCCCTCATGCCTGAGACCGTCACCGGAGTTGAGCTTGAGGTGTTACTAAACTTAATTCATTAATTAAACAGCTTAAACAATTTTATTTTAAAATTTTCAAACAAGCTGGCTAACTGCGTCACAGTCGCTTAAAAATTCATATCTCGAGTTTCGAAACTCAAAATTAAGATCCATAAATTTTTCCTGAACCTAGACTCATATATTTATCTACTAATTGTTTTCTAGAATTTTTGGTTGGGCTAATTAGTACAGTTTATTAGTTAAATTCTCCCCTGTTTCAGGGTTCGCTAACTATTGTGTATTACGAATCATATATCTCCTTGTACAGAGTTTCAAAGATTATGCCGTTTGTTTATCTTAAAACTAGACTCAACAAAGAGTCTGTACATATAAAGTATGGCTTCTAATTATTTTTTTTACAATTTATGATGAATTTTTAAATTCAAAATAGGGGATTCAGAAATCATTCTGACCCTGTTCCACCAAAACTTAAATATCTCATAAAATATGACTCACTTACCTATTTTGTTTCTTCCACATGAAGATAGATTCATTAATATTAAATTCCATATTTTATTCATCATTTAATTATATCTCTACTATTTTTAGTGATTTTTCAAACTCACGTCACTGCTGCTGTGAGATTCTGTTTTATAGCAAATTTCACTTTACTATAGATTTTCAAGAACTAAATAGCATTTTAAACATACATGACATCAAATATGATTTAGATTGGCCATTCCAATGGCTAATCATTTACAAACCCTTTTCTTACCAAACCATAACCATATCATAAGATCATTTACACAAAGTAAGTATATTGCTATACATGCCACTCTCAAAATATACAAGTCAATTTACCAATTTAAGTCTTCGGATAGTGTGAATGAGTCTTCGATCTATCCCTATTCTCAGGCCGACTTGTCAAAACTACAATGAATAAAAAGGAGGGAGTAAGCATAAATGCTTAGTAAGTTCACATGCAAATAATAAGTAACATGATCATGCAATCCAACATAAACATCATTAAGACACCCATAACATAAGAATACTTACTATCTTACCACAATTTTGTCTCACCAAGTTCTTAACCAAGAATTAAACTCACACCTATCCATTTCACTTCTGCAACACATTCATCATCGAATCACTTTCGTTTTAAGTATTCTCCAATTCTCTTAGAATTCTCCCGTTGAACACATCGGAATATAATTTCGGATACGCAGATAGTGTGCATGTAAGTGCTATACTCATAGCTAAACAAGCTCAATAGCTTTGGAAATCTGTGTAGTCAAGCTACCATGTAACCCACCCATAAACAAACTCGGACTCAATTCAACGAGCTCGGGCGTTCGCATCCATAAATGAACTCGGACTCAACTCAATGAGCTCGAATGCCTAGTTACATCTCATGAACTCGAACTCAACTCAACGAGTTCGGAACTCAACCATCCCAGTGACATGTCACTTGCACCCTAATCTATTCCCAAGGTTCAAACGGGATTCTTCTCAATTACACATTTTAATCATCTTCTTCGAAATATAGAAACCGATACTTGCTTGCATCTCATACTTATCAACTTGTTCACATAATTTGCATATTACCAAATAATAATTCATAAAGCATAACATTTCATGATAATAAGTATCGTATCATATAAATATAGTTAAATCACTTAAAATAAAAATTATCTTACCTTATTTACACATGAACTTACCTCGATACCAAATATTAGCAATCGAGCCTATTCCTCGTAAACTTTGTTTTTACCTCGATCACAACTTGAATCTTGTTTCTCCTGATCTATAATACCAAATTAATTTATTTAATACATATATTCATCAAAACAGCCCCCAGTACGAACTTTGGAAAAATTATCATTTTGCCTCTAAACTTTCACATATTTCACTTTTCCCCAAGGCTCATAAATTAAACCTCATCCTATTTTCTTATGTTTTATGACATGCTGATCATTTTTCCCTTCTATGGTAACATCAAATTCACACTCTAACATGTACTTATGAATATTAGGTATTTTTACCGATTAAGCCCTTTTACTTGTTTTCACTTAAAACCGAGTAACACAAGTTGTCTAACATAATTTAAAACCTCATGTTCTAGCATAAAACACCAAAATATGCAAATGTCACATATGGTTATTTTTCCAAATATGAACCCTAGGTTAAATTATTGCTAGAATAAGCTTAATCAAGTTACCGGGACTCCAAAAATGTAAAGAACATTAAAAACGAGGCTTGGAATCACTTACTATGGAGCTTGGAAGCTTGAAACAAGCCCTAGATATGGAGAACCCTTGATGTTTTGGCCTAATGTAGAAGATGGATAAAAATTGGCTTTTAATTTTATTTTTAATTCATTTTAATAACTAAATGACCAAAATGCCCTTAATTAAAAACTATGGTGTTTTATTTTCCTTTAGGTATTTTTGTCCAAACTAGTATAATGGTCTAATAACAATCCAAGGACCTCCACTTTAAAAACCCATTACTCACAAGTACTTAATACCTTTGTGAACTAGAATACACATTTTACAACTTTTGCAATTTAGTCCTAAATATCAAATTGGACCCTCTATCGATAAAATTTCTAAACGAAATTTTCACACAATCTTGCAATCATGCCATAGACCTTCAAATGATAATAAAATAAAATTTTCTACCTCAGATTTGTGGTCACGAAACCACTATTCTGATTAGGCCCTAATTCGGGATATTACATGCCATATATCTAAAACAGCGATAGTGTGATGAATCCGAACATTGAAATGTGCTTTTATATAGTAATGGATCCCAATAGAGCCATAACTGACGATGTTGAAAGTAATGCGCCTGCTCTCGCGTAAGGGACGGTGCAAGATGATTCTCGACCGGCTACGAGTAGCCGTGATAGCGAGGCTAAACAAGGCTTCTATCAGATGATGAATGATTGGTTCACTCAGTATATTAGAACCAATCTGGCTGTTCAACAACCTCCACCCCAGGTTAATCCTTCTCAAATTCCTGTTATGACCTCCGTGAATCTGGTACAGTCTAGTAGACCACCAGTTGATAAAATTAGAAAGTATGGGGCTGAAGAGTTCTGAGCTACAACGAATGATGATGCTGAAAGAGCCAAATTCTGGTTAAAAAATACGATACGGGTGTTTGATGAAATGTCTCTAAATCTTGAGGAATGTGTAAAATGTGCCGTTTCACTTCTGAGAGATACAACGTATCATTGGTGGAAAACTTTAATATCTGTGATTCCGAGTGAACGGGTTACTTGGGATTTCTTCCAAGTTGAATTTCAAAAGAAATACATTAGTCAAAGATTCATTGATCAGAAACGTAAAGAGTTTCTCGAGCTCAAACAAGGTCATATGTCTGTTACTGAATATGAACATGAATTTGTGAGATTGAACTAGTATGCTCGGGAATATGTATTGAATGAAGCAATAATGTGCAAAAGGTTTGAAGATGGACTAAACAAAGATATTCGTCTATTAGTGAGGATTTTGGAGATTAAAGAAATGGTAGTGCTCGTTGAGCGAGCTTGTAAAGCTGAAGAATTAAGTAAAGAGAAAAGAAAAGCTAATTCTAAAGCTTGAGATGTTAGAAAGAGATCTTCGGGTAGAGCATTTCAATCTGAGTCAAAGAAATTCTGAGATGATCAGAATCGTTCAAAAACTATTATAAGGCATTCGAACCGAGATCGAGCTAGATAGCATTCGAATTCCAGAGCTCCTGCTACTTCTGTTGCAAGTGTTGGGAATGTCCAATCTGAGAAACCTAAATGTAAACATTGTGGTAAAAGATATCCAGGAAATTGTAGATTGAATGACCGAGCCTATTTCTGATGTGGATCTCTGGATCATTTTGTAAGAGAATGTACAGAATCCGAGCAAGTGACACCTTAGCTAGAGGGAGACCTTCCAAAAATACGAGAAATACAAGTGGTGGTCAAAGAGCTACTAGAGATACTGCTGTTAGGTTTGAGGCCAGAGCACCTGCTAGAGCCTATGCTATCCGAGCTCGTGAGGAACCTTCATCACCAGACGTGATTACCGGTACTTTTACCCTTTATGATACTTCTGTGATTGCATTGATAGACCCTGGATCAACGTATTCTTATATCTGTATGAATTTAGTACATAGTAAGACTTTGCCTGTAGAGTCTACTAAATTTGTAATTAGAGTATCGAACCCCTTAGGCAAAACTGTCTTGGTTGATAAAATCTGCAAGAATTGCCCGTTATTGATTCGAGATATCTATTTTCCTGCTGATCTAATGCTTTTACCCTTCGATGAATTTGACATAATTCTAGGAATGGATTGGTTAACTTTGCACGATGTTATTGTGAACTACAAACGAAAAGTCATTAATTTAAGGTGTAAGAATGATGAGATAATTCGAATTGAGTCTAGTGATCTGAATGGACTACCAGCTGTGATATCTGCAATAAAAGTATGAAAATATGTAAAGAAAGGTTGTGAAGCCTACTTAGCTTATGTGTTAGACTCAAAAGTGAATGATAAGAAAATTGAATCAGTGCCTGTTGTCTGTGAATTTTTTTATGTGTTTCTTGAGGAACTACCTGGTTTGCCTCCGATTTGAGAAGTCGGGTTTGGCATTGAATTGGTACCTGGAACTACTCCAATATCTATTGCTCCGTATAGAATGACTCCGACTAAATTAAAGGAATTAAAATCTCAGTTTCAAGAATTGACCGATCGAGGATTTGCTAGATCGAGTTTCTCACCTTGGGGTGCTCCAGTTCTATTTGTGAAAAAGAAAGATGGCACAATGAGAATGTGTATTGATTATCGTCAGCTTAATAAAATGACTATAAAGAACAAATATCCTCTACCCCAGATTGATGACTTATTTGATCAGTTGAAAGGTGCTACTATGTTTTCAAAGATAGATCTGAGATCGGGTTACTACCAGTTGCGAGTAAAGGACTCTGATATTCTGAAAACTACTTTTAGAACAAGGTATGGATATTATGAATTTTTAGTTATGCCTTTTGGATTAACGAATACACCTACTATTTTTATGGATTTGATTAATAGGATTTTTAGACCGTATTTAGATCAATTTGTTGTTGTATTCATTAATGACATATTGATTTATTCACGTAATGAATCTGAACACGCCAAGCATTTGAGAATAGTACGATAGACACTGCGAGATAAATAGTTGTATGCGAAGTTTAGTAAGCGTGAATTCTGGTTGCGAGAAGTTGGTTTTTCGGGTCATATTGTATCAGCCTCTAGAATTCAAGTTGATCCGAGCAAAATTTCAGCTATTATGGAATTGAAACCTCCGAGAAATGTATCTAAAGTCCGTAGTTTTCTGGGACTTGCTGGTTACTATAGAAGATTTGTAAAAGGTTTCTCGATGATTGTGACTCCATTGACAAAATTTGTGATATCCCTAATTTAACCCTAGTCGGGAAGTGGTTCCGGGACCACGAAACCGAGTCACAAAAATATTTAAATACCTTATTCCATGCCAAATATATGTGAAAATGCATGTGTAAATTTTTAATTCTTTGATTTAGTTAATTTGAATGTGAATTGAAATAAAAAAGACTCATGTGAAAGGATTTAAATATATGTGGCTAATTTTAAGAGATTAATAAAAGAATGAAGTAAAATAAATGGAGTTGCATGTCAAATATCCATTTTCTAAGGTTAGTGGCCGGCCATGCTTTGAAAGGAATTATTGTTTTTTTTTTTTTTTGTTGTAAAATAAAGCTTAGTGGAATGTTATTATAATGGTGAATTAAATAGTAAAAGAATTGGGTGAAAAGAACAAGGTAGCTCTTTTGTGTTCTTTTTAGCCAAAAATCAAATAAGAGAGGGGAGAAAAGTCTAAAACCATTCGGCACTTTGATATTCTTCATGAGGTGAGTTTCTTGATTAAAATTTGATGGAAATTTGATGTTTTTGGGATGGATGTTAAGCTAGTTAGGCAACCAAAGGTTCAATTTTTTTTTGTTATGTGGTTATATGTGCATTTCGGCCATGGTCTTTGCTTGAATTTGAGATTTGTAATGTGATTTTCCTAAATTGTCTATAAATTTTTGGTTGTTGATTTCATGGTAATGGTATATTGAATCCATGATTTGAGTCCATGAAAATTTAGTAAGGTTGCATTCGGCAACTTGCTTGGAATTATGAAATGACGTCCAAAATTTGTAATTCACGCTTAAATATTGAAATAGAGCTTACAATTAATAGAACCATGTAATAATTGAGGATTTTATGTGTTAAATTTTGGATGTTGAGTTTTAGCTTTGAAATAGTTGTTGATGAGTTATAAAGTACTAAAAATTGGAAAGAGAAAGAGCTTAAGGCATGGTTAGTATTCGGCCATGATGAGAAGTAAGAAAATGAATGTTGTGGTTGAGATGATTGAGGTGGTGATCTCGAAGCTAAGTGATTATCGGCTAGGTGTTATGTATATTTAAGTGCCGAGTGTGGACAAAAACATTTAGTAGAATAATTGTTAATTATATGCTTGAGTGTACGGTTTGTAAGAAGTAAATTTATGGATAAGCTTGATAGATGTTGTTGAGGCTAATTTAAGAGCTTTGTGGCATATAATCCTTAGAAAAATTATGTTTGTGGTTATAAAAGATCTTGGGCATTCGGCTACTCGAGGAAAGATGAGAGACATGCTTATATGTTTATATGCGTATTACGAACATGATTGTGAATAATGATACTAATAAAATGGTTTGTAAGTTATTAATAAGGGTTTTGACATAGATACTTGTAAATAAGACAAATGCTACATATTTGGAACCCTTACATGGTATTTGGCTTTAGTTAATTATTTTAGAAATTGAAGCTAAATGTTATAAGGAATAAGTGTATTTCTTGCTAACCGAATTATAATATAATCGAATGTGGTTTTACACAATAGTGATGTGATAAGTTTAAATTTGGTTCATTAGCTCAAGAACTCAAGGAAACAAAGTCGGATCGTGGAAAAGGGAAATTGGTCGAATAGTCTAATTGACGTACATTAGCGATCGAGGTAAGTTTTAAGTATTAAAGCCTATAATGTGATTGAGTATGATATGTTAAGCACATATTAAAAGAATCATAACTCTATTGTAAATTTTTATGCATATAGCCTAATGGCTATTATGAAGTATAGGTAAGTTAATGATATGATATGTTGCCAAATGGATATGATATTATGAAGTGCTAAAAGGATATGTCAGAAGAGTAAATTTGTGATAAACCTGCTTAGGACAGCAGCAGTAACATGAATTTAGAAAATCACCATAAATTGTTGGAGTTGAATTAGAGGCTGAATAAATTATGAAATTAAATATTAATGAGTCTAGTTTCTTATAAAAGAAACCGTGTAAGAAAATAAATTTCCGATAATGAGATATTTAAAGTTGTGTGTGACAGTGCAGAATGACACTGTAATCCTCTGTTCTGTGTTTAGAAAATCATTATAAATTGTACAAAAATTTTTAAAAGACAAAATTTATATTCTAGATGCCTTAGTGAGTCTAGTTTCAAATGAAATAAACAAGAACATATTTTGAATTTTGTACAATGAGAAATTTGATTTGTAGTGAAGAGTGGTCAGAATAGTCAAACAGTGAAATAGGGGAAACTTTAAGAAAAATCTGGTATTGATTGGCCAAACCAAAAATTCTTAAAATTTTATGGATAAAATATATATGAGTCTATTTTCAGGGAAAATTAACGGCACTTCATTTGGAGTTTTGTAGCTCCATTTACGAATAATTTAATGACTGTTGCTCAGGAAAAACAGCTTGTGCTGAATTTGTGATTATGTTGTAAACCTTAATAAAACTATTTGAGTTGCTTATAAGCTATCGATTAAATATTGGTAATCAAAATACCAAATCCAGTATTAAAGTGAAGCTATAAGTCGTAAATGACTAGTATACCTAGTCAATTTTGTTATGATGAAATTGATGTACAAGATATGTATATGTGATAAGGCCTAATGGCCGATGTGATGAATGGGAAACTGTATATATGTGATAAGTCCCGAAGGACATTTGTGCCAGTACTATATCCGGGTTAAGATCCCGCAGGCTTTATGCGAGAATATTATTCTGAATTAATGTCCGTAGGCTTCGTGCTCGTGCTATATCCGGATTTTAAAGACCCGAAGATTCAAGTAAGACTTTGATATTGAGTATCCGCAGTAAGTTACCATCAAATAAGTATTACGTATTTAAAGATGTTCAGGTACGTATTACTTACTCGTCGGTGGATTGATTTCAAAGTGAATTATTAGTATCAAGAAGGTATGTAAATGTGATCAATATTATAACTCCAAATATGAGAATGATCTAATTGGTAATGGTATGCTTGTATAATGAAGTATGGGATGAAATATTCTTATGTATTAGTGCATATTCTGCCCAAAAGCCTTACGATTTGAGTACGGGTTGGGTTCAGCTAGATATGCCAGTACAAGGTAAGGATTATATTCTGTAAACTTACGTATATGTAATAAGGAATATGTTTGGTTCTTTAGGTGCCTACTGATAATTTAATACTTGTCATGTTGAAATACTTGAAAATATGGATGTGATTATGAACAAGTGGAAAGGATTATTGAAAGTTGTAAATTGGTGAAAAATGTGCTTTGGAAATATTCGACCATCTAGGTCACTATTGTACGAAAGTATATATATGTGATAGTTAAGTGATGCGTTTATTGATATTATAGTTCGAGAGGAAGCTCTAGATTAACTTCATCGAACAGTTGACATGAATGACCAAAGATATTAAATGAAAACACTTTGCGACTTAAAGCTCAAGGCTAAAGAAAGGCGAATTAAATTATGTGAAATTTTGGCTAGGTATATTGGGTCAAATGAGATTTTACCTAGATTAAGTATATGTGAAAAACGTCATTGATTCAACAAAATTATTGTTTTGCTTAAAACTTACTAAGCTTACGAAAGGCTTCCTCTGTTCGTTAATGTTTTTGGTCGTAAGGTTGTGGATTCAACCTACTAGCTCGGGATCGTCAGCACTTCATCACACTATCTACCATTACGGTAGCCATGAGATTGGATTATCTTATGGCATGTATAGAATAGACTAGTAGCGAAAGAATAATTTGGTTATTGTATATAAGCCATGCGAAAATGGCATCTTTTGAATGTTTACTTATAGAAGTTTACATTTTATCCCTGGCTGTGTTTAGTGTTTATCCAAATGGATGATCAAAAAAAAAAAAAAAGTTTTATCGTTCTGTCATGAGTTACAAGTCCGGTAATGCCCCTTACTTATTCCGGCGATGGTTACGGGATAGGGGTGTTACATTTTATTGGTATCAGAGCTACGGTTTAGCCGATTCTAGGACTAACGTAGCACATGTGAGTCTAGTTATACATGCCATAGAGTGATAATATGATAGTGTGATGATTTCTAATAGTTAAAGTGTGTTTTTTTTTATATTGTAATGAATTTCGATCCCGATCGAGCTGTAGCAGATGGTATTGAGAGGACTGAGACATGCTTATGATGTGTTAATATTGAGAAGGGTATAAATATAAGTAAGTTTTGAGTAATTAAGTTTAGCATAAAAGTTAAAATGGCATGTTATAAGTGTATGAAATATGAATCATGGCCCATCAACCTTACTATACCTAAATTTGTTTATGAAATAGTTGTGTATAAGGCATGTAGCCGAATGATCACTAGAAAATAAGCCATGATAATTAGGTGGGTATGTGATCCTTGTGTGCATATAGATCGAATGTTAAATGAAAGTTATACATTATGTGTTTGTATGCGAAGGAAGCAAATGAAATTCCGATGTGATAGAATTGTGAAATGTATACTTGATGAATAAATATGCATAAAAGTTCAGTGAGTTATATCCGGGTTAAGTCCCGAAGAGCATTCGTGCTGGTGTTATACCCGGGTTAAGACCCGAAGAGCATTCGTGCTAGTGTTATATCCGGGTTAAGTCCCGAAGAGCATTCGTGCTGGTGTTATACCCGGGTTAAGACCCGAAGAGCATTCGTGCTAGTGTTATATCCGGGTAAGTCTCGAAGAGCATTCGTGCTGGTGTTATACCTGGGTTAAGACCCGAAGAGCATTCGTGCTAGTGTTATATCCGGGTTAAGTCCCGAAGAGCATTCGTGCTGGTGTTATACCCTGGTTAAGACCCGAAGAGCATTCGTGCTGGTGTTATACCCGGGTTAAGACCCGAAGAGCATTCGTGCTAGTGTTATATCCGGGTTAAGTCCCGAAGAGCATTCGTGCTGGTGTTATACCCGGGTTAAGACCCGAAGAGCATTCGTGCCGGTGATGTGTATTCGGGCCTTCGTGCCTAGCAAGATTCGTGCCGGTGATATGTATTCAGGCTTTCATGCCTAGCAAGCTTAATGCTGGTGATCTGAGCAAAGTTTATGTGTTCATTACTATATGAATTCAAAGTTAAGTGAAAGGATATGTTTAAAAGTGTACATACATGATGTTTATAGACTTGGTTAAGTCATTTCAATGTGTAATAATGAATGAATAAGGGCACTATGTGTGTGAATGATTTGAGGCATTGTGTGTGCAAATTCCTTTAACCGAGCACTATGTGGGTGAGATCGATAATTGAGGCACTGTGTGTGTGAATTTCTTTAACCGAGTACTATGAGTGCAAGATTGATCAGTGGGCACTAAGTGTGTGAAATGGAATTCATGTAAGACCTCGTCTGGGACGAAGGCATTGATTTGAGATAGTGTGTAAGACCATGTCTAGGACATAGCATCGGCTCGATATGTGATAACATGTAAGACCATGTCTAGGATATGGCATTGTACGAGCTATATGTGATTATCGAGTATCTGTAAAGATTACAATGGTTCAACGAGCATATTTAAGGCGATAATTAAAGTAAGATCGAGAATAAGTGATACAGGTATGTACAGAACTTATGTGAGAAACAAATGAAAGTAAAATTGTGAATTCATATTATATTATGTATAGATATGTTTCATATCAAAATGTGCTTATTTGACTATAATGCAGTATGTACTGAATGTTGTGTGAGATATAAATTATAGTTGCTTTTACTAAATATACATATGGTAATTATCTAAATAGACCATAATTGGGATTATGACAAAAGAAATAATGACCGCAGCAGGACCTTGGCAATGTGTATGTAAGACCATGGTTGGACTATGACTTTAAGTAAACGACATACCAGTCAAATAAGTACGACATTCTTTAAATTGACAAATGTTAGGAAGTAGAATTGAAGTTAGATGTTGAATTTTAATTAGATCACGATATTCGGTATTTGAGTTTGAATTGGGGATTGATAGATCTAAATTGACGATTGATTATTGTTTCGGCTGTGATTTTGTTATAAGTGGATATGTGGAAAAAAATGGTGGATATGATGTTAAGGAATAGATTATGTTATATGTACACTTAAGTGCTTAGTTGAAAATGTGTTATGGATTTAGTCTATGAGACTCTCAGTATACGAAGTTATATGTGCTATTACTGAATGGACAATATTTTTGCTAATCATGTTCAAGAAATTGTTCCGATTAAGTTTCGACATTTGAAAGTCTGTAAGAATTTTTGATGAATGCTGATAATTTTGAATATACGGGTTATGTGCTAGAATAAATCTCATGCCAGTGTGTTATATTAGGCTTTATGCCTATTCGACTGGATACGGGTAACGTTAATTATGATTGAATGTGCTTAATGAACTAAATGTTTAGATATGTGGAAGTTGATTTTCTTTTGGAAATAAGTTAAATTGAATATTGAGATGTGATAAAGTCATAAAGGATATTCATTGGGATGTTTGAGAATATGTGTACTTTCTACCATATTACACTTTCATACATGAATGGAAATGTGGGTTATGAATATGTGAGTTGATGTTATGTATTATAAATGTTAATATGTGATTTATATGTGTTTGAAATGCAAGTATAAATTCAATGAAGTGATTTTTTTTTTTTTCATCGATGTGAAATCAGTAATGAATTACAATTGTTATTGATGAGCTAATGTTTATATAGACATAATTTAATGAGAGAACGATATCCTAACCTAGTCGCTAGTAAGATTTTCAGGGACGAAAATCCCTAAGGAGGAGAGTTGTGATATCCCTAATTTAACCTAGTCGGGAAGTGGTTTGGGACCACGAAACCGAGTCACAAAAATATTTAAATACCTTATTCCATGCCAAATATATGTGAAAATGCATGTAAATTTTTAATTCTTTGATTTAGTTAATTTGAATGTGAATTGAAATAAAAAGGACTCATGTGAAAGGATTTAAATATATGTGGCTAATTTTAAGAGATTAATAAAAGAATGAAGTAAAATAAATGGAGTTGCATGTCAAATATCCATTTTCTAAGGTTAGTGGCCGGCCATGCTTTGAATGGAATTATTGTTTTTTTTTTTTTTTTGTAAAATAAAGCTTAGTGGAATGTTATTATAATGGTGAATTAAATAATAAAAGAATTGGGTGAAAAGAACAAGGTAGCTCTTTTGTGTTCTTTTTAGCCAAAAATCAAATAAAAGAGGGGAGAAAAGTCTAAAACCATTCGGCACTTTGATATTCTTCATGAGGTGAGTTTCTTGATTAAAATTTGATGGAAATTTGATGTTTTTGGGATGGATGTTAAGCTAGTTAGGCAACCAAAGGTTCAATTTTTTTTTTGTTATGTGGTTATATGTGCATTTCGGCCATGGTCTTTGCTTGAATTTGAGATTTGTAATGTGATTTTCCTAAATTGTCTATAAATTTTTGGTTGTTGATTTCATGGTAATGGTATATTGAATCCATGATTTGAATCCATGAAAATTTAGTAAGGTTGCATTCGGCAACTTGCTTGGAATTATGAAATGACGTCCAAAATTTGTAATTCACGCTTAAATATTGAAATAGAGCTTACAATTAATAGAACCATGTAATAATTGAGGATTTTATGTGTTAAATTTTGGATGTTGAGTTTTAGCTTTGAAATAGTTGTTAGATGAGTTATAAAGTACTAAAAATTGGAAAGAGAAAGAGCTTAAGGCATGGTTAGTATTCGCCATGATGAGAAGTAAGAAAATGAATGTTGTGGTTGAGATGATTGAGGTGGTGATCTCGAAGCTAAGTGATTATCGGCTAGGGTGTTATGTATATTTAAGTGCCGAGTGTGGACAAAAACATTTAGAAGAATAATTGTTAATTATATGCTTGAGTGTGCGGTTTTGTAAGAAGTAAATTTATGGATAAGCTTGATAGATGTTGTTGAGGCTAATTTAAGAGCTTTGTGGCATATAATCCTTAGAAAAATTATGTTTGTGGTTAAAAAGATTTTGGGCATTCGGCTACTCGAGGAAAGATGAGAGACATGCTTATATGTTTATATGCGTATTACGAACATGATTGTGAATAATGATACTAATAAAATGGTTTGTAAGTTATTAATAAGGGTTTTGACATAGATACTTGTAAATAAGACAAATGCTACATATTTGGAACCCTTACATGGTATTTCGGCTTTAGTTAATTATTTTAGAAATTGAAGCTAAATGTTATAAGGAATAAGTGTATTTCTTGCTAACCGAATTATAATATAATCGAATGTGGTTTTACACAATAGTGATGTGATAAGTTTAAATTTGGTTCATTAGCTCAAGAACTCAAGGAAACAAAGTCGGATCGTGGAAAAGGGAAATTGGTCGAATAGTCGGAATTGACGTACATTAGCGATCGAGGTAAGTTTTAAGTATTAAAGCCTATAATGTGATTGAGTATGATATGTTAAGCACATATTAAAAGAATCATAACTCTATTGTAAATTTTTATGCATATAGCCTAATGGCTATTATGAAGTATAGGTAAGTTAATGATATGATATGTTGCCAAATGGATATGATATTATGAAGTGCTAAAAGGATATGTCAGAAGAGTAAATTTGTGATAAACCTGCTTAGGACAGCAGCAGTAACATGAATTTAGAAAATCACCATAAATTGTTGGAGTTGAATTAGAGGCTGAATAAATTATGAAATTAAATCTTAATGAGTCTAGTTTCTTATAAAAGAAACCGTGTAAGAAAATAAATTTCCGATAATGAGATATTTAAAGTTGTGTGTGACAGTGCAGAATGACACTGTAATCCTCTGTTCTGTTTTTAGAAAATCATTATAAATTGTACAAAAATTTTTAAAAGACAAAATTTATATTCTAGATGCCTTAGTGAGTCTAGTTTCAAATGAAATAAACAAGAACATATTTTGAATTTTGTAAAATGAGAAATTTGATTTGTAGTGAAGAGTGGTCAGAATAGTCAAACAGTGAAATAGGGGAAACTTTAAGAAAAATCTGGTATTGATTGGCCAAACCAAAAATTCTTAAAATTTTATGGATAAAATATATATGAGTCTATTTTCAGGGAAAATTAACGGCACTTCATTTGGAGTTTCGTAGCTCCATTTACGAATAATTTAATGACTGTTGCTCAGGAAAAACAGCTTGTGCTGAATTTGTGATTATGTTGTAAACCTTAACAAAACTATTTGAGTTGCTTATAAGCTATCGATTAAATATTGGTAATCAAAATACCAAATCCGTATTAAAGTGAAGCTATAAGCCGTAAATGACTAGTATACCTAGTCAATTTTGTTATGATGAAATTGATGTACAAGATATGTATATGTGATAAGGCATAATGGCCGAGGTGATGAATGGGAAAGTGTATATATGTGATAAGTCCCGAAGGACATTTGTGCCAGTACTATATCCGGGTTAAGATCCCGCAGGCTTTATGCGAGAATATTATTCTGAATTAATGTCCGTAGGCTTCGTGCTCGTGCTACATCCAGATTTTAAAGACCCGAAGATTCAAGTAAGACTTTGATATTGAGTATCCGCAGTAAGTTACCATCAAATAAGTATTACGTATTTAAAGATGTTCAGGTACGTATTACTTACTCGTCGGTGGATTGATTTCAAAGTGAATTATTAGTATCAAGAAGGTATGTAAATGTGATCAATATTATAACTCCAAATATGAGAATGATCTAATTGGTAATGGTATGCTTGTATAATGAAGTATGGGATGAAATATTCTTATGTGTTAGTGCATATTCTGCCCAAAAGCCTTACGATTTGAGTACGGGTTGGGTTCAGCTAGATATGCCAGTACAAGGTAAGGATTATATTCTGTAAACTTACGTATATGTAATAAGGAATATGTTTGGTTCTTTAGGTGCCTACAGTAATTTAATACTTGTCATGTTGAAATACTTGAAAATATGGATGTGATTATGAACAAGTGGAAAGGATCATTGAAAGTTGTAAATTGGTGAAAAATGTGCTTTAGAAATATTCGACCATCTAGGTCACTATTGTACGAAAGTATATATATGTGATAGTTAAGTGATGCGTTTATTGATATTATAGTTCGAGAGGAAGCTCTAGATTAACTTCATCGAACAGTTGACATGAATGACCAAAGATATTAAATGAAAACACTTTGCGACTTAAAGCTCAAGGCTAAAGAAAGGCGAATTAAATTATGTGAAATTTTGGCTAGGTATATTGGGTCAAATGAGATTTTACCTAGATTAAGTATATGTGAAAAACGTCATTGATTCAACAAAATTATTGTTTTGCTTAAAACTTACTAAGCTTACGAAAGCTTACTCTGTTCGTTCATGTTTTTGGTCTGTAGGTTGTGGATTCTGACTACTAGCTCGGGGATCGTCAGCACTTCATCACACTATCTACCATTACGGTAGCCATGAGATTGGATTATCTTATGGCATATATAGAATAGACTAGTAGCGAAAGAATAATTTGGTTATTGTATATAAGCCATGCGAAAATGGCATCTTTTGAATGTTTACTTATAGAAGTTTACATTTTATCCCTGGCTGTGTTTAGTGTTTATCCAAATGGATGATAAAAAAAAAGAAAAAAAAAGTTTTATCGTTCTGTCGTGAGTTACAAGTCGGGTAATGCCCCTTACTTATTCCGGCGATGGTTACGGGATAGGGGTGTTACAAAATTTCTCTAAAAAGATGTGAAGTTTGAGTGGTCAGAAAAGTGTCAAAACAGTTTTGATCAGTTGAAAGCTTTGTTGACTGAAGCTCTGATATTAGTACAATCTTAATCGGGTAAAGAATTTGTAATTTACAGTAGTGCTTCGTTGATTGGTCTGGGATGTGTGCTAATGCAGGAAGGTAAAGTCATTGCTTATGCTTCAAAACAGTTGAAGCCACATGAAAAGAACTATCTGACACACGATCTTGAGTTAGTTGCTATTGTGTTTGCCTTGAAAATCTGGCATCACTATCTATTTGGTGAGAAATGTCACGTGTGTTCTGATCATAAAAGTCTGGAGTATTTAATGACGCAAAAAGATTTGAATCTGCGACAGAGAAGATGGTTAGAATTGTTAATAGACTATGAGCTAGTTATTGATTATCATCCGGGCAAAGCAAATGTGGTAGCAGATGCTTTGAGTCAGAAATCATTGTCTGCATTGCGTATGATGAATGCTCATTTAGCACTGTCTGATGATACCTTGGTTTGTGCTGAACTAAAAGCAAAACCCTTGTTTATACAACAGATCTGCGAGGCTCAGAAATCTGACAATAAATTGATAGCTAAACGAGTTTTGTGTGATTCTGAATTTCGGGTTGATGCTGATGATTGTTTGAGATTTAGAAATAGACTTTGTGTTCCGAGAAATCCAGAGTTAATTCAGATGATTTTGAGTGAGGCTCACAGTAGTAGATTTTCTGTACATCCGGGGAGTACGAATGTATAATAACTTGAAACAACTATACTGGTGGCCGGGAATGAAAAGAGATATTTTCAATTTTGTTTCTAAATGTTTGATCTGTCAGCAAGTTAAAGCTGAACATCAGGTGCCATCTGGTCTGTTGCAACTGATTATGATTCCAGAGTGGAAATGGAATCGAGTAACCATGGATTTTATCTCAGGTTTGCCCTTGTCTCCGAGGAAGAAATATGCAATTTGGGTCGTAGTTGATCGGTTGACGAAATCAGCTCATTTTATTCCGATTCGGCCTGATTACTCACTCGATAAACTAGTTAAGTTGTACATTTCTAATATCGTAAGGTTGCATGGTGTGCCCTTGTCGATAGTATTAGATAGAGATCCAATATTTACATCACGGTTCTGGAGGAAATTGCAAGATGCTCTGGGTACTAAATTGCATTTTAGCACTACTTTTCATCCGCAAACAGATGGTCAATCTGAGTGGATTATTTAGATACTTGAGTATATGTTAAGATGTTGCATTCTTGAGTTTGAAGGTACGTGGGAACAATATCTACCTTTGATTGAATTCGCTTATAATAATAGCTTTCAATCGAGCATTACAATGGCATCGTACGAAGCCTTATATAGTAGAAAGTATAAAACTTCACTATACTGGTCTGAGCTCAGTGAGAATAAGATTTACGGTATTGATCTGATAAAAGAAACATAATAAAAAGTGAAAGTAATCTGAGATAGCCTGAAAGCTACCTCTGATCGTCAGAAATCTTATGTGGATTTAAAACAAAAGATATCAAATTTGAGATCGGTGATAAAGTGTTTTTGAAAGTATCTCCGTGGAAGAAACTGTTTCGATTTGGTAAAAAGGGAAAGTTGAGTCCGAAGTTCATCGGACCGTAAGAAATCATTGAGCGAGTTGGGCCGGTTGCTTATAGATTGAGGCTACCATCTGAGTTAGAAAAGATACATAATATGTTTCATGTATCGATGCTTAGACGATACAGATCTGATCCTTCACATATAATTTCTCCGTCTGATATTAAAATTCATTCTAATATGACTTATGAAGAAAAGCCGATTCGTATTTTGTCTCGTGAGATTAAAGAATTGTGTAATAAGAGAATTCTGTTAGTCAAAGTGCTGTGGCATAGACACGGAGTAGAAGAGGCTACGTGGGAGCTTGAGGATGCAATGAAATAGCAATATCCGAATCTGTTTAACGGTAAGATTTTTAGGGACGAAAATCCCTAAGGGGGGAGAATTGTAACAGTCCGATTTAGACCCTAGTCGGAATAGTGGTTTCAGGCCCACAAATTTTTGTCCAAAAAATATTTTAATATTATTTTCTGTGTCTGTGATATGTGAATTTATATCTGTGAAGTTTCTGTGATTTAATTTGTCTGTTTCTGTGCTTAATTATGAAAAAGGACCTAATCGCGTAAAATGCAAAAGTAGCCTTCTATTTGTTGAAGCACCTATTTGATTTGGCTTTCTAAGAAAAGGGTCCTTATGTTGTTATTTGGCCATTGGAAGGGCTAATGGACATTAATGGCCTTCCATCAAATGCTTTTTTATATGTTTTAACAAAGGGCAAAATGGTAAACTAATTATAAAATGAATTTTAAATAAAATAAAGGCATGAAACAAGCCATTTTCATGCTCATCTTGCCGAAAATCACAAGAAAAAGAAAGGAGAAGACCACCTAGGGTTCGGTCATTGTTTTGGTTGATTAAGGTATGCACTTTGGTCCGTTTTTGATAATTTCTACGTTTCTGTGATTGTTGCTTCGTGCTCTTCAAAGCCCATGTCTGAATTTCTATTTTTGTTAAAGATTTCATGAAATGCCATTGTTGATATCATGAGTTTTGTGATGTTCTTGGATGAATTATGAAGGCTTGTTAGATAATTTAAAAGTTTTGTCTTTGAATTATTATGAAATAGAGCTATTTGGGCTAATTTGTGAAAAGGAGGTTTTGAAGGACTAATTTTTGAATTAAATATGTTATTTGGACTTATATGAAAGCTATGAGTATTCGGTCAAGCTATAGTCTTGGTGAATTTTGCATATTTGTGATTTTGTGAAAAATGGACTAAATTGTCAAAGTGTGAAAATGTAAGGGCTAAAGTGAAAAGTGCCCAAAATATGTGTTCATGGATTATTTTGAATGAACTGAATGACTGAATAGTTGAATTTGAATTGTATTAGATCAAGAACAAGGAAAATCAGACTTAGATCGAGGGAAGTCTAAAGTAGTCAAATAGTCGACTCGTTTTCGTCCGAAATCCGTACGAGGTAAGTCAAATTACAATTATGTGTTAAATTGATTAAACTATGCGTATTTAACTATAATCTGTATTGGACGGCCTTGAGAGCCTGATGAATAAACTCCGATAACATGTTGATGTCTAAAAGCTCTGTATGTTCTTGAAAGGATGTTGACATTGATCTAGGATATCGTGTAAGACAGTGTATGGGACATAGGCCTCGATTTGAGATTTCGTGTAAGACCCTGTCTGGGACGAGGCATCTATTGGAACGCCAGTGCCTCCAAGGCGTAGCAAAAAAATAAAATAATTAAAAACATTCTGGCGGTCCAAACCATGGATCCATGTGTAAGGAACGTATCGGGGTGATAAAAGGTTTCAAAATTACCGAAACTTCAATCTGAGTAAACAGCGACGCCTAGGAAATGGGAATCCTGAACCACTATCGAACCAAGCCGCAACCTTTCCGATGTCGGCCTCTACGTAGTCCACCCAGTTGACAATGAATGGTAGAAAAATCTCAAAAACTATTTTAGTGATTTTTATGCTTGACGGCTGCTAGACCCTTTAGCATAGTTTCGGGCTTATTTATATATTCTCTCTTTAGGGTTTTTACCCTTGCCATATATAACACCCTTTTAATTAGTATATCTTTTTAATGAATATTAATTCATTAAAATTAATCTGAACATAATAGTCATCATTAAAATAAATATAATAATATTTAACCAAAAATTATAATTACATTAATTATAATAAAGATTTCGGTAAACTATATTTATTTAAACTTATATACGAACCAAATTCATATACTATTGAAATTATGTTCTGATTATGTGTACAACATCCTTGTACGTATAGTATGTTCAACAATTTGATTGCCCAATTAAATTAATTCTATAATTAATTTAATTCATCTAACAATCAGAATACAATACCAACTATGTTTTACTCCGTTCATTTCAACCATAGGGTGTGACCCTATAGGTTCTTGTAACGTTAGTAGTAATATTAGAACGATTCTAATGTTACAAACAATGAGTGGCATCTAGCAGTGCGTCATTGCTACCTAAGTTACGAGAAGTCATGATTCGACATAACCTTTTGTGATTAACCTTTCATGCATTAATCCTTAAGTCCTATTTCTTTTGAATGGACACAAGTCATGGAATAGTCACATTTGCATAGTCCATCCCATGTTTCTTGATACCTTAAGTGAACTATGATACGCAAATAAGTATGACATCTCATATTAACTTATTTGAGCATGGCCATGCATTTCTAGTCTCACTCAATCAAGTGGCCTAAGATATTACTCCCATTATGTAGGAGGGACTTATCCTATATTGATCAACCATATCCCTCTACATAGATTGTGGTTTATCCAACATCAGTCTTTATAGAACAACCAGTTACGATGTTCGTTTGACTATATCAAAATATACAACTCACGATGTTGGGATAATGATGATCTCAAGTATGAGGATCATATACATATTAATCACTATGAGTAATGTTGTGACAATTACATAATAATCCAAGAAACATACTCATAGCAGGTCAGTCCAATATGTTGTTCTCTAACACACATATTCATGCATTGATTTTGACACTCCATATGAATGACAACTCTTTATCATCAATCAACTACATGTTAGTCTTAATGCATTATTGTTGTCCTAGCCAACAATAATACTTGACTAAGGATCTTTTAAGAATAATCATATTATTCTCAGGACATTATTATAAAATAATTTATTTATGTACACAGAAAAGAAACTGAAATAATAATGGCAACGCCTTATATCAATAAACATTAGAAATCAAGTATGTTATTACAACCATCTCGTGATTGATCTTTGGGCATACTCTTACAGCATCGATATCGAATTACATGTAAAACCACGTCTGGGACGTTGGCATTGTACTTAGTTATGAATATCTGTTTCGTTTCTGAATTGTTTGATGATAGAGTACGAGATATGAGAATGAATATATAGAATGTATAATTTATACAGGTACGTTTGTATCGTACTCAATTTCTAAATATGTAAGACTCTGTTTCTGCAAAATAGTGAATGTGAAGTAGTTTTGGAATTATGGAAATGAATATAACTTGTATACAAGCAAATGAGCTTGGTTAAGTTTATGAACTATTATGTGAAATGGCTATACATTCTTATTGTTGCTTTGTATATATATATGTTTTAGTAGTTAAATCAATTGCATTTGACTTACTAAGCTCTTTGTAGCTTACTCTGTGTGATTTCTGTCTGTTTTACAGTTATCGTAGCTACTAAAGGCTTGGGATAGTCGAGGATTGTCACCACAATGTCAAACTCATTTTGGTATTTTTGGAAATGTATATATTTATAAGTATGGCATGTATAGGCTAGAAGGTTTAAGAATGTAAGCTTGATATGTATATATGTTATGCCATGTCAATTGGCTAGCAAATGATAAGTTTGTGCATAGTTTTGGTGTATGTTTGTAATGTGCTATGTTCTAATGTGAAATGGTCATCTTTAAGCATGGAATTGGTTAAAAATTTTGGTATGAACGTTGTATATTATTGGTTGTAGGATTTGACCCAAAAAGGAGTGGCAAATTGGGTTAAACCAAGCCTGCATTGTGCCACACAGTCAGGGAACACGGGCGTTCCTTGTGGCTGTGAGCTTAAGTCAGTATAGGAGCTCTTTTTGGCACAGTTGGACCACATAGGCATGTCTTGTGCCCATGTGAGTCACACGGCCTAGGCACACGGGCGCGTGACTTTGATAGTTTTGAAAGATTTGGATAAGCTCTGAAAACTATGAATGTGTTCGTTTTAGTCCCGACCTTTCTTAAATGTATGTTTTAGGTCTCGTAGACCATATTAAAGGATGAATTGTGGATGAATGTCTCTGTATTGTTCTGAAATGTTCTATTTGTCCGATGATGCCCCTTACCTATTCCGGCGATGGTTACGGGATAGGGGTGTTACAGCTTTGTTATTAAATGATTGAGTTTGGTTCATTGGTATGCTATAAGAATTGTCTTTTTCTTATGTAAACCAGTGAATGTTAGAAAAGAAAGCTGCTTAAAATATTTCTCACTGTGAAGTTTGTGGTTTAGCTTGGCCAGATTCATATTGCAAGGTAGCCTGCAACATTGATTCTCCATAACCACCCTCTTCTGCATTTCAGCATTAGAAGCCAAAGCCTTCTCGTACTTTTCTTTAAAAAATAAATCTTTTTTTGAGAATTTTAATATAGTCACAAAAGAAGAGGAAACAACTCTGCTCATAGGATCTTGAATTTAATCAGAGTAGGCACCTTAAAATGAACTGTATGGTAGATGAATCATAAGAATAAAACAAGCCTTAATTCTTATGGTGAAAGACTTAAAGAAGTTAAGAGAAACACAATATACCAAGTAACTTAAATTGCCTAACAGTAACTTAAATTTTTCAATAGGAGTCACATCACAAGAATATATATATATATATGTGTATATATTTAGCATGACTAAAAAATAGAATGGGTAGATTCCTTCTTGATGTATACACTCAAGTATCTTTAAACTTCTCTTTTAATCCTACATGAACAATGGTATAAATCTGTAGTTTAACATTATCAATGATAACCAGGACATCAAGAAAAGAAGACAGAACCTGAAGCTCAGCATTTATTCATATAATATGCATTTCTATTTGTATTGTGTCATCTTTTAATTTACATGAAATCACAAGGATGAATTGGTTAGACCATTGCTATTGAAAAGGTAGAATTAATAAATAAAATTGAAACCCTTCCATAACAAGTATAATATGTAAATCTATTTGTATTGCATGTTCTGTTTCAAGCATTCCTTCATTCATATAATATGAGTCTCAATTTCTCACTTTGTTGTTTCTGTTTGGCTTTATAATTTTAGAACTAATGTTTATTTTATTTTAGAATAAACATAAAAATTAAATTACCATTGGATGCGGGTTTTGGTGATCGAACAATTCAATCACTTCTTCTCTTGCTTTTTCTTGCCAATCTGTGTGGATTGCTAACAACAAGACGGTCCATGAAAGTAAGGAATTGATAGGTTCTTGTCCAACAATGTAAAATGTCTTACACTCGTCAATAAAATCTTCTGCTTAAGACCCAAAATAGATATTCATTTTTGTGTGTGGTGGCAACACGAGCACCAAAGTATTGGTTGAACGATAAAAAAATTACGGGTCAATGCATTTGTAGCTTAATCTGGTCAGTTTGGTTGCCCATTTCCTTCTTAACATCCAGCATAAACATGTGACCAAAGTATTCATTTGGCTGCCTTTGATTAATATATTGTCCTTTGCTGATTCCTGTGTCTTTCATGTCTTTGGTCATACTCTCTGCCCTGTCAAAGTGTGAGATAAAATAGAATGTAAATACCTTAAGGACGGAGTGAAAGATGATTCCTTGGAGCGACTGGGGTCATAGCCGGCCGAACGTGGCATGAGGACATTCTAGCACTTTAAGGGAGAATAATGGATGTGGCAGTTGAGGGTATCGAGATCGTTCTCCTCTTGAAACTCCTCTATGTGAAGGCCTAGTGCTGCACCAAACTCTAGAATGCTCAATTGGCATACTAGACTGCCAAGTCTAAATTGGACCGTGCTGGGATCATCATGGTTGGTCATGACGGTCTGAAGATGGAATGTCGAGCACAGTTCCATTGTGAGCTCGAGGTACGTCGGCTGGATGATCCCAAAGAAAAGCTCCCAAGGATCTGTGGTTAGGAGGGCCCAAATAGCATTAGCAAGCTGAACTTGCTCTACCATACCCCAGTCGATGCAGCGGCCCGCAGTTAAAGGTCGGGCCTGTAGTATTTGGAAAAGTTCTTCTTGGGGCCCGTTGGGGAACTGTAGGAAAGCGTGGCAAATTTTCGCGGTAGGGCTTGAGGAAAATGATGCTTTATAGAGACAACGTGGTGAACATGTAATTAAAACCATTAATTCGTCTTGGTCAAGGTAAAAAAAAATCGTAAATAATTTTAGCCACAAAACTTAACAAATCTAACTAAACTAATCCATTTTATAGCATACTTTTGTGGCATTACGTGATAGTATCATGAATAACTAAAAAAGAAATTTGGCAAAGAATATTGTATAGATGAAAAAAATGTCAACAAAAAGGTATGAGAAATCATGAATATTCATTTAAAACTAGTCAAATGGAGTAAAGAAATCATGTAATGAGTAAGAACTTTAATAAGGGAAAGATAATAACTATTCTAGATATAGCATTTGAGTGATAAAAATATGAAAGTAACATGAAAAATTGCATATTATTATGATAAATAGCCTTAGAAATTAGTAAAATAGACAAGAAAAGAGTGAACAAACGCTAGAAAAGGAAGAGTAAACCTCAAAAATGGTGTTGGAGGCGGCGCATGGGCATGGCAAGGAGGCCGTGTGGGATTGTAGCGGCTAGGGTTAGGGTTTTTGACTGAAGAAGACAATGAATAGTGTAGGGTATTCATAGATTTTGGGCCACACGGCCAGGGGACACGCCCATGTTCCCCAATTTCAGCCCGTGTGTTTCACGTTTTTCCTAATTTTGGCGTGCTTGACATTCGCCCCACGCCCGTGTGCCTTGGGCATGTTGGTGCACACTGCCGTCTCGAACGACCGTGTTTAGCTTCGTTCGCTTCTCCCATGCCCGTGTATACTGGCCCACACCCGTGTTAATTTGACAGGTTCGACCACGGGTACTAGACACAGGCGTGTCGAACGCCCGTGCTAGTTTCTCAGTTTCAACCACGGTCCTGGGGCATGGGCGTGTCACACGCCCGTGTTGTTTTGACAGGTTCGCCCACGGCCATGTCGCACGGCCGTGGTGATTTATCGTAACCTATGTTTTAGGGAAATCTTTGCCTTGTTTTCCCACGATCCTAAGCACGCCCGTGTGCTTGAATGTGTCTCTGTGGTGAACCTGTTTTCAAGAGCTCCGTTAGTAAGTTAGGTGTTAAACACTAAAATTTAAAGAAGTTAATACGGTTAGTGCTCGGGTTGCCTCCCAAGAAGCGCTTATTTATAGTCTAAGCTCTACTTACCTCTCTGTTGAATGGTCATGGTGGCTCGAGGAGTTCATACTCCTCATTCCTGCTATCAATCTCATCAAAATAAGGTTTTAGACAGGTGTTGTTTACCTTAAAAGTGCTGAACTTGGGATGACTGACCTCGACTGTACCGAATGGGAAAATACTAAGTACCGTAAGAGGGATTTTTTCATTCGGGTTGGTAGTGACAGTGTGAGGATCTGCGGCATCTAGTAAGACTTTATCTCTAACCTTAAGTTGATTTGAAAAGATATTGAGCTCGTTCTAGCGTAGTGTTGGTTTATCGTGTGTTCTTGGTTTATGTGTCCGCCTTTCATCTAGCTCTTCGATTTGTAGCCTTCGTTCTTCATAGATGGGTCCTCTATTATTGCTTGAACATGGCTCATGTACATCTTTCGCACTCATTTCCTGCAAAGTAGAATGCACCATATTGTCAGTTTTATTAGAATGGTTTATATAAAAACCTTCAATTTTTGATGTGCTGCCAAAATTACGAGCTTGAAGGGTGATTGTTTCGTCTCCTACACGAACTGTGAGCTCACTTATGCCAATATCAATAATTGTTTTAGCAGTTGCTAAAAAGGGCCTCCCTAAAATCAAAGGGGTGTTGTTGTCCTCCTCTATGTCTAGAACAACGAAGTCAACGGGAAATATAAATTTATCAATTTTAACTAGTACATATTCAGTAATACCCTTAGGGAATCTTATAGTTTTATCTGCTTATTGAATGCTCATCCTAGTCTGTTTGGGTTTCCCAAGACCTAGTTGCTTAAATATTTTGTAAGGCATGACATTGATACTAGCCCCTAAATCAGCTAATGCATTATTAACATCTAAACTACCAATTAAGCAAGGAATTGTAAAACTCCCTGGATCTTTTAATTTGTCGGGTAGCTTGTTCTTTATAATATCTAAGCAAACTGCATTTAGTTCCACATGCGATGCTTTGTCCAATTAAAATTTCATTGCATTCGACATCCGCAGTAGAGCTTCAATAAACTGTAAGTTAATATGTAATTTTTTCAAAAGTTTAAAGAATTTACCAAATTGTTCGTCTGAGCGGTCTTTCCTTGTCGCATTAGGGTATGGCACATGAGGTTTATATTCTATATTCATTGTTTTATTTTCATTATGACTTACCTCACCTTTACCTTTGCTCACCACAGTTTCTTGCCTTGGTTCTGGCTCAGGTTCAACGAATCCTTCTTCATCTTGAACATGAATTGCGTTGAGCTATTCCCTTGGGTTAGGTCTATTATTACTTGGCAAGCTACCTTGTGGTCATTCAAAAATTAGTTTGGATAGCTGGCCTATCTAAGTTTTGAGCCCTTGGATTGATGCTTGTTGATTTTTAAGTGCTGTCTCGGTATTCTAGAAATGAGTTTCTGACACCGCGATAAATTTGGACAGCATCTCCTCAAGGTTCGGCTTTTTCTCTTGCCGGTAAGGTGGTTGTTGAAAGCTTGAGGGGGGTGGTGGTCTCTGATTTCCTTGACTTCCCCATGAGAAGTTTGGGTGATTCCTCTAACCTACGTTATAGGTATTATTGTAAGGATTATTTTGAGATTGAGGATTATTACCCATATAATTTAATTGCTCATTCTCCATGTTGTGGCCATAGGGTTGATATTCTGGATTACTCAATCTACCTCCACTCGCTTCACATTGCATTACTGGATGAACCTGTGTAGAACCAATTAAACCATTAATCTTTTTATTTAGAAGTTCTACCTGATTGGACAGCATAGTAACCGAGTCGACGTTATAAACGCCTGCTGTTTTAGTTGGCTTAGTCCTCATGACTTGCCACTGATAGTTATTCAGTGACATTTCCTCAATAAATTCGTAAGCCTCTTCAGGTATTTTGTTATTGATGGTTCCACCAGCAGCTGCGTCAATCATCTATCTTGTTGAGGGATTCACACTATTGTAGAACGTTTGACCTTGCAGCCATAGAGGTAACCCATGGTGAGGGCACCTTCGCAGTAGGTCCTTGTATCTCTCCCATGCATCGTAAAGTGTTTCTAAATCTATCAGCGCAAAAGAAGAGATATCATTACGTAACTTAGCCGTTTTAGCTGGTGAAAAATATTTTAATTAAAACTTTTCGGTCATTTGCTCCCAAGTAGTGATAGACCCTCGTGGTAACGAGTTCAACCACTGTTTAGCCTTGTTCCTCAATAAAAAAGGGAATAACCGAAGACGGATGGCTTCATCAAAGACGCCATTAATTTTAAAAGTGTCACAGATTTCTAAAAAATTCGCCAAGTGAGTGTTGGGGTTCTCATCCTACAAACCATCAAACTGAACAAATTGCTGTATCATTTGAATCGTGCTAGGTTTCAGTTCAAAATTATTTGTAGCAATAGCAGGCCTAGCTATACTTGATTCAGTTCCTGCTAAATTAGGTTTATCATAATCATACATAGTACGAGGAGCAGGATTCTGATTTGCTAATTCAGCGGGTATCGCAGGAGGTAGCTAATTGTCTTGATTTTCAGCCATCTCCTCAGTTGTAGTTGAGATTTCGTCCTCTTGCTTTTCTTCTGTGTATCTTAGGCTTCGCCTTATTTCTCGTCAGTTTCTACGAGCTATGTGATCAATTTCTTTGTCAAAGAGCAGTGGTCCCGACGGGTTTCTTCTAGTCATAAACTATAAGAAACTATCAGAAGAAAAATAAAATTAGTAAATAAAAGTAAAAATTAAATTAAATTGTAAGAAAAATAAATGGCCAAAGTAATACAAATTGAGTGTTCCTAATATTTTAGTCCCCGGCAACAGCGCCAAAAACTTGATTGTGATTTTTCGTGATAAGTTTAATAAATTTATAATTAAACGTTCTTGAGACTAACTATTATCACGATGTAGGCAAGTGTACCTATCGAACAGTAGTATAGCTTTAGCAAGACCAGATTGTCGAACCCAAAGGACAAAAAGTACTAGTAATGATTGTCTTTTTATTAGCTAGCCTAAGAAATAAGGGGTTTGTTTTAACTAACTAATTAATTAAACTAAGAAGTTACAGAAAATAGAATTGGGAAATTACTTTTGGGAAAAATGATTGATTTAGGACAATACCTAAGGCAAAATCCACCTAGACTTTACTTGTTATTTTGGCTCCGAACCGGACAAATTATTCATTTAACTTGTTCCGTAGAAATTCCTAAGTTATGTTATTATCCCTATTAAAGACTAATAACGTCTAATCCCTAGGTTGAATAACCGAGACTTTTCTCTAATTAACACCCTAGGGTTGCATTAACTCGATCTTTGGATTCCCTTATTAGGTTTCACCCTAATCCGGTAAAATCTTGTCACCCTATCTCTAGGCGCCATCAACTCCGTTTAATTATGAAAAAGTCACTCTTAGCCAGGGACTATTCATCCTCCAACTAAGAGCATTAGCTGGAAGTAATATCTTGAAATACAAAAACAAGAATTAAGAACGCATAATTAAGAACAAGTCAAATATTTATCATACGATTCAGAAAATAATAACAAGATTCGTCTTAGGTTTCATCCCCCTTAGGTATTTAGGGGTTTTAGTTCATAACTAAATAAGAAAACATCTCAGAATAATAAAGAATACAAAACATAAAGAAAACCCAAAACTCCTGAAGGGAAATTAAGGAGAGATCTTCAGTCTTGATGATGATGAATCCGGCTTCTAAGATGGATCAATCGGCTTCCTTGTAGTAATTCCTTACTCCCTATTCTCCCCCCTCCTTTTAGTCTTCCTCTAGGGTGTTTAACTAGGCTTTAGAATGCCTAAAAGCCCTCAAACTTGCCCTTTTACGAATGGAACTTAGCTAGGGTTCGGCACGGACACGCCCGTGTGATACACCCATGTGTGATTACTCCAAGCCGTGGTTGAGGCTGAGATATGAACACTCCCGTGTTGAGGTTGATTTGGGCCATGGTCGAGCATGTTAGATTGGCACCGGTGTGTGTTCTGCCCGTGTAAGGAAGTCCAGGCCATGTTGTTTTCCCCTGTAGGCCCATTTTCTTCGTTTTTGGGCCGTTTCTCGTTCTTTTCGCTCTCCTATGCTCACCTAAGTATAAAAAATGAAATTAAAGGATTAGGAGCATCAAATTCACCAAATCTAAGGGGAAATCATTCATAAACATGTTAAGCGAGGGATAAAAATATGTATAAATAATGGTTTATCAATGAGGGACAAGTTATGTGAGTAAATTTCAATGTGAACAAGAGCGATGTCATTCGGTTAGATCTGAAACCCTATTGAACCTTTGACATAGCATAGGATACAAAAAGGGGTATGTCATGAAAATTATATGGTCCGAACTCATGAGTTGAGTCTGAGTTCATGAGATAAATGTTATATGTGGCGTGGGTCCAGGTATTGACTTTGTGTACAGACCCGTGAGTGGATCAATGAGCAAATGTTACATGATAGCTATGGGGTCCAGGTCCTGACTTGATAAAAGACCCATGAGTAGCTCAAATACGAGTGTTTCGTAGCACGAGGTAACCCTGACTACTTATGTGGTATTTAGATGCAAAGTTCCCGCGTATCCATATGTATTTCAAGAGTTCAGTAGGTAACTCAAAGACTTAGTTGATGAGATTCCGACGAGGTAAGCATACTAAACTCATGGATAAAGCGGAGTATGTGATGGTGTAACACCCCAAACTTGGCCTAGACGTTATGGCCGAATCTAGCATGTCACATTGAAGTGTTTTTCGAAAGTTGATCTTTCGGTAAAGATCCGTTACTAAATTTAAATCCGTTTATTTTTATTTAACAAAAGTTCTCGTCAAAATGTTTACCTTATTAACCATCAGTGTTATATGAAATTGGTTTAAAAACGCGGAAGCTTTTTAAGTCAATGAAGTTTAAAATACGTGTTTTAGAAAACAGTAATTGTTTTAAAAACTTGTCCTTTCCTAGACTAGCAGTTTAAAAATATATAGTCCAAAGCCCTATTAAAAATTAAAACCCACAAACGACCTTATTACAAAATTAAAAACCCAAAAGTAAAATTTAAATTAAATAAAGTCAAATGCAAGACCCAGCAGTCGTGTGGCCACCTCCAAGTCTCTCGCAGCTCTAAATCGTCTAAGGCTGGGGATTACCTGTACAGTTAAAAAGAAAGGGTGAGTTACGAAAACTTAGTGTGTAATCCCCTAACAGACAACAAAAATCAAAATATGCAAAACAGTCTGAGACGTAACCTTATTCAGTAACAGAGCGGTCTGGGCTTTGGTCCTATACAGTAGCAGAGTGGGCCTAAGCCCAATACAATATCAGTATAGTGTAATGCAATTATGCATCCCACCCAAATCCAGCCAGCACACCACCCGTACCAACCAACACACCATGTGAGGATATAAATCGACTCACCCAGCCGACGCACCAATACCGCAGCAAAGTTACGAGTAATAATAATGCATCATAGCTGCTAGAAACAATAAATGTGGCAAAGCCACCAGTATCAGTAATTGTGGCATGGCCACCAGTAACAGTGAATGTGACATAATCACTAGAATAGTACTTCCTCCATATCAAAAATCTAACCCCATGTAGCATGTCATGTCATAAATATTGCGTGTATACGAAGTCATATTCAGTACAATCATATATGTAAATCATAAGCGCATCAGTCATACGGAACATAACGACATAATCGTCAATTTACCATACAGGGGTATTATGGTCATTTTTCCCTACAGGGGTATTACGGTCATTTTACATATTTTAGGCTTTCAGCTCCAATAACGACCTCTTCGAAGGTCTACAATTGACCCGAACGACACAAATAACCTAAATAATCATAACGGTGTAAATGGGCCCAAGGCTCATTACTCGGCCCAAGTGGGCCCACACGCTCGTATGGCCCAATTAGCCCAAACTCAGTTACGGCTATGTGACCTACTGCCCCGTCCAAAATTTATCACTTATCGTGGGTTTAATCTGTGCGGGGCCCACGAGCCCATTAGGTCGACATGGCCCATTTTGGC
Source organism: Gossypium anomalum (assembly GCA_025698475.1). NCBI lineage: Eukaryota > Viridiplantae > Streptophyta > Magnoliopsida > Malvales > Malvaceae > Gossypium > Gossypium anomalum. The sequence goes on along the minus strand of CM046963.1, from coordinate 31,499,025 downwards.
CCAACGTGGCCCATAACGGCCTAAGTCCACGGAAACGCTCGTGGTGGCCTTTACAGTCTATCGCCCATGATTTGTGGGCTCGGTTTACCCCACGAGTGGTCACACATTCGTGAGACCTCAGATGCTTAAGTTTCGGCACTTTAGCTTTTCGACTTTTGCCGATTTACAGTAAGGAAGGGTGTGATTACACACCTTTTTTGGCTTTTTGACAGTAACAGATTTTGGTGCATAGTTACACACCTATTATGGAGTTGCAACCAAACCACTTCTGAAGCGAGAACCTATGATCAACCATAACCCCACCATCAGTCATATTTACGGTTAATCCAAAAACCAAAGCATTGTAGGAACTTTAACTGAACCATCGCACTTACCAAACGCACTATTGTAGAACCCCTCTCGCTCCTAAAATCCACAAATTTTTCCCAAAGCTTCAACCTTTACACGAAAAGTTAACCAAAACATCAAACTCCATAACCCCACTTAATTGTATCTAGGATTAAAGTACTTACCAATAGAGAATGTACCATTTGCAGGGACAGGACAATCAACTAAGCACCCTGTTTATAGAAATTGAGCCCCTAATAACAATTGCACGAACAAGGAATTAAAAAGGTGTTAGACGATTACTAGTCTATGGTAGGAAAAAGAGAAAGCAAACACTTGGCCTAAGAGATACCAAAAGCCAAATCTTTGAAAAGAAACCAAATGAGATTCGGCTAAGGGAAAATCAAACCATAGAACACTTACCCAACAAATCAAAGGAATTTTGGCAGCACTTCAGCGAGAATCGGCCAAGGGAAGGATAAGAAGAGAAGGGAGAAAATAACTAGTCCCTGTCAATTTTGGCTACTCAAAGACAAAGGGTAATCGATTTGGAGAACAGCGAAGAAGAAGTGAACATTGCTTAGGGTATTCGGCCAACAAAGAAAGAAAGGGAAAGATTCGGCTTGCCAAAGAACAGAGGAGGGAAGAATGAAATCGGGAAGAGGAGTATTCGAATTTAGAGAAAAGGGGACAAAGAAGAAAGAAAGATGAAAAGTAATATGTCACTTCAGGTATTCGGCCAAAGAAAAACAACAAAAGGCTGAGAGGTTTTCAGAAGTCTTCTATTAGAGCCAAAACAAAACAAAAGAAGTAAAATTGCCAACCCGATGTATTGAAACGAAAACAACCAAAGGTTAGCTAACACCAAATTGGCACCCTAAAAGCCTATAGCCAAATTTCCTCATGCATCTAGAGTCCTCAAACGGTACTAACCCTCTCCACAAGACTTCAAATTCGTCACAACTACCCCCATACCACAATCTCTACTATTTCCTCCAAATATTTCTCCCTTTATCCCTCCACAATTCTCTCTATGAAACATTCCAACATCCCATTCAAACTCTCATGACTAATTCAAACTGTCATTTTCTCTCCCCTTATCCTTCTGCTAAAATCTCTCTCCATTCTTCTCCTTGATTCTCTCCACATAACATTCCCTGACCAAGTCAAAAATCACTCAGCAGAGTTTCAAACAACATCTGCTTCCTACATAGTAAGAGTAGCAAAATAAATACTCTTTTATATACAATGGGATTCAAAACCAAGCTCTCTCAATTGCTCAACATGTCACTTGCCACCAAGCCACAAGGCTCTTTTTGTGACACTTTTTACCCTCAAATATTTATAAGGCCTACAAGCTAAAGCCAAGGTTCACTTAAGGGGAAAAACTAAAATTTTTGCAAAGGCCCAGACTTGAACCCAGGCTTCTCAAACACTCCCAAGCACACCCAAGTCACTTAGCCATTAAAGCAAACATGCAATTTGTGTCACTTTCTTGCTTAACTAAAATATTTATGAGCAGTCCCCTAATCGCTTCCATGCTCAAGGGGAAATACTTCTAGGCCCAATTTCGGAGCGTTACAGATGGAATACGTTAAGTATACGTGAATGAAGTGAAGAGTAATATAAAGAGATTTAAGTGATTACATCCATTAAGTATGATAAGTTATCGTTTGATAAATATATTTTTAATCACACTTTATTTGCATATGTGTACTTACTAAGCTTCCATGCTTACCCCCTTCCTTTCTCTTCTTATAGTGCTGTCAAAGTAGATCGTGGATCTTTGGTTACGTTAGGGAGGCCAGTCACACTAACATTCGAAGCATTTTGGGTATAGTTAGATATTTTATTTTGATTATGGCATGTATAGGAACTTCTCTTTTGAGTTTTGTGTCATTGTTGATTGGCCAAATATGTTTGCTTAATCTAATACTTGATTCATTTTGTATGAGGCCATGAAAAATGGCAAACATTGAAAGTCATTATAATGCAAAATAGTCTTTCATGAATTTGAAAATGTCGATATGTATGTAACATATGAAATGTATGTGGTTCTTAATTGTGGTTGTTTGGTTGGAAAATCACCTTAAATTAGACTTTGATATATTGGTTGATGTTAGATTGTGTTTCAGGGTGGTAAAGGGCATGGTAGATAGCCTTATACTGTCCACACGGGTAGACACACGAGCATGTGTCTAGGCCGTGTGTGACACACGGCCAGCCACATGGGCGTGTTGTTTGGCCGTGTGTCCCCTGCATGTAAAAATTGCAAGTGAGTATGTGGAAACACAAAAATTTATATACTTTTTCAAACCCAATTTTACTTAAATTCATGCAAATCTAGTTAAATTCTTGTCAAAAATTAATTAAATATTATAAAATAATTAAATCATGTTAAAAATATAAACATGGTGAATTTATTTAATTTTATACTTAATTTTGATTAATTTTAACTATTTTTGACAGATTCGCGCAAAAGGCGAAAATTGGCTCGGCTGACACTGTCAAAAGTACAAAACCGATAAGCAAATTTGAAGTATTGAGGCAGTTTAATTTCCAGCCTAAAACGGTCCAGAAATGTGTATTAATTCATAATTTAATTAATTTTAATTTATTCCCCATTTAATTTGGGTTAAATAAATTATTTTTAATTAATTTTGGAGAAAGGGTCTAGTTGAACCACACCGGTCGAGCCAAATTGGGTGAACTGAACCAGCCACTAAATGGGCAGCCCAGAACCGTCCATACGCTGACCCAAATCAGAATTTTAGCTGATTAAATATGTTTGCAAAAAGGCCCTCAAAAGACTTCTAAATTGCATTCAAACCCCACATTAATTTATGGCTTTATAGATTTGCCCGAAGCCTAAAATAGCAAAGTTGAAACTCTCAACTTTGCCATGTGTGTGGCCGGCCAAGGGAGGGCTCTTTGGCTGCTAGAATTTGATAGTTTTAGCAGCCACAATCAGCTATAAAAGCCACCCCTTGCTGATCATTCAAGGCATCCCTCAACATCCCTCATTCCACAACATTCTCTCATCCTCTCTTCACTTCTCTTAAAGTTTCCTCTCCATTTTTCCATCCCATTTTCCCTTCCTCTTGTGCCTATTTCCTCTCTTGAGAAAGAGGTGTTTTTCAGCCATCTTGGGAAGCAATCAAGGATCCATAGAATCCTTGCTCGGCAAAGACAACGGAGACAAAAGAACGGAGCAACAGTCAAGCCGTAGAGAAACATTGGATTTGCTTTCTGTTCCCTTTCTTTTTAATTTCTGTTGTTTTTATAATGAACATATTTATTAATAATTTTGTTGCTGAAATGGTTATTTTAATTTATTTGTCTTGAATTTAATTCGAATTATTAAAATAGTGTTTATGCTGTTATAGGTCTCAGTGAAATGCTTGATTAAGTAAAATCATGCTTAGGTTATCTGGCATTATAATTGTTTAGATAACTAAAGAATTAATTGTTTAAACAGATTGAAATTACAATTAATGGACTCAGTACTTAATCAGTGCATGTTTAATTCTTCTAAGGTAACTGAAAATTAAATTAGCATTGTATTTGGCGATACATATGCCTTGCATAACTTACAAGATTGTTGTGATTAAATTGTTTCAAGGTATGCTTACTTTGTTACTTCACATAATCTTTTACATGTTTATTAAGTTGAATTAATCAGTTGAATAGACATAGGAATATGCCAGAGATAATTTAATTCAATAAGTATGTATGTGTGATAGCATGTTTACTTTATTAAATCTGTTTAGTCGGTTGAATTGGCATAGGGATATGTCCAAGAGATAAATGGAATTTTTAATTAGTAAATATGTTCATAAGTTAGCAAATTACTGGGTTGTCGTGAATTTATTCATAACAGCATAAGCACAAATTTAATATTTCTAAGTTAAAAAGGTATAATTAATCCAACACAATTATATCATCTTGATTAAATATTAATTGAAATTGTGCACTAGAACTCTTTTATTTTTTTTTTAAATTGTTTGCTTAGTTTTAAAATCTTAGTTTATAAATCACTCTTTTGAAACCAAAATTATTTTTACCTCACCAAGTGTTTTAATTAATTTCATAAGTATTGCTTTTTACAGACCCTGTGGGTACGATAACTCGACATTTACTTGTCACTTTATTACTTGTTACGATTGTGTACACTTGCACATTTCCACCGTTCCAAGTTTTTGGCGTCGTTGCCGGGGACTGTTTGTTTTTTTTTTTCTGAAAAAAAATTATTTGTGAATTTATTTTTATATTTTGGTTCTTTTATTTTTCCTGTTCAATTTTACTTACTTACTTAATTCTCCTCTGATTATTTTAGGTGTTTATGAGTGTTGACCGAATTATCGACTTACTCCCAGTGGACCCTGAAATAGAACGAACCTTTCACAAACGAAGAAGACAAGTGAACCAAAGAAAGACCGAAGAGATGAATTTCGAGAATATCAATCAAGGAAACGGAGCAAACCTTGCTCAAAATCCTATCCTTATTGTTGATGATAGGGATAGAGCTTTACAACAATATACCGTGCTAGTTTTTAATAACCTTAATCTAGGTATTAGAAGACCTGAGATCGAGGCACAACAATTCGAGCTGAAGCTAGTCATGTTCCAGATGCTTCAGACAGTGGGCCAGTTCAGTAGAATGCCTACCGAAGATCCTCATCTTCATTTAAGACTGTTTATGGAAGTGAGTTACTCTTTCAAGCTAGCCGGAGTACCCGAAGATGCATTACGGTTAAAACTGTTCCCGTACTCACTGAGGGATAGAGCTCGAGCCTAGTTAAACTCATTGCCACAAAACTCGATTTCTACATGGCAAGAGTTTGCAGAGAGATTTCTTGTGAAGTATTTCCCGCCTAGCAAGATTGCTAAGCTGAGAAATGAGATTACTGCTTTCCAACAAATGGATGATGAGTCCTTGTATGAGGTATGGGAAAGATTAAAAGAGTTATTATGAAAATGTCCTCATCACGGAATTCCACATTGCATCCAACTTGAGACATTTTACAATGGTCTCAACGCTCACAAAAGGATGGTAGTAGATGCTTCTGCTAACGGTGCTATCTTATATAAGTTTTACAATGAGGCTTATGAGATCATCGAGAGGATCGCCAATAACAATTGTCAGTGGCCAACTAATCGAGCAACATTAGGAAGACGAGTTGCTGGAATCCATGAAGTGGATGTTCTCACTTCACTTGCATCCCAAGTATCTTCGATATCTTCAATGTTAAAGAATCTTACCACTAATGGGTCTAATAGTTTTGCAGCTCAACCACCTAACCAATATGAGAATATAGCCTGTGTCTATTGTGGGGAAGGACATGTGTTTGAAGAATGCCCGTCAAACCCAGAATCCATATACTACATAGGTAATCAGAACCAAAACCGAGGAAGGCAAGGGCTGCAATCCAACTTTTACAACCCATCGTGGCGAAATCACCCCAATCTTTCCTGGAGTAACCAAGGGGCTGGAGGCAGTAACAGCTACGCCTAACCTAGACAAACCCAGCCGCCTAGTTTTTCACAGTAAGTTTAGAAACCAGTTCAGGCTGAATCGTCCAATACCTTAGAGAATTTATTGAAGGCATACATGGCAAAGAATAACGCCACTTTAAGGAATTTGGAGAATTAAGTGGGCTAGCTTGCTACTAAACTTAGGAACCATCCACAAGGTGCTCTACCTAGTGATACGAAAAATCTGAGAAATCCAGAGAAGGAGCATTGTAAAGCACTAACATTGAGGAGCAGAAAAATGGTAGAGCCCAACATCATTGAAGCTAAAAAGGAGCATGCTGAAGCTCAAGATTCCAAGTGTTGAAGTTCCAGTTCCACTAGAACCAAAACCTACAAGACCTGAAAAGGTAACCTTAGAACCAGCCAATTCTGATCAGCCAACCACTCCGTTAGCAGTAGAATTCCTGCCAAGGACAAATCAACCAGTACTAACTTCAGTATATAAACCTCCACCACCTTACCCTCAAAGACTCCAGAAGCAACAACAGGAGGTCCAATTCAAGAAGTTCCTTGACGTACTCAAGCAACTTCATATCAACATCCCGTTGGTAGAAGCACTTGAATAAATGCCAAATTGCATAAAATTCATGAAAGATATCCTATCTAAGAAGCGAAGACTTGGAGAATTTGAGACGGTAGCTTTGACGAAGGAATGCATTGCATATCTTCAAGATAAATTACCCCCTAAGCTAAAGGATCCTGGGTGTTTTACGATAACATGCAACATTGGAGTAGCTTATTGTGGTAAGGCACTATGTGACTTGGGCGCAAATATCAACTTGATGCCTATGTCGATATTTAAGAAGTTAGGGATAGGTGAAGTTAGACCTACTACAGTTACATTTCAGCTAGCAGATCAATCCTTAGCACATCCAGAAGGAAAAATTGAGGATGTATTGGTACGTGTAGATAAGTTTATATTTCCTGCTGATTTTGTAATTTTAGATTTTGATACAGACAAAGAAGTACCAATTATCTTGGGGAGACCATTCTTAGCAACCGGAAGGACACTTATTGATGTGCAGAAGGGCAAACTTACTATGCGCATTCAGGATGATTAGGTAACACTTAACGTTTTCAAGTCAATGCGATTTCCTGACGTAATAGATGATTGTTCTGCAGTATCCGACTTATAGGATTTAATAGTGGAGAAGGAAATCAACACTGTTGAGGATCCTCTAGAAAGAATTTTGACATCAGACCCTCCAAGTGATGAAGAGGAGGATGAAAACTTAGCCTTGCTAGAAGCTAATCAAAAGGGATTTAATCCACAATCCCATTTTGAATCTTTGGATTTAGAGGAGAGAGATTACACACAGCCAAAAGCGTCAATCGAGGAGCCATCTAAACTAGAACTCAAGGTATTACCTTCTCATTTAAAATATGTTTATTTAGGTGACACTTCTACTCTGCCTGTGGCTGTTTCAGCAGAGTTAACTACTGAGCAAGAAGAAAAACTTATCTTAGTTCTAAAATAATTTAAGAAGGCTATCAGATGGACCATAGCCGATATTCGCGGTATTACTCCATCTGTATGCATGCACAAAATCATCTTGGAAGATGGTGAAAAAGGGGTGATCGATGGACAACGAAGGCTGAACCCTATCATGAAGGACGTAGTGAAAAAAGAGATTATCAGGTGGTTAGATGCGGGTATCATTTGCCCCATTTCAGACAGTTCATGGGTAAGTCTAGTCCAGTGCGTACAAAAGAAAGGAGGTATCACGATCATAGAGAACGAGAATAGCGAGTTGATACCGACTAGAATAGTTACGGGATGGAGAATCTGCATCGATTATCGGAAGCTAAACAAAGCAACTAGAAAGGATCACTTCCCTTTGCCATTCTTAGACCAGATGCTGGATAGACTCGCGGGGTGAGATTACTACTATTTTCTCGATGGATACTCGGGGTACAACCAGATTACGGTAGCACCGGAAGATCAACACAAGACCACATTCACTTGCCCGTACGGTACATTTGCATTTAGACGCATGTCATTTGGTCTATGTAATGTACCTGCTACATTTCAAAGATGTATGATGTTTATTTTTATTGACATGGATGAAAAGTACTTGGAAGTTTTTATGGATGACTTTTCAGTGTTCGGAGATACTTACGATGATTGGATAGCCAATCTAGCTAAGGTACTAAAGCGATGCGAAGAGACAAACCTAGTCCTTAACTGGGAAAAGTGCCATTTTATGGTACGAGAAGGTATCATTCTGGGGCATCGGATAACAAGACGTGGGATCGAGGTAGACAGAGCAAAAGTAGATGTTAGTGAAAAACTCCCACCTCTAACATCTGTAAAGGGTGTTAGGAGCTTTTTGGGCCACGCCGGGTTCTATCGAAGATTTATCAAGGACTTCTCTAAAGTTACTAAACTTTTATGCAAATTATTGGAGAAGGACACGATATTCAAATTTAATGAGGAATGCTTAAAAGCTTTCAATGACTTGAAGAATCGATTAGTCACAGCACCCATAATTGTCACACCAAACTGGGACTTGCCATTTGAATTGATGTGTGACGCAGGTGACTTCGTAATAGGAGCTGTCATGGGCTAGCGAAGGAACAAAGTTTTTCATCCCATCTACTATGCAAGCCGAACTCTGACAGGAGCTCAGTTAAACTATATGGTAACAGAAAAAGAGTTACTTGCTATCGTATTTTCTTTCGACAAGTTTTAATCTTATCTTGTAGGTACCAAGGTAACTGTATATACAGACCACTCGGCAATTAAATATTTACTTGCCAAGAAAGACGCTAAGCCGAGGTTGATCTGATGGGTACTTCTACTTCAAGAGTTTGATTTGGAAATTCAAGATCGAAAGGGAGTAGAAAACCAAGTAGTAGATCACTTGTCCAGATTGGAGCGCAAGAAGGGAATTCTCCACTTGTACCGATTCAAGAAAAATTTCTAGATGAACATATACTGAAGGTAAGTCATGTCCATAATACCCCTTGGTTTGCTGATATTGCTAACTTTTTAGCTTGTGGTTTAATGCCGTATGATAAGACATATCAACAAAGGAGAAAGTTTCTTCATGATGTGAAGTACTATTTCTGGGAGGAACCATATCTGTTTAAAAAGTGTGCAGATCAGATGATTAGGAAATGCATGGCAGAAGAAGAAATACCGCAGATTCTATACCACTGTCACTCATCCCCAAGTGGGGGTCATTTTGGAGGAACTCGTACTGCAGCCAAAGTATTGCAAGCCAGATTCTTTTGGCCAACACTATTCAAGGATGCATATGCATACATAAAGAGTTGTGACCGATGTCAAAGATTTGGAAATGTCACCAATAGAAATGAGATGCCTCGAACAAACATCATTGAGATCGATTTATTCGATGTTTAGGGTATTGATTTTCTTGGGCCCTTCCCTTCGTCTTTTGGTCACAAGTATACACTGGTAGCACTAGATTATGTGTCCAAGTGGGTCGAGGCAGAGGCATATCCGACAAATGATGCTAGGGTTGTGATGAAGTTTTTGCAGAAACACGTGTTCACGAGGTTTGGAACCCCGAGGGCCATCATTAGTGATGAAGGGTCCCATTTTGTGAACAAGTGGTTAAAATGGTTACTAGACAAGCACGGGGTGAAACACAAGGTTGCAATGGCTTACCATCTGTAGACGAATGGACAAGCTGAACTGGCAAATAAAGAAATCAAGGGCATATTGGAAAAGGTAGTTTTCCCGAACTGACGAGACTGGTCCAAAAGACTAGATGACACTTTATGGGCTTACCGAACAGCATACAAGACACCTTTAGGGATGTCACCCTATAGGCTGGTTTTCGGTAAAGCATGTCATCTACCTTTGGAGTTAGAGCACAAAGCTTACTGGGCTCTTTGACAACTCAACTTGGATCCTAAGCTTGCTAAAGAGAAACGGATGCTCCAACTCAATGAGCTAGAGGAATTCCGGCTATTCTCCCACGAAAAGGCCAAATTACTTAAGGAGAGACTCAAGAAATGGCATGACAAGCACATCCGGGTTCGAGAATTTAAAGCAGGTCAACAAGTATTATTGTTTGACTCGAGATTGAAGTTCTTTCCAGGTAAGCTAAAATCACATTGGTCCGGTCCATTTACAATTCACAGAGTCTATCCATACGAAGTTGTTGAACTCTAAGGTAAGAGAGGTAATTTTCAAGTTAATGCTCAGCGTTTGAAACATTATTGGGGGAATAAAATCGAACGGGATAATGTCTCGTTCATTTTATCAGATATTTAATAATTTTAGTGTTTTGTTTAATAAATAATTTAGGGTCTCTTTTTCGGGTCTAGTATGTTTAAATAAATTCTCTCTAGGAGGTTGGAACTTAAGCAGGACCATTTGTGACCCCTCCAATCTTTCCTGGGAATTTATTTTAACATAATTTTCCAAGAAATTTTTCCCTAATCAACAAAATAAATTTTTGATTTTTCAAATAAAAAGGTCAATTTTGACCCGAGTCTTAAATTGCAACTCAATTCCAAATTTTCATTGAGTCTAGGGACTTAAATTGAATTATTTTTAAAATTTGATTACTCTTTTTGTAAATAATGAAAATTAGGTGCCTTTCTTTGTAAATATTTTTTAAGGCATCTAGAAGAAATTTTTTTTTCATATTATTAATAATTTGATAAACTTTAATATATAATTATATTTATTATAATTTATATATTAATTTTTATCAACTTAGATTAGAATTAGGATTAATTTAATTTTAATTTTAATTTTATGTTTATCTTAATAATTAATAGCAATTGATAATTCTATATGCTTATATTTAATTACTAATTGCTGTTAAATTTGAGTAGGATTAGAATTAAACTCTTATCTTTAATTATTAAATTAGACTAAGAGTTCTATTTTAAGTCCTATTACTTATGCTATAAATACCACCTTATACATCCCATCCATGCATCAACCAAAAACCAAAACACTTTGTGCCGCAACACCCTAGCTCCAGCAATTAGTCGGCAAAACACCCAAGACATCACGCAAGCGACCCGATCAACACCCGGCTCCCACTCGTATGCCTGTTGTTTGATCCAAAGCATGCCTGCCGGGTCGCATCTACGCTTCAGCGCCCACCACGCGCACCTTCACTGCTGCCCAGCCACGTCCCGCACGCACGTCCCGGCTCCCGCACAAGCTCCAGGCCTGCTCGACGAAGTGCCGCGCGCTTCTTGCTGCACACCCTTACGTGCTGCTGCTTGTTCTCTAGCCTTGTGCGACACCCTCTTTGCACACCAAGCCTTAACCCAAAATTCTTCAACCCTCCTCCTTTTAATTTGCCATCTTTTTCTTGCATTAATTTTCTTTGAGTTCTTATATTTTTGCAAAAAGGTCAATTATGCCTCGTAAGAGAACTCGCGCCTCTGCTTAAATCGACGAAACACAAAGCAAGTTCCATTGTGTTGAAGCTAAAGTCAGATACGAAAGTACCTACAAAAATCAACAGATGCATCCTGATAAAGGCTTCACACTGAAGGAGAGCAACTACAGAGAATTCATGGCACGTATTCGTCAAATTGCTGAAGCTCTCAATTGGGAACTGTTTTGTGAAAAGAAACCTAGTGTGGATGAGGAACTAGTTCGTGCGTTCTATGCAAATTTAACTTCAAGCGAGATGATAGAAGTTCTAGTTCACGGAATTAAGGTGCCGATAAATTCAAATGCTATTAATTAGTTCTTTGAATTACCAGATTTCGAAAACGATGAATATTACACATTGATGAGCAATATCAAGCCTAAAAATTTGCAAGAAATTCTCGAGGAACTGACAGTACCAGGTTCTACATGGATTGTGTCAAAACAAGGAATCCACACTTGTCGAAGAGAATATCTAACGCCACTCGTAAAGGTATGGTTTTACTTCATCCGATTCAGCCTTATGCCTAGCTCACATGGGACTACAATCTCATTAGAGCGAATGGTCTTATTGTACTCGATCCTAACTGGTAAGACCATTGATGTGGGGAAGATCATTTTGAGGGAGATACGTAATTGTGCTGTTAAACGCTCTGGCCCTGCTCATTTCCCCTTTACGATAACAATTCTATGCTTGAAGGCTGAAATTCTTGCGAATGTAAGGAAGACAGGGTATAGCCAAGGCACAATCACTGATTGGGACCTTTATCGAGTAGCCGGAGACTCAGTTCTACAGCAACAAGTTGAAGTAAGTGAGGAACCACAGAACCCTGATGAAGAAGAAGATCCTGCGATGCAATCATTTGAAGTTCCTGATAAAGCAGAATCAAGCTGAACCTGATGCAGAAACTTCAATGTTTTAAGCTAAATCGCTAAGCCCAAACTTTCGAGATGAGCTATCAAAACTGATAGACTTAATGCAACATATGAAATGGCAGCAACAAGCCTACTAAAAATACTCAAAAATAAGGGATGACTCGATAAGAAGTGCTTTTAAGAAAATATACAATGACCCATTTATTTTTGTGCCTGAATTTCCAGATTTCATATTCGAGCCATGGACTCCACTCTTGAAAAAGGAGCAAAGCGATTCATGCAAAGGTGATAGTGATGGAGCAAAAGAGTCAAATTCGGAAGGGTCTGCAAATAAATAAAGGGAGGATCTTGACTTTATTTTATTTCTATTCTTAGGTCATTTTAGGATTAAGTTTAATTAGGAATTTATTTTTGTTTTTTTCATAATAAAGCAAGAGAGGAAAATCACTAATAAAATGTGAGCAAGTCACAAAATTTAAAGTGTGGCAATAGATATATACATGTCTAGGATTGGGTTTAGAAAGAGCTTGGTACTTAAGCAATCAAATTGAGTCGCGTCCTCTTTTCTAAAATCCTACCTGGTGTATAGTATCTATTCACTTTAAACAATGAGGACATTGTTCATTTTCAATAAATTTGAATTTTGTTAAGTATGCTAAACTTGAGTATGAATCAAGTTCTATTATTTCAATAAATTATTACGTTAGCTTAATAATGACATGAATGTGTTTTTAATAAAGCATGCAAATTCGTACCATAAAATTTTTAGTTCTTTAGGAAAGTTAGGAATGCATGAAAGTTTAAGTCTTTAGAATTGACTTAGTAAGCTTCTTGAGGCGAAATCCTAGGGAGCATGGAACATTGGAAATGATTTAGGCAACTATTGTTTGGACCGTTTGAGCCCTTTAAGTCCACCATGGTATATTTTATCCGTTGAAACCCAACTTTGAGACTATATGGCCTAATTTTATTTCAACCCTTACAATAATTAGCCATTACTTTTCGCTTAATAATCTTAAAATTGTCCCAAACACTAGACTCAGTAATATTCTAGATTTTTTCAAAAATAAGTTTGGGGAGTTGAAAAGAAGTATCAATTGCTCCACAAAGTAAGTGCTCGTGGTTATTTTAAAAATAAAAAAAAGAAAAGAAAAGAAAAAAGAGCACATGTATTTGAAAGATGTACAAAAGAGCATATGAAAGTCAAGTTGGTGTATCGAAGGTAAAAACTCCGAAGGTTCAATTGATGCTGAGTCTAGGGTTTCTTAAACCAAAATTTATCCATCTTTCACTTACCCCTAGTGTAACGCCCCCACGCCCGAAACCGTCACCGGAGTCAAGCTTGAGGTGTTACTAAACTTATTTTACCTTTTAAACAACTCTAAACCACTAATTTTAATTTTTGGAATAAACTATTTTTCTGCATCATAGTTGCTTAAAAATTCATTTCTCGAGTTTAAAAACTCAAAATTAAGATACATAAATTTTTCCTGAAACTAGACTCATATATCTATCTACTAATTTTTTTCTAGAATTTTTTACGTAGCCAATTAGTACAGTTTATTAGTTAAAGTTACCCCTGTTTCAGAATTTGACTGCACTGACCTCTACTTACTACGAACCACTTTTCTCCCTATACAAAATTCATATGACTATAAAGTTTGTTTATATTAAAACTAGATCCAATAATTATTCTAACCATATAAATTAAACCACCTAATTATTTTTTTAAAATTTATGGTGAATTTCTAAAGTTGAAACAGGGGATCCAGAAATTGCTCTGGCCCTATTTCACTAAAACTCAGATATCTTATAAAATACAAAACCTTTACCTATTTTGATTATTCCATATAAAAATAGACACAATGAGTTTTAATTTCATATATTATTCACCATCAAAACATGTCTCTACGATTTTTAGTGATTTTTTAAATTCACATTATTTCTGATACTTGAATCCGTTTTTAAGTTACTTTCACATTTTTCATAGTTTTCATGTGATAGTTACTACTTAATCATACATACTATTAAACATGTATATCATCAGCCATTCTATTAGCTAATCAGTAGCAAGTATTTACACATCATTCATTGATCATATCATATCAAAAGAAACCAAGTTCCTATACATGCCATACACAAAACGAAACGTCTAACTATACCAATGTGATTCCTTCGATAGTGTGATCGGGTCTCCGACGTTTCCTTCGATCCCCGAGTGGCTTGACAAAAACTATAAGAAAAAGAAAATAAAGAGAGTAAGCACTAGGCTTAGTAAGCTTACAAGCAAATAAATTACAACATTCAACATAATGAATAATTATACATAATGTCACCTAGCCTCATAAACTTTCTTTACTTCTCATTTTTTACCTTCTTCTTTACTCACATACCTTCTTTCTTACCTGACCTTTTACTATTCATAAATATAATCTACCTTCCTTTTTGCTGATAATTCACTATAATTTAACGTGTACAATGACCCGTTGAACCACTTGGAATACTAAGGATACTAGGGTCGTTCACGCTATCAATATCCTTGCTAATGCCATGTCTTCGACATGGACTTACATAATTTTTCCTGTCTCCAATGCCATATATATATATCTAATATGGGCTTACATGGCTCATTCCTGTCTCCAAAGCCATATATCGATATGGAATTACATGGCTCATTTCTATCTGTCTCATCTGTCAACCCCAATATTCTAACATTCCTAAGGTTCAAGCGGGGCTTCTTAAGCTTTAATTCGACTTCAAATATTCTCATAAAATAAGTATATAAATGCTGAAATTTACAATAATAATGTAAAATAAAAGAATATTGCATTTATTTATTTGTAAACTTACCTCGATACAAAATGTGACTAAACTTTACAATTTAGTCCTTTACTTTTTCTTTTCCTCGATCTACTCCCGAATTTTGCTCTTCTTGATCTATAATAGCAAATTTAATTTATTTAATATTCACATTTATCAAAACAGTCCTTTACTCAAACTTTGGAAAAATTATATTTTTGCCCCTAAACTTTTGTATATTTACACTTTTGCCCCAAATCTAAGTAAATTAAACTTCAGCCTATTTTCTTATGTTTTATGACATGCTGATCGTTTTTCCCTTAAAATCAATTTCTCACTCTAACATATACTTATGACTATTAGGTATTTTTACCGATTAAGCCCTTTTACTCGTTTTTACCTAAAACCGAGTAGCACAAGTTGTCTAACATAATCTAAGACCTCATATTCTATCATAAAACATCAAAATAAACACTTTTCACCTATGGGTATTTTTCCAAATATGAACCCTAACTTAAATTATTGCTAGCATAAGCTTTATCGAGCTACCGGACTCCGAAAACGTAAAGAACATTAAAAACGGGGCTTGGAATCACTTACTATGGAGCTTGAAAGCTTGAAACAAACCCTAGCTATGGAGAACCCTTGAAATTTCGTGCTAATGAAGAAGATGATGAATTTTGTGTTATTTTTTCCCCTTTTTATTTCATTTAATATCCAAACGACCAAAATGCCCTTCCTTATTAAACTTTCAAAAATTCCATCCATGTCCTATTTTGTCCATGAACTTAGAAATTGGTCAAATTGTTATTTAAACCCTCCTAATTAATATTCCAAAGCAATTTCATACTAAAAACTTCTAGAATGCAAGTTTTGCAAATTATTCGATTTAGTCCGTAATCTCAACTTAAGCACTTTATGCATAGAATTTCATCACGAAATTTTCACACAATCATGCAATCATATCATGAACCTCAAAATAATAATAAAATAAATTTTTCTACCTCAGATTTGTGGTTTCGTAACCACTATTCTGTTTAGGCCCTATTTCGGGATGTTACACCTAGCCTAGCCACGTTACAACCTTGATAAAAACCTATTGATTCAAAGTCCTCTTGCTACCTACATTAGTGGAGAGAAATTGCTATGATCAACATATGAAGACATAAGTTAAGCTTAATGATTGCAGCTTAGTCTTGAATAAAGGAATAAAAATCAAATTGGTAAGGGTTAACATGTCTTTATCACAAGAGCATTTAGTCTAAATTTTGCTATTATAATAAGTTGTTGAATTTAATTTGAACAATATGCATACTTAAGTAGCATAACTAACAGGTTTCTTGTCTTTGAGCATAAGTATTTTAAGTTCATAATTTTGGGAAAAATGTTGTTCTGAAGGAATTTTTCAAAGGTGTTTCTGAGAGATTCTTTTCAAAATTTACGCATTACTACTGTCCACATGGGTAGACACACGGGCATGTGTCTAGGCCGTGTATGACACATGGTCAGCCACATGGGCGTGTTGTTTGGCCGTGTGTCCCTTGCATGTAAAAATTGCAAGTGAGTATGTGGAAACACAAAAATTTATATACTTTTTCATACCCAATTTTACTTAAATTCATGCAAATCAGGTTAAATTCTTGTCAAAAATTAATTAAATATTATAAAATAATTAAATCATGTTAAAAATATAAACATGGTGAATTTATTTAAGTTTATACTTAATTTTGATTAATTTTAACTATTTTTGACAGATTCGCGCAAAAGGTGAAAATTGGCTCGACTGACACTGTCGAAAGCACAAAACCGAGAAACAAATTAGAAGTATCGAGGCACTTTAATTTCCAGCCTAAAACGGTCCAGAAATGTGTACTAATTCATATTTAATTAATTTTAATTTATTCCCCATTTAATTTGGGTTAAATAAATTATTTTTAATTAATTTTGGAGAAAGGGTCCAGTTGAACCGCACCGGTTGAGCGAAATTGGGTGAACCGAACTAGCCACTAAATGGGCAGCCCAGAACCGTCCATATGCTGACCCAAACCAGAATTTTAGCTGATTAAATATGCTTGTAAAAAGGCCCTCAAAAGATTTATAAATTGCATTCAAACCCCACCTTAATTTATGGCTTTGTAGATTTGCCCCAAGCCTAAAATAGCAAAGTTGAAACTCTCAACTTTGCCATGTGTGTGGCAGGCCAAGGGAGGGCTCTTTGGCTGCTGGAATTCGCTATTTTTAGCAGCCAAAATCATCCATAAAAGCCACCCCTTGCTGATCATTCAAGGCATCCCTCAACATCCCTCATTCCACAATATTCTCTCATCCTCTCTTCACTTCTCTTAAAGTTTCCTCTCCATTTTTTGATCCCATTTTCCCTTCCTCTTGTGCTGATTTCCTCTCTTGAGAAAGAGGTGTTCTTCAACCATCTTGGGCAGCAATCAAGGATCCATAGAACCTTGCTCGGCAAAGACAACGAGACAAAAGAACAAAGCAACAGTCAAGCCGCAGAGAAACACTGGATTTGCTTTCTGTTCCCTTTCTTTTTAATTTTTGTTGTTTTTATGATGAATATATCTATGAATAATATTGTTGCTGAAATGGTTATTTTAATAAATTTAGCTTGAATTTAATTCGTGTTGGGTTGATTATATTTTGCCTACTTGAATTATTAAAATAGTGTTTATGCTGTTATAGGCCTCAGTGAAATGCTTGATTAAGTAAAATCATGCTTAGGTTATCTGGCATTATAATTGTTTAGATAACTAAAGAATTAATTGTTTAAACGGATTGAAATTGCAATTAATGGACTAAGTACTTAATCAGTGCATGTTTAATTCTTCTAGGGTAACTGAAAATTAAATTAGCATTGTATTTGGCGATACATATGCCTTGCATAACTTGCAAGATTGTTGTGATTAAATTGTTTCAAGGTATGGCTACTTTGTTACTTCACATAATCTTTTACATGTTTATTAAGTTGAATTAATCAGTTGAATCGACATAGGAATATGCGATAGATAATTTAATTCAATAAGTATGTATGTGCGATAGCATGTTTACTTTATTAAATCTGTTTAGTCGGTTAAATTGGCATAGGGATATTTCCAAGAGATAAATGGAATTTTTAATTAGTAGATATGTTCATAAGTTAGCAAATTACTGGGTTGCCATGAATTTATTCATAACAGCATAAGTACGAATTTAATATTTCTAAGTTAAAAAGGTATAATTAATCCAACACAATTATATCATCTTGGTTAAATCTTAATTGAAATCGTGCTAAGAATTACTGACGTCAGAAATAGAATGTCCAGGTTTTTGCACACGGGCTAGGACACAGGCGTGTCATGACCGTGTGAAGGACACGGGCGTGTGCTAGGCCATATGAAAACTCCTGTAGGTGTGCATTTAGAATTAATTCCACACGGGTAAAGGACACGGGTGTGTCCCTGTATTGCTTAGGCAATGTGAACCACATGGGCCAAAAGCACGACCATGTTGAAATGTCACACGGGCGTGTTGCCCTTCCCACACGGGCGTGTGCCCTTGTGTTAAGTGTTATTTTCAGAGTTCATTTTGGAACCTGGATTGATTTCGAATGGGTTCCCATGGATGTTTTGAGCCCAGTAAGTTCTTATTGAGGAGTTTATAGATAAATTTGGAAAAGTTTTGTTTGACCATGTTTCGGTGTTATGTCAACGTTTATATGCATAATTGAAGTTAAGTAATGCCTCATATTTTGACCCGGCGTGGGGCGTGGGTGTGGGGTGTTACATTTAGTGGTATCAGAGCTACGATTTAGTCGATTCTCAGACTAATGTAGTGTGTGTACGAGTTTAGCTATACATGCCATAAATAAATTGTCATAGTGTGACGGCTTCTGACCTTTTTAAATTGTGTTTTCATATAGTAATAGATCCCGATCGAACCATGGCGGACAATGTAGAAAGTAACGCACCGGCTCCCATTGAAGGGGCGATGCCATCTGATAATCGACCTCTCACAGTTAGTCAGGGAGGATGAAAAGGGGCTCGGGAGGCCTTTTCCACATGATGAATGAGTGGTACACGAAGTTCATCCGAGCGAACCTGAATGCTCAACCCGCTCCATGCCCACCTATCCCTCGACTTGTCCCCGTAGTGCCCCACGGTACAGACTTTGAGAGACGGAATAGACCTCTAGTGGATAAGATCCGGAAGCATATAGCTGAAGAGTTTCATTCTAATAAAGATGATGACCCTGAAAGGGCAGAATTTTGGCTTGAGAATACCATCAGGGTATTCGATGAATTATCCTACACTTTCGAAGAATATTTGAAGTGTGACATATCTTTGTTGAGAGACTCAGAGTACTATTGGTCGAAGACGTTAGTCTCAATGGTGCCTCACAAAAGGGTTACATGGGAATTCTTCCAAGAGGAATTTCTGAAGAAATATATCAGTGAGAGATTTATCGACCAAAAACATAAAGAGTTTCTCAACTTGAAATAAGGCTTCATGACGGTTACTAAATATGAAAGAGAGTTCGTTCGACTCAGTAAGTACGCTCGGGAGTGTGTATCCTCTGAAGCTAAGATGTGTCGAAGGTTTGAGGATGGGCTTAATGAGGATATTAGACTGTCAGTGGGCATCCTTGAGTTGAAAAAGTTTATAGTGCTAGCTGGTCAGGCTTGTAGAGCCGAGGAATTGATCAAGGAAAAGAAGAAAATTGAGGTTGAGGCTAGAGACACAAGGAAGAGGCATGCAAACAAGTCATTTCCATCTCAGTCTAAGAAATCTAGAGATGTTTACTCATATTCTCACGCGTTAGCTGGACACTCATACTGAGATCGTAAGAAGCAAGATTCAAATTTTAAGTCTCGGGCTACATCGGTGACTAGTGTGAGCAATGTCAGATCTTCCAAACCAGAGTGCCAACATTGTGGTAGAAATCATTTCGACAAGTGTAGAATGAACGATGGATCCTGTTTTTGATGTGGTTCACAAGACCACTTTATCAAGGATTGCCCCCCGAGATGACTGATAAAGAAAAATTTCAAGGTATAAAACCTAGCGGTACAAAATTCAAAGGAAATTTCAGAAGAATGTTAGAGTTGGGACTTGCAGCAAGAATGTGACGAGAGACACCACCATAAGATCCAAAGCTAGAGCTCTGGCTAGAACCTATACCATACGTGCACGTGAAGATACATCCTCTCCTGATGTGATCACCGATACATTTTCTCCCTACGATAATACTGTAATTACTTTGATTGACCCTGGTTCTAACCATTCATATGTGTGCATAAAGTTGGTGTCTAGCACGAATATACCTGTTGAGTCTACGAAGTTTATGATTAAAGTGTCAAACCCATTAGCCAAACATGTGATAGTCAATAAGGTATGTAAGAAGTGTCCTTTGGTAATTAAAGGTCATTGTTTTCTGGCCGATTTAATGTTGTTACCATTTGATGAGTTTAATTTCATATAGGGTATGGACTGGTTGACATTCCATGATGCTGTAGTAAATTGTAGACAAAAGGCTATTAAATTGAAATGCGAAAACGGTGAAACCCTTTGGGTTGAATCAAGGGAACCAGGGAACTTACCTATTGTGATATCTTCGATGTCTACCCAGAAATGTTTGAGGAAAGGTAATGAATAAAAAGGAGTCAGAATTGAAGGTTGAGTTAGTGCCGATTGTATGTGAATATGTAGAAGTATTCCTAGAAGAATTGCCTAGGTTACCCCTTATTAGAGAAGTTGAATTTGGCATAGAGCTAATGCCAGGGACCATGCTTATTTCGATTGCTCAGTATCGGATGGCCCCGAATGAGCTGAAGGAATTAAAGTCACAGTTGCAAGAATTGACCGACAAGGGCTTCGTGAGACCAAGCTTTTCACCGTGGGGTGCTCCGGTGTTATTTGTGAAAAAAAAAGATTGGGCTATGAGGTTGTGCATAGACCATGTTATGCCGATATCACTTTGACCCTTCACATGTGATCTCTCCAACTGAAGTGGAGATTAGACCGGATATGCCCTATGGTGAAGAACCTGTTAAGATTCTAGCTTGAGAAGTTAAGCAATTGAGAAATAAGAATGTTCCCCTAGTGAAAGTGTTATGGCAGAGGCATGGTGTTGAAGAGGCCATATGGGAGCTTGAGGAAATCATGAAAAGCCAATACCCAAACATTTTTACCAGTAAGATTTTTGAGGACAATCCCTAAGGAGGAGAATTGTAACAGCCCGATCTTGGGGATAGTAAAAAAGTGGTCTCGGGACCACAAATTTAGAGTTGAATAAATTATTTTAATATTATTTTGATGCGATATCATGATGTTATGAGTGCATGAAAACTTTGTTGAAGTAAATTTATCATTTGTGAGCTTAATTGTGAAAAAGGACTAAATCGCATAAAGTGGAAAAGTCTTAAATTGATAGCTAAAGGTGTCAAATAGATAGAGAATAAGAATTGGGGGTCTTTAAAGGGAAAATAGACCCTAAAATACAAGCCTGGCCGGCCATAGGAGACATGGATGTTGAAAAGTCAACATTAGGTAGAGTGATGACATATTATGTGATATAATAAAACCTTAAGAGCTTAGCTTCATCTTTTTCATTTTTCTTTCTTCCTTCTTAACCGAAAATACCAGAAAAGGAAGAGTTTTGAAGCTTTAAAATTTTATCTAGGTTATCCTCTTGCAAGTAAGTGAATTTTATGTTATTTGTTAACGATTTTTACATTTTTGGGACCCTTGAAACATAGGCTTTCAAATGAGGGGACTATTTTGCAAAATGGTGGAAAGTCTAGGGTTTTTCCATGAGAACATATAGGGTGTTTTCTAAAATTTTATGGAAGAATAGGAGTCTTGGGTATGTTATAAACAACTTTTATAAAAGGTGTTAGCATGAAAACACCTAAAAGGATCATTTTGCATAAGTTATAAAACAAATGATAAATGTATGAAATAATGAGAATTTGGGCTGCTTCTAGTTATAAAATACATTCACCTAGGGGTTAATTTGTAAGAAAATATGATGAAAGTCGAATTTCAGGCCTTGGGGTAAAATGGTTATTTTGCGAAAGTATAGAGGCAAAATGGTCATTTTGTCCAATTATGAATTTTCGAATGTCTAGATTGATATGCTAATGAAATGAATGAATTTTATTAATATAGATCAAGAGAATCGTGATTCGGGTCTTGATCAGGGTAAGAACAAAGTTTACGAGGATTAAGCTCGTTTTCATCATTTTGTGTCGATGTAAGTACATATGTGAATAATGTGTTATTGAAGCTTACTTTGGAATGTTTTGGATAATATACACGTGTAATTGGGTTATTGTTGTTATGTATCTAAATTTTATTTGTCGCCATGGATGTATAAGTGACATGTTATGTGAGTAAATTTCAATGTGAGCAAGAGCGACGCCATTCGGTTAGATATGAAACCCCGTTGAACCTCCGACATAGCATAGGATACAAAAAGGGGTATGTCATGAAAATTATATAGCCTGAACTCATGAGTTGAGTATGAGTTCATAAGATAAATGTTATATGTGGCATGGGTCCGGGTACTGACTTTGTGTAAAGACCCGTGAGTGGGTCAATGAGCGAATGTTACATGATAGCTATGGGGTCCAGGTTCTGACTTGATAAAAGACCCGTGAGTAGCTCAAATATGAGTGTTTCATAGCATGAGGTAACCTTGACTACTTATGTGGTATTTAGATGCAAAGTTCCCACGTATCCGTATGTATTTCGAGAGTTCAACAGGTAACTCAAAGGCTTAGTTGATGAGATTTCGACGACGTAAGTATACTGAACTCATGGATAGAGCGGAGTATGTGATGGAATGCGTTAAGTTATCATTTGATAAATATGTTTTTAATCCGACTTTATTTGCATATATGTACTTACTAAGCTTCCATGCTTACCCCCCTTCCTTTCTCTTCTTATAGTGCCATCAAAGTAGATCGTGGATCTTTGGTTATGTCAGGGAGGCCAGTCACACTAACATCCGAAGCATTTTGGGTATAGCTAGATCATTTATTTTTATTATGGCATGTATAGAAACTTCTCTTTTGAGTTTTGTGCCATCGTTGATTGGCCAAATGTGTTGGCTTAATCTAATACTTGATTCATTTTCTATGAGGCCATGAAAACTGGCAAACATTGAAAGTTATTACATGAATACAAAATAGTCTTTCATGAATTTGAAAATGTCAGTATGTATGTAACATACGAAATGTATGTGGTTCTTAGTAGTGGTTGTTTGGTTGGAAAATCACCTTAAATTAGACTTTGATATATTGGTTGATGTTAGATTGTGTTTCAGGGTGGCAAAGGGCTTGGTAGATAGCCTTATACTGTCCACATGGGTAGACACACGGGCATGTGTCTAGGCCGTGAGTGACACACGGTCGGCCACATGGGCGTTTTGTTTGGCCGTGTGTCCCCTGCACGTAAAAATTGCAAGTCCGTATGCATGGTAGTAAACACACGGGTAGAGACACGGCTGTGTGTCTCAGTCGTATGATAGGCACGGCCTAGCACACAAACGTGTGCCTTGGCCGTGTTGCCTTTAGGAATTGCTGACGTCAGAAATAGAATGTCTAAGTTTTTGCACATGGGCGTGTCATGGTCGTGTGAAGGACACGGGCCAAGGACATGGGCATGTGCAAGGCCGTGTGAAAACCCCTGTAGGTGTGCATTTACATTAATTCCACACGGGTAAAGGACACAGGCGTGTCCCTGTATTGCTTAGGCCGTGTGAACCACATAGGCCAAAAGCATGACCATGTTGAAATGTCACACGGGCGTGTTGCCCTTCCCACAGGGGTGTGTGCCCCTGTGTTAAATGTTATTTTTAGAGTTCATTTTAGAACCCGAATTGATTTCGAATGGGTTCCAATGGATGTTTTGAGCCCCGTATGTTTTTATTGAGGAGTTTATAGATAAATTTGAAAAATTTTTAGTTTGACCATGTTTCGGTGTTATGAAAACGTTTATATGCATAATTAAAGTTAAGTAATGCCTCATATTTCAACCCAGCGTGGGGCGCGGGTGTGGGGTGGTACACATAGAGCATCATCGAGCCATCGAGACCAATCTTTTCTATTAGGGCATACTACCCTTTCAAGAATACCTTTTATTTCATGATTCACCCTTTCAACTTGCCCATTTGACTGTGGGTGATAAGCAGTAGCAATTTTATGTTTCACATCATACTTTCAAGCAACCACTTAAGCCATGTATTCATACAATGAGATTTTTCATCGCTAATTATAGCTCTAGGAGTGTCAAACCGTGTAAATACATGCTTATGTAGGAATCATATGACTACCTTTGCATCATTTGTTGGGTATGCCACAGCTTCAACTCACTTAGATACATAATCCACAGCTACAAAAATATATTTGTTCCTATAAGAAGAAGGAAACATACCTAGAAAATCAATGCCCCATACTTCGAATAGTAAAACCTCTAAAATATTTGTCAATGGCATCTTGTTCCTCCTTGATATGTTTCCAGTTTTTTGGCATCTATCACAGTTTTTAAGATATGAATACGCATCCTTAAACACTATAGGCCAAAAGAATCCTACTTGTAAAATCTTCACTGTAGCGCAGGAACCACCAAAGTGTCCCCCACTTGGAGATGAATGGCAGTGGTACAAAATCTCGTCAATTTCACTTCCAGCTACGCACTTCCTGATTATGTTATCTACACATTAAACTAAAGTAGATCCTCCCAAAAATAATACTGACTATCATGGACGAATTTATTCCTTTGTTGGTATGTCATTTCTCAAGGAATTATTCCATATGCTAAATAATTGGCAAAATCAACAAACCAAGGTGTTTCATTAATTCGACTTCCCTCAAAGATATGCTCATCAGGAAAATTCTCATTAATTGGAACAAATGAAGAAGTTACATCATTTTGTTCCAGCCTCGATAAATGATCAGCTACTTGATTTTCAAAACCTTTTCTGTCTTGGATCTCAATGCAACACCCCTCACCTATATTCAACGCCGGAATAGGGTTACAGAGCATTACCTGACATTTTATAAAAATTAAACAATACATTTTATTTACATATTCAAATATCATGTAATCATCAATAAACATCAATCACATCATCCCTAATACGAGCCTACGAGGCCTAAAACGTGCATTCGGGAAGGTTTGAGACTAAACTGATAACTGAGGAAACTTTTATGAAACTTAGAAAGTTTTTGCAAAATACAGGGGACACATGCTCGTGTGGCCCGGCCGTATGCCTCACACGGCCAAAAACACACCCGTGTCATAGGCCATGTGGACATTCGAAATGGAAGCACATGGCCGTGTTCCAACCCATGTCCTATCCAGTGTAACTCTCTGGCTTAGGTTACACGGCCAAAACACACACCCGTATGGCTTGCCCGTGTGCCCAAGAAATGGTCACACACGCCCGTGTGCTAGGCTGTGTGATAGGCCATGCCAAACCTGTAGGGTATACTGACTTATGCCACACGGTCAAGTCACACGTCTGTGTTCTTGGCCATGTGGAGCATGCTGACTTGATTTAATTTCAACACCAGGGGACACACGGCTGTGTAATCTAATCGTGTGTCACACACGGCTGAGACACATGTGTCTCTGCCCGTGTGGACAAAAATAGGCTATTTATCGAGCCATTTTGCCACCTTATTTGTATTCTGATAGCCCTAATTTAACCCTAGTCGAAAAGTGGTTTCGGGACCGCTAAACCAAGTCACCGAATTATTTGAATATAATAATTATTGTCTGAAAATGTGAATAATGAATGTGTGAAAGTTTTAAGCTTCGAATTAGTCGATTGCATGTGAATTTAGTCAATAGGACTTATGTGTGATACTTTGAAACGGGATAAGCTAATCTATAAGGATTTATTAGTTCATGTTATAATAATAATGGGTTTGCATGTCAATTTTCCATTTAAGATAGGTAGTGGCCGGCCATGATGGATTACATGCATATAAAATGTATTAAATATTAGTTGGAAGCTTTATAATTTATAAAGCAAATAAATAAAAGAAGGAAAAAGATAATGGGAAATAAGAAATTGAAGGGTGAGAAAAACAAAGCTTAAAATTTTCTTTCTCCTTGGCCGAATGTAAAGAAGAAGAAGGGGGAAAGATTTTCGGCTATCTTAAGCTATCATTAAGGTAAGAAATTATATTAATTCTTGAAATTTTGCTTAATCTTGAGTGAGATACTAAGTTATTTTAGTAACCCACGTTAAATTTTTGATTGTGGTAATGATTAAGGCTTTCGGCTATGATAATTAATATGGGTGATGGTGTTTGCTCATGTTAATTTTAGATAAACAAAGATGGATGAGTGCTTGAACTAACTAGGATTTAAATAGATGTATAGCTTTAAAGTGTGAAGAATCGGCTAGTATATTTGATGCTAAGGCCGAATATGAAATGTTGTATTTGAGTGATTTGGGTGGTTGAGTTTATAAAAATAAAATGAATGCCCAAATGTGTTATAATTGATTTGATTTGATATTAAATTAAGTATTGCTAAAGACTTCCATTGTTCTAGTCGATTATGTGTGATTAAAGAAGAAATTATATTGAACATGTGCATTTAAATACATGTAAGGATATAAGTAATTCATAGTTTCGGTCATAGGTGTTGATCTATTGAGTTGGAATATTGAGCTATTGTGGTACTAAAATTTATCCTGAATATTCAGCCAAGGTAAGCTAATTGAGTAGAGCATATCTTGATGGTACAATTCGGCTAGTATAAAGTGTATTAAAGCTATAAGTATAATTGTTTAATGTAACTTACCAAGTATACAATTATGAAAACGAAATGATGATAGACTTAGGTGAACAATTAATTCTTGTGAAATGGTTCTAAAAATGTATATGAATGCCATATAATTGTGCTTGATTGGGAAGTAAATTGTTTTGATTTAGCCCAAGAGCTTAGAGGATCAAACTTGGATAGGGGAAAAGAAAAAGTGATCGAATAGCCGTTGAAATCGTTCGACACCATCTGAGGTAAGTTTTCGAGTAACGAGACTTAGTTTACGATTTGATTAAGTCATGTTGTATGACCATAACAAATATAGGGCGATATGATGATTCTACTTGAATTATATGATGAGTTACTTAGTCTATACGTATGAAGGGTAGCCATATGTGTATAGAGATCGTGTCGTAAAGCAAACTAAACCATGCTGCTTGTATGTGGCTAGTGAGCCAAAAATAGGATTGCTTAATACGTGAATTGTGTTTGAAACTTATTACGAAAATGAAAAATAGATGTGTCATGATTTATTTATATGTACATGAATATTTGGATGTTAACCGGGCTAAGTCCCGAAGGCTTTTGTGCGAGTTGTTAGTTCCGGGCTAAGTCCCGAAGGCATTTGTGAAGAGTTACTATATCCGCTACGTCCCGAAGGCTTTAGTGCGAGTTGTTATATCCGGGCTACGTCCCGAAGGCATTTGTGCAAATTACTATATCCGGCTATGTCCCGAAGGCATTCGAGCGAGAAACTATATCCGGTTAAACCCCGAAGGTACTTGGCTTGAGAATGAGTGATCTTGCTGCCATAGTTTCAATTAATATGCTCGTGAAATCCCAGCGATGAGGTATGTTTCAGTATATGCATTGATTTAGTTGATCCCTTGCAAATAGTACTCACTCGATCGATAAATGAGCTACTGGGTCTTTGGTTAAGTTAATCTTTTGTGTATGAATATAAAGGTTGGTAATATGAAATAAGTATGATATTGAGAATTTGTGCATATGAAATTATCCGTTTAGCTATACAATGTTACATTATAGTTGTGTTTAATTTCATAGCTCAAAACTTACTAAGCATTAAATGCTTACTCCGTTTTCCTTGAATCTCTGCTTTATAGATTTTGGTTAAATCATTATCGGACTCGGGATTGTCGAAGTTGAAGTCATCCACACTATCAAAGCCCCTTTCGGTACTCTTTTGGTTGAACTTTGAAATGGCATGTATAGGACTACCCTTGTTGATGTTTGTCTTACACCTTTCAGTTTTGTATAAATTTGATAGTCATGCGAAAATGGCTTATATATATATGTTTTGAGTATATTGTTATAATCTTCGTGTATGTATAGGGTTATTGAGAAGTGTGGATATGCTTGGCAATGATTGACCATTGGGATGGTTAATCACAATCTTATTTTGTGCTATATATACTAAAGGGTTAGTTAAATCATGGAAACTAAGTAATAGGTAAAGTCTACCCTAAAGACAGATGTTGACAGCATCAGTAGTGTCAATTTGAAAAATCACTAAAAATAGTAGGAATGGATTTAATTAGTGAATAAATTATGTAATCGAACCTTGATGAATCTACTTTCATATGGAAGAAACGAAGTGGCCAAATGAGTCGGATTTTAAGATATATTTAGGTTTTCGTGAAACAGGGCCAGAGCGATTTCTGGATCCCCTATTCTGACTTTGAAAATTTACTATAAATTAACCAGAGATAATTAGAAGTCATGCCCTATATGTACAGATTCCTTGTCGAGTCTAGTTTCTTTAGAAATAAACAGCATAAGTTTTGAGGTCCTGTATAGGGAGATACCTAAGTTGCAATGCATGAAGGTCTGGGTAGTCAAACCCTGTAACAGGGGAGACTTAAACTAATAAACTGTACTATTTGGCCTGATCAAAAATTCTAGAAAAAAATTTGTAGATAGATATATGAGTCTAGTTTCAGGAAAAATTTACGGAATAAGTTTTCAAGCTTCGGGACTCGAGATATGATTTTTAAAGTTGCCATGATGCAGTTAGCCAGCATGTCTAAAATTTTAAAAATGAACCGTGTAAGTCAATGAATTAAGTCCGTAAATACCTCGTGTTAAACCCCGGTAATGGTCTCGGGTACGGGGTGTTACATTTTATTGGTATCAGAGCTACGGTTTAGTCGATTCTAGGACTAACGTAGCATGTGTGAGTCTAGTTATACATGCCATTTCAGTGTTAATACGATAGTGTGATGATTTCTGACAGTTTAAATGTGTGTTTTTGTTAGTAATGGATCCCGATCCCAATCGAGCGGTAGCTGATGATGTGGAGAGTGTAGCGCCTGCTCCCGCTCACGGGACAGCGCCGATGGACTCTCAACCTGTGGCAAGCAATCAGAATGACGAGGCTAGACAAGCCTTTTATAATGTGATGAATGATTGGTTTAACCAATACATTCGAACTAATACGGCTATTCCACAACCCCCACTCCCGACTAATACATCCCCTGCACCCGCGGTACCTCCGGTAACCGATCAGATGAGATTAAACAAGCCCCCAGTTGACAGAATCCGAAAGCACGGGCTCACCGAATTTAAAGCTACAGACAACGATGATGCCGAGCAAGCTGAATTTTGGTTGGACAACACTATCCGGGTACTTGATGAACTATCTTGCACACCCGAGGAATGCCTAAAGTGTACTATCTCTTTGCTACGTGATTCTGCCTACTATTGGTGGAATACGTTGATTTCTGTTGTGCCCAGAGAGCGGGTAACTTGGGAGTTTTTCCAAACCGAGTTTCGAAAAAAAGTATATCAGTCAGAGATTCATTGATCAAAAACGAAAAGAATTTCTTGAACTTAAACATGGTTCCATGACGGTTACTGATTATGAATGAAAGTTTGTGAGGCTTAGCCGGTACGCTCGAGAATGCGTTTCTTTAGAAGCTATAATGTGTAAACATTTTGAAGATGGTTTGAGTGAAGATATAAAATTGTATGTTGGCATTTTAGAGATCAGAGAGTTTGTAGTGCTTGTCGAGCGAGCTTGCAAAGCCGAAGAGCTCGGTAAGGAGAAAAGAAAAGCTGAAATGGGAGCCAAAGAGTTTCGTAAGAGATCATCAGGAAAGCCCTTTCAACAGTCATCGAAGAAATTTAGAGATGATTCTGGCCGATCCAAAGACACTTCGGGTTTTTCAAGATGAGATCACGATCGACCCCCTGTGAGTACGCGAGTCACTTCGGTTGCCAGTGTGGGAAATGATCGGCGGGACAGGACAGAGTGTCAGTATTGTGGTAAATGGCATTCGGGGAGTTGTAGATTCCATGATCGCTCCTGCTATAAGTGTGGATCAGCTGACCACTTTATCAAGGATTGCCCGAGACTGTCTGAGTAGAATGTAAAGCAGAATGGGAAACCGGGTGCTACTACTACTCGAGGTAGACCATCTAGAAATGCGGGGAATGCTAGCGGCGGTCAGAGAGGATCTAGAGATGCTACAACCAGATCTGAGGCTCGTGCTCCAGCTAGAGCTTATGCTATACGCGCACGCGAGGATGCTTCTTCGCCAGATGTTATTACGGGTACTTTTACTCTCCTTGATACTGATGTAATTGCTTTGATAGACCCCGGTTCTACTCATTCTTATAAATGTGAAACCTTAGCATCCAGTAAGACTCTACCTGTTGAGTCTACTGAGTTTGTAATTCGGGTGTCAAATCCCTTGGGTCGTTACGTACTTGTCGACAAAATGTGCAAGAAATGCCCCCTAGTAATCCGAGGTTCCTGTTTTCCGGCTGATTTGATGCTTTTACCGTTTGACGAATTTGATGTTATCCTCGGTATGGATTGGTTGACCGTACATGACGCAATTGTAAATTGCAAAAGAAAAACCATCGATTTGAGGTGTGAAAATAACGAGATAATCCGAGTCGAGTCTACTGACTTGAATAGGTTGCCAGCTGTAATATCGTCGATGCTGGCTCAGAAATGTGTAAGAAAGGGGTGTGAAACATACCTTGCGTATGTACTTGATGGCAAAGAGTTAGAAAAGAAGCATGAATCTATGCCAGTGGTTTGTGAATACCCAGATGTTTTTCCCGAGGAATTACCGGGTTTACCACCTGTTCAGGAGGTAGAGTTTGGCATCGAGCTTGTGCCTGGGACTACACCGATTTTGATAACTCCATATCGTATGGCACCAACGGAATTAAAAGAATTGAAAGTTCAGTTGCAAGAGTTGACGGATAAAGGTTTCGCTCGACCAAGTTTCTCACCTTGGGGTGCACCAGTATTGTTTGTGAAAAAGAAGGACGGAACTATGAGGTTGTGCATTGACTATCGTCAATTGAATAAAGTGACGATAAAGAATAAATATCCGTTACCGCGTATTGATGATTTATTTGATCAACTGAAGGGAGCCTTGGTGTTTTCAAAGATAGATTTGAGATCGGGTTATTATCAGCTGTGAGTTCGAGATTCGGATATACCCAAAACTGCTTTCAGAACGAGATACGGCCATTACGAGTTCTTAGTGATGCCGTTTGGGCTCACTAATGCCCCTGCGGTATTTATGGATTTGATGAATCGGATCTTCAGACAGTATTTGGACCGGTTCGTAGTTGTGTTTATTGATGACATCTTGGTCTATTCAAGAGACGAGACCAAACATGCTGAGCACCTGAGATTAGTGTTGCGAATTTTACGAGATAAGCAGTTATATGCTAAGTTCGGTAAGTGTGAGTTCTGGTTAAAAGAGGTTAGCTTTTTGGGTCATGTGGTATCCGCATCAGGTATTCGAGTTGATCCGAGCAAAATTTCAGCCATACTTAACCGAAGCCTCCGAGAAATATTATGAGAGGTTCGGAGCTTTTTGGGACTTGCTTTGTTACTACCGACGATTTGTAAAAGGTTTCTCAATGATAGCCACACCAATGACGGCTACTCCAAAAAGATGTTAAGTTCGAATGGACGGAAAAATATCAAAGAAAGTTTTGATCAATGAAAACTTATTTGACCAAGCTCCAATCTTAGTGCAAACAATCGGGCAAAGAGTTTGTCATTTATAGTGATGCCTCCCTACTTGGGTTAGGTTGCGTATTGATGCAAGAAGGTCGAGTTGTGGCCTATGCGTCGAGATAATTAAAGCCACATGAAAAAAATTATCCGACCCATGATCTCGAATTAGCTGCCATCGTATTCGCCTTGAAAATATGGCGACATTACCTATTTGGTGAGAAGTGCCATGTGTTTTCGGATCACAAAAGTCTCAAATATTTGATGACCCAAAGAGATTTAAATCTGCGACAAAGACGTTGGCTCGAGTTGTTAAAAGATTATGAGCTTATCATTGACTATCACCCGGGAAAGGCTAATGTGGTTGCGGATGCCTTAAGTCGTAAATCCCTGTTTGTTTTGTGAGCAATGAATGTACACATGTCTATTCTATCCTACAATGTGTTAGTGGCAGAATTAAAGGCCAAACCATTGTTGATTCATCAAATTCGTGAAGCTCAGAAAATTGATGAAGAATTAGTTGCAAAACGGGCTGAATGTGTCCCGAATATGGAATCGGAGTTTCAACTTGATGAGGACGATTGTTTGAGGTTCAGAAGTCAGTTGTGTGTTCCAAGAAATGCAGAACTCATTTCGATGATTCTGAACGAAGCTCATTGTAGTCGAATGTCACTTCACCCGGGGAGTACGAAAATGTACAATGATCTGAGACGTCAGTTTTGGTGGCATGGTATGAAACAAGACATTTCCGATTTTGTTTCGAAGTGTTTAATATGTCAGCAAGTGAAGGCGGAACATCAAGTGCCTACGGGTTTACTTCAGCCGATCATGATACCTGAATGGAAATGGGATCGAGTCACGATGGATTTTGTATGTGGGTTGCCATTGTCTACAAGTAAGAAAGATGCGATTTGGGTTGTTGTTGATAGACTGACTAAGTCGGCTCATTTTATCCCCGTACGTATGGATTTTTCATTGGATAAACTAGCTGAATTGTATGTTTCTCAGATTGTGAGATTACACGGGGTACCGATTTCTATTGTGTCGGACAGAGATCCGAGATTCACCTCACGATTTTGGAAGAAATTGCAAGAAGCTTTAGGTACCAAGCTGCATTTTAGCACCGCTTTTCATCCACAAACCGATGGTCAATCAGAATGGATAATTCAGATACTTGAGGATATGTTGAGATGTTGTATCCTCGAGTTCAGTGGTTCATGGGAGCGATATTTACCTTTGATTGAATTAAGCTTACAACAATAGTTTTCAATCAAGTATTAAGATGGCACCTTCACGAGGCTTTATGCGGGCGTAAATGCCGTGCGCCATTGTTTTGGACTAAACTTCGGTGAAAGAAAAATTTTGAGAGTTGACTTGATTAAAGATGCTTTGCGCGAAAGTAAAAGTAATCCGTGAAAGTCTGAAGGCAGCCTCAGATCGCCAAAAGTCATACGCGGATTTGAAACGAAAACACATTAAGTATCAGGTGGGAGACAAAGTGTTTCTTAAAGTTTCACCTTGGAAAAAGATACTTAGATTTGGCCGTAAAGGCAAACTAAGTCTGAGGTTCATAGGGCCGTATGAAGTATCCGAATGAATTGGTCCAGTTGCGTATAGATTGATTTTGCCCCCTGAACTTGAAAAGATTCACAACGTCTTTCATGTTTCGATGCTTCGACGTTATAGATCTAATCCTTCGCATATAATTAATCCATCAGAGGTTGAAATTAAATCTGATTTGAGTTATGAAGAAGAACCGATTCGTATCCTAGCTCGTGAAGTGAAAGAGTTGAGAAACAAAAAGGTTCCTTTAGTAAAGGTGTTATGGCTCAAACACGGAATCGAAGAAGCTACTTGGGAAACTGAGACCTCTATGAAGGAACGATATCCAAATTTATTCACTGGTAAGATTTTCGGGGACGAAAATTTCTTAAGTGGGGGAGAGTTGTGACAGCCCTAATTTAACCCTAGTCGGAAAGTGGTTTCGGGACCGTTAAACCGAGTCACCGAATTATTTGAATATAATAATTATTGTCTGAAAATGTGAATAATGAATGTGTGAAAGTTTTAAGCTTCGAATTAGTCGATTGCATGTGAATTTAGTCAATAGGACTTATGTGTGATACTTTGCAACGGGATAGGCTAATCTATAAGGATTTATTAGTTCATGTTATAATAATAATGGGTTTGCATGTCAATTTTCCATTTATGATAGGTAGTGGCCGGCCATGATGGATTACATGCATATAAAATGTATTAAATATTAGTTGGAAGCTTTATAATTTATAAAGCAAATAAATAAAAGAAGGAAAAAGATAATGGGAAATAAGAAATTGAAGGGTGAGAAAAACAAAGCTTAAAATTTTCTTTCTCCTTGGCCGAATGTAAAGAAGAAGAAGGGGGAAAGATTTTCGGCTATCTTAAGCTATCATTAAGGTAAGAAATTATATTAATTCTTGAAATTTTGCTTAATCTTGAGTGAGATACTAAGTTATTTTAGTAACCCATATTAAATTTTTGATTGTGCTAATGATTAAGGCTTTCGGCTATGATAATTAATATGGGTGATGATGTTTGCTCAAGTTAATTTTAGATAAACAAAGGTGGATGAGTGCTTGAACTAACTAGGAT
Organism: Gossypium anomalum; assembly: GCA_025698475.1. NCBI lineage: Eukaryota > Viridiplantae > Streptophyta > Magnoliopsida > Malvales > Malvaceae > Gossypium > Gossypium anomalum. Next base: position 31,464,707 of record CM046963.1, on the reverse strand, counting down.
TTAAATAGATGTATAGCTTTAAAGTGTGAAGAATCGGCTAGTATATTTGATGCTAAGGCCGAATATGAAATGTTGTATTTGAGTGATTTGGGTGGTTGAGTTTATAAAAATAAAATGAATGCCCAAATGTGTTATAATTGATTTGATTTGATATTAAATTAAGTATTGCTAAAGACTTCCATTGTTCTAGTCAATTATGTGTGATTAAAGAAGAAATTATATTGAACATGTGCATTTAAATACATGTAAGGATATAAGTAATTCATAGTTTCTGTCATAGGTGTTGATCTATTGAGTTGGAATATTGAGCTATTGTGGTACTAAAATTTATCCTGAATATTCGGCCAAGGTAAGCTAATTGAGTAGAGCATATCTTGATGGTACAATTCGGCTAGTATAAAGTGTATTAAAGCTATAAGTATAATTGTTTAATGTAACTTACCAAGTATACAATTATGAAAACGAAATGATGATAGACTTAGGTGACAATTAATTCTTGTGAAATGGTTCTAAAAATGTATATGAATGCCATATAATTGTGCTTGATTGGGAAGTAAATTGTTTTGATTTAGCTCAAGAGCTTAGAGGATCAAACTTGGATAGGGGAAAAGAAAAAGTGATCGAATAGCCGTTGAAATCGTTCGACAACATCTGAGGTAAGTTTTCGAGTAACGAGACGTAGTTTACGATTTGATTAAGTCATGTTGTATGAGCATAACAAATATAGGGCGATATGATGATTCTACTTGAATTATATGATGAGTTACTTAGTCTATACGTATGAAGGGTAGCCGTATGTGTATAGAGATCGTGTCGTAAAGCAAACTAAACCATGCTGTTTGTATGTGTCTAGTGAGCCAAAAATAGGATTACTTAATACGTGAATTGTGTTTGAAACTTATTACGAAAATGAAAAATAGATGTGTCATGATTTATTTATATGTACATGAATATTTGGATGTTAACCGGGCTAAGTCCCGAAGGCTTTTGTGCGAGTTGTTAGTTCCGGGCTAAGTCCCGAAGGCATTTGTGCGAGTTACTATATCCGGGCTATGTCCCGAAGGCTTTAGTGCGAGTTGTTATATCCGGGCTACGTCCCGAAGGCATTTGTGCAAATTACTATATCCGGCTATGTCCCGAAGGCATTCGAGCGAGAAACTATATCCGGTTAAACCCCGAAGGTACTTGGCTTGAGAATGAGTGATCTTGCTGCCATAGTTTCAATTAATATGCTCGTGAAATCCCAGCGATGAGGTATGTTTCGTATATGCATTGATTTAGTTGATCCCTTGCAAATAGTACTCACTCAGTCGATAAATGAGCTACCGGTCTTTGGTTAAGTTAATCTTTTGTGTATGAATATAAAGGTTGGTAATATGGAATAAGTATGATATTGAGAATTTGTGCATATGAAATTATCCGTTTAGCTATACAATGTTACATTATAGTTGTGTTTAATTTCATAGCTCAAAACTTACTAAGCATTAAATGCTTACTCCGTTTTCCTTGAATCTCTGTTTTATAGATTTTGGTTCGTCAGCTATCGGACTCAGGATTGTCGAAGTTGAAGTCATCCACACTATCAAAGCCCCTTTCAGTACTCTTTTGGTTGAACTTTGAAATGGCATGTATAGGACTACCCTTGTTGATGTTTGTCTTACACCTTTCGGTTTTGTATAAATTTGATAGTCATGCGAAAATGGCTTATATATATATGTTTTGAGTATATTGTTATAATCTTCGTGTATGTATAGGGTTATTGAGAAGTGTGGATATGCTTGGCAATGATTGACCATTGGGATGGTTAATCACAATCTTATTTTGTGCTATATATACTAAAGGGTTAGTTAAATCATGGAAACTAAGTAATAGGTAAAGTCTACCCTAAAGACAGATGTTGACAGCATCAGTAGTGTCAATTTGAAAAATCACTAAAAATAGTAGGAATGGATTTAATTAGTGAATAAATTATGTAATCGAACCTTGATGAATCTACTTTCATATGGAAGAAACGAAGCTGCCAAATGAGTCGGATTTTAAGAGATATTTAGGTTTTCGTGAAACAGGGCCAGAGCGATTTCTGGATCCCCTATTCTGACTTTGAAAATTTACTATAAATTAAACAGAGATAATTAGAAGTCATGCCCTATATGTACAGATTCCTTGTCGAGTCTAGTTTCTTTAGAAATAAACGGCATAAGTTTTGAAGTCCTGTATAGGGAGATACCTAAGTTGCAATGCATGAAGGTCTGGGTAGTCGAACCCTGTAACAGGGGAGACTTAAACTAATAAACTGTACTGTTTGGCCCGATCAAAAATTCTAGAAAAAAAGTTGTAGATAGATATATGAGTCTAGTTTCAGGGAAAATTTACGGAATAAGTTTTTGAGCTTTGGAACTCGAGATATGATTTTTAAAGTGGCCGTGATGCAGTTAGCCAGCATGTCTGAAATTTTAAAAATGAACCGTGTAAGTCAATGAATTAAGTCCGTAAATACCTCGTGTTAAACCCCGGTAACGGTCTCGGGTACGGGGTGTTACATGTATACACCAACACCAAACCAAATGGCACCAAAACATAGCATATATAGGTACTCATCCAATCTCAATCAAGCATAAAACATACCATTTCAATACCAACAACAACAAGACTCACATGTACCACAAAATATTATTGTATTATATACCAAATTCACATTCCCAATTCAGGTGCATAGCCACTTTCAATCATGCATCAATTTGCCTAAACTCACAAGCATACTTATTCTTAATTTATCAACCAATTGGCATCCACAATACCTATTATTAACAAGTATCACATGTATCAATCATCAAGTTCACAGACAAGACATATGTATAAATATATATACACAACCAAACCAAGCAAATTAAGCCAACTTACATGGCTATATACATAACCAAATATTAACATTTACAAGCCAACTCAAATGGCTAAATTCATAACTAACATATATACCAAAATGACCAAACTCCTATACATGCCATATACTCAAAATACTTAAGTTCAAAAGTACCAAAGTGATAGTAGGATAGTATGATGAAGCCTCCGACGGTTTCTGAATCCAAGCTAGCTTTGAAATCACTATAAAACAGGAAAAATAAACAATGTAAGCTATAAATATAACACCCCTCACTCTTATTCAACGCCAGAATAGGGTTACAGAGCACTACTGAACTTATAACACATTTGAACGTACATATCACATACATTTAATAAATTCATACATTCATCATTCAATCTCAATCAATTTGTCCTTAATACGAGCCTACGAGGCCCTAAATATGCTTTGGGGGTGGTTTGGGACTAAACTGAAAACTTAGGAAACTTTCACAAAACTTTGAAATTTTTTCTCAAAACAAGGGACATACGCCCATATGGCCAGGCCGTGTGTCTAACACGGCCACCAGACATGCCAGTGTCACAGGCCATGTGGACATTCGAAATGGGAGCACATTGTCGTGTCCCAACCCGTGTCCAAACAAGTGAGCTTATTGACTTGGGTCACACGGCCAACCACACGCCCGTGTGTCTAGCTCGTGTGCCCTTCGAAGTGGCCACACAAGCCCATGTGCCAGGTTGTGCCAAACCTGTAGGGTATACTGACTTATGCCACACAGCCAAGTCACATGCCCGTATGTGAGGCTATGTGGAGCATACTGACTTGATTTCTAAAACACACCAAGGGACACACGGCCGTGCAACATCACCGTATGTCACACACGGCTGAGACACACGCCCGTGTCTCTGCCCGTGTGGACAAAAATAGGCTATTTGCCAAGCCAATTTGCCACCTAAAATTGTATGTACCTACACAACCCAAATGGTACAAATTCATAGCATAAATGAATATCTATTTTAACCTCAATCAAGGCTAAATCATACCATTTCTAATACTAACAACCAACATACTTATAGAATCATGTTTTACTCATTCAAAATATACCAAATACCAATTACTTCAAAAATTAAAGTGACCAAACTCAATTATACATTATTTGGCATAATTTCACAAGTATACCAATATTCACAATTCAAACATTTGAACACTTATAATACCTATAGCTATCAAGAATCACCCAACCATCATACAATTCATATCATAAAGCATAAACACATATATCAATACATGATTCAGCAATACCAAAATAACCCAAATAAGCCATTACTCAAGGCTGTATATACAAACCAAAACATGTACATTTAAAAGCCAATTCAATTGGCCAATATCATTACCATAACATAATCAACATGACTCAAAGTCCCTATACATGCCATATACTTAAAATACCAAAGTTCATAGGTACCAAATGATAGGTGGATAGTGTGAAGCGATCTTCGACAATCCTCGAATTTGAGCTAGCTTTCAATTCACAATAAAACATAGAAAAACAAATGATGTAAGCTTTAAAGCTTAGTGATCGTGATTTTTCGTGATAGGTTTTATAAATTTATAATTAATCATTCCTGAAACTAACTATTATCACGACGTAGGCAAGTGTACCTATCGAACAGTAGTATAGATTTAGCAAGACCGAATTGTCGAACCCAAAGGAACTAAAAGTACTGGTATTAACTGTCTTTTTATTATCTAGCCTAAAAATAAAAGGGTTTGTTTTAATTAACTAATTAACTAAACTAAGAAATCACAAAAAATATAAGTGGGGAATTACTTTTGGGAAAACGAATGATTTAAGACAATAACCAAGGAAAAATCCACCTAGACTTCACTTGTTATTTTGACTGAATCGGACGATTTATTCATTTAACCTGCTCCGTAGAAATCCCTGAGTTATGTTATTACCCCTATTCAAGACTAATAACGTCTAACCCTAGGTTGAATAATTGAAATCTCTTTCTAATTAACACCCTAAGGTTGTATTAACTCAATCAATGGATCCCCTTAATAGGTTTCACCCTAATCTGATAAAATCTTGTCACCCTATCTCTAGGCATGCAATTAACTCCACTTAATTATGACAAAATTACTCTTAGACAGGGACTATTCATCCTCCAAATAAGAGCATTAACTTGAATCAATATCCTAAAATATCGAAACAAGAATTAAGAGCACATAATTAAGAACAAGTTAAATAGTTATCATACAATTCAGAAAATAATAACAAGATTCGTCTTAGGTTTCATTCCCCTTAGGTATTTAAGGGGTTTAGTTCATAACTAAATAGGAAAACATCTCAGAAGAATAATGAATACAAAACATAAAGAAAACCCAAAACTCTTGAAAGGAAATTGAGGAGAGATCTTCAGTCTTGAAGATGAATCCTGCTTCTGAGATGGATCAATCGGCTTTCTTCGAGTAATTCCTTACTCCCTACTCTCCGTCTCCCTTTTAGTCCTCCTCTAGTGTGTTTATATAGGCTTTAGAATGTCTAAAAGCCCTCAAACTTGCCCTTTTCCGAATAGAACTTAACTAGGGCTCAGCAAGGACACGCCCATGTGCGATTACTTCATGCTGTGGTTAAGGCTGAGAGATGAACACACCCGTGCTGAGTTTGTTTTTGGCCATGGTCGAGCCTGTTAGAATGGCACTTGCATGTGTTATGCCCGTGTGAGGAAGTCTAGGCCATGTTGTTTTCCCACGTAGGCCCATTTTCTCCGTTTTTGGCCCATTTCTTATTCTTTTCGCTCTCCTATGCTCACCTAAGTATAAAACATGAAATTAAAGGATTAGGAGCATCAAATTCACCAAATCTAAGGAGAAATCATTCGTAAATTTGTTAAGTATGGGATAAAAATATGTATAAATTACGGTTTATCAAATACGCCCACACTTAAGCGTGTACTTGTCCTCAAGCAAAATCCTCAATTCACAATTAAGAATTCCTTTTTCTCAACTTATAATTCCTATCAATAATATCTCAAACTAATCCATAAGTAATCATACATTGAGAATTCAACTAGAAGAACATTAAAGTTTCAAACATTCCAAGTTGAGCATTTAATCATGAAAAATATAGGCATCTCCCTTATTTAAATAATCACCTATGATTCAAAATCTCACAAAGTTTAACATGCTCACTAAAGATTTACTCAAATCACTCAAAGTGTTTAAGGATAATGAAATTAGCACTCAAGTCAATATGAAAAGTTATTACCATAGGCTTGTATGAAAATCAAATCTCCACTACTATAAATTGAGATGATACATCAATCAAAAGGTCTTTAGAGGGTTGTAACGAGGCTCGATTAGGGGGTGTGGTCACAAGCTAAAACAAAAAGTTAGAATCAAGATTGAATTGAAAAATTACTTAACTAAAGAAATATTTAATCATCACTTACGTACAACAAAGCTTCTTCTCAGAATATAAAATTTAAATACTTTAACTCAAAAACAAAAGATCACTACTAATATGTATTTTTTTTTAAGAACAAGTTAAATAACATAGACTAACTATTAAGAACAATACATAGCTAAGCAATTTATTCAAATCAAATCTAGACAAAAATAAGGATCAAATTAATTGAGGGGATTTCAACAATAATGAGTTAAGGGTTAATATTAAGTGTAATACAAGGAATGGCTTGTTACGTTCAAAGGGGTTTGCTAAGGGTTAATTGTAGAGGTAGGCTTTTCATGGCATGAGTGGTTTAACTCTAAGTGCCTCTATCATCTTGACATATCAATGCAAATGGTGTGGTCTTGACATGCATAATCAAGCAAGTTCTAGAATAACAATTCGATATTGACGCACTCAAGCAATAATAAAAGTGAGCATGAAAGAAATAATAGATGCTCTTTAAAGGCTCAAAACCTCACAAAAATTATGGCTTTTTGATGTTCAAAATTGTGGATTTCTATTCAAGGTAATACCTAAACTTGGGAAAACAACCTAAATTATTAAATTCTCAAAAATCAACTTATCATGCTTAATTCTCTAATGTCTTAAAGTTTAAATAATCAATGCATGAATGCCTATGTTTTAATTCAAGATATATCAATAAAAATCATAATTTAATCAAAATTCATCTGAAAAATGATATGAAAGATTCACAAGAGAACAAGACACAATTCAGGTATTATTCTAATAGTGGTATAATCTACCCCCCACACTTAAGATGTATATTGCCCACAATGTACAAAGATAAAGTTAATGGCAATTGTAGATAAAATATCATAAGATAGGGAGAGAAGTGAAACTTCCTGAATGTTAAATGAATGAACTCCCTAGTTTGGAGTTATGTAGAGTGAAGGAGGATACTCCAGTGGTGGTAGAGGTTGGGCTCCACAATTGTTACGTCAAAAGAATATAATATCTCGTGGTCGAGTAGAGCATGGCAGTCATGGAGAACCTTTTCCAGTAAAGTTTGAGGTTCCTAAGTAATTGTGAGCTTTGTAGCTCTTTATAATTGTGATAAAATCAGGAACTTTTTAGGAATATAAAGAAGAATAATTACTCATAATGAAATAGCCGAGAATAAAATTTGTTTATAAATCCTAAAAATAAAATAGTAGCAAAAAGGAAATAAAATGAAAAGATAAAAGTTAAAATAATAAGAACATTGATAAATAGAAATAAAAATAAAATAAAAATAAAAATAAAAATAAAGTAAAATAAAATATTTAAACATCATCATCGTCGGATGGTTCGCGAGGTGGTGGTGGCGATGAGAAGTGGAGGTGCTGACAAATCTGCTGTAGAGTAGCATCAATGTTATCAAATCGCTGAAACACTGCTGCTCAAATCAAGTGAGGTGCTCAGAGATGTCAGAATATGAAGCCGCTGCATGAACTGGCCGATAGGTGTGTGGTGGCTAAGATGGTGGGTCCTCGTGCTGTGGAGGGACATCATCAGTAATGTCCTTAGGGGCCTCCTCCTCGGTTGATTGGTTGAGATGATATTGAGGAGAGTAGGTTCTACGACGCTTTTCGATCATCCTCATACTTAGCATGTTCGAGATGCTTTGTGGAAACATGTGGCCAATGAGGGTAAGGGATGATTCTTGTGCCGCGGTGTTGAGGAGCCCGAAGTGCCGAGCCAGTCGAGTCACGTAGGGGCCAATGGAGATGACCCCCTTCCGATGCCGCTCCGTCTGATAGAAAATGGCTAGGGCAATAAAATAGGCGAGGTCGAAGACGTGCCCGTGCGACATACCCCATAAGAAGTAGACGTCATGAGTGTTGATGACACCGGTGCTCTCTCTCCGCCCTGTCAAAGTGTGAGCTAAAATAGAATGTAGATACCTTAAGGATGGAGGGAGAGTTGATGCCTTTAGGCGACTAGGGTCGTAGGTGGTCGAACGTGGTACTAACGTATCCCAGCACCGTGAAGGAGAATGATAAATGTGGCGATTGAGAGCGTGAAGGTCGTTCTTCTCCTTGAACTCCTCCCTGTAGAGGACCAATGCGGTGCCGAACTCTGGGACGCTTAACTGGCGGACTAACTCACCGAGGCAAGATTAAACTGTGCCAGGATCATCGTAGTTGGTCATTACGGTTTGAAGATGGAACATTGAGCAGAGTTCTATCGTGAGCTCGAGATACGTCAGCTCGATGATCCCAAAGAAAAGGTCCCATGGGTCGGTGGTGAGGAGAGCCCGAATCGTATTAGCCAGCTAGACTTGTTCTAGTGCGGTCTAGTCTATGTAGTGGCCCACACCTAAAGGTTGGGCTCGAAGTATCTGATAGAGTTCTTCTTAGGGTCTAATGGGAAACTGCAGGAAGGGGTGGCGAATTTCAGCTGTAGGACCCGAGGAAGATGACGCTCCCTTCCTTTTCTTTGAAGCAGGGACGATGGCTTTCTTTCCACGTGAAGATGACATGGTATACCTGCAAGCAAAACCATTATTCTGTCTTGATGAATGGATAAGGTAAAATGTAAAAAAATTCAAAAAGAAAAAATTCATAAATTAGAACTAATAATTTCAGCCACAACTACTAACAAACCTAACCAAAACAATCAATTTTATGGCTTAATTTTGTGTATTTAGCATGATAATAGTATGAATATAGGCATGATAATAGTATGGGTTTCATAAAAAATAACAAAGGACTCTATGGAAAATATAAAAAAAACATGAATGTATCACAATGCATAGATTAAAATGGCAAAGAATAATAAGCAACTATGAATATTAACGTAAAATAGGTAAATGCAACTTGAGAAATCATGAAATAGATGATAACTACTCTAAAAATAAAATTTGAATGATAGCAAAATGGAAATAGTGTGAGATAAATGAAGATTATGACAAATAGCATTAGAAATAAGTAAAATAAAAGAGAAAAGAGTAAACAAACGCTAACAAGAGGAGTTTGGGTGTCAAAGATGGAGTTGGAAGCGGCACACGGGCGTGTCAAGGAGACCGTGTGGAGTTGCAGTGGCTAGGGTTAGGGATTTTTAGGTGAGGGAGATGATGAATAGTGAGGGGTTTTTATAGATTTTGGGGCACACGGCCAGGGGACATGCCCGTGTGCCCTAATTTTAGCCCATATGTTTCGCGTTTTTTTGAATTTTGGTGCCTCTAACATATAGCTCACGCCTGTGTTCCTTGGGCATGTTGATGCCCACGGCCGTGTCACACGGTCATGTCTACCTTCATTCGCTTCTCCCATGCCCGTGTTTATTTGATAGGTTCGACCACGGGTGCTAGACATGGGTGTGTCGCACTCCCGTGCTATTTTTTCAAGTTCAACCACGGTTCTAAGACACAGGCGTATCGCACGCCCGTGTTGTTTTGGCAGGATCGCCCACGGCCATGTCGTACGGCCGTGACCATTTATCGTAGCCCGTGTTTGGGAAAAACCCTTGCCCTGTTTTCGCACGGTCTAAAGCACGCCTGTATGCCTGGCCTTGTGGTTGTGGAAAACCTGTATTCAAGAGCTCAGTTAGTAGGTTAAGTGTTGAATACTAAAATTTAAATAAGTTAATACCGTTAGTGCTCGGGTTGCCTCTCGAGAAGCGTTCATTTATAGTCTAAGCTTGACTTACCTCTCCATTGAATGGTCATGGTTGTTCGAGGAGTTTACACTCCTCATTCCTGCTATCAATCTCATCAAAATAAGGTTTTAGGCGGGTATTGTTTACCTTAAAAGTGCCAAACTTGGGATGACTTACCTCGACTGTACCGAATGGAAAAATGCTAAGTTCCGTAATTGTAACGCCCCCACACCCGAGACCGACGCCGGAATCGAGCTTGAGGTGTTACAGAACATAATTTATCAATTTAAGTACTTCGAATCATTTGTTTCTACATTCACAGCTTTCTAGCTATCAGCGTCACAGTTACAAGAAAAATCATATCTCGAGTTACAAAACATGAAATCAAGATCCGTAAATTTTCCCTAAATCTAGACTCATATATCTATTTACTAATTTTTTTTTTCTAGAATTTTTAGTTGGGCCAATTAGTACAGTTTATTAGTTAAAATCTCCCCTATTTCAGGGTTTGACTACTCTGACCTCTGTGTATTACGAATCAGATATCTCTCTATACAAAATTTAAATTACTATGATATTTGTTTCTATTAAAACTAGAATCAATAAAAAATCTGTACATGTAAATAAAAACTTATAATTATTTCTGTAAAATTTATTATAAATTTTTAAATTTAGAATAGGGGATCCAGAAATCATTCTGGCCCTGTTTCACAAAAGTTTAAATATCTCATAAAATATAATTTATATGCCTATTTTGTTCAATCCACATGAAAATAGACTCATTAAGATTCAATTTAATAACTTAATCATCATTTAGTTCCACTTATACTATTTTTAGTGAATTTTCAAATTCATGTCATTGCTGCAGCAATATTTTGTTTTAAGGCAAGTTTCATCTTTCCATGAATTTTTTTATGAACTAGATAACCTATTAAACTTCCATGATACCAAACATGATCTAATTAGCCATCACCATGACTTATCAATATCAAACATTTTCTCAACCAAACATGGCCATATTATAAAATTATTTACACAAAATAGGTACATTGCTATACATGCCATACTTAAGTTTTACAAGCCATTTACCAATAGAAATCCTTCGGATAGTGTGATCGAAACTTGAACTCGTCCCGATTCCCGAGCTGACTTGTTCAAAACTACAATGAATGAAAAGGAAGGAGTAAGCATAAATGCTTAGTAAGTTCATATGCAAATAACAAGTAACATAACAATACAATTATACCAAACAACCTTAGCATGGCATCACCAAAACATATATCACATTTCTAAACATCATTCATCATCTTACCACTTTATCGTCGTTGTATCTATTTTCAACCCGAGGTTAAGTACATACCGTCCAAAGTGCCCAGCCACAACACTTACCAAAACGTCACTTGCATCTTAAGTGTTCTTCCATTTCATAGAAATTTTCACCCGTTGAACACATCGAATATAACTTTCGGATACACGGATAATTTGCACATAAGTGCCACATATGTAATCAAGCAATCATGTAACCCGCCCATAAGTGAACTCGGACTCAACTCAACGAGCTCGGGCGTTCGCATCCATAAGTGAACTCGGACTCAACTCAACGAGTTCGGATGCCTAGTTACATCTCACGAACTCGGACTCAACTCAACGAGTTCGAACATTCGCATCCATAAGTGAACTCGGACTCAACTCAACGAGTTCGGATGCTCAACCATCCTAGTGACATGTCACTTGTATCCTAATCGTTTCCTAAGGTTTAAACGGGCTTTTTCCCTCGATCTGACATTAGCCGTCTTCCACGGAATATCGGAACCGATACTCGGTAGCAATTCATATTTATCAAGTAGTAAACATAATTTATATATTACTCAACATTAACCACAAAGCATAATATTTCACGATAAAAAATCAGCATATCATATAATTAACATCAATAACTTAAAAATAACAATTATGCTACATTATTTACACATGAACTTACCTTGGTACCAAAATATAAAGATTTTGCAATTTAGTCCACAATCTTTTCTTTTCCTCGATCGCGACTTGATTCCCGTTTCTCTTGATTATGGAGCTTGGAAGCTTGAAACAAACCCTAGCTATGGAGAACCCTTGAAATTTCATCCTAATGAAGAAGATGGACAAAAATTGGCTTTTAATTTTGTTTTTAATTCATTTTAATAACTAAATAACCAAAATGCCCTTACTACTAAACTTTTCAAAAATTCCTTCCATGTCCTAATTTTGTCCATGAACTTAAAAATGGTCAAATTGCTATTTAAGACCTCCTAATTAATATTTCAATGCAATTTCATACTAAAAACTTCTAGAATGCAAATTTTGCAACTTATTCGATTTAGTCCCTACTTTCAATTTAAACACTTTAGGCATAGAATTTCATCACGAAATTTTCACACAATCATGCAATCATATCATAATCATCAAAATAATTATAAAATAATTATTTCTATCTCAGATTTGTGGTCACGAAACCACTATTCCGATTAAGCCCTAATTTAGGATATTATAACTCTCCCCCCCTTTTAAGGATTTTCGTCCTCGAAAATCTTACCGGTAAACAGGTGTGGGTATTGATTTCTCATAGTTTCTTCAGGTTCCCATGTAGTCTCTTCTACCCCATGCTTTTGCCACAATACTTTCACGAGAGCGACACTTTTATTTCTTAGTTTCTTGACCTCTCGAGCTAAGATCTTAATCGGTTCTTCTTCGTAAGTCATATCCGGTCGTAGTTCAATTTCTCTCGATAAAATTATATGTGAAGGATCTGAACGATACCGACGTAGCATAGATACGTGGAACACATCATGAATCCTCTCTAATTCAGGTGGTAATGCCAGCCGATATGCTACCGGTCCAACTTTTTCAATTATTTCATACGGCCCAATAAAATGCGGACTTGCCCTTCCGTCCAAATCTAAGGACTTTCTTCCATGGAGACACTTTCAAAAATACCTTATCACCAACTTGAAACTCGATTTCTTTTCATTTCAAATCCGCATAAGATTTCTAACTATCTGAAGCAGCTTTCAAATAATCTCGAATCACTTTCACCTTTTCTTCGGTTTCTTTTACTAGATCAACTCCATAAATCTGATTTTCCTTGAGTTCAGTCCAATACAAAGGTGTTCGACACTTACGACCATATAATGCTTCATAAGGTGCCATTTTCAAACTCGTCTGATAACTATTATTATAAACAAATTCTACCAACGGTAAGTACCTTTTCCAACTGCCTTGAAATTCCAATACGCAACATCTGAGCATGTCTTCAAGAATCTGAATTACTCTCTCTGATTGCCCATCAGTTTGTGGATGAAAGGCAGCGCTAAAATTTAACTTTGTACCTAATGCCTCTTGCAACTTTTGCCAAAACCGTGAAGTAAATCTTGGATCTCTATCCAAAATGATTGACAAAGGTATTCCATGAAGTCTAACAATCTCACGGATATACAATTCAGCCAATTTATTAAAAGAATAATCAGACGTGCGTAATAAAATGAGCCGATTTAGTCATCACACAACTATTACCCGGATGGCATCTTTCTTTCCCGGAGTCAATGGCAACCCCTAAAACAAAATCCATAGTAATCCGATCCCATTTCCATTCAGAACCATAATAGGTCAAGTAATCCTCAAGGCACTTGGTGTTCAAATTCACACCGTTGACAAATTAAGCACTTTGATACAAACTCGAAATATCTCTTTTCATTCCACTCCACCAATACATTTTCTTCAAGTCATTATACATTTTCATGCGCGCCTTGGATGAATCGCCAAACAGCCATTATGTGCTTCATGCAAAATCTTTTGAATCAACTCATCATTTTTCTATACACAAATCTGATTTTTAAACATCAAGCTACCATCGAACCGATTCTCAAATCGATCCCGTGATCGCCTTCACACATCGCCTTCTCTCTTGCTAGCAAATCTTGATCATTTTTCGAGCTTTAGAAATCTCTTGTAAAAACATCGGTCTAGCTCTTATCTCTGCTAGAATCGAACTATCATCTGACATTTTCAACTGAGTGTTCATAACTCTCAAAGCAAACAACAACTTTCTGCTTAAAGCATCGGCAACCACATTTGCTTTTCCCAGATGATAATCAATAACAAGCTCATAATCTTTCAATAACTCCAACCATCTACGCTGTCTCAAATTTAAGTCTTTTTGTGACATCAAGTATTTAAGACTTTTGTAATCAGTATATACTCGGCACTTTTCACCATACAAATAATGTCGCCAAATCTTTAAAGCAAATACCACCGCAGCCAATTCCAAATCGTGAGTAGGATAATTCCTCTCATGAGGTTTTAACTGCCTCAAAGCATAAGCTACCACTTTTCCTTCTTGCTTGATTACACACCCCAAGCCATTTAGAGAAGCATCACTATACACCACAAATTCTTTACCTGATTCGGGTTGTACTAACACTAGTGCTTCAGTTAATAACTTTTTCAATTCATCGAAACTTTGTTGACATTCTTTCGTCCATTCAAATTTAACATCCTTTCAGCGTAGTCTAGTCATAGGAGCAGCAATTATAGAAAATCCGTTTACAAACCGCCGATAATACCCAGCTAGCCCCAAGAAACTTCTAACTTCAGTTACATTTTTCGGTGGTTTCCAATCAATAATGGCTGAAATTTTACTAGGATCAACCCATATACCATCACCTGAAACAATATGACCCAAAAATCCAACTTCCCGAAGCCAAAATTCACTTTTACTAAACTTGGCATATAATCGCTTATTTCTCAAAGTTTGCAAAACTATCCTCAAATGCTCAAATGCTCTATCTCATCTTTTGAATAAATTAAAATATCATCTATAAACACCACAACAAATTTGTCCAAGTATGGCCGAAATATGCGATTCATTAAATCCATAAACACAAATAGAGCATTTGTCAACCCGAATGGCATAACTAAAAATTCATAATGACCGCATTTTGTTCTAAAAGCGCTTTTAGGCACATCCGACTCTTTTACTCGCAGCTTGATAATACCTGGATCTCAAGTCAATCTTTGAAAACCATGTCGCTCCTTTTAGCCGATCAAACAAATCATCAATTCTCGGCAATGGATACTTGTTTTTGATTGTCACCTTGTTTAATCTAGATAATCAACACATAATCTCATAGAACCATCCTTCTTTTTCACAAATAACACGTAAGCACCCCAAGGTGAAAAACTCGGTCTTACAAAGCCTTTATCACCAAACTCTTGCAACTATGACTTTAATTCTTTCAACTCTGTTGGTGCCATTCTATATGGATGAGCAATCGAGATCGAGAGCTGCTTCCAGTATCAAATCAATACCAAATTCTACTTCCCGACTAGAGGCAAACCCAGTAATTCTTCCGAAATACATCCGCAAATTCACACACACACCAAGACTCGATTCAACTTTCTTTTCAACTTCTTTTGTATTAATTATATATGCCAAATAAGCTTCATAACCCTTTCTCAAATATCTCTGAGTCGACATTGAAGAAATCACACTAGACAATGCCTCTGATTTATCTGATTCAACCTGTAGAGTTTCACCGTTTTCACACTTTAATTCTATAACCTTTTCTTTGCAATTTACTATAGCATCATACAATGTTAACCAATCCATACCCAAAATAACATCAAATTCATCAAACGGCAACAACATCAAGTCGGCCGAAAAGTAATGACCCCGAATCATTAAACGACATTTCTTGCATACTTTATCAACTATCACACATTTGCCTAACGGATTCGACACTCTAATCATAAATTCTGTGTTCTCAACGGGTATATTCATACTAGACACTAGCTTCATGAATATATATGAATGAGTAGAACAGGGATCAATCAAAACAATAACATTAATATCATAAAGAGAAAATGTACCGGTAATCACATCGGGTGAGGAAGCATCTTCACGCGCTTTAATAGCATAATTTCTAGCCGGAGCTCTTCCTTCAGATCTAAATGCTGCATCTCTGGCTACATTCTTACTGCTTATTTCACTTCCATCTTTTCTCGGATACTTTCCCCTCAAGTCTGCACCACTAGCTTTTACATTCTGAAATTTTTCTTTCTCAGCTCTCCCTGGATAGTCTCTAATAAAATGATCCAGAGAACCACATCGAAAACATTCATTTGCTCTATACGGACCAAAATGATTTCTACCACACCGCTGGCACTCGGGTTTAACAAATCTCGAGTTCCCTACACTGGCTGTAGAAGTATTCTGAGATTTAGGACCCACATTCTGCTTCTTAAAATTTTCATATGATTGCCCAGCTGAAACTTGGGAACGATGATTCATATTTCTTGATTTCCGGGTTGCTGTGAAGGTGCCTTACTCATTGGCCTTTTCTTTCAATTTCATGTCTCAGCCTCTACCTTTCTCTTCTCTTTAAGTAGTTCTTCAGCCTTGCAAGCTCGATCAACCAGTACTACCATTTCTTTCAGTTTAAGGATCCCGAAAAATACCTTAATGTCTTCGTTGAGCCCGTCTTCAAATCGTTGGCATATCTTGGCTTCTGTAGGATCATATTCCCTAGCATACTTACTCAATCGAACAAACTCTCTTTCATATTCTGAGATTGTCATATTACCTTGCTTCAGCTCAAGAAACTCTTTACATTTCTAATCAATAAATCTTTCACTAATATATTTCTTCCGAAACTCTTCTTGAAAGAATTCCCAGGTTACCCTCTCTTTTGGTACCACCGAAATTAAAGTCTTCCACCATTTATAGGCTGAATCTCTCAACAAAGATGTAGCACATTTCAAACATTCTTCAGGTGTACAAGATAATTCATCAAATACCCGGATAGAATTTTCAAGCTAGAACTCTGCTTTCTCTACATCATCATCAATATTTGCTCTAAATTCTTCAAATTTCTTGTTTACTTAATTCTATCAATAGGGTTTCTGTGAAATTTTATCATATCCACTCCTTGAGGCATCAGAGGCATAGGTTGAGGAATTGGAAGAGGTGGGGGAGGTTGTACATTTGGGTTCGTACGAACGAACACAGTATACCAGGCACTCATCATCTAGAGAAAGGCTTCCCGAGCCCCTTCTCCTCCTCCTTGACTGACAGTAGGAGGTGGGTTTTCAATCGGCGCTGCCCCTTCAGCCAGAGCTGGCGCATTACTCTCTACTTCATCTGCCACAGCTGGATCGGGATCCATTTACTATATAAAAATCATTTAAAAAGGTCAGAAGTCGTCACACTATCACAATTTATAGATATGGCATGTATAGCAAAAATCTGTACATACAACACGTAGTCCGAGAACTTCTGACAGCCCTAAATTGACCCTAGTCAGAAAGTGGTTTCGGGACCGCTAAACCGAGTCACCGAAGTATTTGAATATAATATTTATTGTCTAAAATATGTGGATATGAATGTGTGAAAGTTTTAAGCTTCAATTTAGTCGATTGCATGTGAATTTAGTTATAGGACTTAGGTGTGACACTTTTGAAATGTGATAGGTTAATCTATAAGGATCTAATAGTGCATAATGTCAAAGAAGTGTACTTGCATGTCAAATTAGCCAAATCTTGGATAGTGGCTGGCCATGTTATGGACTAAAACATATGATAATTATTTGTTGATTAATATTTTAGTGTTAAAAATAAAATATGGATAATAAAAGAATGTTGAATTAGTGGGAGGAGAAACCAAAGTTTCTCCATCCTTGCTTCTCATTGCCGTAACTAGAAGAGAAAGAGCTTGGAGAAATTCGGCTATGGTGGTTCTCTAGATTAAGGTAAATTCAATGATAATTCATGGATTTTTAACATTTTGAGAGTTTGTCATTAAGTTTTTGCTTAACCCATGACCAAATTGGAATGGTGTGGTGTCTTGAGCCAATCGGCCATGGAAGAAAATGGAAGAAAATGGAAGAGATAAATGGTTGTTTTCATGTTTATTGACTAAGTTGCAAGTGGTTGTTAATTGTATGTAATTTGAATAAATGAACAATAATAATAATAAAACATCTAGTAAATTGGTGTAATTGCTTAATTTGAACTATGAAGTTATTGAGTAATGTTTGTATATTAAATGATAGAATAGGGTCAATGTTTGGAATGTGATATGTATGAATTATAAGTTGGATTAAAGGTCATTATATTGCCTTATCATTTTCTAGTGTGTGCTTTGTCAAAGAAATTGAGGGTTGATGTTTAAATGATGTAAGTATAGGTATATTCGGCTTGTAGTTTTATAGATGTAATATGAGTATAGGTCGGAATGATGTTTAAGTACGAATGTATTTGGATGATCAATTAAAATTCTACCCATTTTATGGTTGAAATATAGGTTTTGTATGAGTTAAGTTTCGGTTAAGGTGGATTGTTTTAATGTCATTAGCATGCTAAGTGTGAAGCTTTGTAATGATACATGTGATGGTGGATTGATTAAGGGTTTTATGAGAAAATTATGCCATAGCTGAATGTGTCTTAAAGAAGATGTCATATGTGCTTATCATAGATATATGAGTATTCGGCTAATGAAATAGAATTAATGTAGCATAAGTTACCAATGTTCTTGCCGAATGAGTGTTTAATAATCAAGGAGTTGTTATTTAATGTTTAAATAAATTGGATAAGGTTTAATATGACTAAACTTGTTTAACATAGCTCAAGAGCATAAAGCGGCAACATCGGATAGAGGAAAAGCTAAAGTCACGGAATAGCTAAACCGAGATTTGTTCAGAAGGATATAAGGTAAGTCTTCGAGTAATGGAACTTAGTTTATGATTTGTTTAAGTTATGACATATAAGCATAACAAATAAACGGCGATATAATGATTCTACTTGAGTTATATATTGGGGTAATTAGTTTATACTTATGACGGACAAAGAATGCGAATAGAGATCATGTTATGAAGCAAATCAAAATCATACTCTTTGAATGTGGCTATTGGGCGAAAATGGCAATGGTTGATAAGTGTCTTGTGTTTGAATTCTAGTAATAAAAATGAAATCTAGATGTGTTATAATTTATGACATATGTGCATGATTATTCGAATGATATCCGGGCTAAGTCCCGAACGCATTTGTGCTAGTGACTATATCTGGGCTAAGTCCCGAAGGCATTTGTGCTAGTGACTATATCCTGGCTAAGACCCGAAGGCTTTGTGCTATTGACTATATCCGGGCTAAGACCCGAAGGCATTTGTGCGAGTTGCTATATCCGGCTAAATTCCGAAGGTACTTGGATTTGGAAATGAGCGATCTTCTTCAGAATAATTTCAATTAATACGCTCATAAAAATCCAAACGATAAGGTATGTTTTGTATATTCATCGAAAAAGTTAATTCCTTTTTAGATAGTATTCACTCTATTGATTAACAACTTCCGACCTTTAGTTAGGTTTGATCCCTTATTTATGAATATACTGGTTGATGTGTGAAGTAAGTATGATTTTGGGAATATGCGTATATGCAACTATTCAATTAGTCATATGAACACTATACTGTAATCGTAAATAATTTCATTACTTGAACTTACTAAGCCTTAAAATGCTTACTCATTACTTTGATTCTCTGTTTTATAGATTTTGTTAAATCACCATCTCGATTCGGGAGGGTCAAAGTCGAAGTCATCCACACTATCTCAGCCACTTTTTGGTACTCTCTTAGTTCTATTTTGAAAACGGCATGTATAGGACTGACCTTATTGTTAAATAAGTACTTTTTTTTTTGTAATGTATATATTCGGTTGGCCATGCGAAAATGGCTTATATATTTTGAGCATAGCGTTATAATCATTTTGTATATATATGGTTATTGAGAGGTGGAAATGCCTTGCAATGATTAGCCATTGGAATGGTTAATCCGATCATATTTGGTGCTATGTATGTCAAATAGCTAGTTGAATCATGGAAACTATGAAATAGGTGAAATTTGCCTTAAAATAGATGCTGACAGCAGCAGTGGTGTGAGTTTGAAAAATCACTAAAAATAGTAGAAATATAATTAAATAACGAATAAATTATGTAATCGAATATGGATGAGTCTATTTTCATATGGAAGAAGCTAAACGACCATATGAGCCGTATTTTATGAGATGTTTAAGTTTTCGTGAAATAGGGCCAGAGCGATTACTAGATCCCCTGTTCTGACTTTGGAAATTCACCATAAGTTAACCAGAGATAATTAGAAGTCATGCCTTATATGTACAGATTCCTTTCTGAGTATAGTTTCATTTGAAACAAACAGCATATGTATTGGAGCCCTTTACAGGGAGATATCTAGGTCGTAATGCATGAAGGTCAGAGTAGTCAAACCCTAAAATAGGGGAGACTTTAAATAATAAACTGTACTAATTGGCCTGACCAAAAATTCTAGAAAAAAATTTGGAGATGGATATATGAGTCTACTTTGAGGAAAAATTTACGGAATCAGTTTTTGAGTTTTGGAACTCGAGATATGATTTTTGAGGTGACAGTGACGCAGTTAGCCAGCTTGTCTGGAATTGTAAAATGAACTGTGTAAATAAAAAAAATTAAAATTAAGTCCGTTAACACCTCGTGTTTGACTCCGGCAACGGTCTCAGGTACGGGGCGTTACAATTTTATTGGTATCAGAGCTACGGTTTAGTCGATTCTCAGACTAACGTAGCATGTGTGAGTCTAGCTATACATGCCGTTAAGTGTTAATACGATAGTGTGATGATTTCTGACAGTTAAAAATGTGTTTTTGTTAGTAATGGATCCCGATCCCAATCGAGTGGTAGCTGATGATGTGGAGAGTGTAGCGCTGCTCCGCAAGACGGGGCGGTGCCAATGGACTCTCAACCTGTTGCAAGCAATCAAAACGACGAGGCTAGACAAGCCTTTTATAATGTGATGAATGATTGGTTTAACCAATACATCCAAACTATAACGACTGTTCCACAACCCCCATTCCCGACTAATACATCCCCGGCACCGCAGATACCTCCGTGGCGACGAGATGAGGTTAAACAAGCCCCAGCTTGAT
Source organism: Gossypium anomalum (assembly GCA_025698475.1). NCBI lineage: Eukaryota > Viridiplantae > Streptophyta > Magnoliopsida > Malvales > Malvaceae > Gossypium > Gossypium anomalum. Next base: position 31,443,790 of record CM046963.1, on the reverse strand, counting down.
GAACCCAAAGCACGGGCTACACGAATTTAAAGCTACGATATAGCGGCGATCTTGAGCAAAGTGAATTTTGGTTGGACAACACTATCCGGGTACTTGATGAACTATCTTGCACACCCGAGGATTGCCTAAAGTGTACTATCTCTCTGCTACGTGATTGTGCCTAATATTGGTGGAATACTTTGATTTCTGTTGTGCCCAGAGAGCGGGTAACTTGGGAGTTTTTCCAAACCGAGTTTCGGAAAAAGTATATCAGCCAGATATTCATTGATCAAAAATGAAAACAATTTCTTGAACTTAAACAAGGTTCCATGACGGTTACTGATTATGAACGAAAGTTTGTAAGGCTTAGCCGGTACGCTTGAGAATGCATTTCTTCAGAAGCTATAATGTGTAAACGTTTTGAAGATGGTTTGAACGAAGATATAAAGTTGTATGTTGGCGTTCTAGAAATCAGAGAGTTCGTAGTACTTGTCGAGCGAGCTTGCAAAGCTGAAGAACTCAGTAAGGAGAAAAGAAAAGCTGAAATGGGAGCCAAAGAGTTTCGTAAGAGATCTTCGGGAAAGCCCTTTCAACAGTCATCGAAGAAGTTTAGAGATGATTCTGGTCGATCCAAAGACACTTCGGGTTTTTCCAGGCGAGATCGCGATCGACCCCCTGTAGTACGCGAGTCACTTTGGTTGCCAGTGTGGGAAATGATCGTCGGGACAGGACAGAGTGTCAGTATTGTGGTAAATGGCATTCGGGGAGTTGTAGATTCCATGATCGCTCCTGCTATAAGTGTGGATCAGCTGACCACTTTATCAAGGATTGCCCGAGACTGTCTGAATAGAATGTAAAGCAGAGTGGGAAACCGAGTGCTACTACTGCTCGAGGAAGACCATCTAGAAATGCGGGGAATGCTAGCGGCGGTCAGAGAGGATCTAGAAATGCTACAACCAGATCTGAGGCTCGTGCTCCTACTAGAGCTTATGCTAGACGCGCGCGCAAGGATGCTTCTTCGCTAGATGTTATTACGGGTACTTTTACTCTCTTTGATACTGATGTGATTGCTTTGATAGACCCCAGTTCTACTTATTCATATGTATGTGAGACTTTAGCATCCAGTAAGACTCTACCTATTGAGTCTACTGAGTTCGTGATCCGAGTGTCAAATCCCTTGGGTCATTATGTATTTGTTAATAAGGTGTGTAAGAAATGTCCCCTAGCAATCCGAGGTTCCTATTTTCTGGCCGATTTGATGCTTTTACCATTTGATGAATTTGATGTTATCCTCGGTATGGATTGGTTGACCGTCCATGATGCAGTTGTGAATTGCAAAAGAAAGACTATTGATTTGAGATGCGCAAACAACGAGATAATCCGAGTTGAGTCTACTGATATGAACGGGTTGCCAGCAGTTATATCTTCAATGCTGGCCCAAAAATATGTTAAAAATGGGTGTGGGCATATCTTGCGTATATACTTGATAGTAAAGAAACAGAGAAGAAGCTTGAACCGGTGTCAGTAGTTTGTGAGTATTCAGATGTTTTTCCTGAGGAATTACTAGGATTACCACCCGTTCGAGAAGTTGAATTCGGCATCGAACTAGTACCTGGTACCATACCAATTTCAATGGCTCCGTATCGTATGGCACCAACGGAATTGAAAGAATTGAAAACTCAGTTGAAAGAGTTGACGGATAGAGGTTTTGCTCGACCGAGTTTTTCACCTTGGGGTGCACCAGTTTTATTTGTGAAAAAAAAGGACGGAACCTTGAGAATGTGCATCGACTATCGTCAATTGAATAAAGTGACCATAAAGAGTAAATATCCGTTACCACGTATTGATGATTTGTTTGATCAGTTGAAGGGAGCCTCAGTGTTTTCAAAGATAGATTTGAGATCGAGTTATTATCAATTGCGAGTTTGAGACTCAGATATTCCCAAAACTGCTTTCAGAACGAGATATGGTCACTACGAGTTTTTAGTGATGCCGTTTGGGCTTACAAATGCCCCTGTGGTATTTATGGATTTGATAAATCGAATTTTCAGACAATATTTGGATCAGTTTGTGGTTGTGTTTATAGACGACATCTTGATTTATTCACGCGATGAAATCGAACATGCCGAGCACCTGAGATTAGTGTTGCGATTTTTTTGGGATAAGCGAGTTGTATGCTAAGTTCAGTAAATGTGAGTTCTGGTTAAGAGAAGTTAGCTTTTTGGGACACGTGGTATCTGCATCGGGTATTAGAGTTGATCCGAGTAAAATTTCTGCCATACTCGATTGGAAGCCCCAAGGAATATTACTGAAGTCCGGAGCTTTTTGGGACTTGCCGGTTACTATAGGCGCTTTGTAAAAGGTTTCTCGATGATAGCCACACCAATGACGAGATTACTTCAGAAAGATGTTAAGTTCGATTGGTCAGAGAAATGTCAGAAAAGTTTTGATCAATTGAAAACTTATTTGACTGAAGCCCCAGTATTAGTACAACCCGTATCCGGTAAAGAATTTGTTATTTACAGTGATGCATCCTTGCTTGGGCTGGGTTGTGTATTGATGCAAGAAGGTCGAGTGGTAGCTTATGCATCAAGACAATTGAAGCCGCATGAGAAAAACTATCTGACTCATGATCTCGAGCTAGCTGCCATTGTTTTTGCTTTAAAAATATGGCGTCACTATTTGTTTGGTGAGAAGTGCCATATATATTCGGATCACAAAAGTCTCAAATATTTGATGACTCAAAGAGATTTGAATCTGCGACAAAGACGTTGGCTTGAGTTGTTAAAAGATTATGAGCTTGTCATTGACTATCACCCGAGAAAGGCTAATGTGGTTGCAGATGCTTTAAGTCGTAAATCACTGTTTGCTTTACGAGCGATGAATGTACACTTGTCTGTTCTATCTGACAATGTGTTGGTAGCAGAATTAAAGGCCAAACCATTGTTGATTCATCAAATTCGTGAAGCTCAGGAAGTCGATGAAGAATTGGTTGCAAAACAGGCTGAATGTGTTTCGAGTATGGAATCAGAGTTTCAAGTTGATGATGACGATTGTTTGAGGTTCAGAACTCGTTTGTGTGTTCCAAGAAATTCAAAACTTATTTCAACGATTCTGAACGAAGCTCATTGTAGCCGAATGTCGATTCACCCGGGGAGTACGAAAATGTACAACGATCTGAGACGTCAGTTTTGGTGGCATGGCATGAAACGAGACATTTCCGATTTTGTTTCGAAGTGTTTAATATGTCAACAAGTGAAAGCGGAACATCAACTGCCTACAGGTTTACTTCAGCCGATCATGATACCTGAAAGGAAATGGGATCGAGCCACGATGGATTTTGTATCTGGGTTGCCATTGTCGGCAAGTAAGAAAGATGCGATTTGGGTTGTTGTTGATAGACTGACTAAGTCGGCTCATTTTATTTCCGTACGTACGGATTATTCACTGGATAAACTAGCTAAATTGTATGTTTCTCAGATTGTAAGATTACACGGGGTACCTATTTCTATTGTGTCAGATAGAGATCCGAGATTCACCTCGCGATTTTGGAAGAAACTGCAAGAAGCTTTGGGTACCAAGTTGCGTTTTAGCACCGCTTTTCATCCACAGACTGATGGTCAATCCGAGCGGATAATCCAAATACTCGAAGATATGTTGAGATGTTGCATCCTTGAGTTTAGTGGTTCATGGGAACGGTATTTACCTTTGATTGAATTCGCTTACAACAATAGTTTTCAATCAAGTATTAAGATGGCACCTTACGAGGCTTTGTACGGTCGTAAATGCCGTACACCATTGTTTTGGACCTAGCTTAGTGAAAGTAAAATTTTCGGAGTTGATTTGATTAAAGAGGCTGAGCGGAAAGTAAAAATAATTCGTGAAAAGTCCAAGGCGACCTCGGATCGTCGAGTCGATGCGCGATTTAAAACGAAGAGATATTGAGTATCGTGGGAGACAAAGTATTTCTTAAAGTTTCACCTTGGAAAAGATACTCGGATTGGCCGTAAGGGCAAAAGCGAGTCCGAGGTTTATAGGGCCGTATGAAATATCCGAACGAGTTGGTCCAGTGGCATATAGATTGATTTTACCCCCTGACCTCGAGAAGATTCACAACGTTTTTCATGTTTCGATGCTTCGACGTTACAGATCTGATCCTTCGCACATAATAAATCCCTCCGAGGTTGAAATTCAAGCCAATATGAGTTATGAAGAAGAACCGATTCGTATCCTAGCTGGTGAAGTGAAAGAGTTGCGAAACAAAAGGGTTCCATTAGTAAAGGTGTTATGGCTTAAACACGGGATCGAAGAAGCTACTTGGGAAACCGAGAACTCTGTGAAAGAACGATACCCAAACCTATTTTCCGGTAAGATTTTCGGGGACGAAAATTTCTTAAGTGGGGGAGAGTTGTGACAGCCCTAAATTGACCCTAGTCGGAAAGTGGTTTCGGGACCACTAAACCGAGTCACTGAAGTATTTGAATATAATATTTATTGTCTAAAATATGTGGATATGAATGTGTGAAAGTTTTAAGCTTCAATTTAGTCGATTGCATGTGAATTTAGTTATAGGACTTAGGTGTGACACTTTTGAAACGTGATAGGTTAATCTATAAGGATCTACTAGTGCATAATGTCAAAAAAGTGTACTTGCATGTCAAATTAGCCAAATCTTGGATAGCGGCCGGCCATGTTATGGACTAGAACATATAATAATTATTTGTTGATTAATATTTTAGTGTTAAAAATAAAATATGGATAATAAAAGAATGTTGAATTAGTGGGAGGAGAAACCAAAGTTTCTCCATCCTTGCTTCCCATTGCCGTAACTAGAAGAGAAAGAGCTTGGAGAAATTCGGCTATGGTGGTTCTCTAGATTAAGGTAAATTCAATGATAATTCATGGATTTTTAACATTTTTGAGTTTGTCATTCAGTTTTTGCTTAACCCATGACCAAATTGGAATGGTGTGGTGTCTTGAGCCGTCGGCCATGGAAGAAAATGGAAGAAAATGGAAGAGATAAATGGTTGTTTTCATATTTATTGACTAAGTTGCAAGTGGTTGTTAATTGTATGTAGTTTGAATAAATGAACAATAATAATAATAAAACATCTAGTAAATTGGTGTAATTGCCGAATTTGAACTATGCAGTTATTGAGTAATGTTTGTATATTAAATGATAGAATAGGGTCAATGTTTGGAATGTGATATGTATAAATTATAAGTTGGATTAAAGGCTGTTATATTGCCTTATCATTTTCGGTAGTGTGCTTTGTCAAAGAAATTGAGGGTTGATGTTTAAATGATGTAAGTATAGGTATATTCGGCTTGTAGTTTTATAGATGTAATATGAGTATAGGTCGAATGATGTTTTAGAATACGAATGTATTTGGATGATCAATTAAAATTCTACCCATTTTATGGTTGAAATATAGGTTTTGTATGAGTTAAGTTTCGGTTAAGGTGGATTGTTTTAATGTCATTAGCATGCTAAGTGTGAAGCTTTGTAATGATACATGTGATGGTGGATTGATTAAGGGTTTTATGAGGAAATTATGCCATAGCTGAATGTCTCTTAAAGAAGATGTCATATGTGCTTATCATAGATATATGAGTATTCGGCTAATGAATTAGAATTAATGTAGCATAAGTTACCAATGTTCTTGCCGAATGAGTGTTTAATAATCAAGGAGTTGTTATTTAATGTTTAAATAAATTGGATAAGGTTTAATATGACTAAACTTGTTTAACATAGCTCAAGAGCATAAAGGGGCAACATCGGATAGAGGAAAAGCTAAAGTCACGGAATAGCTAAACCGAGATTTGTTGTATGGATATAAGGTAAGTCTTGAGTAATGGAACTTAGTTTATGATTTGTTTAAGTTATGACATATATGCATAACAAATAAACGGCGATATAATGATTCTACTTGAGTTATATATTGGGGTAATTAGTATATACTTATGACGGATAGCCGAATGCGAATAGAGATCATGTTATGAAGCAAATCAAAATCATACTCTTTGAATGTGGCTATTGGGCCGAAAATGGCAATGGTTGATAAGTGTCTTGTGTTTGAATTCTAGTAATGAAAATGAAATCTAGATGTGTTATAATTTATGACATATGTGCATGATTATTCGAATGATATCCGGGCTAAGTCCCGAAGGCATTTGTGCTAGTGACTATATCCGGGCTAAGTCCCGAAGGCATTTATGCTAGTGACTATATCCGGGCTAAGACCCGAAGGCTTTGTGCTATTGACTATATCCGGCTAAGACCCAAGGCATTTGTGCGAGTTGCTATATCCGGCTAAATTACAAGGTACTTGGATTTGGAAATGAGCGATCTTATCGTAATAATTTCAATTAATACGCTCATAAAAATCCAAACGATAAGGTATGTTTTGTATATGCATCGAAAAGTTAATTCCTTTTAGATAGTATTCACTCTATTGATTAACAACTTCCGACCTTTAGTTAGGTTTGATCCCCGTGTATGAATATACCGGTTGATGTGTGAAGTAAGTATGATTTTGGGAATATGCGTATATGCAACTATTCAATTAGTCATATGAACACTATACTCATAATCGTAAATAATTTCATTACTTGAACTTACTAAGCCTTAAAATGCTTACTCTGTTACTTTGATTCTCTGTTTTATAGATTTTGTTAAATCATTTACTATCGGATTCGGAGAGTCAAAGTCGAAGTCATCCACACTATCGCAGCCACTTTTTGGTACTCTCTTAGTTCTATTTTGAAAACGACATGTATAGGACTGACCTTATTGTTAAATAAGTACTTTTTTTTTTGTAATGTATATATTCGGTTGGCCATGCGAAAATGGCTTATATATTTTGAGCATAGCGTTATAATCATTTTGTATATATATGGTTATTGAGAGGTGTGGAAATGCCTGGCAATGATTAGCCGTTGGAATGGTTAATCTGATCATATTTGGTGCTATGTATGTCAAATAGCTAGTTGAATCATGGAAACTATGAAATAGTTGAAATTTGCCTTAAAATAGATGCGGACAGCAGCAGTGGTGTGAGTTTGAAAAATCACTAAAAATAGTAGAAATGTAATTAAATAATGAATAAATTATGTAATCGAATATGGATGAGTCTATTTTCATATGGGAGAAGGGAAACGACCATATGAGCCGTATTTTATGAAATGTTTAAGTTTTCGTGAAACAGGGCCAGAGCGATTACTGGATCCCCTGTTCTGACTTTGGAAATTCACCATAAATTAACCAGAGATAATTAGAAGTCATGCCTTATATGTACAGATTCCTTTCTGAGTCTAGTTTCATTAAAAACAAACGGCATATGTATTGGAGCCCTTTACAGGGAGATATCTAGGTTGTAATGCATGAAGGTCGGAGTAGTCAAACCCTGAAATAGGGGAGAATTTAAATAATAAACTGTACTAATTGGACTGACCAAAAATTCTAGAAAAAAATTTGTAGATGGATATATGAGTCTAGTTTCAGGAAAAATTTACAGAATCAGTTTTCAAGTTTTGGAACTCGAGATATGATTTTTGAGGTGACTGTGACGCAGTTAGCCAGCTTGTCTAGAATTGTAAAATGAACTGTGTAAATAAAAAATATTAAAATTAAGTCCGTTAACACCTCGTGTTTGACTCCGGCAACGGTCTCAGGTACGGGGTGTTACAGAACTGACTAAACCTGCTCTGATACCACCAAATGTAACGCCCCCATGCCCGAGATCGACGCCGGAATCGAGCTTGAGGTGTTACCGAACATAATTTATCAATTTAAGTACTTCGAATCATTTGTTTCTACATTCACAGCTTTCTAGCTATCAGCGTCACAGTTACAAGAAAAATCATATCTCGAGTTACGAAACTTGAAATCAAGATCCATAAATTTTCCCTAAATCTAGACTCATATATCTATTTACTAATTTTTTTTCTAGAATTTTTAGTTGGGCCAATTAGTACAGTTTATTAGTTAAAGTCTCCCCTGTTTCAGGGTTCGACTGCTCTGACCTCTGTGTATTACGAATCAGATATCTCTCTATAAAAAATTTCAATGACTATGAGGTTTGTTTCTATTAAAACTATACTCAACAAGGAACCTGTACATGTAAAGAAAAACTTACAATTATTTTTTTAAAATTTATTATAAATTTTTAAAGTCAGAATAGGGGGTCCAGAAATCATTCTGGCCCTGTTTCACAAAAGTTTAAATATCTCATAAAATGTAATTTATATGCCTATTTTGTTCAATCCAAATGAAAATAGACTCATTAAGCTTAAATTTCATAACTTACTCATCATTTAGTTCCACTTATACTATTTTTAGTGAATTTTCAAATTCATGTCATTGCTGCAGCAATATTCTGTTTTAAGGCAAGTTTCATCTTTCCATGAATTTTTTTATGAACTAGATAACCTATTAAACTTCCATGATACCAAACATGATCTAATTAGCCATCACCATGACTTATCAATATCAAACATTTTCTCAACCAAACATGGCCATATTATAAAATTATTTACACAAAATAGGTACATTGCTATACATGTCATACTTAAGTTTTACAAGCCATTTACCAATAGAAATCCTTCTGGATAGTGTGATCGAAACTTGAAATCATCCCGATTCCCTGAGCTGGCTTGTTCAAAACTACAATGAATGAAAAGGAAGGAGTAAGCATAAATGCTTAGTAAGTTCATATGCAAATAACAAGTAACATAACAATACAATTATACCAAACAACCTTAGCATGGCATCACCAAAACATATATCACATTTCTAAACATCATTCATCATCTTACCACTTTATCGTCGTTGTATCTATTTTCAACCCGAGGGTTAAGTACATACCTGTCCAAAGTGTCCATTTCACAACACTTACCAAAACGTCACTTGCATCTTAAGTGTTCTTCCATTTCATAGAAATTTTCACCCGTTGAACACATCGAATATAACTCTCGGATACACGGATAATTTGCACATAAGTGCCACATATGTAATCAAGCAATCATGTAACCCGCCCATAAATGAACTCGGACTCAACTCAACGAGCTCGGGCGTTCGCATCTATAAGTGAACTCGGACTCAACTCAACGTGTTCGGATGCCTAGTTACATCTCACGAACTCGGACTCAACTCAACGAGTTCGAACATTCGCATCCATAAGTGAACTCGGACTCAACTCAACGAGTTCGGATGCTCAACCATCCTAGTGACATGTCACTTGTATCCTAATCTATTCCTAAGGTTCAAACGGGCTTTTTCCCTCGATCTGAAATTACCCATCTTCCACAGAATATCGGAACCGATACTCGGTAGCAATTCATATTTATCAAGTAGTAAACATAATTTGTATATTACTAAACATTAACCACAAAGCATAATATTTCACGATAAAAAATCAGCATATCATATAATTAACATCAATAACTTAAAAATAACAATTATGCTACATTATTTACACATGAAGTTACCTTGGTACCAAAATATAAAGATTTTGCAATTTAGTCCACAATCTTTTCTTTTCCTCGATCGCGACCTGATTCCCGTTTCTCTTGATTATGGAGCTTGAAAGCTTGGAACAAACCCTAGCTATGGAGAACCCTTGAAATTTCGTCCTAATGAAGAAGATGGGCAAAAATTGGCTTTTAATTTTGTTTTTAATTCATTTTAATAACTAAATGACCAAAATGCCCTTACTACTAAACTTTCCAAAAATTCCTTCCATGTCCTAATTTTGTCCATGAACTTAAAATTGGTCAAATTTCTATTTAAGACCTCCTAATTAATATTTCAATGCAATTTCATACTAAAAACTTCTAGAATGCAAATTTTGCAACATATTCGATTTAGTCCCTACTTTCAATTTAAACACTTTAGGCATAGAATTTCATCACGAAATTTTCACACAATCATGCAATCATATCATAATCATCAAAATAATTATAAAATAATTATTTCTATCTCAGATTTGTGGTCACGAAACCACTATTCTGATTAAGCCCTAATTTAGGATATTACAGTAATAGGAATTTCTTCATTCAGTTTGGCAGTGGCAATGTGAGCATCTGCGGCATCTAGTAAAACTTTATCTCCAACCTTAAGTTGATTTGGTGAGGTATTGAGCTCGTCCTGGCGTAGTTTTGGTTTATCGTGTGTTCTCGATTTATGTGTCCACCATTCATCTAGCTCCTCGATTTGTAGCATTCGTTCTTCATGGATATGTCCTTTGTTGTTTCTTGAACATGGCTCATGTATGTCCTTTGAGCTTATTTCCTTCAAAGTAGGTTGCACCATATAGTCAGTTTTACTAGAATGGTTTATACAATCACCTTCAATTTTTGATGTGTTGCCATGATTGCATTGAGCTGTTCCCTTGGGTTAGGTTCAGTATTAGTTGGCAAGCTACCTTGTGGTCATTCGAAAATTAATTTAGATAGCTGGCCTATCTGAGTTTCAAGCCCTTGGATCGACGCTTGTTGATTTTTAAGTGCTGTCTCGGTATTCTGGAAATGAGTTTCTAACACCGAGATGAATTTGGATAGCATCTCCTCAAGGTTTAGTTTTTTCTCTTGTTGGTAAGGTGGTAATTGGAAGCCTGAGGGTGGTGGTGGTCTCTGATTCCCTTGACCACCCCATGAGAAATTTGGGTGGTTCCTCGAACCTGCATTATAGGTATTACTATATGGGTTATTTTGAGATCTAGAGTTATTGTTACCCATATAGTGGACTTGTTCCTCTTCAGTTGTAGGACTGAAGGGCTGATATTCTGTATGTACGCTTCCCCCACTCGAATCACACCTCATCACTGGATGTACCTGCGTAGAACCAAGTAAACCATCAACCTTTTTGTTTAGAAGTTCTACCTGATTTGACAGCATAGTGACCAAATCAACATTATAAACGCCTGCTATTTTGGTTGGCTTAGTCCTCATGACTTGCTACTGATAATTATTCAATGACATCTCTTTTATAAATTCATAAGCATCTTTAGGTGTTTTATTATTGATAGTCCCACCAGCGGTTGCATCAACCATTTGTCTAGTCGAGGGATTCTGGCCATTATGGAATGTTTGAACCTACAGCCAGAGTGGTAACCCATGGTGAGGGCATCTTCTTAAAAGGTTATTGTATCTCTCCCAAGCATCGTAGAGTGTTTCTCTAAATCCATCTGCACAAAGGAGGAAATATCATTACGTAATTTCGTCGTTTTAGCCGGCGAAAAATACTTTAATAAAAAATTTTCAATCATTTGTTCCCAAGTAGTGATTGATCCTTGTGGTAACGAGTTCAATCACTATTTAGCTTTATTCCTTAATGAAAAAGGGAATAACTGAAGACAAATGGCATCATCAGAAATGCCATTAATTTTAAAAGTGTCGCAGAATTCCAGAAAATTTGCCAAGTAAGTGTTGGGATCCTCATCCTGCAAACCATCAAACTGAACAAATTACTGTATCATTGGAACTGTGTTCGGTTTCAGTTCAAAATTATTTGCAGCAATAGCAGGCCTAACTATACTTGACTTGGTTCCTGCTAAATTAGGTTTAGCATAATCATACATAGTACGAGGAGCAGGATTCTGATTTACTAGATCAGCAGCAATCGAAGGAGGTACCGAATTTTCCTAAATTTCAGCCATCTCCTCAGTTGTATTTGGAATATTGTCCTCTTGCTCTCCCTCTGTGTATCTTAGACTTTGCCTTATTTCTCGTCAGTTTTTGCGAGCTGTGCGATCGATTTCTTCGTCAAAAAATAATGGTCCCGACGGGTTTCTTCTAGTCATAAACTATAAGAACATGCTAGAAGAAAGAAAAAGAAAATTTAGTAACAAAAACTAAACAAAAATTTAAATTGCAGTAAAAGTAAATGGCTAAAGAAATAAAAATCAAGTGTTCCTAATATCTTAGTTCCCCGAAAACGGTGCCAAAAACTTAATCGTGATTTTTCGTGATAAGTTTTATAAATTTATAATTAATCGTTCCTGAAACTAACTATTATCACGACATAGGCAAGTGTACCTATCGAACAGTAGTATAGCTTTAGCAAGACTGGATTGTCGAACCCAAATGAACTAAAAGTACTAGTATTAACTGTCTTTTTATTATCTAGCCTAAATATAAAAGGGTTTGTTTTAATTAACTAATTAACTAATCTAAGAAATCACAGAAAATAGTAGTGGGGAATTACTTTTGGAAAAACGATTGATTTAAGACAATACCAAAGGAAAAATCCACCTAGACTTCACTTGTTATTTTGACTCCGAATCAGACGATTTATTCATTTAACCTGTTCCGTAGAAATCCCTGAGTTATGTTATTATCCCTATTCAAGACTAATAACGTCTAACCCTAAGTTGAATAATTGAAATCTCTTTCTAATTAACACCCTAAGGTTGCATTAACTCGATCTATCGATCCCCTTATTAGGTTTCACCCTAATCCGGTAAAATCTTGTCACCCTATCTCTAGGCGTGTAATCAACTCCGCTTAATTATGGCAAAGTTACTCTTACACAAGGACTATTCATCCTCCAAATAAGAGAATTAACTTGAATCAATATCCTGAAATACCGAAATAAGAATTAAAAGCACATAATTAAGAACAAGTTAAATATTTATCATACAATTCAGAAAATAATTACAAGATTCATCTTAGGTTTCATTCCCCTTAGGTATTTAAAGGTTTTAGTTCATAACTAAATAGGAAAACATCTTAAAAGAATAATGAATACAAAACATAAAGAAAACCCAAAACTCCTGAAGGGAAATTGAGGAGAGATCTTCAGTCTTGATGATGAATTCGACTTCTGAGATAGATCAATTGGCTTTCTTTGATTAATTCCTTACCCCCTACTCTTCGTCTCCCTTTTAGTCCTCCTCTAGGGTGTTTAAATTGGCTTTAGAATGCCTAAAATCCCTCAAACTTGCTCTTTTCCGAATAGAACTTAACTAGGGCTCGGAAGGGACACGCCTGTGTGCAATTACTTCAGGCGTGGTTAAGGCTGAGAGATCAACACGCCCATGCTGAGGTTGTTTTAGGCCGTGTTCGAGCCTGTTAGAATGGGACGGGTGTGTGTTCTGCCCGTGTGAGGAAGTCCAAGCCGTGTTGTTTTCCCACGTCGGCCCATTTTCTCTATTTTTGGCCTATTTCTTGTTCTTTTCGCTCTCCTATGCTCACCTAAGTATAAAACATGAAATTAAAAGATTAGGAGCATCAAATTCACCAAATCTAAGAAGAAATCATTCATAAATATGTTAAGTATGGGATAAAAATATGTATAAATTACGGTTTATCACTTAGTAAGCTCATATGAAATAAACTCGATATAATCATATACACATAATTCAACAAGTGATTATAGATACATGAATTCGCATCAACTAACAAACCTTTCAGTTACTCATTTACAAAACTATATACTTTCATCATTATTTCTTCGATTCAACGCTAATATGTTTTATGCACATACCTGTACCATCTTGTATGTAACATCCCGAAATAGGGCCTAGTCGGAACAGTGGTTTCGGGACCATAAATCTGACGTTGAAATATTTGTCTTATGATTTTTATGAGGTCAAGAATATGAGAATATGCATGTGTTAAAGTTTCATGAAGGAATTCTATGTAAGGTGTCCAATTGGAAAGTAAGGACCAAATCGAATAAATTTCAAAACTTGGATTCTAGAACCAATTTGTATGAAATTTCTTTAGATTATTAATTAGAAGGTCTTAAAGAGCAACTTGCCCAATTTCTAACTTTTTGGACAAAAATGGACATGTATGGATAAAATTAGAAAGAAAAGGCTTAAGGGCATTTTGGTTATTTGGGTAATTAATGAAATAAAATGGGAAAATGAAGGAAACAATTAGCCATTATTCTCCCTCATCCAGCCGAATTTCTCAAGCCCTACATAGCTAGGATTTTCAACATTTTCAAGCTCAATAGTAAGTGCTCCCAAGCCCCGTTTTTAATATTCTTGTATTTTTGAAATCCCGATAGCTTACTCTCTCCATTTCTACCAATATTGAGAGTTAGGGTTCATGTTTGCAAAGTGACCCATGTGTGACATGTTTATTCTTTGATGTTTTATGGAGGAATATGAAAGTTGGATCTGTGTTATGTAACTGCCCGATTTAGACCCTAATCTGAATGGTGGTTTCGAAACCACGAATCCGAGTCAGAAAAATATTTAAAAATTAGTTTCTATATTTATTTTGTGTGAATTTATGTCTATGAAATTTTCGTGATTTAATTTTGTCGTTTAGGTACCCGATTAAATAAAAGAACTTAATAGCATAAAATGAAAATTTAGTGGTTATTTCTAAAAGGGACTAATTTGTTAATGGCTTTCCAGATTGAAGCTTTAAAGTTGTAATTGAGTCATAATTAATATGAGTGGACGGTAAAGACATTAAACTATGTGAAAGTATAAATTTATAATAAAGGTTAAAAAAAAACATGATATAATATAACATATTATAATATAGTTAAAATATCATTTGTTCATTATCTTCTTCATTGCTGTAACATAACAAAAAAAAAGAGAAAGAAAAAACAAAGCTAGGGTTTGGCCATTTCTAAGCTCAATCAAGGTATATGTTTAGCTCGGTTTTTTATAATTTCTACGTTTTTGATATCGTTGCTTTCAGTACTACAAAACCCATGCTTTAATTTTTGATTTTGATGAATATTTTGAGTTGTGCCATTGTTGAGAGCTTGTGATTTTTGTTTTTTGATGATGAAATATGAAAGATATGTTTTAGATTAACATGTTTTGTATTAGAGTTTTTGATGATTTTGAGTAATCAGGACTAAATTGAAAAAATAATAATTTGAGGGACTAAAATGTGAAATAAATGAAATATATGGACTTGTATAAGCATGGGTAAAATTCGGTCCAACATGGGTATAGGGAAATTTTGCATATTTTGTGTTTTGTGCAATAGAGACTAAATTGTAAAAATTATAAATGTCAGGGGTAAAATGGTAATTTTCCCATTTATGTGTTTTTGGATTAAATTGAATGAAAATATGTTTGAATGAGCTTAATTTTAATATGTTTACATCAAGAACTAAAGAAATCAGATTTGGATCGGGGAAAAACGAAAGTCGTCGACTAGCTGCCCTATTCCGTTTACAGCGTCCGAGGTAAGTTTATAAGCAAATAGACGTGTTTAATTATAGTTAAATGCTAAATATATATGCTTGTATTCAAAGTATGAATTTATATATGCTATTGCCAAATGTGTATAAGCTTGGTAACCATGTTCGAGCATTCGTTTCGGCCGAGTTACGACGTCTGAAGGCCCCGTATGAAACTTAGGAATAGCTAGGATACATATGTCATGACATAAGATTCCGATATATGTGTGCGAGTAAGACCATGGCATCGATATGTGATTTTGATATATGCGTACGAGTAAGACCCTATCTGGTACAGTGGCATCGTTATGTGACTACATGTAAGACCACGTCTGGGACGTTGGCATTATACGATTTATGTGATTATTCGAGTGTCCTACCCAATTCTGAATGGTTCATCGGGCAACGATTAATTGTGAATAAATACGAAATATAAGCTGAAAGGCTAAGTATGAAATAGTCTATTATCTAGTGAAATAAGGTAAGTAAGCTGTATTATGTATGTTACATGTTGTGTATGAAATTAATAATGAATATGTGCGAATATGGTATCTGAATTCGGTCTTATAGATAAGTAACTTAAGTTTTGATCGCGTGATTCGTAACAAGTAATAAATATTTATAATAAAGATCAAACCTAGACTAACTATTATCATGACGAAAAGGCAAGCGCACCTATAGAACAATAGTATAGTAATGGCAAGACCGGCATATCGTACCCAAGGGAACCAAAAGTACTAGTAATAACTATCTTTTTATTATCTATCCTAGGAATAAAAGGGTTTGTTTATTAAACTAATTATCTAAACTAATTAACTAATTTAATTAAAGCGAAGAGAAAATTTGGAAAAAGACTTGAAGAGAAGCAATTGATAAGGACGACACCCAAGGAGGAATCCACCAAGATTTCACTTGTTATCTGACTCTGAACCAGATGATTTATTCACTTGACTTGATCCGTGAGACTCCCTAACCTACATTATCATCTCTTTTGAGACTAATAACGCCTAACCCTCAGTTGAATTAATTGAAATCTCTTTCTAATTAAAACCCCTAAGGAAGAAGTAAATCGATCTATGGACTCCCATATTAGGTTTCACCCTAATCTGGCAAAATCTCGTAACCCTATCTCTAGGCGTTCAATCAACTCCGCTTAATTATGCCAAATCTACTCTTAGGCAGGGTCTATTCCTCCTCTGCATAAGCACAGTAAATCATGAGTCAATACCCGGAATATTAACTCAAGCATTAGAAACACATAATTAAGAAAAAATCATGTATTTATTGTATAGTTCAGATAATAATAACAAGATCCATCTTAGGTATCTAAGGGGTTTAGTTCATAATGAAATAAGAGTACATCTCAAAAGTATAAAAATAACAAAACATGAAGAAAACTCTAAAACTCCTGAAGGGATTCTGAGAGAGATCTTCAGTCTTGGAGTAGCTTCGTCTATTGGGATGGATCGTCTGGCTTCCTTCAAGTAATTCCTGGCATGTGGTTCTGTGTTCCAGAAAAGTTCTGGAAGAGACCCCGGAAAAGCCCCTCCTAGTAGGTCATACTTAGGGTGTTTATATAGGCTTTGGATTGGCTTTCTTCTTCCCTAAGTATCCTTTTTCTGTGTAAAACACAACTCTTTGAAAAAGGGGCACGCCTATGTGCCACGGCCGTGTGACGTGTTTGCCAGGCCGTGTTCGTTCCGGTAAATTTCACACGGCCGTGTGGGTCAATTGCTAGGCCGTGTGAATTGTGAAATCCTTGAACGACACCCTCGACAGACACGGTCGTGTGAGCAACCCGTGTGGCAAGGCTTAGGCCGTGTGATCTTCTTGATTTGGTCTTTTTTGTCTCTTTTAAGCTCATTTTTGGCTCCTTTTGACTCTTGGTGCTCTCCTGAGTACAAAACATGAAATAACTAGATTAAGAGCACCAAAATCCACAAATCTAATAGTAAATATCCATAAATATGCTAAGTATTTGGGGTAAAATATGTATAATTTAGCGTTTATCAAGTTTTATTAAAGTTCTTTTTAACTATGTGTATATACATATGTGTGACTGTGTATATTCGGCCAAATAAGAAATATGTGTGCAAAATATTATTTTATGATTCTTGAGCTTATTTATATGTATAAATGTATGTGTGATTATATAGTGATATTTTGGCTTGTAAGTTGGATGGCATTTGATTAATTAATTTAGGTGAGCATTCGGCTAGGTGAAATGGTGCATGGAAATGTATTATTTTACCTCATTTGTAGGTATAAGGTTAAGCATTGATAATGATAATTTTATTTGGTTATCTTATTATTAAATTGTTTATTTGCTTATGACTTACTAAGCTGTGATAGCTTACCCTGTGTGTTATATTACTCTGTTTTATAGATTTTGGATTTAAGTTACAAGCTTGGGGATTGTCAGGAAAGTTTTTCACACTATCCACTACTTCGGTATTAAAATAGTTAAACTCAAATTATGGCATGTAAAGGTCGGAACATACTTTGAAATAATGGATTTTGGTTATGTAAATCTAAAGCCATGCGAAAATGGCTTAATTCCAAAGTTTGGTATGGTTATGTTTTGGTTATGGTCTAATCTGTTCCGGTTATAATGTTATATATTATGTTATGCATGGTATATGTGTTTAGTGATGCAATTATTAGAAATGGTTTGATAAAGGTCATGATATATATATATATATTTTTTATACAAGCATGTTAGTTAGTTCGGATAAATTTTGGACAACTAGAAATAAGATATGATATTAATAGTTGTGCTTGATACATGATTGTGTGTGAATGAGATTAAGGTAATAGCATTCGGTCACGTGATGTACAGCATGAATAATATATTTATAAGTTATATGTGATTCTGCACTTAAGGAAAATATATATATATATATTAGATTGTTTGAGATTTTTAAATGAATTATATGTTAATAGATAAAAATATTTGCTATAAAAAGATTGGCGTAATGACAATGGATAAGTATACTTAAGTAATTGAAAGTGGTTTGTCTGATGTGAGTTTATATGTCTATACGAGTCTAGGGACTGAATCGTAAAAATGTGAAAGGTTAGAGGCAAAATGATCATTTTGCCCGGGGGTGAAATTTAAACTCGAAAGGAATAATGTGAGGTATTAATGATTTATTTTTATTGTTATAGACCCCAAGGAACAAATTCTGGAGGTCGATCGAGGAAAACGAAAAGTTTCAAAATAACCGAAACGCGAAATCGAAATGAGTACTAGGTAAGTTCGAATAACTTAAGTAAACTCATAATATGCCTAAATGCATGTTTTATGAATGAGTGATAATTATATGTAATGATGGCATGAAAATCCTTGAAATGTGTTAATAATAATGATATGATAATAAATGCCCTGGTTGAGGTTAAACGAGAATTTTGATGGGGAAACCATGGTTTATATGTGACTTGAGATCCTGCATGTGTTACAGAAAGGATTTAGCCCGGACGGGTATTCCGTTGATCTCAAATATAGAAAGGATCTAGCCCGAACGGGTGTTCCTTGAGTGATCGAGCCTCCCGAAGAATACGTGTGCATTAAGGTTTAACTCGAACGGGTAATCCGATTAGGGTCTAAATTTAGCCTGGATCGATAATTCAGATCTGAGCTCATGAAGGGCATTTGTCGCTCTATGGGATTTAGCCTAGACTGGTAATCCCGACTTCACCCTATGAGTTTACATTACGGGGGATTTAGCTTGGACTGATAATCCCGCTTTAAGATGTGAGGTTCGTGAGAGTGCATACATGAGATGATCGCTCTTATGATTTGACGGTAAATGGATAATCCATCGAGATTTCCAAGAAACTCAATGGGATTAACATGAGATATAAAAATGAAAATGTTAAACGATGAGCTCATCTAAGGCAAATTACATGGTGTATTGTTATGAGACTAACTTGTTGATTGAGTGCATGTGCTAGGGAAACCATTTCAAGCTTGTTGGTTTTATTTCCTAATATGGTTGTATGCTAATTAATCAGTAAGTTTACGTTCCAATTATTCAGGCTTACTAAGCATGTAAATGTTTACCCCTCCTTTTTTCCTGTCTTACAGAGCTTGAGGACTCGTAGGGATTAGAAAATGATCGGAGATTCAACACACTATCATCTTGTCCAGCTTTGGTATATAGATACTTATACTTTGTTCAATGACAAGTATAGGGCTTTTGTTTTTTTTTTATATGTGTCATTTGATTTGCCAATATGAAGGCTTGTAAAGATATACATATTCACTTGTATATGGCCAAGGGAATTGGCTCATTTTGATGTAGGTTATGACCTACAAATTTATGCATGCTTATGTTCAATTGTTCTAGTAAGGATGAAATATGGTATATCTCATTTAGACACATGTAATGTGACTAAATCACATGGGATGACTAGGCCACAATTGGCAATGAGTTATAATAATGAGCCAATCTTAAAAGTGTTATAAGGCATAGAAATCCTTAATACAAAGGGATCAACCTAGCATGTGTAAAATCGATGAGATGAGGTTTACATGCAATGAGGTTTATCAAGGCCATGTTAATTATCATTGGAGTTTATAACTGAGAATAGATGTTAGAGGGTGACCAAAGGATTGGAAAATAGCCTAATAAGGTCCACACGGGTAGACACACGAGTGTGTGTCTCGACCGTGTGTGACACACGGATTGCCCCATGGGCGTGTGGTATGGTCGTGTGTCCCCTGCACCTAAATAATTTAAGCCAGAATGCATGGTAGTAAACACATGGGTAGAGACACGGCCATGTGTCTCAACCGTGTGGAGGGCACGGCCTAGCGCACGGGTGTGTGTCTTGGCCGTGCGGCCCTAAATGCATGCTAACGTCATAAACAGAATGTCCAGGTTTTTGGACACAGGCGACCACACAGGCGTGTCTAGGCCATGTGAAGGACACGAGCCAGGGACACGAGCTTGTGCTTGGCCATGTGAAAACCCCTGTAGGTTTTAAATAGTAGATAAATTCAATTAATTCCACACGGGTAGGGGACATGGGCGTGTCCAAAAGCATACGGACATGTGCATCGCCTCCACACCGGCGTATGAGGCATAAATTAGAAAATTTTTCCACGAACTTTTGCATGTTCTCAGTT
The DNA here is from genome assembly GCA_025698475.1 of Gossypium anomalum. NCBI lineage: Eukaryota > Viridiplantae > Streptophyta > Magnoliopsida > Malvales > Malvaceae > Gossypium > Gossypium anomalum. Next base: position 31,423,520 of record CM046963.1, on the reverse strand, counting down.
TAGTCCCAGTCCTTTCTCAATATATGTTTTAGGTCTCATAGGCCCTTAATAGGGACATTAAGATGTCATTTGATTGGTTTTAAATTGAAATAAAGTTTTATAAGCCGTATTTCCCAAAAGTGTTCGAGTACAAGTCTGGTAATGCCTCGTACTTGGTCTCGGTCTCGGGTACGGGTAAGGAGTGTTACATTTAGTGGTATCAGAGCTACGGTTTAGTCTATTCTAGGACTACCGTAGAGTGTATCGAGTTTAACTATACATGGCATTATACAAACGTTGATAGTGTGATATCTCCTAACTATTTAATTGTCTTTGAATATAGTAAATGTCTTCTAATGAAGCACAAGATGAGTCCGAGGGAGCCGAGAGCCATGCTTCAGCTTTCGTACAACGAGCTGTTTCTAGTAGTATAAGAATTATGTTTGAAGGCTGGGAAGAGGCCAAAGCCGCCTTCTTTGACATGATGGACGAGTGGTTTGGGGATTATTTGAGAAATCGTCCTAATATACCCCGACCTCCCTCGCCCTCTAACCAACTTGATGAGGAATTGCCACAAGATATGGCACCGATAAGAATTGGTAAAGCCCAGTAGACAAGCTTAGAAAGTATAGGGCTGAAGAATTTAAGCTTAAGATTGATGATGATGCTGAACGAGCCAAATTCTGGCTCGGGAATACTACACGAGTATTGGACGAATTATCGTGCACACCTGAGGAGTGTTTAAAGTGTGTCGTGTCTCTCCTGAAAGATACTGCATACCATTGGTGGAAGACTATATTTTTAATGGTGCCAAAGGAAAGCATCACTTGGGAGTTCTTCCAAGCAGAGTTTAAGAAGAAATACATCAGTCAAAGGTTCTTAGGCTCAAAGCAAAAGGAGTTCCTGGAACTCAAATAAGGAAGTAAGACTGTAGCGAAATACAAAAGGGAATTTGTAAGACTAAGTTACTATGTGACTAAATGGGTTCAAACAGAGTCAGAAATGTGTAAACGCTTTGAGGAAGGTCTAAATGAGGAAATCAAGCTATTGATTGGGATCCTTGAGATACGAGAGTTTGCTGCATTAGCTGATCGGGCCAAGAAGGCCGAGGAGCTCAATAATGAAAGGAAGCAAGCTAAGAAAGAAGCTCGAGTTTCAAGCAAGAGATCTAGTGGTAAGACGCCCTCATTTCCCACAAAGAAATCAATGAGCGAACATGAACACTCCACTTCATCGGTAGGATATTCAGGTAGAGCGAGAAGCTCCAAACGACGTAACTAGAAGTCTTCTTCCCTGATGGTGACTAGTGTGGGGAGTGTAGATGATCCAAAGCCAAAGTGTAAAAGCTGCAATAAATTTCACTTTGGAAAGTGCCGAATGAAGAATTGTGCGTGCTTTAGATGTGGTTCTCTTGACCACTTCCTTAGAGACTACCCAGAGCGAACTGATAAAGAGGTGGAAGTAGCCTCGAAATTGAGTACTCCTATTCCACGAGTTAGACCATTGAGATATCATGGGACTGCTAATGGCAGTTGAGTTACGGCTAAAGACACTGCAAAATTAGAGGCTCAGGCCCCGACAAGAATGTATGCAATACACGTTCAAGAGGAAGCCTCTGCTCTTAACGTCATCATGGGTATCCTTTCTCTTTTTAATACTTGTGTTGTTGCCTTAATTAATTCGGGATTGACGCATTCATACATTTGCATGAGATTGGTGTCTAGTATGAACATATCCATTAAACCTACAGAATTTATAATCAAAGTGTCTAGTATGAACATATCCATTAAACCTACAGAATTTATAATCAGAGTGTCGAACCCATTAGGCAAGTCAGTCCTGGTTGATAAAGTCTGTAAGCATTGTCCTTTCATGATTCACAGTTATTGCTTTCCGGCTAACCTTATGTTATTACCATTTGATGAGTTTGATGTAACACTTGGTATGGATTGGTTAGCCCTGCATGATGTAATTGTAAACTGCAGGATAGTTAGATTCTACAGGTTGATTCAAGAGAATTGGGTGCACCCCTGGTTGTAATTACCTCAATGATGGCTCAGCGATATGTGAGAAAAGGGTATGAAGCTTACCTTGCTTTTGTACTGAACACTAAAGAAATAGAGTTAAAGATTGAGTCCGTACCAATAGTATGTGAATATTCAGACGTGTTCTCAGAGAAATTATCCGGATTACCTCCTGATAGAGAGATAAAGTTTGGTATTGAACTGGTGCCAGGAACAGCTCCTATTTCTATTGCTCTGTACAGGATGGCACCAACCGAGTTGAAAGAGTTAAAAGCACAGTTGCAAGAACTGACAGATAAAGGTTTTACAAGGCCAAGTTTTTCGCCTTGGGGTGCTCCCGTATTATTTGTAAAGAAGAAAGATGGTACGATGAGGCTATGTATAGATTATCAGTAACTGAATAAGGTAACTATCAAGAATAAGTATCCTTTGCCAAGGATTGGCGATTTGTTCAACCAGTTGAGGGGAGCCACTGTATTCTCTATGATAGACTTGAGATCCGGCTACTACCAGTTGCGAGTTAAGGAATCAAATGTGCCTAAGACAACTTTCAAAATGAGGTATGACCACTATGAATTCCTTGTCATGCCATTTGGGTTGACGAATGCACCAGTTGTATTTATGGACCTAATGAATAGGATATTTCGGCCATACTTGGACAAGTTTATCGTTATGTTCATTGATGACATTTTGATTTATTCCAAGGATGAGACAGAGCATGTGAAGCATATGAGCATTGTGTTGCAGACTTTACGGGAAAAATAATTGTATGCTAAGTTTAGCAAGAGTGAGTTTTGACTCCAAGAAGTAGGGTTTTTAGGTTATATTGTTTCAAGTGAAGGCATCTGAGTTGATCCAAGTAAGATATCTGCCATTGTTAAATGGAAAGCACCTAAAAATGTAACTGAGTTAGAAGCTTTTTGGGCTTAGTCGGTTACTGCCGAAGATTTATGAAAGGATTCTCCGTGATAGCGACTCCAATGACAAGGTTGCTACAGAAAGATGTTAAGTTTGAATGGACGGAAAAGTGTCAGCAGAGTTTCAAAAAGTTGAAGACATTGCTAACTAAAGCTCCAGTTCTAGCATTACCAGAGTCGAGAAAAAGGTTTGTGGTTTACAGTGATGCATCCTTAAATGGACTGGGTTGTATGCTTATACAAGATGGCAAGGTGATAGCCTATGCTTTGCGGCAGTTGAAGCCACACGAGAAGAATTATCTAACGTATGACTTAGAGCTTGCCGCTATTATTTTTGCCTTGAAAATTTGGAGGGATTATTTATTTGGTGAGACTTGTCGTATATTCACAGGCCACAAGAGTTTGAAGTATTTGATGACTCAAAAAGAATTGAACCTGAGACAGTGGAGATGATTAGAATTAATTAAAGATTATGAGCTGATCATCGAATACCACCCGGGAAAGTCGAATGTGGTTTCTGACGCGCTAAGCAGAAAATCTTTGTTTGCATTGAGGGCCATAAATGCTCAATTGACATTGGTTGATGATGGTTCGGTCTTGGCTGAGTTAAGGGCTAGGCTGACATTTCTTTAGGAAATTTCTGATGCTCAGACTAATGATAGTGACCTTCAAGCTAAAAGAACTCGATGTGAGTCGGGCATTGAATTAGATTTTCAGATTAGTCCTGATGAATGTTTGATGTTCAGAAATAGAATTTGCATACCGAGGAATGATGAAATTATTCGGAGGATTTTGCAAGAAGCACATGATAGCCATTTTTCTATTCATCTGGGAAGTACCAAGATGTATAATGATTTGAAGAAATTATATTGGTGGAACGACATGAAAAGAGATATCTCCGAATTTGTGACGAAATGATTGATATGTCAGCAAGTCAAAGCTAAACATCAAGTACCTTCAGGTTTGTAACAACCTGTGATGGTTCCTAAATGAAAGTGGGACAAAATTTCTATGGACTTCGTGACAGGATTACCATTGATCCCTAAAAAGAATGATGCTATATGGGTTGTGGTGGATAAGTTGACGAAGTCGGCTTATTTTATCTCGGTGAGGACAGATTACTCTCTTAAAAGATTGGCCGACTTATAAATATATGAGATTGTGAGATTGCATGGGGTACCACTATCGATTATTTCAGACAGAGACCCGATATTCTGTAACACCCCAAACCCAGCCTAGAAGATATGACCGAATCTGGCGTGTCACATTGAAGCGTTATTAGAAAATTCATGTTTTATCTAAAGTCTTTCTTAGTTTTTAAAGAATAACTTCGTAACAAATTAAAGTGAATGGAAGCTGTGCACCAGGTAGGATGCCAGAAAAGAGGAGGTGAGTCAATTAGACTGCTTAAGTACCCAGCTCTCCGCAGATCCAATCCTAAACATGCACACAACCATTGCCACACTTTAACTGAGTGATTGTTCATGGAAAACCAATTCATTTAAAACCATTTGAAAAGGTTATTAATTTTGAAAACGTTTTCGTTGCGGAAGCTTTTCTTTGTTATCGTGATATTTTGAAATCAAGTAACCTCTTTAAAATGCACCCAAAAGCTATTCAATTTCAAACAATTAAAACAATATCATATCTAAGCTAACAAAGCATACTAAAAATAATTAAAAATAATTAAAGCAGCCTTATTACAAATTAAAAACCCGAAAATATAAAGGAAATAATCTAAAATAATAGTGAAGGTATAAATGCTTATTTTAAACAGTCTACATGGCCACTCTGAATCCCTCCAACTCCAATTCCACCGATCTAAGGCTCACCTGCAAAGATGGGAATAAGGGGGTGAGTTTGGAAAACTCAGTGGGTAAAGTAAACCCAACTAGAGCCTAAATCAATTCAATCTTTACTAGGCCTAAGCCCTATCCAGAAATAGAATTAACTGGGCCTTAGCCCTATTCAGAAATAAGTGTGGCCCTTAAGCCCATTACAGTTACAGAACATATATTATGCATATATGCGGAAACCCAACCCATATCCATCTGTATCAACCCTCGTACCAACCTTTCACCATGTAGGGAGACTACTTGACCCACCTATCTGCTACACGCCACAGAATTTGCAGCATGGCTACCAGAACGGAACTTGTGACAGAGTCACCAAATACAGATATTGTGGCAGAGCCACCAGAACAGATATTTATGGCATAGCCACCAGAACGCTTCATCCATCAATATAACCCATATCCCATGCAACAGATATACATGTCATGGCATACAACATACAGAATCAGAATATCATGCATTTCAGTCAAAATTAACCCTAGGGGTATAACGGTCATTTTGCACCTAGGGGTATAATGGTAATTTTTATACTTAGGGTTATTCTAGTAAACTTACTATTTTAGGGTTTTCATGCATATTACAGCCATTAACGCATTAACAGAAACACTTTCCGAGTATTTTTACCGAATTGGGCCTATTGGCCCATCAACCCAATTTCGGCCCATTAAGCCCAAATATACCGAAGTGCACGAAATTGCGTACTCTGCAATCTTAATGCTTGAGATTACCAAGATTAACAAACAAACTATCTCACGAGCGCTTGCACGCTCGCAAGTTCACAACATACTGACTTTTCGACATTTTGACTTTTTGGCTTTTGCCGATCTAGTCTATAAGTGGGTGTCGTTTACACACCTATTTTTTGACAAAACGTTGATGAGTTCCACAAACGAGTTGCCTACAATCAGTTACTAACACGTTAAACTATGAATCCATAACAACTTATATACAAATCCCCTTACCAATAATCGACCATTAACACCTTAGGCACTAAAGTTCTTACCTTTGCTGGAATATGGACTAGATCTAAATCTAATCATTCCAATTATCCAAGCCCTCGATCAGTAGCCTTTAATCCACACTAGAGCAAAACAAATCAAATAACACCACTAAACCCTTTTAGTTTAGTCGACAGGCACCCTTTGCATATAGGGGTTTTCGGCTTTTCTTTAAATTACCAATTAATGGATAGAGAAGGGATTCTGAGAACTTACCAAAGATTTACTTGCCAAAAGTTTTCCCAAGTACCTTCTTATTCCAGATTTTTTGTAGATCAAATCCCCAAAATACAAGGAGAGAACAGATCTAGATGTCCACCGAGTTAGCCTTCAAAGCCCTTCGTTGTACGCCCCCTTGTCCACACTATACCGTTATGACACTACTCCCGATCTATTGTAGATCCAACCACCACATAAGAAGGGAAAAATATAATCAAGGATTCGGCTTCTGCAGTACCTCAGTGTAAACAAGTTTCAGTTTTGAAAGAAAGGATGAGAGGTTCGGCTTTAATGGAGATTCGGCTAACCAATTTTGTTAAGGGTTTATGAGGGAAAAGAAGAAGAGAAATATGGAGGATTTAGGTTCGGCTAAGGTGATTGAATGGGAAAGGTTTTTTTTCTTTATGATTGGTGAAGCAAAGAAGATGGGAAGATGACGATAAAAAAAAGGGGGAGGAATGGGTTAATGGCTTCGGCTTGAAGAACTAAGAGAGCAAGAGAATGAAAGAAGAGAAAATGAGCAAAAAGAACAAAAATATAAATTTGAAATAAAACAAAACAAGAAGCGATTGAAAGGGAAACAAGATCGGCCAAATTAAAATACCCCAACTAACCCAAAAAGAAAAAAAAGAATCATAAAGGCCAAAATAAACGGCACTTATTTGCTATGGCCGAATGAGTGCATTTCGGCATAGGAATTCTTCCTAAATTCCAATTCCATGAATTGCTCGATTTTTGGCCAAATTCGAAGTTCGAATTTTATTCAAACTCCTAATCGATTAGCAGCACCTTTATCCACTCCTTGCGCCGCTTCAGCACGCTGCTAAGAGTCCTGATCAGACCCCAGCTCCTTCCCCACGCGTGCAACAAAAACCCGACCTTCCGTGCGCGAGGTGAGGCTCGAACCCCAGACCTCAGTCTGCCCTTGCGTCCTTACGCCTTCACCCGTGCTACTGGCCACTACACCACGCTTCTCCCTTTACTAATATAGGGTCATAATTAATCTTAATCTATTCCTACTGAAGCCTCGATTACTTGTGAAATAAAAAGGAAATTTTACCTGCTATACATCTTAAACCTGCAACCCTCTAAACACACACACACGCTGCTTGCCACTGCACCGAAGATCCTTTCATGACATAATCCTCTCACAATTAATTTATAACCCTTACCTACTTCAGTTCTGGCCTGCTTTAATAAAAGGAAAAATAAAACAGAATTCGCTTTCCCCTAGAATCGAACCCACATCCTCCCGACATGCCTAACACGCTGCTGCCATTGCGCCACAGGTACTCCTTGTGCTGGATTATGTTCGCAACTCCTCTTAACCCCTATTTTAACCGTAACTTGAATACTAAAAAAAACAACCATTTGCACGCGCCGTGCCTTGAACCCACACACCTCCCACGCCCTCCTAGAGTGCTTAGGCACTGGGCCAGGAGCTCTTTTATGCCCAGTTTTTGCCCAACTTATTTTTAAGGCCTTATGCCCAAATTTCCTTAAGAGGCAAAATTTAAGAATTTTGCTAAAGCTATGGGCAGAACCCTGGACTTTTTTCCACACTATAAACCTTTCGTAATTTATTTAATTACTAAACTAAAATACTAAATAATAATAATAATTAAAACATCCAAATTATTCAGGCTGTCTTCTACCCGAACCCAGACTCAAGGACCAATACTTCTTAGGCCCAATTCGAGATTCTGGAAGAAGTTACAAGAAGCCTTGGGTACTAGGGTGAGTTTTGGTATAGCTTTTCACCCACAGACTGACGGTCAGTCTGAGCGGATGATTAGATTCTTGAGGATATGTTCGATGTTGTATCCTCAAATTTCAGGGTAGTTGGGAAAAATACTTGCCATTGGTAGAGTTCGCTTACAGAAATAGTTTTTAAACGAGTTTGAAGATGGCACCTTATGAGGCCTTGTATGGCAGAAAGTGTCAAACTCTATTGTATTAGACAGAACTCAAGGAGAATCAGATTCACGGAGTTGATCTAATCAAGGAAACTGAAGAAAAGGTTAAAGTGATATGTGACTGTTTAAAAGTGGCATCGAATAGGCAAAAGTCATATACTGATCTGAAAAGAAAAGAGATCGAATTTCAAGTTGAAGGTAAAGTATTCTTGAAAGTATCTCCATGGAAAAAAGTATTGAGATTTGGTCGGAAAGGCAAACTGAGTGCACGATTTATCGGACCATACAAGATCACTGAAAGAGTTGGACCATTAGCCTATCGTTTGGCATTGCCACTAGAACTGGAAAAGATTCACAACGTCTTTCATGTATCTATGTTAAGGAGATATCAATCAGATCCCTTTCATGTGATTTCACCGACGGCGATTGAAATTAGATCGAACATGACTTATGGTGAGGAACTGGTCAAGATTTTGACTCGTGAGGTTAAACAGCTGAGAAATAAAGACGTGGCTTTAGTAAAAGTCTTATGGCATCGACATGGTGTGGAAGAGGCTACATGGGAGCCGAAAGAAACCATGAGAAGCCAATATCAAAACCTATTTACTGGTAAGACTTTCGAGGACGAAAGTCCCTAAGGGGGGAGAAAATGTAACATCCCGAAATAGGGCCTAGTCGGAACAATGGTTTTGGGAGCACAAATACAGCTTTGAAAATTTTTTTTATGATTATTATGAGGCCTAGAATATGAGAATATGCACGTGTTAAAGTTTCATCAAGAAATTCTATGAGTAAGGTGTCCAATTGGAAAGTAAGGACCAAATCGAATAAATTTCAAAACATTGATTCTAGAAGCAATTTGTATGAAATTGCTTTAGATTGTTAATTAGAAGGTCTTAAAGAGCAATTTTCCCAATTTCTAAGTTTTTGGACAAAAATGGGCATGTATGGATAAAATTAGAAAGAAAGGGCTTAAGGGCATTTTGGTCGTTTGGCTAATTAAAGAAATAAAATGGGAAAATGAAGGCAAAAATCAGCCATTCTTCTCCCTCATCCAGCCGAATTTCACAAGCCCACCATAGCTTGGGGTTTCAACATTTTCAAGCTCAATAGTAAGTGCTCCCAAGCCCCATTTTTAATGTTATTTGTATTTTTGAAATCCCGGTAGCTTACTCTCTCCATTTCTACCCATATTTTGAGTTAGGGTTCATGTTTGCAAAGTGACCCATGTGTGACATGTTTATTCTTTGATGTTTTATGGAGGAATACGAAAGTTGGATGTGTGTTAAACATCTTTGGCTAGGTGATTTTCATGAAAAACCCCTAAAGGGACCTTTTTGCAAAAGGTGTAAATTATGTGGTAGAAATGTGAAATAATGGAAAAATGTGGGCTACCGTAAGAGGAAAGAACATTCGGGTAGGCTTGGGTTAGGTAGAAATTGCATGCATTTCATTATACGAGTCTAGGGACTAAATCGTAAAAATGTGAAAGGTTAGGGGCAAAATGGTCATTTTGTCTGGGGTTGAAATTTAGACTCGAAAGAAATAATGTGAGGCATTAATGATTCATTTTTATTATTATAGATCCCGAGGAACAAATTCTGGAGGTCAGTCGAGGAAAACGAAAGGTTTCGGAATAACTGAAACGCGAAACCAAAACGAGTACCAGGTAAGTTCGAATAACTTCAGTAAACTCATAATATGCCTAAATGCATGTTTTATGAATGAGTGGTAATTATATGTAATGATGGCATGAAAATCTTTGAAATGTGTTAATAATAATGATATGATAATAAATGCCTCGGTTGAGGTTAAACGAGAATTTCGATGGGTAAACCATGGTTTATATGTGACTTGAGATCCTGCATGTGTTGTAGGAAGGATTTATCCCAGACGAGTAATCCGTTCATCTCAAATATAGAAAGGATATAGCCCGAACGGGTGTTCCTTGAGTGATCGAGCCTCCCGAAGAATAGGTATGCATTAAGGATTTAACCTGGACGGGTAATCCGATTAGGGTCTGAATTTAGCCTGGACTTGTAATTCAGATCCAAGCTTATTAAGGGTGTTTTTCACTATACAGGATTTAGCCTAGACTAGTAATCCCGACATCACCCTATGAGTTTACATTACGGGGGATTTAGCTTGGACTAATATTCCCGCCGTAAGATGTGAGGTTCGTGGGAGTGCATACATTAGATGATCGCTCTTATGATTTGACGATAAATGGATAATCCATCGAGATTTCCAAGAAACTCAACGGGATTAACATGAGATATAAAAATGAAAATGTTAAATGATGAGCTCATCTAAGGCAAATTACATGCTGTGTTGTTATGAGACTAACTTGTTGATTGAGTGCATGTGCTAGGGAAACCATTTCAAGCTTGTTGGTTTTATTGCCTAATATGGTTGTATGCTAATTAATCGGTAAGTTTACGTTCCAATTATTCGGGCTTACTAAGCATGTAAATGCTTACCCCTCCCTTTTTCCTGTCTTACAGAGCTCGAGGACTCGTAGGGATTAGAATACGGTCGGAGATTCAACACACTATCATCTTGTCCAGCTTCGGTATATAGATGCATTTACTTTGTTCAATGGAATGTATAAGGCTTTTGTTTATTTTGTTATATATGTCATTTGATTTGCCAATATGAAGGCTTGTAAAGGTATACATATTCACTTGTATATGGCCATGGGAATTGGCTCATTTTAATGTAGGTTATGACCTACAAATTTATGCATGCTTATGTTCAATTGTTCTAGTAAGGATGAAATATGGTATATCACATTTAGACAATGTAATGCGACTAAATCACATGGGATGACTAGGCCACATTTGGCAATGAGTTATAATAATGAGCCAATCTTAAAAGTGTTATAAGGCATAGAAATCCTTAATACAAAGGGATCAACCTAGCATGTGTAAAACTGATGAGATGAGGTTTACATACAATGAGGTTTATCAAGGCCATGTTAATTATCATTGGAGTTTATATGTGAGAATGGATGTTAAAGGGTGACCAAAGGCTTGGAAAATAGCCTAATAAGGTCCACACGAGAAGACACATGAGCATGTGTTTAGGCCGTGTGTGATACACAGATCGCCCCATGGGTGTGTGGTATGGCTGTGTGTCCCCTGCACCTAAATAATTTAAGTCAGAATGCATGGTAGTAAACACACGGGTAGAGACACGGCCGCGTGTCTCAACCGTGTGGAGGCATGGCATAGCACACAAGCGTGTGTCTTGGCCATGCGGCCCTAAATGCATGCTAACGTCATAGACAGAATGTCCAGGTTTTTGGACACGGGTGACCACACGGGCGTTTCTAGGCCGTGTGAAGGACACGGGCGTGTCCTTGGCCGTGTGAAAACCCATGTAGGTTTGAAATAGGAAATAAATTAAATTAATTCCACACGGGTAGGGGACACGGGCGTGTCCAAAAGCACACGAGCGTGTGCAATGCCTCTACATGGGCGTGTGAGGCAAAACTTAGAAAATTTTTCCACGAACTTTTGTAAGTTCTCGGTTTAGTCCCAGACGTTTCTCAATATATGCTTTGGGTCTTGTAGGCCCTTAATAGGGACATTAATATGTCGTTTGATTAGTTTTAAATTGAAATGAAATTTTATAACATGTATTTCCCAAAAGTGTTTGAGTACAAGTCTAGTAATGCCTTGTACCTCGTCTCGATCTCGGGCACGGGTAAGAGGTGTTACATCGTATCAATCTCATACACATTCTCGTCTTTCATTTACTCGTTAAACCATTCGGAATAAAAGTCAGATACTCAAGGGTTTCACACGAGAAGTACCTATACCATAGCCCGAAGCCAAATCAAGGTAACTTATCTCCGAAGTACTGATGTCATGGCCTGAAGCCAAATCAGCTGATAGTCATGGCCCGAAGCCAAACCGGTATATCTCGCACCTGAAGTGCTAATATCATAGCCCTAAGCCAACTCAATATATCCTCTAATGACATGTCATTAGTATCCTAAACTATTCCTAAGGTTCAACTGGGATTTCAAACACCAAATTATCATCGAGCCATTGTTGAACTTATCTGAAGTTTCGTATTCATAACTTATACAATATCAAAGCATTTAAAATTCACTTATAATGAAATTAATTACATATGAACTTACCACGAATGTGGAAACTACGAAATAAGTCGTTTAGTCGATAACTTTAGTTTTCCCCCGATCTAGATCTGAATTCTGCTTTTCTTGAACTAAATATATTCAAAATTAACTTATTTAATCATCTATTTCTTCAATTCAATCAAAAATATACATTTGAGCTATTTTACACATTAGCCCCTAAAGTTTCACATTTTTACAATTTAGTCCTTGTTACACAAAATCACAAATTTATACAAATTTCAAAACATCCATGCTTAGTCGAATTACCATTATACCCTTAATAGCCCATATTTTTTATATATTTCACATTTTAACCACTAAGTTTCAACATTTATCAATTTAATCCCTATTTTTTATTTTTACTAAAAATTACTTTGCAAAATATGTAAATCTAACAACAAGATTTCATATTTAATCATCAAACATCAAAGAACACATATTTTCATCAATGGTAACTTTCAAAATCTTTAAAAGTTTTGCAAAATAGTCCCTGGTCTAGCTAGTACTAGTTGCAACGATCACAAAAACATAGAAATCATTAAAAACGAGACAAAAACAAACTTACAATTGAACCTTGAAGTAGCCGAATGTTTCAAGCCCTAAAATGGCTTTTTTCCTCCTTCAAATTCAGCAATAAGCATGAAGATGAAGCAAATTTTGGCTTTGTTTTATTTTATTAACCTTTATTTATTAATTTACATTTTTAACCTTAATTAATAACCATCAAAACACTTTAATCTATATGTAACACCCCTTACCTGTGCCCGACGCCGGGACAAGATACAAGGCATTACTGGACTTAAACACAAACAAACATACAAAATTAGGTCATAAAATTGTGTTCAAATCAAATTCATTTATACCTATGCAAATTGTCCCTAATATGGGCCTACAAGGCTTAAAACGTACATTAGAAATGGTTCGGGACTAAACCGTGAACTTTGAAAACATTTGGGAGACTTAAAAAATTTTTCAAGAAAATAGGGTCACACGCCCGTGTGGGTAGGCCATGTGGTCACACACGCCTGTGTGGCTTGGGACACGCTCGTGTCCTCAGCCCGTGTAACTTTTTGCTTATGACTTCATCAACACAAATACAGTCACACGGACAAGTCACACGCCAGTGTACTTAGGCCATGTGGCGAATTAAATTCCAAATTCAGGTGCAGACTTCACACGACCTTGGCACACGCCCATGTCCTGAGGCCGTGCCCTCCACACGGCTGAGACACACAGTCGTGTCTCTGACTTTGTGTTTACTACTGGACATTCTATTTTGCATGATTAGGTTGCAGGGGACACACGGCCAGATCACATGCCCATAAGGCAGATCGTGTGTCACACAGGGCCTAGACACATGCCCGTGTGTCTAACCATGTGGACAAATCCTAGGTTATTTTCCAAGCCATTTGCCACCCTTAAGCACTCACACACTTAGATCCACTTCATGACATGCAACATGGCACATTTGATTACTCAAAGCATAGATATTCATAGTTAAATTATGTCTATAATGTCACATATTCAATCCATCATGCTTTCATATGGCATTCCACACCAATTTCATATTTATTCATTATTATAAACCTACCTTAAATTTTACTAAATCCTACCATAGTTATGGTCATACTTATTAGTTCCCATTCATTCATTAATCATATATGCCATTTATCACATCCATACTGACCAGCAGCCACCAACCACATCACAAAGCATAAACACATTGCATGCATGCATAAACAATTAAGGTTACAACCCAATTAATCAATATGAGCCACCTTTCACGGCCATATACAAAATAATCATAATACCTTCATGAGCCAACACATTTGGCTAATCAATATGACACATTACAAAAAGACCATGTCCCTATACATGCCATACTCAAAATGTTGAGACTAACTATACCCAAATATTCAATTGATAATGTGATCGAAAACTCCGACATCCTCTGATCCCCGAGCTAGCTTGGCGACATTATAAGAAAAGGAAAGGAAAGGGCTAAGCTTTAAAGCTTGGTAAGTTCAATGCAAATAATAAGCAACATAAATCATACAATTAACATAAGGCAAAGTTTCATAAATGTCATCAAGTCCCATAAGCATAACTTTCTCATATAAATTCTTACCATAAGTCCATCATATCTCATAGAATTCTCATGAGTTCGATGTACATACCTGTGCCCACTTGTACAAAATAACTTACTTTCTCATTTTTGATGTATTCATTGAGATTACCCATTGAGCTTCTCTTTGACTACCCGTTGAACACTAGGAATACCATCGGATACATTGGAATATCGCACCTAACTGTCCCATATGTAGCCAACAATACCTCATATCACATATCACATGTTGCTCGCTTTTGAGCTACTCACGGGTCTTCTTACACAAGCTATTGGTCAGGATGTAACTACATGGGCTGCTCACACAAGCTGTCAGGTATCCGTAACACATGCCAGACTACCTAGCCCCCGGTAGAACATACAGGACCAGTACTCGGAATGCCAAAACATGTGTCACATACATCATGAACTCAGACCACAACTCATGAGCTCAGATTACATAGTTCCTAGTGACATGTCACTTGTATCCTAAACTATTCCTAAGGTTCAAATGGGATTCTTCGATACCACATTTTCGTCGAACTTGCTCGTAAAGTTGATTTCAATATCCCTAGCACCAATCTCATACTCATGGAATAATCAAGCATAATTCATAATAAAATTTAAGCATTAAACACATGGTACAACATTACATTAATTATATATGTACTTACCATACATGCAATATTAAAGCATTCAAAGTATGGTATATATTGCATAATTTGCAAATGAACTTATCTCGGTACAAAATGATAGAAATGAGCCTAATCCTCGTAAACTTTGTTTTTCTCCTGATCAAGACCCGAATCACGTTTTTCTTTATCTATAATTCCAAATTTAACTTGTTCAATACATACATTGTTTGAATTGACCCATAATTCATACTTTGGCAAATTTACCTTTTTACCACTAACTTTTCACTTATTTACTCTTTAACCCCTAGGCACGTAAAATGAAATGCATGCATTTTCTTGGTTAACCAAGCCTAGCCGAGCCTACACCATGCTCACATTAGCCCACATTTTCCTTTATTTCACATTTTTTACACCTTTTTACAAACAAGTCCTTTTTAGTTGTTTTCACTAAAAATCACTTAGTAAAAGATGTTCATTACACATCAAACTTTCTTAATCTTGCATTAATCATCAAAATAAAAACATGTCACACATAGGTCAAATTTCATACATGAACCCTAGCTCAAAATTTGGCTAGAAATGGATAAATCATGCTTTAAGGACTTCAAAAATGCAAAGAACATAAAAAACGAGGCTTGGGAGCACTTACAATCAAGCTTGAAAAGTTGAAAACCCTAGCTATGGAACCCTTATAAATTTTGACACATAAGGAGGAAGATGGACACAATTTTGACTTGATTTTTCTCTTTTTATTCTTTTATTTACCAAATGACAAAACTGCCCTTAAGGCCTTTCTATCCAATTTTTCCTATTAATGCCCATTTTTGTCCAAAATTTTAGAACTTGGTCAAATTGTTATTTAAAGACCTCTAATTAATAAAATGCAATTTCATGCTTGAACCTTCTAGAACACAAGTTTTGCGACTTATTCAATTAAGTCTCTAAAGTCAAATTGGACACCTTAGGTATAGAATTTCTTCATAAGAATTTCACACAAACATGCAATCATATCATGGATGATCAAATAATCATAAAATAGTTATTTCTATTTCAGATTTGTTTGTCTTGAAACCACTATTTTGACTAGACCTTAATTCAAGATGTTACAACTCTCCCCCTTTAAGGATTTTCGTCCCCGAAAATCTTACCGATAAAAAGGTTTGGGTATTATTTTTCTCATGGCCTTCTCGGGCTCCAATGTAGCCTCTTCAATCCCATGTCTTTGCCATAATACCTTCACAAGGGCAATGTTTTTGTTTCTCAACTGTTTGACTTCTCGAGTCAAAATTTTAATCGGTTTCTCACCATAAGTCATATCTGGTCGAATCTCAACTTCTGTCGGTGAAATCACATGTGAAGGATCTGATCTATATCGGTGCAACATAGACACATGAAATACGTCATGAATCTTTTCCAACCCTAATGGTAAAGCCAGCCGATAGGCAACTGGCCCTATTCTCTCGGTGATCTCATACGACCCTATAAAACAAGGACTCAACTTGCCCTTCTTGCCAAATCTCAAAACCTTTTTCCATGGAGATACTTTCAAAAATACCTTATCACCGACCAGATACTCAATTTCTTTCCTTTTCAAATCCACGTAGGATTTTTGTCTATCCAAAGCGACTTTCAAACAATCACAAATCACTTTGACCTTTTCTTCAGTTTTCTTAACCAAATCGACCCCATGAATCTGATTTTCTCTAAGTTTAGTCCAATATAAGGGTGTCTGGCACTTACGTCCGTACAATGCCTCATAAGGCGCCATTTTCAAACTCGACTTATAGCTATTTTTGTAGGAAAACTTTACCAACGGTAAGTAGTTTTCCCAACTACCTTGGAATTCCAATACACAACATTGGAGCATGTCTTCCAAGATCTGAATTGCTCGCTTAGACTGACCATCAACCTGTGGATGGAAAGTAGTGCTGAAATTCAGTTTGGTACCCCAAGCTTCCTTTAACCTTTTCCAAAACCATAATGTGAACCAGGGATCTCTATCCAATACAATCAATATAGGTACTCCATTAAGTCTAACAATTTCACCAATGTACAATTCAACTAACTTTTCAAGTGAGTAATCGATATGTACTGGAATAAAATGAACCGATTTAGTCAGTCTATCGACAATAACCCATATGGCATCTTTCTTTCTCGGAGTTAAAGGCAAACCTGTCACATAATCTATAGTAATCTAGTCCCATTTCCACTCGGGAACCATGATGGGCTGAACTAAACCTGAAGGTGCTTGGTGTTTAGCCTTTACTTGTTGACAAACTAAGCATTTCGATACAAACTCTAAGATATCTCTTTACATACCATTCCACCAATACATTTTCTTCAAGTCATTATACATTTTTGTGCTGCCCGGGTGAACTGACAAACAACCATTGTGTGCCTCATGTAAAATATTCTAGATCAACTCAGTGTCCTTTGGAACACAAGTCGTGCCACGAAATGCCAAACAACCATCGAAGTCACTCAAAAAATCCAATTCACTACTGGACTCACACTAAATTCTCTTAGCTTGCAACTCTTTATCAACTTTCTGAGCATCACAAATCTATTGGAGAAAAGTCAATTTAGCTCTCAACTCGGCTAGAATCGAACCATCATCGAACCAATTCAGCCGTGTATTCATAGCCCTTAAGGCAAACAACGACTTCCTACTCAAAGCGTCGGCGACCACATTCACCTTACCCAGATGGTAATCAATCACAAGCTCATAATCTTTTAACAGTTCCAACCATCTTCGTTGTTGTAAGTTTAAATCCTTTTGAGTCATCAAGTACTTAAGACTTTTGTGATCGGTATAGACATGGCATTTCTCACCAAATAAATAATGTCGCCAAATCTTCAAAGCAAAAACTATGGCGACCAACTCTAAGTCATGTGTCGGATAGCTCTTCTCGTGAGGCTTCATCTGTCTCGAAGTGTAAGCTACGACTTTACCCTCTTTCATAAGTACACATCCCAAACCATTTAAGGAGGCATCACTATAAATCACAAATTCTTTACCTAACTTAGGTTGTACTGAAATCGGAGCCTCAGTCAACAATGCCTTTAATTTCTCAAAACTCTGCTGGCTTTTTTCGGTCCATTCAAACTTGACATCTTTGTCTCATCATCGAAGTAGCAATCATGGTGAATCTCTTAACAAACCATCTGTAATAATGAGGCCAAGCCTAGAAAGCTTTTAACCTTAGTTACATTCCTCAGTAGTTTCCATTCAACAATAGCCGAGATCTTACTCGGGTAAACTCTAATACCATCACCCGAAACAATATGGCCCAAAAATCCAACTTCTCGAAGCCAAAACTCACTTTTACAGAACTTGGCATATAACTGTTTATCTCTCAAAGTCTGCAAAATAGTTCTCAAGTGTTCGGCATGCTATGCCTTATCTCTTGAATAAATCAGAATATCATCAATAAACACAACCACAAACTTGTCCAAATATGGCCGAAATATTCAATTCATTAAATCTATAAACACAGCAGGTGCTTTCATTAACCGAAATGACATAACAAGAAATTCATAGTGGTCGTACCTCATTCTAAAAGTAGTTTTAGGTACATCCGACTCTTTAACTCGCAACTGCTAGTAGTTGGACCTCAAGTATATTTTAGAAAACCATGTCGCTCCTTTCAATTGATCAAATAGGTCATCAATCCTCGGCAAAGGATACTTGTTCTTGATTGTTACCTTATTGAGCTATCGGTAATCTATACACAATCTCATAGATCCATCTTTCTTTTTCACGAATATTACCGAAGCGCCCTACGATGAAAAGCTCAGTCTCACAAAACCCTTGTTAGTCAATTCTTGCAACTGTGACTTTATTTCTTTCAACTCAGTCAGGGCCATTCTATATGGAGCAATCGAGATAGGTGTTGTCCCTGGCATTACATCAATACCAAACTCCACTTCTCTAATTGGAGGTAAACTTGGAAATTCTTCTAAGAATACACCCAGATACTCACATACAATAGGTACTGATCCAATCTTCAATTCAGACTCTTTTGTATTTAACACATAAGCCAAATAAGCTTCACACCCTTTTCTCATACATTTCTGAGCTGACATTGAAGAAATTACAGTTGGCAATCTATTTGGCTCATCTAATTTAACCCGAAGAATTTCACCATTTTCACACTTCAATTCAATGACTTTCTGTCTACAATTCACTATAGCATCATGAAATGTCAACCAATCCATACCCAATATAACATAAAATTCATCAAATGGTAACAACATCAAGTCAGCCGAAAAATAATAACCTTTAATCATCAAAGGGTATTTCTTACATACCTTATCAACTAAAACATGCTTGCCTAATGGGTTTGACACCTTAATCACAAATTCCGTAGACTCAACAGACATATTCATGCTAGATACCAATTTCATGCACACATATAATGAGTAGAACCAGGGCCAATTAAGGTAATAATAGTAGGATCATAAAGAGAAAAAGTACCAGTGATCACATCAGGAGAAGATGCGTCCTCACACGCCCATATGGCATAAGCCCTAGCCGGAGCTCTAGCTTCGGATCTCACCATTGTTTCTCTTGCTAGACTTTTACTAGTAGCCCCATTACCGGTGTTTCTCGAGGGTCTCCCTTTTGTAACCGTACAACCCGGCCTTGTACTCTGAAATTTTTCTTTCTCGATCATCCCAGGACAGTCTTTGATATAGTGATCTTGAGAACCACTTCGGAAACAAGATCCATTATTCACCCTTACACTTACCAAAATGACTTCTACTACATTGTTAGCACTCGGGTCTAAAAAGTCTATCATTACCCATACTAGCCACAGATGTAGCCCGAGATTTAAAACCTGAATTTTGCTTCTTATGATTTTTGTACGAATTTCCAACTTAAACATGAGAACAAGAATACATATCTCAGGATTTCTTAGACTGGGATGGAAATGACTTACTTGTTGGCCTCTTCTTTATATCTCTAGCCTCAGCCTCGGCTTTTCTCTTTTCTTTGGTCAGTTCTTCTACTTTACAAGCCCAATCAACGAGTACAACAAATTCCTTTAGCTCAAGAATACCCGCTAACACTCTAATATCCTTATTAAGTCAGTCTTCAAAACTTCTACACATTTTAGCCTCGGAGGATACACACTCTCGAGCATATTTATTGAGTTAGACAAACTCTCTTTCGTACTTAGTAACTCACATGCGCTCTTGTTTCAAATCAAGAAATTCCTTACGCTTCTGATCGATGAATCACTCACTAATGTATTTCTTTTGGAACACCTTTTGAAAGAATTCCCATGTAACCTTTCCTTCGGAACCACTGAAACTAGTGTCTTCCATGAATGATATGTCGCGTCTCTTAACAAGGAAATAGCACACTTCAAACATTCTTCGGGTGTGCATGATAGCTCATCGAATACTCGAATAGAATTCTCAAGTTAAAATTTTGCCTTCTCGAGGTCATCATCGGCATTGGCCCTAAATTCCTCAGCTCATTGCTTTCGAATTTTATCAACTTGGGTTCTATGAAATCTCATAAAATCCATACCTTAAGGCACTTGGGGTACAGGTTGGGGATTTGTAGGGGGTAAAAGAGGTTGAGCGTTCGGGTTTGTTCGAACAAATTCTGTGTACCAGGCATCCATCATATGGAGCAAGGCTTCCCTGCCTCCTTCTCCTCTACTAGCAGTTGTGGGTCTACTATCAGACAGCGCTGCTCCTTTAGTGGGAACAGGCGTGTTACTTTCAACATCATCTGCCACTGCTCTGTTGGGATCCATTTACTATATGAAAACACAGTTTAAAATCATTATGAGTCGTCACACTATCATAATATATGTATGGCATGTATATATAGACTCGTACACATGCTATATTAGTCCAAGAATCGACTAAATCGTAGCTCTGATAACATTAAATGTAACACCCCTTACCCGTGTCTGACGCTGGGACAGGATACAAGGCATTACCGAACTTAAACACAAACAAACATACAAAATCGGGCCATAAAATTTCGTTCAAATCAAATTCATTTATACCTATGCAAATTGTCCCTTATATGGGCCTACAAGGCCCAAAACATACATTAGGAACGGTTTGGGACTAAACTATGAACTTTGAAAACATTTGGGAGACTTAAAATTTTTTTAAAGGAAACAGGCTCACAGGCCCTTGTGGGTAGGCTGTGTGGTCACACACACCCGTATGGCTTGGGACACGCCGTGCCCTCAGCCCGTGTAACTCTCTATTTATGACGTCATTAACACAAATAAGGTCACACGTCCAAGTCAGACACCGATGTGCTTAGGCCGTGTGGTGAATTAAATTCCAAATTTAGGTGCAGACTTCACACAGCCTGGGCACACGCCGATGTCCTGAGGCCGTGCCCTCCAAACGGTTGAGACACACGGCCGTGTCTCTACCCGTGTGTTTACTACTGGACATTTTGTTTTGCTTGATTAGGATGCAGTGGACACACGGCAGGATCACAGGCCCATAGGGCAGACTGTCTGTCACACAGGGCCTAGACACATGCCCGTGTGTCTAACCATGTGGACAAATCCTAGACTATTTTCCAAGCCATTTGCCACCCTTAGGCACTCACACACTTAGATCCACTTCATGACATGCAACACGACACATTTGATTACTCAAAGTATAGATATTCATGGTTAAATTATGTCTATAATGTCACATATTCAATCCATCATGCTTTCATGTGGCATTCCACACCAATTTCATATTTATTCATTATTATAAACCTACCTTCAGCTTTACTATATCTTACCATAGTTATGGTCATACTTATTAGTTCCCATTCATTCATTAAGCATATATGGCATTTATCACATCCATACTGACCAGCAGCCACCAACCACATCACAAAGCATAAACACATTGCATGCATGCATAAACAATTTGGGTTACAACCCAATTAATCAATATGAGCCACCTCTCACGGCCATATACAAAATAATCATAATACCTTCATGAGCCAACACATTTGGGTAATCAATATGACACATAACAAAAAGATCACGTCCCTATACATGCCATACTCAAAATGTTGAGACTAACTATACCCAAATATTCAATTGATATTGTGATTGAAAACTCTGACATCCTCTGATCCCCGAGCTCGCTTGGCGACACTATAAGAAAAGGAAAGGAAAGAGGTTAAGCTTTAAAGCTTAGTAAGTTCAATGCAAATAATAAGCAACATAAATCATACAATTAACATAACGAAAAGTTTCATAAATGCCATCAAGTCCCATAAGCATAACTTTCTCATATACATTCTTACCACAAGTCTATCATATCACAAGGCATTCTCATGAGTTCAATGTACATACCTGTGCCCACTTGTACAAAATAACTCACTTTCTCGTCTTTGATGTATTCATTGAGATTACCCGTTGACCTTCTCTTGGACTACCTGTTGAACACTTGGAATACCATCGAATACATCAGAATCTCGCACCTAACTGCCCCATATGTAGCCAACGCTACCTCATATCACATATCACATGTTGCTCGCTTTTGAGCTACTTACGGGTCTTCTTACACAAGCTATCAATCAAGATGTAACTATACGGGCTACTCACACAAGCTGTCAGGTATCCGCAAGACATGCTGGACTACCCAGCCACCGAAAGAACATACAAGACCAGTACCCGGAATGCCAAAACACGTGTCACATACATCATAAACTCAGACCAGAACTCATGAGCTCAGATCACATAGTTCCTAGTGACATGTCACTTGTATCCTAAACTATTCCTAAGGTTCAAATGAGATTCTTTGATACCACATTTCTGTCGAACTTGCTCATAAAGTCGATTTTAATATCCATAGCACCAATCACATACTCATGGAATAATCAAGCATAATTCATATTAAAATTTAAGCATTAAACACATGGTACAACACTATATTAATTATATATGTACTTACCATACATGCAATATTAAAGCATTTAAAGTATGGTATATATTGCATAATTTCCAAATGAACTTACCTCAGTACAAAATGATAGAAATGAGCCTAATCCTCGTAAACTTTGTTTTTCCCTCGATCAAGACCCGAATCATGTTTTTCTTAATCTATAATGTAAAATTTAACTTATTCAATAGATACATTGTTTGAATTGACCCATAATTCATACTTTGGTAAAATTACCTTTTTACCCCTAACTTTTTACTTATTTACACTTTAACCCCTAGGCTCATAAAATAAAATGCATGCATTTTCTTGGTTACCCAAGCCAAGCTGAACCGACACTATGCTCACATCAGCCCACATTTTCGTTTATTTCATATTTTTTACTACTCATTTTTACACCTTTTTACAAACAAGTCCTTTTTAGGTGTGTTTTCACTAAAAATCACTTAGTAAAAGATGTTTATCACACATCAAACTTTCATAATCTTTCATTAATCATCGAAATAAAAACATGTCACACATGGGTCAAATTTCATACATGAACCCTAGCTCAAAATATGGCTAGAAATGGATAAATCATGCTTCAAGGACTTCAAAAATGCAAAGTGTAATATCCCGAATTAGGGCCTAATCGGAATAGTGGTTTCGTGACCACAAATCTGAGATAGAAATAATTATTTTATAATTATTTTGAGGTTTATGATATGATTACATGATTGTGTGAAAATTTCGTGAAGAAATTCTATGCCTAAAGTGTTTAAATTGAAAGTAGGGACTAAATCGAATAAGTTGCAGAATTTGCATTCTAGAAGTTTTTAGTATGAAATTGCATTGAAATATTAATTAGGAGGACTTAAATAGCAATTTGACTAATTTAAGTTCATGGACAAAATTAGGACATGGAAGGAATTTTTGGAAAGTTTAGTAGTAAGGGCATTTTGGTCATTTAGTTATTAAAATGAATTAAAAACAAAATTAAGAGCCAATTTTTGTCCATCTTCTTCATTAGGCCGAAATTTCAAGGGTTATCCATAGCTAGGGTTTGTTTCAAGCTTCCAAGCTCCATAGTAAGTGATTCCAAGCCCCGTTTTTAATGTTCTTTACGTTTTTGAGATCCCGATAACTCGATTAAGCTTATGTTAGCAATAATTTAACCTAGGGTTTACATTTGGAAAAATACCCATAGGTGAAATTTGTGTATTTTGATGTTTTATGATAGAATATGAAGTTTTAAATTATGTTAGACAACTTGTACTACTCGATTTTAAGCAAAAACGAGTAAAGGGCTTAATCGGTAAAAATACCTAATAGTCAAGTACATGTTAGAGTGAGAATTTGATGTTACCATAGAAGAGAAAAGTGATCAGCATGTTGTAAAACATAAGAATAAGGAATAAAGTTTAATCCAGAGCCTAGGGGCAAAAATGTAAATATGTAAAAGTTTAGGGGTAAAATTGTAATTTTGCCAAAATTTGAGTTAAGGATTAATTTGATAATGTGAGTATTAAATAAGCTAAATGTGTTATTTTAGATCAAGAAAGACGTGGAATCGACCTCAATCGAGGAAAAGAAAAGATTGTGGACTAAATTGCAAAATCTTTGTATTTTGGTACCAAGGTAAGTTCATGTGTAAATAATATAGTATAATTGTTTTTTTAAATTATTGATGTTAATTATATGATATGCTGATTTTTATCATGAAATATATGATTTGTGGTTATTTTCTAATAAAATGCAAATTATTTGTATTATTTGTTAAATATAAAGTGTTACCGAGTATTGGTTTCCAGGTATTTTACGGAAGATGGCAAGGATATGTGTTCGAGGAAAATCCCGCTTGAACCTTAGGAATAGATTAGGATACAAGTGACATGTCACTAGGATGGTTGAGCATCCGAACTCGTTGAGTTGAGTCCGAGTTCACTTATGGATGCGAATGTCCGAACTCGTTGAGTTGAGTCCGAGTTCGTGAGAGATGTAACTAGGCATCCGAGCTCGTTGAGTTGAGTCCGAGTTCACTTATGGATGCGAACGCCCGAGCTCGTTGAGTTGAGTCCGAGTTCGCTATGGGCGGCGGGTTACATGATTGCTTGATTGCATATATGGCACTTATGTGCAAGTTATCCATGTATCCGAATTATATTCCGATGTGTTCAACGGGTAAAGTTATACTCAAATGGAGGAATATTTTAGATGGAAAGAGACGTATTGGTAAGTGAAGTGAAATGGATATTTTGGACAGGTATGTATTTAACCCTCGGGTTGAATATTGATACAATCACGATAAGGTAATAAGATGATGAAAAATGATTAGAAATGTGATATGTGTTTTAGTGATGCATGCTAATGTTGATTGGTATGACCGTTTGTTATGTTACTTATTATTTGCATATGAACTTACTAAGCATTTATGCTTACTCCTCCTTCTTACTCATTGTAGTTTTGGACAAGCCACTCAGAGTCGGGATAGGTCGAAGGCTCAATCACACTATCCTAAGACTTTTGGTAAATGGCTTGTAAATTTAAGTATGGCATGTATAGCAATATACCTATTTTGTGTAAATGATCTTATGATATGGTGATGGAATGGTTGAGAAAATGTTTGATAATGATAAATTATGAAAATGGTTAGTTTAGATTATGTTTGATGTTAAGGAAAATTATTAAGATACTTAGTGCATAAAAAACTCATAAAAGGGATGAAATTTGCCATAAACAGAGTACTGCAGCAACACTGACACGAGTTTGAAAATTTACTAAAAATCATATAAATTGAATTTGGTGATGGAGTACATATCAAATTGAAGCTTATTATGTCTAGTTTCACATGAAACAAATTAAACAGGTAAAGGAATTATATGTTAAAAGATATTTAAATTTTGGTGAAACAGGGTCATAGCAGTTTCTGAATCCCCTGTTCCAACTTTAGAAATTCACCATAAAGTTTAAAGATATAATTAGGTGGTTTATTTTATATCCTCAGAATCCTTATTGAGTATAGTTTTATTATAAATAAACCTCATAGTCATATAAATTTTGTAAAGAGAGAAATATGGTTCGTAGTAAACAGAGGTCAAACCAGTCAAGTCCTAAAACAGGGGTAACTTTAACTAATAAACTGTACTAATTGGCTCAACCAAAAATTCTATAAAAAAATTAGTAGATAGGTATATGAGTCTAGATTCAAGGAAAATTTACAGATCTTGATTTTGAGTTTCGTAACTCGAGATATGATTTTTCTTGTGACTGTGACGCAAGTAGCTTAAAAGCTGTGAATGTAGAAACAAATAATCCAAAGTTCTAAAAATGTTAAATTAAGCTTAGTAACACCTCATACTCGACTCCGGCGACGGTCTCGGGCGTGGGGCCGTTACACAAAGAACATAAAAAACGGGGCTTGGGAGCACTTACAATCAAGCTTGAAAAGTTGAAAGCCCTACCTATGGAACCTTTGCAAATTTCGACACACAAGGAGGAAGATGGGCACAATTTTGACTTGATATTACCCTTTTTATTCTTTTATTTACCAAATGACAAAAATGCCTTTAAGGACATTCTTTCCAATTTTTCGTATTCATGCCCATTTGTGTCCAAAATTTTAGAACTTGGTCAAATTGCTATTTCAGGACCTCTAATTAATAATCCCATGCAATTTCATGCTTGAAGTTTCTAGAATACAAGTTTTGTGACTTATTCAATTTAGACCCTAAAGTCAACTTGGACACCTTAGGTATAGAATTTCTTCATTAAAATTTCACACAAGCATGCAATCATATCATGGATCATCAAATAATCATAAAATAATTATTTCTATTTCGGATTTGTTGTCTCAAAACCACTGTTCTGACAAGACCCTAATTTGGGATGTTACACCATATATGTCCACTCATGCTATTAATGGTCTAATTACAACATAAAGACCTTTACTTTAAAGTTCTATAGCTATTAGATACTTTTAAATAATAGAACTCCACTTTTACACTTTATGTGATTTAGTCCTTTTTACCGAATTAAGCATTCAAACGATAAAATTACTTCACGAAACTTTCACACATACATGTTATCATGCTATAAACACTTAAAATAATATTAAAATAATTTTTTGACCTCAATTTTTTGGTTTCAAAACCAGTATTTTGATTTGACCAAAAATGGGCTGTTACAACTCTCCCACTTAGGGATTTTCGTCCTCGAAAATCTTAACAGTGAAAAGGTTAGGGTATTGTTTTCTCATAGCTTCCTCGGGCTCCCACGTACCCTTTTCGACTCTGTGTCATTGCCAAAGTGCTTTCACGAGAGCTATGCTTTTATTTCTCAAATGTTTAACCTCACGTGCTAGAATTCTGATCGGTTCTTTATTGTACGTCATATCGGGTTGAATTTCAATCTCTGACGAAGAAATTTCTTGTGATGGATCTGATCGATAATGGCGTAATATTGACACATGAAATACATTATGAATCTTTTCTCACTCTGATGGTAAGGCTAGTCGATATGCTATTGGCCCTATTCTTTCGATGATCTCATATGGCCCGATGAAACGCAGACTCAACTTGCGTTTGCGACCAAATTTAAGGATTTTCTTCCATGGTGATACTTTCAAAAACACTTTATCACCAATCTAAAATTCAATGTCTTTCCATTTCAAATTCCCGTATGATTGTTGTCGATTTGAAGCTGCTTTCAAGCAATTGCGAATTGCTTTCACTTTTTCTTTGGTTTCTCTAACCAAATCAACCCCATGAATCTATTTCTCGCTTAGCTCAGTCCAGTACAATGAAGTTCGAAAATTGTGACCATACAATGCTTCATACGGCACCATCTTTATACTCGATTGAAAACTGTTATTATATGCAAATTCAACCAGCGACAAATATTTTTCCCAATTGCCTTTAAACTCTAAAACACAACATCGGAGCATATCTTTGAGGATCTGAATTACTTGTTCAGGCTGTCTGTCAGTTTGTGGATGAAAAGTTGTACTAAAATTCAACTTCGCACCCAGATCTTCTTACAATTTCTTCCAAAACTGTGACGTAAACTTTGGATCTCTATCCGAAATAATTGAAACTGGCATCCCGTGCGATCTAACGATCTCAAAAATGTACAACTCAACCAATTTATCAAGAAAGAAGTCAGTATGTACTAGAATGAGATGTGCTGATTTCGTTAATCGATCAATGACAACCCAAATAACATCTTTCTTTTTCAGAGACAAAGGTAATCCCAATACGAAATCCATTGTAACTCTGTCCCATTTCCACTTTGGTATCATTACAAGCTGTAACAATCCTGAAGGTACTTGGTGTTTAGCTTTGACTTATTGACAAATCAAACACTTCGATACAAATTCTGAAATATCTCATTTCATACCCGACCACCAATACAATTATTTCAAATCATTGTACATCTTAGTACTTCTAGGATGAACGGATAAACAACCACTATGTGCCCCAAATAAAATTTTCTGAATCAACTCTGGATTTTTCAGTACGCAGATTCTATCGTGGAACATTAAGCAATCATCAGATCCAATTTGGTACTCTTAATTAGCATTGCACTCTTTTAGTTGCAATTCACTATCACATTTCTGAGCTTCGCAAATTTGCTGAAAAAATACTGGTTTAACTTTTAACTCAATTAAAATCGAACCATCATCAGATAATGTCATCTGTGTATTCATTGCTCTCAAGGAAAACAATGATTTTCTACTCAAAGCATCTGTGACTACATTCACTTTTCCCGAGTGATAATCAATCACTAACTCGTAATCTTTCAATAACTCGAGCCATCTATGTTGTCGTAAATTTAAATCTTTTTGAGTCATTATATACTTTAAGCTTTTATGATCGGTAAAGATGTGGCATTTTTCACTGTACAAATGATGATGCCAAATTTTCAATGCGAAAACTATAGAAGCCAATTCTAAATCGTGAGTCGGATAGTTCTTTTCATGCGGTTTCAACTGTCTAGAGGCATAAGCTATAACTTTTCCCTCTTGCATCAACACGTAACCTAACTATTCAATGACGCGTCACTGTAAACCACAAATTCTTTACCCGACTCAGGTTGAACCAAAACTGGTGCTTCTGTTAGCAAGGTTTTCAATCAATCGAACTCTGTTGACATTTCTTGGATCATTCAAACTTTACATCTTTCTATAGTAGTCTGGTCATTGGTGTAGCAATCATCGAGAACCCTTTTACAAAACATCGATAGTAACCAGCCAATCCCAGAAAGCTTCTGACCTAAGATACATTTCTAGGTGGTTTCTAGTCAATAACTGCAGAAATCTTTCTTGGATCAACTTGAATGCCATCCGCCGAGACAATATGTCCCAAAAATCTGACTTCCTAGAGCCAAAACTCACACTTACTGAATTTAGCAAACAGTTGCTTATCTCTCAAGGTTTGTAACACAATTCTCAAATGCTCGGCATGCTCAGACTCGTCTCGAGAATAGATCAGAATGTCATCAATGAACACAACAACAAATCTATCTAAATATAGTCAAAAAATCTGATTCATCAAATCCATAAAAACAGAAGGAGCATTAGTTAGTCCAAAAGGCATAACAAGAAATTCATAATGTCCGTACCTCGTTCTAAATGCAGTTTTCAACACATCTGAGTCTTTAACTCGCAACTGATAATAATTAGATGTCAAATCAATCTTTGAAAACACTATTGTACCTTTTAACTGATCAAACAAATTGTCTATTCTCGGTAACGAATATTTATTCTTTATTGTAACCTTGTTGAGCTGACAATAGTTAATACACATTCTCATTGTTCTGTCTTTCTTCTTTACGAACAATACTGGTGCACCCTAGGGTGAAAAACTCGGTCATGCAAAACCTCTATCTATTAATTCTTGCAACTGAGCTATCAACTCTTTCAACTCTGTTGGAGCCATTCTATATGGAGTTATAGATATCGGTGAAGTTCTCGATACTAATTCAATAGCAAACTCATACATCTGGATATTCACAAACTACAGGCACCGGTTTAATCTTCTTTTCAGATACTTTGGTATCTAAAACATATGCTAGGTACGCATCACAACCTTCTCTCACATATCTCTGAGTGGACATCGACAAAATCACTATAGGCAATCCACCTGACTCATCAGATTCAATTCAAAGAATTTCATTACTCTGGTATTTCAATTCAATAGTCTTTTGTCTACAATTCACAACAGCATCGTGCAGAGTCAACCAATCCATACCCAGAATCATATCGAACTCATCAAATGGTAAAAGCATCAAGTCAGTTAGAAAACAGTAACCTCGAGTAATTAAAGGATAGTTCATGCAAATTTTGTCAACCAGAACATACTTGCCTAAGGGGTTCGATACTTTAATCATAAACTCCGTAATTTCAACATGCAATTTCTTACTAGACACTAAATTTTCACAAACATACAAATGTGTCGATCCAGGATCAATTAAAGCAATCACCTTAGTGTCGTAAAGAGAAAACGTACCGATGATAAAATCTGGTGATGGCGCTTCTTCACGAGCGTGAATAGCCTGAGCTCTAACTGATGCTCTAGCTTCGGATCTCACAGCTAAATCCCTAGTCACACCTCTTGTAACATCCCGATTTTGGGCATAGTCGGAATAGTAGTTTTGAGACCACAAATCTAAAGTAAAAATAATTATTTTATAAATATTTTGAGGTTTATGGTATGTTTTCATGATTGTGTGAAAGTGTCATGAAGAAATTTTGTGAATAAGTGTCTAATTTAGCTCTTAGGACTAAATTGCAAAACTTGGAAAATGTGAGTTCTTGAAGCTTTAAGCATGAAATTGCCATGGATTATTAATTAGAGGTCCTTAAATAGAAATTTTCCCAATTTCTATTTTTATGGAAAAAAATGGACATAGTTAGGAAATTTTGAAAGAAAACCTTAAGGGCATTTTTGTCATTTGGTTAATAAAAGAATAAAAAGGGATCCATCTTCCTCCCTCATTGCCGAAATTCCTAAAGAGCCATAGCTAAAGTTTTGTTCATCCTTTCAAGATCAATATTAAGTGCATCCTGGCCTTGTTTTTAATGTTCTTTGTATTTTTGAAGTTGTCATCAACCGATCTAGCTATTTCAACCATTTATTTGAGCTAGAGTTCATGCTCAAAAATCTACCCATGTGTGACATGCATGTATTTTGAGGTTTCATGGTAAATTATGAAAGTTTGATGTGTGTTTAACATCCTTTAGTAAGTGATTTTTGATAGAAATGCATAAAAATGACTTATTTGTAAAAGATGTAAAATGTGTAGTAAAAATCTAATTTTGATGAAAAATATGGGCTGATATGAGCATGTGTGTGGGTCAACTAGGCTTGATTAATAAAGAAAATGAGTACATGTGACACCCCACACCCGTGCCCCACGCCGGGTTGAAATATGAGGCATTACCTAACTTAAACTTACGCATATAAACATTTTCATAACACCAAAACATGGTCAGTTTAGAACTTTTTCCATTTTACTTATAAACTCCTTAATAAGAGTCTACGAGGCTCAAAACAACCATTGGAACCCATTCAGAATCAATCCAGGTTCTAAAACAAACTCTGAAAATAACACTTAACACAGGGGCACATGCCCATGTGGGAAGGGGCAACAAGCCCGTGTGACATTTCAACACGGTCGTGCTATTAGCCCGTGTGGTTCACATGGCCTAAGCAATACAGGGGCACACCCATGTCCTTTACCCATGAGGAATTAATTCTAAATGCACACCTACAGGGGTTTTCACACTGCCTGGCACACGTCCGTATCCTTGGCCTGTGTCCTTCACACGGCTATGACACGCCCTGTAACACCCCAAACCCGGCCTAGACATTACGACCGGATCCGACGTGCCACATCAAAGCGTTCAAAACATTATGTATTGCTTAGTTTAGAAAACTTACTTGGTGTTTTAAAAGATACTTTCAAAATAGGTTAAAGTGAATGGAAGCTGTGTACCAGGTAGGAAATCGGAAAAGAGGAGGTGAGTCCGTCAGACTGCTTAAGTACTAAGCTCCCTTCGGATCCAATCCTAGACATGCACACGCTATTGCCACACTTTAACGTCGTGTATATTTTAAGAAAAAGTGACTAACTTTGGAAAGCATTTTCATAGCGGAAGTCTTGCTTATAGTCGTGATATTTAGAAATCAATTATCATTTTTGAAATCGTGCCCTAAAGCTAATCAATTCGATGATTAAAGTAAACCATATCCATCGTAATAAAATATAAATCAAAACCATAAAAATAATAAAGCGGCCTTATTACAAGTAAAAACCCAAAACCTCAAACGCAAAATAAAATAAAGTCCAGTTCACCAGAAAGAAACCAAGTTTGCAGAAACATGTGGCCACTCCGAATCCCTCCCAGCTCCAAGCCCACTATGGTTGGGGATCACCTGCGAGGATGAAAATAAAGGGGTGAGTTTTGGGAAACTCAATGTGTAAATTAACCCAACCATAGCCTACATCAGCTCAAACCACAGAAACAGAATATGTTGGCCTTAGCCTAGAACATAATTCAGAATAAAGCCCATAGGCCCATGACAGATCAGAACAGATATTACATGCTTATGCAAAACCCAACCCATATCCAACCATATGCACCCCCCTACCAGCCTTTCACCATGTGGGGAGACTACTCGACCCACCCAACCGCTACACACCACAGAAATATGCAGCATGGCTGCCAGAATAGATAGTGTGACAGAGTCACCAGAAACAGATAATCGTGGCAGAGCCACTAGAACAGATATATGTGGCAGAGCCACCAGATCAGATAATTCGTGGCATAGCCACCAGGACGCTTCCTCCATAATATAACCCATGTCCCCATGCAACATATATACAATCATGGCATACATCATACAGAATCAGATCGTCATGCTTTTCAGACAAAGTTAACCCTAGGGGTATAATGGTCATTTTGCACCTAGGGATATAATAGTAATTTTACATACATAGGGGTATCTTATTAATTTAACTGCTTTTAGGTTTTTCATGCATATCCTAACTATTTACGTACTTATAGAAACACTTACCAAGTGTTCTTACCGAATTGGGCCCGTTGGCCCTTTTTCCCAATTTTGGCCCATTAAGCCCAAAATATAAAAAATGCACGAAATCGCACGTACTGCAGTTTTATCACTTTAGATTACCAAAAATATTAACCCATCTATCTTACGAGCATTCGCACACTCGCAAGTTCCCAAAATACTGACTTTTCGGCATTTCGACTTTTTCACTTTTGCCGATCTAGTCTATGAGAGGGTGTCAGTTACACACCTGTTTTATGACGATTCGTTAACCAGATCCACGTGCAAACTGCCTACATTTATATTACTACCACTTTAATTTTAACTACCAAAATGAACTACATATTAACCACTTACCATATTCGGCCAACCACTCCTTGGGCACTAGTGATCCTACCTTTATCGAAAGTAGTGACTAGATCAAGATTTGATTGTTCCACTTGTCCAAGCCCTTGATCAGTAGCCTCTAAATCACACCATTATCAAAGTAAAATAGTTACCACAACCCTTTAGGGCTACAAGTCCAAATCGACAGCCTCCCTAACCTTTAGGGGTTTCAACTTTTCTAAACTACGAAAGAAAGACTAATGTTGGAAAGACTTACCACCGATTCCTTTAGTCAATGATTCCCCTTAATTTCTACTCAATTCTGATGCAATTCTAAGCCCTCAAATGGTAACAAAAGTCGAGCCTTCAGTGATCTTTAGAATTCGGCTATGTCCCTATGGCTATGCGTTTTCGGCTTTTTGTAATAGTGAAGAAAAGATGAAGATTTGTAATGGCTTTGTCGATAGACACTTGTGGTTTAGAGGACTAAAGAATCGGTCAAGAATGATGAAGAGAAGTAAGGGGTTTTGGCTATAAGAATTTGGCACAAAGAGAAATATGGCTTTCGGGATTTCGGCTTTTATGGCAAACGGTTATGAGTCGAGCCTCTCTTCCATAGCTAGGGTTTCTTCAACTTTCAAGCTCCATAGTAAGTAATTGCAAGCCCCGTTTTTAATGTTCTTTACATTTTTGAAATCCTCGTAGCTCGGTTTACCTATTTCTACTATTATTTCGAGTTAGGGTTTATGTTTAAAAATTTACCCATGAATGATAGGCATGTATTTTGATGTTTTATGGTAGAATATGAGGTTTTAAATTATGTTAAACAACTTGTGCTACCTTGTTTTAAGTGAAAACGAGTAAAACTAAGATAATTGGTAAAAATACTTATTGTTCATAACTATATGTTAGAGTGAGAATTTGATGTTGTTGTAGAAGAGAAAATGTTCAGCATGTCATAAAACATAGGAATAAGGGCTGAAATTAAATTTCCAAGCCTTGGGGCAAAATTGTAATTTTGTAAAAGTTAGGGGCAAAATGTAATTTTTCCATAATGTGATTTTTGGATTGAAATAAATAGTATGAGTGTTAAATGAACTAAATGTATTGTTATAGATCAAGAAAGGCGTGGAATTGACCTTGAACGGGGGAAAGAAAAAGCTTTGGACTAAATTGCAAAAATTCCACATTTTGCACCGAGGTAAGTTTGTATGTAAATATTACATTAATTTTATGTACATTCTTATATTTCAGCCTATTATGTAAATATATTAGCGGATGTTAAAAATATAAATAGACCATTGGAAGAATGGAAATAAACAATAGAGAGAGATCCCGCTTGAACATTCTGAGAGATCGAATAAAATAGAGGAAGCGTAGCTAGGTCACATGTATGATGCTTGAGTGCACATCATGTGTACAAGAAAGCTACGAGATACAATGTAGTAGCTAGGTCACATGTGTGATACGGGATGTATCCCATGTAGACAAGAGAGCTACGTAAGAGATGAATGTAGCTAGGTCGCATGGGTGATACTATGTGTACACCATGTAGACAAGAGAGCTACGGGATATATGTAGCTTGATTCCAAGTGAAGGACACCATGTAGACAAGAGAGCTACGAGACAAATCGGCTAGGTCACATAAGTGATACTAAGTGTTCACTATGTGTACAAGAGAGCCGAACTAAATGAAGTATGATGGTGAAGTCAAAATTCAAGCCATTAAATATCGAGGGTTGATCCGAATTGTTCAACGGGATCGCTTAGTAGTGAGATTGTAGTCACGGACCTACACTTGTAACGTATGAAATGTGATGAAAATGATTTGTAGTATATATATATATGTAAGTTAAAATGAGGTTAGTGCAAAGAATGGGTGAAAGAGTGAAAGTAGCATTAAATCTGTTTTGGACAGTAACAATGACGTGATTTTGAAAAATCACCAAAAATAGAATGGATTTAACTAGAGGTTGAATGAGATGTGGAATTAAAGCTTAATGAGTCTATTTTCATATAAAAGAAACAGAGCAAGCAAAAGAATTCTATATTTTGAGATATTGGCAATTGTGTGTGACTTGCTCAGAATGACTACGTGGTCCCCTGTTCCAACTTTGAAAAATCATTAAAAATTGTACAAAACAAATTAAGAAATATAGTTTATATGCCTAAATTCCTAATTGAGTCTAGTTTTAAATGAAACATATTTTATGGTTATTTGAATTGTGTACTGGGAGAAATTCAATTCGTAGTGAACAGAGGTCAGATCAGTTGAGCTGTGTAACAGGGGAAACTTTAACCAATAAACTGTACTAATTGGCTGAACCAAAAATTCTAGAAAAAAATTAGTAAAAAAATTTATGAGTCTAGATTCAGGGAAATCTTATGGATTTGAATTTCGAGTTTTTTAACTCGAGTTATGATTTATTTAGTGAATATGACGTAGGAGAGACAGCTAAATCAAATTGGAGTGAATAGTGAAATTAAAGTAGATATACTTGAGTTGTTGTATAAACATATTAGATTCTTTCATTAATATTTACTTACTTACTTACTAAGCTATAAGCTTACTTTGTTTTCTCTCTTTTGTTTTATAGTGTCCTTCACTTGCTCGGGGAGTTAAGGATCGCGAAGATCTATCCGCACTATCAATACTTTAGGGTATTGAACTAAACATTTTGAATTATGGCATGTATAGTAGACTTAATTATTTTGTTACGTGTCATAATTGCCTAGGTTTAAAATATTGGTTACAGATGTTCGATCAACTACTTTGTATAAGCCATTAAAGTTGGCTAATATTGTTCAAGACATATGTTATAACGATACACTATCAAATTGGATGACATATTTCTATTTCGGTTTTATTTAATGGTATGTGCTATGTTCTAGTAATACCTTGTACCTGCTCCACGACGTGAATTGTAAGGGTGTTACATTTAGTGGTATCAGAGCTATGGTTTAGTCGGTTCTCGGACTAATAAAGTGTGTGTAAAAGTCTAGCTATACATGCCATAAAAATATAGTAATGGATCCCAAGGAACCGCGGTGATGATGTCGCTTAGTAATACGCACTGCTCTCTGCACAAGGGACCGCTTTGTGGAAAGTAGATCTCGAGACATTGAGACAAGGAGATGAGGCTCGGGATGCCTTTCTCCAAAGGATGAACAATTGGTATATTGAATTTATTCAAGCAAATCCAAATGCTCAACCTCCTCCACCCCTCCTATACCTCGAGCGATTCCCAGTGGCCGCTCAAGGCATAGATTTGGTAAGGATGAACAAGCCTCCAGCTTGACAAGATTCAAAACAAGGGGCGAAGAGTTTAGAGCAAAGATTGATGATGATCCCGAGAAAGCGGAATTCTGGCTTGAAAATTCTACCCGTGTATTTGATGAGCTCTCATGTACACCCGAGGAATGCTTAAAGTGTGCTGTATCACTTTTGAGAGATTCGGCCTAACATTGGTGGAAGACTAGAGTAGCAGTGGTGCCAAAAGAAAGAGTTACTTGGGATTTCTTCCAGAGGAATTTAGAAAGAAATACATAAGTCAGCGATTTCTTGATCAAAACGGAAGGAGTTCCTTGAATTGAAGCAAGGCAAGATGTCCGTGGCGAGAATATGAACGCTGAATTTGTGAGACTTAGCAAGTATGCTCAGGAATGTGTGTCCACCGAGGCCATTATGTGCAGAAGGTTTGAAGATGGGCTGAATGAGGACATTAAAGTGCTGGTAGGAATTTTGGAGTTGACAGAATTTGTAGTGTTGGTTGATGGAGCTCTTAAAGTGAAGAATTGAACAAAGAAAGAAGAAAAGTCGCTATTGAGGCTCGAGATGCCGAAAAAGGCCGATAAGCAAGCCATTTCAATCTCAATCAAAGAGGTCCAAAGAGGCAAACCCTCGAATGACGCTTTCAATTGGGGATTCACACAGAGATCGTGGTAGAGCGTATTTGAGGTCTAAAGCTCAAGCTACTTGATGGCAAGTGTGGGTAATATGCGACCTAGAAAGCCCGAATGTCGGCAATGTGTGGCAGGCAACATTATGGTGAGTGTTGGGAATCGAGCGAGCTTGTTTTGAGTGCGGTTCTCGAACATTTTATCGTGAGATTGTCCTGGAGAAAGTTAAAGAAGAAAGATTTCCGAGTGCTAGGCGAGAATACCACCGCTAGTAGGGGTAGACCACCGAGAAATACCGAGGTGGGACTAGCGAGAAAAGCTGCGATGAAAGATTCAGCAGGCAAGATCGTAAGCTAGAGCACCCGCTAGAACTTATGCTATACGTGCCCGAAGATGCATCATCTCCGATGTCATTCTCGTACATTTTCTCTCTATGATACTATTGTTATTGCATTGATTGATCCCGATCCACTCATTCCTATATTTGCATGAATTTAGTATCTAATAAAAAGTTGCCGGTTGAGCTTACTCGAGTTCTGATTAAAGTGTCAAACCCTTTAGGCCAATATGTACTAGTTGATAAGGTTTGCAAGAATTGTCCATTAATGATTCAAGGTCACCGCTTTTTTCCGCCAATTTGATCTCATTACCATTTGGTGAGTTTGACGTTATCTTGGGAATGGACTGGTTGACATTGTATGATGCTAAGGTAGATTGCAAACAAAAGATACTAGAGTTGAAATGTGAAAATGGAGAAATTGCAGTGGGTTGAAACAGATGAATCAAATAAATTGCCTATGGTGATTTCACACATGTCCACATGTAAAAATACATGAGAAAAGGGTGTGAAGCTTATCCGCTTATGTAATGAATACCGAGTTGCCTCAATTGAAGCTTGAATCAGATCTGATAGTTTGTGAGTTTCGGATGTATTTCCGTGAAATGCCCGGTTGCCTCGAACAGAGAGATAGAGTTTGCCATTGATTTGTTGCCGGATCATCGCACCGATCTCGATTGCTCCGTATAGAATGGCTCAGATCAATTAAAAAAGAATTGAAGGCTCGATTGCAGGAATTAACAGATAAGGGATTTGTGAGACCGAGTTTCTCTCCCCGGGTGCTCCAAAGATTAATCGTAAAGAAGAAGGATGGTTCAATGAGACTTTGCATTGATTACCGCCGTCACTTAATAAGGTGACTATAAAGAACAAATACCCATTGCCGAGGATTGATGATTTATTCGATCGCTTAAAAGGGGCCACAATGTTTTCAAAGATCGATTTAAGGTCCGGTTACTACCAGTTGAAAGTTAAAGAGTTGGATGTGCCGAAACCGCCTTTAGGACAAGGTATGGACATTATGAGTTTCTTGTGATGCCTTTCGCTTTAACAAACGCTCAAAATATATTTATGGACTTAATGAATCGAGATCTTTCGGCCATATCTGGATAAGTTTGTGGTAGTGTTTATAGATGACATTTTAATTTATTCTCGGGATGAGTCGAACATGCCGAACACTTGAGAACCATATTGCGAGATCTTGAGAGAAAAGAAACTATTTGCCAAGTTTAGTAAAAGTGAGTTCGCCGTGAAGTCGATTTTTGGGACATATAGTTTCAGGTGATGGTATTCGGGTTGGATCCAAGTAAGATTTCTGCGATCGTTGATTGGAGACCGCCAAAGAATGTATCCGAGGTTAGAAGCTTTTTAGGCTTAGCCGGATATTATAGTCGTTTTGTTGAAGGATTTTCGATGATTGCCTCTCCTATGACTAAGTTGCTTTGCAAAAGAATGTTAAGTTTGAATGGACCGATAAATGTCGTGAGTTTTGAAAAGTTGAAAGCACGATTGATCTGAAGCACCAATTTTGTACACAATTTCAACCAGAAAAGAGTTCGTAATTTGTAGTGATGCATCGTTGATGTGCCTTGGATGTGTGTTGATGCAAGAGGGTAAAGTGGTAGCTTATGCTTCGAGACGCTTAAAACCGCATGAGAAGAACTATCCTACACATGATTTGGAATTGGCCGCTATTGTTTTTGCCTTGAAGATTTGGCGACATTATTTGTACGGTGAAAAATGCCGAATTTTTACTGATCACAAAAGTTTGAAGTATTTGATGAATCAAAAGGATTTGAATCTGCGACAATAAGATGGCTTGAATTATTAAAGGATTATGATCCGTGATTGATTATCATCCGGGAAAAGCAAATGTAGTTGCTGACGCCTTGAGCGAAAAATTTCTTTTTACTTTGAGAGCCATGAATACGGGGCTAGCGTTGTCTGATGATGGGTCAATCTTAGCAAGAGATGAGAGCTAAACCGTTATTCTTCAGTTGATTTGTGATGCTCAAAAGAATGATAGTGAGTTGCGGGCCAAGAGAACTCAATGTGAGTCGTTTCACGACTCAGATTTTCGAGTTGGACCGCATTTATCGCTTGATGTTTCGAGACAGATATGTGTGCGAAAATGATAAATTGATTCGAAAATATTATATGAGGCGCACAATGGCTGTTTATTAGTTCACCCTGGTAGCACAAAAATGTATAATGATTTAAAGAAGTTGTATTGGTGGCCAGGTATGAAAAGGGACATTTTTGAATTTGTAACCAAGTGTTTGATTTGTCAACAAGTAAAAGCTGAACATCAAGTGCCTTCAGGGCTACTTCAACCGGTAATGGTGCCTGAGTGGAAATGGGACAAGATTACCATGGATTTTGTGACCGGTTTGCCTTTGACTCCTAAAAAGAAGGATGCTATTTGGGTAGTGGTTGATAGATTAACAAAGCCAGCCACTTTATACCAGTACGTACCGATTACTCACTTGATAAGCTAGCCGAATTATATATTGGTGAAATTGTGAGGTTGCACGGAGTACCTATGTCTGTAATATCAGATAGAGATCCGAGATTTACCTCGAGATTTTGGAAAAAGTTACAAGAAGCTTTGGGTACAAAATTGAACTTTAGTACCGCGTTTCATCCACAAACAGATGGTCAATCGGAAAGAGTAATCCAGGTACTCGAAGATATGCTTAGATGTTGTGTTTTAGAATTCGAAGGTAGATGGGAGAAATATCTATCTTTGATTGAGTTTGCCTACAATAACAGTTATCAATCAAGTATACAAATGGCACCGTACGAAGCCTTGTATGGTCGTAAGTGTCGAACTCCTTTATATTGGACCGAGCTTAGTGAGAAACAGATTCACGGAGTTGATTTAGTTAAAGAAACCGAAGAGAAAGTAAAAGTAATTCGGATTGTTTGAAAAATTCGCTTGATCGACAAAAGTCATATGCATTTGAAAAGAAAAGAGATTGAATTTCAAGTAGGTGATAAAGTGTTCTTGAAGGTGTCACCATGGAAAAAGATTATGGGATTTAGCCGAAAAGGCAAGTTGAGTCCGCGTTTTATTGGGCCGTATGAGATTACTGAGAGAATTGGACCAGTGGCATATCGGTTGGCTTTACCGGCAGAGTTAGAAAGAATTCATAACGTGTTTCATGTATCAATGTTGAGACGTTATCATTCTGATCCTTCACATGTGGTTTCCCCAACAGAAATTGAGATTCGATCAGATATGACCTATAAGGAGGAACCAATAAAGATTTTGGCTCGAGAAGTTAAACAGTTAAGAAATAAAAGTATAGCCTTAGTGAAAGTATTGTGGCACAGACATGGGATAGAAGAGGCTACGTGGGAACCTGAGGAAGCTATGAAGAAACAGTACCCAAACCTTTTTACCGGTAAGATTTTCGGGGACGAAAATCTCAAAAGGGGGAGAATTTTAACAACCCGAATTAGGGCCTAATCGGAATAGTGGTATTATGACCACAAATCCGAGATAGAAATAATTGTTTTATAATTATTTTGGGTTTTATGATATGATTACGTGATTCTGTGAAAATTTCGTGATAAAATTCTATGCTTAAAATGCTTAAATTGAAAGTAGGGACTAAATTGAATAAGTTGCAAAATTTGCATCCTAGAAGTTTTTAGTATGAAATTGCTTTGAAATATTAATTAGGAGGTCTTAAATGGCAATTTGACCAATTTTAAGTTCATGGACAAATTTTGGGACATGGAAGGAATTTTTGAAAGTTTAGTAAGGAGGGGCATTTTGGTCATTTGTATATTAAATGAAATAAAATGGGAAAAATAACACAAAATTGGTCATCTTCTTCACTAGTTGCTGCCGAATTTTTCTCTCTTCCATAGCTAGGGTTTCTTCAACTTTCAAGCTCCATAGTAAGTAATTTCAAGCCCCGTTTTTAATGTTCTTTACATTTTTGAAATCCTCGTAGCTCGGTTTACCTATTTCTACTATTATTTCGAGTTAGGGTTTATATTTAAAAATTTACCCATGAATGATAGGCATGTATTTTGATGTTTTATGGTAGAATATGAGGTTATAAATTATGTTAAACAACTTGTGCTACCCGGTTTTAAGTGAAAACGAGTAAAACGGCATAATTGGTAAAAATACTTATTGTTCATAACTATATGTTAGAGTGAGAATTTGATGTTGTTGTAGAAGAGAAAAATGTTCAGCATGTCATAAAACATAGGAATAAGGGCTGAAATTAAATTTCCGAGCCTTGGGGAAAAATTGTAATTTTGTAAAAGTTAGGGGGCAAAAATGTAATTTTTCCATAATGTGATTTTTGGATTGAAATAAATAGTATGAGTGTTAAATGAGCTAAATGTATTGTTATAGATCAAGAAAGGCGTGGAATTGACCTTGAACGGGGGAAAGAAAAAGCTTTGGACTAAATTGCAAAAATTCCACATTTTGCACCGAGGTAAGTTTGTATGTAAATATTACATTAATTTTATGTACATTCTTATATTTCAGCCTATTATGTAAATATATTAGCGGATGTTAAAAATATAAATAGACCATTGGAAGAATGGAAATAAACAATAGAGAGAGATCCCGGTTGAACATTCGGAGAGATCGAATAAAATAGAGGAAGCGTAGCTAGGTCACATGTATGATGCTGAGTGCACATCATGTGTACAAGAAAGCTACGAGATACAATGTAGTAGCTAGGTCACATGTGTGATACGGGATGTATCCCATGTAGACAAGAGAGCTACGTAAGAGATGAATGTAGCTAGGTCGCATGGGTGATACTATGTGTACACCATGTAGACAAGAGAGCTACGGGATATATGTAGCTAGGTCGCATGCGTGATTCCAAGTGAAGGACACCATGTAGATAAGAGAGCTACGAGACAAATCGGCTAGGTCACATAAGTGATACTAAGTGTTCACTATGTGTACAAGAGAGCCGAAATAAATGAAGTATGATGGTGGAGCTGTGGGCTGAAGCCATTAAATATCGAGGGTTGATCCGAATTGTTCAACGGGATGGCTTAGTATTGAGATTGTAGTCACGGACCTACACTTGTAACGTATGAAATGTGATGAAAATGATTTGTAGTATATATATATGTAAGTTAAAATGAGGTTAGTGCAAAGAATGGGTGAAAGAGTGAAAGTAGCATTAAATCTGTTTTGAACAGTAATAATGACGTGATTTTGAAAAATCAACAAAAATAGAATGGATTTAAATAGAGATTGAATGAGATGTGGATTAAATCTTAATGAGTCTATTTTCATATAAAAGAAACAGAGCAAGCAAAAGAATTCTATATTTTGAGATATTGGCAATTGTGTGTGACTTGCTCAGAATGACTACGTGGTCCCCTGTTCCAACTTTGAAAAATCATTAAAAATTGTACAAAACAAATTAAGAAATATAGTTTATATGCCTAAATTCCTCATTGAGTATAGTTTTAAATGAAATATATTTTATGGTTATTTGAATTGTGTACTGGGAGAAATTCAATTCGTAGTGAACAGAGGTCAGATCAGTTGAGCTGTGTAACAGGGGAAACTTTAACCAATAAACTGTACTAATTGGCTGAACCAAAAATTCTAGAAAAAAATTAGTAAAAATATTTATGAGTCTAGATTCGGGGAAATTTTACAGATTTGAATTTTGAGTTTTGTAACTCGAGTTATGATTTATTTAGCGAACATGACGCAGGAGAGACAGCTAAATCAAATTGGAGTGAATAGTGAAATTAAAGTAGATATAGTTGAGTTGTTGTATAAACATATTAGATTCTTTCATTAATATTTACTTACTTACTTACTAAGCTATAAGCTTACTTTGTTTTCTCTCTTTTGTTTTATAGTGTCCTTCAGCTTGCTCAGGAGTTAAGGATCATGAAGATCTGTCTCGCACTATCAATACTTTAGGTATTGAACTAAACATTTTGAATTATGGCATGTATAGTAGACTTAATTATTTTGTTACGTGTCATAATTGCCTAGGTTTAAAATATTGGTTACAGTATTCGATCAACTACTTTGTATAAGCCATTAAAGTTGGCTAATATTGTTCAAGATATATGTTATAACGATACACTATCAAATTGGATGACATATTTCTATTTCGGTTTTTGTTTTATGGTATGTGCTATGTTCTAGTGTTACCTTGTACCCTGTTCCGGCGACGGTAACGGGTAAGGGGTGTTACAGTTCTCCCTAGCATCCACATGCCACCTTTATAGCCTTCCCAGTGGCATCACATGCCACCTTACCACAGGCTCCCTTGTGATTTGTTTTACACAATTAATACTTTAAAGCCCAGCTTACCAGAACCCCTTTTTCCTATGGAATTAAAATTCATTAAATTACCGGGTTTTAACTTAAGCTTGGTCCTTCTAGAGGCCCACTAAAATAATTAAACCTATGCCAAACAGACAGAACACAAAAATTTTAAAATTTACCAACATTTTCAGAATTCCCGAAAATTAGGACGTTACACTCCCGTGTCCTAGCCCATGTTCAAAAACCTGGACATTCTATTTCTGACATCAGCAATCCTTAAGGGCCACACGGCCAAGGCACATACCTGTGTGCTAGGCCGTGCCCTTCACACGGCTGAGACACACGGTCGTGTCTCTACCCATGTGTTTACTACCATGCATACTGACTTGAAATTTTTAAGTGCAGGGGACACATGGCCAATTCACACGCCCATGTGGTGGACTATGTGTCACACATAGCCTAGTCAGACTCCTGTGTGGACAAAATGAGGTGATTTACCAAG
Source organism: Gossypium anomalum (assembly GCA_025698475.1). Lineage (NCBI taxonomy): Eukaryota > Viridiplantae > Streptophyta > Magnoliopsida > Malvales > Malvaceae > Gossypium > Gossypium anomalum. The sequence goes on along the minus strand of CM046963.1, from coordinate 31,379,395 downwards.
CCTCTTTTCCACCCTTACAAACACCTATTTATATAAGATCAACCAAGTTCAATCCCAACATAATGAGCATAATGAAAACAACCATAACCATTAGAAGTTTGTATCATTGCATTGAATAATAATTAGCATTAGCCAACATTCAAGGCCTATTCAAAATAAGTATCATATTTCACATATGAGCCAACACATGATGCCTACTTGACAAAAACCTAAACAAAAGACTCGAGTCCCTATACATGCCAGTAAACAAAACAATTAAACTAGCTATACCAAGGTCTTGAATGATAGTGTGATCGAAGATTTTGACGTTACTGGATCCCCAATGGTAGCTTGGCGGCACTATAAGGAAAGAAAGAAAGGATGGTAAGCATGGGAACTTAGTAAGTACATATAAGCAAATAAAGTGTAATTAAAATAAAAAATATTTGTCAAACGATAAATTGACATGCATAAAAGATGTAAACCACTGAGACTTCTCGATCTTGATCTTCATTTCATTCATGTATGCTTAAAGGCATCTCATCACCGACTCAAGCCCTATCCATGAGTTCAATCTACGTACCTCATCAAATTTTCACCAACTTAATCTTCCTGTTACCCGTTGAACGCTCGAAATACATAGGGATACGTGGGGAATTTTCGTTTAAATGCCATATAAATAGTTAGGTCTACCTCGTGCTATGAAACGCTCACATTTGAGCTACTCACGGGCCTTTTTATCAAGTAAAGACCTTGTAACACCAAACTCAGCCTAAACGTTATGGCCAAATCTGGCGGTGTCACATTGGAGTGCTTTTCGAAAACTTGCTCTTGCTGATGAAAACCCGTTTGGAAATTTAAAGCCTCTTTGTTAGAACCCAAATCATTCTAGGTATTCGTTATTCATTTTAAAATTTCATACTTTTAAAACTCTATTCGTTGTGGAAGCATTTCAAAAGTGTTGCGAAAATGTAGTGTTTTGAAAATAGTTATCATTTTGGAAAACCGCATTTTACTTAGAACAAATGTGTGGCCAACTATAAGAAAACAGGGCCAATAGTGTGGCCATCTCTGAGTCCCTCGCAGCTCCGATCCGCCTAACACTGGGGATTACCTGCGTAGTTAAACAGTGGGGTGAGTTTACAAAAACTTAGTTGTAAACCCCTATCATTCGGTTGGTATACGGCATACAATAACAGTCTGGGCCTGAGCCCTACCCAGAAATAGTACAAAGTGGGCCTTAGCCCAATACAGTAGTAATACAGTTCAATAATACAACCCATCCTGATCTAGCCAATACACCATGTGGGGACAAAGTTGACCCACCCAGCCAGCACACCAATATCGCAGGAAAGCTACCAGTAATAATATCGCAGCAAAGCTACCAGTATTAGCATATGTGGCAAAGCCACCAATAACAGTATATGTGGCAAAGCCACCAGTACAATAAACTTACTCCATAACAGTATCCCAACCCCATGCAAAATGTCATGTCATAAATCATACATGTATGCGGAATGTCACACTCAGTACAGTCATAAACTTTTCTTAAACACATTAATCAATCTACCTCTAGAGGTATAACAGTCATTTTAGCCTATTAGGGGTAAAACAGTCATTTTACCCTGTCTTGGGGTCCAGAGTCGCATATCGACCCCTCTGAAGGTCCAAAGTTGCCTCGGGAGACTCAAGCAACCCTAACGATCATAATGGTGTGAATGCCCCAGGGCCCATTATTCGGCCCAAGTGGGCCCAAAAACTTGTGTGGCCCATTTAGCCACGGCTATGCTAACTACACAGCCCAGTCCAGGATTTGCCACGTACCGTTGATTATATACGTGTGGAGCCCACGAGCCTATTGGGCCTACACGACCCATTTTGGCCCATCGAGACCTAAAACAACATACGCCCACGATAACGCTCATCGTGGCCTCTATAGTCTTATGCCCACGATTTGTGGGCTCGATTTACTACATGTACGTTCGCACACCCATGTGGCCAAAGGGCCATTCTTTTGGCTTTTTGGCTTTTCAGCTTTTGCCGTTCTACAGTCTATTCAGTGTGTACACACCTGTTTGCAAAATCGAGTGAACCGCTCACGAGGCCAAAGCCTATATTCCAATAAAACATACTGTTTGTAGCACCCCTTACCCGTATCCGACGCTGAAACAGGGTATGAGGTATTACCGGACTTGAGTACTTGTAATCATTTAAAATCGAGACACAAAATTTCATCAATTTTAAACTTTTCAAAGATATTCAAGACTATCTACATTAAATGACTTTATACAATAGAGACCTTCAAATAACATAGGTCAGTATTTTAGGCCAACTCCTAGCAACTTAGCATACATGCCAAAGACTTAAAAATACTTTAAAACCTTTATATATGGATCAACAGTTTGATAGTGTGATTTAACCTCCGGCGACCTCCAACTTGAGCTAACATCTGTGACACTATAGGAAAAAGGAAAGGAAGGGAGTAAGCATTATAGCTTAGTAAGTAAATATGTAAATATTAATAAACAATACATTATCATACATTAAACAAAGTCACAATATGTTCCCGGAATATTACCATCACAAACACACATATTTTCACTATTACAATTATAAACAGGTTCAAAATAAGCTGTCTAGCAGAGTACCAGCAGCTAAATTGTTTATTTTTGGAGCTATAGAACTCCAAATTACAAACCGTTAACTTTCCTTGAAACTATATTCACGTGTATTTTTACCATAAAACTTTCAGAACTTTTGGTCCAGCCAGTTAGTACAGTTTACTCATTGAAGTTACCCCTATTTCACTGCTCAACTTCCCTGACCGCTCTTCACTACAAATAAATTTTCTCTTCGTACTGAACTCATATTATGTTATTGTTTATTTTATTTGAAACTAGACTCATTAAGGAATTCAAAAATACAAATTATATCCCATAAATATTTTTTTACAATTTTTAATGATTTTTCAAAGTTAGAACAGGGGATCTCGAATTCATTCTAACACTGTCTCGTAAAAATTCAAATATCACATAATATAGAACTCTTTTACTTCCCCTGTTTCTTTTATATGAAAATAGAATCATTAAGCTTTAATTCCATAATTTATTTGAGATTTAATTAAACTTCCATGATTTTTGGTGAATTTTCAAATTCACTCAACTGCTGCTGTCCAACACTATTTTACTACTAAAATTCACTCTTACATAATTTCACTTAATCCATTTTGTCTTATCAAAGTTCGCTCAAATATCAAGCACATTGCTCATAATTTTTTTTCATAAACATATATCTGCACTTATTCATCACATAATCATGTTCACATGTATTTTTACTTAATCGATTTTCCCGTTGAACTCTTAGGAATAATAACTGATACTCGGTTGCTTGCATATATTTTCACACTTGTAGCCAAGGCTATCTGGTATGTATAGTAGCCTGCACATAGTACTACACATGCGACCAATTATCCGGTACACGTAGTAGCCTGCATTTAGTACTACACACGTGATCGAAGTTATTGGGTACGCATAGTAGCCTGCACTTAGTACTACACATGCGACCAATTATCCGGTACACGTAGTAGCCTGCACTTAGTACTACACACGTGACCTCACAATAGATCGTTCATATCATTCCTATTCCGAAGGCTCAGCCGGGAAATTCCTCACTTTCCAATATGTTACAAATCTATTCATAGTTTTTTTTTCAATTTGTAATTTACAATAAATAATCATTCTATAGGCAGCCACATTCTATATGATAACAAAATATAATAAAGTAAAAAGAATCGATGAGTTATTTACGTACAAACTTACATACTTTCTCATTTCCATGTCGAATTAATATTGAACATTTAAATCATCATAATTATACTCACTTTCAACACCTCAGCAATCATAATAAATATATAAATTTTACATTGAAACATGCATAAATTAATGCTTATTATACATATGAACTTACCTCGAGACTAAAACGACCATTTTACTAACTTTCCCGATTTTCGATTTTTCTCCCATTCAAGATTCAAATCTCATTTTCCGGGATCTAAAACATCATATTTTACTTATTTAATTAATGTACCATTCAAAACAGTCCTTAACTCAAACTTTGGAAAAATTACAATTTTGCCCCTAAACTTTTGCATATTTACACTTTTGCCCCTAGGCTCGGGAATTAAACTTCATCCCTTATTCTTATGTTTTATGACATGCTGATCATTTTTTCCTTATATGGCAACATCAAATTCTTACTCTAACAAATAGTTATGAACAATAACAACTTTTACCGATTAAGCAGTTTTACTCATTTTTGCTTAAAACCGCTTAGCAAAAGTTGTTTAACATAATTTTAGCCTTCATATTCTACCATAAAACATCAAAATAAACACATTTCACCTATGGGTAATTTTCCAAATATGAACCCTAGCTTAAATTATTGCTAGAATAAGCTTAATTAAGTTACCGGGATTCCAAAAACGTAAAGAACTTGAAAAACAGGGCTAGAACGGACTTACTATTGATTCCCCCATGCTAATTTCGGCCTCCATGAGAAAGATGATTCAATTTTGGCTTTATTTTCCCTTTTTATTTCTTTTAATTACCAAATGACTAAAATACCCTTAAGGCCTTTCTTTAAAATTTTGTCCTATTCATGCCCATTTTGTCCAAACAAAATATAATGGTCTAATTAACATTTAAGGACCTCCTCTTTAAAACCCCATTTAAATCAAGGACCTCCTCTTTAAAACCCCATTTCAATCAAGTACTTATGAATTAGAACACATATTTTGCAACTTTTGCAATTTAGTCCTAAAAGTCCAATTAAGCACTTTATCAGTAAAATTTCTTAACGATATTTTTACACAATATTTTAAACAATAAATAAACCTTAAAACTTAATTGGAATAAATTTTTTAACTTCAAATTAGAGGTTCTAAAAGCATCGTTCCGTTTAGGCCCTAAATCGGGCTGTTACAGCAACTTCTGCAAATAAGCCCTAATCGGCAATTAAACATGCAATCTATAAAATTTCTTATCAATACTCTAACACATGCATCTAATCACTCGGTAAATCATAAAAATTAATCAAAATAAACTTTTCTATCTCAGATTTATGGTTTCACAACCACTATTCCATTTAAGCCCTGTTTCGAGATGTTACATTTCTTCCCCCCTTTAGGGATTTTTGTCCCCGAAAATCTTACCGGTAAAAAGATTCAATATCTTTTCTCAAAATTTCTTAAACATCTCCAAACAAATTTTCTTCAAAGCAGTACTTTCAAAATCACCCCATTATCAAACTGAAATCTAATATAACTAAGTTTCAACTCTGTATGACCTCTATATTAATCGAAACCTGTTTCCAATTCCCACATTTGCTTTCACTTTTTTTTCTTCTTTTTTTAAACTAAAAACTTTGCATTCAGCTATTAATACAGCTCAATCATTATTCTTTTGTCTAATTCTATCTTTACTAAATCAACATTATCTCATTCACAATCAAAATTTATTTTTAAAAAAAAATCTAGCAATCATATACTTTAAGCATCATACCTGGATGGGTTAATTAACTAAGTGTAATCTTTCTTTAACTGTAACATTTTAGAATTCAGAAAATCTTCATATTAACCTGACATCTTTTCTGCAACTGAGCTCATTTATTAAACCATTCTCAAATGCTATCACATTGTCAGTTAATCTTATTGGAAGGGGGTGAAGCTATAACACTTCTAACTTGTCTCTTATATATTCATGCATATAACTTAACACTCATCAATATATATATAATTTGCTTCAAATAACTCAACATGCATATTCATTTTACACAACCCTCCTATCATCTTATACAAACAAATACACTTATACATGTGTTCATAATTCTCTAATAGAATTACTCATAACATTCATTTAATTTCACAAGTTACACTCATAGCATCACACAATTGCCAATCAACATGAACACTTATCATAATATAAACTTTCCCTTCATCTCATTTTTCATATTCCAAGAGAAATTCTTATTCACAACTCATTCATTATCACATAAACATCATGAACCAATACTCTTACCTTTTACGAGTCTCATTTCATCTTAATATTATCACAGTTATACAATTCACTTTAGACTGACCTACACACATATTCATATCTTAAAACAAATGCACTCAAACATACATTTCACAAATTTGAGTAAATCTATTTATCACATTCGCTTAGTCAAATAAATTAGACACATAATATCATGTCAATGTCAAACGAACATGGATGAGTTTATAATGATGTAAACTTTCGTTTCTTTTCACTTTTCTATATTTCTCCACTTATGTCTATTTCATTTTACACTTGATCTCACACATATCATCACAAGTCACCAAGATCAATTTTTAAGTACACCAATATATCCACCAAATTATATGAACTTACTTAACCCCTTTTTACACTGTCGATGGTAGCTCGGTTGGAAAACACTTCTGTCTCAACAGAACTATTTCATCGGGATCAGGAGGCATCACACTATCACAGGTAGTAATATGCCATGTATAGCTTAACTCTTACACATGCTAGGTTAGTTCGAGAACCGACTAAACTATACCTCTGATGCCACTAAATGTCATACCCCTTACTCATATCTGATGCCGAAATAGGGTACGAGGTATTACCAGACTTGAGTACTTGTAATCATTTAAAACCGAGACACAAAATTTCATCAATTTTAAACTTTTCAAACATATTCAAGACTATCTACATTAAATGGCTTTATACAATAGAGACCTTCAAATAACATAGGTCAGTATTTTAGGCCAACTCCTAGCAACTTAGCATACATGCCAAAGACTTAAAAATACTTTAAAACCTTTATATATGGATCAATAGTTTGATAGTGTGATTTAACCTCCGGCGACCTCCAACTTGAGCTAACATCTGTGACACTATAGGAAAAAGGAAAGGAAGGGAGTAAGCATTATAGCTTAGTAAGTAAATATGTAAATATTAATAAACAATACATTATTATACATAAAACAAAGTCACAATATGTTCCCGGAATATTACCATCACAAACACACATATTTTCACTATTACAATTATAAACAGGTTCAAAATAAGCTGTCTAGCAGAGTACCAGTAGCTAAATTATTTATTTCTGGAGCTACAGAACTCTAAATTACAAACCGTTAATTTTCCTTGAAACTAGATTCACGTATATTTTTACCATAAAACTTTCAGAATTTTTGGTCTAGCCAATTAGTACAGTTTATTCATTGAAGTTACCCCTGTTTCACTGCTCAATTGCCCTGACCACTCTTCACTACAAATAAATTTTCTCTTCGTACTGAATTCGTATTATGTTATCGTTTATTTTATTTGAAACTAGACTCATTAAGGATTTCAAACATACAAATTATATCCCATAATTATTTTTGTACAATGTTTAATGATTTTTCAAAAGAAATAAATTTTTTGACTTCGAATTCATGGTTCTAAAACCATTGCTCCGTTTAGGCCCTAAATCGGGCTGTTATAGCAACTTCTGCAAATAAGCCCTAATAGGTAAATTAAACATGCAATCTATAAAATTTCTTATCAATACTCTAACACATGCATCTAATCACTTGGTAAATCATAAAAATTAATCAAAATAAACTTTTCTATCTCAGATTTGTGGTTTCACAACCACTATTCCATTTAAGCCTTATTTCGAGATGTTACACTATTAGCCTCCCAATCGTTATGGTTCCCAACATTTATTACCCTAAGATCGCTGGCTAGAACCAAACGAATACTCCTTGTCGATTAGCTACATAACAATAGATCCTGTTAGATAGGATTGGTCATGGATGTGACTGAGATCCACAACGTCAACTTACAATCTCTAGGGATATTTGGCCCAACCCAACATTAAGGTAGCGTTCTTACCTTATTCGATTAACAAGATGAAGGGGTAAATTGCTTCAAGGCCACTTGCACCACTCCACTCCTCAAGGAACCTAACAACCAAATGAGCAATATATCATAGGGGAAAGGATCATCATTTAGCAATCGAGAATAAAAAGGAGGCATTCGGCTCAGAGAAAAAAAAATGAGAAAGAACAGATTGAATGAGAAGAGCCAATATGAACACTTACCGTTCTCGTCAAGAACTCTCGCCGAAAATGAATTAATAAACCAATAGCAACGTGTGGAAGCGATCGATCAAGAATAGGGAGAGAAAAGAAGGCCAAGTACAATAGGTATTCCAAATCAAAAAGGAAAAAAAGAGGGAAGAAAAGAATGGGAAAGAACAATAGGCTAGGGGGAAGAATTGAGAAGAAAATAATATTAGGAAAGAAGATAATAAGAGGAGCAACTAGAAAAGAAAGAAAAGATCAAGGTGTTCGGCTACTTCACAAAGAAGAGAAAAGAGAAATAAAGGAATAGATGATACCGAAATAAAAGAGTAAATTCAGCCAAAAGAAGAAAAACAAAGAAAAGCAGAAGCCCAAAACAAAAGTCCTCAACAGTAATCGATATATTCGGAAAAGACAACCAAGGGTGTTAACAAAACCAAATATGAAGAGCAAAACCCAGAACCCCAAAACATGCACAGCCCCTAAAGATTCCCCGAAGCCGAATTTCCTCAAAGCTAGAGACCAAATTCGATACACACTCCCCTTCTCACTCAAACTCCTTAATTTTCTCCAAATATCTCTCCCTTTATCCTTGCATAATTCTCTCCATGAAATCCTCATTGATTTTCTCCATGACCCATTCAAATTCCAACCTGCAGAGTTCTAGTCAGACTCCACTTCTCATGCAATAAAGAAGTAAAATGAATACTCTTTTGTGCATGGAGTGACACGAACCCCCAACCTCCTTAGAAGCGTAACAGGCCACTACCACTACACCACAACTCTCCTTGTTTCATATGTTACCTAATTTAATTAAAGAAATGTAACACCCCAAACCTGGCCTGGAAGTTATGGCTGAATCTGGTGTATCACATTGAAGTGTTTTAGCGAAAATGTGTTTTCATTGAAAACCCTTCTTAAAATAAAAGAAACCTTAACTATAAAAAAAAAACTTGTTCAAACATAATATTGGTTACAATGAAATAAAGCACTTAGAAATTTAGTTGCGGAAGCGTAGAAAACATACTATAACTTAAGAAATCCATGTTCAACTTATCGTAGTTTTAATGAAAATAATAATAATAATTCAAGTAATAATAACATAATAAAAACCTTATTACAATCTAGTCTGAGCATACTTAAAAAGAAATAAAAACTTAAAAGCTTAAAAAAAACAAAGTCTGAATTATCTTGCTAGCCGGCCACCCAGAGTCCCTCTTGACATTGAACCTTCTACTGAACATCACCTGAAAACAAAATAAAAGAGGGGGTGAGTTTTTGCAAACTCAGTATGTACAACCCTCGACGAAAACACGCATTCAAAAATCATCATACATCAAACATGCAATGCAATCCCATCCAAATTATCCATCCGCTACACATCAGCTCCGTCCCCCGTCACACCATGTGAGGATATGAATATCGACCCACCCAGCTCACACACCAATGGTATCTCGATTGCGGAACTACCTTCATTTACATATTGGGCTTTAAAAGCCGTCGGTGGATCCACGATTGTCAGGCAACCATGTGATCGTCATATACTTCCTCCGTTCCATAGTTCCCACCCCATATGCAACCTAAGCAGAACATCATATGTATGCATGCCACGTCCATAAAACTTACATTCAACACCTAGGGGTATTTTGGTCATTTTTTCCCTTAGGGGCATTTCGATAATTTTCCCTTAATTATGGTTTCCACTTACCTTGGCCCGTTGACAAGTTCTGCGAGCTAAGATGAATGAATACTATGCACCAGGTAGGATTCCAGAGAAGAGGAGGTGGGTCATTAAGACCGCTTAAGTACCAAGCTCTGCCTAGATCTAGTCCTAGACATTCATATACCCGTTGCCACACCTTAACCCTTTGACCTGTCCACGGTCGTAAAATATTAATTAAGTCTTATGTAGTTATCATATGCTAGGCCCAAAACCCTTTACAAAGCCCAAACAAAGTCACATACCTGTATCTGGCCCATTAAGCCCAATCATATTCATATGGCCCATTAGGCCCAAATCACCTGTATATGGCCCATTAGGCCCAAATCACATTTATATGGCCCGCTTGGCCCAGTCACATTCATATTCATGCATGCATACAAATTCCCATCACATAGCATAAATATTCAATTTTTGCCTATTATGGGCCCAACGACCCATTGGGCCCATTTAGCCCATTCCAGCCCATATGGCCAAATCACAACCCAAGCCCACTAAATCGCCTATAGGTCTCAGGCAACCTATCAGTCTCCTCCTTACGAGTGTTCGCGCACTCGCAAGACTACCGTAGCCACACTTTCGGGTTTTCGGTATTTCAGCATTTCGGCATTTCGGCATTTCAGCTTTTGCCGATTCATAGTGTGTGTGCAGTGTATGTACACACCCGTTAAGCAAGTGTGATGCGCTCTCTTTAGCCTCAAAACTTGTGTGAGAAGTATAACAGCCCCTTCTTAAATCCCTAACCACGATCAACTCCTAGATCTGCACCAATCTTAACTGTTAAAATAGAATAATAGGTGACTCATATCCATCACAAGTCGTTTTACCTTAACTATGAACAATGGCCACCTTAGCCAAAGGGAGAGGGATACTTACTAAAATTGCGAACACCTAAAGAGCAAATTTCGGCAGAGAGCTAAGATCCGAGATCCGATACTAATTCCCTACCATAGCCGATTAGAAAGAGTGAGGGACAATATTCGGTACTTAGCAAAGAAAACCGATTGGAAGAGTAACACTTACACTAGATTCGGTCAAAGAGTAATTGGCTCTAGAGATCTGAATGGCACAATTGCTTATTCGGCTCTAAGGGAGAGAGGAAGAAGAATCGACTAAACCCCAAAAGTGAAACTAGGAAATTGGCACAAGAAAAATAAAAAAGAGAACAAGGGTTTTTGGCTTTTGGAGAAAAGGGTTTTTGGCTTTTAGAAAAGAGGGTTTCTAGCAACAAGGTGAGAAAAATATTTCAGCATTAGCCTCATACCCTTCCATTCAACACCTATTTATAACCCTATAGCAAAATTCCTCAAGCCCAAGTTCTCATTTCGACTCTACTTGCTCTTCACTTCTCCTCTCCTCATTTTTCTCCCAGATAACCCCTTGATCCTTTCCTTAGTTTTCTTTTCTGAACACTCCCCTTAGAGTCCATCTTCATGCCACTTCCAACCTTCTAGAAGGCCAAAATTAAACTCCCAAAAATACTAAGCTAGGATTCGAACCTAGGATCTCCTTGCTAGCCACTAACGCCACCTCCCTACACTCTAAGTGGTGTCACTTAGCCACTCCACCACAAGGCTTTTTGATGCCATTTTCCCCTATCTTTATTTAAAAGCCTAACTACTTGCCAATAAGGCCCTTTAATTATTAAACTATAATTTGTTCTACCCCTAGATTCAAACTCAACCCTTGACCAAGACCTACCATCGCGTAATTAACACTTAACCGGAATTGCTAAGCACAAAAAGAAAAAGTTCAAGATTTTGAGACTTTTGGGTTTTAGGATTTTTGGGGCGTTACAACTCTACCCCCTAAAAGAAATTTCATCCTCGAAATTTCCAACTACTAACACAGACTACCACACCTCGTTTCCGCTGTGCACTCTAATTCCAACTTGGTAAATAGCACACTATGGGTAAGTACGAACTATTATTCGCATCTGGAGTGTCTCCATCCTCTTGACGACGTGCTGCATAGACCAAAAATGGCTACCTCGCCTCAGCATGACCGGCACCACTGCCTGGTGCTCCATCACCCAAACCATTTTCACCCTTGGACTGATCACGACCTCTCAGCGGTTGCTGACCACCCTTCGGTGGTTGTACACCACCTCGGTCCATGACTGGCACTTGACCTGACATTCTAGGGCAACTCTTGATTCTATGCTCCATGGATCCACAAGCTAGACAAGCTCCCGTCCTTTTCCAACACTCGCCTACATGACCTTTCCCATAATCAGCACAAGGTGGCACCCTTGGATTAACAGCAGGGGGCCCTGCTCTAACTGGCCCATTAACTTTGGCCCTAGCCCTAGGCCTCTGATCGACACTAAGAGTCTCAGCCTCCCTTTTATCCTTACCCCTTTTTTTTTTCCCAATTTAGGTTCTCAGTGCGCTTTACCTCCTCTGCTATCTTTGCTTTCTCTACCAACTCTGAGAAAACTTGCTCCCTTTTTCGAGCTATCAATACTCTGAGGCTATCTTTAATTGCATCCTCAAACTTAACGTAACGCTCATAGTCTGTTGCCACCATAACTCTTTCATACCTACTAAGGCATAGAAATTCCGCCTCATACTCTACTACAGATTTGTTTCCCTGGGTCAAGTTCACTTCCTTCTAGCGTCTACATAGCTTGCACCCACATACTTACCTTGGAATGAAACTTTGAAAAACTCCCAAGTGACCCGCTCCGGTTGGGTGCCCTCTTTCACCGTCAGCCACTACTGGTAGGCTTTTTCTCTAAGTAGTGACACGGTTCCTTTTAACTTTTGTTCCGGTGAACAGTCCAGGTCCTCTATTATCCTTTCAGTGGCCTCTAACCAATATTCTGCCAAGTCAGGAGCCACGCCAGCCACGCCCTTAAAGATCTCAGCCCCGTTTGAACGAAGTCGCTCTGGAATGGACCCCCTATTTTTGCTACCATTATTAGACCCAGGGACCCTTTCCAAAATTCTCAGCATTGCCTGCGACAATGCATCTTCTTCCGCGACCCGATTGTACGGTCCATTCCCAGCCACAGGTGAGGCCGAAGCCTCTTCTACTCCAGCATCGGGCATATGGTCTGATGCCGACGATTTAGCCTTAACACTTTTGCGGCCTCGGCCACGGCCTCTTGCACCTCTTCTAGCACTTATCGTTAATTTGCGTATTATCTGGGTTAAAAATTTTATGAAGTTTTAGTTAGTTTAATAATTAACCCGATGTTTTATGGATAATATTAAAGAGAAGATTGCTTTCGAAAATCCTCTACAGATTCAAGTTCCTACGGGCTTTGGTTACATTCTAACAAGATCACCTAAAGTAGCCCTCTAGCTAACTACTGTATAACAATTTAAACAAATTTAAGAATAAAAGTACTTACTTGGTTCGACGTCGGAGACTCGGTGCGCCGCTCAGCAAGACTTCCTTTTTTTCCAAAACATTGTGATTCAATCAATTTTTTTTAAAACACAAAAGAAACCAGGTAATAAAGCCCAATTCACAGCCCGTGTTTTGCAACCGGGCTCTGATACCACTAAATGTAACACCCCAAACTCGGCCTGGACATTATGGCCAAATCTGACGCATCACATTGAAGTGTTTTAGCGAAAACTGTGTTTTCATTGAAAACCCTTCTTAAAATAAAAGAAACCTTAACTGTAAAAAAAAACTTGTTCAAACATAAGATTGGATGAAAATAAAGCACTTAGAAATTTAGTTACGAAAGCATAAAAAACATACTATATTTTAAGAAATCCATGTTCAACCTATCGTAGTTACAATAAAAATAATAATAATAATTCAAGTAATAATAACATAATGAAAACCTTATTACAATCTAGTTTGAGCATACTTAAAAAGAAATAAAAACTTAAATGCTTAAAAAAACAAAGTCCGAATTATCTTGCTAGCCAGCCACCCAGAGTCCATCCTGACATTGAACCTTCTACTGAGTATCACCTGAAAATAAAATAAAAGAGGGGGTGAGTTTTCGCAAACTCAGTGTGTACAACCCTCGACGAAAACAAGCATTCAAAAATCATCATACATCAAACATGCAATGCAATCCCATCCAAATTATCCATCCGCTACACATTAGCTCCGTCCCCCATCACACCATGTGGGGATATGAATATCGACCCACCCAACATACACACCAATGGTAGCCTGGTTACAGAACGACCTTCATTTCCATATTGGGCTTTAAAAGCCATCGGTGGATCCACGATTGTCAGGCAACCATGTGATCCTTATAAACTTTCTCCGTTCCATAGTTCCCACCCCATATGCAACCTAAGCAGAACATCATATGTATGCATGCCACATCCATAAAACTTACATTCAACACCTAGGGGTATTTTGGTCATTTTCGCCCTTGGGTGCATTTCGATAATTTTCCCTTAATTATGGTTTCCACTTACCTTGGCCCATTGACAAGTTCCGCGAGCTAAGATGAACGAATACTATGCACCAGGTAGGATTCCAGAGAAGAGGAGGTGGGTCATTAAGACTGCTTAAGTACCAAGCTCTTCCTAGATCTAATCCTAGACATGCATATACCCGTTGCCAAACCTTAACCCTTTGACCTATCCACGATCACAAAATATTAATTAAGTCTTATGTAGTTATCATATGCTAGGCTCAAAACCCCTTACAAAGCCCAAACAAAGTCATATACCTACATCTGGCCCATTAAGCCCAATCATATTCATATGGCCCGTTATGCCCAAATCACCTGTATATGGCCCATTAGGCCTAGTCACATTCATATCCATGCTCGCATACAGATTCCTATCACATAACATCATTATTCAGCCTTTGCCTATTATGGGCCCGACAGCCCACCAGGCCCATTTAGCCCATGCCGGCCCGTATGGCCAAATCACAACCCAAGTCCACAGAATCACCCGTGAGTCTCAGGTAACCTATCGGTCTCTCCCCTATGAGTGCTCGTGCACTTGCAAGACTACCGTAGCCACACTCTTGGCTTTTTGGCATTACAACATTTTGGGTTTTTGGCATTTCAGCATTTCAGCTTTTGTCGATTCGTAGTGTGTGTGCAATGTATGTACACACCTGGTAAGCAAGCGTGATGTAATCTACTTAGCCCCAAACCTTACGCGATAAGTATAACAGCCCCTTCTTAAATCCCTAATCACGATTAACTCCTAGATCTGCACCAATCTTAACTATTAAAATAGAATAATAGGTGACTCGTATCCAACACAAGTCCTCTTACCTTAACTATGAATAATCGGCCACCTTAGCCAATGGGAGAGGAGTACTTACTAAGATCGCAAACACCTAAAGAGTAGTTTCGGCAGAGAGCTAAGATCCGAGATCTGATACTAATTCCCTACCACAGTCGATTAGAAAGAGTAAGGGACAATATTCGATACTTAGCAAAGAAAACCAATTGGAAAAGTAACACTTACACTAGATTCAGTCAAAGAGGATTCGGCTCTAGAGTCTGAATGGCACAATTGCTTATTCGGCACCAAGAGAGAGAGGAAGAAGAATCGTCTAAAGCCAAAAGTGAAACAAAGAAATCGACACAAGAAAAATAAAAGGAGAATAAGGGTTTTCAGCTTTTAGATAAATCGATAGAAAGAAAAGAAAGAAAACAAAAGGGTTTCCAGTAACATGGTGAAGGAAATTCGGTACTAGCCTAGCAAGCCTGCATTTGGCACTTATTTATAGCCCTTATAGCCGAATTACCTGGCTATCAGTTCCCCATTTGGCTCCATCACTTCCAACTCAGGTAAATAGAACCTTATGATACGGGAAACTAACATCAAAAAGCCTTGTGGAGGAATGGCTAAGTGACGCCACTTAGAGTGTAGAGAGGTGGTGTTAATAGCTAGCAAGGAGGTCCAAGGTTCGAATCCTAGCTTAGTATATTTAGGAGTTTAATTTTGGCCTTCTAGAAGGTTGGAAGTGGCTTAAAGATGGACTCTAAGGGGAGTGTTCAGGAGAGAAAACTAAGGAAAGGATCAATAGGTTATCAGGGAGAAAAATGATGAGATAAGAAGGGGGAAGTGATGGAGCCAAATGGGGAACTGAGGGCCAGGTAATTCGGCTATAAGGGCTACAAATAAGTGCTGAATGTAGGGTTGCCAAGCTAGTGTCAAATTTCCTTTACCCTGTTATCGAAAACCCTTTTTCCTAAAATCTGAAAACCCTTTTATTTTCTTCCTTTTCTTTCTGTCGATTTCTCCAAAAGCCGAAAACCCTTGTTCTCCTATTATTTTTCTTGTACCGATTTCTTTATTTCACTTTTGGGTTTAGCCGATTCTTTTTCCTCTCTCTTGGTACCAAATAAGCAATTGTGTCATTCAGATCTCTAGAGCCTCATACTCTTTGACCGAATCTAGTGTAAGTGTTACTCTTCCAATCGATTTTATTTGCTAAGTATCGAATATTGTCCATTACTCGTTCTAATCGACTGTGGTAGGGAATTAGTATCGGATCTCGGATCTTATCTCTCTGCCAAAATTACTCTTTAGGTGTTCACGATCTTGGTAAGTATTCCTCTCCCATTGGCTAAGGTGGCCGATTGTTCATAGTTAAGGTAAGGGAACTTGTGTTGGATACGAGTCACCTATTATTCTATTTTAATAGTTAAGATTGGTGCAGATCTGGGAGTTGATCGTGGTTAGGGATTTAAGAAGGGGTTGTTATACTTATCATGCAAGGTTTGGGGCTAAGAAGATCGCATCATGCTTACTTACCAGGTGTGTACATATACTGCGCACACACTATAAACTGGCAAAAGCCGAAATGCCAAAATGCTGAAAAGTCAAAAGTGTGGCTACGATAGTCTTGCGAGTGTGTGAATACTCGTAAGGGGGAGACCGATAGGTTGCCTAAGGCCCATGGGCAGTTCCATGGACTTGGGTTGTGAAAGGCAAGTGGACCGGAATAGGCCAAATGGGCCCGATGGGCTGTTGGGCCCATAATAGGCAAAATTTGATAAGCGATACTATGTGATAGGAAATTTGTATGTGAGCATGAATATAATGTGATTTGGGCTGGATGGGCCATATAAATGAGATTGGGCTGAATGGGCCATATGAACGTGAATTGGGCTTGATGGGCCATATGAATGTGAATTAGGCTTGATGGGCCATATGTATGAGATTGGGCCAAGTGGGCCATATGCATGTATGTAGGGGTTTGGGGCCTAGTATATGATAACCACATAAAACTTAATTAATAAATTACGACCATGGACAAGTCATAGAGTTAAGGTCTGGCAATGAGTATATGCATGTCTAGGATTGGATCTAGGGAGATCTTGGTACTTAAGCAGTCTTCATGACTCACCTCCTCTTCCCTGGAATCCTACCTGGTGCATAGTGTTCGATCATCTTAGCTCACGGGATTTGTTAATGGGCCAAGGTAAGTAAAAACCAGTAATAAAGGAAAATTATTGAAATGCCCCTAAGGGTAAAAATGACTAAAATACCCCCAAGTGTTGTGCGTAAGATTTATGATTGCTACATGCATTCATATGTATTCATGTGATATCCTGTTTAGGTTGCATATGGGTTGGGAATTATGGAACGAAGGGAGTATATGAGAGTCGCATGGTTGCTTGACAACCGTGGATCCACCGACGGCTTTTAAGCCCAATATGTGATTGGCAGCTTGCTGTAACTTAGGTAGTTCTGTAACCGGGCTACCATTGATGTGTATCAGTTGGGTGGGTCGATATTTATATCCGAGAGGTTGTAAAAAGAAGGACGAAGCAGAAGTGTACTGGTTGGATTATTGGGGAGGGTTGCACTGCATTACATTGTATGTTTGATGTATGATGACTTTTAAATGCTTGTTTTCGTCGAGGGTTGTACACACTGAGTTTACGAAAACTTACCCCCTCTTTTATTTTATCTTCAGGTGATGCTCAGTAGAAGGTTCGATGTTTAGAGGGACTTTGTGTGGCCAGCTAGCAAGATAATTTGGACTTGTTTTTCTTTTTAAAGCTTATCAGTTTCTATGTTATTAAATACTTTTCAAATTAGATTGTAATAGGGCTTCCACTTTGTTATTATTTGGATTATTATTTTTATGTGATGTAATTATAAGAAGTTGAACATGGTTAATTATTGAAACTAACTAAAACTTCATAAAAATTTCTAAACCAGATAATACACGAATCGACAGTGAGTGCACGAAGAGGTATAAGAGGCCGTGGCTGAGGCCGCGGAAGTGTTAGGGCTGAATCGTCGGCATCGGGCCATATGCCCGATATTGGAGTAGAAGAGGCTCCGGCCTCACCTGTGGCTAGGAATAGACCGTATGACCGGGCCGCAGGAGAAGATGCATTGTCGCAGGCAATGTTGAGGATCTTGGAAAGGGTCGTTGGGCCCAACAATGGCACTAAAAATTGGGGGTCCATTCCGAAACGACTTCGATCGAACGAGGCTGAGATCTTTAAGGGCGTGGCTGGCGTGGCTCCTAACATGGCGAAATATTGGTTAGAGGCCACTGAAAGGATAATGGAGACTTGGACTGTTCACCGGAACAAAAGTTAAAAGGAGCCGTGTCACTACTTAGGGAAGAAGCTTACTAGTGGTGGCTGACGGTGAAAGAGTGCACCCAACCGGAGCGAGTCACTTGGGAGTTTTTCAAAGCTGCATTCGTAAGCTATGTGGATGCTAGAAATAAGGAGTTCCTAAACTTGACCCAAGGAAATAAATCGGTGGCGGAGTATGAGGCAGAGTTTTTACGCCTTAGTAGGTATGCAAGAGTTATGGTGGCAATGGACTATGAGCGTTACGTTAAGTTTGAGGATGGACTTAGAGATAGCCTCAGAGTATTGATAGCCTCGCAAAGGGAGTGAATTTTCTCGGAGTTGGTAGAGAAAGAAAAGATAACAGAGCAGGTAAAGTGCACTGAGCGCCTAAATCAGGAGAAAGAAAGGGGTAAGAATAAGAGGGAGGTTGAGACTCCTGGTATTAAACAGAGGCCTAGGGCTAGGGCCAGAGTTAATGAGCCAGTTAGAGCAGGGCCCCCTGCTATTAATCTAGGGGTGCCACCTTGTGCTGATTGTGGGAAAGGTCATGTAGATGAGTGTTGGAAGAGGACGGGAGCTTGTTTAGCTTATGGATCTAAGGAGCATAGGATCAGGAATTGCCCTAGAATACCGAGACAGATGCCAAACATAGGCCGAGGTGGTGCTCAGCCATCGAGTGGTGGTCAGCAACCGCCGAGAGGCCGTGATCAGGCTAAGGGTGGAAACAGTTTGGGTCATGAAGCACCGGGCAGAGGTGCTAGTCATGCTGAGGTGACGCAGCCAGCTTTGGTCTATGCAGCACATCGTCAAGAGGATGAAGACACTTCAGAGGCAAATGATGGTACGTACTTACCCATCGGGTGCTATTTACCTAAGTTGGAATTAGAGTGCGCAGCAGAAGTGTGGTGTGGTAGTCTGTGTTAGTAGTTGGGAATTTCAAGGACAAAATTTCTTTTAGGGCGGTAGAGTTGTAACCCCCCCAAAAATTTCGAAACCCAAAAATCCCAAAATCGTGAATTTTTCTTTTTGTGCTTAGCAATTCCAGTTAAATGTTAATTACGCAAAGGTAGGTCTTGGACAAGGTTTGAGTTTGAACTAGGAGGTAGAAGAAATTATAATTTAATTATTAAAAGAATCAGGGTTGGCAAGTAGTTGGGATTTTAAATAAAGATACGGGAAAATAACATCAAAAAGCCTTGTGGAGGAATGGCTAAGTAACGCCACTTAGAGTGTAGAGAGGTGGCATTAATAGCTAGCAAGTAGGTCCAAGGTTCGAATCCTAGCTTAGTATTTTTAAAAGTTTAATTTTGGCCTTTTAGAAGGTTGGAAGTGGCATGAAGATGGACTCTAAGGGGAGTGTTCAGGAGAGAAAATTAAGGAAAGGATCAATGGGTTATCAGGCAGAAAAACGAGGAGATGAGAAGGGGGAAGTGATGGAGCCAAATGGGGAACTGAAGGCCAGGTAATTCGGCTATAAGGGATATAAATAAGTGCCGAATGCAGGGTTGCCAGGCTAGTGCCGAATTTCCTTCACCTTATTACCGGAAACCCTTTTCCCTAAAAGCCAAAAACCATTTTGTTTTCTTCCTTTCTTTCTGTCGATTTCTCCAAAAGCCCAAAACCCTTGTTCTCCTTTTATTTTTCTTGTGCCGATTTCTTTGTTTCACTTTTGGGTTTAGCCGATTCTTCTTCCTCTCTCTCTTGGTGCTGAATAAACAATTATGTCATTCAAATCTCTAGAGCCTAATACTCTTTGACCGAATCTAGTGTAAGTGTTACTCTTCCAATCATTTTTCTTTGCTAAGTATCAAATATTATCCCTTACTCTTTCTAATCGAATGTGTAGGGAATTAGTATCGGATCTCGGATCTTATCTCTCTGCCAAAATTACTCTTTAGGTGTTCGCGATCTTGGTAAGTATTCCTCTCCCATTGGCTAAGGTGGCCGATTGTTCATAGTTAAGGTAAGGGGACTTGTGTTGGATACGAGTCACCTATTATTCTGTTTTAATAGTTAAGATTGGTGCAGATCTGGGAGTTGATCATGATTAGGGATTTAAGAAGGGGTTGTTATACTTATCACGCAAGGTTTGGGGTTAAGGAGATCGCATCACGCTTACTTACTAGGTGTGTACATACACTGCGCACACACTATGAACTGGCATAAGCCGAAATGCCGAAATGCCGAAAAGTCAAAAGTGTGGCTACGGTAGTCTTGCGAGTGTGTGAATACTCGTAAGGGGGAGACTGATAGGTTCCCTAAGGCCCATGGGCAATTCCATGGACTTGGGTTGTGAATAGGCTAAGTGGGCCGGAATAGGCCAAACGAGCCCGATAGGCTGTTGGGCCCATAATAGGCAAAATTTGATAAGCGATGCTATGTGATAGGAAATTTGTATGTGAGCATGAATATAATGTGATTTGGGCCGGATGGGCCATATAAATGAGATTGGGCCGAATGGGCCATATGAACGTGAATTGGGCCTGATGGGCCATATGAATGTGAATTGGGCCTGATGGGCCATATGTATGAGATTGGGCCAAGTGGTCTATATGCATGTATGTAGGGGTTTTGGGCCTAGTATATGATAACCACATAAAACTTAATTAATATATTGCGACCGTGGCCAAGTCATAGAGTTAAGGTGTGGCAACAGGTATATGCATGTCTAGGATTTAATCTAGGGAGAGCTTGGTACTTAAGCAGTCTTAATGACTCACCTCCTATTCTCTGGAATCCTACTTGTGTATAGTGTTCGTTCATCTTAGCTCACAGGATTTGTTAACGGGCCAAGGTAAGTTAAACCCGTAATAAAGGAAAATTACCGAAATACCCCTAAAGGCGAAAATGACTAAAATACCCCCAAGTGTTGTGTGTAAGATTTATGATTGCTACATGCATTCATATGTATTCATGTGATATCCTATTTAGGTTGCATATGGGTTGGGAATTATGGAACGGAGGGAGTATATGAGGGTCTCATGGTTGCTTGACAACCGTGGATCCACCGATGGCTTTTAAGCCCAATATGTGATTGGCAGCTTGATACAACTTGGGTAGTTCCGTAACCAGGCTACCATTGATGTGTAATCAGTTGGGTGGGTCGATATTTATATCCCCACAGGTTGTGAAAAGGGGGACAGAGCAAAAGTGTACCGGTTGGATTATTGGGGTGGGTTGCACTGCATTGCATTGCATGTGTGATGTATGATAACTTTTGAATGCTTGTTTTCATCGAGGATTGTACACACTGATTTTACGAAAACTCACCCCCTCTTTTATTTTATTTTTAGGTGATGTACAGTAGAAGGTTCGATGTTTGGAGGGACTCTGGGTGGCCAGCTAGCAAGATAATTTGGACTTGTTTTTTTTCCTAAAGCTTATCAGTTTCTATGTTATTAAGTACTTTTCAAATCAGATTGTCATAGGGCTTCCACTTTGTTATTATTTGGATTATTATTTTTATGTAATGTAATTATAAGAAGTTGAACATGGTTTCTTAAACTGTAGTATGACTTTTCTACGTTTCCACAACTACATTTTAGAAGGACATGTTTTCATAAAATCATATATTTTAAACAAGTGATTAAAAGGAGTTTTTTTTTAAGGATAGTTAAGGTTTCTTTTATTTTAAGAAGGGTTTCAATGAAAACACGATTTTCGCTAAAACACTTTAATGTGATGTGCCAGATTCGGCCATAACATCCAGGCCAGGTTTGGGGTGTTACATTAAGTGTCGTACGCCATTGTATTGGACTGAGCTCAGTAAAAATAAGAAACATAGAGTCGATTTGATTAGAGAGACTGAATAGAAAGTGAAAGTGATCTGACAAAGTCTGAAGGCAACATCAGATCGTCAGAAATCATATGCGGACTTGAAACATAAAGATATAGAGTTTTAGATCGGTGATAAAGTCTTTTTGAAAGTCTCATTGTGGAAGAAGATACTCAGATTTGGTCGTAAAGAAAAATTGAGTCCGAGATTTATTGGGCCGTATGAGGTAATAGAACGCGTCGGGCCGGTTGCTTACAGACTGTTGTTGCCATCTAAGCTAGAAAAGATCCACAATGTATTCCATGTTTCGATGCTTAGTAGATATTGATCTAATCCTTCACATGTGATTAGTCTGGCTGAAGTTAAGATTAAGCCCGATATGATCAACTAATATAATAAGACCAATATCATATACGCATGTCTTAATATAAATCATAAGTGAACACCAAAGTATACCACGTGTAGGTCTTGATTTTTACTTAACAAACACATGGCCAACCTTAACCTAATTAACATCCATTATGAACATATAGCCGAAACGTAAAGTACCTTCACAAGCTTCATATACTTAAATACACTTTCAATATAACTCAAATTTTGTTCAACCATGATATACAGCATATTAATCAAATAGACTTAAACTAAGATTCAACCCAAACTGAATCTAAACCTAAGAATAAAGCCATTTTCAATGCATAAAACACTTACCGCGAACATCATCCCTTCATAGTACTAAGCACTTTAACTAAACGAATTAAACCACAAACAAGTATAAAAAATTATCAAACCAAGCTCATTAAACATTATAACTAAGCACATATAAGACCAAGACTAAATATAAATAGCAAGCCATTTTCGCATGGCTTTAAATACATAACCAATATCAGCATTTCAAAAATATGTTCCAGCCTATACATGCCATAGTTCTAATTCAACTATTTAAATACAAAAAAAGTGGATAGTGTGGTGAACTTTGTTGACGATCCCTGGGCTTGGAACTTGAATCCAAAATCTATAAAACAAAAACACATATATACATAGAGTAAGCTTTTTATAGCTTAGTCAGTCATAAGCAAATGTACGTCCCAATGTTATTAACAACTTAATTAACAAACGAAATTAACTTGACTCAGTTCCTGTAAAATTAGGTTTAGCATAATCATACATAGTACGAGGAGCAGGATTCTGATTTGCTAATTCAGCGAGTATGGCTGGAGGTAGTGGATTGTCCTGATTTTCAGCCATCTCCTCGGTTGTAGTTGAGATATCATCCTCTTGCTCTTCTTCTGTGTATCTTAAGTTGCGCCTGATTTTTCGTCGATTTCTACGAGCTGTACGATCAATTTCCTCGTCAAAAAGAAATAGTCCTGACGGGTTTCTTCTAGTCATAAATTACAAGAACCTACCAGGAGAAAAAGAAAGAAAATTAGTAAAATAAAAATTAAAGTTAAATTTCAAGAAAATAAATGGCTAAAGTAATAAAAATTGAGCGTTCCTAATATCTTAGTCCCTAGCAACGGCGCCAAAAACTTGATCGTGATTTTCCCATGATAAGTTTTATAAATTTATAATGAATCGTTCTTGAAACTAACTATTATCACGATGTAGGCAAGTGTACCTATCGAAAAGTAGTATAGCTTTAGCAAGACCGGGTTGTCGAACCCAAGGGACTAGGAGTATTAGTAATGACTGTCTTCTTATTATCTAGCCGAAGAAAAGAGATTTGTTTTAACTAACTAATTAATTAATCTAAGAACTTACAGAAAATAGAAGTTGGGAAATTACTTTTGGGGAAAGCGATTGATTGAGACAATACCTAAGGAAAAATCCACCTAGACTTTTACTTGTTATTTTGGCTTCGAACCAAACAATTTATTCATTTAACTTGCTCCTTAGAAATCCCTATTGTATATTATTATCCTTCTCGAGACTAAAAACGTCTAATCCCTAAGTTGAATAACCGAGAGTTATCTCTAATTAACACCCTAAGGTTGCATTAACTCGATCTATGGATTCCTTTATTAGGTTTCACCCTAATCTGGCAAAATCTTGTCACCCTATCTCTAGGCGTGCAATCAACTCCGCTTAACTATGACAAAGTTACTCCTAGTCAGGGTCTATTCCTCCTCCAACTAAGAGTAGTAACTTGAAGTGATATCTTGAAACACCAAAACAAGAATTAAGAACAAGTCAAATATTTATCATACGATTCAGAAATAATAACAAGGTTTCGTCATAGGTTTCATCCCCCTTAGGTATTTATGGGTTTAGTTCATAACTAAACAAGAAAACATCTCAGAATAATAATAAATACAAAACAATAAGAAAACCCAAAACTCCTGAAGGGCAAGTTGAGGAGAGATCTTCAGTCTTGATAATGGCTTCGACTTTTGAGATGGATCAATCGGCTTCTTTGGAGTAATTCCTTACTCCCTATTCTCTGTCTCTCCTTTCTTCCTCTTTTAGGGTGTACTTGTAGGCTTTGGAATGCCTGAGAACCCTCAAAAGTAGCCTTTTTCAAATTGGACTCAACTTGGGCTCGGTAGGAACACGCCCATGTGCGATAACTTCAGGCCGTATTCGAGGTACACGGGGGTGTGTTATACCCGTGTGAGTCATGCTTCAATTCTTCGAAATTGACATGACTGTGTGATCTGCCCGTGTGAGGAGGTCCAGGTCGTGTTGATTTCGTGCTTTGGCTCATTTTCTCCGTTTTGGCCCGTTTCTCGTTCTTTTCACTCTCCTATGCTTACCTGAGAATAAAACATGAAATTAAGGTATTAGGAGCATCGAATTCACCAAATCTAAGGAGAAATCATTCATAAAATGCGTTAAGCATGGGTTAAAAATATGTATAAATTACGGTTTTTTAGAAATGCAAGTATTTAAGTTGAATAAATGGTACATTATGAATTGAATATAAATTTTGGCTATATATATATGTTCATAACCAAATTTGTATTCAATGAATTGGTCTCATGTATGACCTTTGATACATTGCAAGAAAGGTGATATTAACATGTTTTGATTTGGCTTTGATACTTTATAGCATTAGACAAGTGTTTGCTATGTTATATTTATATATACATATTTGTGATGTGTTTGATGTGAAACGCAAATTATGATTGACATATTGGTTTGGTTATATGAAATTTTACATGCGTGTAAAGTAATAGAGTAAAATGAAAGTAGACATTGAATAAAGCATATGTATTTAGCATGTTTTAATATTCGGCTATTGCATTGGAAATTGACCATATGAATAGTAATTCATGCATTAAGATAACAAAATGGTTATATGCGAATTTAATGAAATTGTTTTGTGCTTTGTGTATTAATGATTAAGTATATTATAAAACAATTAGTATATCTTAATTCATTTTGTGGTCGTATGAATTGGGTGTGTTTGGTTATGTTTTTGTAAAGATTTAACTTGTCTTTTAGCTTAATAATTTAATATAATGACTTAGATATTAGGCATGCAAAATGGTTCATGTTTTTATGTACTATGCGCATAAAGCTATAGTATTATAACTAATATTGATTTCTTTGGAAGATATGTTAATGTAGTTTATGTTATAAGCTTATAAGTCATGATTCAAGAATTGTTCAACGGTAGTTACAAATGTATGCCTTCGAATATGATCTGAGTGATTATGTGAATGTATTAAAGTTCTATCTTTTCCAATAATGCCTCGTAAACCCATTCTGGCGACAGATACAAGTTAGAGGTGTTACAAATACATATCAGAATCACATATTGATACCAACATATTAAACATGGTCTTACTTGCACACACATATCGGAATCACATATCGGTGCCAACGTGTTAAACATGGTCTTACACGTAATCACATAAAGATTGCCAACGTCCTAGACGTGGTTTTACACGTAATCACATATCGATGCCAACGTCTCAGATGTGGTCTTACACGTAATCACATATCGATGGCAATGTTCCTGTAACACCCTTATCACGAATATGATCTCCGGATTAAAGCTAAGGGGTATTCTTGAACTAAACATTTAGTTAACTCATTCACAATAACAATAAAGATAAGCAGAGTTTGACTTGAAATACATAATGATATTGAAATTTATACGCCATTTTCGTATGGCCAAAATATTTACAATTTCATAACATCGATATCATCAGCCTAAACTATACATACATATCGAGTCCAAAATATAACTATACCAAAAAGATCGATAGTGTGATGAACTGCTGACAATCCTCGAGTCGGTGGCCAAAATCAACAATCTATAAAACAAAGAAATAAAGAACAGAGTAAGCTTTCAAAGCTTAGTAAAGTTTTTTTTTTTAAGCATTACAAAATATTAAAGTCTTAACGAAAATCAAAACATGCATTTAATCAGACTTATAACCAATTCAAATTTGTTTCATGGCCGAATACACTTAAACATATACATAGATTTCTCGGCACATATTTTGCTTCTACTTAAGGTTTATATGATGCATTTAGATCAAATAATCTCATATACAATTATACCATGATCGATCAAATCATTTTCATTTTCACAAATATAACCGTCAATCATAATAATATACATTCTTCTTTGCTAATAAGCTTCACTTCTAAATCAATTCACCGATGAGTAAGTAATACGTACCTGAACGTCCTAAATGTATAATACCTACTTGACGATGGTTTACTGCGAACATTCAATTTGTAATCTTACTTAATTTACCGGCGTTAAGTGTAACACCCCTTACCAGTGTTCGATGCCGGAACAGGGTACGAGGCATTACAAGACTTAATTACTAATCATCGTATAAAAACCGATTCATAATTTCACTCTAATTTAAAACTTTTTCAAACACATTCAAGTTGTCCCTTAAAAAGAGCTTACAAGGCCCATATCATGCTTTAATTCAACCGTACACATAGGCAAGCATGCACGTTCATAAATTGCATCATTTAATTAATAACATAATCAAGACTATCTTCATTTAATGACTTATACAATAGAGACCTTCAATTAACATAGGTCAGTATTTTAGGCCAACTCCTAGCAACTTAATAACAATTAAACGAGTCCCCATACATGCCAAAGACTAAAAAAAAAAAAACTTTAAAACCTTTATATATCGATCAATAGTTTGATAGTGTGATTTAACCTCCGGCAACCTCCAACTCGAGCTAACATCTATGACACTATAGGAAAAAGGAAAGGAAGGGAGTAAGCATTATAGCTTAGTAAGTAAATATGTAAATATTAATAAAAATACATTATCATACATTCAGAGTCACAATATGTTCCCGGAATATTACCAACACAAACACACATACTTTCACTATTACAATTATAAACAGGTTCAAAATAAGCTGTCTAGCAGAGTACCAGCAGCTAAATTATTTATTTCTGGAGCTACAGAACTTCAAATTACAAACCGTTAATTTTCCTTGAAACTAGATTCACTTATATTATTATCATAAAATTTTCAGAATTTTTGGTCCAGCAAATTAGTACAGTTAATACATTGAATTTACCCCTGTTTCACTGCTCAACTGCCCTGACCATTCTTCACTTCGAATCAATTTTCTCCTTGTATAGAATTCAAAAGATGTTCTCGTTTATTTAATTTGAAACTAGACTCATTAAGGATTTCAAGAATATATATTATTTTCCCTAATTAGTTTTTTACAATTTTTAATGATTTTTCCACGTCAGAACAGGGGATCACGTAGTCATTCTGAACCAGTCTCGTAAAAACTTAAATATCTCATAATATAGAATTCCTTTGCTTGCTCTGTTTCCATTATATGAAAATAGATTCATTAAGCTCTAATTTGATATCTCATTCAGTCTCTGATTCAATTTCTACTATTTTTGGTAAATTTTTAGATTCACGTTATTGCAACTATCCAGAACAGTTTTATTGTCAATTTTGATCTTTCACACTTCAATTGTATTCATCACTTACCCATAACAATCTTTCCTATTTCCAATCACATATCGAGCATATTGCTCCTAAGTTACACACGTATATGCTTACACTTATCATCACAAAGTCATACACAATTTCATTTAATCAATTTTCCAGTTGAACGTTTTGGAATAATAACAGATACGCGATGGTATCGCACACAGCCCACCTTTAAAATTGAAGCTCTCTTGTACACATAGTGGCCTTCACTTAGCGCCACTCATGTAACCTAGCTCGATTGTACACATAATTTTACTAAACTTAACTAAACTCAAAATTTAACCTTCTTCACTTTAATTAACCACTACTTATTTTTCAAAACATCAAATACAGTGTAATTAACACCTAAACATTTATACCGAATTTGATAGCACATATAGTCCTTGGCCGAATGTTATTAAACTCAAGCCACAATAATATTATTCCTTAAGACACATCCAAAGACCACATTCGGCACCTCCCATCAACAATTTTACAAATTCTCAAATTTACTTACAAGTACATTTATATAACATAAAAAAAATACATTAAACATTATTCATCAAGAATCTATAACATGACCGAATACCTATATTTTTTTCTCCCTAAATTTACATTCGGCAATCCTAAAAACAAATACTAACCTTAACTTTCAAGCTAAAACAACTAACAACTCAAAATATCCAACATAACTATCCATACTAATGACATCAAAGCATCTACTAAGAATTTCAAGCTCCTTGGCCGAATATCAATCCTCCAAAATAACCTAAATTTAAACCATGAAATAGGTAGAATTCAAACTAATCATCCAAATTATGCATAATTTTCCAAGGGTGGCATTGTACATACCTTATTCTAGCAATCACCTTAGTCGAATTTTAACAAGAATTTTCTTCTTCCTCTCTTCTAGTTACGGCAATGGAGGAGCAAAGATGAACCAACTTTGGTTTCTCCTCCCACTAACCCATTATTTTTATTATCATTTATTCTTTAATTCATTTAGTAGAAAATAATGTTAATAGAAAATACATATAATATATATTAAACAACATCATGGCCGGCCACTATAAAAAAATGGATAATTTGACATGCAAGTCCACTTTTTTTTTTTTTTTTGATAACATGCATTAATAGACCATTTTAAATTAACCTATCACATTTCAAAAATGTCTCACATAAGTCCTATTTAATAAATTTCACATACAAATGACAAAATCAAAGCATGAAACTTTCACACATGCATTTACACATATTATAAGCATAGAATATAACGGTTAATTATTTTTGTGACTCGGTTTTGTGGTCCCGAAACCACTTTCCGACAGGGTCAAAATAGGGCTGTCACAACTCTCCCCTACATAGAAATTTTTGTCCTTGAAAATTCTTACCGGTGAATAAGTTAGGATATCATTCTTTCATAGAGTCCTCAAGCTCCCAAGTAGCTTTTTCTACCTCGTGTTTGAGCCACAATACTTTCACTAAAGCAATTTTCTTATTTCATAGTTCTTTTATTTCACGAGCCAAAATACGAACTGGTTCTTCTTCGTAACTCAAATCATATTGAATCTCAACCTCTGATGTATTTATTACACGGATGATCTATAACGTCGAAGCATCGAAACATGAAAAACATTGTGAATATTTTCAAGTTCAGGGGGTAAAATCAATTTGTATGCAACCGGCCCAACTCGTTCGGATATTTCATACGGCCCGATGAACCTCGGACTCAATTTGCCCTCACGGCCAAATCTGAGCACCTTTTTCCAAGGTGAAACTTTAAGAAACACTTTATCTCCGACCTGATACTCAATGTCTTTTCGTTTTAAATCTGCATACGACTTCTGACGATCTGAAGCTGCTTTCAGACTTTCAGGGATCACTTTTACATTCTGTTCAGCATCTTTAATCAAATCAACCCCGAAGATTTTACTTTCGCTAAGCTCGGTCCAAAACAACGGTGTACGGCATTTACGGCCGTACAAAGCCTCATAAGGTGCCATCTTAATATTTGATTGAAAACTATTTTTGTAAGCGAATTCAATCAAAGGTAAATACCATTCCCATGAACCACTAAACTCAAGGATGCAACATCTCAACATATCTTCGAGTATCTGAATTATCTGCTCGGATTGACCATCGGTCTGAGGATGAAAAGCGGTGCTAAAATGAAACTTAGTACCCAATGCTTCTTGCAATTTCTTCCAAAATCGCGATGTGAATCTTGGGTCTCTATCTGACATAATTGAAACGGGTACCCCATGTAATCTGACAATCTGAGAAACATATAACTCGGCTAGGTTTTCAAGTGAGAAATCCATATGTACAGGAATGAAATGAGCTGATTTAGTCAATCTATCTACAACAACCCATATTGCATCTTTCTTGCTCGGTGACAAAGGTAACCCAGACACAAAATCCATCGTAACTCGATCCCACTTCCACTCGGGTATCATGATCGGTTGAAGTAAACCCGAAGGCACTTAATGTTCCGCTTTCACTTGTTGACATATCAAACATTTCGAGACAAAGTCGAAAATGTCTCGTTTCATACCATGCCACCGATATTGACGTTTCAGATCGTTGTACATTTTCTTACTACCCGGGTGAACTAACATTCGGCTACTATGAGCCTTGCTCAAAATCATCGAAATAAGTTTCGAATTTCTTGGAACACACAATCGACTTCTGAACCTCAAACAATCATTGTCGTCAATTTGAAACTCTAATTCCACATTCGAAACACATTCAACTCGTTTAGCAACCAATTCATCATCGACTTTCTGAGATTCACGTATTTGATGAATCAATAATGATTTGGCTTTTAATTCTTCTACTAACACATTATCGGATGAAACAGACAGGTGTACATTCATCGCTCGTAAAGCAAACAGTGGCTTGCGACTTAAAGCATCAACAACCACGTTAGCCTTTCTCGGGTGATAGTCAATGACAAGCTCGTAATCTCTCAACAATTCAAGCCAACGTCTTTGTCGCAGATTCAAAT
The DNA here is from genome assembly GCA_025698475.1 of Gossypium anomalum. Classification (NCBI taxonomy): domain Eukaryota; kingdom Viridiplantae; phylum Streptophyta; class Magnoliopsida; order Malvales; family Malvaceae; genus Gossypium; species Gossypium anomalum. Next base: position 31,348,380 of record CM046963.1, on the reverse strand, counting down.
ATCTTTAAGTCATCAAATATTTGAGGCTTTTGTGATTCGAATATACATGACACCTCTCTCCAAACAAGTAGTGTCGCCATATTTTCAAAGCAAATACAATGGCAACTAATTCGAGATCATGAGTCAGATAGTTTTTCTCTTGTGGCTTCAATTGCCTTGAAGCGTAAGCTACAACTCGACCTTCTTGCATCAATACACAACCCAGCCCATGTAAGGACGCATCATTGTAAATGACAAACACTTTACTGGATTCAGGCTGCACTAACACTGGAGCTTCAGTCAAATAAGTTTTCAGTTGGTCGAAACTTTTCTGGCACTTTTCTGACCATTCGAACTTAACATCTTTCTGAAGTAGCTTCGTTATTGGTGTGGCTATCATCGAGAAACCCTTTGCAAACCGTCTGTAGTAACCGGCAAGTCCCAAAAAGCTCCAAACTTCCGTAACATTTCTAGGAGGCTTCCAATCAATTATGGCTGATATTTTACTCGGATCAACACGAATACCCGATGCGGATACTACATGCCCCAAAAAGCTAACTTCTCTCAACCAGAACTCACATTTGCTGAACTTAGCATACAACTGCTTGTCTCGTAAAATTTGCAACACTAATCTCAAGTGCTCAGCATGTTCAGTTCCATCTCGCAAATAGATCAAGATGTCATCAATAAACACAACTACAAACCGGTCCAAATATTGTCTGAAGATCTGATTCATGAAGTCCATAAATACCGTAGGGGCATTAGTGAGCCCAAACGGCATCCCTAAAAACTTGTAGTGACCGTATCTCGTTCTGAAAGCAGTCTTAGGCACATCTGAGTCTCGAACTCTCAACGGATAATAACCTGATCTCAAATCTATCTTTGAAAACACTGATGATCCCTTCAGCTGATCAAACAAATCATCAATACACGGTAACGGATATTTTTTCTTTATTATCACTTTATTTAATTGACGATAGTCAATGCACATTCTCATGGTTCCGTCTTTCTTTTTCACAAACAGTACTAGTGCACCCCAAGGTGAGAAACTCGGTCGGGTGAAACCTCTATCCGTCAACTCTTGCAACTGAGTTTTCAATTCCTTCAATTCCATTGGTGCCATACGATACAGAGCTATTGAAATTGGTGTAGTCCCAGGTACAAGTTCAATGCCAGACTCTACCTCTCGAACAGGTGGTAATCCTGGTAACTCTTCAGGAAAAACATTCGAATACTCGCAAACCACTAGCACTGATTCAAGTTTCTTTTCTGACTCTTTACTATCCAGTACGTATGCAAGATATGCTTCACACCCCCTTTTTACATATTTCTGAGCCAACATCGAGGATATTATTGCGGGTAACCCGTTCAAGCCAGTAGACTCAACTCGTATTATCTCATCATTTGCACATCTCAAATCAATAGTCTTCCTTTTGCAATTCACAACTGCATCATGCACGGTCAACCAATCCATACCGAGAATAACATCAAATTCATCAAACGGTAAAAGCTTCAAATCGGCCGAAAAACAGGAACCTCAGATTATTAGGGGACATTTCTTGCACACTTTGTCGACTAGTACATATCGACCCAAGGGATTTGACACTCAAATCACAAACTCAGTAGACTCAACAGGTAGAGTCTTACTGGATGCTAAAGTCTCACATACATATGAATGAGTAGAACCAGGGTCAATCAATGCAATCACAATAGTATCAAAGAGAGTGAAAGTATCGGTAATGACATCAGGCGAAGAAGCATCCTCGAGTGCACGCATAGCATAAGCTCTAGCAGGAGCATGAGCCTCAGATCTGGTCGTAGCATCTCTAGACTTTTTCTGACTGCCACTAGCATTCCCTGTATTCCTAGATGGTCTACCTCGATCTGTAGCAGTACCCGATTTCCCACTCTGATTCACATTTTGCTCTGACAATTTTGGACAGTCTTTGATGAAGTGGTCAAGTGATCTGCATCTATAACAGGAGTGATCATGAAATCTACAACTCCCCGAATGCCATTTTCAACAAAACTTGCACTCAGTCCTATCTCAACGATCATTTCCAACGCTGGCAACTGAAGTGGCTCGCGTACTCATAGGAGGTCGATCACAGTCTCGTCTGGAAAAACCCGAAGTGTTCTTAAATTGGCCCGAATCATCTCAAAATTTCTTCGATGATTGCTAAAAAGGTTTTCTCGAAGATCTTTTACAGAACTCTCTAGCTCCATCATTAGCTTTCTTTTTTTCTTTACTAGGCTCCTTGGCTTTGCAAGCTCGCTCAACAAGTACTACGAACTCTCTGATTTCAAGAATACCAATGAACATTTTAATATCTTCATCTGACCCATCTTCAAAGCGTTTACACATAATAGCCTCAGACGATACACATTCTCAAGCATATCTGCTAAGTTTGATGAACTTCCGTTCATAATCCGTAACTGACATGGAACCTTGTTTAAGTTCAAGAAATTCTTTCCATTTCTGATCGATGAACCTCTGGCTAATATAACTTTTTTCGAAATTCAGTTTGGAAAAACTCCCACATCACCCTCTCTCTGGGTACCACAAAAACCAATGTATTCCATCAATAATAAGCAGAATCACGTAACAAAGATATAGCACATTTCAGGTATTCATCGGGTGTGTAAGATAGTTCATCAAATACTTGAATCGTATTGTCCAACCAAAATTTAGCTTGCTCGGCATCATCACTATCTGTAGCTTTAAATTCAGTAGCCCCGTGCTTTCGAATTCTGTCAACTGGGGGCTTATTCAACCTCATCTGATCAGTTACCGGAGGTATCATAGGTGCAGGGGTTGTATTGGTCAGAAGTGGGGGTTGTGGAGCAGCCACATTAGTTCGAATGTATTGGTTAAACCAATCATTCATCACATTATAAAAGGCTTGTCTAGCCTTGTCATTTTGATTGCTCGCAATAGGTTGAGAGTCCGCCAGCGCTGTTCCGTGTGCAGGAGCATGTGCTACACTCTCAACATCATCAGCTACCGCTCGATTAGGATCGGGACCCATTTCTATACGAAAACACATTTTTAACTGTCAAAAATCATCACACTATCGTATTAACACTATATGGCATGTATAGCTAGACTCGTACACGTTACATTAGTCCTAGAATCGACTAAACCGTAGCTCTGATACCAATAAAATGTAACACCCTTATCCCGAATATGATCTTCGGATTAAAGCTAAGGGGTATTCTCGAACTAAACATTTAGTTAACTCATTCACAACGACAATAAAGATAAACAGAGTTCGACCTGAAATACATAATGATATTGAAATTTATACGCCATTTTCATATGGCCAAAATATTTACAATTTCATAACATCGATATCATCAGCCTAAACTATACATGCCATATCGAGCCCAAAATATAATTGTACCAACAAGATCGATAGTGTGATAAACTACTGACGATCCTCGAGCCGGTGGCCAAAATCAACAATCTATAAAACAAAGAAATAAAGAACAAAGTAAGCTTTCAAAGCTTAGTAAAGTTTTTTTTTAAGCATTAAAAAATATTAAAGTCTTAACGAAAATCAAAACATGCATTTAATCAGACTTATACCCAATTCAAATTTGTTTCATGGCTGAATACACTTAAATGTATACATAGATTTCTCGGCACATATTTTGCTTCTACTTAAGGTTTATATGATGCATTTAGATCAAATAATCTCATATAAAACTATACCATGATCGATCAAATCATTTTCATTTTCACAAATATAACCGTCAATTATAATAATATACATTCTTCTTTGCTAATAAACTTCACTTCTAAATCAATTCACCGATGAATAAGTAATACGTACATGAACGTCCTAAATGTATAATACCTACTTGACAATGGTTTACTGCGAACATTCAATTTGTAATCTTACTTAACTTACCTGCGTTAAGCCTATCAGATCTTAGGATTTGAAATCAATACCAGCACAAGCCTGCGGTAATTTAAACCCGGTATAATACCAGCTCGAAGCCTGCGGACCTTAAGCCCGAATACAATTCCAGCGCGAAGCCTGTGGGTCTTTAAGCCCGGATATAATTCCAGCATGTGACAGCCCTAGTTTGACCCTAGTCGGGAAGTGGTTTCGGGACCACAGAACCGAGCTATAAAAATAATTATAAGTTATATTTCATGTTTATGAAGTGATTAAATACAAATGTGAAAGTTTCAAGCTTTGATTTGGTCATTTGCATGTGAATTTATTCATTAGGACTTAGGTGTGACACTTTTGAAATGTGATAGGTTAATGTTTAAGGACCTAATAGTGTACAATGTCAAAAAAATGTATTTGCATGTCAATTTTCCCCACTTAAGAATAGTGGCCGGCCATGACAATGATGATAAGCATTATGTGTTTGTTATATTAATAAAATAATAAATAAAAAAATAGGTGTTAGATTAATTAGATGAATAAAACAAAGAAAAAAATTAGTGTTCATCTTTTTAGCATCCTTTGGCCGAAACCTTGAGAAGAAAAGGGGAAGAAGAAAACAAGCAATTGACCACTCCTAGTCTTGATTAAGGTAAGAGTTCATGATAATTTTTGAAATTGTTGAATGTAATGAGTTAGTTACTAAGTCTCTTAGTTAGCCCATGTCCAAAGTTTGAAATTTGGTTGATATTATGAGTAATAGGTTAAGAGAAAAATGTTTAAGAATTGGTTGTTGTTCATGTTATTTGGAGGAAAAGTGATACAAAGGTGAATTAGAGTAGCAAATAAGCACATTTGAGCCATTGTTGTTACATGGAAAAGAATCGGCTAACAATGGTGTTCTAGGGCCGAATGTGGTTTAGACAATTGGGAAAGGTATGCATTTTAATTGATGGAATGATGAGGATGCTTTAAATTGTGTTAAGAACAATTGTATGTTAAAACAAGGTTTGTTAAGCTAGCTATTAAGTTGAAATACAAATGTTAACAATTGATTTCTAGTATATATATATATATATGTGTGTATTAACCGAATTTTGAACTTGAAAAATGGCTTGAACACCATGTGTTGTATTGTAAATGTTGAAGTGAATTGGTAGATAATAAATTGATGAATTCGATTGTTAATATACATGCTTAAATAAAATGTATGCAAGGAATGTTTGAAAGAGTGAGCTAGTGTTAAACTGCTTGGGAACAGCAGCAGTAAGGTGGTTTTGGAAAATCACCATAATTTGTAGGGGTTGAGTTAGAAGCTGGATAAATTATGTCTTTAAAGCTTGAAGAGTCTAGTTTCTTACAGAGGAAGCTATAGAAACGAATGAATTACCGATTTTGAGATATTTGAAATATTGTGAGGTTGAGTTGAAATGACTAATAGATTTCCTGTTCTGTATTTATAAAATCAGTATAAATTGTACAAAAATGGCCTTAGGATAAAATTTATATGCTTAGATTCCTTGATGGGTCTAGTTTCAAATGAAATAAGTGAGAACACATTTTGAATTTTGTACAATGAGAAATCTGATTCGTATCTAAGAATGGTCAGTTTAGTCAAGCAGTGAAACAGGGTGAACTTTAAGAAAAATCTGGTAGTGATTGGCTAGACTAAAAATTATGAAAATTTTATGGCTAAAAGATAAGTTAGTCTATTTTCGAGGAAAATTTACGGTCTTTAATTTGGAGTTTCGTGGCTCAAGTTATAAGTAAATTAATGACTGTTGCTCAGTAACTCAGCTTATAGGGAAGTTGTGATTTACTAATGAATTTCTTATTAATTTTTTTATGAGCTTACTATAAGTTGTATGTGTGAAATTCAAATATATATATGTGTGCTATATTTTGAAAGTAATACTTGAGTAATTGATTAATGGTTAGTTTAAAATTTATTGATTAAGCTCAAGAGCATAGAGGACCAACCCGGATAAGGGAAAAGCTAAAGTCGCGGAATAGCCAACCCGAACTTGCCCAGAAAGATACAAGGTAAGTCTTTGAGTAATGGAATATAACTTATATTTAGACATAGAAATTATCAAATTATGATTGCGATGAATAAATTATGACGTAATGGTCCTGGTTGCATCGTATGATCAAATAGATAGGTAAAATACTTGTTTGTAATCGCATGATAATAGAAAGTTCCGGAATAATGAAACGAGAATATGTCATTTGATATGACTAGTGAATTAATTGTAAAATGGGTAGAAAGAATGCTGAAATTGTGTTCAAATATCAAAGTGTTGTTTAAATGTGCGAATGTATGATTGTTGATCAAGGTTTGAAACCGAGCTAAGTCTCGAAGGGCTATAAGCCAGTGTTAAAAACCGGACTTGGTTCCGAAGGGCTTTAAGCCATCGTTAAAGCCGGACTTAGTTCCGAAGGGCTCTGCGCCAGTGTTATTGCCGAACTCAGTTTCGAAGGGCCTTTAAGCTAGCAGCTCAAACCGAGCTTAGTCTCGAAGGGCTTCTGAGCCAGTTCTAAGATTCGGGTTTAGTTCACAAGGACGTCTTCGCCGGCCTATTAATTGGGTGGATAAACCGTAAGTATGCACAAGTGAATTTATATAATGCATGTCGAGTTAATTCCAAGCATAAGTACAATTTAATGTGAAGTGATCAAGTAAGTAAATGCTTTCGTTGAAGATATGATTGATTGTTATATTTCGTGTTTCGAAAGTCGGTAATTATGCTTAAACTAGCGTTTAAAATCCTTTGAATGTTTATTATTGGATTAGAAGGTATGAGCACTAACTTAGGCGATTTCAACATCACTAGTAGGCTATATATATATATATATATGCATGAGAGTTGTTTGAAAATTAGTAGAGATCGTATTCGGTTATAAATTAAAGGAATAGATGAACGTATTGATTTTTCCGTTTATGATATGATCGATAAGGAAGCACCTTTGATATGTTTGGCTTCGGCCCACGGCTGATTCATATAGACTTGATATTAATATGCCAATTTCTTAGATGATTTCATTACTTAAAGCTTACTAAGCATTGAAATGCTTATTCTTTTGTTTTGTTTCTCTGTTTTATAGATTTTACTCGTCATCCATCGGATTCGGGAGTTCCAAAGTTGAAGTCAACCACACTATCTAAGCTTTTTGGTACATTTTTGATTAAGTTGTGATAATGGCATGTATAGGATCGACTTTGTAATTTGACCTAGTACCTTTTGGTGTTGTATATATATATGAATAGCCATACGCAAATGGCTTAAGTAGTCAACTTGCATTATATATATATATCTATGATGAAAGTGTTCATGAATGTGATCGATAATGATCGAATGTTTTATTTATATGGTTGATATTTAGAAAACGAAATTAAGGCTTACTTAGTAACATTCTTAACTCCTCCGGCGACGGAGGCGGGTTAGGGGTGTTACATTTTATTGGTATCAGCGTTTAAAATCCTTTGAATGTTTATTATTGGATTAGAAGGTATGAGCACTAACTTAGGCGATTTCAACATCACTAGTAGGCTATATATATATATATATGCATGAGAGTTGTTTGAAAATTAGTAGAGATCGTATTCGGTTATAAATTAAAGGAATAGATGAACGTATTGATTTTTCCCTTTATGATATGATCGATAAGGAAGCACCTTTGATATGTTTGGCTTCGGCCCACGGCTGATTCATATAGACTTGATATTAATATGCGAATTTCTTAGATGATTTCATTACTTAAAGCTTACTAAGCATTGAAATGCTTATTCTTTTGTTTTGTTTCTCTGTTTTATAGATTTTGCTCGTCATCCATCGGATTCGGGAGTTCCAAAGTTGAAGTCAACCACACTATCTAAGCTTTTTGGTACATTTTTGATTAAGTTGTGATAATGGCATGTATAGGATCGACTTTGTAATTTGACCTAGTACCTTTTGGTGTTGTATATATATATGAATAGCCATACGCAAATGGCTTAAGTAGTCAACTTGCATTATATATATATATCTATGATGAAAGTGTTCATGAATGTGATCGATAATGCTCGAATGTTTTATTTATACGGTTGATATTTAGAAAACGAAATTAAGGCTTACTTAGTAACATTCTTAACTCCTCCGGCGACGGAGGCGGGTTAGGGGTGTTACATTTTATTGGTATCGGGGACATCCGATAAAATTGGAACGATACAGAGAAGATTAGCATGGCCCCCGCGCAAGGGACAGCCCCGGTGAACTCTCAACCTATGGCTAGTAATCAGAACGAGGAAGCTAGACAAGCTTTCTATAGCGTGATGAATGATTGGTTCAATCAGTACATTCGAACTAACACGGCTATTCCCCAACCCCCACTTCCGACTAATACACCCCCTGCACCAGCAATACCTCCGGTAACCGATCAGATGAGGTTAAATAAGCCCCAGTTGACAGAATCCGAAAACACGGGCTTACTGAATTTAAAGCAACAGATGGTGATGGTGCGAACAACAAGTCGAGTTTTGGTTGGATAACACTATCCGGGTACTTGATGAACTTTCTTGCACACCCGATGAATGCTTGAAGTGTGCTATCTCTTTGTTACGTGATTCTGCATATTATTGGTGGAATACATTGATTTCGGTTGTACCTAGAGAACGGGTAACATGGGAGTTTTTCCAAACCGAGTTTCGGAAGAAGTATATCACCCGAGAGAGATTTATCGATCAAAAACGGAAAGAATTTCTTGAGCTTAAACAAGGTTCCATGTCGATTCATCGATTATGAACGAAAGTTTGTGAGGCTCAACCGGTATGCTCGAGAATGCGTTTCTTCGAGAAGATGTAATGTGTAAACGTTTGAGGAGGGATTTGAACGAAGATATAAAAAAGCGTTCGTTGGCATTCTAGAAATCGAAGAATTTGTAGTACTTGTTGAGCGAGCTTGCAAAGCCGAAGAGCTCGATGAGAAAAAAGGAGAGCTGACTTGGGAGCAAGAGAGTTTCACAAAAGATCTTCGGAAAACCATTTCATCAATCATCGAAGAAGTTTAGAGATGATCCGCATGATCTAAGAATACTTGGGTTTTCTCGGCGGGATCGTAATCGACCCCTATAAGTACACGAGCTACTTACATTTGCGATGTTGGCAATGATCGTCAGGATAGATCTGATTGTCAGTATTGTGGCAAGTGGCATTCGGGAAGCTGTAGAGTTCGTGACCGTTCCTGTTTCAAATGTGGATCGACTGATCATTTTATCAAAGATTGCCCGAGATTGTCCGCAGTCGAATGTGAATCGAGTGAAAAACCGACTTATACTACAGTAAGAGGTAGGCCCCCTAGAAATCCGGGGAATGCTAGTGGCGGTCGAGAGAGCCTAAATATACCACCACCAAATCGGAGGCTCGTGCTCTGCTAGAGCTTATGCTATACTGCACGCGCGAGGATGCTTCTTCACCGGATGTTATTACCGGTACTTTTACTCTCTTTGATACTAATGTGATTGCCTTGATTGACCCCGGTTCTACTCATTCTTATATATGTGAAACCTTAGCATCCATGAAGACTCTACCGTTGAGTCTCACGAGTTTGTGATCCGGTGTCAAATCCTTTGGGTCGTTACGCATACTTATCGACCAAGTGTGCAAAAATGCCCCTAGTAATCGAGGTTCTGTTTTTCCGGCCGATTTGATACTTTTACCGTTTGACGAATTTGATGTTATCCTCGGTATGGATTGGTTGATCAGTACATGACGCAATTGTAAATTGCAAAAGAAAAACCATCGATTTGAGGTGTGTGAATAACGAGATAATTCGAGTTGAGTCTACCGACTTGAATAAGTTGCCACCGTAATATCGCCGATCTTTGGCTCGTCGTAATGTAAGAAAGGGGTGTGAAACATACCTTGCGTATGTACTTGATGACAAAGAATTAGAAAAGAAGCCCGAATCTGTGCGATAATTTGTGAATACCGGATGTTTTTCCCCAAGAATTACGGTTTACCACCTGTTCGGAGGTAGAGTTTGGCATCGAGCTTGTACCTGGGACTACACCGATTTCGATAGCTCCGTATCGTATGGCACCAACGGAATTAAAGGAATTGAAAGCTCAGTTGCAAGAGTTGACGGATAAGGGTTTTGCTCGACCAAGTTTCTCACCTTGGGAGTGCGCCGATTTTGTTTGTGAAAAGGACGGAACCATGAGGTTGTGCATTGACTATCGTCACCGAATAAAGTGACGATAAAGAATAAATATCCGTTACAGCGTATTGATGATTTGTTTGATCAACTGAAGGGAGCCTCGGTGTTTTCAAAAATAGATTTGAGATCGGGGTATTATCAGCTGCGAGTACGAAATTCGGATATACCTAAAACCGCTTTCAGAACAAGATACGGCCACTATGAGTTCTTAGTGATGCCGTTTGGGCTCACTAATGCCCCTGCGATATTTATGGATTTGATGAATCGAATCTTCAGACAATATTTAGACCGGTTTGTAGTCGTGTTTATTGATGACATCTTGGTCTATTCAAGAGATGAGACCGAACATGCTGAGCACTTGAGATTAGTGTTGCGAATTTTACGGGATAAGCAGTTATATGCTAAGTTCAGTAAGTGTGAGTTCTGGTTAAGAGAGGTTAGCTTTTGGGTCATGTGGTATCCGCATCGGGTATTCGAGTTGATCCGAACAAAATCTCACCATACTTAACTGAAACCTCAGAAATATTACGAGGTTCGGAGCTTTTTGGGACTTGCCGACTACTACCGAAGATTTGTAAAAGGTTTCTCGATGATAGCCACGCCAATGACGAAGCTACTTCAAAAGGAGGTTAAGTTCGAATGGACGGAAAAGTGTCAGAAAAGTTTTGACCAATTGAAGACCTATTTGACCAAAGCTCGTCTTTGATACAAACCAATCCAGTAAGAGTTTGTCATTTACAGTGATGCATCCTTACTTGGGTTGGGTTGTGTGTTGATGCAAGAAGGTCGAGTCATAGCATACGCGTCGAGGCAATTGAAGCCACATGAGAAAAACTATCCAACTCATGATCTTGAATTAGCTGCCATTGTATTTGCTCTTAAAATATGGCGACACTACTTGTTTGGTGAGAAGTGCCACGTATTTTGAGATCACAAAAGTCTCAAATATTTGATGACTCGAGAGAGATTAAATTTGCGACAAAGACGTTGGCTGGAGTTGTTGAAAGATTATGAGCTTGTCATTGATTATCACCCGGGAAAGGCTAATGTGGTTGCGGATGCTTTAAGTCACAAATCACTGTTTGCTTTGCGAGCAATGAATGTACATTTGTCTATCCTACCCAACAATGTGTTAGTGGCGGAATTAAAGGCCAAACCATTATTGATTCATCAAATTCGTGAAGCTCAGAAAATCGATGAAGAATTGGTCGCAAAAGCGGGCTGAATGTGTCCCGAATACGGAATTGGAGTTTCAACTCGATGAGGACGATTGTTTGAGGTTCAGAAGTCGGTTGTGTGTTCCAAGAAATGCAGAACTCATTTCGACGATTCTGAACGAAGCTCATTGTAGTCGAATGTCACTTCACCCGGGGAGTACGAAAATGTACAACGATCTGAGACGTCAGTTTTGGCGGCATGGTATGAAACGAGACATTTCCGATTTTGTTTGAAGTGTCTAATATGTCGCAAGTGAAGGCGGAACATCAAGCGCCTACGGGTTTACTTCACCGATCATGATACACCGAATGGAAATGGGATCGAGTCACGATGGATTTTGTAATCAAGGTTGCCGTTATCGACAAGTAAGAAAGATGCGATTTGGGTTGTTGTTGATAGACTAACTAAGTCGACTCATTTTATCCCCGTGCGTCACGGATTTTCATTGGATAAACTAGCTGAATTGTATGTTTCTCAGTTGTGAGATTACATGGGGTACCAATTTCTATTGTGTCGGACAGAGATCCGAGATTTACCTCACGATTTTGGAAGAAATTGCAAGAAGCTTTGGGTACCAAGCTGCATTTTAGCACCGCTTTTCATCCATAAGCCGATGGTCAATCTGAGCGGATAATTCGAGATACTTGAGGATATGTTGAGATGTTGCGTCCTCGAGTTTGGTGGTTCATGGGAGCGGTATTTACCTTTGATTGAGTTCGCACAACAATAGTTTTCAATCAAGTATTAAGATGGCACCTTATGAAGCCTTATGCGGGCGTAAATGCCGTGCGCCATTGTTTTGGACCGAGCTCGGTGAAAATAAAATTTTCGAGTGGATTTGATTAAAGATGCCGATCGAAAGTAAAAATAATTCGTGAAAGTCCGAAGGCAGCATCAGATCGTCAGAAATCGTATGCGGACTTAAAACGAAGAGATATTGAGTATCAGGTGGGAGACAAAGTGTTTCTTAAGGTCTCACCTTGGAAAAAGATACTCAGATTTGGCCGTAAAGGCAAACTGAGTCCGAGGTTCATAGGGCCATATGAAGTATCCGAACGAATTGGTCCAGTTGCTTATAGATTGATTTTGCCTCCTGAACTTGAAAAGATTCACAACGTCTTTCATGTTTCAATGCTTCGACGTTATAGATCTAATCCATCGCACGTAATTAATCCATCAGAAGTTGAAATTCAATCCGATATGAGTTATGAAGAAGAACCGATTCGTATCCTAGCTCGTGAAGTGAAAGAGTTGCGAAACAAAAGGGTTCCGTTAGTAAAGGTGTTATGGCTCAAACACGGGATCGAAGAAGCTACGTGGGAAACTGAAAACTCTATGAAAGAACGATACCCAAACCTATTTACCGGTAAGATTTTCGGGGACGAAAATTTCTTAAGTGGGGGAGAGTTGTGACAGCCCTAGTTTGACCCTAGTCGGGAAGTGGTTTCGGGACCACAGAACCGAGCTATAAAAATAATTATAAGTTATATTTCATGTTTATGAAGTGATTAAATACAAGTGTGAAAGTTTCAAGCTTTGATTTGGTCATTTGCATGTGAATTTATTCATTAGGACTTAGGTGTGACACTTTTGAAATGTGATAGGTTAATGTTTAAGGACCTAATAGTGTACAATGTCAAAAAAATGTATTTGCATGTCAATTTTCCCCACTTAAGAATAGTGGCCGGCCATGACAATGATGATAAGCATTATGTGTTTGTTATATTAATAAAATAATAAATAAAAAAATAGGTGTTAAATTAATTAGATGAATAAAACAAAGAAAAAATTAGTGTTCATCTTTTTAGCATCCTTTGGCCGAAACCTTGAGAAGAAAAGGGGAAGAAGAAAACAAGCAATTGACCACTCCTAGTCTTGATTAAGGTAAGAGTTCATGATAATTTTTGAAATTGTTGAATGTAATGAGTTAGTTACTAAGTCTCTTAGTTAGCCCATGTCCAAAGTTTGAAATTTGGTTGATATTATGAGTAATAGGTTAAGAGAAAAATGTTTAAGAATTGGTTGTTGTTCATGTTATTTGGAGGAAAAGTGATACAAAGGTGAATTAGAGTAGCAAATAAGCACATTTGAGCCATTGTTGTTACATGGAAAAGAATCGGCTAACAATGGTGTTCTAGGGCCGAATGTGGTTTAGACAATTGGGAAAGGTATGCATTTTAATTGATGGAATGATGAGGATGCTTTAAATTGTGTTAAGAACAATTGTATGTTAAAACAAGGTTTGTTAAGCTAGCTATTAAGTTGAAATACAAATGTTAACAATTGATTTCTAGTATATATATATATGTGTGTATTAACTTGAATTTTGAACTTGAAAAATGGCTTGAACACCATGTGTTGTATTGTAAATGTTGAAGTGAATTGGTAGATAATAAATTGATGAATTCGATTGTTAATATACATGCTTAAATAAAATGTATGCAAGGAATGTTTGAAAGAGTGAGCTAGTGTTAAACTGCTTGGGAACAGCAGCAGTAAGGTGGTTTTGGAAAATCACCATAATTTGTAGGGGTTGAGTTAGAAGCTGGATAAATTATGTCTTTAAAGCTTGAAGAGTCTAGTTTCTTACAGAGGAAGCTATAGAAACGAATGAATTACCGATTTTGAGATATTTGAAATATTGTGAGGTTGAGTTGAAATGACTAATAGATTTCCTGTTCTGTATTTATAAAATCAGTATAAATTGTACAAAAATGGCCTTAGGATAAAATTTATATGCTTAGATTCCTTGATGGGTCTAGTTTCAAATGAAATAAGTGAGAACACATTTTGAATTTTGTACAATGAGAAATCTGATTCGTATCTAAGAATGGTCAGTTTAGTCAAGCAGTGAAACAGGGTGAACTTTAAGAAAAATCTGGTAGTGATTGGCTAGACTAAAAATTATGAAAATTTTATGGCTAAAAGATAAGTTAGTCTATTTTCGAGGAAAATTTACGGTCTTTAATTTGGAGTTTCGTGGCTCAAGTTATAAGTAAATTAATGACTGTTGCTCAGTAACTCAGCTTATAGGGAAGTTGTGATTTACTAATGAATTTCTTATTAATTTTTTTATGAGCTTACTATAAGTTGTATGTGTGAAATTCAAATATATATATGTGTGCTATATTTTGAAAGTAATACTTGAGTAATTGATTAATGGTTAGTTTAAAATTTATTGATTAAGCTCAAGAGCATAGAGGGACAACCTCGGATAAGGGAAAAGCTAAAGTCGCGGAATAGCCAACCCGAACTTGCCCAGAAAGATACAAGGTAAGTCTTTGAGTAATGGAATATAACTTATATTTAGACATAGAAATTATCAAATTATGATTGCGATGAATAAATTATGACGTAATGGTCCTGCTTGCATCGTATGATCAAATAGATAGGTAAAATACTTGTTTGTAATCGCATGATAATAGAAAGTTCCGGAATAATGAAACGAGAATATGTCATTTGATATGACTAGTGAATTAATTGTAAAATGGGTAGAAAGAATGCTGAAATTGTGTTCAAATATCAAAGTGTTGTTTAAATGTGCGAATGTATGATTGTTGATCAAGGTTTGAAACCGAGCTAAGTCTCGAAGGGCTATAAGCCAGTGTTAAAAACCGGACTTGGTTCCGAAGGGCTTTAAGCCATCGTTAAAGCCGGACTTAGTTCCGAAGGGCTCTGCGCTTGATGTTATTGCGAACTCGGTTTGAAGGGCCTTTAAGCCAGCAGCTCAAATCGAGCTTAGTCTCGAAGGGCCTCTGAGCGATTCTAAGATTCGGGTTTAGTTCACAAGGGCGTCTTCACGCCTATTAATTGGGTGGATAAACCGTAAGTATGCACAAGTGAATTTATATAATGCATGTCGAGTTAATTCCAAGCATAAGTACAATTTAATGTGAAGTGATCAAGTAAGTAAATGCTTTCGTTGAAGATATGATTGATTGTTATATTTCGTGTTTCGAAAGTCGGTAATTATGCTTAAACTAGCGTTTAAAATCCTTTGAATGTTTATTATTGGATTAGAAGGTATGAGCACTAACTTAGCGATTTCAACATCACTAGTAGGCTATATATATATATATATATATATATGCATGAGAGTTGTTTGAAAATTAGTAGAGATCGTATTCGGTTATAAATTAAAGGAATAGATGAACGTATTGATTTTTCCCTTTATGATATGATCGATAAGGAAGCACCTTTGATATGTTTGGCTTGACCCACGGTGATTCATATAGACTTGATATTAATATGCCAATTTCTTAGATGATTTCATTACTTAAAGCTTACTAAGCATTGAAATGCTTATTCTTTTGTTTTGTTTCTCTGTTTTATAGATTTTGCTCGTCATCCATCGGATTCGGGAGTTCCAAAGTCGAAGTCAACCACACTATCTAAGCTTTTGGTACATTTTTGATTAAGTTGTGATAATGGCATGTATAGGATCGACTTTGTAATTTGACCTAGTACCTTTTGGTGTTGTATATATATATGAATAGCCATACGCAAATGGCTTAAGTAGTCAACTTGCATTATATATATATATCTATGATGAAAGTGTTCATGAATGTGATCGATAATGCTCGAATGTTTTATTTATACGGTTGATATTTAGAAAACGAAATTAAGGCTTACTTAGTAACATTCTTAACTCCTCCGGCGACGGAGGCGGGTTAGGGGTGTTACACAGCATATAGCCTGTGAGTCTTTAAGCCCAGATATACATCAAATTTCATGCATATTTAACCATATATTAACACATCTCATTCAACATATCACATTAGTCGTCATTTGCTACATTCAGATATAAGCTCCATATGAACACCATCATTTACATTTCGGTTCAAAAATCATACATAAATATCACATATCCATTTCACCATTCAAGCTTAACCCATAGTGACCATTCGACTATAAGTCATATACATAAATTATTTATCACACAACTTAACTGAAGTAGAACCAAAAGGTTACAATTCATCTAACATACACATATCAAGGCATCATCAATTATAACCCATTCGGCCTTAACTACTCAAAACTTAGCCTTCATATTAATTCCATTTTATGACCGAATGTAAAAAATTCATATAGGTTTCACCTATGCCAAACAATGACCGAACCATTTAATCATGCTTATGGCCGATTCTATATTGCTCAAATCAAGGTCATAACTCACTTAAAAGAAATTCTAGCCTTTCATACACTCATATCCAATGTTATATAAGTAATGTCGAATGCCCAAACTTAACTAAACTCAAAATTTAACCTTCTTCACTTTAATTAACCACTACTTATTTTTCAAAACATTAAATACAATGTAATTAACACCTAAACATTTATACCGAATTTGATAACACATATAGTCCTTGGCCGAATGTTATTAAACTCAAGCCACAATAATATTATTCCTTAAGACACATCCAAAGACCACATTCGGCACCTCCCATCAACAATTTTACAAATTCTCAAATTTACTTACAAGTGCATTTATATAACATAAAAAAATACATTAAACATTATTCATCAAGAATCTATAACATGACCGAATACCTATATTTTTTTCTCCCTAAATTTACATTCGACAATCCTAAAAACAAATACTAACCTTAACTTTCAAGCTAAAACAACTAACAACTCAAAATATCCAACATAACTATCCATACTAATGACATCAAAGCATCTACTAAGAATTTCAAGCTCCTTGGCCAAATATCAATCCTCCAAAATAACCTAAATTCAAACAATGAAATAGGTAGAATTCAAACTAATCATCCAAATTATGCATAATTTTCCAAGAGTGGCATTGTACATACCTTATTCTAGCAATCACCTTAGTCGAATTTTAACAAGAATTTTCATCTTCCTCTCTTCTAGTTACGGCAATGGAGGAGCAAAGATGAACCAACTTTGGTTTCTCCTCCCACTAACCCATTATTTTTATTATCCATTATTCTTTAATTCATTTAGTAGAAAATAATGTGAATAGAAAATACATATAATATATATTAAACAACATCATGGCCGGCCACTATCAAAAAAATGGATAATTTGACATGCAAGTCCACTTTTTTTTTTTTTTTTTGATAACATGCTTTAATAGACCATTTTAAATTAACCTATCACATTTCAAAAATGTCTCACATAAGTCCTTTTTAATAAATTTCACATACAAATGACAAAATCAAAGCATGAAACTTTCACACATGCATTTACACATATTATAACCATAGAATATAACGATTAATTATTTTTGTGACTCAGTTTTGTGGTCCCGAAACCACTTTCCGACTAGGGTCAAATTAGGGCTGTCACAGTTCCAGACGTGGTCTTACACGTAATCACATATCGATGCCACTGTCCCAGACAGGGTCTTACACGTAATCATATATCGATGCCAATGTCCTAGACTTGGTCTTACACGTAATCACATTTTTCATTACTCAATGTCGATTCATAACTTACTAATAATCATTACAATTATTTATAGATCACATATATTGAAATTCAACAACATCTATTTTCATATAAACTTACCTCGAACAATGACAATCGGAACGAAATGCCTATTTAATAACTTTGGTTTTCCCCCGATCCAAATTTGATTTCTTTGGTTCTTGATCTAAACGTATTCAAACAAAACTTATTCAAACACAAATTCATTCAATTTAGTCCGAAAACACATAAATGGGCAAATTACCATTTTACCCCTAACAGTTCACACTTTTCACAAATTAGTCCCTATTGCACAAAACACAGAATATGCAAAATTTCAATATACCATGCTTAGGCCGAATATTCATCTTCCTTATACAAGTCCACACATTTCATTTATTTCACATTTTAGTCCCTAAATTTATTATTCTTACAAATTAGCCTTAATTACTCAAATTCATCAAAAATTCAAATACAAAACATGTTAGTCTATCACATATCTTTTATTTTACAACATCAAACAACAAAAATCACAAGCTTTCAACAATGGCAAAATAAAAAATCATCATCAAATTCAAAAATTGAGACATAGGCTTGATAGATAACATAGCAGCGATCTCAAAAAACTAAAAATTATCAAGAACCAAGCTAAAACTCACCTTGAATCAAGCTTGCTAATGGCCGAATGTGGCTTTCTTTTTTTCTTTTCTTTTGGTATTTTTTGACTTTTTAAATAAAGATGCATGTATGCAACTTTTTTTTATGTTTTGTTATTATAACATTATTAACATATTACAAAATTACCCTTTTAAAATTAATATAAAACCATGATAATTAATACCAAAACCATCCATCATTTTTAACTATGGTCTAATTGCATTATAAATGCATCATATTATAAAGACAAATTCAATTAAGCACTCTCACATTTAACTATCAACTTTTTCATTTTATGCGATTAAGCCCTTTTGTTAAATCGGACATCCAAACAGTAAAATTTTCCAACGAAATTTTCACACACATAAATTCACACCTTAAAGACACAGAAAATAATATTAAGATATTTTTTTCGACTCAGATTTATGGTCCTGAAACTACTGTTCCGAATAGGGTTTAAATCGGGCTGTTACAACTCTCCCCCCATAGGGATTTTTGTCCCCGAAAATCTTACCGGTGAATAGGTTTGGATGACGTTCCCTTACAGTATCTTTCTTGCTCGGTGACAAAGCTAAACCTGATACAAAATCCATTGTCACGCTATCCCATTTCCACTCGAGAATCATAATAGATTATAACAAACCGGATGGCACCTGATGTTTAAGTTTATCTCGCTGACAGATCAACCATTTTGAAACAAAGTCAGAAATACCTTTTTTTCATCCCAGACCACCAATAATGTTGTTTTAGATCATTATACATTTTAATGCTACCCGGGTGAAGAGATAATCGACTATTATGAGCTTCATTCAAAATCATGTTAATCAAGTCTGAATTTCTCGGAAGACATATTCGATTTTTGAATCTCAGGCAACTCTCAGTAACAAATTGGAATTCTAAATCAGCATTCAAATCACATTGAGTTTGTTTTGCTAATAATTCATTATCGACTTTCTAAGCTTCGTAGATCTGTTGTATCAATAACGATCTTGCTTTTAACTCAACTATTATAGAACCATCATAAAATATATCCATATGCGTATTCATTGCACGCAGAGTAAATAGTGATTTTCGGCTTAAAGCATCAGCAACAACATTAGCCTTTCCTGGATGGTAATCAATCACAAGTTCATAGTCTTTTAGCGACTCTAACCATCATCGTTGTCTCAAATTCAAATCTTTCTGAGTCATCAAATATTTCAAAATTTTGTGATCAGTATAAACATGACATTTCTCACCACAGATAGTGACACCATATTTTCAATGCAAACATAATAGCTACCAATTCCAGGTCGTATGTCGCATAGTTCTTTTAATGCAACTTTAACTATCTCGAGGCATAAGCTATGACTTTGCCTTCTTACATTAACACACAGTCCAAACCATTTAAAGATGCATCACTATAGATAACAAATTCTTTACCCGATTCTGGCTGAACTAGCACTAGAGCTTTGGTCAAAAGGGCTTTCAACTTATCAAAACTCTTTTGGCACTTTTTTGACCACTCAAACTTAATATCTTTCTGTAGTAGCTTCATCATCGAGGTTGCAATCATAGCGAAACCTTTCACGAATCGTCTATAGTAACCATCAAGTCCTAGAAAACTTTAAGCTTCAGAAACATTTCTCGAAGGTTTCTAATCAAGTATAGCCGAAATGTTACTCGGATCAACCGAATACTCAATGTTGATACAACATGTCCCAGAAAACTGACTTCGCGTAACCAGAACTCGCATTTACTAAACTTCGTGTACAACTGTTTATCTCGCAAAGTCTGTAACAAAAGTCTCAGATGTTCGGCATGCTCAATTTCATCACGGGAATAGATCAAAATGTCATCTATGAACACAACCACAAGCCGGTCTAAATACTATCTGAAGATCCAGTTAATCAAATCCATGAAAACAACCGGTGTATTAGTAAGTCCAAAAGGCATAACCAGAAACTCATAGTGTCCGTACCTTGTTCGAAAAGCAGTTTTTGGCACATCAGAGTCTTTAACTAGCAATTGATAGTAGCCTAATCTCAAATCTATCTTTAAAAACACTATAGACCTTTTAGCTGATCAAACAGGTCATCAATCCATGGCAACAGATTTTTATTCTTTATAGTCACCTTATTGAGCTTTCTATAGTCAATACACATTCTTCTAGTTCTGCCTTTCTTTTTCACAAATAAAATTGGTGCACCCTAGGGAGAGAAACTCGGTCGCGCGAAACCTCTATCTATCAACTCTTGCAACTGAGCATTCAATTCTTTTAATTCAGTAGGTGCCATTCTGTACGGAGCTATCAATACCGGAGTCATCCCCGACACTAACTCAATACCAAACTCTACTTCTTGGATAGGTGGGAAACCCAGCAATTCTTTAGGAAACACATTACGATACTCGCACAAAACTGGTAGTGATTTAATTTTTCTTTCGGTCACTTTACTATGAAGAACATACGTAAAGTAAGCTTCACAAATCTTCCTCACATATTTCTGAGCTAATATCGAAGATATCACTTCTGGTAAACCATTCAGATCATTAGATTCAATCCGAATAATCTCATTATTCTGGCACCGTAAATCAATAATCTTTCTTTTGTAATTTACGACAGCATCATGCAAAGTCAACCAGTCCATACCCAGAATTATATCAAACTCGTTGAATGGAAACAACATCAAATCAATCGAAAAACATGAATATCGAACCATCAATGGACAATTCTTACACATTTTGTCAACCAGAACACATCGGCCTAAGGGGTTCGATACTCTAATCACAAACTCAGCAGACTCTACAGGCAAAGTCTTACTGGATACTATGGTCTCACATACATAAGAATGAGTTGAACCAGGATCAATCAATGAAATTACACTAGTATCATAGAGAGTGAATATACCAGTAATAACATCAGGGGATGAAGCCTCCTCGCGAGCGCGAATAGTATAAGCTCTGGTAGGTGTATGAGCGTCAGACCGAACTACTGTGCCTTTAGTTCCTCTCTGACTGCTACTCACATTACCCATATGTCTAGATGGTCTACCTCGAACTGACACATTACTCGGTCTCGCACTCTGTACGATATTTTGCTCAGCTAACATAGGGCACTTCCAAATGAAATGAACCATTGACCTACATTTAAAACAGGACCGATCAAGCAATCTATAGTTTCCAAGATGTCGTTTACCACAATTCCTATACTCAGGTCGATTCAGCCAGATATTACCAACACTAGCAATCGAAATGGCTCGTGAACTCACATGTGGTCTGTCTCTATGTCTAGAAAAACCCAAAGTATTCTTTGATCGGCTAAAATCATCCCTGAATTTCTTCAATGCTGACTGAAATGTCTTACCCGATGATCTCTTACGGGAATCTCTGGCTTCAAAATCACCTTTTCTTTTCTTTTCTTTTCATATAACTTGGGAAGTTACAGGAACTTGAGGGGGTAGAGGTTGTTGAGCAGCCGGATTCGTTCGAACGAACTCCATGAACCACTCATTCATTTGCTTGAAGAAGGCTTGCTTAGCCTCTCCCTCTATACTACTTGAAATCGGCATAGAATCAGCCGGCACTACCCCCTGAGTAGGAGTGGGCATATTACTTTTTACGTCATCTGTTACGGTTCGATCAAGATCCATTTACTATAAGAAAACACATTTTTTAATTTTCAAGAAACATCACACTATCGTAGTTTATAATTATGGCATGTATAGCTAAACTCACACACGCTACGCTAGTCTTAGAACTGACTAAACCATAGCTCTGATACCAATCAAATGTAACACCCGTAACCCAATCCCAGCGACAGATACGGGTCCGAACATTTACATATACACATATGTTATATTCACATAACTAAAATATAAATTTGTTTAAACATTAAACACATAATTTAAATAATAATACAAATATCAATGAAAACTCAAAGTCATATATAATATGTTTTTAAATACATACAAATTCATGTATTATTATCATTAGAGAAACCTAATACCTCAGAAAATTTCGGCATTTTATATCTCAATGATATACATGCACTTGATAACCAAACATATCATATAACAAAATTTATTTACAAATGACATATGTGGCATTGGCTTTTGAAAACATAGTCTATTATACTTTTTTCACATAGCAAATATATCATTTTATTAACTTCACATGAATGAATACTAAACCAAACTAAAACATTACATGTTGCAAGCAAGCAAACATACAAACAACCTTAAGGTCATTACCATTTGACCGAATATAAATTTATAAATCAAACAACTCAAGTATCAAATTTTTTACTAGGACGAACATACTTACATTGTAACACCCCTGCCCGTATCCGTCGCCGGAGGGGTAAGGAATATTACCAAACAAACATTGATCTCATTCAATCATATTATAGTAATTCCCGAGGGCATATTTAAGAAAGCAAAAATTCGTTTGTACTAAGTGCAAAGAAGTCATCACAATTTAATAAATACATTAAATCATACCTAAGTTTCATTCACATTAAAACATTTCAAGTATTTATCACTTATCATTCACACATACATGAGAATTATGAGAAACACATATGGTAACTTAACAAGCCATTTTCGCATGGCTAAACATAAATATGTACATCACCAAAAGATACAAAATTAATATCCAAAGTCAATCCTATACATGCCATTATCAAAATTTCAACCAAAAAGTGTACCAAAGGCTTAGATAGTGTAGACGACTTTGACTTGACACTCCCGAAATCGATAGCTGACGGACAAATCTATAAAACAGAGAATTAAAGCAACAGAGTAAGCGTTACCATGCTTAGTAAGTTTATAAATAAGGAAATCATTTGAAACAAAAAAAAAACACAAAGGAAATAGCATTCATAAGATTAAATAAATGCCTATACACCAGATCACCTATTCATTTTGTTTTACACTTCTATTAATATGTTTACACGCTCGAAGTCAAACTTAACTAAATTTCATTTGAATCAATTTCATGTAACTCGAGTGAGTTATAGATTTCACATAACCCTAAGAAATGGCCGGAAGAGCATTATTCGATTACATAATCACAACTTATACTATACCAAATTTTCCAATGTATATACGATCCACACCTGGTCATATTAGGAATTATGAGCACATTAATCGGAATTATTACAACAGAATCGCACCTTTCTAAACATAATTACTTTCGGAACTTGGCTCGCATGTAACAACCAACACGAATGTCTTCGGGACTTAACCCGGTTATAATAACTCGCACGGATGCCTTCAGGACTTAACCCGGTTATAATGATCCGCACGAATGCCTTTGGGACTTAACCCGGTTATAATGATACGCACGAATGCCTTCGGGACTTAACCCGGTTATAATAACTCGCACGAATGCCTTTGGGACTTAACCCGGTTATAATGATCCGCACGAATGCTATGCACATATATATATATATATATATCATAACCCATTAACAATTCCATTACATTTCTAGAAAACAAATTCAACATGCTTATCAATCCTTACTCTTTCGGCTCAATAGCCACACACATGTAATACGATTTCATTTCGCTATTCTACATGAATTCTTTGATCATTCGGATACAAATCATATAAAATAAAAATAATTTATTTCACTATATAATTTATATAGAACCATAAGATCACAATTTAACTACTATGCTTTTATATCATAACTTTATAAAGTCATAAGCTAAGTTTCGTTACTCAAAGACTTACCTCGGATGTTGTCGAACGATTTCAACGGCTATTCGATCACTTTTTCCTTTCCCCTATCCAACTTTGATCCTCTAAGCTCTTGAGCTAAATCAAACAATTTACTTCCCAATCAAACATAGTCATACGGCATCCATATACATTTTAGAACCAATTCACTTGAATTAATTACCCACTTAAGTCTATCACCATTTCGTTTTCAAATTTGTATATTTCGTAAGTCACATTAAACAATTATACATATAGCTTTAATACATTTTATACTAGCCGAAATGTACCATCAAGATATACTTTACTCAAATAATTTATCTTGGCCGAATATTCAAGATCAAATATAATACCACAATAACCTAATATTCCATCTTAATAAATCAACACATATGACCGAATTTACGAATTCGATATAACCTCACATGTATCGAATATATATAAATATAAGTTCAATATAAACTCACATGTAACTAAATACACATGTTCAATATAAATTCACATGTAATCGAATACTCAAGTTTGATGTAAGCTTACTTGTATTTACCTATTTGGCCGAACATGTACAATGTTTTGTAGCTTAATAATTATAATATAACATCATGTATTTATAATATTTATGCGGCCAAGTATCCATGGTCATACACACACACAATCAAAAATAAATACCAAAATTTTTATATCCTTGATGCCCTAAGCCGAATACACTTGCCATGTTCACCTACATTTTTCAACAATTTCTTCTTTAACCAAACGCATATTCGGCTAGAACAATGGAAATTTTGTTAAATTTTTAATTTAACACCTAATCGATTATAACACATTTAAGCATTCTTTTCATTTTATTTACTCAAACCACATACATTACTCAAGTACAACATTTTCATATTCGGCTTTAGCATCAAACATAATAGCCGATTCTTCCTACTTGAATCTATGCATCTATTTGATCATAGTTAGTTCAAGCACTCATAGAACAAGATTCATCCAATTTAACAAGAAACAAAACCTTATTTCTCCATAGCTACTATGGTACAGAAAGTTCTAGACATCTCAATACCGAAATTTCTAACATGGGTTACCTAAAGAACTTGGTGATTAGTTCAAATTTATCTAACATTTCAAAAATTTACAAGAATTTCATACCTTAATGAAGACCTAAATGACCGAATGGCTCCTTTCTCCCCAACTCTTCTTCTCTTTCGGTTTTTTTGAAATGAACAAGGTGAATACTTTGTTGTTTTCACCCACTTACTATTTTATTTCTTTATTTTATTACATTCATTCATGATAATATGGCATTTAACTAAATAAATCTAGTAAAAATTATCATATTTTATAATATAATAGTAACATGGCCGGCCACTAACTAGAAATGGGTAAATTAACATGCAAAACCATTCCTTTAAACACATGCATTATTATACCATTAAAAAATCAGCCAATCTCATTTCAAAAATATCACATATAAGTCCCATTGAATAAATTCACATGCAAATGACCAAATCAAAGCTTGAAACTTTCACACTTGTATTTACTCACTTCATAAACATGAAATATAACTTATAATTATTTTTATAGATCAGTTTTGTGGTCTCGAAACCACTTTCCGACTAGGGTCAAATTAGGACTGTCACAACTCTCCCCCACTTAAGAAATTTTCGTCCCCGAAAATCTTACCAGTGAATAGATCTAGGTATCGCTCCTTCATAAAGGTCTCAGTTTCCCAAGTAGCTTCTTCGACTCCGTGTTTGAGCCATAACACCTTTACTAAAGGAACCTTTTTGTTTCGTAACTCTTTCACCTCTCGAGCTAGAATACGAATCGGTTCTTCTTCATAACTCAAATCAGATTGAATTTCAACCTCTGATGGATTAATTATGTGCGAAGGATCAGATCTATAACGTCGAAGCATTGAAACATGAAAAATGTCGTGAATCTTTTCAAGTTCAGGGGGTAAAATCAATTTATATGCTACAGGCCCAACTCGCTCGGATATTTCATACGGCCCGATGAACCTCGGACTCAATTTGCCCTTACGGCCAAACCTGAGCACCTTTTTCCAGGGTGAAACTTTAAGAAACACTTTGTCTCCAACCCGATATTCAATGTCTTTTCGTTTCAAATCCACGTACGACTTCTGACGATCTGAAGCTACTTTCAAACTTTCACTGATTACTTTTACTTTCTGCTCAGCATCTTTAATCAAATCAACTCTGAAGATTTTTCTTTAACTAAGCTCGGTCCAAAACAACGGTGTACGGCATTTACGACCATACAAAGCCTCGTAAGGTGCCATCTTAATGCTTGATTGAAAACTATTATTGTAAGCGAATTCAATCAAAGGTAAATACCGTTCCCACGAACCATTAAACTCAAGGATGCAACATCTCAACATATCCTCGAGTATCTGAATTATCCGTTCGGATTGACCATCAGTCTGGGGATGAAAAGCAGTGCTAAAGTGCAACTTGGTACCCAAAGCTTCTTGCAATTTCTTCCAAAATCGGGATGTGAATCTCGGATCTCTATCTGGCACAATAGAAATAGGTACTCCATGTAACCTTACAATCTAAGATACATACATTTCAGCTAGCTTGTCAAGGAAATAATCCCTACGTACAGGAATAAAATGAGCTGACTTTGTCAGTCTATCAACAACAACCCAGATCGCATCTTTCTTGCTTGATGACAATGGCAATCCAGATACAAAATCTATCGTGACTCGATCCCACTTCTATTCGGGTATCATGATCGGCTGAAGTAATCCCGAAGGCACTTGGTGTTCCGCTTTCACTTGTTGACATATTAAACACTTCAAAACAAAATCAAAAATGTCTCGTTTCATACCATGCCACCAAAACTGACGTCTCAGGTCATTGTACATTTTCGTACTCCCCAGGTGAATTGACATACGGCTACAATGAGCTTCGTTCAGCATCATCAAAATAAGTTCTGAATTTTCAATCGACTTCTGAACCTCAAACAATCGTCATCATCTATTTGAAACTCTGACTCCATATTCGAAACACATTCAGCCCGTTTTGCAACCAATTCATCATCGACTTTCTGAGCTTTACGAATTTGATGAATCAATAATAGTTTGGCCTTTAATTCTGCTACTAACACATTATCGGAACGGACAAGTGTACATTCATCGCTCGTAAAGCAAACAGTGATTTACGACTTAAAGCATCCGCAACCACATTAGCCTTTCCCGGGTGATAGTCAATGACAAGCTCATAATCTTTTAACAACTCAAGCCAACGTCTTTGTCGCAGATTCAAATATCTTTGAGTCATCAAATATTTGAGACTTTTGTGATCCGAATATACATGGCACCTCTCCCCAAACAAGTAGTGACGCCAAATTTTTAAAGCGAAAACAATGGCAGCTAATTCGAGATCATGAGTCGGATAGTTTTTTTTTCATGCGGCTTCAATTGCCTCGATGCATAAGCTACAACTCGGCCTTCTTGCATCAACACACAACCCAGTCCAAGCAAGGTGGCATCACTATAGATGACAAACTCTTTACCGGATTCGGGCTGCACTAATACTGGAGCTTCAGTCAAATAAGTTTTCAATTGATCGAAACTTTTCTGACATTTCTCTGACCATTCAAATTTAACATCTTTCTGTAGTAGTTTTGTCATTGGTGTCGCTATCATCGAGAAACCCTTTACAAATCGTCTGTAATAACTGGTAAGTCCCAAAAAGCTCCGAACCTCAGTAATATTTCTCGGAGGCTTCCAGTTAAGTATGGCTGAAATTTTACTCGGACCAACCCGAATACCCGATGCAGATACTATATGACCCAAAAAGCTAACTTCTCTCAACCAGAACTCACATTTACTGAACTTAGCATATAACTACTTATCCCAGAAAATCGCAACACTAATCTCGTGTGCTCAACAGTGTTCGGTTTCATCTCTCGAATAGACCAAAATGTCATCGATAAACACAACTACAAACTGATCCAAATACGGTCTGAAGATCCGATTCATCAAATCCATAAATACCGCAGGGGCATTAGTGAGCCCAAACGGCATCACTAAGAACTCGTAGTGACCGTATCTCGCTTACGAAAGCGCTTTTGGGTATATCTCGAGTCTCGAACTATGAATCGATAATAACCCGATCTCAAATCTATCTTCGAAAATACAGAGGCTCCCTTCAGTTGATCGAACAAATCATCAATACGTGGTAACGGATATTTATTCTTTATTGTCGCTTTATTCAACTGACGATAGTCGATGCACAGTCTCATGGTTCCGTCCTTCTTTTTCACAAACAATACGGGTGCACCCCAAGGTGAAAAACTCGGTCGAGCAAAACCTCTATCCGTCAACTCTTGTAATTGAGTTTTCAATTCTTTCAATTCCGTTGGTGTCATACGATACGGAGCTATAGAAATTGGAGTGGTACCAGGTACTAGTTCGATGCCGAATTCAACCTCTCGAACGGGTGGTAATCCTGGTAACTCCTCAGGAAAAACATCTGAATACTCACAAACCACTGGCATTGATTCAAGTCTCTTTTTTGACTCTTTGCTATCAAGTACGTACGCAAGATATGCTTCACACCCCTTTCTCACATGTTTCTGAGCCAACATCGAGGATATTATTGCTGGCAATGCGTTCAAGTCAGTAGACTCAACTCGAATTATCTCATTATTTACACACCTCAAATCAATAGTTTTTCTTTTGCAATTCACAACTGTATCATGTACGGTCAACCAATCCATACTGAGGATAACATCAAATTCATCAAACGGTAAAAGCATCAAATCGGCCGGAAAACAAGAACCTCGGATTACTAGGGGACATTTCCTACACACTTTGTCCACAAGTACATAACGACCCAAGGGATTTGACACTCGAATTACGAACTCAGTAGGCTCAACAGGTAAAGTCTTACTGGATGCTAAAGTCTCACATACATATGAATGAGTAGAACCAAGGTCAATTAAAGCAATCACATCTGTATCAAAGAGAGTGAAAGTACCGGTAATAACATTAGGCGAAGAAGCGTCCTCGCGTGCACGTATAGCATAAGCTCTAGCAGGAGCACGAGCCTCAGATCTGACTGTAGCGTCTCTAGATCCTCGCTGACCGCCACTAGCATTCCCCGCATTTTTAGATGGTCTACCTCGAGCTGTAGTAACACCTGGTTTCCCACTCTGATTTACATTCTGTTCAGACAGTCTCGGACAATCCTTGATAAAGTGGTTAGCTGATCCACACTTATAACAAGAGCAGTCATGGAATCTACAACTCCCCGAATGCCATTTACCGCAATACTGGCACTCTGTCCTGTCCCGACGGTCATTACCAACACTGGCAACCGAAGTGACTCGCGTACTCACAGGGGGTCGATCACGATCTCGTCTGGAAAAGCCCGAAGTGTCTTTAGATCTGCCTGAATCATCTTTAAATTTCTTCGATGATTGTTGAAAGGGCTTTCCCAAAGATCTCTTACGAAACTCTCTTGCTCCCACTTCAGCTTTTCTTTTCTCCTTACTGAGCTCTTCGGCTTTGCAAGCTCGCTCGACAAGTACTACAAATTCTCTGATTTCTAGAATGCCAACATACAGTTTTATATCTTCGTTTAGTCCATCTTGAAACGCGTTTACACATTACAAACTTTCAAGAAATGCATTCTCGAGCGCATCTGGTGAGCCTCACAAACTTTCGTTCATAATCGATGAATCGACATGGAACCTTGTTTAAGTTCAAGAAATTCTTTCCATTTTTGATCAATGAATCTCTGGCTGATAAACTTTTTCTGAAACTCGGTTTGGAAAAAGTCCCAAGTTACTCGTTCTCTGGGCACAACAGAAATCAACGTATTCCACCAATAGTAGGCAGAATCACGTAGCAAAGAGATAGTACACTTCAGGCATTCATCGGGTGTGCAAGATAGTTCATCAAGTACTCGGATAGTATTGTCCAACCAAAATTCAAATTTGCTCGGCATCATCGTTGTCTCAGTAGCTTTAAATTCGATGAGCCCGTGCTTTCGATTACTCGTCTATCGTGGGCTTATTTATTTAACCTCATCCGTCGATTCGGAGGTATCGCAGTCTGCGAGGGTGTATTAGTCGGGAGTTCGGGTTGTGGAACAGCCGTATTAGTTCGAATATACTGATTGAACCAATCATTCATCACGCTATAAAAAGCCTGTCTAGCTTCATCGTTCTGATTACTAGCAATAGGTTGAGAGTCCACCGGCGCTGCCCCATGCGCGGGAGCAGGCACTACACTCTCAACATCATCAGCTACCGCTCGGTTGGGATCAGGATCCATTACTATATGTAAACACATTTTTAACCGTTAGAAATCACCACACTATCAAGTAAACACATAATGGCATGTATAGCTAGACTCATTCGTATTACGGTAGTCCTAGAATCGACTAAATTGTAGCTCTGATACCAATAAAATGTAACACCCCAGCCCATATCCGTCGCCGGAGGGGTAAGGAATATTACCAAACAAACACTGATCTCACTCAATCATATTATAGTAATTCCCGAGGGCATATTTAAGAAAACAAAAATTCGTTTATACTACGTGCAAAGAAGTCATCACAATACCACCAGCATAGTTTTGAAGATAGCCACTGATGGCTCGAAAAGAGAGGACATTTCATGAATATGAGCTACTTATGTTGGACACTGTCCGAGGTAGTATTGAGAGGCCAACAATTAATGAAAACAAATTTGAGATTAAGATGGCAACCATCCAAATGATAGACAATAATTTTCAATTTCATGGCAATATGATAGTAGACCTGAACTGGCACTTAAAGAGATTCCTACACTTGTGTGACACGTTCAAATATAACAGAGTGACTAATGATGAGATCCTTCTCTAGTTATTTTTGTTCTCACTTTGCGACAATGCCTATGAATGGCTCAATTCCTAAGAACCAAGTTCTATAACTACATGGGATAATTTAGCGAGGAAATTTTTACACAATTTTTCCCATTAGTTGAACCATCCAATTAAGTCATGACATTGCTAATTTTAAGCAATTTGAAGGCGAGACTCTATACGAAGCATGGGAGCGCTGCAAGTCATTGCTTAGGAAATACCCACACTACAGTATGCAAGACTGGTTACAATTACAAATATTTTATAATGGATTAGATAAGAGCTTAAAAGCCCACTTAGATGGCGCATCAACCAGAACCTTTATGAACAATACCTACGAGTGATCCTATCAATTGATTGAGGACATGGCAATGAACTCATACATGTGGTTGAACAAGCACTTTTCATATAGCCAGAAGCCGTCAACGGCTAAGGTGGTGAAGGAAGGCGACAAGTATCAACAAATTTTGGAAACATTACATCGTCTAGAGACCACTGTTAAGCCATTGATGAATGATGTCACTTGGAGCTACACATCGTACTTAGAGACTCAATCGGAGGAAGTGAATTACTTGGGTAATAGGGGTGAAAATTCCTATTCAAACACTTACAACCTCAATTAAAAGGACCATCCAAATATAAAGTGGAGAGGCAATTAAGGTAGTAGAAACCCAACTCCAAACTGACAAAACCCTCCATATCAGCCTCCACATTTGCATAAATCTCAAGAGAGATCTGTGGGTAATGATCATATTGGTTCTGTTCAATGCTTGGATCTAATTGAAAATGAGATGCAACTCATGAGGTTCAACATTCAGCACGTAAAGACTGAATGTGCACAAACTCGTACCAATGTTGCCGAGTTAAAGGAGGAGATGCATAATATCATGAGCACGGTGAATGAGATGTGGAGAAAAATGGGCATGTGTATTTTGAGTAATACCAAGGACAATCCTTGGAGGGATAGAAAAGAGAATATAAATGTAATTGCACTCCGTTTGGGTAAAACTTTAGGAATCTTCAAGAAGCTTGTTAATAAAGAGGATGACAAGGTCAAGATGGAGGACCAAAACCTTGATGACCTGGAAGTTGAAGTCCACATGGAGAAAAGATTCGAATCTGCAACTGAGCTGGAAAATACTCCATGCTTAGAACTAGTGCAAAAGATTGTACCATTCCCATCGAGGTTGGAGGACAGACAACAAAAGGATGAGGAGGAATTTGTAAGTTGCCAGTACTAGATCTTATTGATAACATACCGAGGTATGCCAAATATTTAAAAGAAATTATGTTTAGGAGTAAAAAGCTAAAGAAAGGTGAA
Source organism: Gossypium anomalum (assembly GCA_025698475.1). NCBI lineage: Eukaryota > Viridiplantae > Streptophyta > Magnoliopsida > Malvales > Malvaceae > Gossypium > Gossypium anomalum. The sequence continues at coordinate 31,316,100 of CM046963.1, read as the reverse complement.
CAAGTAAAAAACGACACTTGTTATAGTCTAATAATTACCAAAAAAATACCCCTGAAGCTAAAAGATCCGAGAAGTTTTACAATCCTCGTGGAGATAGAGAATAAACATTTTAGCAAGGCCCTTTGTTACTTAGGGGCCACCATAAATCCATATTGGGGGAGCTAAAAAATACGACAATGACACTTCATTTAGCCTATTGGTCTCTCATCCACCCCAAAGGTGTAGTTAAAGATGTATTGGTTAAAGTTAGGGTTTTATAAACCCCGTCGAATTTGTTATCCTTAACTTCGAGGAGGACCAAGAAATTCCCATTCTGTTGGGTCAGCCATTTTTGGCTATGTCTAGAATAATCATTGATCTTGAAAAGAACAAAGTAATAATAACGATTGATGGCAAGATAGAAGTATTCAAATGTGACCATGATTCCAAAAATGCAGAATATGAAAATAAAATAGGGGAGGATTGTTTCGTAATTTCATTTAGCACCATTAACAACCTTGGTCAAAGGTACGGTTCTAGTTCGATGTGTATAGGTACCAAAAGGTCGGCAGAATACGAAAAGAGGAAACACCCCTAAAAGAAAATTGATGGTTGGATGGGCCAAGTCGATCGCCAAAGGAGCAAAATGGTGATGCATGGAGCGCAAGGGGTATCGTAGCAAGGGCTACCTTATAAGTTCGGTAGCCACACTTAATTTCACCATGAAACTTTGAAAAAACTTGTTGTAAAATTTTGTACATTTGAACTTCAAATTTTTATTTTAGATTTTAATGAGGTTATAAATTTTAGTTAGAGTAGGATAAAGGCCTTAAGCAACTAGAGGGAACCTATTAGGGGCCTGTTGAGAAATTAAGAGTAAAATGGAGCGACCAGTACGCCCCAAAACTTAAAAATGGAGAAAATAAGGGTGGTGTCATGATAGCAAACCTCGGTGTTGCGACACTGAAGTTCATAGCTCCTATGGTTTTTAAAATCAAGGCAGTGTCGTGACACTGCATCCTTATGTCACGACATTGCACTTCAGACCTAAAAAACTTCTCAAATTCCATCTAGTGTCATGACATTGAACCTTATTGTTGTAACACGACATTTCAAACCAAAATTAATTTGAAATTTTGGGCCTGTGTGTCAGTGTCGCGACACGGAACTTCAAATCCAAAACCTAGAACATTCGAAGTACGGTGTCACGACACCAGCGTCAAGTTTGCACTTTTTGAACTATTTTTCTGTGAGAAACTTGATGGTTGGACGGGCCAAAACAATCACCAAAAGAGCAAAATGATGATGCATGCGCAAGGGGTTTCGTATAAGTTCGGTAGCCACACTTAATTTCACCATGAAACTTTGAAAAAAATTGTTGTAAAATTTTGCACATTTGAACTTTAAATTTTTATTTTAGATTTTAATGAGGTTATAAATGTTAGTTAGAGTAGGATAAAGGCCTTAAGCAATTAGAGGGAACCTATTATGGACCTATTGAGAAATTAAGAGTAAAGTTGAGGGACCAACATGCCCGAAAACTCAAAAATGGAGAAAATAAGGGTGGTGTCATGACACCAAACCTTGGTGTTACGACACTGAAGTTCATAGTTCCTATGGTTTTTAAATTAAGGCAGTGTCGCCACATCCTTATCTCGCGACATTGCACTTCGGACCCAGAAACTTCTCAAATTCCATCCAGTGTCGCGACATTGAACCTCATTGTTGTAACATGACATTTCAAAACCAAAATTAATTTGAAAGCTTGGGCCTGTGTGTCAGTGTCGTGGCACGGAACTTCAAACCCAAAACCTAGGGCATTCGAAGTATGGAGTCACGATACTGACGTCAAGTTTGCAATTTTTGAAAAAAATTTCTGTGCGACCCATACGACCCCATATATATGCTAATCAATTTTTAACCCTAATTTTACACTTTAAGCACATTTTAAACACCCTATAAGGCCTCCTAACAATAGCTGACCCTTTTCTGCTATTCTCTTATTTGGATTTTTCGCATTATTCATGAGCTCTCATCTCTTCTTCTCACCATTGTCGTCTTCTCTATTGTTCTCCTCCGTTGGCAGCCACCTCTTCATGCAACAATCTTGGTGAAACGGTCTTCATTTTTTTCTATTTATTTTATGTTATTTTAATTTAATCGTATTAGTTGTGTTTGGAATATTCCTTCAAATGGTTCCAAGAATGGCATGTTGCACCACACAACTGAAGGAGTCAAGGGAATTTGATTCTACTCAATTTTATTGTAACGAAGTCGAAAAATATTTTTGGACCTTCAAGGAAAAACCTTCATTCAAGAATGAGGGTTCGATCCCTTATTCGACCTTTGAAATGACATAAGGGATACTATTCCTACAAACTAATGGATGGACTTTTGCCTCACACAAAAAGAGTTGGTGATCAACTTGATGGTGTACGAATTTTATGTATCCCTAAAATAACGAGAAAACTATAACGTGCCAAATGTCAATTATAAGCATGTAATGGTTTGAAGAAAGGAAGTCCCTATTATGCCTAAGGATATTTATCAATTCTATAATGCACCATATTATCATAAAGTTGCACTAGATGAACTAAATATTGGGTACTTTTGAGAAACTGACATGGACAACATTGTAGAGTATTTAATCGAAGGACGAGGAATTTGGAAACGCCAATCCAACACAAATATCCCATTGACCTTTAATCAATGCATAATGTTTCTAGTTGCAAAGATGTGGATGCAGTTTATCTACACAGGAATCTCACTGGCCTTTAACATTTCTAATGCTAATGTTTTTTGAGCTGTGTTGCTTTACTTTATTTTGCAGCGCCAAAGGGTTTGTATTTGCACGTGGATCTATAAGTCAATGCTTAATTGAACCAGTGGTAAGAAGGTTGGGATATTTTTCCCACTCCTCGTAACTGGCTTGTGTAAGAAAGCAAAGGTGCTAATGTTAATGACAAAGCAGTTCGTCAAACCTACCAAAAGCCTGCTCGGGAACTCCATTTACACACAACATGTTGAGCTCCATCAAAAGTAGATTCATGATTGGAAAATTTGGCGTAAACAAAATATGCTCTAAAGCGGAAGAGTGATAACTCTTTATGGAATTAATTGATTGTAATTAAATGAACACATTTGCATTTCTAGGATATTTTTAAAACATTGCATAACAAAGCTTGGATTGAGATATAATTGTTATTGTTTGGCACTGTTATCACTTGGGGAAGAAATTTGTGGTTTTGTGTGAACAAAAGTGTAGGAAGAGGAATAAAATGAAGAGGAAAAATAAGGGAATTGAAACATTAAAGTGGAAAACAGTGAGATTAATTGCCAATATAATTGCCATGGCAATTCCGGGAAGATGACTTAGCACTCTATCCACGTCACTCTTAGCAAGCTATGTATGTACCATAAAAACTAACCTAAAAAGAGGAATGAAAAATTCTTGTTGAGATGGGACAGATCTACCCAACAAAAGAATGCGAAAGAAGAAGAAAAGAGGAGGAAGAGAATCAACGTGAAAGAAAAATTAGTGATAGAAGTTTCTCTTTGCACAGAGTAGAACTCAATTGGAGAATTCAAGAGAAAGAGAAAGGTAATAACTAAGAGGGCAGAGTACAGGCATGAAGAAAGGGAAGAGACATCTACCTTGGGTTCACGAGGAACTTGAAGATCAGAGAGGAGCTAGAGTGTGGCGAGAAATTCCTGCATTTCTTTTATCTTTCCAATTTCTGTGATTCAAACTTATTTTAGAATGTTAATGAATGAATTTATTTTTGTGTTAACTTTTCCACCCATGAACTAAATCTTTATTGGGTTGGAGTTATTTGGGTGAATGTTTTTTTATCTTTAATTCTTTTGATTTGAGATTGTCTATGTCACTGTTTCAGTCGATTCATGCTTATGTTAAATACATGCGTGCAAGCTCTAGACATAGTTGATTGTGTGCTGTGTTAATAGATGTAATTTTAATTCTAAAAAGGTCAAATATACTGGATCTTGAATCGTTTGATGCAAGCGAATACTCGACAAAATATTTGTAGTACTCTAGACATAGATGTGCAAGTTGTATAGAGAAGAACGTTCATTATGGTTATTAATCCAGAGTTCTGTAGACATACATTAACATAGACTTCTAACTTAAGATCTAGCTATCGACAGAGGTAGACCACAGTAGTGATTCCCTAGGTAGTAGATTTGACAATATTTTGTCATGGCATTATTTTGATATGAATATTTCACCTAAATAATTCCAAACCTTTAAATTTAGCAGCAAAAACACTTTTGCTTTTCTCTGTAATTTGCCACAGCATTTTAATTGCCATGTCAATTTTTTGATTTTCACATTTGATTTTATTAATTCATTATACAAACATCTTATTCAACTTGAGAATATTTCCTGTTATATAGTATAGTCACTTGGAATATAACTTACTCAATTTCTTACCAATTTTTGGTCCTTGTGGAGACGATAGTTACTTATCACTTTATGACTTGAATGATGTGTACACTTGCACAATTGCTTTAGTTATTTACACGTAACAAAGAGTGAGGAAAAGTGCCAAGGCAGCCAAGGCCCGAGTAAGATGAGAGACATGGAGTGGGTCATTTGATGGATGTAGTTGATGACCCATTGGGCATTAACTACACCTAATGGTTTGGTATTCCGATGCTTGAGCCACCAGCGAACCGTTACTTGCCCATGCAACCTTTTAGGCAAGCCGGCGAGGAATGGGAGAAGGAGGAAGAGGGCAACAACGAAGAAGAAGACAAAGAGCGAGCCCTCGATGAGGAATTCAGTGAGACATTTCGACCATAACAACCATCCATTGAAGAAGTCAAGATTTGCACTAGCCCTATTAATTTTGCAAGTGGTAAGGAAACTACAAAAGACACACGTCAAAGGATGGACCCAATGATTGAGAAGAATCGACTAGATCTTGATTCTGATGAAAAACTTTTAAACTGTTAATTTTTATTTTATTTTTGGTATTGTATTTTTATTTCAGATTTTATTTATTTTTGCATCATTTTTTTGTTAGATAATTTTTGTGTAGGAACCCCGTACAATATGAGGCACTACATTTGGGAGCAAAATCGACATAAGGAGGACCACCCAATTACATCCAAAAAATGTCAATGGTAAAATTGGGTAGTCTCTTCTCTTATTTATTGGGCGCACATTAGGGACAATGTGCCAAATAAAGTGTGGGGGGGGTAACATAGAAATTTTCCAAAATATTTATTCTTTTATTAGTTTTTTTAATATTTTTTTGTGTGTTTGTTTGTACACGAGCTTGTAGAAACACAAGTGATGGATTAGGAGCATGTAAATAGGATTTTGTGTTTGAATTGTAAATTTGACTCTACAACAATTAATTTTAGGTTTTTTAATATTACACTAATTAGTTCATTTTGTTACACTGTGAATAGGTGATAGTGTGTTAGGTATACCAAATGACAAATAGGTACATAAAAAGCATGTGTTTGTTTGAATAATAAGTATAAGAGAGTTAATATTTAGTTAATCGTAATTCATGAATTGAGACACTTAGGGATAACCTAAGGCATTTTTTGGTAGACAATTCTGAGCCAAAAAGCCGACCTGTAACACCCCAAACCTAGCCTAGAAGTTTAGACCAAATTTGGGATGCTACATTGATCACCAAAGAGATTGTAGGTGAATTTTTCAAAAGAAGTTAACATGTCGAAACGTATCTTCTAATCATTTAAAATCCCAATCAGAAAATTACCGTTTAACATATATTTATATAAATAGATTAAAACGTATAAACTTAAAATAGAATTTGTGCCACAGCTTTATAAAATCTTACAGTTCGAAAATTGAATAATCAAATAAAAATTAAAAATGCAAACTGCTAAAAAAATTTATTTCCGCCGAGACTGTCCAAAACCTCCACGTACTGAATCCAACATCCAGAATCCAGAATTGCACCTGAAAAGGGAAACAGAAGAGGGGGTGAGCTACTTGAGCTCAGGGTGGGATCAAAACCAATTAACTACGAAATCAGACACAGAAAGCTAGAAAGTAGTTCAAAAGCGGAACATACTTAAAGTGCTATACAGAACAGTTGGTACGTTTGAAACGGACGCACTAGCAGACAACAGAATTCAAAGCATAATAAGACACACTTAGTCTCAGAATTGCAAGCCATTCAATCACAGAAACAATAATTCACAAACAGTCAGACAGTTACAATTCAGAGTCTACAGAATTCTCATAGGCACAAGTGCCTTTCAGTCGAATAATTAATATGATGCATATGGATGCGATTGAGTTATAGAAAATCCAACCATCAAGCCAACACACCTCTCCGTCCCCCATCACTCCTCATAAGAGCTTTAAGCTCGTCCCATCAATCACTCCACTCAGGACCTCGTAAGGCCCATCCAACCCTGCACTCTAACTGATGTCATCCTGGGTTGCCCGGCAACGATGGCTATCAGGATTGTCTATGACCATCTGGCTATTGGGACTAATAATATGTAGATAGACTGCCAGTCACATATATTATGTAGCAAAGCTAGCATATAAGCTGTACTGTGCAATGCGATAAACTGCAGTACATACATATAGCATAAACTGCTGTACATACATATAGCATAAACTGCTAGATCAAATAGTGATACATAGCGTGGCTAACGTACATGTGGTACAGTGCAATGCGGTAATCCGCTATACTGATAGGTTGCAGTAAAACTGCCAGTTCAATCATTGATATGCAGCGATGCTGACGTATGTTTTGTACGGTGTAGTGCAGTAGTTCGCAGTACAGTCAAATTTTCCACGACCCTCACGGTATTGGGATCGCCCATGACCCTCTGGGTATTAGGGGCTAATAACCAACAGATCAGCTACCGGTTTAGTTTAGTCAATCTTCCTTCTCTTCAAAATCCCACCCAAAATAGTTTATGCATATGTATATATGTATGCAAATGTATGTATGTAGATGTACCTATTCAGAACGCAATATCGGACAGTCATGCACAGCCAATCAATTAGTTGCAGAAGTATATACACTCATACACTCAGATTCAGTACCTAACATATCACACATCCAATCACAACGAAAACATAAAACTAAAGTTAGAACAGAGTCCTATCTACCCTTAGTAAGCTTAGCTTAGTCAAGGGTTGGAACACACAGAGTTGCGATTACACTTACATTTGACATAAAATCATTATCTAGCGAGATAGGGCCACACGCCCATGTGGTCTAGCCGTGTAAAGCAATCCCGGTTGTGTAGGGGTCCAAACGCCCATATGAAGGGTAGCACATAGCGATGTGACAGAGGCACACGCCCGTGTGAAACAGGGACACGACCGTGTGAACAGGCCGTGTGTTCTGAAACACACACCTGTATGGGATCCCTAAATCCCCAAATCAATCACACGGTCATGTGGCCAGGCCGTGTGACTCCAAATCCCTAAAACCCTAAAACCCTAATTCCTAAATCCACACGCCCGTGTGCCCAAGAGACACAGTCGTGTGAATTCTGACAAAATCCCCAAATCGACCACACGGCTGTGTGGCACCCAATTTGGTCGGAACCCTAATTCCCATATCCACATGGGTATATGCCAAGGCACACGCCCGTATGGCTGTCGGGGAGGCCACAAAACCACCCCAAATTAGCCTTGAAACTACCATTTAAGCCACCATAACAGTCACTAACCTTTGCCTTATTAACATATATCAAAAAGTGACGATTCCCATCTCTTTCATCGACTAAAATCCAAAACCAATGAGTTAGCCTATAGTCAAGAAAAGCTGGAGAAAGAGTTTGCAAATTAAATAAATGAATAGAAATAGCATAGTTATAGTTCAAATCCCACACCTATTTGTGATCGAAGACGACGACGGAGGAACGACAATCCCGAAGCCCAAAAGCCAAAATCGTTTTTCTTGAGAAATATGTAGAAAATAGACGAAAGGTAAAAAGCGAAGAAGAAGAAGTGAGGGGAGCAGAAACGTGAAAAATAACCTTAATAAATTAAATTAAAAAGAAAACAAATTTTAATAACAAAATAACATAATTAACTGTAAATTATTTTCTAACTAAAAACAATATATATAAAGTCTCACCCAACAAGCACACACCAAGACTCGAACTCAGATCCCAAAAGTAGGCTAGCACTCACTAAACCACTAGACTAATAGCCCTATACTGCCACTAAGTTGCATGACTAAACACATATGTGCAACCTTCTCACTTTCTCTATGCTCAAAACCCAAAACTTCTAGGCCCAAAATTCGAGGCGTTACACGACTTTAATTTAAAATCCTTAGTACCTTAATTTAAAGGCTAAATCCATATTTCTTGATGAACCACAATTGAAGTGCTTAGCCTAAAAATATAATCTCTTGATCCAATTTTTTTGGTCCCTGCACGAACTTAGACGTCAGGCCATTTTAACTGAGGGTTAAGTAGATATGACACAATGGTTTCCAAAATAAAGTAAAAACAAGAGTGAAGCTAAGGGATAGTATAGTATGGCGAGTATAAGAGTATTGCAAACTTGTGCATAAATTGAGAAAAACCAAAAGATTATCAAAAGAAAAAGTTTGAAAAGGCCAAAATAGCCAAGCGAGAAGTTCTCGAGAAAATAGAAAAGCAAAATTAGTGAAAAAGAAAAAAGAAAGAAAGAAAAGAAAAATACTCATTCTTGCACAAATATCTCGCTAAGACGATTATATTCACTAATACTATACTATACCTTAGGAATCAAAGAGAAAAGGTAGGTGAGAGAATGGGATAAAATGTGGTGAGCCAAAGGGTCTAATTAGGGAAGTATTGGAGTCAATATACTGTGTCAAACTATTTTTGTGCTTTTTCTTTCATTCCAAACCAACCTAAGGCGCATAACGTTACAAGCTGAAAACACCTATATAATCTAAGTGATACTATTCATGAATGAGAATTAACTGAACTGTGACATTTATAATTACTTGTATTCTTCGAGCATGAATGTAAATTTTGTGTACCTATTTCGATGGATTAATGTACTTAACATTCTTGAATTTTTTTACTTTGTAACTTTATAAATTACTGTGTGTGATTCTAAAGGCCGAGAGTCATTGTATATCGTATTAGATTTACATATTTATTCATATTGTTTTGTGTACATAGTTTTGAACTAATCCTTGTATGTGGCATGCTTAAGCACTGTTTCAATGTTTTATTTTTTTTTCTTTTGTATGTGTTTTTATTTTGTTGCTTGAGGACAAGCAACGACTTAAGTATGGGGGAGTTTGATCTGCTACAATTTGTTGTGGCAAATTAAGGTCTTTTCGGCATTTAATAAGCTCGTTTTCAAGTGTTTTTATATGTTTTTATTTTTATTGCTTTATGTTTAAATTATAAAAAATAAGTGTTTTTACGTAATTTTGAGTCATGTAATGATCTAATGGGCCACTATGGGCCTAGGGATGATCTAACAGCTCTATCTAGTGTGTTGGACACTATCTTCAGGCTTAGAATAAGAAGGACAACTATAGTGTTGAAATATCGACAAGTGGTGTTGCAACACCTAGTTTTGAAGCTAAAGTATCCAGAATTTGAAGGAAGTGTCACAACATCGGTCTTGTGGTGTCGCGACTATAACACCCTAACCCGTAACCATCGTCAGAATAGGTTATGAGGCATTGCTAGACTCGTAACTCAGTTCAGAAAAAACATATATCAAATATCACCTCATTTCAATAAAAACAAGTCATTCATATTCAATATGAATTTAAAACGAGCACACGATGTCTAAAACAAGCATTCAGGACCAAATTGATAAAATATGAAAGTTTCAGAACTTAGAAAAATTTTCAACACTTCAAAGGTGACACGCTTGTGTGCCTCACACGGCTTTAGACACGCCCGTGTGTCTAAACCGCGGCAAAACATAGCAGACATATTGACTTATCCACACGGCCACAATAAACACCTGTGTGCCAGGCCGTGTGAAAATTAGGGAGGCTACTGACTTGGCCACATAGCCGACCACACACCCGTGTGCCAGCCCGTGTGTCTAGGGCGTGTCAAAACTGGAGGGCATACTAACTTTAATTTGTAGGGTACACCAGGGGACACACGACCGTGTAATCTGACCGTGTGTCTCACACAGTTGAGATGCACGCCCTTGTCTCCACCCGAGTGGACAAAAATAGGCAATTTGAATAGCCAACTTGCCACCCTAATTGGGTCAAACCTACAATCAACAAACTAAGCACATTTGCACAACCTTTTGTGACCAATTCAAAACTAAAATATATGACAAAAACATATCAAAACATTTCTTTCAATACATCATTTAACCTTATGATCAAAACTTATCAATTACCATAGCTAACATATACCAAAAACTTACTAATCTTACCATTTCTTATATCCATACATAAACACACCAACCATATCATATTGCCTCACATTTCATATACCAAAACCATGACATAATCACAACCATACCAAACCATATCACATGGCTAAATATATATACATCACAAAACATAATCCAACAACTTCTAGCCTATACATGCCATACTTTAATATATACATTTTCAAAAGTACCAAAATAAGGTTCGATAGTTTGGTGACGACCCTTGATGATCCTTGAGCTCACAGTAGCGTCGATACCTATAAAACAATGCAAACACACATAATGTAAGCTTTCAGAAGCTTAGTAAGCCATATACAAATAAACATATCATTCGAAGAAAATAAGCATCATCAAATCATTTGTACTTTGTAGACAAATGCTATCACAAATCTCATATTCATATACTTACCTTTCATTCTCAAATAAGCTATACAAAGCAAACATACCTGAATCAGATATAATTTCGCAAAGTCATTCATTTTCTTGGAATGCCCGTTTGAATCGAAAAAAACATAAGGATGCACGGATAGATCGGAAAGCATATACAATGCTGACGTCCCAGACGTGGTCTTACATGTAATCAAATATCGATGCCACTGCCCTCTACAGGGTCTTATATGAAATCAGATACGATGCCAATATCCCAAACATGGTCTTACATGCAAGATAGAAATCGATGCCAACATCTTAGATGTGGTCTTACACGTAGAACAGATATCGAAAATCCTATGTCATGACATATGTATCCTAACTATTCCTAAGGTTTGTACGGGACTTTTCGGACGTCGAAACTTTGTCGATACTTTCACGGATAGCACGCATTTAGCTCGGACATTCATTCATCACAATTGAATATCAAATGAATAATAATAATAATTCAATTCAAACAAGCTTATTTCTATATAGACTTACCTCGTACGAATTCGGATGGATAAAATCGGTTACTCGACAACTTTTGACTTTCCCTGACCTAACTCTGTTTTCTTTAATTCTTGATCTATATAAATTCAAATTTAACTTATTCAATCACAAATTCATTCAAAACAATCCATAGACACATATTTAGGGCAATTTGCAAACTAGTCCTCACATTTTCACATTTTGACACTTTAGTCTCTAATTCCCAAAATCACAAAATACACATAATTTGCTTGTACACAAGCTTAGCCAAATTTCCATAGCACTCTTACAAGTCCACTCATTTCATTTATTTCACATTTTGGTCTCTCAATTTACAAATTTCACAATTTAGCCCATTTTACTCAAATTCATCAAAAATCCAAAGACAAAACATGTAAACCCAACATCATACTTTCATATTTCATCATATAACAACATAAAGCTCATGAATTCATCCATGGCACATTTCAAAATCATCATCAAAATCAAACATTGAGACATGGGCTTGATAGTATACGAAGTAACGATTACAAAAACATAGAAATTATTAAAAACGGAATAAAACACATACCTTAATCAAGAATCAAATTGTTGAAACCCTAAGAATTCTTTTCTTTCTTCTTTTTCTTTTATTTTCGGCAATAACAACATGAATGGCCAAATTTTTATGTTTTGTTTTAATTATAATAACTTTAATAATCAAATAACAATTTTGCCCTTAATGAAAACTTTAGTAAAACAATTAATGGTTGGCCATTTATGACATTTTCCACTTTCCATGGTCTAATAAAATTATAAGGACCTCTTTTTCACTAAGACATATCAAATAAGCACTATTAAAAAATGGCAGGCAACTTTTATAATTTACGCGATTAGGTCCTTTTATCAAATTAAGCACACAAACAATTAAATTTTCATACAAGACTTTCACACATGCTCATTCACATATCATAAACACAAAAAATAATATTTAAATATTTTTTGACTCAGATATGTAGTCCCAAAACCACTATTTTGACTAAGGTCTAAACCGGACTGTTACAATTCTCCCGCTTAGGGATTTTTGTCCCTGAAAATCTTACTGTTGAACAGATTCGGACATTGTTGTCTCATAACATCTTTAGGCTCCCACGCGGCCTCTTCAATACCATGTCGATCCCTCATCACTTTTACTAAAAAAATTTTCTTATTTCGCAGTTCTTTAACATCGAGAGCTAAAATACGGATCGGCTTTTCTTCGTAAGTCATCTCAGACTGAATTTCAATCTCAGATAGAGGAATTACATGAGAAGGATCAGATCGGTATCGTCGAAGCATCGATACGTGAAACACATCATGAATCTTTTCTAGCTCTGGTGGCAACAACAATTTATATAATATCGGCCCAATACGTTCGGTAATCTCATTTGGCTCGATGAACCTCGGACTCAATTTGCCTTTTCTACTGAACCGAAGCACTTTCTTCCATGGAGATACTTTTAAAAACACTTTTCGCCAATCTCAAACTCAATGTCATTTCTTTTCAAATCCGCATAAGATTTGTGACGATCGGAAGCTGCTTTTAAGCTATCTCTGATCACTTTTACTTTCTGTTCAGTTTCTTTTATTAAATCAATCCCGTGAATCTTATTCTCATTGAGCTCAGTCTAATACAAAGCTGTACAACATTTGTGACCATATAAAGCCTCGTATGGTGCCATTTTAATGCTCGATTGAAAACTGTTATTATAAGCGAATTTAATAAAAGGTAAATACTGTTCCCATGTACCTTCAAACTCATGAATGTAACATCTCAACATATCCTCGAGTATCTAAATAATCTGCTCAGGTTGACTGTTCATTTGCTGGTGAAAGCAGTACTGAAATGCAATTTTGTACCTCGAGCATCTTGCAACATCTTCCAGAATTGCGAAGTAAATCTCGGATCTCTATCTGATACTATAGATAATGCCACACCGTGCAATCTCACAATAATGGAAATGTATAACTCAACTAACTTATCAAGTGAGTAATCAGATTGCACCAGAATAAAATGAGCCGATTTCGTCAATCGATCAACTAGAACCCAAATTGCATCTTTCTTTCTCGGAGATAGGGGCAAAGCAGAAACAGAGTCCATTGTCACTCAATCCCATTTCCACTCCAGAACCATAATCGGTTGTAACAAACTAGATGGCACCTGATGTTCAGCTTTAACTTGCTGACAGATCAAGCATTTAGAAACAAAGTCAGAGATATCTCTTTTCATTCTGGACCACCAGTAATACTGTTTCAGATCATTATACATTTTTGTACTACCCGGATACATAGATAACAGACTACTATGAGCTTCACTCAGAATCATCTGAATTAACTCTGGATTTCTCGAAATCTCAGACAATCACCTTTATTAACTCTGAATTCTAAATCAGACTCTAAATCACACTGAGCTCGTTTAGCTAAAATTTCATTATCAATCTTCTGAGCTTCAATAATCTGTTGTGAGAACAAAGGTTTTGCTTTCAATTCAGCTAAAACTAAACCATGATCGGACGAAACCAAATTAGTATTCATTGCATGCAAAGAAAATAATGATTTTCAACTTAAAGCATCAGCCACAATATTTGCCTTACCTAGATCATAATCTATCACAAGTTCATAGTCTTTTAGTAATTCAAGCCATTTTCTCTATTGTAGGTTCAAATCTTTCTGAGTCATCATGTAACGCCCCAATATTCGGGTTTTCTGTGTTTCTGTGTTTTTTAAAATTTGTGTGTGTTCTGGTTGGTTAAAATATATATTTTAGTAGGTTAGTGGGCCTTTGGAAGGCCCAAACTTAAGTTAAATCCGTGGTAGTCTTCAGAATTTTAATTTTATGAACAAGTGATGCAATTGGCATTTGGGCTTTTAAGAGTAAAGGGATAAAAGATGACACAAAAAGGAGTGTGGTGTAGTGGCAAGGTGGCACCACTTAGGGGATAAGGAAGTGACGCCATAGAGGAAGAAAGGGGTCCAAGGTTCAAGTCTTGGCTCTTGCAATATATTTTGGTTTTTTCTTTTCAATAAATCTGAAAGCAAGTAGGTGCGCTTTAAAGTTTAATGTGTTGGATTTACGACACAAATGAGTTGATGGCCTAGTGGTGGTGGCGTGAGTTGGCATGTGAGAGGACCTTGGTTTGAATCCCTTGGCACACAAAGGTTGATTATTTTTCTATGTTAGGATGGCAAGAGTTGGTATTGATTTTAAACTCTAGTGATGGAGGGATCCCACATCGGGAAGCTAACATAAGAGTAGATGGAGAGCTGGCTTTAAATAGAGCAAACCATGAGGAGAGTAGGCATACCCTTCTTGGCGGATCCCTTTCACTTTGTGACATGCTCGTTTGGGTTGGACGTCAGCTAAGAGTGTTTGGAGCGCGGATTAACTGCAGTCTCCTAGCAGGTGTGTATTTCTCACTACTCTAGCACTAGGACGGCTATTTCGGGCTGCAATAGGCTGAAATAGGCCATGTGGTCCCAATGGGTCCGTAGGCCCAAGTGGGTAAGTTATAGAATTACTAAAATACCCTTGTAGGGTAGGACTACCGATTTACCCCTGGAGGGTAAAATGATCATTTTGCCCTCATGCGTAAATGACTAACTTGTGTGTTGATTAGGTTAGTTGACGAGGGTTTATGTTAGTTATCATTAATTCGTAAGTCTGACGTATTAGTGATCAATTGTAGGATTATCGCATGGGAGATATCATTATCAATCGTTATCAACCAGGTGTGTAAACGACACCCTCCCTTAGACTGAATTGGTATAAACCGAAATACCGAAACGTTGGTATTTTGTGAACTCGCGAGCGTGCAAGCACTCGTGAGACAGTTGTTAATGAATATGGTGCATTTGGATGATTAGAGTGCAGAGTGTGCATTTTCGTACACAACGGTATTTTTGGGTTTAATGGGCTGAAAACGGGCTAATGGGCTAACGGGCCCACTTTGATAAAAAGACGAGGTAAGTACTTCTGATTACTTGGTAAATGTTAAAATGAGCATGAAACCTTAGCAATAGGTAAAAATTACTGAAATACTCTTATGCATGTAAAATTACGATTTTACCCCTAGGGTTATTTTCTGAAAAGCATGATGTTCTGTTTCTGTATACGTATGCCATGACATATTATCTCTGTTGAATGTGACATGGGTTTATAATGATGGAGGAAGTGTTCTGGCAGCCTCGCCACATATATTTGTTCTGGTGACTTCGTCACAATATCCGCAAACCTCATTTGCAATCTGTGGCCACCACACATATATATATATATATATCTGCTTCGGTGGCCTAGCCACAATATTCATATCTGTGACTTCGTCACAATATCCGCATGACCTCACTGCAATTTCGTGGTGTGTAGCGGTTAGGTGGGTCGAGTAGTCTCCCCACATGGTGTAAGGCTGGTACGGGGGTGTTATGGATGACTCTGGGTTGGGATTTATGCATTCATGATATATTTGTTCTGTATCTACTATGGGCCTATAGGTTCCATTCTAATTTTTGTACTGGACCAAGGCTCAGATAAGTCTGACTCTGAAATTTGATCTGTTTTGGGCTATGGTCGGGTTATGTTACGCACTGAGTTTACCGAACTCACCCCTCTATTTTCATCTTTGCAGGAAATCCCCAACCATAGTGGGCTTGGAGCTGTGAGGGATTCGAAGTGGCCACATCATCTGCAAAGTTGGTTTTTCTAAGTTAGTTTATTTTTATTATTTTTATATTCTGATTAAATTTTGGGTTTTAAGTTGTAATAAGGCCGTTATTTAAATTTCTTTTCCGCTATGGGTTTATTTTCTGATTATATTTATACTATGACGAAACTACTAGTGTTAGGCTGTGTGGGTTTTCAAAATTAATGAACATTTTCGAGATTCAACAAGCACAACAAATGGATAACTTAAAGATTGATAAACCGGCTTTTCGTTCAACCGCTGTTTTTACAAAGACCACCCCAATCACTTAAACCAACGAGTGCATACTAAGTCGTAAGTCCATGTGACACGTCAGATCTGGTTATAACGTCTGGGCCGAGTTTGGGGTGTTACTTTTAGTGGTATCAAAGCCAAATTGCAACAACTCGGCTATGGAACGGGTCTAAAAAGGGAGTTTGTAAAGAAACACTGAATAACGATTTTTGAAAATCGTTTTTTTTTGGAACTTGATTATAAATTGTTTTCGAGAATGTTTTCAATATTTTCTCTTTACAAATAGATGATTTTAAAGATTAAAATCGATTTTCTAAAATTAAGTTTTTTAGAAGGTGGCACACCGAATCTCCGGCCCAAGTCTGTAAGTTTTCTGAGCCTTTCTGATTGTTTCTGAAATATCTGTTATATGCTTGTGCAAAACCTTATCATGGTACTTTAGTTAGGGTAACACTGGAACTATAGAAACTTTGATAAGTAGACTGAGACTGTAGCTAGGCTACCGTAAAAGTAAACAAACTCAAACTCTGAATTACTGTTATTCATAAGACATCTGTAATAAATACTGAAATATTAAACTGATTCATAAAATTCTTAACCAGATAATACGAAATGAGTACACAAGTAGCTCATTGAAGAGGCCGTGGACGTGGCCGAGGTAATGCTCAGGCTGAATCTTCATCTTCAGGACATGTGCCAGCAGCAGATGCACTGGTACCACCGGCAACGGAGGTAGAGTCTCATGATCGAGGTACCGGGGATGATGCTCTGTCCCAGGCAATGCTTTGAGTTTTGGAAAGGGTTGCTAGGGTAAGTACGGGAAATAAAATTCGGGGGTCTATTTCTGAGCGGCTCTGGGCCAACGGAGCAGAGATATTTAGGGGCGTATCTGGTGTAGCTCCGAATATGGCTGATTATTGGTTAGAAGCCACAGAGTGGATTATGGATGATCTGGACTGCTCTGTGGGGCAGAAGCTGAAGGGAGCCATATCGTTACTTAGGAATGAGGCTTATCAGTGGTGGCTCACGGTGAGAGATGGAACTCCTGCTGACAGTGTGACTTAGGAAAGTATGTTGGGGCTAGTTACGTGGATGCTCACCGAAAAGAATTTCTGAACCTGGTCCAAGGGAGTAAGTCAGTGGCTGAGTATGAGTCTGAGTTTCTGAGACTGAGCCGGCATGCTTCTGGGATTGTCGCTACAGAGTATGAGCGTAGCGTACGCTTCGAGTATGGTCTGAGAGATGAACTTAGGGTGCTGATTGCTCCGCAGAGGGAGCGTAACTTCGCTGCTTTAGTGGAGAAAGCTAAGATAGCTGAGGAAGCGAAGCATATAGAGAGACAGAATCGTGAGAAAGATTAAAACCGTTTTAGCAGAGATTTAGGACTTCCAGGTGGTATGAACAGGAATGTTAAGAGAACAAGGGTAATGGAGTCAGTTCGAGCAGTACCGATGAATGTTGTTAGATCGCAGGGTTACAGGAATTGTGGGAAGATGCATATGGGCGAGTGTCGGAGACGTTCTGGTGCTTGTTTCGGATATGGATCTATGGAGCATAGGGTTAAGGATTGTCTCCAGGAACCAGATCAGGTTCAAGTTATAGAGTAGAGGGTCACTCAACCAGTGAGGGGTGGACCATAGTTTCTGAGAGGACGTGGGCAAGGCAGAGGTGGTAATGAAACGGTCAAGGAAGAGGAGCGCTTGGTAGGGGTGCTGGATTTGCTGAGGCTCGTCAGCCGGCGTTGGTGTATGCAGCTCGTCCCTGAGAGGAGGGTGATACACCTGATGTCATAACTGGTACGTTTCTGATTTTTAGTATGCCATACACTGCTTTGATAGTGTTGGATCTACCTATTCATATGTTGCATGTGCTATATCTGGGTCGCTAGGTGTGCGCTCTGAGGAGACCGTGAATGGGGTATCTATACTAAGTCCTTTGGGTCACTCGGTTAGGGTAGATAAACTGTATAGAGATGTGCCTATAGAAACTCAAGGAAAAGTTTTCTCTAGAGATCTGATGGAGCTACCTTTCGGAGAATTCGATCTCATTTTGGGAATGGATTGGCTTGTTAAGCATAGGGCTACTCTGGATTGTGCTGCTAAGTGAATAATGTTAAAGACCCCAAAGGATGAGGAGGTTTTGATGATAGACGAGCGTAGATATTATCTGTCTAACGTGGTGTCAGCATTGAAAGTCGAGAAGTGGATCCGAAAGGGATGTGAGGCTTTTTTGGCATTTGTAAGCTAATAAAAAATTGAGGATCTGACAGTGGGTAAAGTTAGAACTATCAAGGATTTTCAAGATGTTTACCCAAAGGAGCTTCCGGGTTTGCGCCCGAACTGAGAGGTTGAGTTTGGAATCGATTTGTTGCCTGGAACGGCACCGGTGTCCATTGCACCTTATAGGATGGCACCGAAGGAGTTGGTGGAGCTGAAAGCCCAAATTCAAGAGTTATTAGATAGAGGCTTCATTAGACCAAGTGTGTCTCCGTGGGGAGCACCAGTGTTGTTCGTAAAGAAGAAGGATGGGTCAATGCGGATGTGCATCGATTATCGGCAGTTGAACAAACTGACGATTAAGAACAAGAACCCACTGCCGAGAATCAATGATTTATTCGACCAACTTAGAGGAGCTTTAGTATTTTCCAAGATTGACCTTCGATCTGGGTATCATCAGTTGAGGGTTAAGGAGGTGGATATTCACAAGACGACATTCAGTAGTCGGTATGGTCACTATGAGTTTTTGGTTATGGCATTTGGGTTGATGAACGCACCTGCAACATTTATGGATCTGATAAATCGAGTGTTCCAGCCATACTTGGATCGATTCGTGGTCGTCTTTATCAATGAAATTCTGGTTTATTCTAAAACTGAGGAGAAGCATGATGAGCATCTTTGTATTGTGCTGCAAGTACTGAGGGAGAAGGAGCTTTATGCGAAATTCAGTAAGTGTGAGTTCTGGTTGAGAGAGGTAACTTTCTTGGGGCATGTTGTCTCTGCTGAAGGGATCAAGGTGGACCCTCAAAAGATTGAAGCGATCGTGGAATGGAAGCCACCGAGGTCAGTGTCGAAAATTCAAAGTTCTTTGGGTTTAGCTGGGTACTATAGAAGGTTTGTGGAAGGATTTACTGTGATGGCAGCGCCTTTGACAAAGCTTATAAGAAAGGGAATACCGTTTGTTTGGACTGAGAAACAACAGGAATCTTTTGAGAAGTTGAAGAAAGTTCTAACCGAGGCACCTGTACTAATTCAGCCGGAGTCTGGAAGAGATTTTACCGTATACAGTGATGCATCACATGTAGGGTTGGGCTATGTACTGATGCAAGAGGGTAAAGTGGTTGCTTATGCATCGCGACAGCTTAAACTACATGAAGTTAACTATCCTACTCATGATCTGGAGTTGGCAGCAGTAATCTTTGCGCTTAAGATTTGGAGACATTACCTATACGGAGAAAGGTGTATTATATACATAGATCATAAGAGTCTTAAGTACTTGCTGACTCAGAAGGAGCTGAACGTTAGGTAGTGGAGATAGATAGAGTTGCTTAAGGATTATGACTGCGCGATTGAGTATCACCCAGGCAAAGCTAATGTGGTGGTTGATGCCCTAAGTCGTAGCACTTTATCTGATCTGAGAGCCATTTTTGCTCGTTTGAGTCTGTACGACGACTGTAGTCTATTAGCAGAACTGCAAGTTAGGCCGACCTGGGTGAGTGAGATTAAGGAAAAATAGCCGAGGGATGAGTCCCTGGTTTCTCGATTTTGGTAGGTTAAGAATGGAGATGCTTCTGAGTTTAGACTGAACAATGAGGGAGTTCTGTGTTACCGAGGGAGAGTTTGTATTCCGGAGGACTCTGACTTGAGGCAAGCAATTCTGAAAGAAGCTCATGGAGGTCTGTGTACCATGCATCCTAGAGGGAGTAAAATGTATCGCGACTTAAAGGAGTTGTATTGGTGGCCTGGATTGAAGCAAGAGGTAACGAAAGTTGTGGGAAAATGTTTGACTTGTCAGCAAGTGAAAGCTGAACATCAAAGTACCACTTTGGAACTAGGAGAGGGTAACCATGGATTTTTTGAGTGGGTTACCCTTGACACCATCGAAGAAGGACTTGATTTGGGTAATTGTGGATCGGTTGACCAAATCTGCTCATTTCATACTTGTCTGCACTGATTTTTCACTTCAGAAGTTAGCCAAATTATATGTGGCAGAAATAGTACAACTTCACGAAGTGCCAGTGTCGATTATTTTTTATCGAGATCCTAGATTCACATCTCAGTTTTGGTAAAAGTTACATGACGTGTTGGGTACGCGGTTGAACTTTAGTACAACCTTTCATCCTCAGACTGATGGTCAGTCGAAAAGGGTTATTCAGATTTTGGAAGACATGTTGAGGGGATGCATTATCGACTTTCGAGGCTGTTGGGAAGATTACTTACCGTTGACAGAGTTTGCATACAATAACAGTTACCAGGCAAGTATTCAAATGGCTCCTTATGAGGCACTATATTGGCGAAGATGTCGTACACCTAGTTGTTGGACCGAGTTGGGTGAATGATAGGTTCTTGGACCTGAGTTGGTGGCAGATACTGAGGATAAGGTCAGGTTGATTAGAGACCGGTTGAAGGAAGCATCTGATAGACAGAAGTCATATGCGGGCTTGAAGCGCAAGGAAATTGAGTACTCTGTGGGTGATATGGTCTTCTTGAAGGTTTCACCTTGGAAGAAAATATTAAGGTTTGGAAGGAAAGGCAAGTTAAGTCCGCGTTTATTGGGCCTTATCGGATTCTTAAGCGAGTGGGTCCAGTGGCTTATCAGTTGGAGCTACCTCCAGAGTTGGATAGGATTCATGATGTCTTTCACGTATCCATGTTAAGGTGGTATCGTTTTGACCCTACTCATGTTGTCTCGGTTACAGAGATCGAGGTCCAAACAAACTTGACTTTTGAGGAAGAGCCTGTGCAGATTCTGGATCGAGATGTTAAGATTTTGAGGAGGAAATTAGTTCCGGTAGTAAAGGTGCTGTGGCGTAATCATGGCAGAGAGGAAGCTACTTGGGAGCCAGAAGTGGCGATGCGTCAACAATATCCTCATCTGTTTGATTCAGGTAAAATTTCAAGGACGAACTTTCTTTAAGGAGGGTAGAGTTGTAACGCCCCAATTTTTGGGTTTTCTGTGTTTCTGTGTTTTTTAAAATTTGTGTGTGTTCTGGTTGGTTAAAATATATATTTTAGTAGGTTAGTGGGCCTTTGGAAGGCCCAAACTTAAGTTAAATCCTTGGTAGTCTTCGGAATTTTAATTTTATGAACAAGTGATGCAATTGGCATTTGGGCTTTTAAGAGTAAAAGGATAAAAGATGACACAAAAAGGAGTGTGGTGTAGTGGCAAGGTGGCGCCACTTAGGGGACAAGGAAGTGACGCCATAGAGGAAGCAAGGGGTCCAAGGTTCAAGTCTTGGCTCTTGCAATATATTTTGGTTTTTTCTTTTCAATAAATCTGGAAGCAAGTAGGTGCGCTTTAAAGTTTAATGTATTGGATTTATGACACAAATGAGTTGATGGCCTAGTGGTGGTGGCGTGAGTTGGCATGTGAGAGGACCTTGGTTCGAATCCCTTGGCACACAAAGGTTGATTATTTTGCTATGCTGGGATGGCAAGAGTTGGTGTTGGTTTTAAACTCTGGTGATGGAGGGATCCCAAATCGGGAAGCTAACATAAGAGTAGATGGAGAGCTGGCTTTAAATAGAGCAAGCCATGAGGAGAGTAGGCATACCCTTCTTGGCTGATCCCTTTCGCTTTGTGACGTGCTTGTTTGGGTTGGACGTCAGCTAAGAGTGTTTGGAGCGCGGATTAATCTGCGATGCGCCTAACAGTGTGTATTTCTCGCTACTCTAGCAATGGGGACGGCTATTTCGGGCGCGATAAGGTTGAAATGGGCCATGTGGTCCTAATGGGTCCGTAGAGCCTAAGTGGTTAAGTTGTAGAATTACTAAAATACCCCCAGTAGGTAGGACTACCGATTTACCCCTGGAGGGTAAAATGACCATTTTGCCCTCGTGCGTAAATGACTAACTTGTGTGATGATTGGGTTAGTTAACGAGGGTTTATGTTAGTTATCGTTAATTCGTAAGTCTGACGTGTTAGTGATCGATTGTACGATTATCGCATGGGAGATATCGTCATCAATTGTTATCAACCAGGTGTGTAAACGACACCCTCCCTTAGACTAAATCGGTATAAACCGAAATACCGAAACGTTGGTATTTTGTGAACTCGCGAACATGCGAGCGCTCGTGAGACAGTTGTTAATGAATATGGTGCATTTGGATGATTAGAGTGCAAAGTGTGCATTTTCGTGCACAATGGTATTTTTGGGTTTAATGGGCCGAAAATCAGCTAATGGGCCAACGTGCTCACTTTGGTAAAAAGACTTCTGATTACTTGGTAAACGTTAGAATGAGCATGAAACCTTAGCAATAGGTAAAAATTACTGAAATACTCTTATGCATGTAAAATTACTATTTTACCCCTAGGGTTATTTTCTGAAAAGCATGATGTTCTGTTTCTGTATACGTATGCCATGACATATTATCTCTGTTGCATGCGACATGGGTTTATAATGATGGAGGAAGTGTTCTGGCAGCCTCGCCACATATATCTGTTCTGGTGACTTCGTCACAATATCTGGCAGCCTCACTCTAATCTGGTGGCTTCGCCACACATATATATATATATATATATATATATATCTGTTCTGGTGGCCTAGCCACAATATCTCTATCTGGTGACTTCGTCACAATATCTGGCAGCCTCGCTACAATTTTTGTGGTGTGTAGCGGTTGGGTGGGTCGAGTAGTCTCCCCACATGGTGTAAGGCTGGTACGGGGGTGTTATAGATGGCTCTGGGTTGGGATTTATGCATTCATGATATATTTGTTCTGTATCTGCTATGGGCCTATGGGTTCCATTCTGATTTCTGTACTGGGCCGAGGATCAGATAAGTCTGACTCTGAAATTTGATCTGTTTTGGGCTATGGTTGGGTTATGTTACGCACTGAGTTTACCGAACTCACCCCTCTATTTTCATCTCTGCAGGAAATCCCCAACCATAGTGGGCTTAGAGCTATGAGGGATTCGGAGTGGCCACATCATCTGTAAAGTTGGTTTTTCTAAGTTAGTTTATTTTTATTATTTTTATATTCTGATTTAATTTTGGGTTTTAAGTGTAATAAGGTCGTTATTTAAATTTCTTTTCGGCTATGGTTTTATTTTCTAATTATATTTATACTATGACGAAACTGCTAGTGTTAGGCTGCGCGGGTTTTCAAAATTAATGAACGTTTTCAAGACTCAACAAGCACAACAAATGGATAGCTTAAAGATTGATAAACCGGCTTTTCGTTCAACCGCTGTTTTTTACAAAGACCACCCCAATCACTTAAACCAACGAGTGCATACTAAGTCGTAAGTCCATGTGACACGTCAGATCTAGCCATAACGTCTGGGCCGGGTTTGGGGTGTTACACATCAGATATTTCAAACTTTTATGATCCGATTAGACATGAAATTTCTCACCAAACAGATAGTGGCTCAAAATCTTTAGAGCAAACACAATCACAGCTAACTCAAGGTCATATGTCAGATAGTTCTTTTCATGCGGCTTCAACTGTCTCGAAGCATAAGCAATGACTTTGCCTTCTTGCATTAAAACACATCCCAGGATGATCAACAAAGCATCACTGTAGATCACAAATTCTTTACCCGATTTCGATTGTACCAATACCGGGGCTTCAGCCAACAAAGTTTTCAACTGATCAGAACTGTTTTGACACTTTTCTGACCACATAAATTTAACATCTTTTTGAAGCAACTTTGTCAATTGAGTCGTAATCATAGAAAAGCCTTTTACGAATCTTCTATAATAACCAGCAAGTCCCAAAAAATTGTTGACTTCGGAAACTTTCCTCAGAGGTTTCCAATACAGAATAATTGAAATTTTGCTCGGATCAACTCGGATACCAGATGCTGATACAATATGACCCAGAAAACCGACCTCTCGTAACTAGAATTCACATTTGCTAAACTTCGCATACAACTGTTTATCTCGCTGAATCTATAGCACTATTCTCAGATGCTCGGCATGTTCAGATTCATCACGTGAATAAATCAATATGTTATCAATGAATACAACAACAAATTGATCTAGATACGGTTTGAAAATTCTACTTATCAAATCCATAAAGATAGCAAGTGCGTTAGTCAATCAGAAAGGTATAACTAAGAATTCATAGTAGTCGTACCTCATTCTGAAAGAAGTTTTCGGAATGTCTGAGTTTTTTACTCGCAACTGATAATAGCCTGATCTTAAATCTATTTTTGAAAACACAGCAGCTCCTTTCAACTGATCAAACAAGTCATCAATTCAGGGCAGAGGATACTTATTCTTGATAGTCACTTTGCTCAACTAACCATAATCGATACGCATTCTCACCGTTCCATCTTTATTTTTCACAAATAGAACTGGAGCACCCCAAGGTGAGAAACTCGGTCTAGCAAATCCTCTATTGGTCAACTCTTGCAACTGAGACTTTAATTTTTTTAGTTCGGTCGGAGCCATTCTATATAGAGCTATCGAAATTGGAGTAGTACAAGGTACCAATTCAATACCAAATTCAACTTCTCTAATCGGAGGTAAACTCGAAAATTCTTCAGCAAAAACATCAGGGAACTCACACACAACAGGCACTGATTCAACTTTCTTTTCTAATACTCTCAAATTAATCACATATGCAAAATAGGCTTCACAACCCTTTCTCACAATATTCAAAGCATTCATCGAAGATATCACAGCAGGCAATCCATTCAAATCACTAGATTCAATTTGGACTATTTCATCATTCTTGCATCTTAAATCAATAGTTTTCCATTTGCAGTTCACAACAACATCATGCAAAGTTAACCAATCCATTCCCAGAATTATATCAAATTCATCAAAAGGTAACAGCATCAGATTTGCCAGAAAATAAGTGTCTCGAAACATTAACGGACAATTCTTGCAGACTTTATCAACCAAAACACATCTTCCTAGGGGGTTCAAAACTTTAATTACAAATTCAACAGACTCTACAGGCAAAGTCTTCCTATTCACTAAGTTCATGCATATATACAAATGTGTCTATCCAGGATCTACCAAAGCAATCATAAAAGTATCATAAAGAGTAAATGCACCCGTAATCACATTTGGCAACGAAGCTTCCTCACGAGCTCAGATAGCATAGGCTCTGGCAAGTGGATGAGCCTCAGATCTAATAGCTGTATCTTTTGTTACCCTATGACTACCACTCACATTTCTCGCATTTTTGGGATGCCTACCACGAGAAGTATTGCCACTCAGTCTCAGATTTTGCACACTTTCTTGCTCGACAGATTCACGGTAATCACGGATAAAATGTCTAACAATCCACATCTGAAACAAGCCTAATCATACAGTCTACAATTACCGAGATGTCTTTTACCATAATGCTTGCACTCAAGGTGATCAGATTTAGCATTTCTAACACTGGCAACAGATGTAGCTGGAGCTTTGAAGTTTGACTGTGATCTAGCACGATCTCTATTCGTATGTCCCACATTAGCCTTTGAATGGCTATTATCATCTCTGAACTTCTTTGATGCAAACTAAAATGATTTGCTCGATGATCACTTTCATACTTCTCTAGCTTTAAAATTAGCTTTTCTTTTCTCTTTCCTGAGATCTTCAGCTTTACATGCTCGTTCAACAAGCACAACAAATTCTTTAATTTCAAGAATCCCAACTAACAAACGGATATCCTTGTTTATTCCATCCTCAAATCTTTTGCACATTATTGCTTCAGTAGACACACATTCACGAGCATACTGACTCAATCTTACAAATTTTCGCTCGTATTTTGTAACAGACATACAGCCTTGTTTAAGCTCGAGAAACTCTCTACGTTTTTGGTCGATGAATCTTTGACTGATATATTTCTTCTAGAATTCAACTTGAAAGAAATCCCAGGTGACTCGTTCACTCGAAACTACCGATATTAAAGTCTTCCACCAATGGTACACCGTATCTCTCAGAAGGGAAACGTCACATTTTATGCATTCTTTAGGATTTAATGACAATTCGTCAAACACTCATATTGTGTTCTCTAACCAGAATCCGGCCCTTTCAACATCATCATTCGATGTAGCTCGAAATTCTTTAACCCTATACTTTCTAATCTTATCTACCAGAGGCTTACTTAACTGAACCGGGTTCACTGATTGCATAATAGGAGCTTGCGGAGAATTAACAAGGGGTGGAGGTTGTTGTACAGCTGGATTGGTTCTAATATATTGGGTAAACCAATCATTCATCATCTGATAGAAGGTTTGTCTAGCCTCACCATCAAGGCTACTCATAGCCGGTCTAGAATCGGATGGCGCTGTCCTTTGCATGGGAGTAGGTGCATTGCTTTCAACATCATCGGGATCTATTTGCTATATAAAAGCACATTTTAATGTCAAGATTCATCACACTATCGCAGTTCATAAATATCGGATGTATAGCTAGACTCACAAACGCAATGGTAGTCCTAGAACTGACTAAACCATAGCTATGATACTAATAAAATGTAACACCCCTAACCCGTAACCATCGCCGAAATAGGTTATGAGGCATTATCGGACTCGTAACTCAGTTTAGAACAAACACATATCAAATATCACCTTATTTCAATAAATACAAGTCATTCATATTCAATATGAATTTAAAACGAGCATAAGAAGTCTAAAACATGCATTCAGGACCAAATTGATAAAATATGAAAGTTTCAAAACTTAGAAAAATTTTCAACATTTCAAAGGTCACACGCTCGTGTGAACAGGCAGTATGCCTCACATGGCTTTAGACACGCCCGTGTGTTTAAACCGTGGCAAAACAGAGCATACATACTGACTTATCCACATGGCCACAAGACACGCCCGTGTGCCAAGCCGTGTGAAAATTAAGGAGGCTACTGACTTAGCCACACGGCTGACCATACGCCCGTGTGCCAACCCGTGTGCTACACACGACCAATAGACACTCCCATGTGTCTAGGCCGTGTCAAAACTAGGGGGTATACTGAATTTAATTCATAGGGTAGCCTAGGGGACACACTGTCGTGTACTGTGACCGTGTGTCGCACATGGATGAGACACACGCCCGTGTGTCCACCAGTGTGGACAAAAATAGTCCATTTGAATACCCAACTTGCCCCCAATTGGGTCAAACCTATAATCAACAAACTAAGCACATTTGTAAAACCTTTTATGACTAATTCACAACCAAAACATAAGACAAAAACATATCAAAACATTTCTTTCAATACATCATTTAACCTTATGATCAAAACTTATCAATTACCATAGCTAACATATACCAAAAGCTTACCAATTTTACTATTTCTTATATCCATACATAAACACACCAACCATATCATATTGCTTCACATTTCATATACCAAAACCATGACATAATCACAACCATACCAAGCCATATCACATGGCTAAATATATATACATCACAAAACATATTCCAACAACTTCTAGCCTATACATGCCATACTTTAATATATACATTTTCAAAAGTACCAAAATAAGGTTCAATAGTGTGGTGACGATCCTCAACGATCCCCGAACTCATAGTAGCTTCGATATCTACAAAATAATATAAACACACACAAAGTAAGCTTTCAAAAGCTTAGTAAGCCATATACAAATAAACATATCATTCAAAGCAAATAAGCATCATCAAATCATTTGTACTTTGTAGACAAATGCTATCACAAATCTCATATTCATATACTTACCTTTCATTCTCAAATAAGCTATACAAAGCAAACATACCTGAATCGGATATAATTTCACAAAGTCATTCATTTTCTTGGAATGCCCGTTTGAACCGTTCGAAAACATAAGGATACGCGGCATATACAATGTCAACATCCTAGACGTGGTCCTACATGTAATCAAATATCGATGTCACTATCCCAGATAGGGTCTTACATGAAATCAGATACGATGCTAGTGTCCTAGGCATTGTCTTACACGCAAAATACAAATCGATGCCAATGTCTTAGACGTGCTCTTACACGCAGAACAGATATCGAAAATCCTATGTCATGACATATGTATCCTAACTATTCCTAAGGTTCGTACGAGACTTTTCGGACGTCAGAACTTTGTCAATACTTTCTCGAATAGCATGTATTTAACTCAGATATTCATTCATCACATTTTAGTATCAAATGAATTATAATAATTCAATTCAAACAAGCTTATTTGTATATCGACTTACCTCGTACGGATTCGGATGGATAAAATCGGTTACTCGACAACTTTTGACTTTCCCCGATCTAACTCTGTTTTCTTTAATTCTTGATCTATATAAACTCAAATTTAACTTATTCAATCACAAATTCATTCAAAACAATCCATAGGCACATATTTAGGGTAATTTACAAACTAGTCCTCACATTTTTACATTTTGACACTTTAGTCCCTAATTCACAAAATCACAAAATACACTTAATTTGCTTGTACACAAGCTTAGCAGAATTTCTATAGCACTCATAAAAGTCCACACATTTCATTTATTTCACATTTTAGTCCCTCAATTTACAAATTTCACAATTTAGCCGATTTTACTCAAATTTATCAAAAATATAAAGACACAACATGTAAACCCAATATCAAACTTTCATATTTCATCATATAACAACATAAAGCTCATGAATTCATCCATGGCACATTTCAAAATCATCATCAAAATCAGAAATTGAGACATGGGCTTGATAGTATACAAAGCAACGATTACAAAAAATGTAGAAATTATAAAAACGGAACAAAACACATACCTTAATCAAGAATCAAAGTGCTGAAACCCTAAGAATTCTTTTCTTTCTTATTTTTCTTTGATTTTCGGCAATAACAACATGAATGGCCAAATTTTTATGTTTTGTTTTAATTATAATAACTTTAATAATCAAATACCAATTTTGCCCTTAATAAAAACTTTAGTAAAACAATTAATGATTGGCTATTTATGACATTTTCCACTTTCCATGGTCTAATAACATTATAAAGACCTCTCTTTTAACAAGACAAATCAAATAAGCGCTCTTAACAAATGACAGACAACTTTTATAATTTACGCGATTAGGTCCTTTGATCAAATTAAGCACACAAACAATTAAATTTCATACGAGACTTTCACACATGCTCATTCACATATCATAAACATGAAAAATAATATTTAAATATTTTTTTGACTCAGATATGTTGTCCCGAAACTACTATTTCGACTAAGGTCTAAACCGGAATCTTACAGCGACACCGGGCGATGATTAGGAAAATTAAGCTTGGGTATTTTTGTCCACATAATGTAACTTAATTAGATTTTTGGGTTGTTTGGTGACCTTAATTAAGTCTGATCATAAACTCTATAAATAGGCATGTTCAGCATTATTTTTGGAGGTTTTGCCAAGGGATCCACTTAGTTATTTTTAGTGTTTTGCATTAGTTTTTTTTTCTTAACCTGTATCCGTCGCCGGAATATGGTTACGGAGCATGATTGAAAAATTTTAACTTAAAACTTTCAATTTCAACCCTTTTATAAATCATGGCATAGTTCAATCAAACTCATGCATAACGTCCCTTAATTGAACCCTCGAGGCCTTAGAAACACTTTGGAAATGATTCAAGACTAAATTAGAAACATTTAGAACTTCATGGAAAAAGATAGAATTTTTCACACTACAGGGGTCACACGGCCGTGTGACTCACACGCTGAGACACACTCTCGTATCTCAGGTCATGTGGACATTCGAAGTAGGGACACATGGCTGTGTCCCAGCCTATGCCCGTGCTCGTGGAACTCTCTGACTTGGGTCATACGGCCAAGGCACAGGACCGTGTGCCCAATAGTGTAACTGCCAATCTTCCAACCCTTTGAAACCTATAAGGAACACATGGTTGTGTCGCATGGCCATATGTCAACACGGATGAGACACATGCCCGTGTCTTAGGCCGTGTGGACAAGAAATAAGCCATTTTCAAGCCATTTCTTTCACCCAAACCGTGCTTACACCTACAAGCCATTTTCACATATTTTCAAGCTACAAAATGTATCTAAAACATGCATAATAAAACTAGTTCAACATGATATTTGTAACAGGCCAATTTTAGTGAAATTGAAACAGTGGTTTTGGGACCACAAATCCGATTTGAAAATAAAATTTATTTTTATTTTATTATATGGTTCATAAAATGTTAGAAATGTCATGTGAAAATTCTGATAATAAAATTTTATTGATTACGTGCTTAATTACGAGAAGGACTAAATTGCATAAAATGCAAAAGTTAAATTCTAGTAGCTAGAAGGATTAAATAGCTATGGAATTCAAAACTTGAGGTCCTTATATGGTAATTAAACCATTAAAGAATAGTACGTAGATATTTTGGTGACTCATCCATGGAAATTTAGAAAAAAGGCAAGGACTAAATTGGAATTTGAAATAATTTAATTAATTAAAATATGAAAAAGAAAATATCATTTTATTTACTCATCTTCTTCCCTAAAAATACATGGAAACCCTATATGAGAGAGAACAAACTTTCATGGCTTAATTGGGTAAGTTTCCTTGTCCCGTTTTTAGTAATTTTGATATTTTTGAAACCGGGATAGCTTAATCTATCTATTTGGGGGATCAATTTGAAGCGTTATCAAAGTATAGAAATTAGGTCATGGATGTATATGCTGAAATTAGAAATTTATGGTAGAAAATGAAAGGTTGTTGATAGATAAACAACTTTTACAAAGTGATTTTTGATGAAAACATGATTTAGGGACTAAAACGTAAAGTTGTGAAAATTAATGAGAAATTCTAAAATTTATAGAAATTATGTGCTGTAAATTCTATATTGAAATTTTGTTTAGGCTTGGAATAGAGAGTAAATTGCATAAATTTCATTTTTTGAGCCTAGGGACAAAATTGGAATTTATGAAAAAGTTAGGGGCAAAATGGTAATTTTACCTAGGACGTAAATTGAGTCCAAATGAATATGAAATGTGTCAAATTGATGATTAAAGTTATTTATATAGATATAGACAACACAAATTTGAGGTTAGATCGAGAAAAAGAAAAGGTTTTAGATTAGTAGATTTTATACGCGAACTAATGTTGGGGTACGTTCGTGTAACTTAATCGAGCATGTAAATATGTTAACTTGAATGTTATAATTGTATGCAATATGATTTATATTTAAGTGAATTAAATGTGTGAAATGATTACATGTTCGAAAAAGTCAAAAAAAAAAAGGTAAAGTCTCGTTTGAATATTGGATTTCAATGGATAAATGTGATTGCCTTATAAAATGAGGTCCTGCATTTGATGTTGACGGGATTTAGCTTGGATGAGTAATCCTATTGATCTCATTATAGAAAGGATTTAGCCCAGATCGGTAATATTGATGTAATCCCTCTCGAGCATATGTTACAATTAGGATTTAGCTTGGATTGGTAATCCTAACTGAGCTCTTCTGAGCATACGTTACATAAAGGATTTAGCCTGGACTGGTAATCTTGTAATACAATATGTGTCCCGGGAGTGTGTTCTTTGATTAAATGTCCTAATGGGTACTCTTGAATAAGAATTGACGGGTTGTTAAACTGTACACCTTGAGTGTACTACTTGAGCATCCATCAGAATTTCAAAGATTCAACGGACAAAACTCTTTGCTTGATGAGAGAATTATGAGATGAAATGATAATGTCTTGAAAGAATATTGCATGATGAGCTCATCTATGTTTACTTGATTGATATGAAGATTTTGTGACTAACATGTTTGATTGAATGCATGTGTTTATGCAATTTTGCCAAATGGATGGAATACATGATATTGTATGCTTAGATTTAACAAACGGGATTGGTAAGTTTAGTTTCCGTTATACGAACTTGCTAAGCATGTAATGCTTACTCCGTTTTATTTTCCCCTATTTTATAGTACTTAGAAGCTCGCGAAGGTTGGAGATCATTGGAGCATCGTCACATTATCCGCTAGATTATTTTGGGTATATATAGTAAAATCATTTTGGTATAATGGCATGTATAGGCTAACTTGGCCATAGATGGCTTAAATATGTGGCTTGTAATCTAGCCATTGGAATGGCTAGTAATGATTGTTTTTGATATACTTGTAATGTCATACTATGGTGGTTATATATATGTCAAATGGTTGCTCAAATTATGCCTAACATATAGAATATACCAAGGTAAGATTATAAACATGTATGCATGTAATGATATGCCATGTCGAATGATAGAGTTTGCTTAATTTGAATGCTTGAAATGGTTGGTATTTTGATGTGAGTTTAAGTGCAAGTCATTGGTCTGATGTGACACACGGCTTGGTACATAGGCATGTGGTTAGGCTGTGTGTCCCTTGCACCTTAAATTTAAGAAACATAATGCTTTGTAACACCCCAAACCCGGCCTAGACATTATGGCCGAATCTGGCGGTGTCACATTGAAGTGTTTTTTAAAACCATAATTTCATTGGAAAGCCTGTTATATATTCAAACCTTATTATATCATTAATGAAAATTTGTAAATCATATTAGATTGTTATTACACTTTAAAACTATGTTTGTTGCGAAAGCTTTAAAATTATATTAAGAAGACGTGGTGTTTTTGGAAAATAATTATCTTTTGAAAGCATGTCTTCTTCCTACAACTAGCAATTTATATCAAAGAAAGTAAAAATCTAATATCAAAAGTTAAAATCTTAGAGAGGCTTATTACATAAATAAATACCTAATTTGAAATTTCATAGTAAATAAAAGTCAAATATAAAGCAGGAGTAGTAGTGTGGCCACCTCCGAATCCCTCACACCACCGATCCGTCTAAGGCTGGGGATTTCCTGTACAGATAAACAGAGGGGTGAGTTTATGAAAACTCAGTGTGTAATCCCCTAACAAACAAGAAGTCAATCATTCAATAGATAGATACAGTTTGGGCCTGAGCCCGTTACAGTGTCAATATCAATGTGGGCCTTAGCCCATTACAGTAACAGTGTCAGTGTAGTAATGCAATCAGAAATCCTACCCAATCCAGCCTCTAAACACCACTCCGTCCCACCAAACACACCATGTGGGGATAAAATTGACCCACCTAGCCAAACATACCAAGATTAGCACCAGTTGCAGCACTAAACAGTATTACAGCAAAGCTGGCAGTAATATGAACGGCTTAAAGCCATCAGTAGGTCCACAGTCGTCTTGGGCGACCCGTGTAACCTTAGGTCCACAGTCGTCTTGGGCAACCCGTGTGACCATATCAGTACAATACACTTCCTCCAAAATAACAATCCCAGCCCCATGTAACATGTCATGCTTCATATCATAATATCTTACATGAATGCAACATACATATAACGTAGCATGCTCAAATACAATCATACACATCATAGGGCAAATCAGTCATTTTACCTTACAGAGGTATTATAGTCATTTTACCTTATAGGGGTATTTCGGTCATTTTATGTGACAGCCCTAAATTGACCCTAGTCGGAAAGTGGTTTCGGGACCACAAAACCGAGTCATAAAAATAATTAACCGTTATTTTCTATGCTTATTGTGCATGAACATGCATGTGTGAAAATTTCAATCTTTAATTTATTCATTTGAATGTGAATTTATTTA
This sequence comes from Gossypium anomalum, assembly GCA_025698475.1. Taxonomy (NCBI): domain Eukaryota; kingdom Viridiplantae; phylum Streptophyta; class Magnoliopsida; order Malvales; family Malvaceae; genus Gossypium; species Gossypium anomalum. The sequence continues at coordinate 31,282,130 of CM046963.1, read as the reverse complement.
ATAGGACTTATGTGAGACAATTGTGAAATGTGATAGGTAATTTTAAAAGTGGTCCATTAATGCATGTAATCAAAAAGGTGGACTTGCATGTCAATTTCCCCGCTTTGATAGTAGTGGCCGGCCATGATAATGATGATAAGCAATATGTGTTATGTAATAATAATATAATATGGTAATGGCTTAATTTATGTAATAAAAAAATGTGTTAAATTAATTAAATGAATAAAACAAAGAAAAGAAATAAAATGTTTATCTTTTGATATCTTTGGCCGAAAATTCTACGAAGAGAAGGGAGGGGGAAGCAAGCATTCAGCTACTCCTTCTAGTCTTGATTGAGGTATGAAATCCATGTTAGTTTCTGAATTCTTTTGCATATATTAAGCTAGTTACTAAGTCCCTTACTTGCCCATGTCAAAATTTTGAGTTTGGTAGTAAAATGAGTATTCGGTTATGGAAGAGGTTTAAGGGGATGTTTGTTGCCTTTATGAATTAAGGAATAATTAGGAATAGGTGATGTTGGAACTAATTTAATGTTCATATAGATAATTTTGAATGATAGAAAAAAATCGACTTGTGCATTGGTGAAAATGCCGAATGTGAGCATTTATAATAGTTGAGTTATGCTTGTGTTTAAAGTGATAGATTGGAGTGGATGCCTATATGTGTTGTGAATAATTGCTAGTAAATTAAGGTTTTCTAGATTACCTATATCATTGCCGAATGTGTGAATAGTTGAAGAAAAATTTGTTAAAACGCTTAGTAGATGGATATTCGGTTAATGTTGTGTTTAAATGAGTACTAAAGGTTGTATATGAATTAGGCCTTGAGAGAAATGTTAGTATAAAAATGCTTGAAAGTTAAATAGGTCATTGCTTTAATGATCAAATGTGCCAAAGAATAATGTATGTACTAGTTAACCAATATGTGTTAAGGGAACATGAATAAATATATTTTGATGAGTTATACATTCGGTTATGGTATGATATGCAATGTTAATATTTAGTTGCTAGTATGTATATGTGTGCTAGCCGAATTTGAACTTGAATAATGATTTGAGCACGATGTGTTGTATTGACATTATGCTTAAGTGAAATTATAGAAATATATATGATGAAATTGATTTGGTGATATACATGTTTAAATAATATGTATACAAAAAATGTGTGAAAGAGTGAATTTGGAAAATCACTATAAATTGTGGGAGTTGAGTTAGATGCTGAATAAATTATGTAATTAAAGCTTGATGAGTCTAGTTTCTTATAAAAGAAACTATAAAAGCAAAAGAATTTCCGATAATGAGATAATTGAAGTAATGTGGGACAGAGTCAAAATGACTTCTAGATCCCCTATTCTGTTTTTATAAAATCACTATAAAACGTATAAAAATAGTCAAATGATGAAATTTATATTCTTAGACTCCTTAATGAGTCTAGTTTCAAATGAAATAAACAAGGACATGTTTTGAATTCTGTACAATGAGAAATTTATTTTGCAGTGAAGAGTGGTCAGATGAGTCAAACAGACAAACAAGGGAAACTTTAGAAAAAAATCTGGTATTTATTGGCTAAACTAAAAATTATGAAAATTTTATGGAGAATATAAATGAGTTAATTTCAAGGAAAATTTACAGCAATTGATTTGGAATTTCGTAGCTCTAGTTATAAATAATTTAGTGACTATTGCTCAGGAAGTCAGCTTATAGTGAAATTGTGATTATATTGCTTATTGATTTCTTATAAGCTTACAATAATCTGTATGTGTTAAAGTCGAATATATATGTATTATATTCTGAAAATAATATTTGAATAGTCGATTAATGATTAGTTTAAAATTTGTTGAATTAAAGCTGAAGACCATAGGGGGCAATTTCAAATAAGGGAAAAGAGAAAGTAACCGAGTAGCCATTTCGCAACTGTTCAAATATATCCGAGGTAAGTTTTAAGTAGTTTCCTTTAGTATATAATTGACGATGCCACTATAAGAGTACAGTAGGTAAATTGTGATCTTTGGCTTGCACTTGAATTAAGATGTATAATAGATAATGCATGTATATGACTTATAGTTTGATGGCCACTTTGAATTTAAGATTAAATGATGAATAGAATGAGTGATATGAGATATAACCATTGAGCTGAAATATGAATGATAATGTGCGTATCAAGTTTATATTCGAATGTAATATACGACTATTAAGTGATAAGGTGTCTGACATGTGTTATGATCAAATGTGTATGAGATTGAAAATATCCGGACATGAGGTCCGCAGGCTATATGCTGGAAAAATATCCGGACATGAGGTCCGCAGGCTATATGCTAGAAATATATCCGAACTTGAGGTCCGCAGGCTACGTGCTGGAAAAATATCCGGGTTAAAGACCCGCAGGCTTACGCTAGTGATGTATTCCGAGCTCTAAGATTTTACAGAACCTATGCCAGTAAGTTAAATAAGATTTCAACTTCGAATATCAGTGGTAAACATCGTTGCGTAAGTATTATATGTTTTACATGTTAAGGTTCGTAGTACTTGTTGAACGAGCTTGCAAAGCTGAAGAACTTAGTAAAGAAAAAAGGAAAGCTGATGTCGAAGCTGGAGAATTTCGTAAAAGATCTTCAGGAAAGTCTTTTCAGCAATCATCGAAGAAATTTCGAGATGATTCAGGCCGATCAAAGAATACTTTGGGTTTTTCCAGACGAGACCACGATCGACCCCCTGTGAGTACACGAGCCATTTCAGTTGCCAGTATTGGAAATGATCATGGGGACAGGACAGAGTGAAAGTATTGTGGTAAATGGCATTCAGGGAGTTGTAGATTTCATGACCGCTGTAACACCCCTACCCGTATCCATTACCGGAATAGGTACGAGCATTACCGGAGTTTACTAATAATTCTGAGTCATTTATTATTCATATTTTGAAAATAATCATAACGTCTCTTTATTGGGCCCTCGGAGCCCCAAACATACATTAAAAACCAACCGGAATTAAATCGGGATCATAAAAAAATTTTTGCAAAATCTTAAATTTTATTTTCATCTAAGTACTTACCATTTCAATGCTTCTTGTAATTAAACATGTTACCATTCAATCAATAGCTTGTCCTTTGTCTAAGTGTCAAGCCACATCATTGTTAGTATACTTACATATATTTCATATAAATTCAACATTGATATACTTATTTTCTCGACATGTCACACTTAAGTTTAATAATTGTCTTTACTTACATATTTTCCTTGTATCAATGTATCAAAGATGATTATATATGTACATGTCATGAAACATATTATTCTATTACCGTTTCTTTATAAGTATATATCAATTATTTCATTATATCAATATTTCATGCTTCATCATTTCCATATATTTTAAGTATATTTATTCCAGTAAAGTTTATATCAAACTTAACATAAATTATATTCCATGTACTTATTCTTATTTTGTTTATCTATCTTCATAATTATTTCATACAACTACTTTGTACATATATTTCCATATGACTAGTTCTTGTAAACATTTCACACAACCATTTTATGTAACCATTCGTCATCTAATACGTATTACCTGAATATCAATTGTTCAATAGATATCATAGCGTCTCCCATCCACGGTCTTATTTATCTTTGACATGATGCCATAGTGTCTTTCAACTATGGTCTTACTTATTTTCTGTCATGTTGCCATGGTATCTTTCAACCATGGTTTTATTCTTTTCATGTCACGTTGCCATGGTATCTTTCAACCATGGTCTTATTCATTTCCCGTCATGTTCCCATGGTATCTTTCAACCATGGTCTTATTCGTTTCATATCACGTTGCCATGGTATCTTTCAACCATGGTCTTACACATTTCATATCAGGTTGCCATGGTATCTTTCAACCATGGTCTTACACATTTCATATCAGGTTGCCATGGTATCTTTCAACCATGGTCTTACACATTTCATATCAAGAAGCACTCCCGCGAACCTCATCCTTACAGTGGGATTACCAGTCCAGGCTAAATCCCCTGTAATATAAACTCATAGAGTATTGTCGATTTACCACCAAGCTAAATCCCTGCAACGACAATTACTCTAATGAGCTTGATCTGAATTACACCCAGGCTAAATTCAGACCCTAATTTGGATTACCCGTCCAAGCTAAATCCATTTTCCACATATTCTTCGGGAGGGCTATATCAGGATAGGATCACCCGTCCGGGTTAGATCCTTTTTACCGTCAATTCCTTTTTAGAGATCCATCAAATTTTCCTTTCATTCAACTAGGATTTCTTTCCCTTTTTATCAAATATATCAATGTTTCATGAATTTCCATATAATTAACATTCAAATCATATTCATATAAAAAACATGCATTTCAAGCATTTAAGAATATAATTCAAGTTACACGAACTTACCTCATTGCTTGTTTGTGTTTATAATTTCATTAATCCGATATCTTTTCTTTTCCACGATCAAGTCTCATATTTGAGTCCTCTGGATCTTTATAAATAAGTTTGATCATTATTTGCATTCATTTCATATTCTAATGCATTTAATTAACACTCTAGGAAAATTTACCATTTTGCCCTTAAACTTTTAATTAATGACGATTTCATCCTTAGGGGATGGAAAATATAATTCTTGCAATTTAATCCTTATTTCCAGCTATTATTCTCATACATATTGATAACAATCCATGAATTCTTGTAAAATATCATAATTTTTCCATAATTTCAACACTTTTCAGTTTAATCCCTAAAACATGTTTTCCCCTTATCTTGAACTAAATTAATAATTTCATTCAGTTTTGTAATTTAAATAATAAAATTAATTTATTTCATGCAATTTGGTCATTTTTGACATTTTTACAAAATTGCCCATAAAGTTTTTCTTTTATTCAATTTAGTCCTTAAGCCTAAAACATGCAAACTAGCCATGCTTGCCGAATATTCATATATATATTTTCCTCCTCCTCCTCCTCTCCATTCCACATCCTTAAATTTATATAATATGCTTATAAGTAACATTATCAATAATTTCACTAGTTACTTATATGTATATTCAAAGCTGTCCATTTGAGTCATAGTTACTAAATTATTTATTTTTTGAGTTACAGAACTCAAAATTAAGATATGTAAATTTTATCTGAAACTAGACTGTCATATATTCTTACCATAAAATTTTCATAATTTTTGGTTTAGCCAATTAGTACATTTTATTCATTAAAGTCACCCCTGTTCTGCTGTCTGACAGTTCTGACCCTTCTTCACTAAAAATTAATTATCTCCTTGTACAGAAATCAAATTATGTTATAGTTTTTTTCTATTAAAACTAGATTAATTCAGAATTCTATACATATAAATTTAATACCCTAATTAGTTTTCTTAATTTTTTTATTATTTTTCAAAGTCTGAACAGGGGAACCCGAAATTCATTCTGACCTTGTCTCACAAAATTCACTATATCTCAAACTTTACAAATACATTGCTTACACTGTTTATTCTATGAGAAACTAGACTCAATAATATTTAATTCCATATTTTTTTCATCTTCTAATTTGATTTCTACAATTTATGGTGATTTTTCAAAGTTAGACTACTGCTGCTGTCCATAACTGTTTTAGTGCAAGATATTAATTACCATGTTATAACACCCTTATTTTTTTTTTATACACCATTTCTCATCACTTTCTCTTATTTTCTCTTCACTAACATATCAAGAACATAGAACCTTATGTTCCACTATAACATTATTTCCATGCTTTATCAACAATAACAAACTTAAAAACATATTGAAATCTTGATGTACTCACCTTATTCTCTTGATACCAATCTTTAACTTTATTTTCTCTCTCCTCCAGCTTCTATTTCTTGAATCTAACTTGATATTCTAACTCCCCATGGTCTCCTTAACATTTCTCTCTCTTAGTAGCTATAGAAATTCTTTTGATTTCTAGGTGAAAATTGTGAATTTTTGGTGGAAGGACCAAATTGTAAAGAAAAGAAAATTTCTTTCTTTTCCTTCTCTTCTAACGTTGGTTGCATGCATGGAAAGATTATGAAAATTCTTCATCTTTCCTTCCTTTTATACCAAATAATTAATAATAAAATAATAAAATATCTCATTAAAATAATATATATCTAATTAAATAATCATAAAATATCATCAACATATCATTACTTTCTAGATTTCTCTTTCTTCCAATTGACCATTTTGCCCTTTATTATCTTTTGATATTCCATCCTTGAGTCATCCTTTAATTTGGTAAAATTACAATTTAGTCCCTTATAATTATTCACCTATTCAATTTGGTCCTAATTCATCAATTTTCCTTGGTTTCTAGATCATTCCACCCTTAAAATATTTGCACTATTAGTCCTTTAACTTTTTATATTTACACTTTAATCCTTTAAATTTTGAGTATTTACTCTTGGGCCACAAAACTTTTCTCACTTTTACAATTTAGTCCTTTCTTGAATCAATATATCATAATATACTTCCCAATATTGACATAACTCAAAATTCCCTTTTTGTCACTTTATTTCCTTATTTTACTATAACACGGATTATATTTTACTATAAAAATTTTGGGGTATTACAACCGCTCCTATTATAAATGCGGGTTAGCCGACCATTTTATTAAAGACTACCCGAGATTATCCGAGCAAAATGTGAACCAGAGTGGGAAACCGAGTATTACAGCACGAGGTAGACCACCTAGGAATTCAGGGAATGCTAGTGGCGGTCAGAGAGGGTCTAGAGATGCTGCAACCAGATCTGAGGCTCGTGCTCCTGCTAGAACTTATTCTATATGCCCACGCGAGGATGCTTCTTCGCCTGATGTTATTACCGGTACTTTTACTCTCTTTGATACTGACGTGATTGCTTTGATTGACCCTGGTTCTACTCATTCATATGTATGTGAGACATTAGCATCCAGTAAGACTCTACCTGTTGAGTCTACTGAGTTCATAATCCGAGTGTCAAATCCCTTGGGTCAATATGTGTTAGTCGACAAAGTGTGTAGGAAATGTCCCCTGATAATCCGAGGTTCCTATTTTTCGGCCAATTTGATGCTTCTACCGTTTAATGAATTTGATGTTATTCTCGGTATGGATTGGTTGACCGTCCATGATGCAGTTGTGACTTGCAAAAGAAAGACTATTGATTTGAGATGCGCAAATGATGAGATAATCCGAGTTGAGTCTACTGATATGAACGAGTTACCAGCAGTTATATCCTCGATGTTGGCTCAGAAATATGTCAAAAAAGGGTGTGAGGCGTATCTTGCATACGTACTTGATAGTAAAGAATCAGAAAAGAAGCTTGAATCAGTATCAGTGGTTTGCGAGTATCCAGATGTTTTTCCTAAGGAATTGCCAGGGTTACCACCTGTTCGTGAGGTAGAATTCGGCATCGAACTAGCACCTGGTACCACACCAATTTCGATAGCTCCGTATCGTATGGCACAAACGGAATTGAAGGAATTGAAAACCCAGTTTAGATAATGCATGTATAGTAGGTAAATTGTGATCATTGGCTTGCACTTGAATTAAGATGTATAATAGATAATGCATGTATATGACTTATAGTTTGATGGCCACTTTGAATTTAAGATTAAATGATGAATAGAATGGGTGATATGAGATATAACCATTGAGTTGAAATGTGAATGATAATGTGCTTATCGAGTTTATATTCGAATGTAATATACGACTATTAAGTGATAAGGTGTCTGACATGTGTTATGATCAAATGTGTATGAGATTGAAAATATCCGGACATGAGGTCCGCAGGCTATACGCTGGAAAAATATCCAGACATGAGGTCCGCAGGCTATATGCTAGAAATATATCCGGACTTGAGGTCCGCAGGCTACATGCTAGAAAAATATCCAGGTTAAAGACCCGCAGGCTTATGCTAGTGATGTATTCCGAGCTCTAAGATTTGACAGAACCTATGCCAGTAAGTTAAATAAGATTTCAACTTCGAATATCAGTGGTAAACATCATTGCGTAAGTATTATATGTTTTACATGTTAAGGTTCGTGTTATGTGCTTATATTTGAATTGATTTTTTTTAAGTGATTTAATAGCATTAAGGCACGAAATATATATATGTGTGAATGAATTCGGTATCTGAGGGTAAGATAATAATATAATTGGTTAATGTAAGTCACCATATGAAAGAATGTGATTAAAGGTATTAGTATAATCTATGTAAATAGTGAAATATGTGCAAGAAGTCTTGTGTATACATACATACATATTCGGCCAAAGGGTTTTCTAACTAATGTACTGGTGTATATTTGGTCAAGTGAATTACAATTAGAATACAAGTTTTGTGATACTCAATGTTCAATTTTAATGATAAGCCTTAATAGTATGAATTGCTTAAAACTTACTAAGCCTCGAAAGCTTACTCTGTTTCTTATTTCTTTGTTTTATAGATTGTTTATTTTGGCTATCGACTCGGGGATCGTCAGCAGTTCTTCATACTATCGATCTTTTTGGTACAGTTATATTTTGGACTCGATATGGCATGTATAGGTTGGACTATTGACAAAAAAATATGTTTTGAATTTGTAAATATCTTGGCCGTATGAAAATGGCACTTATGACTTATAAATCTGTATATATTCAGTTTGATTTATACTTGTATGGGTAGATTATGTGACTAAAATTAAATGTTTAGTTTGGTAATACCTCATAGCCTATACCGGCGATTGGACACGAGCTAGGGGTGTTACATTTTACCCTATTGGGGTATTTCGGTCATTTTACCCTACAGGGGGTATTTCAGTCATTTTACCCTATGGGGGTATTTCGGTCACCATTTCGGCCCAACATGGCCCAAAACGGCCTAAGGCCATGAGATCACCCATGGTGGCCTTTTGTAATCCAGTACCCACGTTTATGCGTTTGGGGTTACCACACGAGCGATCGCATGCCCATGTGGCATCAACAGTCCTATTTTTCGGCTTTTGGCTATTCACGGTTAAGACAGGGATTACACACCTGATTGCGAAAAGGTGTAGAAGCCAACTAACACCAACCTATATTCAATCAAGGTATTCTATTAGTCAATTGACAATAGGGTAAACCACCTCCCTTTATACGATCCCAGCTTATCATAATACTTGTCTTTGATTGAACAAAAGTGGCTTAGTCCTATTAGACCACTGACTAAAATCGACCACACGCTCCTTGTCGAATATCTACGTTACTAGCGAAATCTATTAGTTACGATTGCTAAAACTCACGAGTCGAATCAACCTATACTAGATAAAAAGACATAAAACCCCATCATAGGGAAAGCAACATTCGGCCAACATCAAAAGATCCAAGCCAACCAACCCCAGTATCAAAAGAACTACAAACAGGGTTACCTTTGATCGAGTGATGAAGGAAAGGTTTCGACTGCTTCAGTATTGCTTGCAACTCCTACACTTCTCGAGAATCTAGAAACCAATGAACACCATACAAGAAAAGGGGAATGAGATTCAGCAATAACAAAAGAAGTAATCAGCTTTAACAGTGCAAAGAGAGGAGCCTTGATAAAGGTTGAGAGAGATCAAGAAGGAGTCGAGTGCTTACCGATTTACCAAAAAATACTTGAAAGAATCGAACTAAAATAGAGAGATACAGAATTCGGCCAAAGTATCCAAATAAGAAGAAAGGGAAGAAAAATGTAATCGATCAAAGAGGTAATCAATTGAGTCAGGGAGAAGAAGGAGAGAATCGATCAAGACTAAGGCTAAAAAGCCAAAGGGTCAGAGAAAGGAAGAAATGAGGTTATTCGGCTACAAAAGGTATCAAGGGAAAATAGTTATCAAAGAGAAGAAGGAGAAGAACAGCAACGAGATAGTCCCAAAATGAAAGTACCCGAAAGTACTAGCCAAAAACAACCGATACCGAAAGACTTCCCAGCGCAAATTGGATTCAGAAAATAAAGAGTGAGTTGAACCACAATTTGGCAAAATCCCGAAATGAAATAACCAATTACCAATACATAGCCAAATTTTACCCCACAAGAACTCCCCATTTTCGTTCAGCCTTCCACACACTAAACACCTCCCCCGACATCCCTACACAACTGAAACACTAAGTGCCAGAGTTCAAACTTGGCAAGACTCTTCTCCAAATTCGAACTTGCTTGATTTTCTCCTTAATTTCCTTCCATCCATCTCTTCAAATTCGACTAAAAACAACCCCATTCAAATCTATTCAAACTCTTGGTGTTTCGGTCAAACACAACTTCCTCCCATGGCCACCAACAAAAATAATCTCTATTTGGACAACCAGGGATTTGAACCTTAGACCACTAGCACACTCTATACGTCACTATCCACTAGACTAGTAGATCCATTCTGTCATGTTTTTACCAAAATAAACTTATAACCCTACTGGCCAAAGATAGGGGTTTCATCCTTAAAAAGCAAAATTTTGTAGAAGCCAAGGCTTGAACCCATGACTTCCCAGACACTTCCAGAGCACACAACCACTAAGCCAAACATATATTTGTGTCACTTTCTCGCGAGACCAAACATTTATGTGCTGCCTCCTAACTGTTCCCATGTTCAAGACCTAATACTTCTAGGCCCAAATTCGGGGCATTACAATTCACCCGTCCTTAAAGAAATTTCGTCCCCAAAATTTCCAACTATCAAATCAGTCACATAACACAGACTGCACCACTATGCTCCCGCTCCAATACAATCTATAGATAGACTGGGACAATGTGTCAATCCAATACTTAGTCGCACGATCATGAGACCCAGCTCGAGCACCTCTATGGCCTCCACCGCAGCCTCTTGTACCCCTTCCGCGAGTACCTCTGGTGTTTATTACCGAATTGCATTTAATCTTTGTTAACAGTTTTTTGCAGATCAATTTACAGTTTCAGTTGTTTATTAACAGATCTTTTATGGAAACAGTATCAAAAGTACAGGGTTTTATTATCGCACAACACAATGTCTATCAGTGTCTACCGGTTTTTCTACAGTTTCAGTATACACTCTGTTCTGGCGACGAATATGGGTTAAGGGTGTTACAATATTTATCCATACAACCAATATGCCAAAAGGCCCCTCAATCACATAGCATCAAATCTACCTAAACATAAACATAACTCAGCCATTCATCAACCAAAAAATTTTTAACCTAATTCTATTTCAAGTCTTACAACCATGGCTACATACCAAAATCATATTCAAGCATACCAAAAGAGCCATTCAAAACAAAACTTCACTTAACCATTTCAAAACCAACCATCAAAGCATTAAAATACCAAAAGTTAATAAACCAAAACACCATATTTACAAGCCAAACATAATGACCATTTCATCAAACACAATTCACCTATACATGCTATTATAACTATGACTCAAAACATCAAAATCTACCGATATAGTGCTGGAAAGTGTGATAGGTCTCTAAAGAGCTTCCAAACTAATTGAGCTTCTGATAATTTATAAAACATAGAAAAGAAACACAATGTAAGCATATAATGCTTAGTAAGTTCGTAAATCATGAGCAATGCTTACCATTTCAATGCATAAGCTTAAAAATAAACATTAATTAATCCAACATAGCTTGGCACAAGCTTAAGCATCATCAACAAACACAAATTAGTGATTAAACACATAACTTAACAGTATCATCACATGGTACGATAATTTTCATGAACATAATACATATGAACTCATACTTTTCATATCATGGCTATACAAACTTGATCATCAATACTTCATACCTTTTCATAATTCCACAGTGAAATCAATTGAAACCCTTACCAATTCATCCCTTTTCCTGTCCGTTGAAGCACTTAGAATAATATCGGATACATGGGAAGCTCACACATAATGTGCTAACACCTGGTCGAAACCATTCATTTCTTTTTCCTTTGTGTAAATGTTCTTACGCGCCATAAATGGGCCTGCTCACACAAACTGATGGTCGAAATGTAGCTACGATACTGCTCACACAAGCTGACTAGTATACATAAAAAATGTTGGAACTCAACCATCGATAGGACATTTAGGACTAGCACACGAAACATTGTAACCCTAATGACATGTCATTTTTATCCTATATATTTTTAAGGTTCAAATGAGGCTCAATAGCCTTCGTATCGTCATTGGATTTTTCTGTCGTGACATGATATGACAAATAATATAATAGCATTTAAATCAAATACACCAAAATGCTATTTAAATGTACGAACTTGCCTCGATCACAAAATGATGAAATAGGATCGACTAGTCCTTACCTCGATCACAAAATAATGAAATAGGATCGACTAGTCCAACACTTTATCTTTCCCTCGATCTAAATCCATACGAGGCTTAACTTGATCTAATAATCAAATTTAATCCATTCAATAATCATTCTATTCAATTCAATCCAAAAATCATTTTTTGCAAAATTACACTTTTGCCTCTATTGTTTTGACTTCTTTACAATTTAGTCCTTAAGCTCGTAAATTGAAATTCATGCAATTTCATCCCTACCAAAGCTAGCCGAATTCAATATAGGTCCAAATAAACTCATAAATTTCATTGTTTCTAAATTTTCAGTATGAATACTTCACATTTTTCAATTAAATCCATATTAGACATTTTCAACAAAATTCACTTTACAAAAGTTGTTTATAAATCAACAAAGATTCATTTTCTTCCATTAGACAAAAAAAACCACATGAATACATTCATGGAAAAACCCTAACCTTTTGATAGTTTTACAAATTAGTCCCTGGGCTAGCTAGATTAAGCTACAACGATCCCGAAAACATAAAAATAATTAAAAACAGGACAAAACAACACTTACATCCAAGCAAATTAAGATGGCCAAATGAAGAGCCCTAACCTTGGCTATTTTTTCTTCTGAAATTCGGTGGAGAAGATGGACACCAAAATAATACATTGGTTTTTCTTTAATTTGTTAACATTATTTACTAAATTATAAAATTAACCTTTCTTATAAACTTTAAAATTACTAAATTCATGCCCATAAATGTCCACTCATAAAAACAATGGTCTAATTACCACATATATTTATTAACAAAATTTTCATACGACCTTGCTAACATATAATAAACATTCATATAATAATAAAATAAATATTTTCACGTTGGATTTGTGGTCCAGGAACCATTATTTCGATTCATTGAAAACAGGCTGTTACAACTCTTCCCCTAAAAGAATTTTCGTCCTCGAAAATCTTACCAGAAAAGAGGTTCGAGCATTGCGCTTTCACAGCTTTTTGAGTTCCCATATGGCCTCCTCTATACCGTGTCTTTACCAAAGAACTTTCACTAAATTTATGCTTTTATTTCTCAATTCTTTAACTTCTCGAGCTATAATTCTGATTGGTTCTTTGTTGTACATCATATCAGATTGAATCTCAACATCCACTAGTGAGATAACATGTGAAGGGTCTGATCAGTGCCGTTATAGCATAGATACATGAAACACATTATGGATCATTTCTAACTCTAACATTATGGATCATTTCTAACTCTAACAACAAAGCTAATCTATAAGCTATTGGTCTAATTTTTTTGATAATCTCATACGGCCCGATAAATTGCGGACTAAGCTTTCGTTTACGACCGAATCAAAGAACTTTCTTTCAGGGCAACACCAAGAACATTTTATTACTGACTTGAAACTCAATGTCTTGTTTGTTCAAATCTACATAAGATTTTTGTCGATCTAAAGCTACTTTCAAACTGTCTCAATTACTTTTACCTTTTCTTCTGTTCCTCGTATCAAATCAACCACCTGAATCTTTTTCTTACTAAGCTCAGTCAAATACAACGTAGTTGAGCATTTATGACCATACAAGGCTTCGTACGGTACCATTTTAATGCTCGATTGATAATTGTTATTATACGTGAACTTAATTAACAGTAGAAATTTCTCCCAATTGCCTTCAAACACTAAACCACAACATCGAAGCATGTCTTCAAGTATCTGAATCACACACTCAGACTGACCATCGGTCTGGTATAAAATGGGGTACTAAAATGCAAATGAGTACCTAGAGCCTCATCAACTTGCTCCAAAATCGTGACATAAACCGCAGATGTCTATTAGAAATAATAGAAACTGGTATTCCATGCAATCTGAAAATCTCAACAACATAAAGCTCAGCTAATGTCTCAAGAGAATAATTTGTATATATAGGGATAAAATGTGCAGATTTCATAGATGATCAATAATAACCCAAATTGTTTTTTTCTTCTTCGAATACAAGGGTAACCCGAATACAAAATCCATGGTGACACACTCCTATTTCCATTCCGGAATCATCACTAGCTGTAACAGACTAAAAGGTACTTGATGTTCAACTTTAACTTGCTGACATACTAAACATCTCGATATGAACTCAGAAATCTCTCGTTTCATACCTAAACACCAATACTTTTGTTTCAAATCAATGTACATTTTGTTGAAACTTGGATGAACAGACAAGCTACTATTATGAGCTTCTCGTATAATCTTCTGAACAAGATCTGAATTTCTTGGAACACAAATTATGCCTTTGAAGTATAAACTATCATCGGATCCAATCTAAAAATCTGATTCAAGAGTCGACTCAATCTGTTTCCGTTTAGGTAACAATACGCCATCACATTTCTAAGCCTCATAAATCTGCATTACCTCAGATTAAAATCTTTCTGTGACATCAAATATTTCAAGCTTTTGTGATCTGTAAAGATATGGCATTTTTCGCCATACAAATGGTGTCACCAAATCATCAACATAAAAAGAAATGTTGTAAGCTCTAAATCGTGTGTTAGATAATTCTTCTCATGCGGTTTTAACTGTCTAGAAGCATAAGCTATCACCTTGCCTTCCTGCATCAAAACACAACCTAAACCATTTAAAGATGCATCACTGAAAATCACGAATTCTTTACCCGACTAAGGCTGAACTAACATCGGTGCCTCGGTTAACAATGCTTTCAACTGATTGAAACTTTGCTGGCATTTCTCAAGCCACTCAAATTTCACATATTTTCTGTAATAATCTAGTCAATGATGTAACAATCATCGAGAATCCCTTGACGAACCTTTTGTAATATCTGGCTAATCCCAAAAAACTTCTAACCTCAGAAACATTTTTCCAGAGGTTTCCAACAACAACAGCTAAAATTTTACTTGGATTAGCTCTAATACCCTCGGCTGACACCACATGTCCTAGAAAACTGACTTATAGAAGCCAGAATTCACATTTTCTAAACTTAGCAAATAATTTTTTTTCACGTAAAGTTTGTAAAACAATTCTCAAGTACTTGGCATGCTCTGACTCATCTTGTGAATAAATCAAAATATCATCAATGAATACCATAATGAATCTGTCTAAATATGGTATGAAAATTATGTTCATAAAATCCATATACTGTAGGTGCATTAGTCAAACCAAACGACATCACAAGAAATTCATAATGTTTGTACCTGGTCCTGAATGCAGTTTTCGGCTCATCTAAATCTTTAACTCACAACTGATAATAGCTAGAACGAAGATTAATTTTTGAGAATACTGTTGCACCTTTCAACTAATCAAACAGATTGTCATTATATGGTAATGGATACTTATTCTTGATCATAGATTTGTTGAGCTGTCAATAGTCAATACATAATCTCATAGATCCAACCTTTTCTTAACGAATAGGACAAGTGCACCCCAAGGAGAAAAACTAGGTTGAGCAAAACCTCTATCTATTAACTCTTGCAACTGTGATTTCAACCCTTTCAATGCTATAGGTGCCATTCTGTAAGGAGCTGTCGATATTGCAGATGTTTTCGGTACTAACTCAATAGCAAACTCAACTTCTCGGATTGGCGCTAACCCGTGTAACTCCTCTAGAAACACATCTGGATACTCACAAACCACTGGAACTGATTCTAGCTTCAACTTAGAAACTCTAAAATCAAATATGTAAGCAAGATACGCATCATAGCCTTTTCTAACATGTCTTTGTGCTGACATAGCTGAAACAACATTAGATACACTACTTAAACTATCTGACTCAATCTGAAGCTTTTTACCATTCTGGCATTTTAACACAACAAGCTTTCATTTACAATTTAATATGGCATCATGCAGAGTCAACCAATCCATACCCAAAATCACATCAAATTCATCAAATGGCAACAACATCAAATTGGGCAAAAAATTACAATCCTAAATCATCAAAGGACAGTTTTTACAAATCTTATCTACTAGCACATACTGACCTAAGGCATTCGTTACTTTAACCACAAATTCTGTGGACTCAATAGGTAAATTCTTACTTGACACTAAATTTGTGCATACATACGAATGTGTTGATCCTGAATCAATCAAAACAATAACATCAGTATCAAAGATAGAAAATGTACCAGTAATAACATCTGGTGCTGAAGTTTCCTATCATGCACGGATCACATAAGCTCTAGCCAGTACTCATACCTCAGATCTCATAGTAGAGTCCTTGTTCCCACTGTGGCTATTACCCACATTTCCAGTGTTTCTTGGTAGTCTCCCTCTTGCAACCGTGTTACTTGATCGAATAGTCTGGGCCCTTTCTTTTTCAGATATCTTTGGGCAATCTCAGATAAAATTCTCATATGAACCACATTTGAAACATGCACCAGCTTTCATCTTGCATTCACCAAAGTGTCGATGTCCATATTATTGACAATCAGGCCTATTGCCCTTGGCACTGGCTATGCTCGCAACGGACATAGCTTGAGGGTTTGAACTCACATGCTATTTACCTCTATCTCTTCTAGAATATCCCACTGAAGTTGCCGAATGGTTATAATGGTCTTTCGACTTCTTCGATGATGACAGATATGACTTTCCTAATGATCTCTTTCTTGAATCTCTAGCTTCATAATCAACTTTCCTCTTTTCTTTGCTAAGCTTTTCGGTTTTACGTGCTCGATCAACTAAAACAATAAATTTTTTTAGTTCAAGTATCCCGACTAATAACTTTATCTATTCGTTTAACCCATCTTTAAATCATTTACACATGGCAATTTCAGTTATTATACATTCTTGGGCATACTTGCTCAGTCTAACAAATTCCCTTTCATACTCGGATATTGTCATTCGGCCCTGTTTAAGCATGAGAACCTCTTTACGTTTCTAATCAAGAAATCTCTAATTAATATACTTCTTTCGAAACTTGGTTTGAAAGAATTCCCAATCTAGTCGCTCTCTCGGCGCTACTAAAACCCAAGTGTTCCACCACTAATAAATTGAATCTTTCAACAAGGATACAACACTTTTTTATGCACTTAGCTGGTGTATAAGATAACTCATCGAAAACACTGATAGTATTTTCTGACCAGAACTTAGCATTTTCGGGATCATCTTTAACCGTAGCTCTAAATTCTTATCCAGCCCCATATTTAATAATTTTATCAACCGGCGGCTTAATAACTCGCATTGGTTCCAAACCTTGAGGAACTACGAGGATTGGTTGGGGAACAGGTAGGGGTGGAGGTCGTTGAGTAGCCAGGTTAGTTCGAACAAACTTTGTAAACCATTCATTCATCATTTGAAAGAGGGCTTCCTTAGCCTCTCCTCCCAGCCCTCAAATACGAGCCTAGTACCACTCGACACTGCTCTGTCAATGGAGGCTTGTGCGTTACTTTCAACTTCATCAAAGTCAGCTCGATTGGTTGTCATTTCTATATGAAAGTATAATTTTCAAACGAGTCAGGAGTTATTACACTATCACATGTTATATAATGGCATGTATTTCTAGACTTGTACACGCTATGTTCAGTCTAAGAATCGATTAAACCATGGCTCTGATACCACTAAATGTAACATCCCTAACCTGTATCTGTTGTCGAAATAGGGTACGGAGTATTACCACAAAATTTGAACTTAAAATATTCAATTCAACCATTTTATGAATCATGACATCATTCAATCAAACTTATGCATAACGTTCCTTATTTGAGCCATCGAGGCCTTAAAAACACTTTAGTAATGATTCGGGATTAAATCAGAAACATTTAGAACTTCTGTGAAAAAGATAGAATTTTTCACACTACAAGGCTCACACAACCGTGTGGCTAGGCCGTGTGACTCACACGGCTGAGAAAAACACCCATGTCTCAGGTCGTGTGGACATTCGAAATAGGGACACATGGCTGTGTCCCAGCCTATGTCCATGCCTATGTAACTCTATGACTCGGGTCACATGACCAAGCCACACGTCTATGTAACTCTCGAAATGGCCTCACATGCCCGTATGCCATGCCGTGTGCTAGGCCATGTAATTGCCAGACTTGCAACCCTTTGAAACCTACTAGGGATACACGGCTGTACCGTAGGGTCGTGTGTCACACACGACTAAGATACACACCCGTATCTTAGGCTGTGTGGACAAGAAATAGGCCATTTTCAAGCCATTTCTTTCACCCAAACCATGCTCACACCTACAAGCCATTTGCACATGATTTGAAGCTACAAAATATATCTAAAACATGCATAATAAAGCTAGTTCAACATGGTATTTATCAATACAACCAATATGCTAAAAGACACCTCAATCATACAGCATCAAATCTACCTAAAAATAAACATAATTTAGCCATTCATCAACTAAACATTTTTACCTAATTCCATACCAAGTCTTACCACCATGGCCACATACCAAAATCACATTCAAGCATACCAAAAGAGCCATTCAAAACATAGCTTCACTTGACCATTTCAACACCAACCATCAAAGCATTAAAATACTAATAGTTCATCAATCAAAACACCATATTTACAATCCAAACATAATGACCATTTCATCAAACACAATTCACCTATACATGCCATTATAACCAGGACTCAAAGCATCAAAATCTACCGATATAGTCACTAGACAGTGTGATAGGTCTCCGATGAGCTTCCAAACTAACCGAGCTTCTGATAATCTATAAAACATTGAAAAGAAACACAACGTAATCATAAAATGCTTAGTAAGTTCATAAACCATGAACAATGCTTACCATTTCAATGCATAAGCTTAAAAATAAACATGAATCAATCCAACATAGCTTGGCACAAGCCTAAGCATCATAAACATCACAAGTTAGTAATTAAACACATAACTTAACAATATCATCACATGTAAGGTAATTTTCATGAACATAATACATATGAACTCATACTTTTCATATCATGGCTATACAAACTTGATCATCAATACTTCAGACCGTGCCATAATTCTATAGTGAAATCAATTGGAACCCTTACCAGTTCATCCCTTTTCATGCCTGTTGAACCACTTAGAATAATATCAGATACACAGGAAGCTCACACATAGTGTGCTAACACATGGTCGAAACCATTTTTTTTTCTTTTCCTTTACGTAAACGCTCCTATAAGCCATAAATGGGCCTGCTCACACAAGCTGATGGTCAGAATGTAGCTACACGATGCCGTTCACACAAGCTAACGAGTATCTACAACAAATGCTAGAACTTAGCCATCGGTAAGATGTTCAAGACCAACACCCAAAACAGGATAACCCTTATGACATGTCATTTGTATCCTATATATTCTTAAGCTCACACGGGGCTCAATAGTTATTGTATCGTCATTGGATTTTTCTGTCATGAATAGCATTTAAATCAAATACAATAAAATGCTATTTAAATGTACGAACTTACCTCGATAAAAAAATGATGAAATAGGATCGATTAGTCTGACACTTTATGTTTTCCTCGATCTAAATCCTTATGAGCCTTAACTTAATCTATATAAGCAAATTTAATCCATTCAATAATCATTCTATTCAATTCAATCCAAGAATCATATTTTTGCAAAATTATGCTTTTGCCCTTTTTTTAATTTCTTTACAATTTAGTCCTTAAGCTCGTAAATTGAATTCATCCCTACCCAAGCTAGCTGAAATCATTATAGGTCCAAATTAACTCATAAAATACATTATTCCAAAATTTTCACCATGAATACTTCCTAGGGTTTCATTAGAGGTAAGCGTGAATTGGTTAATTAGTTAATTCGTTAGAGGTCGAGAGGTAATAATTAGTTAATTAATAGCTAACTCGATAAAACCCGAGTTCTAAAGTTAATTAGAAACACTGAAGTGAGTTGATCTCCTACATATTTTTATTGGATTAAATTTCGATTGTTAATTGAGAGATTTTTAGTTTTAGATTATTTTATGTTAGTTTAATTAATCCATTTTAAATTGGTTTTTGTAAAATATTTTTAAATTAATACTATTTAGCCCAGTTAGTGTAGAAACTTAATTCAACCTCCCAATGCTTTTCAGAGTGTTTCATTGTAACATTCTTAACTATATTACAATTTAACTCGGATACTTGCAGACACCGCTGTTTAATTAGATACTTATTTATTGCAGTACTTCTAGTCCTGACGTTCGTACATTTGACGACGATCAAACTTTAGTGACGTTCTGAGCAGGAAACAATTTTGCACTATTAAAATACATCCACGTCTTGGCTTTCAGAGACATAATTGATTACAAAAATCACAATGGATCCCAGTTGACCGACTTCTGGACCTAATTGCCTCAACTCTTAGTTATGAAATTAATGATCTGATCATAATCCACCTCATCCTCACTTAAATATTTATAAAAATTAGGGGCATAGCGAGGTGTCTTATGAACGACCTCGATCGCAATTGGAGAGGCGTCTAGGTACATGCCTCTTACAAAGGCCTTATTGTTTTGCACTGTAGGAAAATTTACGTAAAATTCCTGAACGATCGATTTAGCTGTCAGCTGGAAAGGTTGTTAGCAAAAGGTATTCCATCGTAACCGGTTGACCCTCGTGAATATAGGGTCGTAGAATAATTGCGTGGGAAAATTGACGCGTATTTTAGGATTAGTGGTTTATCGAAGGTGCCAAATTGTTTTGTCACTTTTTTAGAGATGAATCATCTCCTTGGTTTGTTTGGAAGCCGTTCGCTTTCGAGACGACCTTTTAACCAATTTAAAAATAAGTTCAACAACCAATAAAAACAAAATACTCAATAAAAAATTTTCTTAGTTCGCTAATCTATCAGTCTAATATGAAATATTAAATGTATTAGAAGAGAGATTGAGTATCATCGAGCTTTGTTGTGAATGATATAATCAATTGCCAGTGTTGTCCCCGTCAGTCACTATCGTTCCTTTGCTAGGATGTTGTGGTTGTACGCAAAGAAGAGAGTTTTTATCTGAAAAATACTAAAAATAAGGGATTAATTGGTTAAGAAACAAGGAAGAACATAAAGAAGTGGGGCTTTTGAGGCTTTTAGGGTGAAGCACGACAGAGAGAAATAAGAGAATAAGCTATTTGAGGGTTTAGGTTACCGTCATTGTGACAAGTCCCCTTTATAATCGTCACCTCACTGCAACCTCAAGTTCTCCCTCATCATGACATTGCATAACATTATGAGTTCCACTGTCGTTACGTCAGAGCTCATCGTGATGTAGGATTGCTCGTTGGGATGATGCGGCCTTCTTCATCCTAACGTCACTGTTTATTTCTTTGCTTGTTAGGCTAGCTCATTGTGACGTCATGAGGCCACATTGGGACATGGCGTTATCGTCAGGACGAGATGATTTCTCATGTCGAGATGAGAATGGAATATTGTGGCACATCTTTGATGCTTATCACAACGTCACAGCTATTTCGACCCCTCTCATGTGTGAAAGTTTAACTTCTTGATTAGTTCGTTTTCCCCCTTTTTATGAACTCAGCAACCACTAAAAATACGGAAATATACTTGAACATTACATACAATAATTAAAAATACTTAAATGAAAATTTAAAATTAAAAGAAATTTAAACGGAAGGTCCTTTTTGGAATTAAGGCGATCCGTATAGCCCTCGTTAAAGAGCTTTTAGCTAGTCCTTGAGCCTTTAATTCGTTGTTTGTTCCTACATCGAGAGATGTAAACCAGCACCATCAATCGATACAATTGATGTTGCATTATTTTCAACCGACGTAATATCTACATCACGAGCCACTTGGTGTCAACTTTGAGCCAACCCTAATTTTTTGGGGTATTATTACCTCGAGCCACATCACCTCCATATTGTGTGAGGATTTTTTAACCCAAGCACTATCTTCATCATCAAACGAGAATCAGATGAACTCGTCGATTTCTTCAGTTGGCACCTCATAAGTTTTGGCCAGAAAATCTATTGGCTTGTGTACACTTTCATTTAGATATGGTTGAAGCTCGATGTCAGTGATTAAATCTACTTATACATATACATCTATGGGTACGTCTATCTCTATGTTAATTGGATCACAGATGCCTTTGACTATGTTCAATGTCTCTTTATGATCTCCTATTCTAACCTCTTATTATTATCACTCAATTTGGAGTGATTGACGATGATATGGTGGTTGTAATGATTCGAGTTAGAAACATCGTTTCTGACCTCTTCAAATGGGGTCTCTTCCTCTGCTTGCTTTTGAAGCAATTCCTCTAACATGTCCACCCAGATTAAAGAAAAAGGACTTATATTCATCTGACTTAAATGGAATTTTGGGTGAATAATCACAGTCTCCGAGCCTATGATCAAAACTCTACTGATCTGTTAAGGCTCCATTCACCTTTCTTGATCTCTAATTACGCATATGTTGCTCATACAAGTATCTATATACATTATCATCCATGATTAAGTCAATTTCTTGCTAAGTTGAATATTCAGGAACATCATATTCTCTGTCATGACTCCATTGGTTTGTCGAAGATCTGTTCATCAAACTTGATGCTTCGTTAATGTATCCATCATCATCATATCACGAATACATCTCCAGCTCTTGTTGACTTGTACAATTTGGTTTAAGATGGTTGTCAGCAATACAATGGTCTTTACGATTAGAGTTGGGAACATCGTGCACAATCTCGTTCACTGGAGTCATTGCTTTGTCTCTTTAGTGGAGTATCTCTATCATGAAAAAAAATTGATTCTCCTTAATCTCCCATTGCTCATATACTTCCTCTTTGTATACTTCATCTTCGTACCATGCAGACATCTTGCATTCCTCATTCCAACAGCTATCATCATCAAATTCATCATCAACTGCATCTATGATTAAATTAAATAGTCAACAGGGTATCTAAAAATATTTAAATAAATAAAATTAACAAAAATAATTAAAATAGTTAAAATAAAAATAATTAAAAATTAACACATTATGTAACTCGTTTATCTTTCGACTAGTATTATTTTACAATGCAATTAATTAATAATAATTTTCACCGTCACAATCCTCGACAATGGCACCAACAACATGACCACCGCTAAATGTGCTAATGTTTGACCAGAAAATGCCACACCAAAAATATATTAAATTAAATCAGCAATGTTCGCAAGTATATAGGTCAAATTGTAATATAGAAGGCTTACAATAGAACATCGATAAGTATTTTGAGGATCGTATCCAAGGGATTGCAGATTGGAGAATCTTATTATTAAGTTAATTACAGAAAATAATTACTAATCTGATCGAGTCACGAATTAGAAGCTTGAACCCAAATTAAAGGATGTAACAACCCGATTTAGGCCCAAGTCGAAACAGTGGTTTCAGGATCACGAATCTGATGTAGTAAAACTTTTTTTATTACATTTTTATGGTCTACAATTTTATGAAATGATTTTGTGAAAATTTCATTCAAAAATTTTTACGTTTGAGCACTCAATTTAGCAAAAAGGACTAAATTGTAAAAAGTGGAAAAGTTGAGTTTAAGTTGGACCATTTTACTTTAATTGTTATGAAATTTTAAATTGAAGGTCCTTAGATGGTAATTAGACCATTTTACTTTAAGTTGGACAAAAATAGACATGAGGTAAGATAATTTTAGTGTTTTGAGAAAAGGGCATTTTGGTCACTAGGTAATTAAATGAATTAAAAACCAAAAATCAAGCCACAATTTAGTCCATCTTCTTCATGCTTGGTCAAAAATTTCAAGGAAGACATAGCTAGGGTTTTGCCACTTTTCAAGCTCGATTGTAAGTCTGTTCTTGCCCTGTTTTTAGTGATCTTTATATTTTTGAAGTCGTTATCACCCGATCTATCTATTTCTACCATTAATTTGAGAGATGATTAAGGTTTAGGATTTGAACCATGTTAGATATTTGAGTATTTTGATGTCTAATTGTAGATTATGCAAGTTTAATGTTAGATAAACAACTTTTGCTAGGTGATTTTTGATGATAATATCAAAAGGACCTATTTGTAAAAAGATTTCAAAATGTGTATAAAAGTGTGATTAAATGAAAAATGTGAGATTTTATAAGCATGAAAGAGGTTCGGCTAGGCTTGGGTCTTGATAAAATTGAATAGATTTCATTTTACGAGCCTAGGGAGTAAAATATAAATATGTCAAAGTTTAGGGGTAAAAATATAATTTTACCATAATGTAAGTTTTGGACTGAATTGAGAAATGTGATTAATAAGTGAGTTAAATTTTCTATTATAGATAAAGAGAAACGAGGTTCAGACCTAGATCGGGGGAAAAATAAAGTATTTGACAATTAGGTTCATGTCCTACTATTTTTGTACAGAGGTAAGTTCTTATGTAAATAATGCATTGTTTTAATTATGTTTTAAATGTTTTATTATTGTATGAATTGTGATTGAATCACAGACGTATTCGACAAAGTTACGATAAGAGTGAAGTTGTAACACCCCAAACCCAGCCCGGACGTTACGGCCGAATCTGGCGCATCACATTGAAGTGTTTTAGCGAAAATCGTGTTTTCATTGAAAACCCTTCTTAAAGTAAAAAAAACCTTAACTACCTTTTTAAAAAAAAATCCTTTCAACCGCTTGTTTAAAATATATGATTTTATGAAAACATGTCATTTTAAAATGTTGTTGTAGAAACGTAGAAGGGATATACTATAGATTAAGAAACCATGCTCAACTTCTTATAATTACGTCACATAAAAATAATAATCCAAATAATAAGAAAATGGAAGGCCTTATTACAATCCAGTCTGAAATCACTTAATAATCAGAAACTTATATGCTTGAAAATGAAAAAAACAAATCTAAATTGTCTTGCTAGCTGGCCACCCAGAGTCCCTCCAAACATCGAACCTTCTACTGAGCATCACCTGAAAATAAAATAAAAGAGGGGGTGAGTTTTCAAAAACTCAGTGTGTACAACCCTCATCAAACAAACATGCAATAGACAAATCATTTTGGGCCTAAGCCCAATTCAAATATGGTGGCCTTTGGGCCTTAGCCCATTTTGGCCTCAGTAGGGCCTGAACCCATTTCAATTTTCACATATCACATTTAACTGGGCCAAGCCCTTTTCATAATCCAATCATGGCGTATGTATGCAAATGCTTATATCCCCATCCAACCTGCACAGCCCCTTTCCAACCAACACTTATTGTGGGGAGATACTCGACCCACCCATCCTTATTACAACCTGGTGTGGAACCAAAGGATGACCCACTTAACGAAGGCAACATAGTCTGCTATAAACGGTGTAGCACCTGGTTACGGCACTATTTAACTGGCGGCAAAGGCTCGCTTCGGTGGCTAAAAAGCCTTTGGTGGATCCACGGTCATCCAAAGAACCATGCGATCCTTATACACTTCCTCCAATCATAAACCCAACCCATATGCAACATAATAATGTATGGATGCAGCATATATCATACATAGATCATACTCATAACACATAGGGGTATTTCAGTAATTTCTACCCTACAGGGGTATTTTGGTAATTTCTTAGCAGTATGGGTCTTAATTACGAACTTTGGCCCATCAACAAGTCCTCTTTGGCCAAAGTGAATGCACACTATGCACGGTAGGATTCGGAGAAGAGGAGGTGGGTCATTAAGACTGCTTAAGTACCAAGCTCTCCCTAGATCCAATCTTAGACATGCATATGCCCATTGCCACACTTTACCCTTATGACTTGTCCACAGATGAATTTGATAAATTAGTAAAGTTTTATGCTGCTTAAGGATTTATTAGAAACTAGGCCTACAAGTCCATGACAAAACCCTAGCAAGTCTACAAGCTTCTATACATTCATATGGCCCATCAGGCCCAGTCACAGTTATACGGCCTATTAGGCTCAATCACACTTATATGGCCCATCAGGCCCGAATCCAATCCAAACCAATCAACAAACTTAAACAGCTCATCACATATTACCAAATTATCGACTTTCGCTTATTAAGGCTCACGGGCCCGTCGGGTCCATTTGGCCCATTCTGGCCCAGTTGGCCAAAACATGACCCAAGTCCATGAGATCTCTCATGGGCTCTCTGGTATCGTATCAAATACCCTATTACGAGTGTTCACGCACTCGCAAGACTACCATATCTAAACTTTTGACATTTCAGCATTTCAGCAATTTGACATTTCGACTTTTCGGTATTTTGGAATTTGCCGATATACTATGTGTGCGAAGTGTGTGTACACACCTGGTAAGCAAGCGTGATGCGATCACCTTAGCCCCAAACCTACAATTGATATCACCTTTCGATTTATCACATGTTTAATACATAATGTTTCTAAAAATTGAAGCCTCACCTTAACCGTACCTTGAACACCAATCCCTAATCGTTTTTCCCTAATCATGTACTCCTTAGATCTACATTAAACTTATTTATTAAAACCAGAATAGTAGGTGACTTGTATCCAACACAAGTCCCCTTACCCTAACTATGAACATTTGGCCACCTTAGCCAATGTGGGAGGAATACTTACCAAAACCACAAACACCTAAAGAGCAATTTCGGCAGAGAGCTAAGATTCGAGATCCGATACTAATTCCCTACCAAATATAATTAGAAATAGTGAGGGAGAGGAGTAATCAGTATTAACAATACTAGCCAAAAAAGAGATAAGGTACTTACACCAAAAGAGCAATTGGCCCAAGGGAGGTTCGGCTTTTCAGCTTTTAAACTAATATGGTAAATAAGGTTTATTCCACACAAATTAAAGAAGAAGAGTAGAAGAAGGAATTGACTAACCTAAAGGGTAAATCAAAAGAGAATTAAAGAGAGAAAGAATGGAAAAAGAATCAGCTTGCAAAGATGGAAAAGCCAATTGACACTTAAAAAAATGAAGAATTTGGCATTAGCCTAGGATCCCAAACTCAGCACATATTTATAGCCTGTAGCCAAATTGCTTGACCCTCAATTCCCAACTCAGCTCCATCACTTCCCCCTTCTCATCTCCTCATTTTTCTCCCTGATAACTCCCCAATCTATTTCCTAAATTTTCTCTCTTGAACACTCCCCTTAGAGTCCATCTTCACGCCACTTCCAACCTTCTAGAAGGCCAAAATTAAACTCCTAAAAACACTAAGCTAGGATTCGAACCTAGGATCTCCTTGCTAGCCACTGACGCCACCTCCCCACACCCTAAGTGGCGTCACTTAGCCACTCCACCACAAGGCTTTTTGATGCCATTTTTCCCCTATTTTTATTTAAAAGCCCAACTACTCACAACCCTAGTTCTTTTAATAATTAAATTAAAATTCCTCTACCACAAAACTCGAACCCAGAACTTCTCCAACACACCTAGACACTCTAAATTCATTAATTCCTTAAATCCAACATATCATTTGTCATTTTCTTGCTCACTTAAAAATTTTATGAGACCTAAAGCCCAAAGCCCAATTCCTCTAGGCCCAAAATTTGGGGCGTTATAGAAATCCCAGTTGAACCTTAGGAATAGATAAGATACAAATGTCATGACATTAGGGTTACTAAGTTTATGTGTAAGACCATATCTGGGATATGGCATCAGTATGAAACTTCGAGTAAGACCATATCTGGGATATGTAATCAATATGAAATTTCATGTAAAACTATAGTTGGGCTATTGGCATCGATACGAGATATAGTTGGGCTATTGGCATTGATACGAGATATAGCTGGGCTATTGGCATTGATACGAGATCCCATGTAAGACCATATCTGGGATATGGCATTGGTATGATACCGTGTGTACGGACTCCCGATTATCCTTAGTATTCCAAGAGGTTCAACGGGTAATTTAATGAGTATGTCAATGATGAATTATGTGTAAATCCAATTTGAGATGTTTCAGGTATGTACGTATAACTCATATGAAATGAGCTAGTAATGTGATGAACCTCGGTAAGGTTATGATTGAGTAACTTATGATTTTAAGATCTTAATGATATGTATGCTAATTACCATCTTGTCAATCGTATGTTAAATGTTTGGTTATGATGCTTATTATTTGCATGGGAACTTACTAAGCTTTAAAGCTTACTCCCTTTTCTTTTCCCTTGTCTTACAGTGTCACCAAGCCAGCTCAGGGATCGAAGATTGTTGGAGATCCAGTCACACTATCAGCTTAATATTTTGGCTACCAATGATTTCAAGATTTTTGGTTGTGACATGTATGGGTACTTGGTCATTTTGTTATGTGTCATAATTGATTTGGCCAAATGTGCTGGTTTATGTTGATTGATAATTCATTTTGTAAATGGCCATTGAATTTGGCTAATATTGGTTTAAGTATATATGCATATGATGATGTCTTCATGGATGTGGGACATTGCAAGATTTGAGATAAGGTATATGAGATGTTTGTGTATGTTCAATGATAGCATGTGAATGAGGTATTGATGCCTTGGTTCTGGCAGATTTGGTTGAATGTATATACATGGAATGGTGCTATGTTTTGTTGTATAGGTTTGTGCATGGAAGGGTGACAATATGGCTTGGAAAATAACCTTGTTTTTGTCCACACAGGTAGACACACGGGTGTGTGTCTAGGCCGTGTGTGACACATGGCTTACCCCATGGGTGTGTTATCCAACCGTGTGTCCCCTGCACCTTAATTGTTGCAAAATAGAATGCTTAAAATTGAGCACACGGGCAGAGACACGGGCATGTGCCTCAGCCGTGTGGATGACATGGCCTCAGGCATGGGCGTGTGCAGTCTGCACCTATTTTATGAAAAATCATAAATTTTAAATCAACCATACAGCCTAGAACACAGGCGTGTGACTTGGCCTTGTGACTTCAATTTGTTCTTGGGTGACAAACAGAAAGTTACATAGGTTAGGGACACGGGCGTGCCCCAAGCCACACGGGCGTGTGGCTCTTAAAATATGAAAAATTTTCTAAGTGTTGTGAAATTTTCTAAAGTTCACGGTTTAGTCCTGAATCACTTCCAATACATGTTTTGGGTCTCGTAGGCTCTTTTCGGGGACGATATGAACGTATATGAAAAGTTTTAAATTTGGATGGAAATTTACGCCTTGGTTTTGCCTGATTGCTTGTGTATAAGTTCAATAATGCCTCATTCCCTATTAGGGAGTCAAATACAGGTAAAGGGTGTTACATTTAATGGTATCAGAGCTACAGTTTAGTCTATTCTTAGATTAACGTAGCGTGTGTAAGAATCTAGCTATACATGACATAAATGAACTGTGATAGTGTGATGACTCCTGACAATTTTAAATTGTGTTTTTGTATAGTAAATGGATCCCAATCGAGCTGAGGCTGATGACGTTGGAAGTAATGCACCGGCTCCCGCTCAAGGGGCAGCACCGTCTGATAGTAGACCCCCAACGATTAGTCAGGGAGAAGGGGGTAGGGAAGCCTTTCTTCACATGATGAATGAGTGGTATACGGAGTTTGTTCGAACAAACCCAAATGCCCAACCTCCTCCACCCCCACCTATTGCTCGATCGGTTCCCGTAGCTCTACAAGGTATGGAATTTATAAGAACGAAAAAGCCTCCGAGTGATAAGATCCGAAAGCATAGGGCTGAGGATTTTAGAGCCAATGTGGATAATGATCCCGAGAGAGCCGAGTTTTGGCTCGAAAAATTCATCAGAGTATTTGATGAGTTGTCTTGCACACCAGATGAGTGTTTAAAGTGTGTCATCTCACTTTTGAGAGATTCTGCATATCATTGGTGGAATACACTAGTATCGGTGGTACCGAGAGAGAGGGTTACATGGGAATTCTTTCAAGAGGACTTCCGAAAGAAATATATTAGTCAGTGGTTCTTCAATAAAAAATGTAAGGAATTTCTTGAGCTGAAACAGGGTCAAATGTCAGTGACCGAATATGAGCAAGAATTTGTCAGACTTAGCAAATATGCTCGAGACTGTGTTTCCACCGAGGCTATCATGTGCAAGATATTTTAGGATGAATTGAATGAGGATATTCATGTATTAGTTGGGATCTTAGAGCTGAAAGAATTTGTTGTATTGGTTGAGCGAGCCTGTAAGGCTGAAGAGTTGAATAAAGAGAAGAGGAAAGCTGATCTTGAAACTAGAGATTTGAGGAAAAGACCTATAAGTAAGTCATTTCCATCTCAGTCAAAGAAATCTAAAGAAATGTATTCCCGTTCGAATGTATCGGCTGGGTATTCCCACAAAGACCGCGGGAAGCAATACTCGAGTGTGAAATCTCAAGCCACTTCAATGGCAAGTGTGGGTAATGTAAGGCCTAACAGACCCGAATGTTAGCATTGTGGAAGGAGACATCTCTGCGACTGTAGGATGAATAACCAAGCTTGTCTGAAGTGTGGTTCTCAAGAGCATTTGCCCTGGAATGGCTAAGAAAGAAAAATTTCAGAATGCAAGGCACGATAATACTACTAATAGGGGTAGGCCACCGAGGAATACCAAAAATAGAGCTAGTAGTAAAGGTGTGACAAAAGATAGTGTAACACCCCTAACCCGTATCTGTTACTGGAATAGGGTTACGAGGCATTACCAATCAAATCACAACATACAACATACATTTCTCGAACATAAAGCCATTATCACATAAACATCAATCAAACATAATCACGTTGTCCCTTATAAGGCTCTACAAGACCTTAAAACATGCTTGAAAGAGGTTTGGGACTAAACCGATAACATTTGAAAACTTTGGGAAACTTATAAAATTTTCATGCATACAGGGATCACACGACCATGTGAACAGGTCGTGTGCCTCACACGACCACCAGACACGCCTGTGTCATAAGCCGTGTGGAAACAGGGCATACATACTGACTCGTATCATATGGCCGGAGACACGCCCATGTGCCTAAGCCGTGTAACTCACTGACTTGTTTAATTAAGTTATAGCAGACACACGGTCGAGTCACACGCCTGTGAGCTCAACTGTGTCGGGTGAAATTAGGTTTGGTTTAAGCCACATTTCTCACCCTCCTCAAGCATACCTAAACCACATCATTTCATACCATTTCAATGCACTTATAGGCAACCAAAACATGTCGATTCATATACAAATCATGCCATTTCATCTTCAACCATTTCACTACTCAAATCATAACCATAAACATACCGTATCAATATGTCATAACCTACATTTTTCACTTATCTTCCATATGTAAGTTCTCACCATATTATCATCTAATTCATGCCACAAAATATACCAATTCATTATTATCAAAATGTACCAATTCATCATCCCTATACCATACCAAGCATGCCAAAACACAAGGCTATATATATACATCATATATCACTTATAAAACTTATGAATTAAGCCAACTTAAATGGGCAAATACACACCAACATTTACATAATATACGCCAAACTCACATTCAACATTACCAAACACATTTCGACATAACTCAAGCCTATACATGCCATATAACTAAGTCATAAGTGTAAAAATACCGAAATCAAAAACAGGATAGTGTGATGCGATCTCCGCGGACTTCCAACCCAAGTGAACGTCCAAATCACTATAAAACATAAAAAAATAACACAAAGTAAGCTATAAAGCTTAGTAAGCTCGTATGATATTAAACTTATCTTATTGAATAAGCACATATTAAGCATTTACATATGCTATAATATAAATTCATTTGATTTCATCTTTATACCATAATTCCAATCACATAATTAACAAAGCTTCACAAGTTTATTTATTTCTTTGTTCGTGTGGATCAATTACATTCTTATCCAGTCATCCACATTTTCATGTACATAAGCGAATATATATAACTTTATTCAATCCAATATCAATCACATTTTATTTAGTAAAGATGGATCATGTGAAACATCATCAAATAACAATATTTCGCACACTATGTGCCATATGTATATTTCGTTAAAACATCTATAATTCATATCTCACACATCATTCAATTCATACCTCATTATAGCCAAATAAACACATTTTTTGCATGAAACATACTTATACATAAATATTTCTCATTTCATACACATGATACACTACGAACTCAGCAAATTACCTTCATTCGATTCTCATATAGGTTTTGTACGTACCTATTACATTTAAGCTCCGTTTGTTTGCCAGTGAAATGTTTTCCAGAAAATGATTTCTAGAAAATGATTTACTTTTTTGGAAATGGTTTACTTTTCTGGTGTTTGGATGAATCTGTGTAAAATATTTTCTGTTGTTTGGTAAATTTCCTAAAAATATTTTTCAGAAAAGCTGTTTTTACATATATTAATAAATTTATATTTTAAATTGTTTTTACATATATTGCAATGATTTATTTATAAATAAATAAATAAAATTAAATATATAATAATCAATTATTAAGCTAGAATATTAACCGTCATAAATTGAAAACAACCAAAGTCAAATAAATTATTTGTAATTGTGTTATAAAAAAATAAAAAACAAGGGTTGAATAATTATAAATTAGCTTCCAAACCACAATTAATACTAGAAATTAATAACATTATCCAAATACATAATTAGTAGTACACCACATAATAGCAACAACATTGTCCAAGTGCATAACTAATATTACACCACATTAAAAGTATCAATATCTTCAACCTTGAGAAAATTTATGAAGCCAAATTTTTCTATGCTTCTTACTTTTAACCAAAAAAGCTTTAGCCTTGGATTCATGACTCACTAGATAATCAAACACAGAACACAGGAAGTCATCATCAAATCCTTCTACCTCCATCGACACCACTTCTTCGTAAAGATGTGGTGTCTTATCTGTAGTAAATTGTTCCAAAGAATTAGCAATTTTGCCAAGTTGTTCACCCACAAGTTTAATTTTTTCATCAATGACACTTTCTTGAGAATTTTTTCTTTTACGTTTGGATGTGCCGGATGAAGATACTTTTGTTCTTACCTCTTCAGTATCTTCATTGTCGCAGTCTATAGGCACTGAATCTTGGTTAACATAATCCAAATCTATGTCAGCAAATGTTCTGGGAAAACTCCCTGTTGCCATATCTTTGCCAACAACCAAAACCATTTCATCATTATGATCAATGCTTTTATTCAAAAATGGTTCATACTTCTTGTGTGCCTATTAGATATTATACACAATTAGAATAACAAGTAAAAAAACAATTGAAATATACTTAACATATATATACATATATTACCATCACTGCTGCATCATATGTCGCTCTATCACATGTTATCATTTTCATGCTATCATCCCATCCAAAACCACTTTCACCCCGAATTGTGCATATAATCTGCCACTAGTTTTTTACAGTCCTCAAATGATTTTCCACATGCTTCGCATCACATTGGACTTGAAATCTTTCTAAAATAGCTTCAGCAACTTGATTAGTAGAAACTACTTTGAAAGAGTTGGAACGCTTATTTCCTTTCTGGGCCTCCTCTGCTAGAATTTCAAGAAAAAAATGTTCTATCGGTTTTGTCCACATGAACTGCTTGGAGGTCCCTTCGTTCTTGCCCTTACCCATTCTACATTAATAATTGTCATTGTCAATCATTTCAGTATCCAACAAGCTTAAAACATAATAAATTCAATATGAACAAATTCAAGACATAATAATTTCAAAATCCAACAAACTAAAATTTCAATATCATTATCCAACCAACATTAACAAAAAAAAAAAATTTAATACTAAAACATACATAACATAGAAACAGTAACTGTAAGCCCTAAACCTACCTAATATTTCTAGCCATATAATCAGTCCACATAGTTTGTGCAATATTGTCTCTCTTAGCAGACCATTCTCTTGCTTCTTCTCTTTCTTCCGCTCCGTAGGATTTGGTGTAACATCCCGAAATAGGGCCTAAACGGAACAGTGGTTGCGAAACCACAAATCTGAGGTAGAAAAATTTATTTTATTATTATTTTGAGGTCTATGATATGTTTGCATGATTGTGTGAAAAGTTCGTGAAGAAATTCTATGCATAAAGTACTTAATTTGAAATTAGGGACTAAATTGAATAAATTGCAAAACTTGTGTTCTAGAAGTATTTTGCATAAAATTGAATTAGAATATTAATTAGGAGGTCTTAAATAGCAATTTGACCAATTTTAAGTTCATGGACAAAATTAGGACATGGAAGGAATTTTTGAAAGTTTAGTAGTAAGGGCATTTTGGTCATTTAGGGGTAAAATGAATTAAAAACAAAATTAAAAGCCAATTTTTGTCCATCTTCTTCATTAGGACGAAATTTCAAGGGTTCTCCATAGCTAGGGTTTGTTTCAAGCTTTCAAGCCATGGTAAGTGATTCCAAGCCCCGCTTTTTAATGTTCTTTACGTTTCTGAGTCCCTAGCTCGATAAAGCTTATGCTAGCAATAATTTAAGTTAGGGTTCATATTTGGAAAAATACCCATAGGTGAAATTTGTGTATTTTGGTGTTTTATGATAGAATATGAGGTTTTAAATTATGTTAGACAACTTGTACTACTCGGTTTTAAGCAAAAACGAGTAAAAGGACTTAATCGGTAAAAATACCTAATAGTCATAAGTGTTTGTTAGAGTATGAATTTGATGCTGCCATAGAAGGAAAAATGACCAGCATGTCATGAAACATAAGAAAATAGGCTGAAGTTTAATTTACGAGCTTTGGGGCAAAAGTGTAAATATGCAAAAGTTTAGGGGCAAAATTGTAATTTTTCCAAAATATGATTTTAGGGTCAATTTGAATAATTTAAGTCCTAATTAGACTATATTTTAAATGATAGAGCAAGGAAAACTGAAATTCAAGCTAAAATGGAGAAAATACCAAGTTGTGGACGAAATGGTAAAAGTAGCTATTTTTGCATACGAGGTAAGTTTACATAAATAAATGCAATATTCTTTTATTTTACATTATTATTGTAAATTTCCAGCATTTATATACTTATTTTATGAGAATATTTAAAGTCAAATTAAAGGCAAAGTGACAGAGAAAAAGCATTAGGAAGCCTGTTTGAACCTTAGGAATATTAGGATATTGGGGTTGACAGAGACGAGGACAGAGACAAATGAGCCATGTAAGTCCATATCGCTTATATGGCTTTGGAGACAGAATGAGCCATGTAAGCCCATATTATATATATATGGCATTGGAGACGAGAATAATTCATGTAAGTCCATGTCGAAGACATGGCATTGGCGAGATATTGATAGACGAGAACGCGACCCCCAAAGATCCTTAGTATTCCGAGTGGTTCAATGGGTCATTGTACACGTTAAATTACAGTGAATTATCAGCAAAAAGGGAAGGTAGATTATATTTATGAATAGTGAAAGGTCGGTAAGAAAGAAGGTAAGTAAGTAAAGAAGAAGGTAGAAAATGAGAAGTAAAGAAAGTTTATGAGGCTAGGTGACATTATGTATAATCATTCATTATGTTTGAATGTTGTAATTTATTTGCTTGTAAGCTTACTAAGCCTAGTGCTTACTCTCTTTATTTTCTTTTTCTTATATTTTTTATCAAGTCACTCGGGGATCGAAGGAAACGTCGGAGACCCGATCACACTATCGAAGAAATCACATTGGTATAGTTAGACGTTTAGTTTTGTGTATGGCATGTATAGGAACTTGGTTTCTTTTGATATGATATTATCAATGAATGATGTGTAAATACTTGCTAGTGATTAACTAATAGAATGGCTGATGATATACATGTTTAATTGTATGTATGAATAAGTAGTAACTATCACATGAAAACTAAGAAAAATGTGAAAGTAACTTAAAAACAGATTCAAGTATCAGAAATAATGTGATTTTGAAAAAATCACTAAAAATCGTAGAGACATGGTTTGATGGTGAATAATATATTAAATTAAAGCTTATTATGTCTATTTTCTTATGGAATAAGAAAAACAGGTAAAGGTATTATATTTTATGAGATATCTAAGTTTTAGTGAAATAGGATCAGAGAAAATTCTAGATCCCCTGTTTCAAAATTGGAAATTCACCATAAATTTTTAAAAAATAATTAGGTGGTGTAATTTATATGGTTAGAATCCTTATTTAATCTAGTTTTAATAGAAACAAACGGTATAGTTATATTAATTTTTTATAGGGAGAAAAGTGGTTCGTAGTAAGTAGAGGTCAGTGCAGTCGAATTCTGAAATAGGGGTAACTTTAACTAATAAACTGTACTAATTGGCTAAGTAAAAATTCTAAAAAAATTAGTAGATAGATATATGAGTCTAGTTTCAGGAAAAATTTACGGATCTTAATTTTGAGTTTTGAAACTCGAGAAATGAATTTTTAAGCAGATATGACGCAGAAAAACAGTTTATTCTGAAAATTAAAATAAGTGGTTTAGAGTTGTTTAAAAGGTAAGATAAGTTTAGTAACACCTCAAGCTTGACTCGGTGACGGTTTTGAGGCGTGGGGCGTTACATTTATTGGTATCGAGCAGGTTTAGTCGGTTCTCGGAACAGTTAGTGTGAGTAAATGTCTAGCTATACATGCCATACACAGTATTTTGATAGTGTGACGACTCACGACGATTTTTAAATATTTTGTTTTATTGTAATGGATCCCGAGCGAGCTGGTGATGATGATGTAGAAAGTAATGCGCTTTGCTCCGCGGAAGGGTAGCGCCATCCGAGAATAGGCGATGAATGATTAATCGTGGAGGAGTGACTCGAGAAGCTCTCTTCCAAGCTTTGAATAATTGGTTTGCCGAGTTCGTTCGCATGAATCCCAGTAGTTAGACCTCCACCCCTCATGACTCTCGGGCTACCCATGTAGCTCAAGCTTCCCAATCACAGTACAATGATAAGAGAAAAGCCACCATTGATAGAATCGGAAACAAGGCGAGAAGAGTTCCGAGCAACAAAACATGATGATGCAGAAAGAGCAAAATTTTGGTTAGAAAATACTAACAGAGTCTTTGATGAATTATCTTGTACACCCGAGAATGTATGAAATGTGTAATATCACTTCTTAGAGACTCACCTACTACTGGTGGAAGACACTTGTATCGGTTGTACCAAAGGAGAGGATCACTTGGGATTTCTTTCGGGAGGAATTTCGTAAAAAGTACATCACTCGTGGGTTTATTGACCGGAAGAAAAGGAATTCCTAGAATTGAAACAAGGGAGCTCTTGTGTTCTCCAAGATAGATTTGAGATCCTGGATACTATCGGTTGCGAGTTAAAGAGTTAGATGTCCCAAAGATCGCTTTCGGACTAGGTATGGTCATTATGAGTTCCTTGTGATGCCATTTGACTTGACTAATGCTCTGCCATTTTCATGGACTTAATGAACCGAATTTTCAAACCGTACTTGGATAAGTTTGTAGTTGTGTTCATTGATGATATCTTGATTTATTCTCATGATGAGACCGAGCATGCGAGCATTTGAGAAACGATTTCTGATTCGAGAGATAATCGGTTGTATGCCAAGTTTAGCAAAAGTGAGTTACAAGTTACGAGAAGTTGGTTTTCTTGGACATATTGTTTCAGTGAAGGTATTAAGGTTGATCCGAGCAAGATTTCAGCCATTGTTGATTGGAAGCCTACTAGAAATGTATCGAAGTTAGAAGTTTTCTTGGTCTTGCTTGATATTGTTGTAGAGGATTTTCCATGATAGCTACCCTCATGGACAAGATTTCTGCGAAAGGATATCAAGTTTGAATGGATTGAGAAGTGTCAACGAGTTTTGACAAGTTAAAAGCATTATTGACTAAAGCTCTGTTTTAGTACAACCGAACCAGTAAGGAGTTTGTGATTTACTGATGATGCATCCATGAATGGACTTGGTTGTGTACTTATGCGGGAAGGGAAGGTAATTGCTTATGCCTCTAGATAGCTAAAGCCACATGAGAAGAACTATCCGATACATGATTTAGAGCTAGCCGCCATTATTTTTGCGTTGAATATTTGGAGACATCATTTGTATGCGGTGAGAAGTGCCACATATTCACCGATCACAAAAGTTTGAAATTGAAGCAAAGAAGATGGCTAGAGTTGATTAAAGATTATGAGCTAGTGATTGATTATCACCCGGGGTATGTGTACCAAGAATGATAAGCTTATTCGAAAGATCTTACAGAAGCACATAGTAGTTTTTTTGTCTATTCATCCAGGTAGTACAAAGATGTATAATGATTTGAAGAAAATGTACTGGTGGGTAGGAATAAAAAGGACATTTCGAGTTTGTTTCTAGATGTTTGATCATCACATGTGTAGTAAAGGCCGAACATCGTGTACCTTCAGTTTTATTGCGACTGTGCTAGTCCACAGTGGAAATGGAATCAAGTTATTATAGATTTTGTGACAGGATTGCCGTTTACAGAAAGAAAGATGCGGTATGGGTTGTGATTGATAAGTTAACGAAGTCGGCTCATTTTATCCCGGTTCGCATGGATTTTCACTTGACAAGTTGGCCGAGTTGTATATTTGAGAGATAGTCGGACCACATGGGGTAGACGAGGCTACATGGGAACTCAAGAAGAGGCTATGTGAAAACAGTACCCAAATCTCTTCACAGTAAGATTTTGGGGGACGAAAATCCCTAAAGGGGGAGAAATGTAACATCCCGAAATAGGGCCTAAACGGAACAGTGGGTTGCGAAACCACAAATCTGAGGTAGAAAAATTTATTTTATTATTATTTTGAGGTCTATGATATGTTTGCATGATTGTGTGAAAAGTTCATGAAGAAATTCTATGCATAAAGTACTTAATTTGAAATTAGGGACTAAATTGAATAAATTGCAAAACTTGTGTTCTAGAAGTATTTTGCATAAAATTGAATTAGAATATTAATTAGGAGGTCTTAAATAGCAATTTGACCAATTTTAAGTTCATGGACAAAATTAGGACATGGAAGGAATTTTTGAAAGTTTAGTAGTAAGGGCATTTTGGTCATTTAGGGGTAAAATGAATTAAAAACAAAATTAAAAGCCAATTTTTGTCCATCTTCTTCATTAGGACGAAATTTCAAGGGTTCTCCATAGCTAGGGTTTGTTTCAAGCTTTCAAGCTCCATGGTAAGTGATTCCAAGCCCGTTTTAATGTTCTTTACGCTTTTGAGTCCCTAGTAGCTCGATAAAGCTTATGCTAGCAATAATTTAAGTTAGGGTTCATATTTGGAAAAATACCCATAGGTGAAATTTGTGTATTTTGGTGTTTTATGATAGAATATGAGGTTTTAAATTATGTTAGACAACTTGTACTACTCGGTTTTAAGCAAAAACGAGTAAAAGGACTTAATCGGTAAAAATACCTAATAGTCATAAGTGTTTGTTAGAGTATGAATTTGATGCTGCCATAGAAGGAAAAAATGACCAGCATGTCATGAAACATAAGAAAATAGGCTGAAGTTTAATTTACTTAGCTTTGGGGCAAAAGTGTAAATATGCAAAAGTTTAGGGGCAAAATTGTAATTTTGCCAAAATATGATTTTGGGTCAATTTGAATAATTTGAGTCCTAATTAGACTATATTTTAAATGATAGAGCAAGGAAAACTGAAATTCAAGCTAAAATGGAGAAAATACCAAGTTGTGGACGAAATGGTAAAAGTAGCTATTTTTGCATACGAGGTAAGTTTACATGAAAATAAATGCAATATTCTTTTATTTTACATTATTATTGTAAACTTCCAGCATTTATATACTTATTTTATGAGAATATTTAAAGTCAAATTAAAGGCAAAGTGACAGAGAAAAAGCATTAGAAAGCCTGTTTGAACCTTAGGAATATTAGGATATTGGGGTTGACAGACAGACGGGATAGAAATGAGCCATGTAAGTCCATATCAGCTTATATGGCTTTGGAGACAGGAATGAGCCATGTAAGCCCATATTATATATATATGGCATTGGAGACAGGAATAATTCATGTAAGTCCATGTCGAAGACATGGCATTGGCGGATATTGATAGACGAGAACGACCCGGTATCCTTAGTATTCCGAGTGGTTCAATGGGTCATTGTACACGTTAAATTACAGTGAATTATCAGCAAAAGGAAAGGTAGATTATATTTATGAATAGTGAAAGGTCGGGTAAGAAAGAAGGTAAGTAAGTAAAGAAGAAGGTAGAAAATGAGAAGTAAAGAAAGTTTATGAGGCTAGGTGACATTATGTATAATCATTCATTATGTTTGAATGTTGTAATTTATTTGCTTGTAAGCTTACTAAGCCTAGTGCTTACTCTCTTTATTTTCTTTTTCTTATATTTTTATCAAGTCACTCGGGGATCGAAGGAAACGCTGGAGACCCGATCACACTATCGAAGAAATCACATTGGTATAGTTAGACGTTTAGTTTTGTGTATGGCATGTATAGGAACTTGGTTTCTTTTGATATGATATTATCAATGAATGATGTGTAAATACTTGCTAGTGATTAACTAATAGAATGGCTGATGATATACATGTTTAATTGTATGTATGAATAAGTAGTAACTATCACATGAAAACTAAGAAAAATGTGAAAGTAACTTAAAAACAGATTCAAGTATCAGAAATAATGTGATTTTGAAAAAATCACTAAAAATCATAGAGACATGGTTTGATGGTGAATAATATATTAAATTAAAGCTTATTATGTCTATTTTCTTATGGAATAAGCAAAATAGGTAAAGGTATTATATTTTATGAGATATCTAAGTTTTAGTGAAATAGGATCAGAGAAAATTCTAGATCCCCTGTTTCAAAATTGGAAATTCACCATAAATTGTAAAAAAATAATTAGGTGGTGTAATTTATATGGTTAGAATCCTTATTTAATCTAGTTTTAATAGAAACAAACGGTATAGTTATATTAATTTTTTATAGGGAGAAAAGTGGTTTGTAGTAAGTAGAGGTCAGTGCAGTCGAATTCTGAAACAGGGGTAACTTTAACTAATAAACTGTACTAATTGGCTAAGTAAAAAATTCTAGAAAAAAATTAGTAGATAGATATATGAGTCTAGTTTCAGGAAAAATTTACGGATCTTAATTTTGAGTTTTGAAACTCGAGAAATGAATTTTTAAGCAGATATGACGCAGAAAAACAGTTTATTCCGAAAATTAAAATAAGTGGTTTAGAGTTGTTTAAAAGGTAAGATAAGTTTAGTAACACCTCAAGCTTGACTCCGGTGACGGTTTCGGGCGTGGGGGCGTTACATTTGGTATTATCAAATCAGACTCAGGCTCCTCGTATAATCCTTGATTAAGTAAATCACTAAGATCAACTCCCATTATATGATTATGAATGACACAACAAGCCAAAACTATATCTACTTGAGTTTGAAAATTCCAAAATGGTTCAGCATCAAATATACGAAACAATTTCTTCAAAATCCCAAAAACACATTCAATAGTGATTCACAATGATGAATGATGAAGATTAAATAGTTCCTTTGCATTTTTAGGCCCTTGAGCACTAAACTCTTTTAAATGATATTGGACACCACGATATGGGGTAATATATCCATTTCAGATGCCATATCCAGCATCAACAAGATAATATTTACCTACAGTTTGGCAAAAAATAATTACTACTAATAAATTATGAGCTTACTAGAACTATTTGGTATTTAATGTTTTATAATTCTTACCTTCCGGAATTCTTAATCCTCTTGGGCGTGAAAGTGCATCACTTGAAATACGAGAATCATGTGCACTACCCTCCCAACCAGCTAGAACATAGGAAAATTTCAAATCAAATGTAATGGCAGGCAATACATTTTGTGTCGTCCCCCTTTTACGGCTACGAAATGTTCCTTGAATGCTAAGTGGAACGGATGCAAGAACATGAGTTCCATCTAATGCTCCAATACAATCTTTAAAATAAGGATAAAACTTTGGATTTTTTCTGATTTCACTAGGAGTTGACTCATCAGGTAATCTAATAACTAGCTTATACAATTTCAAAATAGCTCTCAATCCAACCCCAAAGTAACAGTGAATTGTCTCAGTTGATCTATAATATCTAGATCCAATCACTCGAAACCTTACATTATGACCAATTATATGTAAAAATATAACTACTTGCCCCCTAATATTCACCTATTTAGTTGATTGTAACAAATTATTTCTACAAAGAATATCACACAAATTAAAAACAGCTATCAGTCTCATCCTTATCACATCAATACAATGCTGGTCACCACTATATAAAATAATATTAATATAATTTTCTTTTTCATAATCTCGATTCGCACGAGGGTGAGAAGCAATTTCCTTCCTAGTTTTTAATTTTTTAATCTAGAGAGCCCCAAAAGCTAAAACTAAAGCCACGACTCCGACAATTGCATTTTGATCTTGATTACGATCCACCTACACAAAATAATGCCACACAAATATTTGATCACTACAAAAACGATGCAAACTTTTCATAAGATCACATATATGACTAAAGTTACCATGACTAAAGGGAATGGAGTTAACTAACCAACCCCAACTTAAGTAATAACAAAAAAAAGGCATAACTAAAGACATATTCATCACAAATTGTAGTACCCAATAGAACAAATTTTGCATAGAACCCAAAAAGAAAAAAGAACTTCTGGAAACACGGATCTTATATATAATCAAAAAAATGAGATTTAACCATATTTCTATTACACTGAATGGCACATATTGTTTGTACACTAGAAACCTAGGATAATAGGTTTATCCCATACATTTGAGCCTAATTTCTTTAGAAGTTATTCAGACTAAGAGAGCAATTAAACAATAAAATCCCAGAAACATAACATGGACAATTTCTTCCTTATCAAGGAATGAAGAGCTTTATTAATGTATTTAGGAATCTAACAAAAGAACAAAAAAAAAAAAAAAAGAACAGTCCCAAGTTATTGATAACACTAGTTATAATAGTACAACCAATTCAAATTCAAATTTCAATGTTTCTTTTTTCAAACTATATGTATATATAAATTACATGTTACCGAAACAAGGAAAAGGTCATTACATGCTTTCCCCTTTTTTTAACAAGTCAAACATATTGTTAGAATTTGTTAAAGATTGTGTGGCCCGAAT
The DNA here is from genome assembly GCA_025698475.1 of Gossypium anomalum. Taxonomy (NCBI): domain Eukaryota; kingdom Viridiplantae; phylum Streptophyta; class Magnoliopsida; order Malvales; family Malvaceae; genus Gossypium; species Gossypium anomalum. The sequence goes on along the minus strand of CM046963.1, from coordinate 31,238,984 downwards.
CCTGTATTTTGTTGAATAAATAAATACAGTGACAAACTAATGGAATTTATGCGGGCGAAAAGTCGAGGGCTGTATAAAACTATACTTCTATTATTTGATTTTAATTAGAATAAAATTTTAAAAATATATTTAATTTAATTTTATTGTTTTGAATAATCAACTATATTGAGTATGCAATATCTACAATTTTAAAGTAACTAGCTTTTATATTAACTGAGATTAATTAAAATGTAATCTATTAATCATTCAATCTTCATAATTTATTAACATATACATTCTTAATAATTAACATATAAATTATGTTCTCGTTCATTTGTGAAGGTTTTGCATTGATAAATCTCAACAAAACAAGTAAAACCATTTGTTCTCGACTAGAACTTTAATTCAACCATGTAACACCCCTAACCCGTAACCGTCACTGGAATAGGTTAAGAGGCATTACCGAACTTGTAACTCATATCAGAACCACCAAACATCAAATATCATCTCATTACTAATAAAAGTCATTCATTCACATTCATTATTCACATAAAATCGAGTATACAATGCTTAAACATGTATTTGGGATCAGATTGATAACATATAAAAGCTTTAGAACTTAGAAAAATTTTCAACTTTTAAAAGGTCACACGCCCGTGTGAGCAGGCCGTGTGCCTCACACGGCCTTAGACACGCCCTTGATTCTAAGCTGTGGCAAAAGAGAGCATAGCTACTGACTTGCCCACACGGCTACAAAACACGCCTATGTGTCTTGGCCGTGGTCGAGCCTAACTTGGGCCACATGCGCGTGTGCTTTGGCCGTGTTCAGGCTTGACTTACAATTGTAGGGTACCCTAGAGGACACATGGCCATGCAACATAGCCATGTGTCACACACGGCTGAGACACGCCCGTGTGGACAAAAATAGACCATTTGAATAGCCAATTGGCCACCCAAATTGGGTCAAACCTACAAGCACAAAATCAAACATATTTCAAATCAATTTCTCACCAATTCATTCACCAAAGCATACGCCATTCATGACAAGTCACAAATTACCAAAACCATGCTTAGTACACATACCAAATCATATCAAAAACATATAATTCAAACATTCACTTTGCCTTATTCAATCTCATGCCATAACTTACCAAATTGACCAATTCATTTTGGCCATTCATGAACATATAATACTAGCATAATTGCTCCACACAATTCATACCAAAAACACATATACAATCATAACCAACATCAAGCCGTATCACATGGCTATATATACATTACATTCATATTGACATAACTCTAGTCTATACATGCCACTTAACCACAAACTTAAAGCTTTTATTTACCAAAATGATAACCGGATAGTGTAATGATGTCTCCATCAATTTCCAACCCGAGCAAAACTATGAAACTCTATAAACAAAGGAAAAATAGACAGAGTAAGTTTCGAGAGCTTAGTAAGCCATAAGAAAATAAATCACCTCAATGACATTTATAAACCAATATCGCTAAACCGAATTTAACATTTCTCAATCACATATACATTTATTGTAATCGTAAACTCATATAACCACATTAAATCACTCCACTTATCATATTTAAAAATAAATATATAACTGTGCTTTCATATTCGATTAAAAACCATTAACTTGATCATATGAGTCAAGTTCGCACATATTCATTTCATCGCCAACCAAACCATTATCAATTATTACAAATCATACATAAAGTTATATCAACTTCTTTATAAACACTTCCAGAACTCGAACACCTATAATTTCCTTATTCACATAAACCAACTTCGCATACATGAATCATATAACCAACTCAACCATTTTAATTTCACTATCAGTTCAAGTTTTCGAATCAAGTAATCATACATCAAAGCTATGTCTCATGTTTCATAAATCTCATGTCCAAAGCATAGGACCACTATTTCATATAACGAGCACATATAATAAATCATTCAATTCTAATCCTTGACCATTTATCACTTATATACAATTTCATCAAGCTTCACACACATAGTATCAACTACCACATAGGTATCGTACATACCTGAACTTTCCTCTATTTTTTTTTATTTCTTTCTCACCTCTTTACTCAATACCTTAACTCGTTTAGAAGCCTTTCAATTCTCTGAGGATTCGCATACATAGTGCATCACAGATTTGCCAAAGCCAAATCAATCTCGCACACTTAGTGCCATCTCAATAAACCGAAGCTATCTCGGTATCGCACGCTTAGTGCCTTCTATAGTCGAAGCTATTTCAATTCTCACACTTAGTGCCATCTCAATAAACCGAAGCTATCTTAGTATCGCACACTTAGTGCCAAACATAATCGATTTATCATTGTACTTAGACCATAGTCAAATATGTATTTCTTTACAACTCAATTCAGCATATATAATGCACATACATCTCAATTTAACAACATGTATTTACTTATGAACTTACCTCGTACGGACACGAACGGACCGGAACGACTATTCGATAATTTTTGACTTTCCCCGATCTAAATCCGATTTTCTCATTTCTTGATCCGAATTTAGCTTCCTAAGTGTCGAAACTTAAAAACAACCATGGCTTAATTTCTTCTCCACTATATTTGTGATATTTGTTTTATTTAATTCATAATAATATAACATTTACCATCTTAGCCTTTGTAACTTAATTAGAAAACCATATAACATAAGCCCATAACCATCCAAGCTATCTATTAATGGCCGAATTTCATTTTCAGGCCTCCACATTAAAAGAACATAGCATTATAACACTTTAACAAATAACTAGCCACTTTTACAATTTACGTGATTAAATCCTTTTTGCAAATTGAGCACACAAACGATAAAATTTTCATATGAAAATTTCATACATATCAATTCACATACTTTAAGCACGGAATATAATATTAAAATATTTTTTGACTCGGATTTGTGGTCCTGAAACCACTATTCTGACAAGGGTCTAAATCGGGCTGTTACAAACCAATTCAAACATAAATTGATAAATCATACAATACAATAATCCAACATAAAGTCAATATTTTACAACCCATTTTTATCTTCCCCAATGTTTTAGAGGCTCAAGCACCACTATTTTTTAAAATTTTAACATACTTTTTCATCTTTTCCAATGGTTTTTTAGATACCTAAGCAGGTTAGGAGTGCAACACTTATTTTTTTTTTCATTTTATATTTATATAACATTTTAAAAATTAAAAAAAAAGAAAGAAAAAGAAAAACTAAATTATATCATAACCTTAAAAATCACATTGTTAAAAAGTCCTGATATAGTACATGAAACAACAAGAAAATCATCACCATGAAAATACAATAACAAGATATGTGGCAGGTTTTTCAGAATAATAAAAAAGAATAGGGGGACTACACTGCACTGAATTTTACATAGAAGAGCACAACAATAATCCCCCAATAATGAAACCAAAATGCTCCACACAAGATTAACAACGGGACCAATTGCTCGACATGTGATTTCAATTCATACCTCAGCCACAACAAAAAAAAATCTCCCAAAAATAAAGCCAGCTCCCAAAACGACCACAATTGAACGCGACAAACAAACAACCAATCTGATACATTGATTGAATTGCATTCCATTGTTATAAAAACCTACTCCTTCCAAATCAACACCTAAACCATCACTGCAACCTCATTATTTACCAAAATGACCGCCCTATCCTTAACTTCACCTGCACAATAACTAGATAATAAAACCACAAAACAATCCCAGCAATATTAAAAAGAACCCAACCCAACCCAACCCAACCCAAACAAAACCCAAACCCTCCTCCATCCACACAACAATTCGTAATCCATACAACTCCAAATACTCCAATTCATACCTCGAAAGCAAAAGCAACACTCAATGACCATAAAAACAACTATGAGCAGTAATCAAACCAGAACAATAAATAGAAATCCTACTCCAATTCAGACAAAAACATCTAGAAAAATTCCAGCAAACAAAACACCAACATCACAACCAACTAACTAATAAAACTCCCACAAATATCACATAAATCCCTTTTTCTTATAGCCATTTATGCACATCCTTTATCGATAAAATCCTCCAGCAACCAAACATCAAATAAACAATAATCACACCCTAAGATTTCCAAGTCGTCATAAACAATTCAATCCCAAACACCCATCACAAAAATTCTATGCCATCCCATAAGCTATTTAAACGTCTTTAACATCTTCCAATAATTCCCTTCACACCATCAACATTTCATAAAAGTTAGCATTCTTTAAGAGATCAAAACCTGTGTTTTTTCCAGGTAAAGGAATAGCTGTAGAGGAAGGGGGAGTTGAACAAAGCCAAACAGAAACAATAAAGCGAGAAACTGAGACTCATACTCAAGGTTGTATGAATGAAGGAATGCTTGAAACAGAACATGCAATACAAACAAATTACAAACAGTAGGATACAAACTCTGGCTACACTGATTCTGTTCCTACAATATCTCAATCTCGCCACACACATACAAGGATACAAACTCAATCATTCATACTTCCAAAGAAGCCCCATCAAACACAGGCAATAAAATCCATTAAGAAAATAAAAATCTTGTAATAAATTCCAACAGACAAGCCTATAAAAGTTTCACCCTGAATATCAAGCGAAGCACAAAAAATCCATTATCAAGCATTTCAAAACAGTATTTCGTGCTAAACAAAATAGCACTAATAATCAAAGCTAAAACCCTTTTCCACTAAATCCAAACATTATCCCAAAAAGAAAAATCCCAGAGATTCAATATAACTTTCAAAGCCCCATCAATCAAACAATAATAACAAAATATCACCGCTGATCGAAAAATATGGGGAAATTTAGGAAATTACCTGAGAAGAGAGGAAACAACAATGTGTATTACCTGAGAAGAGAAGGCATGCGATGGGAAGAGAAGGTATGCGATGGACTAAGGAAAAAGGGAAGAGATATATAAGAAGTTGAAGAACAGAAGAAGGAGAGAATTTTACCTAGATGAAGAAGGAGATGGAAAATGTCTTACTGAAAAGAAATCGGTAAGACATTTTCCCTAAATTGCAAGTCATTTTACCCGTGTCTTAGAAAATATTTTCCAAATGTAAAATGTTTTCAAGCTTCCAAACACCGTAAAACCAGGAAAACATTTTTCAAAAATTATTTTCTTGGCTTCCAAACGAACCCTTAATTTGATTGTACTTTCATTCTTGTCTTGACTATGCCCATTGAACCATTCGGAATCACTAAGGATACTTGGGAATCACACATAAGTCGTACAATGCCATATCCTTGATATGGTATTACATGTAATCTCATATCGATGCCAATAGCCCAGCTCTGGTCTTACACGAAATTTCGTATCAATGTCATATCCTAGACATGGTCTTACACGTAATATCATACCGATGCCATATCCCAGATATGGTCTTACACGTATTCTCATCTCGGTAACCCTAATGTCATGACATTTGTATCCTATACTATTCCTAAGGTTCGTACGGGACTTTCAAACGTCGTAACTATGTCAATTTTGACTCATAATCATGACTATTCAACATTCAATTCAATTCAATAATAAATAAGCATTTATAACACAATTTAAGTACGTTTATTAGCATAGAACTTACCTCATTCGCTGTAACGACGAATTAGGTCGACTAATCCGATACTTTATTTTCCCTCGTTTTAGATCTGAATCTCATATTTCTAAATCTCTATAATAACAAAATTTACTTATTTAATCATTAATTCATTCAATTTAACACAATTTACATATTTTGGTAAAATTACACTTTTGCCCCTATTATTTCACATTTTTGCAATTTAGTCCTTATCACATGAAATCACAATTTCATGCAATTTCATCCTACCCATGCTTAGCCGAATTCTTCTTATTTCCTTAGCAGCCCACATATTCCAAATAATCACACTTTTAACCACATAATTTATATTTCACAATTTAATCCCTAATTTGCATTTTCATCAAAAATCACTTTATAAAATATGAAAATCTAACATCAAATATTCATATTTCACCATTAAACATTAAGGAACACATAAGCTCATCAATGGCAACTATTAAAATTTTTAACAGTTTTGAAATCGAAGACACGGGCCAGCTAGTACTAGTTGTAACAATCTCAAAAACGTAGAAATTATAAAAAACGGAGCTAAAACTGTACCTAATCGAGCATTTGAAGTTTAGCCGAACCAAAAGCTTCTCCCATGGTTGCCATTCTTTCTAATTTTCAGTTGAGAAATGGTGACAAGATGATGATTTTAATTTGTTTTTGTTAAAAATTAACTTTATTAACTAATTACCAAAATATCCTTTAAAAACATTAGTAATTACACCAAATGCCACTCCACTATCATCCATTAACTCATAAATGGCCTATTTACCACTTAAGGACCTTTACTTTAATGTTCTATAGCTATTTGACACTTTTAGCTAATATAACATAAATTTTACGCTTTACTCGATTTAGTCCTTTTTACCGAATTAAGCATTCAAACAGTAAAATTTCTTTATGAAACTTTCACACAATAATTTTATCATGCTGTAAACATTAATAAAATAATAAAGTAAATATTTTGACTTCATATTTGTGGTTCCAAAACCACTGTTCTGATTTGACTCAAAAATGGGCTGTTACAGATACAACTATGAGATCTGAAGCTCGAGCACTTGCTAGAGCCTATACCATCCGTGCTCGCGAAGAAGTGGCATCTCCCAATGTTATCGCTAGTACTTTTTCTCTATATAATACTAATGTAGTTGCATTGATTGACCCTAGATCGACTCATTCTTATGTTTGTGGAAATTGGTAACTAGTAAGAGCTTGCCTGTTGAGTTTAATGAATTTGTGATTAGAGTGTCAAACCCCTTAGGCAAACATGTATTAGTTGATAGAGTTTTCAAGAGTTTTCCTTTTATGATTCAAGGTCACTGTTTTCTGACTAATTTAATGTTGTTTCCATTTGATGAATTCGATGTTATTTTGGGTATGGAGTGGTTGACACTGCATGATGCCATAGTGTACTGTAAAAGAAAGATTATTGAACTGAAATGTGAAAATGGTGAAACTCTTCAGATTGATTCAGATAAGTCGAGTGAGTTACCTATTATGATTTCTTCGATGTCTGCCCAAAGATATGTAAGAAAAGGTTGCGAAGCGTATCTTGCTTATGTGTTGAATACAAAAGTGTCTGAATTGAAAATTGAATTAGTGCCGATAGTTTGTGAATATCTAGATGTTTTCCCGAAAGAGTTGCCTGGGTTGCCACCAATTAGAAAAGTCGAGTTTGGTATTAAGTTAGCACTAGGGACCTCGCCGATATCTATTCCTCCGTATAGAATAGCCCCTACTGAATTGAAAGAATTGAAAGCTCAGTTGCAAGAGTTGATAGATAAGGGTTTTATGAGACCGAGTTATTCTTCCTAGGGTGCTCCCGTATTATTTGTAAAGAAGAAAGACGGATCCATGAGGCTTTGTATTGACTATTGCCAGCTCAACAAGGTGACCATAAAGAACAAGTACCCTTTACCGAGGATTGATGACTTGTTTGATTTCAGATTTGGCTACTAGCAATTGAGAGTCACAGAGTCGTATGTACCGAAAACCACTTTTAGGACAAGGTATGGGCATTATGAATTTCTTGTTATGCCTTTTGGACTAACTAATGCACCTGCCATTTTATGGACTTGATGAATCAAATCTTTAGACCATATTTGGATAAATTTATGGTTGTGTTTATCGACGATATTCTGATTTACTCTCGAGATGAGTCTGAGCTTGCTGAGCACTTGAAAACGGTATAGCAGACTTTGAGAGATAAGCAGTTGTTTGCTAAATTTATTAAAAGTGAGTTTTGGCTTCGAGAAGTCAGATTTTTAGGACATATTGTTTTAGGTTATGGTATTCGAGTTGATCCAAGTAAGATATCGGTAATTGTTGATTGGGAACCACCGAGAAATGTATCTGAAGTTAGAAGCTTTTTGGGCTTAGCCAGTTATTATCGACGTTTTGTCAAAGGATTCTCGATGATTGCTACTCCTATGACCAATGATGTTAGTTTGAATTGTCTGAAAAATGTCAGCAAAGTTTTGAGAAGTTGAAAGCATTATTGACTGAGGCATCGGTTTTAGTACAACTTGAACCAGGAAAAGAATTCATAATTTATAGTGATGTGTCACCGAATGGATTAGCATGTATGTTGATGCAATAGGGCAAAGTGATAGCCTATGCTTCGAGACAGTTGAAACAGCACGAGAATAATTATCCGATGCATGATCCAGAATTAGTTGCCATTTTGTTCACGATAAAAATTTGGAGACATCATTTGTACGGTGAGAAATGTCATATCTTTACTGATCATAAGAGTTTAAAATACTTGATGACCCAGAAAAAACTAAACTTGCTGCAACGAAGATGGCTCGAGTTATTGAAAGACTATGATCTAGTAATTGATTACCACTCGGGTAAGGTAAATGTAGTCGTAGATGCATTGAGTAGAAAGACTTTGTTTTCCTTGAGAGTGATGAATACACGGTTGACTTTGTCTGATAATGGTTCGATTCCAGCTGAGTTAAGAGGTAGACCGTTATTTCTTCAACAAATTTGTGAAACTTAGAAATGTGACAGTGATTTGCAAGCCAAAAGTGTTTTTTGTGAATCGAGTAATGATTTAGATTTTCATATCGAATACAATGATTGTTTGATGTTCTGAGGCAGAATTTGTGTACTGAAAAATGATGAACTTATTTAGAAAATTCTTCATGAAGCGCATAATGGTTGTTTATTTGTTCATCTGGGTAGTATGAAGATGTATAATGATTAGAAGAAATTGTAGTGGTGGTCAGCTATGAAATGAGATATTTCAGAGTTTGTTTCGAAGTGTTTGATTTGTCAACAAGTAAAAGCTGAACACCAAGTGCCTTCGAGTTTACTCCAGCCAAATTATGGTACCTGAGTGGAAGTAGGATAGGATTACTATGGACTTTGTAACTGGGTTGCCTTTGACTCTGAAAAAGAAGGATGTCGTCTGGGTTGTTGTTGATAGATGAACAAACTTGGCTCACTTTATTCTGGTACGTACTGACTACTCACTTGATAAGTTAGTCGAATTGTACAGTTCTAAGATTGTAAGATTGCACGGGGTGCCTATGTCTATTATTTTGGATAGAGATCAGAGGTTCACTTCGATATTTTGGAAATAGTTACAGGAGGCTTTGGGTACAAAGTTGAACTTTAGTACCACATTTCATCCGCAAATCGACGGTCAGTCAAAAAGAATGATTCAGGTACTCGAAGATATGCTCCGTTGTTGTGTTCTAGAATTCAATAGTAGTTGGGAAAAGTATCTACCATTAGTCGAGTTTTCTTATAACACTAGTTTTTAGTCGAGCATTAAGATGGCACCTTATGAAGCATTGTATGGCCACAAGTGCCGAACACCCTTTTATTGGACCGAGCTTAGTAAGAAATAGATTCACGGGGTTGACTTGGTTAAGGAAACTGAAGAAAAAGCAAAGGTAATCCGTGATTACTTGAAAGTAGCTTCAGATCAGCAAAAGTCGTACGCAGATTTGAAAAGAAAAGAGATCAGATGTCAGGTCGGTGATAAAGTATTTTTGAAAGTATCTCCGTGGAAGAAGATTCTAAGATTTGGTCGTAAAGGCAAGTTAAGTCCACATTTTATTGGGTCGTATGAAGTCGTTGAAGGAGTAGGGCCAGTAGCATATCAGTTAGCTTTACCGACTGAGTTGAGAAGGATGCATAATGTGTTTCATGTGTTGATGTGGTGACGATATCGTTTTAATCCTTAACATGTGATTTCTCCATCAGAGCTTGAGATTTTACTAGATATGACGTATGGTGAAGAACCGATCAAGATTTTAGCTCGAGAAGTAAAATAGTTGAGAAATAAAAGAATAACCTAGTGAAAGTGTTATGCCAATGACATGGGGTCCAAGAGGCTACGTGGGAACCCGATGAGGCTATGAGAAAACAATACCCAAACCTATTTTCTGGTAAGATTTTTGGGGACGAAAATCCCTAAGGGGGGAGAATTCTAAAAACATGATTTAGGGCCTAGTTAGAACAGTGGTTTTAAGACCACGAATCTGACGTAGTAAAACTTACTTTTTATTACATTTTTATGGACTACAGTTTTGCCACTTTTCAAGCTTGATTGTAAGTCCGTTCTTGCCCCGTTTTTAATGATCTTTATATTTTTGAAGTCGTTATCACCCGATTTATCTATTTCTACCATTAATTTGAGAGATGATTGAGGTCTAGGGTTTGAACCATGTTAGATATTTGAGTATTTTGATGTCTAATGGTAGATTATGCAAGTTTAATGTTAGATAAACAACTTTTGCTAGGTGATTTTTGATGATAATGTCAAAAAGACCTATTTGTAAAAAGATTTCAAAATGTGCATAAAAGTGTGATTAAATGGAAAATGTGAGATTTTATAAGCATGAAAGAGGTTCGGCTAGGCTTGGGTCTTGTTGAAATTGAATAGATTTCATTTTACGAGCCTAGGGACTAAAGTGTAAATATGTCAAAGTTTAGGGGTAAAATGTAATTTTACCATAATGTAAGTTTTGGACTGAATTGAGAAATGTGATTAATAAATGAGTTAAATTTGCTATTATAGATCAAGAGAAATGAGATTCGAACCTAGATCAGGGGAAAAATAATGTATTTGACGATTAGGTCCATTTCCTACTATTTTTGTACCGAGGTAAGTTCTTATGTAATAGATAATTTACAAATGTCATGACATTAGGGTTACTAAGTTTATGTGTAAGACCATATCTGGGATATGGCATTAGTATGAGACTTTGAGTAAGACCATATCTGGGATATGGCATCGATATGAAATTTCATGTAAGACCATAGCTAGGCTATTGGCATCGATACGAGATCCAATGTGAGACCATATCTGGGATATGGCATTGGTATGATACCATGTGTACGGACTCCTAAGTATCCTTAGTATTCCAAGTGGTTAAATAGGTAATTTAATGAGTACGTCAATGGTGAATTATGTGTAAATATAATTTGAGATGTTTTAGGTATGTACGCATAACTCATATGAAATAAGCTCGTTATGTGATAAACCTCGGTAAGGTTATGATTGAGTAACTTATGATTTTAAGATCTTAATGATATGTATGCTAATTATCATCTTGTTAATCGTATGTTAAATGTTTGGTTATGATACTTATTATTTGCATGGGAACTTACTAAGCTTTAAAGCTTACTCCCTTTTGTTTTCCCTTGTCTTATAGTGTCACTAAGCCAGCTCGGGGATCAAAGATTGTCGTAGATCCAGTCACAGTATCAACTTAATATTTTGGGTACCGATGATTTCAATATTTTGAGTTATGGCATGTGTGGGGACTTGGTCATTTTTTTATGTGTCATAATTGATTTGGCCAAATGTGTCGGCTTATGTTGATTGATAATTCATTTTGTAAATGGCCATTGAATTTGGCTAATATTGGTTTAAGTATATATGCATATGATGATGTCTTCATGGATATGGGAAATTGCAAGATTTGAATTGAGGTATATGAGATGTTTGTGTATGGTCAATGATAGCATGTGAATGAGGTATTGATGCCTTGGTTGTGGCTGATTTGATTGAATGTATATACTTGGAATGGTGCTATGTTCTATTGTGTAGGTTTGTGCATGTATATACTTGGAATGGTGCTATGTTTTGTTGTGTAGGTTTGTGCATGGAAGGGCGACAATATAGCTTGGAAAATAGCCTTGTTTTTGTCCATACAGGTAGACACACAGGCATGTGTCTAGGCCGTGTGTGACACACGGCTTATCCCATGGGCATGTGATCTAGCCATGTGTCCCTTGCACCTTAATTATTGCAAAATAGATTGCTCAGAATTGAGCATATGAGTAGAGACACAGGCGTGTGTCTCAGCCGTGTGGATGACACAGCCTCAGGCACGGGTGTGTGCCCTGGGCATGTGAAGTCTACACCTATTTTATGAAAAATCCTAAATTTTAAATTGACCACACGACCTAGCACATGGGCGTGTGACTTCAATTTGTTCTTGGGTCACAAACAGAGAGTTACATGGGTTAGGGACACAGGCGTGTGTCACCACACGGCCTGCCCGCACGGGAGTTCCCCAAGCCACACGGGCGTGTGGCTCTTAAAACATGAAAAATTTTCTAAGTGCTGTGAAAATTTCTAAAGTTCATAGTTTAGTCTCAAATCACTCCCAATGCATGTTTTGGGCCTCGTAGGCTCGTTTTAGGGACGATATGAACGTATATGAAAAGTTTTAAATTTGGATGGAAATTTACATCTCAGTTTTGCCTGATTGCTTGTGTATAATTCTGGTATTGTCTTGTACCCTGTTCTGGCATCGAATACAAGTAAGGGTGTTACAAAGGATGTATTAAACTAATTAAATTAATAAACCTTAATTAACCTAATGGAATTTCCTATTCCTAGTGTCGACGATGCGAGCCACTAGCCTATGATTGATTAAGAAATCTAAATTAACAACCAGAAAATTATCTTCAGAACTCAGGTTGCTTTTAAGGAATTTGTTATTAATTAACTAGTATTACCTCATGACCTCTAATAATTAACTAATCGACAGGTACACGCTTATGTCCCGACCTCACTTTTCCCATTGAAATAAATTATGATTTACTCGGTAAACTTATCTCTCAGCCTTAACCTAAATTACTTCTTAGGGTCGTCAATCTTAGGGTTTAGCCACACATAATTTATACCAACTAATTCTATGAGAAACCTGCATTCTTTCATAAATTAATCTACTTAATTAATTAATTAATCAGTTCCATAACCGAATCATGCAAGATATAAATAAAGCACATAATTTATTCTAATATTTATACAAACATTAGTTGATCAAGCTAACAAAATATAAATAAAAGAACGAGATAATGAAATTGCTCATTGATAAATAATTGAAGTGCGATTCCCGAACAATATTCACTCATAATTGTCTTTGTAACACCCCGAATTTGGGCCTAGAAGTATTAGGTCTTGAGCATGGGAACAGTTAGGAGGCTGTACATAAATATTTAGTTGTGCAAGGAAGTGACATAAATACATGTCTGCTTCAGTGGTTAAGTGTCCTGGGAAGTGTCTGAGAAGTCTTGGGTTCAAGCCTGGGCATGTGCAAAAATTTTGTTTTTTAAGGAATAAACCCTGTCTCTAGTCAGTATGCTTTTAAATAAAAATGGGTGAAGCATGACATAAAAAAGCTAACTGATCTAAGAGATAAGGGTGTGTGAAGTGTTCCAAGAGGTCTGAGGTTCAAGTCCTGCTTGATGCAAGGGAGTGTTTTATTTTGCTAAAAATGCTGTAGAGGAGTTGTGGTTTGACTGAAACACTGAGATGGTGGAGTGGAATTCAAACTATGTAGTTAGGGGAGGTGTGATCGGTTGGAGAGATTAGAGGAAGGATTCTAGAGAGAATTAAGGGAGGAAAAAGTGGGTTTTGAATGTGGAAGAGTTGGTGCCGAAATGGTAAGCTAAGCCATTCAGAATTTGGAGTTGGTGCTGAAATGGTAAGCTAAGCCATTCAGAATTTGGCTTTGGTGGGATGACTCTCCTTTTCGGCTGAAGGGAGCATTTTGGGGTCATTTTCTCTTCTTTGGGAGTTGTACTGTGCTTGGAGAATTTTGGGCAGTTTTTATTCGAGTTTGTATCCCACACTTTTTCCCTCTTTTACATCTTTTGTTGTGGTCGATTCTCTCCTCTTCTCCCTCTCAAATCTTTTTCCCTTCCACCTTGTAACCTTAGCCGAATACCTTATCACCCCTCTCTATTTTCGTTTGTTTTTTTTTTTTTTTTTTTTGGCAAGTGCTCATTGACTCCTCTTTTCTTCTCTACTCTTTCAGGTATCAACATCTCCCTCTCCTTACACTTTGATACTTTTGCCGTATACTTCTTCCCCTCCTTGCCTCCACTCTTTCGGTTTTTGGGATATTTCTCCCTTGTTATGGTGTTTCCTTCTGGCCGTTGAATCCTTGGCTTATAGCCAAACACCCTGCCTTTGTCACCATCATTGTTTAAGCTCACGGGGTACGATTATTACATTTTGTTCCTCAGTTCAAGTGTGTGCTTTTAAGGGTAGGCCGAACACTTCTGTCCCCTATTCTAAGTTTACACTTTCGGTAACTTACTATACAGTTGGTCCAATGACTTGCGTGTATGGTAGTAGTAAGAAGTTATGATTGGAATGTAGGTAGTCTTTAAAGGCTGTAAGCGATCTCTTGCAACAATTTTAAAGTGATCGATCAAGGCGAGTGATAGGTAATCTCATAAACAAGAGTGATAGGTAATCTCATAAACAAGTGTTGGCTAGGGTTCTTTTTCAATTTGTTTGATAGGTCTTAATCGAAACTTCTGATTGTGATATGTTTGGAGTACTCGTGGGCTAGTCGCGCACTTCGTAATCAGGTGTGTAACCACACTGCCAAATCGTATATTAGCAAAAGCCGAAAAATGTGACCTCTGATGCCACATGGGCGTGCGCTCACTCGTGTGGTAATCCGAACGCATGAACGTGGGCATTCGATCGTAGAGGCCACCATGAACGATTCCATGGACTTAGGCCGTTCTGGGCCATATTGGGCCAAAATGGGCCGTGTAGGCCCCACACGAGTAAATCACACGGATATGTGGAGAATATTGGACCTGGCTATGAATCCCACACGACCAAGGCCATTTCTGGGTTTCGTGGGCCACACAAAAGTGTGGGCCCACATGGGCCGCATTATGGGCCGCATTATGGGCCTTGGGCCCATTTTTACTGTTAGACTGTTGAGGTTGCACAGGTCGCCCTAGACGATTGTGGACTTACTATTGGGTTAGTTAATATACCTAGACCCCAATTTGATGAAATGACTATTTTTCCCTTATGTGGTAAAATGACTATTTTGCCTTTATGTGGTAAAATGCCTATATTGCCCCTATGTGATAAAATGACTATTTTGCCCTTATGTGGTAAAATGACTACTTTGCCCTTATGTGGTAAAATGACTATTTGCCCTTCTGTGGTAAAATGATTATTTTGCCCTTATGTGGTAAAATGACTATTTTGCCCTTATGTGGTAAAATGACTATTTTGTCCTTATGTGGTAAAATGACTATTTTGCCCTTATATGGTAAGATGACTGTTTTGCCCCTATGTGGTCTATGTTTATATTTTTAGCATGCTAATTGTAACTGTATGGAGTACATGTATAATATTATGATATGACATGACACGTCGCATGATGCATTGCATGGGGATGGGTTTATATATGATTGGAGGAAGAGTATTGTACTAGCAGCTTTGCTGCAAATCACTGATGGCTCTAAGCTAACTATACTAGCAACTCTGCTACAACTACTATTTAGTGCCGCAACCGGTGCTATTTCTGGTGTGTAGGGATGCGTGGGTTGATTATATCCCCATATGGAGTGTAGAGTTGGACGGAGATGGAGTGTAGAGGCTGAATAGGTAGGACTTGCATACTATTTATCATTCGCATCGATTCTCATATTCAGTAATGGACCAAGGCCCAACACACGATCGTTCTCAGATAAGATGGGCTAAAGCCCAAACTGATATTGTCACTGTTTATATTAAGGGCTTAGGCCCAGACTATATTTGCACTGTTTAATTGACTGTTTGCTTATATGGGATTACACATTGAGTTTTCGTAAACTCACCCATCTGTTTATCTGTATAGGTAATCCCCAGACTTAGGTGGGTCAGTTCTGCGAAGGACTCAAAGGTGACCACACAATCGCACGTACTTTCTTATTTGATTTTAAATTATAAGTAGTTTGATTTTGGGTATTTTTGATGTAATAAGGCCTCTTTAAATTGTTATTTTTAATTTGGGGATTTATATTTGCTTTACTTTAATACTGCTAGTAGTAGGAAAAATACGCGAGTTTTCAAAAAGATAAATGTTTTTCAAAAATACCGTGAATACGTAAACGATTTTACGAGCTACTGCAAGAAAACAACGTTTTACAAGTACACGCTAGTACGCAACTGTTTAAAAAAGCTTCTATTACAAACGAGATCTTGAAATTAATAACGTTTTAAAATAAATACTTTTGATAGTAACACAAGTTTTAAACTCATCGTGTAGATCACAAAGAGGTTAAATATAGAGCGGGTTTTTCAACGATATCTCACTTACAAAAAACACTTCAATGTGACAGCACTAGATTTGGCCATAATGACTAGGCCGGGTTTAGGGTGTTACAATCTTCACATCAGAATAAGAACAATTCCAACTAAACAAGCATTAAAAGAAAATAAGACTAAAAACTGAATAAGACTGTCTAGGTCTAACTAGCCTCCCCCTAATGCTGTGATAAAGCTATTTATATAGGCATTCATTAGGGTGTTAGGTGCCTAAAACGCCTTTGGAGTGATTAGGGTTTAATTAGGGAGCATAACCATAAGTGTCCTTCCAAATTTTACTTAATATTTCCAACTTTGGTTGTGATGTTGGGAACTCCTCATCGTAACATCACTGTGAAGATTTTTTCCCATATTTTTCGCGTCATCGTGACGTGGGGAAATTCTTCGTCATGATGTGGGATTGATTTCAGCCCTAGTAGCTTTATCGTTTAGTGTTGCAACAGGAACCTCCTTATGTCATGACATGACCATCATCCATTTTGCTCCTTGACCTAAAATGGTATCTTACACACTCTAATGTCTTACTAGTCATTCTCGAGGCCCAAATTGGCCTAACGGGTCATTGAGATACTAAAACGTGTGTAAAAATGCTTATTTCACAAATAATTAAATCTAAATTATGAAAGTTGGAAATGGAATAAATAAACGTAAAACAACTAGAATACAAGCTTGTTAAGTGCTGAAATTTACTAAAACTACCACCACAATTGGCGCCAAGTCAACTACCAAATACTAACTCTAATTCTTTGAAAAAGCTAAGATGTTGAGAAGTTTGAATGAAACTAGAATTGTTTTGGTGACCAAGGTAAAGAATCTCATGAATGTTACCCAATTTCAACCAATAAGTTATTACAATTTTTCTCATAAGATTGTCTCAAAGGTAATGGTGAACAAATTAAAACCTTGGACGGGAGAGTTGAGCACACAAAACCAAAGTGCCTTTATACAAAGTAGACAAATACAATACAATATTGTTGTTGCTAGTGAAGTCTTACATTACTTAAAGTTGAAAAAGATGGAGCAAAGAGTGGATATGAGAGTGAAGGTGGATATGAACAAGGCATATGATGGGGTTGAGTGTGAGTTTTTAAGAGAGGTGCTAATTAAGATAGGATTTGCTAAAAAATGAGTAAGATGGGTACTGTAGTGTATTTCCTCTATTCCCTACAAGATACTTGTTAATTTGAAACAGACAAATACAATTTATACTTCTAGAGGTCTTAGGCAAAGGCATCATATATCCCCTTACCTTTTCTTATTTGTTGTTGATGTCCTCTTTAGGGCTATCAAACTTTCAATCGATTCTAGGAAAGTAAGTGGAGATAAAATAAGTTTGGTCCCACTTTATCACATATCTTGTTTTTAGATGACTCTTTGTTTTTCATTGCAGGTACGAAAAATGATTGTGATGTTTTTGCAAGAATAATAAAGAAATATGGGCAAGATTTTGGGCAGGTAATGACTTTAAACAAATCAAGTGTGATTTTTAATTCGAATGTTGGATAGGATTTGAAGAAGACAATGGAAGACAAAATGGGAATTTCTAGGGCTAATAATCCTAACACTTATTTGGGAATACCTATTTTTTGGGATAAGAAGAAAACATAAGTTGTTAGATATATGAAGGAGAGGATTACTGGATAGCTGCAAGAATGGAAGTAGAATTTGATGTTTCAAAATAGGAGAGAAGTACTACTCAAGGATGTTGTTGTGCAATGCCAATTTATACTATGCCATGTTTTCTATTTCCAAAAAAAGTACATGAGGAAATAATTGCTATAGTGATGAGATTTTTTTGGGGACAAAAAGAAGACGAGAGGAAACTTTATTGGATTGGTTGGGAAACTTTGAGAACTTAAAAAGGAAAAATAAGGCTTGGGTTTAAAGATATTGTTACACCCTTAACCCGTTCCATCGTCGAAATAGGGTTACAGAGCATTATCAAAAACTTTTAACTTAAAACATTCGATTACAATCATTTATAAACTACATAATATTCCATTCAAACACATGCATAATGTCCCTTTTTTCTCAAGGACTTAGAAACACTTTAGAAATAATTCGGGACTAAATCAAAAACATTTAGAACTTCATGACAAAAGATAGGAAATTCATACTACAAGGGTTACACGGCTGAGACACACGCCTATGTCTCAGGCCGGGTGGGCATTCGAAGTAAGGACACACGATCGTGTCGTGAAACTGTGTCTTAGGCCTTGTGGGAAAAAAATAGTTCATTTTCAAGCCATTTTCCTTACCCAAAACTTGGCCACTTACACAAGCCAAATGCACCTATTTTCATTCACCCAAATTGTACCTAAGACATGCATATTCAAGCGAGATCATCATAGTATTTAATCATACAACCAGTATGCCTAAAAGACACCTCAATCACAACAATCAAACTTGATTATACATTTGCTAAGTTTAGCTATAAATCAACCAACCATTGGAACAAATTCTATACCAAAATTTACCACAATGTTCACATACCAATCATACTCAAATATACCAATTTGACTACTCAACTATCATCACTAAACCTTAGTAAACTTGGCTATATGCCAACCACGTCCAAACTTACCAAAATAGCCATTTATTAACTCAATGTTCACTATCAATTTCCATGCCTTAATGATCACATTCAAGCATATCAAAACATCATTTCATAGCATGCATTTTACATACCATTCCAACTCACAACCTTTAAGCATCAAAGTTCACAAAGAACACCAATCACCAAGGCATCAAATATCATAAGTTTCAAAACTTCAAAGCAACATTACATGTCAATATCATTAGCTAAACATTAGACATAGTTCTACTTATACATGCCATTATAACCACGACCAAAGCATCAAAATCTACCGATAAAATCAATGGATAATGTGATGGATCTCTGGCTAGCTTCTAACTCGATCGGGCTTCCGATAATTTGCAAAATAAGAAAGATATCTATGTAAGCAATGAATGCTTAGTAAGCTCGTATACACCATAAGCATAATATTACATTTCAATAATGAAATATATAGGTTAAGAGTAAACCTATACTAATGTCTTAAGATTTATCAAACCATAATCATCAACTCTCAAATGAGTAAGTTCATTAATGTTGCATATTTATTAACCATCCATAACATGATAGGATTTCATGAGACATAATATATAATCTTGAACCTTTTTATAAGATATATCTATCTATTTACTTACTTTTCTTTCTGTTCCCAAATGCTTATCATAAGCAAAAGAACATTATTAATTCTCAATTCAACATATTTATCCATGACATAGATTGATTCATTCAAAGCATAAGCAATTTACTATCATATGAATACATCATTTTTCTCATTAAACCTTTTTATAACATCATAATACCTCTCAATTATGTACTTACATATCATTCACTTTTCTTACATGTTTCATATGCATAGTACAAGTATAATCATAAACATCAATCATATCCATAAGCTTGGCATAAGCCTAAGCACATCAACAACATATGTTAGTTCATTTAAATATGATTCATATGAATTTGACATGGATAACCATTATACTTTAGCATAATTCAATTGGATTTATCATCCATCTCATAACATATCATGTTTTCCAGGTAACAACATTTCAATGAGTTTCATGCTTACATATCTTAGTTCATATTGAACACTTACCTTTTCATTTGTGTAACACATAAGACATAAACATAATGTAACAGCCCGATTTAGGGCCTAGTCGGAACAGCGATCTTGGGACCAGAAATTCAAAGTTAGAAAAATTATTTTATTATTGTTATGAGGTTATAATATGATTTTAGTAGTGCATGACAAATTTAGTGAGCCAATTTTAATGTTTTCTAGCTCGATTGCGAAAAAAGACTACATCGCATAAAAAGTAAAAGTTGTATTTTAGTACCCAAATGTGTTAAATAGTTCAGGTTGATATCAATGGATGTTTAATGTTCAAAAATAGAATCTGTTTGCCTAAAGATAGTGAGCTCATTCAGAAGATTTTACGAGAAGCACATAGTGGTAGTTTGTCCGTCCACCCAGGTAGCGTAAAAATGTATAACGACCTGAAGAAAATGTATAGGTGGTCAGGAATGAAAAGGGATATTTCGGTGTTTGTTTCCAAGTGTTTAGCATGTCAGCAAGTAAAGGCTGAACACCAAGTACCTTCTGGGCTACTTCAACCTATTATGGTTCCAGAGTGAAAATGGGATCGTATCACTATAGATTTCGTAACCAGTTTGCCATTAACCCCGAAAAAGAAAGATGTTGTATGGGTTATTGTTAATAGATTAACTAAGTCAGCCCACTTCAAACCAGTGCGTACCGACTACTCTCTCTAGAAATTAGCTGACTTGTATGTTTTCGAGATTGTGAGGCTACATGGTGTACCACTGTCGATTGTTTCAGATCGAAACCTGTGATTTACCTTGAGGTTTTGGAAAAATTTACGAGAGGCTCTATGAACTAAGTTAAGTTTCAGTACGACTTTTCATCTACAAATTGACGGACAATCGGAAAGAGTAATACAGATCTCAGAAGACATGCTGAGGTGCTGTGTCCTTGAATTTCAAGAAAGTTGGGAAAAATACTTACCATTGGTTGAATTTGCCTACAACAACAGCTATTAGTCGAGTCTAAAAATGGCACCTTATAAGGCCTTATATGGGCGAAAGTGCCGAACACTCTTATATTAGACTGAGTTGAAAGAGAGTCAGATTCATAGGGTTGATTTGGTCAAGGAGGCTGAGGAAAAAGTTAAACTGATTCAGGAATGCCTAAAAGCCGCTTCAGATAGGCAGAAATACTACGTGGATTTGAAACGAAAGGAGATCGAGTTTAAGGTCGGTGATAAAGTATTCTTGAAAGTTTCCCCTTGGACGAAAGTCCTCAGAGTTGGTAGGAAAGGCAAGTTGAGTCCTCGTTTCATAGGACCTTATGAAATTACCGAGAAAGTAGGGCTTGTTGCCTACAGATTGAAATTGCCGCCAGAGTTAGAAAAGACTCACGATGTGTTTCACGTGTCTATGTTACGCCGATATAGATTTGACCCTTCGCATGTAATTGCGCCTACTGAAGTTGAAATTCTTCCAGATTTGACTTATGGTGAAGAACCGATCAAGATCTTTGCTTGAGAGGTCAAACAGTTAAGAATTAAGAATATACCACTTGTGAAAGTTTTTTGGCATAGACATGGAGTAGAGGAAGCTACATGGGAACCTGAGGAATCTCTGAGAGAGAGCAGTATCCCAACTTTTTCACCGGTAAGATTTTCGGGGACGAAAATCCCTAAGGGGATGAGAAATGTAACAGCCTGATTTAGGGCCTAGTTAGAGCAGTGGTCTCGGGACCACAAATCTGAAGTTAGAAAAATTATTTTATTATTGTTATGAGGTTATAATATGATTTTAGTAGTGCATGAAAAATTTGGTGAGCCAATTTTAATGTTTTCTAGCTCGATTGCGAAAAAGGACTAAATTGTAAAAAAAGCAAAAGTTGCATTTTAGTACCCAAATGTGTTAAATAGCTCGAGAATATAATTTGGGGGTTTTAAAAGGGCAAATAGACCCCTAGAAATAGGGTGGCCGGCCATGGGAGTCATGTGTGGTCAAAATTTCAACTTTTGATGGGATTAGGTGACCAAATTTTGACTAAAGTAGAAATAAATAAGAAAAGGATGATATCACCTTTTCATCTTCTTCTTCACCACCAAAAATATCAGCCATTGTTGGGGTTTTGAGCTTCAAACACTAGCAGCAACATTAAGCCTCACAAGTAAGTGATTCCTACACCCTTTGTTGATGATTTTTGCATTTTTGAGACCCTTGAATCATGAGTTTTCAAATGAGGGTGATATCTTGCAAAATGGTGCAGAGTTTAGGATTTTTCCATGGATGTATTTGTGATGTTTATTAAGTTTTTATGGAAGAATATGAGTCCTAGTTGTGTTATAAACAACTTTTGTGAAAGGTGTTAGCATGAAAACACCTAAAGGGACTATTTTGCACAAGTTGTAAAATAGTTAATAAGTATGTGAAATAGTGATATTTTAAAGTTTCTATAAGAGTAAAAATAGTTCAGTTAGGCTCAAGATAAAAAGAAATTCGATGAAAATCAATTTTCAGGCATAAGGGTAAAATGGTCATTTTGTCAAAGTCTAGGGGCAAAATGGTCATTTTACCAAAGATGTAAATTTATGATTGCCTAATTATAATTAGTGACTAAATGAGTGCATATTGTCATTATAGATCAAGATTTACCAAATCCAAACCTAGATCGGGGGAAGGCCAAGCAAACTGACTAAACCGAATAGTCAAGTACTTTTTGTAAACTGAGGTAAGTTGTATTTAAATAATACTACACTATTAATAATTGTATCCGTATAGCCATTGAATTGATGTTGTATGAGTTGTTAAGTTATAAGTTGAGAATGCATAGTAATATTTGAAATAATAGAAGTATTCCGTTGAAACATTAGGATACGAACTGGATATTCGTACTAAGGCATTGGGTGATTTGTGTGCCAGTGTAAGACTTGTCTGGGACATGCTTCGGCCACATTCTGAGAGCCAGTGTAAGACCATGTCTGGGACATGGCATCGGCTTCTAGATAAGGGCTAGTGTAAGACATGTCTGGGACATGCATTAGCCACACTATAATAGCCAGTGTAAGACCATGTCTGGGACATGGCATCGGCACAGAGATGAGTGCCAGTGTAAGACATGTCTGGGACATGCATCAGCCTTGACAGAGATAGCCAATGTAAGACATGTCTGGGACACGCATCGACTAAGAGTTGTGCTAGTGTATGACATGTCTGGGACATGCATCAACACGTATATATGAGAGCCAGTGTAAGACCATGTCTGGGACATGGCATCGGCAATATATCCTACGTTGAAGGTTCATAGAATATCCAGTAGTATTCCAAACGTTTCAATGGTGAGAGTTATAGATCAATTTTGATAAAGAAAGAATGATCATATTGTGAGTGTTACAGGTACCTATATGGTAAGCATGAGTAACGAGCCTAATTAGAAATTGTGACTCTAGTAGATGACAATTAGTAAGTCAGATTATGTTTACTTTTGAGCTATAAGTATGATGACTAATGGTGAGATTGTTGTTGTATATTTATTTATATGCAACTTACTAAGCTTTATGCTTACCCTCTTTCCTTTCCCTCTTCTTTTAGTGTCGCCAAGCAAGCTTAAGGATTCCTTAAAGTCAGAGATATCGATCACACTATCATCCGCAACATTCGGTATAGTTTCATTTATATTTTGAAGGTGGCATGAATAGGGCTAGACTAGGATGTTTCATCATGAGAATTGTGTATGTATTTTGGCTTAAGTCAAAAGCCCTTTATTTTGTATCAAGCCCATAATAATGGCTATTATTCATTTTGATGAATGCGTATGATGTTCTTTCTATGGATGAATTAGTGTCCATTGTGAAGAGATTTGTTTATTGAAATGATCTTGTGTAGGTTGCACAAAATGGGTGACAAAAGGGCTTGGGAAATAACCTAGTTTGTCCACATGAGTAAGACACATGGGCATGTGTCTAGTCCGTGTGTGACACACGGTTAACACCCATGGGCATGTGTTATGGCCGTGCGTCCCCTGCACTTAAAATTTTAAATTCATTTTTGCACACAGGCAGGCCACACGAGCGTGTGTCCATGCCATGCCATAAAGTCAATATGCATGCTAGTAGTACACGAGCAAGAGACATGGCCATGTGTCTCGGCTGTGTCAAGGACACGGTTATAAGGCACGAGTGTGTGCTTGGATCGTGTGGTTTTGGCAGAATACCCAGGTTTTCAGGCACGGGTTCGGGACATAGGCATTTCCTAGCACACGGGCGTGTGGAATCCTGGTGCATGAGATTTTCTAAGTTTTTGATGAGTTCTCAGTTGGGCTCCGAACCACCCCGGATGTATATTTTGGGTCTCATAAGCCCATGTTTGGGACAACTTGCATGTGAAAAGAAGAGTTTTTAAATTGTTTAAGATTTCATGACCCAGTTTTATATAGTTGATTGAGTTTTAGTCAAGTAATACCTCGAACCCTATTCCGGCATCAGATACAGGCGAGGGGTGTTACACATAAAATTAATGATAGTCACAAGTTAGTGATCGAATTTATAACTTAACTAAAATCACCACATGTTAAAATAACTTTCATGAATATAGCATATAAGCATTCATACGTTTCATGAACATGGCTATACACACTTTAATTATCAACAACTTATACCTTTCCATACTTTTCATGACATTGCCAATTGGAACACTTACCATTCCATCCCTTTTGTATGCCCGTTGAACCACTTAGAATAATATTGGATATGCGAGAATCTCACACATTGTGTGCTAACATGTGGTCGAAACCAGTTCTTTCCTTTTCCTTGACATAGATGCTCTCTCGTGAGCCATAAATGGGCTTGCTCACTCAAGCTGTCGGTCGGAATGTAGCGACATGGTGCTACTCACACAAGCTATCAAGTATCCACAACACATGCCGGAACTCAGCCACTGGTAGGATGTTCAGGACCAACACACGAAACATGGTAACTCTAATGACATGTCATTTGTATCCTATATATTCCTATGGTTCAAACGGGGCTCGACAGTCGTCGTACATCGTTGAATTTTTCATTATTTCTT
The DNA here is from genome assembly GCA_025698475.1 of Gossypium anomalum. Lineage (NCBI taxonomy): Eukaryota > Viridiplantae > Streptophyta > Magnoliopsida > Malvales > Malvaceae > Gossypium > Gossypium anomalum. The sequence goes on along the minus strand of CM046963.1, from coordinate 31,214,084 downwards.
TACTCGATAAATTTAATCAACATTAAATTTAATCAACATTGAACATAGTACAATTCATACGAACTTACGTAGCAAAATCACATAATTGTCAAAGTATAGAGGCATTTTGCTAATTTTTTATTCTCCTCAATTTTCCACTCGATCTTGTTCTAAATTAATAATTTCATTCAATATATTAATTTTGACAGTAAAACAATGTATTTTATGCAATTTAGTCATTTTTAAATTTTTACAAAATTTCCCTAAAGTTTTAGTTTTATTCAATTTAGTCCCTAAGCATAAAACATGTAATTTAACCATTTTTTTTCCAAAATTCAAGCTTAGCTGAATGTTCATGGCATCAAATACAGCCGAACTTTGTAATAATTTCACAACAAATCCTTGTATTTCTACTATTTTGACAATTTAGTCCCTAATCGACAAATAAATCAAAAATTACTTAACAAAATAATTTTAAATAACAACTAATATTTAAAATTTATCATTTAACATAAAAAAATCACTAAATTCATCAACGACAACATTCAAAATCTTTAACAGTTTCAAAATCGAAGGTACGGGCTAGTTGGACCTAGTTGCAATGATCTCAAAAACATAAAAATTATTAATAATGGGGCTAAATCGGACTTGCATCACCATCCAAATCATGGTCGAAGCTTGAAGGTATAACCATGATTTCTTTCTCATTTAAATTCATGAAGAAGACATGAAAATGATGATATAACATTTTGGTTTTTATTTCATTTAATTTAATTATCAAATTACCATTTTCCATTTAATAATCATCAAATTTTCATGCTTTTTGTAACACCCCAAACCTGGCCCAGACGTTATGGCCAAATCTGGCGTGTCACATTGAAGTGTTTTTTGAAAACCTTGTTTTCGTTGAAAACCCTTCTTTAAAAAAAAAACCTTGAGTAAAATCCCAGCTTGTATTTGTTCCTTTCAAAGCGAGGTGTATTTAAAAAAAAAATTCCTTCTTGTATGATAATAATTACTTTGTAAAATTCCTTTTCAATTGTGGAAGCTTTATTTAAAACAGATGGTCTATGAAAATTTGTCATTTAAAGATTGAGTTGCAGAAACATAGTATTTGAAAACTATTATGGTTTGGGAAAACCTTGTTCTACTTCTAATAAATATAAAACATAAAAATAATAATAAACATAATTTGAAATAATAACCAGAGGAAAGGCCTTATTACAACCCAAATGAAAAAAATTAAAAGATTGAAAATTAAATAAAAGACTAAGTCTAAACTTTTTGCTAGTTGGCCACCTTCGAGTCCCTCCATCCAACCGTCGAACCACTTACTGAGGATCACCTAAGAAAAATAAAAGAGGGGGTGAGTTTTCGAAAACTCAGTGTGTACAACCCTCGGCAAATAGAAAAGCATGCAATAGTAAGTCTTTTTGGGCCTGAGCCCAATTCAATATCAGAACAGATGTAAGGCAATCAAATATGCACGGATCCCACCTATCCAATCGCTACACACCATCTCCATCCCCCGATACACACCATGTGGGGATATAAATATTGACCCACCCATCTGATACACTCCAATGGTAGCCCGGTTGCGGTACTACCTAACGTTGCAAAGAAAGTCGCTAATCATATATTGGGCTTAAAAGCCATCGGTGGATCCACGGTCGTCAAGCAACCATGCGATCCTCATATACTTCCTCCGTTCCATAATTCCCAACCCATATGCAACCTAAACAGAATATCATATGAATGCAGCAGGTATAGATGTAACATCCATAAACCTTACATTCAACACATAGGGGAATTTTAGTCATTTTTGCCCTTAGGGGCTTTTTGGTAATTTCTCTTTATTATGGGTTATTGCTTACCTTGGCCCATTAACAAGTCCTCGTTGGCTAAAGTGAACAGATACTATGCACTAGGTAGGAATCGAGAGAAGAGGAGGTGGGTCAATAAGACTGCTTAAGTACCAAGCTCTCCCTAGATCCAATTCTAAACATGCATATACCCATTGCCACACCTTAACCTTATGGCTTGTCCACGGTCACAATTAATTAATTATTTAAGTTTTATGTCTGTTTAAGCAGTTATCAGAAACTAGGCCCAAAACCCCTTACAAAGCCCAAACGAGTCTACATACATGCATATGGCCCATTGGGCCCAATCTCATTCATATGGCCCATTAGGCCCAAATCACATTCGTATGGCCCATTAGGCCCAAATCACATGCATATGGCCCATTAGGCCTAAATCACATTCATATGGCCCGTCAGGCCCAATCACATTCATAGTCATGCAATCATATGGTTTTTCATCACTTAGTAACAAATTGCCAATTTTGCCTATTATGGGCCCTACAGCCCATTGGGCCCATTTAGCCCATTCTGGCCCGGTTGGCCAATACACGGCCCAAGTCCACAGAATCGCACATGAGGCCTCCAATAACCTATCAGTTTCCCCTTAGGATTGTTCGCGCACTCGCAAGTCTATTGTAGCCAAACTTGCTGGCTTTTCGGCATTTCAATTTTTTGGCATTTCGGCATTTGCTGATCCACTGTGTGTGTGCAGTGTATGTACACACTTGGTCCTAAAACGTGCTATGATCTTCATAGCCACTTATCTACAAACGATGTCACTCAACGATTAATTACACACTTATCAAATACGATCACCAAAAACCAAAAATCTCACCTTTGCCTTACCTTGAACGACAAGCCTTGACAGCCCTTCCTTGATCACTAATCACGAGTATTTCTTAAATCTGCATCAATCTTAATCATTAAAACTAAACATCAATCTTAATCATTAAAACTAAACAACAAGTGACTCACAATCATCTTAAGTCACTCTCAAATCCTCCATGGTAATTCGACCAACCTTAACCAATAAAAGAGGAATACTTACACAAAACCTCAAAATGCCTAGGAGAAATTCGGCAGAGATATGGAATCTGGAATTCGATACTAATCCCACAAGCATCAGCCAAAGTAGAGGGAGTAGCGGCGGCACAGAGGGTCTTTATCCAAAGAGGTATTCGGCTTTTGCTATTTGTATGGTGAAAAGGTTATTCGGTACAAATAAGAAGAAGAGAAGAAGAAATTGGCTAAAACCAAAGATGAATCAAAAGAGAATTTGAGAAGAGAAAGAATGGAAAATTGGCAGGCAAAGAACAAGGAATTCGGCATCTGAGCACTTAGAGAGCAAAGTGTTTCGGCAACACAAAAAAATGAGAAATTCGGCTAAAGGAAGAGAAGCAATTTTGGCATTACCTAGAATCCCCAAAATCAGCACCTATATATACTATAGTCGAATTTACCTATCCCCAAATTCCCTATTCGGCTCCACTTCTCTACACTCCTCATCTCCTAACTTTTCTCTCTGATAACTCCTTAATCCCTTCTTTAAATTTCTCTTCTGATCACTCTCTTCAGAGTTCACATCCAACGCCACTACTGGCCATTTATTAAGAAAAAATAAATCCTTCTTTTAAGTAAGGAAGAACCCAAAACCTCCTTGCCATGCATGTGATGCCACCTCTAAGCCCACATGTGACGCTACTCGCCACTCCAACACAAGGCTCCTTGTGTCCAATTCCTCCTTCATTTATTTAAAAACCAAACTACTTGCCATCAAGGTTCTTTTAATTATTAAAATATAATTTCCTTCACCCTAAAGTTCAAACTCAAAACTTAACCAGGCCTATTATCACATAAATAACACTCAACTAGGATTATTAAGCACACCTTTTATCAAAACCGAAAAAGAAAGAAAGTTTAAGATTTTTAGGGCGTTACACTTTTAGTTGCCCATCCACTACATACTTAAATGGTCTAATTACCATTTAAATCCCTTTTCATTTATTCAATTAACCATTTAATCACTCAAATCAAATAGCGATCAAATTTTACATCTTTTACGATTTAGTCCTTTTTAATTAATTAACTATCAAAATGTTAAAAATTTCAACGAGACTTTAATACCACCTTAATGACACTCCATAAAGATTTATAAAAATATTTATGGCTCAGTTTATAAAAACAAGGTCCCGATACATCATTTTCTAAATCCACTTGACCTTAAGGTCTTACCACTTGAACTTAATAAATCATTTAAATAACATAAATTATCAAATCAAAAACCTTTTCAAAGTGACATTTCACATGTAAATATTATAATAATATTTATGAACTTGCTTGTCGGATTCGATGGCCCCAGAACCACTATTTTCGACACCACTGAAAAATGGGTTGTTACAGATATGCAACTGATGAATAGGGGTTTTCTTACAAAAAAAATTAGATGATGGTTTAAAATGTTGAAGCGTTATGGGATAAGGTTTTCAAGGGTAAATATTTTGCAAATACTTTAGCCATGGAGGCTAGAAAAGGTGCGTAACGCCCCAAATTTTGGGCCTAGAAGTATTAGGGCTTGAGCGTGGAAACAGTTAGGAGGCTGTACATAAATGTTTAATTGCGCAAGGAAGTGACACAATTGAGTGTCTGCTTCAGTGGTTAAGTGTTCTGGGAAGTGTCTGAGAAGTCTTGGGTTCAAGCCTTAGCTTATGCAAAAGTTTTGTTTTTTAAGGAATAAACCCTTGCTTTTAGTTAGTAGGTTTTTAAATAAATGTGAGCTTTCATGACATAAAAAGGCCTACTATTCTAAGGGATAAGGGCATGTAAAGTGTTCCAAGAGTTCTGAGGTTCAAGTCCTACTTGACGCAATGAAGTGTTTATTTTGCTGCTAATGCTGTGGAGGTGTTGTGGTTTGACCTAAACACTAAGGTGGTAGAGTGGATTTCAAACGAGTAGTTGATGGAGGAGTGATCAGTTGAGGGATTTGAGGAGAGATTTGAGGACAGATTTTAGGAGAGATTAGGGGAGGAAAAAGTGGGATTTGAATATGGGAGAGTTGTATCGAAATGGGTACTCTGACCACTCAGATTTCGGCTATGAAGTAGTAGGATTTTTCTCTTCTCATTATCGGTTCTGACTTGAACGTTTTGGCTCTTTTTCCTTCCTTTGGTGCTTAAGTTTTCTTCTTTTCATTTTTGATTGAGGCCAAATATTTTTGTTGGTAGCTCGGGTATTGGTCATTTCAGGTCTATTTCAGTTTTGCTTATTTTTGTAGTGCCCTTTTTGACCGATTTCTTTTCTCCCTTACTTACTTAACAACCGTTCTCCCTTGTGCTCTCTCTTTATTCTTAATCGGATTCTCCACTCTCCTCTATCAAATTCTTCAGCTTTTAACCCCTTATTCTTGATCGAATACTGCTATTTTTCTCCACTGTGCGAATTTGGTATTGCTCTCTGTCGACTTGGGTGGTAACTACACTATTCAGTTACTTTCTCTCTTTTCTCTTTCAGTTGTACTAATAGTTTTCTTATAATATGTTCTTTTGCTACTGTTATTGTTAGGGGTGTGTTGTGCTAAGCCTTTGCCTCTATCATTCTGTGTACTTTCGACTCTTATATGGGTATAGGCCGATTATCCTTTTCTTCTAATCTAGACTCTGTGGGTTCAATAAGTGTTTATTCATCTAGTACATTTGTTCATTTTGTTATTGGTTGATAAGGCTCGATTGGGATGCAGGTAGGCTTTAAGGATTCTAAGCAATCTCTTGCAACAGTTCAGTGTGATCGATCAAGGTGTGCAATAGGTAATCTTTCGAACAAGTGTTGGTGAGGGTTTTTTTTAATTCGCTTGATAAAGGGTTAGCCAAAGTTTCTAATTGTGATAGGTTGGAGTGCTCGTGGGTTAGTCGCACACTTTTGCAATCAGGTGTGTAAACGCTGTTCAAATCGTAAATCGACAAAAGCTGAAAAATGTGATTGTTGATGCCACATAGGCGTACGCTCGTTCGTGTGGTAATTCGAATGTATAAATGAGAGTGTATGATCATTGAGGCCACCATGAACAATTTCATGGGCTTAGGCCAATTTGGGCCATGTTAGGCCGAAATAGGCCGTGTGGGCCCCACAAGACTATGGGCCCCACACGGGTAAACGACATAGATGTGTGGAGAATATTGGGCCAAGATGGGTAGCCCACACAGCCAAGGCCATTTTTGGGCTTTATGGACCACGCGGACGTGTAGGCCCACATGGGCCCGCAATATGGGTTGTGGGCCCATTTTCACTGTTTGACAGTTAAGGTTGCACGGGTCGCCTGAGATGACTGTGAACCTACTATTGGGTCAGTAAGTGTACCTAGACCCCTTTTGTGGTAAAGTGACTATTTTACCCTTATGTGGTAAAATGACTATTTTACACTTATGTGGTAAAATGACTGTTTTGCCCTTATATGGTAAAATGATTGTTTTGCCCTTATATCGTAAGATGACTGCTTTGCCCCTATGTGATGTATTTTTATATTTTAGCATGAAATTTGTAACTGTATTGAATACATGTATAATATTATGATATGACATGACACGTCGCATGATGTATTGCATGGGGATAGGTTTATATTTGATTAGAGAAAGTGTACTGTACTGGCAGCTCTGCTGCAAATCACTGATGGCTCTAAGCCTATTATACTGGCAGCTCTACTACAAATATTGTTTAGTGTCGTAACTGGTGCTATATTTTTGGTGTGTTGGGATGGGTAGGTTGATTTTATCCCTACATGGTGTGTAGGGCTGGACGGAGATAGAGTGTCGAGGCTGGATGGGTAGGACTTGCATACTGTTTACTGTTTCTACACTGTTTACTGTTACTGCAAAGGGCTAGGGCTCGAACACGTGACTGTTTTTGTATTGAGATGGGCTAAAGCCCAAACTAATATTGTCACTGCTACTCAATAGGGCTTAGGCCCAGATTGTGCTTGTTTTCTGACTGTTTGCTTATGGGATTACACACTGAGTTTTCGTAAACTCACCCTTCTGCTTATCTTTGCAGTTAGCCCTTAGGCAGATTGGTGCTGCACGGGACTCGAAGGTGGCCACACAACCGCATTTACTATCATATTTGCTTTATATTTTTAAGTAATTTTATTCTGGGTATTTTGACTATAATAAGGCCTCTTTAAGTTTTTATTTTAAATTGGGGATTATTTATTTACTTTAGTTATAACTGCTAGTGATAGGAAAACTCGAGTTTTCAAAAGAAACAATATTTTTACAAAGTAAACGCAAGTACGCAACTGTTTTAAAAAGCTTCCACTATAAAATGATATTTTAGAAATGAATAACGATTTTAAAGTAAATACTTTTGGATAGTGACACAGGTTTTGAAATAAATGACACATTTCAAGAATCTCCATTAGAAACACATAAAGAGATTAATTATAGAATGGGTTTTTCAACGATATGTTGCTTTACGAAAAACACTTCAATGTGACATCGTCAAATTCGTCCATAACATCTAGGCTAGGTTTGGGGTGTTACAAGGTGCGAGAGCTTCCTAGATATGGTCGAGTGTATTAGAAGGGAGAATGTTAATTGAGAATGAAATGAGATGGCATGTTATAAGAGGGAATAAGGTGAATATATGGAAGGATAAGCAGGTCCCTAATCATAAGGCTTTGAGACTAGAAATAAATGAGAGTCAAGTACAAAAATTACCAAAGAAGGTATCTTAATTGATTGATAGGAGAAATGGTGTCTGGTACTTAAGTGAGATTCAAGAGATGATTTCTAGTGATGAGATTGAGATAAATAAAATAATTTTTGTTTGTAAGAGTAGGGGGCAAGGTAGAATTATCGGGCCTAGAGTTTCAGATGGATCATACACAATTAAATCTGGCTACTTTGTGCTTAAAAAGAAAGTGGAGAGGGTAAGATTGAGTGTTGGATCTTCTTATATTGTTTAAGATGTCATTTCGAAGTAAATAAGGAATGTGCAAGTTCAACTAAAGGAAAAAAAAAATTTTGTGGAAGGTGGTTAAAAATGCATTAGCTACTATAGTGAATTTGGTAAAAGGAAGGATTAGGATTGAATCAAAGCACCCAGTTTGTGGAAAGTATGATGAGATTATTGAACATATGATTCTTATGTGTAACTAAACTCAGTGTGTCTGGTTTGGCTTAAATGCTGATATTAAGATTCATAAAAAAGAGATCACTATGTTTTGTTGCTTTTGATTGTAGGTGATTCTTGATTGAAGAGGGATGGAAAGAATAAGATGTTAAGTATAATTTCTCATACCTATTGCGTAGTATGGAAAGAGCATTGCAGAGTGACATTTAATAGTAAAAGTCCACAACTAGAGAAGGTAGTTACTGTAACTCAGAGGGCAATCTTAGAATACGAGCGAATGGTGGAAATACAAAGTAAAAAGTGTAACACCCCTCATCTGACCCGATGTACTGTAAGAATGGGAGGTGATATTGGAGCACTTTCAAACTTAAGTTTAATTTTTTTAATTTTTAAAATACAATTTTGGGAACAAGTTAAAATTTCTTGAAATAAAAATGAAAAAGTTTAAAAATTTTAATCACATTTATAAATCATTTCAAGTCTTTGTAAACATCTATGGATATTACCAACTCATAAAACGAGTGCTTGACACTTATCGACCGAAAATGAAGATATCAGGTTAAGGAAATTAGGAGTTTTAATATAAATTAAAACTCTAAGAAATTAAAATAAAATATTAAAAATAATATAAAAACATTTTAAAGGCTTTAAAATCATTTAAAAACCATTTAAAAATCATAAAATAAGGTCACATAACCGTGTGACCAGGTCGTGTGACAAGTTGAAGCTATGTCATTTCAAATCACATGGCCATGTATCTAAACCGCGTCATAGACTGAAGTTGTGTAAAACAGAGTCACAAAGCTATGTAACAAACAGAGGCCTTATGGACCTAAATGTAAAATCTTAAAACCATTCACGCGGCTTGGCGCCGTGTGGGAGGCTGTGGTCGTGTTTAACTAAAATCACCCTGAGTATATAGAGATCTCGGCCATGTCACTTGCCCATGTATGACACATGGCCATGTGGTCAAACGGTGTGGCACAAAATGTCATTTGAAGAACTATTTGTAACAGCCCGATTTAGACCCTATTCAGAATAGTGGTTTTGGGACCACAAATTCGAGTTATAAAAATATTTTAATATTACTTTTGTGTTTTTAAGGTGTGAATTTATGTGTGTGAAAATTTCTTTGAAAATTTTACTGTTTGGATGTCCGATTTAGTAAAAGGGGTTAATCGCGTAAAATGAAAAAGTTGATAGTTAAATGTGAGAGTGCTTAATTAAATTTGTCTTTATAATATGATGCATTTATATTGCAATTAGACCATAGTTAAAAAGGATGGATAGTTTTGGTATTAATTATCATGGTTTTATATTAATTTTAAAAGGGTAATTTTGTAATATGTTAATAATGTTATAATAATAAAACATAAAACAAAGTTGCATACATTCATCTTTATTTCAATAGCCAAAAAATACCAAAAGAAAAGAAAAAAGAAAAAGAAAGCCATATTCAGCCATTAGCAAGCTTGATTCAAGGTGAGTTTTAGCTTGGTTTTTTGATAATTTTTACGTTTTTTGAGATCGTTGCTATGTTATCTATCAAGCCCATGTCTGAATTTTTGAATTTGATGATGATTTTGTATTTTGCCATTGTTGAAAGCTTGTGATGTTTGTTGTTTGATGCTGGAAAATAAAACATATGTGATAGATTAACATGTTTTGTATTTGAATTTTTATGAATGTGAGTAATTAAGGCTAATTTGTAAAAATAATAAATTGAGGGACTAAAATGTGAAATAAATGAAATGTGTGGACTTGTATAAGGAAGATGAATATTTAGCCTAAGCATGGTATATTGAAATTTTTCATATTTTGTGTTTTGTGTGTAACTGCTGGAATGTCGGTGCCCCCAAGGCACAGCGGAAAAATAAAATTCTGGCAATCCAAACCATGGATCCATGTGCGAGGAACGAATTAGGAAAAATTATATTATGATAATGGTTTTGAAATTACCAAAACTTCAATCATAGTAGACAGCGATGCCTTGGCAACGAGAATCCAGAACCATTATCGAACCAAGTCGCAACTTTTTCATATGCTGACCTCTACGTAATCCACCCAATTGACAATGAACGGAAGAAGTCCCCAAAACTATTTTAGAGATTTTCTTTACTTTTCGGTTGCTAGACCACTCAAGCTAGGTTTAGGGTTTTATTTATATATAACTCCCCTTTTTAATTGGTATATTTATAAACGAATCTTAATTCACAAAATTTTAAAATAAATAAATATAATAATGCTTTAACCGAAAATTATAATTACATTAATTATAACAAAGATTTCAGTAAACTATATTTATTTAAATTTATATACAAACCAAATTCATATATTAATAGAATTATGTTCTCATTATGTGTACAACATCCTTGTACATATAATATGTTCGATATTTGATTCTTCAATTAAATTAATTCTATACTTAATTTAATTCATGTGACAACCAAACACAATACCAACTATGTTTTATTCTGATCATCTCAACCATATGGTTTGACCTTGTAGGCTCTTGTAATGTTAGCAGTAATACTAGAACGATTCTAATGTTACATACAATGAGTGGCATCTAGCAATGCATCATTGCTACCTAAGTTACAAGAAGTCATGATTCGACATAACCTTTTGTGATTTACCTTTCATGCATTAATCCTTAAGTCTTTTATCTCTGGAATGAACACAAGTTATGGAATAGTCACACTTGTATAGCCCATCTTATGTTTCTTGATATCTTGAGTAGACTATGATATACAAATAAGTATGACATTTCATATCAACTTATTTGAGCATGGTCATGCATTTCTAGTCTCACTCAATCAAGTGGCCTAAGATATTACTCCCATTATGTAGGAGGGACTTATTCTGTATTGATCAACCATATCCCTCTACGTAGATTGTGGTATATCCAACATCAGCCTTTATAGAACAACCAGTTACGGTGTACATTTGACTGTAACAAAATATACAACTCACGATGTTGGGATAATAATGATCTCAAGTCTAAGGATCATATACATATTAGTCACTATAAGTAATGTTGTGACAATTACATAATAATCCAAGAAACATACTTATAGCGGGTCAGTCCAATATGTTGTTCTCTAACACACATATTCATGCATTGATTTGGACATTCCATATCAATGACAACTCTTTATCATCAATCAACTACATATTAGTCTTAATGCTTTATTGTTGTCCTAGTCAACAATAATACTTGACTAAGGATCTTTTAAGAACAATCGTATTATTCTCAGGACATTATTATAAAACAGTTTATTTATACACACAGAAAAGAAACTGAAATAATAATGGAAATGCCTTATATTAATAAACATGGTAAATCAAGTATGTTATTACAACCATCTCATGATTAATCTTTGGGCATACTCTTACAATCTCCCACTTGCACTAAGACCAATCATTCATATATCTAATACCAAGCGACTTAGTGTGATGATCATGTTTCTGCTGTATCAGAGGCTTGGTCAGCGGATCAGCAATGTTATCATTTGTAGATACTCTGCATATCTCTACATCCTCTTGATCGATAATCTCTCAAATAAGATGGTAGCGCCTAAGTATATGTTTGGATCGGTGGTGAGATCTGGGTTCTTTAGCTTGTGAAATGGCTCTACTGTTATCACATCGGAGCTCTATAGCATCTGATATGCTAGGCACAACCCCTAGTTCAGTAATGAACTTTTTTATCCAAACCGCTTCTTTTGCTGCCTCACTGGCTGCAATATACTCGGCTTCTATTGTAAAATAGGCTACTGTACTTTGCTTTGAACTCTTCCAACTCACAGCGTAACCATTAAGGTAAAACACAAAACCTGATTGTGATCGAGAATCGTCCTTGTCAGTTTGGAAGCTAGCATCAGTGTAACCTTTTACACTTAACTCTTCCTCACCTCTATATATTAGGAACATATCCTTTGTTCTTCTTAAGCACTTAAAGATATTCTTGACTGTGGTCCAGTGACCTTCACCGGGATCTACTTGGTACCTTCTCATCATACTTAAGGGATAGGAAACATCTGGACGAGTACATAACATGGCATACATGATAGATTCAATAGCGAAAGCATATGGAATTTTACTCATGCGTTCTCTCTCTTATGGAGTTGAAGGACACATTTCCTTCGAGAGTGAAATACCATGTCTCATAGGTAGGAATCCTCTCTTAGATTACTTTATCTATGTATGTACTTTGGCTTAGACCTAGTAGTCGTCTTGGTCTATCTCTATAAATCTTGACTCCTAAGATGTAAGTTGCTTTGCCCAAGTCCTTCATAGAAAAACAACTTCCTAACCAAGTCTTAATAAATAGCAAGGTAGGTATGTCATTTCCCATGATAAGTATGTCATCCACATACAGTACCATGAATGTGATAGTGCTCCGACTAACTTTCTTGTAAACACATGGCTCATCTTCATTTTTGATAAAACCAAACTTTTTGATTGCATCGTTAAAACGAAGATTCCAACTTCGAGATGCTTGCTTTAATCCATAAATGGATCTTTGTAGCTTACATATCTTTTTAGCATCCTTTGGATTGACAAAACCTTCAGGTTATGTCATGTACACATCCTCTTCAAGTTTCCAATTAAGGAAATCTGTTTTGACGTCCATCTGCCAGATTTCATAATAATGAAATGCAACTATGGCAAGCAAGATCCTGATGGATTTAAACATAGCTATAGGAGAAAAGGTTTCATCATAGTCAACACCATAAATTTGGCAAAAACCTTTAGCGACTAATCACCCCTTGTATGTTTATACATTACCATCCATGTCGATTTTCTTTTTGAAAACCCACTTGCACGCTATAGGTTTAACCCCTTCGGGTGTGTAATGCCCCAAAAAAAATGAGCCTAGAAATATTGTGTTTGGAGTCCGAGTTCGGGTAGAATATGGCCCAAATAAATGGGATGATTTAATTTTTATTATTATTTAGTTTGTTTAGTTAGTAATTAAATAAATTACAAAGGGTTTATAGTGTGGGAAAAGTCCTGGGCTCGACCCAGGGCTCTGGCAAAAATTTGAGCATTTTTTTTATTCTTAAAGGGATCTGGACAGTAGGCTTTATAAGTGATTTGGCCTGAGTTTTAGCACAAAGAAGCACCTGGCCCAGTGGCTAAGCACGCTAGGAGGGCGTGGGAGGTGCCTGGGTTCAAGGCACGGCGCGCGCAAATGGCTTTTTTTTAGTACTTAGGTTATGGTTAAAATAGAGGTTAAGAGGAGTTACAAGCATAATCCAGCATAAGAAGTGCCCATGGCGCAGTGGCAGCAGCGTGCTGGGCACGCGAAGAGGGCACAAGTTTGCTTCCCAGTGGCCAACAGCATGGGGGTGTGCCTGGAGCACCCAAGTTCGAGCTGCTGTGTGCACGGAAGGTTTGGGTTTTTGATGCATGCGTGGGGAAGGAGTTGGGGTCTGATTAGGACTCTCTTGGCAGTGTACTGAAGCGGTGCAAGGAGTGGATAAGGATGCTACTAATCAGTGGAAGGAGTTTGAGTGAAATTCAAACTTTGCTACGGGCTAAATTCAAGGGATTTGAATTAGAGGGAGTGGTGTACCGAAAGTAGGACTTTGGAGTTGCATATTCGGCTGGGAGAGTTTGGTGTAGTAAATTAGCATTTTTAGTTTGTAGGGGGGTACCGATTGTTCAGTTGCCGAATAGGTGTAGGTTCTTTAGGGGCTGAATTCTATTGGTTGCCTTCATTCTTTTATTTTGTCGTTTTACCTAAAACCAAATTCTTTCTTCTTCTTTTCTCTCCTTCTTTTTCTCATCTCTTCCTTCCTTGATTTCCTTCAAAGCTGAATCTCTACTGTTATCTCCTCTCTTCTATTTTCTTTTCTCTTCCTCTCCTCTTCATCCATATCTCACACATCTTGTTAGCCGAATTTTTTTGTGGTCGAATCTTCTATTTTTTCGTTAAAAGCTGAAACTCGAATTTCCTTGGAAGCCGGCTGTTCCTCTTGGCCGAATCTTATACCCTCTTTATTCCAATCTTTCAAGAGTCGAAAACCCTCAACTCTCTCATCCATTACTAATTATTTCCTCTTCTTCATAAAACTTCTTTTCATCTCTTTTATATTAAAGCCGAACCTTAACCTCTCATCTGCCGATAATCTCTTCTATTTTGGAAACCCATTCTTCTATTATCTTCTTAAACTAAATTAAACATACCTCAGAATAGGTTCTAGAAGCCTAATCATTAGATCTGTTCTCTACTCGTATTTTTGGGATTTGATCTACATCATATCGGGAATAGGAAGGTACTTGGGAATGTTTCTGGCAAGTGAATCTTCGGTAAGTGCTCAGATCTCATCTCTCTGTTCTTTATTTTAGGAATTAAGAAAAGCCGAAAATCCCTATTCACATAGTGTGGCTATCGACTAAGACTAAAGGGTTATTGGTTTTGTTTATTGTTCTGTTATGAGTAAGGTGGGCTAAAGGCTGTCAATCAAGGAGCAGTTGGAGGTTAAAATCTTTGGAAAGACTAGATCTAGTAGTTGAGGATTGACGAAGGTAAGTGGTTAAGGATGCCTACTGTGGCCGAATGTGGTAAGTGGTTGTTTCGTAAGGTTATCATCGATTTTTGAATGAATAGAATAGTGATCAGTTTTAGAATACCGTGAAAGATTTCGTTGGTAGTTGTCGCAAACAGGTGTGTAAACGACACCCACTAGTAGACTAGATCGGCAAAAGCCAAAATACCGAAAAGCTGGCATTTTGAGAACTTGCGAGCGCACGAGTGCTCGTGGGATTGTTTGTATTGATAATTATGGTAACTTCAACGGTATGATTGCAAAGTGCGTAATTTCATGCACCTCGGTGAATTTGGGCTTCGGTAGGCCGAAATTGGGTAATGGGCTAACGGGCCCATTTCGGTAAAAATGTCTGGTAAATATTCTGAAGACACGTTAATAACTATAATGAGCATGAAACCCTAAAAAGACTGATAAAATTACTGAAATACCTCTGTAAGGTAGAATTACCGTAATACCCCTAAAAGGGTAAGTTACGACTACGCCCTCGAGGGTAAATAACTGTTCTTATGCTATAATCTGATTGCCTTTTTGAAGCATGCCTTGTTAATTATATATATTCTATATACAAGTCATACTGCATGGGGTTGGGTTTTTTTATGGAGGAAGAACCCGTTCTGGTGGCTGTGCCACATATTCTGATATAAGCAGCTTTGCTGCGGATTATAATTAGTGCCGCAACCGGTGCTAACACTGTAAGTGTAGGGATGGTGTGGGTGATTTATTCCCCACAGGAAGTGTAGGGATGGACGGAGGCAAGTGCAGGGTTGGATGGGGTTATCTTGCGTTAATCATATGAGACTGTTTTGAAATGGGCCCAACTATGTTGATATGGGCAAGGCCCAATATATCTCGACTTGTAATAGGGCTACGGCCCAGATTAATATTGATATGGGCTAAGGCCCAGTTAATTTTATTTCTGGATAAGGCTTAGGCCCAGTAAAGCTTGAACCGATATAGGCTCTAGTTACACACTGAGTTTTCCAAACTCACCCCCTTTTTCCCATTCTTCCAGGTGAGCTTTAGATCGGTGGACTTGGAGTTGGAGGGATTCAAAGTGGCCATGTGGACTTTTTAAAATAAGTATTTATACCTTCATTTTTATTTAGATTATTTCCTTTATGTTTTCGGGTTTTTAATTTGTAATAAGGCCACTCCTAAGTTTCATTAAATTTCTTTATTAATACTCATTTGAAATTGATAGAATTAGGCTGCGCGGGTTTTTGTAAAACTAAACAACGTTTTTAAATGAAACACTAGCAACAAATGGATAACAAAATGTCAAACATGATCTAGTAAATAGGATGCTCACAAATTAATCGGAAGTTTTCTAATCAACTTAAATAACGTTTTCGCAAACCACACCTTAATCGCAGTAACTAAGGAACGTGACTAAACTTTTGTTGATGTCACCCACCAGATTTGGCTGTAACGTCTAGGTCGGGTTTGGGTGTTACATTTAGTGGTATCAGAGCCCGGTTGCAACAACTTGGCTGTGGATCTGGTCTGAAAAGCTTTTCAAAAAATTTTGCTAAACTTAGGCCCTAGAAGGGTATTTTGGAAACGATTTTGGAAAGTTCTTTTCAAAGATATTTTATAAGGAATACACGTAAGTATTTCTTTTACTCATGCTACACTGTATTAAGATATTACTGTAGATAGAACTGAGACCATATCATGACATTATAGCTAGGGTACTACTAAAAACCCTAGAATACTGAGACTATAGCTAGGCTAAGATTCTATGAAAATAGAAACTTTAAAATACTATCTCTGCATAAAACATATGAATAAGTACTAAATTTTTGAATCAAGATCTTGGTAGTTATTGTTATGCATGCTGATAATGTAGACTGTTGATATGGATTCTGAGGGTAAGTAGAGTCTGCCAACTTCGGGTAGCTGTAACTCGGAGCTTGGGAATGTGGCACTGGCCGAGTTAGTAAGAAAAGCAGTAGAAGAAGTATTAGAGACCAAGGTTAAGGAAATTAAGGAAAACGCTTCAAGCAGGGTGCTTGGAGTGTAAGAAGAGGAAGGATTCTAGTTCTCAGACAACTGAGCCTCGTTCTATGAAACATGTTAAGACACGACCAAACTTTCCAACCTGCAAGAACTGTAACGGGCGTCATCCGGGTGAATGCCATAGGAAGACATAAGCATGCTTTAGATGTGGGTCCAAGGAGCATCGAGCTCAGGATTGCCAACCTTATTCTATTTAAGTGCATGTTACAAGTTGTATGCATGCTTGGTAAATGTTTCTTTACTTTGGTAAAGGTTTGACTTGAGTAATACGGTTAGTTGATAGTTTGAAATTTCGAGGATGAAATATTTTTTAAAGGGGGGTAGAGTTGTAACGCCCAAAAAAAATTGGGCCTAGAAATATTAGGTTTGGAGTCCGAGTTCGGGTAGAAGACGGCCTGAATATATGGGATGATTTAATTTTTTTATTATTATTTAGTATGTTTAGTTAGTAATTAAATAAATTACGAAAGGCTAATAGTGTGGGAAAAGTCCTGGGCACGCGGAGTATGTTTAGTATGTTTTTTTAGTATTCAGGTTGCAGTTAAAATAGGGGTTAAGAGGAGTTGTGAGCATAATCCAGCACAAGGAGTGCCCGTGGCGCAGTGGCAGCAGCGTGCTGGGCACGCGGAGAGGGCGCAGGTTCGAGTCCTTATGCGGGCGAATTCTATTTTATTTTTTTTCTTTTTTTAAAACGGGCCAGAACTGAAGCAGGTAAGGGTTATAAATTATTGTGGCAGTATTATATCAAAAACAAGGTTGTGTCCCAGTGGCCAGCAGCGTGGGGGTGTGCCTGGAGGACCTAGGTTCGAGCTGCTGTGCACATGGAAGGTTTGGGTTTTTGCTGCACGCATGGGGAAGGAGTTGGGTCTAATCAGGACTCTCTTGGCAGCGTGCTGAAGCGGTGCAAGAAGTGGATAAGGATGCTGCTAATCGGTGGAAGGAGTTTGAGTGAAATTCAAACTTTGCTACGGGCTAAATTCAAGGGATTTGAATTAGAGGGAGTGGTGTACCGAAAGTAAGACTTTGGAGTTGCATATTCGGCTAGGAGAGTTTGGTGTAGTAAATTAGCATTTTTAGTTTGTAGGGGGGTACCGATTGTTTAGTTGCTGAATAGGTGTAGGTTCTTTAGGGGCTGAATTCTGTTGGTTGCCTTTATTCTTTTATTTTGCCGTTGTACCTAAAGCCGAATTCTTTCTTCTTCTTTTCTCTCCATCTTTTTCTCATCTCTTCCTTCCTTGATTTCCTTCAAAGCCGAATCTCTACTGTTATGTCCTCTATTCTATTTTCTTTTCTCTTCCTCTCCTCTTCATCCATATCTCACACATCTTGTTAGCCAAATTTCTTTATGGCTGAATCCTCTATTTTTTCCTTAAAAGCTGAAACTTGAATTTCCATGGAAGCCGATTGTTCCTCTTGACTGAATATTTTACCCTCTTTATTGCAATCTTTCAAGAGCCGAAAACCCTCAACTCTCTCATCCATTACTGATTATTTCCTCTTCTTCATAAAACTTCTTTTCATCTTTTTTATATTAATGCCGAACCTTAACCTCTCATCTGCCAATAATCTCTTCTATTTTGGAAACCCATTCTTTTATTATCTTCTTAAACCGAATTAAGCATACCTCAGAATAGGTTCTAGAAGCCTAATCATTAGATCTGTTCTGTACTCATATTTTGGGGATTTGATCTACATCAGATCGGGAATAGGAAGGTACTTGGGAATGTTTTTGGCAAGTGAATCTTTGGTAAGTGCTCAGATCTCATCTCTCTGTTTCTTATTTTGGGAATTAAGAAAAGTCAGAAACCCCTACTCACATAGGGTGGCTATCGACTAAGACTGAAGGGTTATTGTTTTTGTTTATTGTTCTGTTATGAGTAAGGTGTACTAAAGGCTATCAATCAAGGAGCAGTTGGAGGTTAAGATCTTTGGAAAGACTAGATCTAGTAGTTGAGGATTGACGAAGGTAAGTGGTTAAGGATGCCTATTATGGCCGAATGTGGTAAGTGGTTGTTTCGTAAGGTTATCATTGATTTGTAAACTAATAGCATAGTGATCGATTGTAGGATACCGTGGAAGATTTCGTTGGCATTTGTCGCAAACAGGTGTGTAAACGACACCTACTAGTAGACTAGATCGGCAAAAGCTGCAAAACCTGCATTTCGAGAACTTGCGAGCGTGCGAGCGCTCGTAGGATTGTTTGTATTGATAATTTTGGTAACTTCAACGGTAAGATTGCAAAGTACACAATTTCGTGCACCTCGGTGAATTTGGGCTTCGATGGGCCGAAATTGGGTAATGGGCTAACGGGCCCATTTCGATAAAAATGTCGGGTAATTATTCTAAAGACACGTTAATAACTGTAATGAGCATGAAACCCTAAAAAGACTGATAAAATTATTGAAATACCTTTGTAAGGTAGAATTACCGTAATACCCCTAAAGGGGTAAGTTACGATTATGCCCTCGAGGGTAAATAACTGTTCTTACGCTATAATCTGACTGCCTTTTTGAAGCATGCCTTGTTAATTATATATATTCTGCATACATGTCATACTGCATGGGGTTGGGTTTTGTTATGGAGGAAGAACCCATTCGGTGGTCAAACCACATATTCTGATATAAGCAGCTTTGCTACGGATTATAGTTAGTGCCGTAACCGGTGCTAACACTGTAAGTGTAGGGATGGCGTGGGTGATTTATTCCCCACAGGAAGTGTAGGGATGGACGGAGGCAAGCGCAGGGTTGGATAGGGTTATCTTGCGTTAATCATATGAGACTGTTTTGAAATGAGCCCAACTGTGTTGATATGGGCAAGGCCCAATATATCTCGACTTGTAATAGGGCTACGGCCCAGATTAATATTGATATGGGCTAAGGCCTAGTTAATTTTGTTTCTGGATAGGGCTTAGGCCCAGTAAAGCTTGAACCGATATAGGCTCTAGTTGGGTTTATTTTACACACTGAGTTTTCCAAACTTACCCCCTTTTTCCCATTCTTGCAGGTGAGCAGTAGATCGGTGGACTTGGAGCTGGAGGGATTTAGAGTGGCCATATGGACTGTTTAAAATAAGTATTTATACCTTTACTTTTATTTTAGATTATTTCCTTTATGTTTTTGGGTTTTTAATTTCTAATAAGGCTGTTCCTAAGTTTTATTAAATTTATTTATTAGTACTCGTTTGAAACTGATAGAATTAGGCTGTGGGGGTTTTTGTAAAACTAAACAACGTTTTTAAACAAAACACTCGTAACAAATGGATAACAAAATGACGAACATGATCTAGTAAATAGGATGCTCACAAATTAACTTAAAGTTTTCTAATCAAATTAAATAACGTTTTCGCAAACCACACCTTAATCGCAGTAACTAAGTAACGTGACTAAACTTTTGTTGATGTGACACACCAAATTTGGCTGTAACGTCTAGGACGGCTTTGGGGTGTTACAGGGTGGGTCAATCAAAGTCCATAATTGGTTTTTATACATGGAATCTATCTCAGATCTCATGGCCTCAAGCTATTTTTCAGAGTCTAGGCTCGTCACCACTTCTTGATAAGTCCTAGGCTCATCTTGATCTAAAAGAAGAATGTCACCATGCATTGTAATGAGAAATCTATATCTCTCAGGTGCATGGCATTCTCTTAAAGATCTGCGCGGTAGTTGTGTTTCTACAGCAGTTACTTGTTTCTCAAATTCTTGTGGAATTTGCTGTTGTTCTATCTCTGGTTTAGTGGTATCTTGTGATTTTCAAATTTCTTCAAGTTCAATATTTCTCCCAGTTCCTTTTCTAGAAACAAATTCTCTCTCTAGGAAGACACCAGTCTGAGCAACAAACATTTTGTTCTCAATGGGACTAAAGAAATAATATCCTTTGGTTTCTTTCAAATACCCCACAAAAATACACCTTTCAGATTTGGGTTCAAGCTTAGTAGATGTCTGACATTTAACATAAGCTTCACAACCCTAAATTTTTATAAAAGACATACTGGGATGTTTCCCAGTCCACAACTCATATGGCATCTTTTGAACTGATTTAGATGGAACACGGTTTAGTGTGAAAGTAGCTGTCTCAATTGCTCCCCAAAAAGAAATCGATAGATCAGTATGACTCATCATGGATCAAACCATGTCTAACAGAGTTTGATTTCTTCTCTTAGAAACTCCATTCCATTGAGGAGTACCAAGAGGAGTAAGTTGTGCAACAATCCCACATTTCTTCCAGAGATCATCAAACTTTAGGCTTAAATACTCTCCACCTCGATCAGATCGAAGTGTCTTGATAGTTTTGCTTAGTTGATTTTGTACTTCATTTTTGAATTCCTTGAACTTTTCAATGGCCTCTAACTTATGGCGCATGAGATAAACATACATATCTACTGAAATCATCAATGAAAGTAATGAAGTAGTGAAAACCACCTCTAGCCTGTGTATTTATTGGTCCACATACATCAGAATGTATTAAGCCCAATAAATCACTATCTCGTTCACTTTTACCAGTAAAAGGAGATTTAGTCATTTTTCCCCATAAGTAAGATTCACATACTTCAAATTGTTCAAAAACAAATGAATCCAAGAGACCATCTTTATAGAGTTTGGATATACGTTTCTCACTTATGTGGCCCAAATGACAATGCAAAAGATACGTTTGATTTGAGTCATTTATTTTAGATCTTATGAGATTCATTTGACCTAAAATATAGAGGCCATTTATCAATTGTATTGAACCATAGTAAACATTATTGAGATAAAAGGAACAATAATTATTCTTAATAATTATCTCAAAACCAATTTTGTCTAAACAAGAAATTAAAATAATGTTTTTAGTCAAACTGGGCACAAAATAATAATCTTCTAAACATAAATCAAATCCACTAGGCAAAGATAAAATGTATGTTCTCATAGCAAATGCAGCAACTCTTGCTCCATTTCCAACTCGCAGGTCCACATCTCCTCTAGCCAAAGTCCTACTCCTTTGTAGTCCCTGTACAAAAGTACAAATATGAGAACCACAACCAGTATCTAATACCCAAGAAGTAGTAGTTGATAAATTAATAGCAATAACATAAATACCTAAAACAGATGTTTCACTTGTTTTAGCCTTCTTGATTTCCTCAAGATAGACAGGGCAGTTCCGCTTCCAATGTCTAGTCACACCACAATGAAAGTAGTTTCCTTCCTTAGACACCCCACCTTTAGGTTTCAGTGCAGCCTTTCCTTTTCCAGGCTTGGGCCTACCCTTCCTCTTGGGCTTTATTTGAACTTTGGCCTTTCCCTTGCCCTTGTTGTTACGGACCATCAGTATGGGCTTAAGTCCAACCTTTTTCATATTGCCTTCAGTAGTTTGTAACATACTGAGCAATTGTGGCAGAGTCTTGCCAATTTCATTCATATTGAAATTGAGGACAAACTGGCTATAGCTATCCGGCAATGATTACAGAATAACATCAGTGGCTAACTCTTGGCTCAATGGAAACCCAAGCTTAGACAGGCTTTCAATATAGCCAATCATCTTAAGGACATGAGGTCCTACTGGGCTTCCTTCAGCCAGCTTACATTGGAATAGGGCCTTAGAGATATCGAACCTCTCTTGCCATGCTTGCCCCTGATAAAGTTCTTTTAGGTGCTCGATCATATCATAAGCAACCATGTCCTCATATTGCTTCTGAAGCTCAGGATTCATAGTGGCAAGCATAAGACATCCAACGTCTACCATGTCATCGAAATGCTTCTTGTGAGCATCTCTATCAGCTCTCGAGGCATTACCGGATGGTTCATTAGGAAGTGGTTGTTCAATGACATATAATTTCCGTTCTTGTTTGAGGACAACCCTCAAGTTACGGAACCAGTCAAGAAAGTTCAAACCATTCAATTTGTCATTCTCAAGGACCGATCGCAATGAGAGTGTATTGTTTGCAGCCATAATATATCTATAACAATAAAATATGCGTGTGAATAAATTTACCATGTTTATATCAATCATTAAAAGGACTTTATTAAACATGTTCCCATTATTTTATTTCAAAATTAATAACCCTCATATATTAATTTTGGAAAAACTTTCTTAAAAGTATTTATAGTGGGTTAAGGATCCATATTTCACCTCTTCTTAAGTCAGCTTTGGCTTTACTCTCAAGATTATGGTTATTTAGGTAAGCAATCATTTGCTAATTACATCATATGTAACTCCTACAATTTGATGAACAACTCTTGTTCCAATCATCTTATGATTTATCCAAATTACTTGCCTCTAGGTTTCTAATCCTATTAGAGTAACCTAGTTAAGTCATTAACCAATTTTTTTTAACCAGCGAATATCACTTGTTTATTCTTCGCGTTTAACCAAGATAAATACTACTACTCTTCTTTGGCATAACCTACATAGTATTGATCAAGGCCTTAACGAGGGCAAAATTTGGAAGGCCATGATGATTTAATATTTTAATAGAGGGAGTTTATTAAAGATGTTGCATCTCATCAATTATGGTCTAGTTCAGTCCATTTAATCTTTTAATTGATCTCATTAATTAATGAGGTTTATTATTACCTAATTGTATGCTTTAGACATCCATAGCATCTCATACATGAATAAATAAAATAATAAATAAATGTAATAGTTATAGCCCATAAACTATGATGGTTCAACCCAAGCCAATGGGAGAACCAAAAGGAAACCTAAAGGTGTAAGCTGTCTCACAAGCTGTCAATCCACACTAATTGGCCCATCTTTCTTGTCGTCTAACCCATAAAAACTTTGCAAATTACAATATGCAAAAACTCATTTTACATACGAGGGAGTAAGATGAGAAGAGAAATACAACAGAATAATAAAAACGCTCAATAATAGTAAGGCACGACACGTAGGCCGCATTTTATAAATTTATAATTAATCGCTCTTAAAACTAACATTATCACGACGTAGGCAGGTGTACTTATCGAATAGTAGTATAGCTTTAGCAAGACCGGTTTGTTTAACCCAAAGGACTAAAAGTACTAGTAATGACTGTCTTTTTATTATCTAGCCTAAGAAATAAAGGGGTTTGTTTTAACTAACTAATTAATTAAACTAAGAAGTTGTAGAAAATAGAATTGGGAAATTACTTTTGGAAAAAACGATTGATTTAGGACTAAGGAAAAATCTACCTAGACTTTTACTTGTTATTCTGGCTCCGAACCAGACGATTTATTCATTTAACTTATTCCGTAGAAATCCCTAAGTTATGTTATTATCCCTATTCAAGACTAATAACGTCTAATCCCTAGGTTGAATAACCGAGGCTTTTCTCTAATTAACACCCTAGGGTTGCATTAACTCGATCTATGGACTCCCTTATTAGGTTTCACCCTAATTTGGCAAAATCTTCTCACCCTATCTCTAGGCACGCAATCAACTCCGCTTAATTATAACAACTAGGAGCGCAATCAACTCCGCTTAATTATAACAAAGTCACTCTTAGCCAGGGACTATTCATCCTCCAACTAAGAGCATTAACTTGAAGTGATATCCTGAAATACCAAAACAAGAATTAAGAACACATAATTAAGAACAAGTCAAATATTTATCATACGATTCAGAAAAGAATAACAAGATTCGTCTTAGGTTTCATCCCCCTTAGGTATTTAGGGGTTTTAGTTCATAGCTGAATAAGAAAACATCTCAGAATAATAAAGAATACAAAACATAAAGAAAACCCAAAACTCCTAAAGGGAAATTGAGGAGAGATCTTCAGTTTTGATCAATCGGCTTCCTTAGAGTAATTCCTTTCTCTTTATTCTCCATCCCCCTTTTCTTTCTCCTCTGGGGTGTATTTATAGGCTTTGGAATGCCTAAGAACCCTCAAAAGTGGCCTTTTCTGAATTGGACTCAACTTAGGCTCGGCAGGGACACGCCCGTATGCGATTACTTTAGGCCGTGTTCGAGCCTATTAGATTTGCATGGGCGTGTGTTCTACCCGTGTGAGTTGTGCTTCGATACTGCCAAATTGACACGACCGTGTGAGCTACCCGTGTGAGGAGGTCCAAGCCGTGTTGATTTCATACTTTGGCCCATTTTCTCCGTTTTTGGCTCGTTTCTCGTTCCTTTCGCTCTTCTACGCTTATTTAAGTATAAAACATGAAATTAAGGCATTAGGAGCATCGAATTCACTACTTCTAAGGAAAAATCATCCGTAAAATGCATTAAGCATGGGGTGAAAATATGTATAAATTACAATTTATCAAATACCCCCACACTTAAGCGTTTGCTTGTCCTCAAGCAAAATCCTCAAATCATAATTAAAAATTCCTTTTTCTCAACTTATAATTCCTATAAATAATATCTCAAACTAACTCATAAGTAATCATGCATTGAGAATTCAACTAAAAGAACATTAAAGCTTCAAACATTCCAAGTTGAATATTTAATCATGAAAAACTTAGGCATCTCCCTTCATCTAAGTGGTTACCATTGATTCAAAATTGCACAGAGTTTAACATCCTAAGTAAGGATTCACTCAAATCACTCGAAGTGTTTAAGGACAATGAAATTTGCACTCATCAGTCAATATGAAAAGTTATTACCATAGGCTTGCATGAAAATCAAATCTCCATCACTATAAATTGAGATGATACATAAATCAAAAGGTCTTTAGAAGGTTGTAACGAGGCTTGGTTAAGGGGTTTGGTCACAAGCTGAAAGAAAAGTTAGAATCGAGATTGACTCAAAAAACTACTTAACTAGAAAAATATTTAATCATCACTTGTGTACAACATAGCTTCTTCTCTGACTCTGGAATTTGAGTAATGAAGCTTACAAACAAAAGATAACTACTAATATGCATACATTTTTTTTATGAACAAGTCAAATAACATAGACTAACTATTAAGAACATAGACTAACTATTAAGAACAAGACATAGCTAAGCAATTTATTCAACTCAAATCTCGAAAAAAATAGGGATCAAATTAATTTAGGGGATTTCAACAATAATGGGTTAAGGGTTAATATTGAGGGTAATACAAGGAATGGCTTGTTAGGCTCAATGGGGTTTACCAAGGGTTAATTGTGGAGGTAGGCTTTTCATGGCATGAGTGGGTTAATCCTAAGTGCCTCTATCATCTTGACATATCAAATCAAATAGTGTGGTCTTGACATGCATAATTAGGCAAGTTTTAGAATAACTGACGCACTCAAAGAAATAATAAAAGTGAGCATGAAAGAATTAATATATGCTTAAAAGGCTCAAAAATCTCACAAAAATTATGGCTTTTTAATGTTTAAACTTGTGGAATTCAATTCAAGATAATACCAAACCTTGGGGAAACAACCTAAAATTTTAAATTCTTAAAAATCAACTTGTCATGCTTAATTTTCTAATTTCTTAAAGTTTAAATAATCAATGCATGAATGCCTATGTTTTAATTCAAGATATATCAATAAAAATCATTAGTCAATTAAAATTCATCCTAAACATGATATGAGAGATTTACAAGAGAAAAAAGTAATATTCAGGGATGTAACACCCCCTAACCCGTATCCCGTCGCAGGAATGGGGTTACGAGGCATTACTAAACAAGTGTACAGTTCTGAATATTTCATCGCAATTCAAGTCATAAGCACATATACATTACTGTATAAATCAAACGTTCAAAACCACTCGAGATTTCATATCTAATAATCTCCAAATATCAAATGGAATTATATGACTAACCACGTGTACTTATCATACATAATATAAGCTCATGTATAAGCCCATATAACATGCAAAAATTTAACTATCATATTAACCAAAGTATGTGTACCTTATACGCAAGTAAGCTATAAATAAAAATTCAATTAAAACAATGTGGTCGAACATCACAAGTACACACGTTCTAGCATAAGTTTTGATAGTCATCCATTTACTACAAACATAAGTCATAATTTTTACATGACAAGCTCATGGTAACTCTAGCATGAGTAATATCAATTATATACAAACGGTCGAGCCACAAATACCTTACAAGCTATATAAATACTTGAATACACTTCCAAAATATTACAAGGATTTTAAACTACCATATCATAGGGCATATTTATCAAAAGATACAAGCAATAATTCAACTCAAAACTGAATTCATACCTAAATAATAAAGTCATCTCCATTACACAAATTACTTACCTCAACACAAATCATCATCAAACATAATCACATATATCAAACCAAGAATAAAAATAAACATCATAACAAAACACACATAAAACCGAATCGAAATATATATATAACAAGCCATTTTCGCATGGCTTTTAATACATAATCAAAATCAACACTTCAAAACATATGTTTCAGCCTATACATGCCATAATGTTCCCTTAAGATCAACTAAGAAAAAGGTACCAAAACATTGCAGACTGGTGTGATGACTTCGATGATGGTCCGGAACACAAGAAATGGATCAAAGCAATCTAAATAAGAGACAAGTAAACACACCAAATGAGTATTCAACTCAATAAGTAATAAGCAATATAATAGAGACCATTAACACGTGATAATATGAAAAATAATGAAAGAGTAATTGTTTCATCCATACCGATCTATGCCACAATTATTTAAATTATCGATTTAACCCCAAGCTAAATCTAGATATCCAATTAAATACCTAAAACAACCAAACAGTTTAAATCCTTTCCTCGAAGTAAAAAACAATGATAAACTAGATGGTTCCTTACATATATGTTTCATATCTCAAATTCGATTGTTCCGTTAATAGTCTTTGCACTCTATTCCTTGTTGGCATGCTCTATATCCTCATCCATTTTCACACACATAATACTAATCAAATGCGCACACATAGTGATATAATAAACCACACACATAGTGCTTTGAAAATTCACTCATGTATTGATATTCTAGCCAGCACACATAGTGCCATTCGACTTCGCACACATAGTGCCATTCAAATCCGCACACTTAGTGCCAATGTCGAATCATATAATAAGGCAATTTACTTAAATCAAATAGCATATACAACCACATCTATAAATACGTGTACCACTCCAAAAGAATACCAACATAGAAATCCTTTCATGATACATTAGTATTATTTAGTTATAAGTTAATCAACCTATAAATGCTTATGAACTTACCTTATGTCGGATGAAATGATTCCCAATCGACTACTTAATATTCTTTGCTTTGCCTTTGCTTGATTCCCCTCATTTGGATTCTGGAGCTCGAATAAATAAATTTAATAGTTTAATTTACCTTGCAAGATATTCATATATATATATATATATATATATTTAATGATTCCACTTCTTCTTATAACCATCCTTGTTCAAAATATCAAAGTCTCAACTAATGTTTATATTATATCTCAAAGCCGAATGTATTATCACTACCAAAATAACATTTGGTCACCATTTTGTCATTTAACACATAGTTTCACTTCATAAACATTTTGACTGTATACTTCTAAACTAGCAAAAGCTCCCCATTTATTCGTACTATCATTTAAATACTATCAAGTTCATATACTTCTAATTTCATAAGTTCAACATCTTAATGCCCATTATAGCCACTCCTATAATCTAAATTTAAATTCGGCAACACACATTCCAACTATTTTAGCCGAATTCTCCACAACACTTAGACTAAAGTATACACATTAAACTTAGTACATTTCCATTATGCCTTTAACTCCTAAAACATAAATTATAAATTTTACCCTTCCTTCCATGTTTTGGTCAATTACTCAAATTATCTCATAACATGAATTTTTTCATTTCAACTAATCTAGCATGACTGATTCGGCCTTAACAATGAACCACTTCTCATAC
Source organism: Gossypium anomalum (assembly GCA_025698475.1). Classification (NCBI taxonomy): domain Eukaryota; kingdom Viridiplantae; phylum Streptophyta; class Magnoliopsida; order Malvales; family Malvaceae; genus Gossypium; species Gossypium anomalum. The sequence continues at coordinate 31,185,749 of CM046963.1, read as the reverse complement.
AAGGACAAAAATAAATAAAATGAACCTTCCATTTAAACCCCATGTAACCGAATGTACAAGTATTATCCAATTACTAATTCAACAAATTCCACCCCATTCTATCGTCTATTTATTCAATATAACATGAAAACAACTTCTAATTCTAGCACTTTGATACACGGCTTAGTGCCCAAACCACCATAAAAGTTTGAATTTTTCTTAACATTGCCAAAATACATTTACCAATTAACTTAAACATATAGGAAGATTTAACTAACACTTCAAAACTTACCTCCTACTAGCAAGAAGAAAGTGCCGAATTGCCTTAGTGAGAATTTTCCTTTTTCTTTTCTTTTGTTTCGGTTTTTGGAGGAAGAAGAAGATGAACACACTTTCTCTCCTAGAATTTCTTCTTTATTCATCTATTTTTCTTATTAAGTCATTTTATTTTAAATATTTTAATCATTTTCTAACCAAATATTATAATTAATTAAACTTAGTGGAGGGGCATCATTACTTGGCCGGCCACTTATTGAATTTTTGGGTATTTTGACATGCAAACCCAAGCTTTCACACTTTGCAGTAATTTGGTCCTTACAATTTACCTATCATATTTCTAAGTTTCTCAACTAAGTCCTTTCAAGTAAAATTCACATTCATAAGTCTATATTAAAACATCAAATTTTCACACATGCACTAATACACATAGAGGATATGCAACTAAATTTTAAATAAATTTTATGACTCGATTTTGTGGTCCCGAAACCACATTCTGACTAGGGTCGAATTAGGGCTGTCACAAAGGATTTCTCGGATAATGAAATAATTACCCCCACACTTAAGATGTACATTGCCCTCAATGTACAAAGATAGATATATGGAAAAATAGAAAATCATAAGATAGGGAAAGAATTGAAACTTCCTGAGTGTTGAATGAATGAATTCCATAGTTTGGAGAAAGCGAGGATTGACAATAGAGGTTGAAGTAAGGCATGATTCTAAGGAAGAAATAATCTGCTAATAATTATAAAGATAAGCCACGTTTAAAGAATACGTGAATCAAAAAATAACTAAAAATAAAACTAAAAATAAGAGAAATAATCTAATTTTGTAAGTGGCATAGCCACTTCACACGCTAGTGTGGTTCGTGTTTAACCCGTGTTTGTCACAAATTGGGAGTTCATCACACGGCCTTAAGACACGCCCGTGTGTCTTGCCCGTGTGGCTGCATGATCGTAATACACGACCGTGTGCAATGTGGTTTGCTTCTCCCACGCCCCTGTTTGTATGCCCACGCCCATGGTAATATAACAGCTTCGACCACGGGTGCTAGACATGGGCGTGTCGCATGCCCGTGCTACTTTCTTAGTTTCAACCACGATCCTTATGCATGGGCGTGTCGCACGCCTGTGTTGTTTTGACAGGTTCGCCCATAGCCATGTTGCACGACTGTGGTAATTTATGGCAGCTCGTGTTTTGGAGACATCTTTGCCCTGTTTCCACACGGTCCTAAGTACACCCGTGTGCTTGGCCGTGTCGCTGTGGGGAACCTATTTTCAAGAGCTCCGTTAGTAGGTTAGGTGTTAAACACTAAAATTTAAAGAAGTTAATACATTTAGTGCTCGGGTTGCCTCCCGAGAAGTGCTTATTTATAGTCTAAGCTCGACTTACCTCTCCATTGAAAGGTCATGGTGGTTGGAGGAGTTCATACTCCTCATTCCTGCTATCAATCACATCAAAATAAGGTTTTAGATGGGTGTTGTTTACCTTAAAAGTGCCGAACTTGGGATGACTTACCTCAACTGTACCGAATGGGAAAATACTAAGTTCCTTAAGAGGGTTTTCTTCATTCGGTTTGGCAGTGATAATGTGAGGATCTGCGGCATCTAGTAAGACTTTATCTCCAATCTTAAGTAGAATTAGGGAGGTATCAAGCTCATTCTGATGTAGTTTTGGTTTATCGTGTTTTCTCGGGTTATGTGCTCGCCATTCATCTAGCTCCTCAATTTGTAGCCTTCGTTCTTCATGAACGGGTCTTCTATTATTGCTTGAACATGGTTCATGTACTTCTTTCAGACTCAATTCCTGCAAAGTAGGTTGTGTCATATTGTCAGTTTTAGTAGAATGGTGTGGACAATTACCTTCAATGTTCGATGTGATGCCTGAATTGTTGGCTTGAAGGGTGATTGTTTTGTCTCCCACACGAAGTATGAGCTCGCCTGTGCCAACATCAATAATTGTTTTAGCAGTTGCTAAAAAGGGTCTCCCTAAAACCAAAAGGGTGTCGTTATCCTCCTCTATGTCTAGGACAACGAAGTCAATGGGAAATATAAATTTATCTATTTTAACTAGTACATCTTCAATAATACCCCTAGGAAATCTTATAGTTTTATCTGCTAATTGAATGCTCATCCTAGTTTGTTTAGGTTTCTCAAGACCTAGTTGCTTAAACATTTTGTAAGGCATGATGTTGATACTAGCCCCTAAATCAGCTGCATTATTCACATCTATAGTACCAATTAAGAAAGGAATTGTAAAACTCCCTAGATCTTTCAGTTTGTGGGGTAGCTTATTCTGTAAAATAGCTGAGCAAATTGTGTTTAGTTCCACATACGATGCCTCGTCCAACTTCTGCTTGTTTGCTAAAATCTCTCTTAAAAATTTCATTACATTTGGCATCTACGATAGAGCTTCAATAAACAGTAAGTTGATATGTAATTTTTTCAAAAGTTTAAGGAATTTACCAAATTGTTCGTCTGAACAGTCTTTCCTTATTGCGTTAGCGTATGGCACACGAGGTTTATATTCTACACTTATCGTTTTGTTTTCATTTTGACTTACCTCACTTTTACCTTTGCTCACTACAGTTTCTTGCATCGATTCTGGCTCAGGCTCAACGAATCCTTCTTTATCTTGAACATTAATTGCGTTGAGCTATTCCCTTGGGTTAGGTTCAGTATTACTTGGCAACTACCTTGTGGTCGTTCGGAAATTAGTCTGGACAGCTTGCCTATCTGAGTTTTGAGTCCTTGGATTGATGCTTGTTGATTTTTAAGTGCTATCTCGGTATTCTGGAAACAGGTTTCTGACACCGAGATGAATTTGGATAGCATCTCCTCAAGGTTCGATTTTTTCTCTTGTTGATAAGGTGGCTGTTGGAAGCCTGAGGGTGGTGGTGGTGTCTGATTTCCTTGACCTCCCCATGAGAAGTTTGGGTGATTCCTCCAACCTGCGTTATAGGTATTACTTTAAGGATTATTTTGAGATCAAGGATTATTACCCATATAATTTAATTGCTCGTTCTCTATGTTGTTGCCATAGGGTTGATATTCTGGATTACTCGATCTACCTCCACTCGCTTCACATTGCATTACCGGGTGAACCTACGTAGAACCAAGTAAACTATCAATCTTTTTATTTAGAAGTTCTACCTGATTTTACAGTATAGTAACCGAGTCGACGTTATAAACGCTAGCTATTTTGGTTGGCTTAGTCCTCATGACTTGCCACTAATAGTTATTCAGTGACATTTCCTTAATAAATTTATAAGCCTCTTCAGGTGTTTTGTTGTTGATGGTTCCACCAACGACTGCGTCAATCATCTATCTTGCCGAGGAATTCTCACCATTGTAGAACGTTTGAACTTGCAGCCATAGGGGTAACCCACGGTGAGGGCACCTTCGCAGTAGGTCCTTGTATCTTTCCCATGCATCGTAAAGTGTTTCTAAGTCTATCTGCACAAAAGAAGAGATATCATTACGTAACTTAGCCGTTTTAGCTGGCGAAAAATACTTTAATAAAAAATTTTCGGTCATTTGTTCCCAAGTAGTGATGGACCCTTGTGGTAATGAGGTCAACCACTGTTTAGCCTTGTTTTTCAGTGAAAAAGGGAATAACTAAAGACAAATGGCTTCATCAGAGACGCCATTAATTTTAAAAGTGTCGTAGATTTTTAGAAAATTTGCCAAGTGAGTGTTGGGATTCTTATCCTGCAAACCATCAAACTGAACAAACTGCTGTATCATTTGAATCGTGTTAGGTTTCAGTTCAAAAGTATTTGCAGTAATAGCAAGCCTAACTATACTTGACTCGGTTCCTGTTAAATTAGGTTTAGCATAATTATACATAGTACAAGGAGCAGGATTCTGATTTGCTAATTCAGCGGGTATTGCTGGAGGTAGCTGATTGTCTTGATTTTCAGCCATCTCCTCGGTTGTAGTTGAGATATCGTCCTCCTATTCTTCTTCTGTGTATCTTAGGCTTCGTCTGATTTCTCGTTGGTTTCTACGAGCTGTATGATCAATTTCTTCGTCAAAAAGTAGTGGTCCTGACGGGTTTCTTCTAGTCATAAACTATAAGAATCTGCCAGAAGAAAGAAAAAGAAAATTAGTAAATAAAAATAAAAATTAAATTAAATTGTAAGAAAAATAAACGGCTAATGTAATAAAAATTGAGTGTTCCTAATATTTTAGTCCCCGGCAACAGTGCCAAAAACTTGATCGTGATTTTTCGTGATAAGTTTTATAAATTTATAATTAATCGCTCTTGAAACTAACTATTATCACGATGTAAGCAAGTGTACCTATCGAACAGTAGTATAGCTTTAGCAAGACTGGATTGTCGAACCCAAAGGAATAAAAGTACTAGTAATGACTGTCTTTTTATTAGCTATCTTAAGAAATAAAGGGGTTTGTTTTAACTAACTAATTAATTAAACTAAGAAGTTGCAGAAAATAGAATTGGGAAATTACTTTTGGGAAAAACGATTGATTTAGGACAATACCTAAGGAAAAATCCACCTAGACTTTTACTTGTTATTCTGGCTCCGAACCGGACGATTTATTCATTTAACTTGTTCCGTAGAAATCCCTAAGTTATGTTATTATCCCTATTAAAGAATAATAACGTCTAATCCCTAGGTTGAATAACCAATGCTTTTCTCTAATTAACACCTTAGGGTTGCATTAACTCGATCTATGGACTCTCTTATTAGGATTCACCCTAATCCGGCAAAATCTTGTCACCCTATCTCTAGGCGCGCAATCAACTCCGCTTATTTATGACAAAGTCACTCTTAGCCAAGGACTTTTATCCTCCAACTAAGAGAATTAACTTGAAGTAATATCCTGAAATACCAAAACAAGAATTAAGAACACATAATTAAGAACAAGTTAAATATTTATCATATGATTCAGAAAATAATAACAAGATTCATCTTAGGTTTCACCCCCTTAGGTATTTAGGGGTTTTAGTTCATAATTGAATAAGAAAACATCTCAGAATAATAAAGAATACAAAACATAAAGAAAAGCCAAAACTCCTGAAGGGAAATTGAGGAGAGATCTTCAGTCTTGATGATGAATTCGGCTTCTGAAATGGATCAATCGGCTTCCTTTGAGTAATTTCTTACTCCCTATTCTCTGTCTCCCTTTTCTTTCTCCTCTGGGGTGTATTTATAGGCTTTGGAATGCCTAATAACCCTCAAAAGTGGCCTTTTTCGAATTGGACTCAACTTAGGCTCGGCAGGGACACGCCTGTGTGCGATTACATCAGGCCATGTTCGAGCCTGTTAGATTGGCACGGGCGTGTGTTCTACCTGTGTGAGTCGTGCTTTGATACTGCCAAATTGACACGGCAGTGTGAGATGCTTGTGTGAGGAGGTCTAGGTCGTGTTCATTTCGTACTTTGGCCCATTTTCTCCATTTTGGCTTGTTTCTCGTTCTTTTTGCTCTTTTATGCTTACCTAAGTATAAAACATGAAATTAAGGCATTAGGAGCATTGAATTCACTACTTCTATGGAAAAAATCATCGGTAAAATGCGTTAAGCATGGGGTGAAAATATGTATAAATTACAATTTATCAACAACCTTTTATCAAATGGGTCATCGGGCTATAACTATGTAATTCAAACACTGTGCATGTCAAAAATAGCATACATCATTCAACGTTTTGCTAAGTGAATTATAAAATATCCTTTCCATCTTTTATGGCCCATCAACTTTTATTTATTACAAGAGATAGTGGAAGATGATGGGGATCTGAGGTGGTCGGAGTCAGGGTTGCGGGGGCGGAGCCCTCGCGGTATGGACCGCATACCCCAGTCAAATGAAACCTCACGATTTGATAAATTTTATCAACAGAATCGTGATTTTAGGATTTTAATCCTTCAGGTTTCATACCAGAACAACCCTTGTTCCATTAGTCGGTTTACTCTTACTGGACATTGTAAATACCACCGTCGCATCATTACAGATTTGTTAAAGTTAAACAGTAATAACATAAAACCGAATAGGCCATAACACCATTATTAACATTTAATCAATTATCGAAAGGAACAAATATCAGAATATACTTAGACGATTTGAACAGTAAAAAACGTAATGAAATTAAAGCATGCATCTCATACAATTGCATCACCCAAGTATTTAAACCAAAATTCGTATCACACAAGTGGCTCTGATACCACTTCTGGAATGCCGGTGCCCCCACGGCGCAATGAAAAAATAAAATTCCGGCAATCCAAACCATTGATCCATGTGCGAGGAACAAATCGAGAAAAATTATACTATGATAATGGTTTCGAAATTACCAAAACTTCAATCTGAGTAAACAGCAATGCCTTGGCAACGAGAATTCAGAACCAGTATCGAACCAACTCGCAACTTTTTCAGATGCCGACCTCTACGTAATCCACCCAATTGACAATAAACAGAAGAAGTCCCCAAAACTATTTTAGAGATTTTCTTTACTTGATGGCTGCTAGACCACTCAAGCTAGGTTTAGGGTTTTATTTATATATAACTCCCATTTTTAATTGGTATATTTATAATAAATCTTAATTCACAAAATTTTAAAATAAATAAATATTATAATGCTTTAACCAAAAATTATAATTACATTAATTATAACAAAGATTTCGGTAAACTATATTTATTTAAATTTATATACGGATCAAATTCATATATTAATAGAATTATGTTCTCATTATGTGTACAACATCCTTGTACATATAATATGTTTGATATTTGATTGCAAAATTAAATTAATTCTATAATTAATTTAATTCATGTGACAGCCAAACACAATACCAACTACGTTTTATTCCGATCATCTTAACCATATGGTGTGACCCTGTAGGCTCTTGTAACGTTAGCATTAATACTAGAATGATTCTAATGTTACATACAATGAGTGGCATCTAGCAATGCATCATTGCTACCTAAGTTACAAGAAGTCATGATTCGACATAACCTTTTGTGATTTATCTTTCATGCATTAATCCTTAAATCCTTTATCTCTGGAATGAACACAAGTCATGGAATAGTCAAACTTGCATAGTCCATCTCATGTTTCTTGATATCTTGAGTAGACTATGATATACAAATAAGTATGACATTTCATATCAACTTATTTGAGCATGGCCATGCATTTCTAGTCTCACTTAATCAAGTGGCCTAAGATATTACTCCCATTATGTAAGAGGGGGACTTATTCTATATTGATCAACCATATCCCTCTACATAGATTATGGTATATCCAACATCAGCCTTTATAGAACAACTAATTACGGTGTACATTTGACTGTATCAAAACATACAACTCACGATGTTGGGATAATGATGATCTCAAGTCTGAGGATCATATACATATTAATCACTATGAGTAATATTTTGACAATTACATAATAATCCAAGAAACATACTCATAGCGAGTCAGTCCAATATGTTGTTCTCTAACACACATATTCATGCATTGATTTTGACACTCCATATCAATGACAACTCTTTATCATCAATCAACTACATGTTAGTCTTAATGCATTGTTGTTGTCCTAGTCAACAATAATACTTGACTAAAGATCTTTTAAGAACAATCATATTATTCTCAGGACATTATTATAAAACAGTTTATTTATACACATAGAAAAGAAACTGAAATAATAATGGAAATGCCTTATATTAATAACATGGTAAATCAAGTATGTTATTACAACCATCTCATGATTGATCTTTGGGCATACTCTTACAGTAACACCCCAAACCTGGCCTAGATGTTATGCCCAAATCTGGCGATGTCACATTGCAGTGTCATTCTAAAAACACATATCCAAGCTTTAGCTAGCCTCTTTGTGTAACACCCCTTACCCGTATCTGACGCCGAAACTGGGTACGAGGTATTACCGAACTTGAGTACTTGTAATCATTTAAAATCGAGACATAAAATATCATCAGTTTTAAACCTTTCAAACATATTCAAGACTATCTACATTAAATGACTTTATACAATAGAAACCTTCAAATAACATAGGTTAGTATTTTAGGCCAACTCCTAGCAACTTAATAACAATTAAACGAGTCCCCATACATGCCAAAGACTTAAAAATACTTTAAAACCTTTATATATGGATCAATAGTTTGATAGTGTGATTTAACCTCTGGCGACCTCCAACTCGAGCTAACATCTATGACACTATAGGAAAAAGGAAAGGAAGGGAGTATGCATCATAGCTTAGTAAGTAAATATGTAAATATTAATAAACAATACATTATCATACATTAAACAAAGTCACAATATGTTCCCGGAATATTACAATCACAAACACACATACTTTCACTATTACAATTATAAACAGGTTCAAAATAAGCTGTCTAGCAGAGTACCAGCAGCTAAATAATTTATTTCTGGAGCTACAGAACTCCAAATTACAAACCGTTAATTTTCCTTGAACCTAGATTCACGTATATTATTACCATAAAATTTTCAGAATTTTTGGTCTAGCCAATCAGTACAGTTTATTCATTGAAGTTACCCCTGTTTCACTGCTCAACTTCCCTGACCGCGCTTCACTACAAATAAATTTTCTCTTCGTACAGAACTCATATTATGTTATAGTTTATTTTATTTGAAACTAGACTCATTAATAATTTCAAAAATACAAAATATATCCCATAATTATTTTTTAAAAATTTTTAATGATTTTTCAAAGTCAGAACAGGGGATCACGTAGTCATTCTGAAACAGTCTCACAGAAACTTAAATATCTCAGAATATAGAATTCCTTTGCTTTCTCTGTTTCTGTTATATGAAAATAGACTCATCAAGATTTAATTTGATATATCATTCAGTCTCTGATTCAATTTATACTATTTTTGGTAAATTTTTAGATTCACGTCACTGCAACTATCCAGAACAGTTTTATTGTCAATTTTGATCTTTCACACTTCAATTGTATTCATCACTTACCCGTAACAATCTTTCCAATTTCCAATCACATATAGAGCATATTGCTCATAAGTTACACACGTATATACTTACACTTATCATCACAAAGTCATACACAGTTTCATTTAATCAATTTCTGAGTTGAACGCTTCTAAATAATAACAGATACGCGATGGTATCGCACACAGCCTACCTTTAAAATCGAAGCTCTCTTGTACACATAGTGGCCTTTACTTAGCACCACTCATGTGACCTAGCTCGATTGTACACATAATTTTGGCTCTCTTGTACACATGGTGAACACTTAGTACCACCCATGTGACCTAGCCACTTTATCTCTTAGCTCTCTTGTTTACATGGTGTCCTTCACCTAGAACCACACATGCAACCTATCTACATTCATCTCGTAGCTCTCTTGTCTACATGGTGTACACATAGTATCACCCATGCGACCTAGCTACATACCATCTGTATCTTTCGATTCCGAAGGTTCAAACGGGAAGTATCTCACTTTCTAATACTTTATTCCATTCTTCCAATAGTCAATTATAATTCAAAAATCAGCTACAATACATAAAATATGCTGAAATATAAAAACGTAATAAAGATAATGTATTATTTACATACAAACTTACATACTTTCTCATTTCCATGTCGAATTAATATTGAACATTTAAATCATCATAATTATACTCACTTTCAACACCTCGGCAATCATAGTAAATATATAAATTTTACATTGAATCATGCATAAATTAATGCTTATTATACATATAAACTTACCTCGAGACTAAAGTGGCCATTTTACCAACTTTCCCGATTTTCAATTTTTCTCTCATTCTAGGTTCAAATCTCATTTTCTGGGATCTAAAACATCATATTTTACTTATTTAATTAATGTACTATTCAAAACAGTCCTTAACTCAAACTTTAGCAAAATTACAATTTTGCCCCTAAACTTTTGTATATTTACACTTTTGCCCCTAGGCTCCGAAATTAAACTTCATCCCTTATTCTTATGTTTTATGACATGCTGATCATTTTTCCCTTCTATGGTAACATAAAATTCTCACTCTAACACATAGTTATGAACAATAACAACTTTTACCGATTAAGTCGTTTTACTCATTTTTACTTAAAACCGCTTAGCAAAAGTTGTTTAACATAATTTCAGCCTTTATATTGTACCATAAAACATCAAAATAAACACATTTCACCTATGGGTATTTTTCCAAATATGAACCCTAGCTTAAATTATTGCTAGAATAAGCTTAATCAAGTTACCGGGATTCCAAAAACGTAAAGAACTTGAAAAACGGGGCTAGATCGGACTTACTATTGAGCTTGGAAAGCTTTAAAACCCTAGCCATGGCTTCCCCCATGCTAATTTCGGCCTCCATGAGAAAGATGAGTCAATTTTGGCTTTATTTTCCCTTTTTATTTCTTTTAATTACCAAATGACTAAAATGCCCTTAAGGCTTTTCTTTAAAATTTTGTCCTATTCATGCCCATTTTTGTCCAAACGAAATATAATGGTCTAATTAAAATTTAAGGACCTCCTCTTTAAAACCCCATTTCAATCAAGTACTTATGAATTAGAACACATATTTTGCAACTTTTGCAATTTAGTCCTAAAAGTTCAATTAAGCACTTTATCAGTAAAATTTGTTAACGATATTTTTACACAATATTTTAATCATTAAATAAACCTTAAAACTTAATCGGAATAAATTTTTTGACTTTGAATTGGTGGTTCTAAAACCATCGTTCCGTTTAAGCCTTAAATCGGGCTGTTACAGCAACTTCTGCAAATAAGCCCTAATAGGCAAATTAAACATGCAATCTATAAATTTCTTATCAATACTCTAACACATGCATCTAATCACTCGGTAAATCATAAAAATTAATCGAAATAAACTTTTCTATCTCAGATTTGTGGTTTCACAACCACTATTCCATTTAAGCCCTATTTCAAGATGTTATACTTTGTATAATTTTGAAAAGCCGAATGAAAATCGAGTTTGTTCATTGATAATGTGGAATTGTATGGTTAAAGCTTACTTATATTAAAACGTTATTAACTTCGTAAAATAGTTCTCATTCGCAGAAGCGTTTATAACTAGTTGCGATTTCGAGGTGTTTTTGAAAATATTTGACTTTTAAGAACTCGCGTTTCCTACTACCAGCAGTTGTGAATCACAAATGAATATGAGAAAAATATCGAAAAAAAATATACTAGAGAGGCCTTATTACATAATGTAAAACCCAAAATAAGCCTTAACTTTAATATTAAAAGTAAACTTCATCAAGTGGCCACCTTTGAGTCCTTCGTCGCCTCGATCCATCTAAGCCTGGGGATTTCCTGCATAGTTAACAGATAGGTGAGTTTACGAAAACTCAGTGTGTGAAATCCTATAAAAACATACAGTCAGAGTAAACACAATTTGGGCCTAAGCACTTAGTTTCAGTTAGGGGCCTTAGCCCCTCTTTTAGTAGCAGTAACAGTCTGGGCCTAAGCCCATTTTTGTATCAATGGCAGTCTGGGACTTAGCCCATTTCAGTACAGTATGCAAACAAAGGGTCCTACCCAATCCATCCGCTACACACCATCTCCATACCAGCCCTACACACCATGTGGGGATAAAATCGACCCACCCAACCCTACACACCAAGTTGTACCGGTTACGGCACTAAAATAGTATTTGCAGCAGAGCTGCAAGAAATAGGCTTATAGCCTTTTAGTACACGTCCTCCAAAATCATATATCTCACCCCATGCAATGCAACATAATATAAATGTATATACAGTAGAAATGGCATGCTCAAGCAGTCATACATCATATAGGGGTATATCAATCATTTACCTCATAAGGGTATAACGGTCCTTTTATCAATGTTTTGTCTAGATATACTTACCGACCCAACAGTAGGTCCACAGTCGTCTCGGGTGACCCGTGAAACCTTGATAATCAAATAAAGAAAATGGGTCCAAAGCCCATGATACGGCCCATGTGGGCCCACATGCCCGGTGGCCCAATGAGCCCAAAAACGGCCTTGACTATGTGAACTACACAGTCTGCCCAATAATCTCCACACGTCCGTGTAGTTTACCCGTGTGGGGCCTACAAGCCCGTGAGGCCTATACGGCCCAATTCGGTCTAACATGGCCCAAAACGACCTAAGCCCATGAAAGCGCTCATGGTGGCCTTTACATACGAATGCCCACATTTTATTCGTTCGGATTACCACACGAGCGAGCGCACGCTCATATAGTGCCAAAAGTCACACTTTCTGCTTTTGCAGGTCTACGATAAGAGCAGTGTGGTTACACACCTGTTATGGAGTTGTAGCCGAAATGCCTCTGAGATCGAGAACCTATGATCAACCATAACCTCTCATTAGTCTAAAACCCTTGTTAATCTAAAACCATACTGATATTGAATAAAAATTCTTTAACCAAATCATCGCTATTTACCAATCAACAATCGCAGCCCCTCCTTGATCCAAACCACGTATTCTCCCCAATACTTGACCCTTTACAAGAACAGTGAACCGATTCATAAGAATTTGTAATCCCACACCAATACATCTAGAACTTAAACACTTACCAAAATTCAGAGTCCAACTTAGAAGAAAAAAATAATTGACCACCACCACCAATTGCCGAAAGTACAAAGAATGGCAGAGGCAAAGTGTAACAATTGCTTCCTCTATCAACAACAGCAGAAAGAAAGAGGTGTTTAGAAGGGAAGATTCTAATAGTAGAGAGAAGCAGAAAGGGAATCATGAACACTTACTGAACGCCAAAGAACTCTTAGTAGCCGAAAACAAGATAAAAGAAAAAAGGAGAAGTATTCTATTGATCCACAAACTTAGAAGGAGGAGAGACTTGAAAATAAACTGAAATGAAGGAAGAGTAGCTGTAATCAGTTTACACAATATGAGAGAAACACTTGACTAGAAATCAAAAAAATAAAGATGAAAAGAGAAGAGGGATATACGAAAGAGTAAGGAAGAAAAGATTTTTGGTCAAAGGCACAAAAATGGGCACGATAGAAAGGGTAAAAATCGAAAAGAATGTAGGAGGAGAGAAATACCAAAAAGGCCCAGGTAAAATTCGGCTACTCAAAACAAGCACAAAACCAAAGAGAGAAAAGAAGCTAGGAGAAAAAAAAAATACCAAAAGAATAAAATTTTGGCACTAAGTGCCTATGACCGATTTTGCACCAAGAGAGTCCTACTTTCGGCCACCAACTACCACTCCCCCACTTCTTGATCCACTCCCCCAATCTCTCCCTAAATCTCTCCAATAATTTCTTAATTTGACCGATTCAAACTCCTTCAACTACTCCTACAATTCAGCTACATGTTCCTTACTCCACTCAAGCACCTCAACCGTCCAAGCTACAGAGTTCCACTGACAGACAAATTCTTACACGGTAATAAACAAAATAAAACACCCTTTCACGTGTAGTTGGACTCGAACTCAAGACCCTTGAGCATCCTAACACGCCACTTACCACTAGACTAGCAGGCTTTTTATGCCATACAACTCTCACATTAATTTAAGAGTTTACTAGTTGAAGACAACGGTTAATTCAAGTAGAACCAAAATTTTGCTCAAGCCAAGGCTTGAACCTATGACTCCCCAGATACTCCCAGAGCACTAAACCACTAAGCCAGACATACTTTCACGTCACAACACACGAAAATAATTTTAACTGGGTTTTTGGGATTTGGGGTGTTACAACTAACTGCACCCACTCAAGACTTAAAACTTCTAGGCCCAAAATTTAGGGCGTTATAGTGTGCAAGAGGGACTAATTTGTGAAAAGTGTGAAATGTCAGGGGCAAAATGGTAATTTGCCCATTTATGTATTTTCAGACTAAATTGAATGAATTTGTGTTCGAATAAGTTTAGTTTGAGTATGTTTAGATCAAGAACCAAAGAAATCGAATTTTGATCAGGGGAAAACCACAGTTATTGAATAGTCGTTCCATTCTGATCGTCATTGTTCGAGGTAAGTTTATAAGCAAATAGATGTTGTTAAATTTTAATATATGTGATCTATAAATAATTTTAATGATTATTAGTAAGTTATGAATCGGCATTGAGTAATGAAAAATGTGATTACGTGTAAGATCTGGTCTGGGACGTTGGCATCGATTTGTGATTACGTGTAAGACCCTGTCTGGGACAGTGGCATCAATATGTGATTACGTGTAAAACCACATGTGAGACGTTGGCATCGATATGTGATTACGTGTAAGACCACGTCTGGGATGTTGGCTTCGATATGTGATTACATATAAGACCACGTTTAATACGTTGGCATCGATATGTGATTCCGATATGTGTGTGCAAGTGAGACCACATTTAATACGTTAGTATGGATATGTGATTCTGATATGTGTTTATAAGTAAGACCCTGTCTGGGACAGTGGCATCAATATGTAATTACATGTAAGACCACATTTGGGACGTTGGTATTGTACAATATGTGCGACTATCCGAGTGTCCTATTTAATTCTGAATGATTCAATGGGCAATGTTAGGTAAAGACCAAATGCGAAATCAAATTAAAAGGTCCAGGTATGTGTTAGCTAATGTTTAGAAATTAAGGTAAGTTTTGGTATTTAAAGTGATGATATGAATCATGTTATAAAGTTGGTTATATGTATATTGAATGCAAATCTATATTCGGTAAAATGATATAAGAATGTGATATTAAAGTGTGAAACATGTGTATACATATAGGAATGTGTATATATATTCGTCTATATGATGATATTGTGACCTTGGAAGTAAATGATAACTTTGTTAATGAATATATGTGTATTTTGGCCAAGTTAAAGTTGATACATGGGTGTATATGTTGTACATGAATTTGCAAGTTTGACTTAAATGTGATGATGGTAGCATGAATTGGTTTAGTCAAGTTGAGATATTAATGTTAATGAATATTTTATTTACTTATGACTTGCTAAGCTGTGAAAGCTTACTGTGTGTGTTTGTTCTATGTTTTATAGATTGTGGAAGCTAGTTACGAGCTCGGGGATCGTCAAAGAAGTCTATCACACTATCGACTGATTCGATACTTTTATAAGTTTGATCTTGAACCTATGGCATTTATAGGCTAGTTTATATATTTGATTTTGGGGTATGTAAATATGAGCCATGCGAAAATGGCTTATTATTTTGTTAAGCTTGGATTTTATGCTTTGATCAAATGATGGCTATGTTTGGTTTTGGTGTTTCAGCTATGGCTCATATATATAAGTATATATATGCGTGAATCTTGTTTGATATGCTTTGTTAAGATTTTGTAATGTGAATTGGTATTAAGGTAAATTCGGTTATGGCATATAGAGGAAGTGAAGTTGATATGGTTTATTAATATTTGAGGTTTTGTATGTTTGATTATGGATGAGTTTATTTTGGTAAAAATGTTAAAGATATATGTGTTTGATGAATGTATTCAGCTATGATATTAAATTTAGGTAATGAATATAAGTTGTTTGAGATTCGGCAATTGAGATTGAATTAGGTCTTTATGTGCTGTGTTGGTAGTTGTTTAATGACATGGTATTGATATGTATTTGAAATTTAATTCAATGAACGAACAATTCATAAAAACAAAGCTTTCTGTCCTATTCCATATATTCCATAGCTCCTTACCGTGTTAATTATAAATTCTTAGGTATTGATATTCATGGGCAATAGAAATTAATATTTAGGAATAGATATTACCTTTCTTTTTCTCTTTTCAAATAAATTGAAATGATTGAAGTTTTTCTATTTGGAATCGTCTTAGGTCTAATTCCTATTACTTTGGCTAGATTATTCCTAACCGCATATTTACAATACCGACGTGGTGATCAGTTGGACCTTTGATTAATTAACATACCTTTTTTTGATGGACCCCTTTAATTCTTAAAATTTTGAATTAATGTATAAGGTGTATTGTTGATTAAGGAATGGTCATTTAGGCTTTGTGATGTAATTATTTGAGTTGAATATATTGTACAATATAAATCAGATATATGGCATGAAAGTGATTTAAGTATGTTCAGCATGATTAAATCTCTTTTGGAAAGAAGTCTAGTTTAATAATTTGGTAAATAAATATATATGTGAAATGTTATAAAGTGGATTAATTTGAATTGATACATTGAGCAAGAAATGAATGTAACATATATTATATAATTTAGGCTTTTAAATGGTTTTTTTAAGAAATTGAATATAGTGATAGTGAGTTAGTCAAATATGTATATGTAACTGATGAACTTGTGCGTATTAAATAAATAGTATGTATGTGACAGCCCTAGTTTGACCCTAGTCGAAAAGTGGCTTCGGGACCACAAAACCGATCTATAAAAATAATTATAAGTTATATTTCATGTTTATGAAGTGAGTAAATACAAGTGTGAAAGTTTCAAGCTTTGATTTGGTCATTTGCATGTAATTTATTCAATGGTACTTATATGTGATACTTTTGAAATGAGATTGGTTAATTTTTTAATGGTATAATAATGCATGTGTTTAAAGGAATGGTTTTTCATGTTAATTTACCCATTTCTAGTTAGTGGCCGACCATGTTACTATTATATTATAAAATATGATAATTTTTATTAGCTTTATTTAGTTAAATGCCATATTATCATGAATGAATGTAATAAAATAAAGAAATAAAATAGTAAGTGGGTGAAAACAACAAAGTATTCACCTTGTTCATTTCAAAAAAACCGAAAGAGAAGAAGAGTTGGGGAGAAAGGAGCCATTCGGTCATTTAGGTCTTCATTAAGGTATGAAATTCTTGTAAATTTTTGAAATGTTAGATAAATTTGAACTAATCACCAAGTTCTTTAGGTAACCCATGTTAGAAATTTCGGTATTGAGATGTCTAGAACTTTCGGCCATAGTAGCTATGGAGAAATAAGGTTTTTGTTTCTTGTTAAATTGGATGAATCTTGTTCTATAAGTGCTTGAACTAACTATGATCAAATAGATGCATAGATTCAAGTAGGAAGAATCGGCTATTATGTTTGATGCTAAAGCCGAATATGAAAATGTTGTACTTGAGTAATGTATGTGGTTTGAGTAAATAAAATGAAAAGAATGCTTAAATGTGTTATAATCGATTAGGTGTTAAATTAAAATTTTAACAAAATTTCCATTGTTCTAGCCGAATATGCGTTTGGTTAAAGAAGAAATTGTTGAAAAATGTAGGTGAACATGGCAAGTGTATTCGGCTTAGGGCATAAAGGATATAAAAATTTTGGTATTTATTTTTGATTGTGTGTGTGTATGACCATGGATAATTGGCCACATAAATATTATAAATACAGGATGTTATATTATAATTATTAAGCTACAAAACATTGTACATGTTCGGCCAAATAGGTAAATACAAGTAAGCTTACATCAAACTTGAGTATTCGATTACATGTGAATTTATATTGAACATGTGTATTTAGTTACATGTGAGTTTATATTGAACTTATATTTATATACATTCGATACATGTGAGGTTATACCGAATTCGTAAATTCAGTCATATGTGTTGATTTACTGAGATGGAATATTGGGTTATTGTGGTATTATATTTGATCTTGAATATTGGGCCAAGATAAATTATTTGAGTAAAGTATATCTTGATGGTACATTTTGGCTAGTATAAAATGTATTAAAGCTATATGTATAATTGTTTAATGTGACTTACCAAATATACAAATTTGAAAACGAAATGGTGATAGACTTAAGTGGGCAATTAATTCAAGTGAATTGGTTCTAAAATGTATATGGATGCCGTATGACTATGTTTGATTGGGAAGTAAATTGTTTGATTTAGCTCAAGAGCTTAGAGGATCAAAGTTGGATATGGGAATGGAAAAAGTGATCGAATAGCCGTTGAAATCGTTCGACAACATCCGAGGTAAGTCTTTGAGTAACGGAACTTAGCTTATGACTTTATAAAGTTATGATATAAAAGCATAGTAGTTAAATTGTGATCTTATGGTTCTATATAAATTACATAGTGAAATAAATGATTTTTATTTTATATGATTTGTATCCGAATGATTAAAGAATTCATGTAGAATAGCGAAATGAAATCGTATTACGTCTATGTGGCTATTGAGCCGAAAGAGTAAGGATTGATAAGCATGTTGAATTTGTTTTCTAGAAATGTAATGGAATTGTTAATGGGTTATGATATATATATATATGTGCATAGCATTCGTGCGGATCATTATAACCGGGTTAAGTCCCGAAGGCATTCGTGCGAGTTATTATAACTGGGTTAAATCCCGAAGGCATTCGTGTGGATCATTATAACCGGGTTAAGTCCCGAAGTCATTCGTGCGGATCATTATAACCGGGTTAAGTCCTGAAGGCATTCGTGCGAGTTATTATAACCGGGTTAAGTCCCGAAGACATTCGTGTTGGTTGTTACATCCGAGCCAAGTTTCGAAAGTAATTATATTTAGAAAGGTGCGATTCTGTTGTAATAATTCCGATTAATGTGCTCATAATTCCTAATATGACCAGGTGTGGGTCGTATATACATTGGAAAATTTGGTACAGTATAAGTTGTGATTATGTAATCGAATAATGCTCTTCCGGCCATTTCTTAGGGTTATGTGAAATCTATAACTCACTCGAGTTACATGAATTGACTCAAATGAAATTTAGTTAAGTTTGACTTCGAGCGTGTAAACATATTAATAGAAGTGTAAAACAAAATGAATAGGTGATCTGGTGTATAGGCATTTATTTAATCTTATAAATGCTATTTCCTTTGTGTTTTTTTTTTTTTTGTTTCAAATGATTTCCTTATTTATAAACTTACTAAGCATGGTAACGCTTACTCTTTTGCTTTAATTCTCTGTTTTATAGATTTGCCCGTCAGCTATCGGTTTCGGGAGTGTCAAGTCGAAGTCGTCTACACTATCTAAGCCATGAACAGTGGGTTTCTTCACAGCAAGTTATCTACCACAAGTGGATTGTTTTGCATTTGCTGATAAGCTTGCCTAAAAAAATCTTTCACATTCAGGATGTGTCTCAATTGGGACAGTTCCCCTCCGAGTCATACATTGAAAAGAGAGAATAAAATCAAATCAAATAAACCAAAAATCATATAAAAATAAAAATTCATATATGTAATCCTAAAATTTCTTATTTATCCTATAAAATGCAAAAAAAATTAATTCAAGTCTAATGTCAAAATCTCCCTGGAAACTATGCCAACAACTTGTTTGCTGCCAGACATGCAAATGGTTGGACTAGAAATACTGCAACAAATAAATATCTAATTAAATAGTGGTGTCCATAAGTATACAGGTCAAATTGTAAATATAATTAAGAATCATACAACGAATCACTCTAGGAAGCATTCCAAGGATCGTAACCAAAGGAGGTTGAATTAAACTTAAATTAATTCTCTACACTAACAGTGCTAAATAGTATTAATTTACAACTATATTACAAAAACCAAATTAAAATTGATTAATTAAACTAACATAAAATTATCTAAACTAAAAATTTTCCAATTAACAATTCAAATTTAATCTAATAAAAATAGGTAGGAGATCAATTCACTTTAGTCTTCCTAATTAACTTTAAAACTCGGGTTTTATTGAGTTATCTATTAATTAACTAGCTACTACCCTCAACCTCTAACTAGTTAACTAATATACCAATACAGGTTTTCCTTCCAGCCTCACTTTCTTGACTGGCATAAATTATGATTTACTTATTAAACTTATCTCTCAATCCCGTTTCTCCTAAATTACTTCCTAGGGGTGTCACTTCCTAAGATTTAATCGCACATAATTTAAATCAACTAACTCAGATTTCAACCGTAATTCATTCGTTAATTAGTCACATGTCCATTCATTAATCACCCTAAGGAAATAAGCTACTCATGGATCTACATACAATAACCCCTAAACTTATATTTAACATAAAAAATAGTAAACCAAATTAAAGTACGAAATAGAGAAATAAATCCATTTTGATATCAATTTGTGCTCAAAAGCGAAATCTCCTTTAGCAGTTGTAAAGATCACTTCGATTGCAGAAAAACTATGAAATTGAATTGGATCAAAATTGAATCCAAGTTAAACAAGAATAAAAAGTATTTAAAGGACTAATGAAAGAAAATAAAAACTAACCTAAACCCTAAAAATAACTAAGTGACTCCCTTAGCCAAGCCTTTTAAAATGAGGCTTAACATGCCTATTTATAGAGTTTATGATAAAATCTAATTAGGGTTACTAAACAGCCCAAAAATCTAATTAAGTTACATTGCGTGGAGAAAAATACCCAAGCTTAATTTTTCTAATCTTCGCCTGGTGCCGTGACACCACAAGACCGGTGTCACAACATTTCCTTCAAATTCTGGATACTTTGGCTTCAAAGTTTGGTGTTGCGATACCACTGATTTCATGACGTTGCAATCATCCTTTATCTTCTAAGCCTGAAAATAGTGTCCTACACACTAGATAGAGCCATTAAATCATCCCTAGACCATAGTGGCCCATTAGATCATTACATAACTCAAAATTATGTAAAAACACTTATTTTTCATGATTTAAACGTAAAAAAAATAAAACTAAAAATGAAATAAAAACATATAAAAACACTTGAAAGTAAGCTCGTTAAGTGCCGGAAAGACCATAATTTTCCACAATGAATTATGCCAGATCAAAGTTACTTGTGATCATGCTTTACTCTTGTACACTATCTTGCAGGGTTGGCAAATCAATGTGGTAGACCAAACCCTTGCAAACATGTGGCAATGTGCCGAAGGGTACACACGAGGACTCTCTTACCTGCCCAGATTACAGATATGTGTAAGAGGGCCAGCGCTACAATTGATCTCGACGAACTGACTTCTCCTTCAAAAGGTGTGCTAAGCGATACTATTTACGAGCAATTCTAGAACCACCAAGTTAATCAGGTAGAGAGGGAAAACAAACTAGTGGTCGCACATAGGGAGTACTCTAGAGACCATGTACTCCCGGAACCGGTGGAAGAGCCCCAACCTGTACCGTCACAGGTACATCAATCTCAGGGGATCCCAGCGGATCCGACAAGCAAGGAAATTCTCACACAAATCCTCACACATACCGAGCACCACACACAGTGCATTAAAAAACAAGGGAAATTTATGTCCTGATTTTCGGAGCAATTTCACATTGACGACTTCCGATGGCCACCACCATCGTCGTTCTGGACCACTCCAACAGGGGTACATTTGTTTCTAACACTGTAGCCTCAAGGATGGATCTCTATTCCTTATCCACCCAACATCAGTCGTCCCACGCAAGCAGGTCCATCTACATCGAGAGAAGATGCGACAAGGGTTGTAACAACTCAGATTTTAGTGATTTTGGGACCACCATTCCAATGAGTGAGCCCGTAAATACTATCACTTAATATTTATGAGTTAAATATGATGTTATTTTGAATTTTTGATTTTATACATTTCATTAATTGGTTAGTTGGTCAAGGTACAAGTGGTTTGTACCGAATGTTAATGGTGTTGAAAAATAAGGTATTGGGACCTCATTTTCGTAAACCAAGCCTATAGACATTTTTATTAAATATTTAGGGAGTTGTTATATTGGTGAATTGAATTTTGAGATAGTAAATTTTTCCGAATTAATGATTAATTAAGGTACAAGGACTAAATTGTAAAAGTTGTAAAAGTTAATCATTATGGATATTTAATTAATTAAAAGACTGAATGAGCAATTGGGCCTTTCTTAAACCACCAAACAATGGTGGATGCCAATTGTATCCACCAATTTTGCTAATCATGTTTAAGTTTAAACCTTAATTAATTAATTATAATTATTAACTTAAAATCATAATATATAACATAAAAAATAAAAGATGATATATTCAACATTTTCTTCATTTGGCCATGAGAAAAGAAAGAAAAAGGGTTTCAAATATTTCCACATTTGACCCATCATTTGGTATGATTTCTAAGCTTTTTTTGTAATTTTTATGTTTTTGAGATTGTTGTAAGTAGGTCCAGCTAACATGTATCTTCGTTTTCAAAACTATGAAAGATTTCTAAAGTTTTGTAACACCTCAAACCCAGCCTAGACGTTATGGTTGAATCTAGAAATGTCAAAAGGTAAGGTTTTGAAAACAACTCATCTCGTCAAATCATTCAAGTTCAATAACTCATATTCGTTTGTTTGCCAAAACATAATTTACAGCGAAAGCCTTAAAACCGTTATGATTTAGAAATCCAGTTCGTGTCTTTAGAAAAAAAAACATTTGTTTTCGTAAAATCATATTTTTCGTCATGCATCGCAATGAAAAAGTTAAAAACACATCCAAAACCAACATAAAACCAATAGTCTGGAGAGAGTCCTAAAAATTACAAACTCTCAAATAAAACCAAAATTATAATTTAAACCACAATTTCCAAAGTACAATAGTTCTCGAACATGTGGTCACCACTGAGCCTCTGCCACACTGACCCGTCTAAGTCTGTGGATTACCTAAACAGAAACAGACAAACAGTGGTGAGTTTGCGTAAACTCAGTATGTAACCCAACAGAAATAGACATGCAATACATACGGAATCATATGCACAGTCAGATACAGATACAGATTCTATTTCAAATTCAAATTCAGATATGCAAAATCCTACCCCCCATCTTCTACACACCAACTCTGACCATCCCAGCACACCATGTGGGGTTAAAAACACCTACCCATCCGTACACACCATGTTGCTCCATTAAGACACATATCAGATAATATGCAATCAAGCTGCCAGAATAAAGGCGACTAACGCCGAGCAGAATACTTCCTCCTCATATACAAATCCCACCCCCAATAATAGATACAGAGATTCAGATACAAATATAGCAGCTTAAATATGCTCAACATGCTTTATACGAATAACAGATATACATACATCAGTCTAGTTAGGCATACATTTAATATTCTACTCAGATCAATCTATCAGAATATCATAGCACACAAATTAGGGTTTAATTAGCCCTTGCCGACCCTACAGTATGCCCACAGTCGATCGAAGTGACCCGTGCAATCCTAGGGAGAATTTTAGAAAAATGGACCCGCATGCTCGTGTGCTTTGCCTGTGTGGCCCACACACCCAGCTTAGCCTAGCCCGTGTGGCCCATATGGCCACACTCCAGCCACCACACCGTCATGTCTTACGCATGGCCATGCCTTCTTCTAACACATGCCCATGTCTCAGACACGGCCATCCACACGGGCCACCACCTGCCTGTATGGCATGGACAGTGCAATATTTTGGCATTTTCCAAAACCTTATTTTTTACATTTTGGGTACACACCTAGTTTGTTTACGATGCTACAGCAACCCCGAGCCCTCTAAAACCTAAGAAACAGTAATCTATTAATCACTTAGCAATTAGTTTATGAATCAACTCCTCATTTTAAAAAAAAATGCAAGAACTTACCATTGACAACAACCACCGTTAAAGCTTATTAAACTACTGGAGCACTAACCAAAGGTTCCCCGTCAATTCCTGCACAATAGTGCTCTCACGAATTACTATCCTCTTAGATTACTCTATTAATGAAAACCCCACGAATTGAGTAATTCCAAAC
Organism: Gossypium anomalum; assembly: GCA_025698475.1. Classification (NCBI taxonomy): domain Eukaryota; kingdom Viridiplantae; phylum Streptophyta; class Magnoliopsida; order Malvales; family Malvaceae; genus Gossypium; species Gossypium anomalum. The sequence continues at coordinate 31,161,919 of CM046963.1, read as the reverse complement.
CATTAACAAAACCAAAAATTGTAGTTAAACGAAACCTCACTTACCAAAAACACATGAAAATCACCGTTGTAACATCCCAAATTAGGGACTAGTCAAAACAGTGGTTTCGAGACCACAAATCCAAAGTGTGGCTCCTAAGATCATTCCATTAAAGATTGCCCTGAAATGGTTGAAATGGAGAGATTTCAGAGTGTAAGATCGGGCAATGCTATTTCTAGAGGGAGACCACAGAGAAATCCAAGAAATGGAGCGAGTAATAAGAGTGCACCTAGAGATCCAGCTGTGAGACCCGAGCATAGAGCACCTGTGAGGACTTATTTCATTCGTGCTCACGAAGAAGCCTTATCCCCTGATGTGATTACGGGTACTTTTTCTCTTTATGATACTTCTGTTGTTGCTTTGATTGATTCAGGATCTACCCATTCGTATATTTTTGTGAAATTAGTGTCTAGCATGAATATGCCTGTTGAGTCTACAGAATTCATGATAAAAGTGTCAAACCCTCTAAGCAAGTATGTGTTAGTTGATATAATATTTGGTATGGATTGGTTGACCATGCATGACGTACTAGTAAATTATGGAGGGAAAATTGTTGAATTGAAATGTGAAAGTGGTGATGTTCTTCGGGTTGAACCAGATGAACCAGATAGCTTGCCTGTAGTGATTTCTTCTATGACTGCTCAGAAATGTATAAGAAAGGGTTATGAAGCTTATCTTGCCTTTGTGTTGAATACAGAGGAGTCTGAGTTAAAAATTGAGTCAATACCGGTAGTATGTGAGTATTCGAATGTGTTTCTGAAAGAGTTTCCCAGATTGCCTCCGACTAGGAAACTTGAGTTTGGTATTGAGTTAATTTCTAGTACTGCACCTATTTCGATTTCTCCTTATAGGATGGCTCTGATAGAGTTAAAGGAGTTGAAAGTTCAGTTGCAAGAATTAATGGATAAAGGTTTTGCGAGACCTAGTTATTCTCCGTGGGGCGCACTGATACTATTTGTGAAAAAGAAAAATGGTTCAATGAGATTGTGCATTGACTACCAATAGCTCAATAAAGTAACCATAAATAACAAGTTCCTTTACCAAGGATCAATGTTTTGTTTGATCAATTGAAGGGAGCTACAGTGTTTTCAAAGATAGACTTGAGGTCCGGTTACTACCAGTTGAGAGTTAAGGAATCTTATGTGCTAAAAACTGCATTTTGGACGAGGTATGGTCACCATGAATTTTTGGTTATGCCTTTTGGTTTAACGAATTCTCCTACTGTATTTATGGATTTGATGAACCGTATTTTCTGACCGTACTTGGATAAATTTTTTTTTTGTTTTTATTAATGATACACTGATTTATTCTCGTGATGAGACCGAGCATGTCGAGCACTTGAGAACGGTTTTGTAAACTTTGAGAGACAAGCAGTTGTATGCTAAGTTTAGTAAAAGTGAATTTTGGCTTAGAGAAGTTGGATTTTTGGGTCACATTGTTTTGAGTGATGGTATTAGAGTTGACCTGAGTAAGATATCGGCTATTGTTGAATGAAAACCATCGAGGAATATTTCAATGGTTAGAAGCTTTCCAGGCTTAGCCGGTTATTGCAGATGATTTGTTAAAGGATTTTCCATGATTGCTACCCTGATGAGAAAATTTTTAAAGAAAGATGTCAAGTTCGAATGGACAGAAAAATGTCAACAGAGTTCTGAGACACTAAAGACATTGTTGACCGAGGCACCAGTTTTAGTACAACCTGAACCAGGAAAAGAATTTGTAGCTTATAGTGACGCATCCTTGAATGATTGGGTTGTGTACTTATGCAAGAAGGCAAAGTGATAGCTTATGCCTCGAGGCAACTAAAAATGCATGAAAAGAACTATTTGACCCATGATTTGGAGCTAGCCGCCATTGTGTTTGCGTTGAAGATCTGGAGACACCATTTGTATGGCAAGAAATGTCGAGTATTCACTGATCATAAAAGTCTAAAGTACTTGATGACTCAAAAATATTTGAACCTACGGCAACAGAGATGGCTAGAGTTATAAAAGATTACAAGTTAGTGATTGACTACCATCTAAGAAAGGCGAATGTGGTCGTCGATGCTTTGAGTAGGAAGTCGTTATTTGCTTTAAGGGCTATGAATACACGGTTGGCTTATTCAAATGACAGTCCTATTCTAGCTGAGTTGAGAGCTAGGCTGATGTTTCTCCAAGAGATTTATGAGGCTCAGAAAAGTGACAGTAAGTTGCAAGACAAGAGAGCTCAGTGTGAGTTGGGTATTGAATCAGATTTTTGGATTAGCTCTGATGGTTGCTTAATGTTCCAAGATAGGATTTGTATTCCTAAAAATATCGAGTTGAATCAGAAGATTTTGCATGAGGCACATAGTGGTTGTTTGTCTATACATCCGGGATGTACGAAAGTGTATAATAACTTAAAGAAATTGTATTAGTCGCCGAGTATGAAAAGAGATATTTTCGAGTTTGTTTCGAGATGTCTGATTTGTCAGCAAGTAAAAGCCAAACACCAAGTACCTTCAGGTTTATTTCAGCTTGTGATGGCTCCCGAGTAGAAGTGGGAATGTATTACTATGGATTTTGTGACGGGTTTGCCTTCGACACCGAGAAAGAAAGATGTTGTATGGGTTGTTGTAGATCGATTGACAAAGTTGGCTCACTTTATACCGATACGTACCGACTATTCACTTGATAAGTTAGCCGAGTTGTATATGTTTGAAATAGTGAGACAGCACGGAGTACCTTTGTCGATTATATTGGATAGAGACCCGAGGTTCACTTCACAGTTTTGGAAAATGTTGCAAGAAACGTTGGGTACGAAATTGAATTTTAGTACCGCTTTCCATCCATAAATTGATGGTCAATCCGAAAGGGTAATTCAGATTCTTGAAGATATGTTACGGTGTTGTGTTCTTGAGTTCCAAAGTAGTTGGGAAAAGTATTTACCGTTGGTGGAATTTGCCTACAACAATAGTTTTTAGTCGAGCTTAAAAAAGGTGCCTTATGAGGAATTGTATGGACATAAGTGTCGAACGCCTTTGTATTGGACCGAACTCAGAGAAAATTAGACTCACAGAGTTAATTTAGTAAAAGAAACTGAAGAGAAAGTAAAGGTAATTCATGATTGTTTGAAAGCTGCTTCGGATAGACAGAAATCCTATGCGGATTTGAAACTGAAATAGATTGAGTTTCAGGTCAGTGATAAGGTATTCCTGAAAGTATGTCCATGAAAGAAAGTCCTCTGATTTGGCTGAAAGGGCAAGTTGAGTCTGCATTTTATTAGACCGTATGAGATTACCAAAAGGATAGGCCCGGTAGCATATCAGTTGGTTTTGCCATCTGAGTTGGAAAGAATTCATGCTGTGTTTCATGTGTCTATGTTGCGCCGATACCAATCAGACCCTTCTTATAGGATTTCACTGACAGAGGTTGAGATTTGATTGGATATGACTTATGGCGAGGAGCTGGTTAAGATTTTGGCTCGGGAAGTCAAACAATTGAGAAACAAAAGTATTGCCCTTGTGAAAGTATTATGGCAAAGACATGGGGTTGAAGAGGTTACATGGGAGACTGAGGAAAACATGAGAAACCAATACCCAAACCTCTTCACCGGTAAGATTTTAAGGAACGAAAATCCCCAAGAGGGGATAGTTGTAACATCCCAAATTAGGGTTTAGTCAAAATAGTGGTTTTGAGACCACAAATCTAAAGTAGAAATAATTATTTTATGATTCTTATGAGGTCTATGATATGATTGCATGCTTGTGTGAAAATTTCATGAAGAAATTTTATTGACAAAGTGTCTAATTTGACATTTAGGACTAAATTGCAAAAGTTACAAAATGTGAAATCTAGAAGCTTTAAGCATGAAATTGCCATGGATTACTAATTAGATGTCTAACAGCCCTAACCCGTAACCGTTACTAGAATAAGTTAAGAGGCATTATTTAACCCTAACACAATTTAGAATAATCAAATAACAGTTATCAACTCATTACAGTAAATGTCATTCCTTCACATTCATTAAGAAAATAAAATTGAGCATACAATACTTAAACGTGCATTCGGGACTAAATTGATAACATATAAAAGTTTAATAACTAATAAAAATTTTTAACTTTTCAAAGGTCACACGCCCGTGTGAACAGGCCGTGTGCCTCACACAGCCTTAGACAAGCCTGTGTGTCTAAGCCGTGGCAAAATAGGGCATAAATACTGATTTGTCCACACCGCCACAAGACACGCCCGTGTGCCTTGGCCGTGGTCGAGTCTGACTTGGGCCACACGGCTAGCCACAAGCCCGTGTGACTTGGCCGTGCTCGAGCCTGACTTACAATTGTAGGGTACCCTAGGGGACACACGGCCGTACAACATGACCGTGTGAAGCACACGGCTGAGACACATGCCCGTGTGGACAAAAATAGGCCATTTGAATAGCCAATTTTCCACCCCAAATTGGGTCAACCTACAAGCAAAGAAACAAGTATATTTGCATAACCAATTCAGCAAAATTCCACTCCAAAACATAAGCTATTTGTCTCATATAATGGTCACCCAAATCCATACCCATAAGCCTTACTAATCTTTGTAGAAACATATATCAAAAGCATATCAAAACATTTCTTTCCATACATCATTCAATCTCATGCCAAAACTCACCATAACTTACCAACATTTACCATTTCATTTGACCAACTAAACACATACCACAATTAAACATTGGTATAACATAACATATACCATTATCAAGTTATAATTTCAAACATAAACTAGCCAAATCACATTTCTAAATATATACATCACAAAACATAATCTTACAACTACTAGCCTATACATGCCATACTTCAGAATATACATTTTCAAAGTACCAAAATGAAGTTCGATAGTGTGGTGACGGTCCTTGACGATCCCCAAGCTCACAGTAGCTTCGATATTTATAAAATAATACAAACGTACACACACAAAGTAAGCTTTCAAAAGCTTAGTAAGCTCGTACCAAACATCATCAACAGTATATAAAACATAAAAAATCAACACATAAGTGCTTATAAATTCTCAAATCATCAATCCATTCTATGCCAACACAATTCATATGTTCATACCAATTCAATGAACTTCATATACATAATATCATCTACCACATAGGTATCGTACATACCTGAACCTTCCCGTGCTTATTCAATTTCGTTCTCACCTTTCGTTCAGATATTTTAAGTCTCTCCATAAATTATTCTTGCTTTAAACATCTGCACACTTAGTGCATTAAAGGTTAGCCGAAGCTAGAATGATTCTACACAATTAGTGCCATTCCAATTAACCGAAACTATATCGGTATCGCACACTTAGTGCCTCTTATAGCCGAAGCTAGTTTAAATCGCACACTTAGTGACAAATACCATTCATTTATTATCGTATCCATCCAAACCAAACATATGTACAATCTATGTATAATCAAAAGATCAAAACATACTTATAACATCATATTTTGCTTACGAACTTACCTCGTACTCGAAATTGTCGACTCGATCTTCTACTCTATAATCTTCGACTTCCCTCGGTCTAAATCCAAATTCCTCTTTTCTTGATCTATATGTATTCAAAATCAACCCTTTTATTCACTAAATCATTCAAAACAATCCATAGACACATATTTAGGGTATTTTGTAAACTAGCCCTCCCATTTTTACATTTCGACACTTTAGTCCCTAATTCACAAAATCACAAAATACACACAATTTGAATATACTCATGCTTATCCGAATTCTCCTAGTACTCATACTAGTCCACATATTTCATATATTTCACATTTTAGTCCCTCAAAATAACATTTTTACAATTTAACCCAAATTACTCAATTTCATCAAAAATTCAAAGACAAAACATGTAAACCCAACATCAAGCTTTCATAATCCTTCAACTAACATCACAAAGCTCATAGTTTCATCAATGGCACATTCCAAAATCATCACCAAAATCAAAAATTGAGGCATGGGTTCGATAATATACGAAGCAACGATTACAAAAACGTAGAAATTATCAAAAACTGATCAAAACACATACCTTAATCAAGGATTTCCTTAGTTGAACCCTAGCTATTCTTTTTCCTTTTCTTTCCTTGAATCTTTGGTCAAATATGAGCATGAAATGGTTTATTTCATGTCTTTATTTTAATTATAATTCATTTATAATTAGTTTACCAATTTATCCTTGTATCACATCATTAATAAACCACGCATATCAAGGTCATATATGTCTATTAACAATATAAATGGCATAATAACAACATAAGGACCTCTCAAATATAAAGCCAAGTCAAATAGACACTTTTAACATCTAGCACACAACTTTTACAATTTACGCGATTAAGTCCTTTTTACAAATTAAGCAAACAAACAGTTTAATTTTCACACGAGACTTTCACACATGTCAATTCACTTATAAAACGCACAGAAAAATAATATTAAAATATTTTTTCAGACTCGAATATGTGGTCACAAAACCACTATTCTAACTAGAGTCTAAACTGGACTGTTACAAGAGGTCTTTAAGTAGAAATTTGCCCAATTTCTATTTTTATGGACAAAAATGGGCATGAATAGGAAAATTTTGAAAGAAAGGCCTTAAGGGCATTTTTTTCAATTAGTTAATAAAAGAATAAAAAGGGGAATAAGTTAAAAATTGGTGTCCATCTTCTTAATGTGTGCCAACAATCAGAATGAGCCATAGCTAAGGTTTTGTTCAACTTTCAAGCTCAATAGTAAGTGCATCTGTAACATCCTGATTTAGGGTCTAGTCAAACCAGTGGTTTCAGACCATAAATCTAAAATAGAAATAATTATTTTATGATTAGTTGATGATCCATGACATGATTGCATGTTTGTGTGAAATTTTCATGAAGAAATTTTATGCCTAAAGTGTCCAAATTGAAGTTAGGGACAAAATTGAATAACTTGCAAAATACATGTTCTAGAAGCTTTGAGCATGAAATTGCATTGAATTATTAACTAGAGGTCCTTAAATAGCAATTTGACCAAGTTCTAGAATTTTGGACAAAAATGTGCATGAATAGGAAAATTTTGAAAAAAAAAGGCCTTAAGGGCATTTTTGTCATTTGGTAAATAAAAGAATAAAAAGGGAAAATCAAGTCAAAATTGGCTCAAATTCTCCATGTACCAGCCGAAAATTTCATGCTCTCCATAGCTAGGGTTTTCAACTTTTCAAACTTGATTGTAAGTGCATCCTAGTCTCGTTTTTTATGTTCTTTCCATTTTTGAAATCCTTGAAGCATGATCTATCCATTTCTAGCCATATCTTGAGCTAGGGTTCATGTATGAAATTTGACCCATGTGTGACATGTTTATATTTTGTTGATTAATGGAAGAATATGAAAGTTTGATGTGTGTTTAACATCTTTTACTAAGTTCTTTTTCATGAAAACCCCGAAAAAGGAATTATTTGTAAAAGATGAAGAAATGGGTAGTAGAAATGTAATTTAATGAGAAATATGGGCTAATATGAGTTAGAATATGAATTGTCTAGGCTTGGTAATCAAGAAAATGTATGCATTTCATTTTACGAGCCTAGGGACCAATTTGTAAAAAAGTGAAAAGTTAGGGGTAAAACGGTAATTTTACCAAAGTACGTGTTATGGGTCGATTTGACCAATGTACGTATTGAACAAGTTAAATTTGGCATTATAGATCAAGAAAAATGTGATTCGGGTCTTGATCAAGGGAAAAACAAAGTTTACGAGGATTAGGCTCATTTCTATCATTTTGTACTGAGGTAAGTTCATTTGCAAATAATGCAACATGTACCATACTTTAAATGCTTTAATATTGCATGTATGGTGAGTATATACATATTTAATGTGATGTTGTATCATGTGTTTAAATGCTTACCCTTTTATTATGAATTATGCTATGAATATTTCATGAGTATGTGATTGGTGCTATGGATATTGCAATCGACATTACGAGCAAGTTTGACAAAGATGTGGTATCAAAGAATCCCGTTTGAACCTTAAGAATAGTTTAGGATACAAGTGACATGTCACTAGGAATTAGGTAATTTGAACTCATTGAGTTGTGGTCTGAGTTCATAATTTATGTGATTCGAACTCATGAGTTGTGGTCTGAGTTCATGATTATGGGACACATGTTTTGGCTGTCCAGATACTGGTCTCGTACATACTATTGACGGCGAGGTAGTCCCACATGTGTTGTGGATACCTGACAGCCTGTATAAGCAGACCCGTGAGTAGCTTGAAAGTGAGCAACATGTGATATGAAATATGAAGTAGCATTGGCTACATATGGGGCACTTAGGTGCAAGATTCCAATGTATCCAACAGTATTCTGAGTGTTCAACGGGTAGTTCAAGAAAAATTCAATGAGTAATTTTAATGATTACATCAAGATGAAAAAGGAAATCATTATGTGCAAGATGAGAATGACATGAGACATGATGAACTTGTGGTAAGAATATGTATATATATGTATATAAAGAATACGTTTAAGAGATTTGATAAAATGCAAGATTATATTCATTATGTTAAATGTATGACTAATGCTTGATTATGTTGCATTTTATTTGCATGTGAACTTACTAGGCTTTAAAGCTTACCCTCTTTTCCCTTCCTTTTCTTATAGTGTCGCCAACTAGCTCGGGGATCGTGGAACATCAGAGAGTCGATCACACTATCAATTGAACATTTGGGTATAGTTAGTTTCATCATTTTGATTATGGCATGTATAGGGACTTGGTCTTTTTGTTAATTTTCATATTGGTTAGCCAAATGTGTTGGCTCATGATGGTATTGTGATTCATTTTGTATATGACCATGAGAGGTGGCTCATATTGATTATTCGGGTTGTAACCCTAATTATTGATGCATGCATGCAAATGTGCTTGTGCCTTAATATGGTTATGGTTATGGTTAATGAGTATGATGGACGGCATGTTTGCTTAATGTACGAAATATGATTAATGTGTATGAAAATAATTGTGGTATAATGAGGAATAGATATGAAATTGGTGTGGGATGCCATATGAAAGCTTAATGGTTTAAGTTGTGATAAGTTGACACTACCAAGTCATAATTAACCATGAATATGAATGCTTGAGTAGTCAAATGTGCCATGTTGCATGCTATGAAGTGGAATTGAGTATGTGAGTGTTTAAGGGTGGCAAATGGCTTGGAAAATAACCTAGAAATTGTCCACACAGTTAGACACATGCCCCCATGGGCGTGTGATCCGGCCGTGTGTCCCCTGCACCCTAATTATGCAAATCAGTATGCCCAGTAGTAAACACACAGGCAGAGACACAACCGTGTGTCTTAGCTGTGTGAAGGACACGGCCTTAGGACATGGGTGTGTGCGCAGGTCGTGTAAAGTCTGCACTTAATTTTTGGAATTTAATTTGCCACACGGCCTAAGCACACAGGCGTGCAATTTGGCCATGTGACCTTATTTAGATGATGACGTCATAGTCAGAGAGTTACACGGGCTGAGGACATGGGCGTGTCTTAAAGCCACACGGACGTGTGTGACCACACGGCCTACCCATACAGGCATGTGACTCTCCAAAACAAGAAAATTTTCTAAGTGTCAAAAAGGTTCTGAAAGTTCTAGCCGCTCACGGTGAATGTTTTGGGCCTCGTAGGCCCTTTTAAGGGACAAACTGTATGTGATTGAAAAGTTTCAAATTTGGATAAAATTTTGTGGCTTGGTTTTGTATGAATGTTTATGTTTAAGTCCTGTAACGCCTTGAACCCTGTCTCGGTGTTAGATACAGGTAAGGAGTGTTATAGCATCCTGGCCTCGTTTTATCCTCTTGACATTTTTAAAATCCTCGTAACCCGATTTACCTATTTCTAGCCATATTTTGAAGTAGGGTTCATGTTTGAAATTTGACCCATGTATGGCATGCTTGTGTCTTGATGTTTAATGAAAGAATATGAATGTTTGATGTGTGATTTCCATCTTTTACTAAGTGATTTCTAGTGAAAATGGCTAAAAAGGACTCATTTGTAAAGTTTGTAAAATGAGTAGTAAGATGTATGATTTAATGAGAAATGTGGACTGCTATGAGCATGTTATAAGTTCGGCTAGGCTTGGGTAACAAAGAAAATAACATATTTCATTTTATGAGCCCAGAGGCTAATTTGTAATTATGTGAAAGTTTAGGGGCAAAATACAAAATTTGCCAAAGTATGATATATGGACTGATTTGAATAATGTGGTAATTAAATAAGTGATATTTGCTATTATGGATCAAGAAAAACAGAGTCCAGACTTAAACTGAGGAAAGAACAAGGTTGTGGACTAAATCGAATAGTTAGTCATATTTTGGTACCGAGGTAAGTTCGCGTGTAAATAATGCAACATTACATTATTATGTTTTTAATGCCTTAATATTGCATGAATTGTGTAATTGTCTTTGTGGATTTAATTAATGATGACTTGAAGATGATTCGACGAAGTTTGATATCTCGAAACCCCGTTTGAACCTTAGGAATAGTTAGGATACAAATGTCATGACATTAGGGTTATGTGATCCCATGTAAGAGCTTGTCTAGGACATGGCATTGGCATCGATATGTGATTCCATGTAAGAGCATATCTGGAACACGGTATTGGCATCAATATGTGATCCCATGCAAGACCATGTCTGGGACATAGCATTGGCATCGATATTTGATCCCATCTAAGACCATATCTGGGATATGGCATTGGCATCGATATGAGACATCGTGTAAGACCATAGTTGGGCTATCAGCTTCGATCTGTGATCCCATGTAAGACCATATCTGGGATATGGCATTGGTATCCTACTACATGCATGAGAGTTCCCGAGTATCCTTTAGTATTCCAAGTGGTTCAACAGGAAATCCAACAATTATGTCAAAGAGATGACAAGGTATGATCATGTTGAAAGGGTATAGGTATGTACACAAGCTCATAAATATTGAGATTATGAAACGATGAGACCTCGGTAAGAAGTGAATGAATGAATTATAATCATGAGTTTTATTATGCATTATGTAAATGACATGACTTAAAACGTACCTATGATACTTGATGAAATTGTGATCAATATTATTTTATTATATGTATAATAATGCATGGTTAATGTTGTTAATTATTTACATGCAAACTTACTAAGTTTTATGCTTACTCCCCTTTCTTTTCTAATATCTTATAGTATCGCCAAGCTAGCTTGGGGATCGAAGGACGTCAGAGCTCGATTCACACCATCAAACTAATCTTTTGGGTATAGTGAACTCAAGTATTTTGAGTATGGCATGTATAGGGACTTGGTCTTTTTGTTATATGTCATATTGGTTTAGCCAAATCTATTGGCTTATAATTATTTGATGATTCATTTTGTACATGGCCATGAGATATGGCCCATATTAATTATAGGGATGTAATCCTATTCATATATGCATGCATGTGCTAAGGTCACTCATGATGTTGTTAAATTCATTTAGCATGGATGAATTGTGGATATGATCATGGATGTTTGATGATGGAAATGTGAGTAAATGGCATAATAACAACTAAGGCATGAATGCATGAAATGGAAGTAAATTGATGTCTCATATTACATGTGATTTGGTAAGCTTGGTCTAAATAAAATATGAAGTCTTAAACAAGTATAAATTGATAAGAAGTTGATATGCATGAGCCATATTTATGAATGTATAAGTGCTCATTTATGCCATGTAGGATGTTATTGAGATGTGTAAGCGTGCATGTGTTATTGCAGGTGACAAAAGGCTTGGAAAATAGCCTCAAAGTTTTCCACAGGGGTAGGCACTCGGGCGTGTGATCCTGCTGTGTCCCCTGCACCCTAATTAGGTAAAACAAAATGTCCAGTAGCAAACACATGGGTAGAGACACAGCCGTGTGTCTCAGCCGTATGAAGGGCACGGCCTTAGGACATGGGCGTGTGCCCAGGCCGTGTGATGTCTGCACCTAAATTTTTGGAATTTAATTCACCACACGGCCTAAGTGCAAGGGCGTATGACTTGGTCGTATGACCCTATTTTGTTGATGATGTCATAAACAAAGAGTTACATGGGCTGAGGACACGGGCATGTCTCAAGCCACACGGGCGTGTGCAATCACACGGCCTACCCACACGGGTGTATGACCCTCCAAAACAAGAAAATTTTCTAAGTGTCCAAAAGTTCCAAAAGTTCTCAGTTTAGTCCCGAACCACACTCAATGTAAGTTTTGGGCCTCATGGGCCCTTATAAGGGACAATATGCTTGTGTAAGAATATTTTTAACTTGGACAAAATTTTATGGCCCGATTTTGTATGAATGTTTATGTTTGAGTCCGGTAACGCCTCGAACCCTATCCTGGTGTCAGATACAGGTAAGGGGTGTTACAATCGTATTATCAAAACACAAGATTACGATAGCAGAGAACAGAATAGAATTGTCAGAAAAAAGAAGAAGAAGATAAGATGATAGATAACCAAAAAGAATTGACGTTAGAAAGTTTTGGGAGAGAGAAAATGTTGAAAAAGAATAAAATAAATGTAACACCTCATACCCATAACCCATGCCAGGGCAGAGTACAAGGCATTACCTAACTTGATCTCATGCACACAAATAATCTCAAGTCCCCAAGACTCGGTCCAAATTAAAACTTTTTCAATTTCTACTTTAAACTTGTTATTATGGGCCTATGAGCCCTAAATCGACCATTAAAAACTACCAGGGACCACTGTGGGTCCTTAAATCAACTATGAAAGTTTATGTCTTTTAAACAGGGCACACGCCCGTGTGGAAGGGCAACACGCCCGTGTGACCATTTCAACATGGTTGTGCTGATGGCCCGTGTGGCTCACACGGCCTAAGCACCTAGGGACACACCCGTGTCCAACACCCGTGTGGAATTAATTTTTAATCCGAACCTACAGGGGCTTTCACACAGCCAGACATACGCCTGTGTCCATGGCCAGTGTCCCTCACACGGCCATGACACGCCCGTGTCTTAGCCCTTGTGCAAAAACATTGACATTATGTTTCTGACGTCAGCATACTCAAAACGTCGCACGGCCAAGGCACACACCCGTGTGCTGGGCTGTGTCCTTCACACGGCTGAGACACATGACCGTGTCTCTGCCCGTGAGTTTATTACCATGCCTACTGACTTGAAATTTTTACGTGCAGGGGACACACAGCTGGACCACACGGCTATGGGGCTAACCATGTGTCACACATGGCCTAGACACACGCCCATGTGTCTACCCGTGTGGACAATATAGGGATATTTACCAAGCCTCATTGCCACTCTTACATACATAGTTCCATACAAAACCAACCAGTACCGGAACAAACATAACTCATACAACCAAATCAGCCACAATAGACATTAATTCAACTATGTAAATGCATATTTTATAAAATCAAAATGAATATTAGCCATCATTCAAGGCTTAATACAAAATGAAGGGTTTCCAACCCAAGCCAACACGTTTGGCCAATTCTCAATGACACAAAATAATAAAGTCTAAGCTCTATACATGCCATTTTCAAAAATATAAATCCAACTATACCGAATGCTTCGATTGATAGTGTGATCAATATCACTAACTTCCGGTGACCCTTGAGCTAGTTGGGCGGCACTGTAAGAAAATGGAAAGAAAAGGGAGTAAGCATATAGCTTAGTAAGTTGCATATAAATAAATATACACCAACTTCTTAAGCATTCATCGACGAATTCATGATACAAAGTGGGCATAAGCATTACTTACTCATCAACATCCATACAATTCACTTAGCATATATATATTGAGCTCACATCTCATGTATAACAAATTTGGTACCTGTACAACTCACAACACGGTTAAACTTTACTTATTAACTCAAAATCATAACTTTCACCGTTGAACTATTTAGAAAACTATCGGATATTCATTAAGCCTCAAACATGGGGTAAGGTGCCGATGCCATGTCCCAGACATAGTCTTACACTGGCTATCATCGTCGAGGCCGATGCCATGTCCCAAACATGGTCTTACACTAGCTCTCGTATATCCGTGTCGATGCCATGTCCCATACATGGTCTTACACTGACACTACTCATAGCCGATGCATGTCCCAAACATGTCTTACACTGGCTTACGTCCCGAGGCCGAGGCATATCCCAGACATGTCTTACACTAGCACCCGCCTCAATGCCAATGCCATATCCCAGATATGGTCTTACACTGGCTCTCATAATGTGGCCGATGCATGTCCCAGACATGTCTTACACTAGCTCACACAAGTGACCCAATTGTCATGGCATGAATATCCGATTTACTTCCTAAGGTTGCAAAGGGAATTCTACTATCTCAATTATCATTATACATTCTCAATTCCACAATCAACCAATTTATGCTATATTAATTCAAGCATATATAATAACAATGTAGTTGTATTATTTACATACAACTTACCTCGGATTACAAAATGTAAACAACTTGTCAATTAATCTACTTGCTTGGCCATCCCCCGATCTAGGGTCAGATTTGGTAATTCTTGATCTATAATATCAAAATGCACTCATTTAGTCACTAAATACAATTAGGCAATCAAAAATTCACATCTTCGGCAAAATGACCATTTTGCCCCTAGACTTTGACAAAATGACCATTTTACCCCTATGCTCAAAAATCGATTTTTATCAAATTTCATCACATCTTAAGTCTAGATGAACCCTTTTCACTCCTAAAGATACTTCAAGTTCCCACTATTTCACACATTTATCACTCATTTCAGAAACTTTGCAAACTGGTCCTATATGAGTTTTCTGTGAAAACTCCTTCACAAAAGTTGTTCATTCAACAACCAAGACTCATTTTCTTCCATAAAAACTCAGAAACTATTACAAATCCATTCATGTAAAAACCCTAACTCTTAATCATTTTGCAAAATAGACCCCTCGTTTGAAAGCTCATGCTTCTAAGGTCTCAAAAATGCAAAAGTTGTCAACAAAGGACATAGAAATCACTTACTTGTGAGTGCTTCAAGCTGCTGAAAATTTTAAGATTTCAAACCCCCTTCAATGGCTGATTTTCAGTAGACAAAAAAAGATGAAAAAGGGATGATATCTGTAACGCCCTGTACCCGAGACCGCCGCCGGATTCGAACACGAGGTGTTAACAAACTTAATTCATTACTTAAACCGCTCAAATGATTTTTTTTTTAAATTTCTAGTCAAGCTAGCAATCTGCGTCACAGTCGGTTAAAAACTCATATCTCGAGTTCTGAAACTCTAAATCCAATTCCGTAAATTTTAACTAAAACTAGACTCATATATCTATTAACTAATTTTTTTTCTATAATTTTTTGTCAAGCCAATTAGTACAGTTTATTAGTTAAATTCTCCCCTATTTCAGGGTTTGACTGCTCTAACCTCTGTGTATTACGAATCAGATATCTCTCGGTAAAGAATTTCAATGTCTATGAAGTTTGTTTCTCTTAAAACTAGACTCAATAAGAAATCTTTACATATAAAGCATGACTTCTAATTATGTTTTTACAATTTATTATGAATTTTTAAAGTCAAAACAGGGGATCCAGAAATCACTCTGGCCCTGTTTTACAAAAATTCAAATATCTCATAAAATATAATTCATATACCTGTTTTGTTCAATCCATATGAAAATGGACTCATTAATATTTAATTTCATAACTTACTAATCATTTAATTCCATTTCTACTATTTTTAGTGATTTTTAAAATTTACATCACTGCTGCTGCCAGATTCTGTTTTATGGCAAATTTCACTTTACTAAGGATTTTCATGGACTAAATATCATTTTAAACATACATAACATCAAATATGACTTAGATTGGCCATTCCAATGGCTAATCATTTACAAACCCTTTTCTTGCCAAACCATAGCCATATCATAAGATCATTTACACAAAGTGAGTATTTTGCCATACATGCCACATTCAAAACACACAAGCCATTTCACCAATTTAGGCCTTCGGATAGTGTGAATAAGCCTTCGACCTATCCCGATTCTCAAGCCAGCTTGTCAAAACTACAATGAAAGAAAAGGAGGGAGTAAGCACAAATGCTTCGTAAGTTCACATGCAAATAGCAAGTAACATAATCACACAATCCCACAAAAACATTATTTGCATAAACAACACCAAGACATTCATGTTTCATTTGTATTTAATATCTTTCTACGATTTCATCATACCAAGTTCTCAACCCAAGGGTTTAAGCACATACCTGTCAAATTTTCTCATTTACCATACTTACCAATGTCACCTTCATTTTAGGCCTTCTTTTTATTCACTTAAGATTCACCCGTTGAACACATCGGAATATAATTCGAATACACGGATTTCATGAACGTAAGTGTCATACCCGCAGCTAGACAAACTCAATAGCCTGCGGAACTTATGTAGCCAAGCTACCATGTAACCCGCCCATAAGTGAACTGGGACTCAACTCAACGAGCTCGAGCGTTCGCATCCATAAGTGAACTCGGACTCAACTCAACGAGCTCGGATGCCTAGTCACATCTCACGAACTCGGACTCAACTCATCGAGTTCGGAACTCAATATCCTAGTGACATGTCACTTGTATTATAATCTATTCCCAAGGTTCAAATGGGCTTTTTCCTCGATCACATATCTTTGCCTTCTTCCATGGAATATCAAAACCGATACTCGGTAGCAATTCATATTTAACAAGTAATAAACATAATTTGCATATTACTCAACAATAACCACAAAGCATAATATTTCATAATAATAATCATCATATCATATAAATATCATTAGGTTAATTAAAATGACAATTATGTTACTACATTTACACATGAACTTACCTCGGTACAAAATTATTAGCAATCGAGCCTATTCTTCGTAAACTTTATTTTTCCCTCGATCGCGACTTGAATCTCGTTTCTCTTGATCTATAATGCCAAATTAATCTTATTTAATACATACATTCATCAAAACAACATTTAATACAAAATTTGGCAAAATTACATTTTTGCCCCTAAACTTTTGCATAATTACACTTTTGCCCCTAGGCTCAGAAATTAAACTTCATCCCTTATTCTTATGTTTTATGACATGCTGATAATTTTTCCCTTCTATGGTAACATCAAATTCACACTCTAACATGTACTTATGACTATTAGGTATTT
Organism: Gossypium anomalum; assembly: GCA_025698475.1. NCBI lineage: Eukaryota > Viridiplantae > Streptophyta > Magnoliopsida > Malvales > Malvaceae > Gossypium > Gossypium anomalum. Next base: position 31,144,732 of record CM046963.1, on the reverse strand, counting down.
TTACCGATTAAGCCCTTTTACTCGTTTTAAACTTAAAACCGAGTAGTACAAGTTGTCTAACATAATTTAAAACCTCATTTTCTATCATAAAACACCAAAATACACAAATTTCACCTATGGGTATTTTTCCAAATATGAACCCTAGGTTGAATTATTGCTAGCAGAAGCTTAATCGAGCTACCGGGATTCCAAAAACGTAAAGAACATTAAAAACGGGGCTTGGAATCACTTACTATGGAGCTTGGAAGCTTGAAACAAACCCTAGCTATGGATAACCCTTGAAATTTCGGCCTAATGAAGAAGATGGACAAAAATTGGCTTTTATTTTTGTTTTTAATTCATTTTCATAACTAAATGACCAAAATGCCCTTACTACTAAACTTTCCAAATATTTCATCCATGTCCAATTTTTGTCCATAGACTTAGAAATTGGTTAAATTTCTATTTAAGACCTCCTCATTAATATTCCAAAACAATTTCATACTAAAAACTCCTAGAATGCAAGTTTTACAAATTATTCGATTTAGTCCCTAATTTCAATCTAAGCACTTTAGGCATAGGATTTCATCATGAAATTTTCACACAATCATGCAATCATATCATAAACATCAAAATAATTATAAAATAATTATCTCTATCTCGAATTTGTGGTCACGAAACCACTATTCTGATTAGGCCCTAATTCGAGATATTACAATATCATCCTTCCTTTAAGGATTTTCGTCCTCAAAAATCTTACCGATAAACAGGTGTGGGTATTGATTTCTCATGGTTTCCTCAGATTCCCATGTAGTTTCTTCTACTCCATGCTTTTGCCACAATACTTTCACGAGAGCGATACTTTTATTTCTTAAATGGTTGACCTCTCGAGCTAAAATCTTAATCGGTTCTTCTTCGTAAGTCATATCCGGCCGTAGCTCAATTTCTGTCGGTGAAATTATATGTGAAGGATCCGAATGATGCCGATGTAGCATAGATACGTGGAACACATCATGCATCTTCTGTAATTCAGATGGCAATGCTAACCAATAAGCTACTGGTCCAACCTTTTCAATTATTTCATATGGTCCAATAAAACGCGGACTTAACTTGCCCTTCCGTCCAAATCTAAGAATTTTCTTCCATGGAGACACTTTTAAAAATACCTTATCACCAACTTGAAACTCGATTTCCTTTCATTTTAAATTCAGATAAGATTTTTGTCTATCCAAAGCAACTTTCAAACAATCTCGAATCACTTTCACTTTTTCTTCGGTTTCTTTTATTAGATCAACTCTATAAATCTAATTTTCCTTGAGTTCAGTCCAATACAATGGCATCCGACTTTTATGACCATACAATGCTTCATAAGGTGCCATCTTCAAACTCGTCTGATAACTATTATTATAAGCAAATTCTACCAACGGTAAGTATCTTTCCCAACTACCTTGAAATTCCAACACACAACATCTGAGCATGTCTTCAAGAATCTGAATCACTCTCTCTGATTGTCCATCAGTTTGTGGATGAAAGGCAGTGCTGAAATTTAACTTCATACCTAATACCTCTTGCAACTTTTGCCAAAACCGTGAAGTAAATCTCGGATCTCTATCCGAAATGATTGACAAGGGTATTCCATGAAGTCTAACAGTCTCACTGATATACAATTTAGCCAATTATTAAGAGAATAATCTGTACGCACCTGAATAAAATGAGCCGATTTAGTTAGTCTGTCAACTATTACCCAGATGGCATTTTTTTTCCTTAGAGTTAACAGCAACCCTGATACAAAATCCATAGTAATCCGATCCCATTTCCATTCAGGAACCATGATAGGCTGAAGTAGTCCCGAAGGTACTTGGTGTTCAGTTTTCACTTGTTGACAAATTAAGCACTTTGATACAAACTCGGAGATATCTCTTTTCATTCCACTCCACCAGTACATTTTCTTCAAGTCATTATACATTTTCATACTGCCCGGATGAACCGCCAAACAACCATTATGTGCTTCATGCAAAATCTTTTGAATCAACTCATCATTTTTCGGTACACAAATCTGGTTTTTAAACATCAAGCAACCATCAAAATCGATTCTGAAATCTGATCTCGTATTAGCTTCACACTGCTTTCTCTTGGTTTGCAAATCTTGGTCATTTTTTTGAGCTTCACAAATCTCTTGTAAAAACATCAATCTTGCTCTTAACTCTACTAGAATCAAACTATCATCTGATACCTTTAACCGAGTGTTCATAGCTCTCAAAGCACACAGTAACTTTCTGCTCAAACCATCAACAACCACATTCACTTTTCCCGGATGGTAGTCAATAACAAGCTCGTAATCTTTCAATAACTCCAACCATCTTTGCTGTGTCAAATTCAAATCTTTTTGTGACATCAAGTACATAAGACTTTTGTGATCTATATATACTCGACACTTTTCACCATACAAATAATGTCGCCAAATCTTCAGAGCAAACACTATAGCAGCTAATTCCAAATCATGAGTCGGATAATTCCTTTCGTGAGATTTTAACTGTCTCGAAGCATAAGCCACCACTTTTCTTCTTGCATAAGTACACATCCTAAGCCATTTCGAGAAGCATCACTATACACCACAAATTCTTTACCTGATTCGGGTTGAACCAACACTAGTGCTTCAGTTAATAACTTTTTCAATTCTTCAAAACTTTGTTGACATTCTTCCGTCCATTCAAATTTAACATTCTTTCGGAGTAGTCTAGTCATAGGAGCAGCAATTATAGAAAATCCATTTACAAACCGTCGATAATACCCAGCTAGCCCCAAGAAACTTCTAACCTCGGTTACATTTTTCAGTGGTTTCCAATCAACAATGGCTGAAATCTTACTAGGATCAACCCGTATACCATCACCTGAAACAATATGACCCAAAAATCCAACTTCCCGGAGCCAAAATTCACTTTTACTAAACTTAGCATACAGCTGCTTATCTCTCAAAGTTTACAAAACTATCCTCAAATGCTCAGCATGCTCTGTCTCATCTTTTGAATAAATTAAAATATCATCTATAAACACCACAACAAATTTGTCCAAATATGGCCAAAATATACGATTCATTAAATCCATAAACACAACAGGAGCATTTGTCAACCCGAATGGCATAACTAAAAATTCATAATGACCGTACCTTGTTCTAAAAGCAGTTTTAGGCACATCCGACTCTTTTACTCGCAGCTGGTAGTACCCAGATCTCAAGTCAATCTTTGAAAACCATGTCACTCCTTTTAGCTGATCAAATAAATCATCAATTCTTGGCAACGGATATTTGTTTTTGATTGCCACCTTGTTTAACTACCGATAGTCAACACACAATCTCATAGAACCATCCTTCTTTTTCACAAATAACACGGAAGCACCCCAAGGTGAAAAACTCAGTCTCACAAAGCCTTTATCAGTCAACTCTTGCAACTGTGACTTTAATTCTTTCAACTCTGCTGGTGCCATTCTATATGAATCAATTGAGATCGGAGCTATTCCCGGTATCAAATCAATACCAAATTCTACTTCCCTGACTGGAGGCAAATCCGGCAATTCTTCTGGAAATACATCCGCGAATTCACACACAACCGGCACTGATTCAACTTTCTTTTCAATTTCTTTTGTATTAATTACATATGCCAAATAAGCTTCATAACCCTTTCTCAAATATCTCTGAGCCGACATCGAAGAAATCACACTAGATAATGCCTCTGATTTGCCTGATTCAACCCGCAGAATTTTACCACTTTCACACTTTAATTCTATAACCTTTTCTTTGCAATTTACTATAGCATCATGCAATGTCAACCAATCCATACCCAAAATAACATCAAATTCATCAAACGGCAACAACATCAAGTCGGCCGGAAAGTAATGACCCTGAATTATTAAAGGGCATTTCTTGCATACTTATCAACTATCACACATTTGCCTAATAAATTCGACACTCTAATCATAAATTCTGTGTTCTCAATAGGTATATTCATACTAAACACCAGTTTCATGCACACATATGAATGAGTAGAATCGGGATCAATCAAAGCAATAACATTAACATCATAAAGAGAAAATATACCAGTAATCACATGGGGTGATGAAGCATCTTCACGTGCCTTTATGGCATAAGTTCTAGCTGGAGCCCTTGCTTCAGATTTAGCTGCTGAATCTCTGACTACATTTTTGCTGCTTACTTCATTTCCATCTTTTCTCGAATATCTTCCTCTCGAGTCTGCACCACTAGCTTTTACATTCTGAAATTTTTCTTTCTCAGCTCTCTCTGGGCAGTCTCTAATAAAATGATCCGGAGAACCACACCGAAAACATTCATTCGCTCTACATAGGCCAAAATGATTTTTGCCACACCGCTGGCACTCGGGCTTAACAAATCTCGTATTTCCCACATAGCTGCAGAAGTAGTCTGAGATTTAGGACCCATATTTTGCTTCTTAAAATTTCCATATGATTGTCCAGCCGAAACCTGTGAACGAGGATTCATATTTCTAGATTTTTTGGATTACTGTGAGAATGAACTGCTCGTCGGTCTTTTCTTCCAATTTCTAGTCTCAGCCTCTACCTTTTTCTTCTCTTTAAGTATTTCTTCAGCCTTGCAAGCTCGATCAACCAGTACTACCATTTCTTTTAATTCAAGAATCCCAACAAATACTTTGATGTCTTCATTGAGTCCGTCTTCAAATCGTCTACACATTTTAGCTTCAGAGGGAATATATATTCTCCAACATACTTCTCAACTTTGACAAACTCCCTTTGCAGTATTCATTGATGCTCGCCATGTTCCCTTGCTTTAATTCAAGAAACTCTTTACGCTTCTGATCAATAAATCTTTTACTGATATATTTCTTCCGAAATTTTTCTTGAACGAACTCCCAAGTTACTTTCTCTTTTGGTACTACTGAAGTCAATGTCTTCCACCAATGATAAGCTGAATCCCTCAACAATGATATAGCACATTTCAAGCATTCTTCAGGTGTACAAGACAAATCATCAAATACTCGAATAGAATTCTCGAGCCAAAACTCTGCTTTCTCGGCATCATCATCAATATTTGCCCTGAATTCTTCGGCCCCTTGTTTACGGATTTTGTCAACTGGAGTTCTGTAAAATTTCATCAGATCTACACCTTGAGGCATCGGGGGTACAGGTTGAGGAATCGGGGGAGGTGGGAGAGGTTGTGCATTCGGGTTCGTACGAACGAACTCAGTATACCAGGCACTCATCATCTGGAGAAAGGCTTCCCGAGCCCCTTCTCCTCCTCTTTGACCGACAGTAGGAGGTGGATTTTTAGTTGGCACCGCCCCTTCAGCTGAAGCTGGTGCATTACTCTCTACATCATCAGCCGCAACTGGATCAGGATCCATTTACTATAAAAAAATCATTAGAAGGTCAGAAGTCGTCACACTATCACAATTTATATATATGGCATGTATAGCAAAACCCGTACATACAACACATTAGTCTGAGAACCGACTAAACCTACTCTGATACCACCAAATGTAATGCCCCGTACCCGAGACCGTCCCCGGATTCGAACACGAGGTGTTAACAGACTTAATTCATTACTTAAACCGCTCAAACGATTTATTTTTTTAAAATTTCCAGTCAAGCTAGCAATCTGCGTCACAGTCGCTCAAAAATTCATATCTCGAGTTCCCAAACTCCAAATCCAATTCCGTAAATTTTACCTGAAACTAGACTCATATATCTATTTACTAGTTTTTTTTTCTATAATTTTTGGTCAAGCCAATTAGTACAGTTTATTAGTTAAATTCTCCCTTGTTTCAGGGTTCGACTGCTCTGACCTCTGTGTATTACGAATCAGATATCTCTCTGTACAAAATTTCAATGTCTATGATTTGTTTCTCTTAAAACTATACTCAATAAGAAATTTTTAAATATAAAGCATGACTTCTAATTATTTTTTTACAATTTCTTATGAATTTTTAAAGTCAGAATAGGGGATCCAAAAATCACTCTGGCCCTGTTTCACAAAATTCAAATATCTCATAAAATATAATTCATATACCTGTTTTGTTCAATCCATATGAAAATAGACTCATTAATCTTTAATTTCATAACTTACTAATCATTTAATTCCATTTCTACTATTTTTAGTGATTTTTCAAATTTACATCACTCTCACTTTGCTGATTCTGTTTTATGGCAAATTTCACTTTACTAAGGATTTTCATGGACTAAATATCATTTTAAACATACATAACATCAAATATGACTTAGATTGGCCATTCCAATGGCTAATCATATACAAACCCTTTTCTTGCCAAACCATAGCCATATCATAAGATCATTTACACAAAGTGAGTATTTTGCCATACATGCCACATTCAAAACACACAAGCCATTTTACCAATTTAGGCCCTCGGATAGTGTGAACGAGCCTTCGACCTATCCCGATTCTCAAACCGGCTTGTCAAAACTACAATGAAAGAAAAGGAGGGAGTAAGCACAAATGCTTACATACAAAGAGCAAGTAACATAATTACACAATCCCACAAAAACATTATTTGCATAAACAACACCAAGACATTCATGTTTCATTTGTATTTAATATCTTTCTACAATTTCATCATACCAAGTTCTCAACCCAAGGGTTTAAGCACATACCTGTCAAATTTTCTCATTTACCACACTTACCAATATGTCACCTTCATTTTAGGCCTTCTTTTTATTCACTTAAGATTCACCCGTTGAACACATCAGAATATAATTCGAATACACGAATTTCATGAACGTAAGTGTCATACCCGCAGCTAGACAAACTCAATAGCCTGCGGAACTTATGTAGCCAAGCTACCATGTAACCTGCCCATAAGTGAACTCAGACTAAACTCAACGAGCTCGGGCATTTGCATCCATAAGTGAACTCGGACTCAACTCAACGAGCTCGGATGCCTAGTCACATCTCACGAACTCGGACTCAACTCAACGAGTTCGGAACTCAATATCCTAGTGACATGTCACTTGTATTCTAATCTATTCCCAAGGTTCAAACGGGATTTTTCCTCGATCACATATCTTTGCCGTCTTCCATGGAATATCAAAACCGATACTCGGTAGCAATTCATATTTAACAAGTAATAAACATAATTTGCATATTACTCAACAATAACCACAAAGCATAATATTTCATAATAATAATCATCATATCATATAAATATCATTAAGTTATTTAAAATGACAATTATGTTACTACATTTACACATGAACTTACCTCGGTACAAAATTATTAGCAATCGAGCTTATTCTTCGTAAACTTTATTTTTCCCTCGATCGCGACTTGAATCTCGTTTCTCTTGATCTATAATGCCAAATTAATCTTATTGAATACATACATTCATCAAAACAGCATTTAATACAAACTTTGGCAAAATTACATTTTTGCCCCTAAACTTTTGCATAATTACACTTTTGCCCCTAGGCTCAGGAATTAAACTTCATCCCTTATTCTTATGTTTTATGACATGCTGATCATTTTTCCCTTCTATGGTAACATCAAATTCACACTCTAGCATGTACTTATGACTATTAGGTATTTTTACCGATTAAGCCCTTTTACTCGTTTTCGCTTAAAACCGAGTAGTACAAGTTGTCTAACATAATTTAAAACCTCATTTTCTATCATAAAACACCAAAATACACAAATTTCACCTATGGGTATTTTTCCAAATATGAACCCTAGGTTGAATTATTGCTAGCATAAGCTTAATCGAGCTACCGGGATTCCAAAAACCTAAAGAACATTAAAAACGGGGCTTGGAATCACTTACTATGGAGCTTGGAAGCTTGAAACAAACCCTAGCTATGGAGAGCCCTTGAAATTTTGGCCTAATGAAGAAGATGGACAAAAATTGGCTTTTAATTTTGTTTTTAATTCATTTTAATAACTAAATAACCAAAATGCCCTTACTGCTAAACTTTCCAAAATTCCATCCATGTCCAATTTTTGTCCATAGATTTAGAAATTGGTCAAATTTCTATTTAATACCTCCTCATTAATATTCCAAAACAATTTCATACTAAAAACTCCTAGAATGCAAGTTTTAAAAATTATTCGATTTAGTCCCTAATTTCAATCTAAGCACTTTAGGCATAGGATTTCATCACGAAATTTTCACACAGTCATGCAATCATATCATAAACATCAAAATAATTATAAAATAATTATCTCTATCTCAGATTTGTGGTCACGAAACCACTATTCCGATTAGGCCCTAATTCGGGATATTACAATATCATCCTTCCTTTATTTATTTCTATTTTAGTAAAAAATAAGCCATCTAACTCACCAAATTTGAAATGTTTGTCTCCTCTTTGACTCTATGGCCTTCTATGCTCCTTTAAAAGGGTCTAATTGCCCTTTAAAATCACTCTATTTTGATTATCTAACAAAATAACACCTTTAGCTATCAAATTAGGACTTTTGCACTTTATGCGATTTAGTCCTTTTTCGCAATTGGGCTCACAAACGTTAAAATTAACCTACCAAATTTTTTATGCACTAATATAAACATGCTATGACTCCAAAATAATAACAAAATAATTTTTTTGACTTCAGATTTTTGGTCCCGAGACCACTATTCTGACTAGGCCCTAAATCGGGCTGTTGCAATAAAGATAATATTAAATTAACTCCCAAATCCCTCAACTCTCTCCCACTAACCCCTCAATCTCAACAACTATAGAATCCCATCTCTATCCAAACACTCTTAGATAACTGGAGTAAAAATAAACTCCCTTGTTCAGGCAGAGATTTGAACACAAGACCTCCAACACACTCACTCCCTTACCACTCAAACCAGCAGGCTCATTCTGATATGACTTAATAGATAATTTAATATAAGCCTACTGAGCAAGGGTAAAGCTTGATTCCCAAAAGGAAAAGGTGAGACTTGAACCCAAGACCTCTCACACACATCTAGAACACTTGACCACTGAAGCAGATACACAGTTGTGTCAGATTTTACAAAAACAAAAATAAATTATTCATGGCGTTACAAGTTTCCATTGATTTTAATTGATTTATTTTTTAATTTCTATGGTGGATTTTGAAGCGTAGAAATGAAATAGGATTAATTTTTTAAGTAAATTTTCTTAGTTTTGAGTTTAGAGACTAATTATGAATATCTTGAAATTGGTATGGTTTTTTTGTAAATTGTGATAATATGAGGCTGTATATGGACATGATTGAAATTGGTTTATAATTTGGAGTTCAAATTTGGAATATATGATAAGTTTGATCTTAGGGACTAAATTTAATACAATGCAAAACTTTAGGGGCAACCGAATAATAAAATTTAGATGATATGTAACAGCTCGGTTTTAGCTAAATTGGAATAGTGGTTTCAGGACCACAAATTCGAGGTTAAAAAGTTATTTTAATATTATTTTTGGTGTTTATAGCATGTGATTATATATGTGTGAAAGTTTCATGAAATAATTTTATCATTTGGATGCTTAATTTGAGAAAAGAACTAAATCACGTAAAATGCTAAAGTAGCATGCTATAAGTTAAAAGTGTTTAATTGCTATGATTTATTAAATGAAAGTTCTTTATGTTAATATTAGACCATTAATAGTGGAATTTGTCATAAACGGACATGTATTTAATGTTTTAAATGTTATTTAATCAATGTTAATATAGTAATTAAATAAAACAAAGTATATTAAATAGAACAAAAGATGAAAACATGTTCATCTTTATTTGTTTCAATCGAAAATTAGAAAAGAAGAGAGCTAAAAGATTAGGTTTTCATTCGGCACTTGCATAGCTTGATTGAGGTATGTTTTGAGCTCGATTTTTGATGATTTTTACGTTTTTGTGATCATTGTATTGAGTACTAGCTAGCCGAGGGACTAATTTACAAAACTGTTTAACATTTCGAAAGTTTCCATTGATGAATTCATGTGTTTTTGAATGTTTCATGATGAATTATGAAAGTTTAGTGATGGATATCTATGATTTGTAAAGTGATTTTGAGTAAAAATGTATATTAGGGATTAAATTGTGAAAAGATAAAAATATGGGGTTAAAAGTGTGAATAAATGTGAAATATGGGCTGCTAGGGGTACTATAGTAATTCGGCACACATGGGTTTGAATTGAATTGGTGTAATTTTGTGTTTATTGAAATAAGGACTAAATTGTAAGAACTGTGAAAGTTTAGGGCCAAAATGCAAATTGGCTTTAATATGTGTTTTTGGACTGAATTGATTGAATCAATGAATAAATAAGTTAATTTTGAATTCATATAGATCCTAAAATAAAGAAATTAGATTTAGATTGGGGGAAATCGAAAGTTGTTGAGTAGTTGATTCCATCCGTTTATCCCTAATATGAGGTAAGTTCATATGCAAATAAATGTCTTTAAATTGAATTATACATGTTTAATTGTCATTGAATTGTTATGAATGTTGAACAAGCAAATACAAGCAAGAATCGGCAGAGTTATGACATCCAAAAGTCCCGAACAAACCTTAGGAACAGTATAGGATACAAATGTCATGACATTAGGTTACCAAGATGTGATTACATGTAAGACCATGTCTGGGACATTGGCATTGTATTGTGATTACGTGTAAGACCATGTTAGGGACATTGACATCGTTATTCGATTTCATGTAAGACCCTATCTGGGACAGTGGCATCGATATGTGATAACATGTAAGACCATATCTGGGATATGGCATTGTACGAGCTTTATGTGATTTTCGAGTATCTTTAACGGTTCTGAATGGTTCAAGGGAAAAACCAAGTCAAGAAAGAATGTGTGAATGAGTTAAATGGCTTAGGTACACACGAAATTCATACGAGTAATGAAAGGGAAGTATTTGATGAATTCAATTATGATATTGAATATGTGTACAATAAGACAGGTTTGTGATCTTATAAATGTTCACCCATAGTTAACTATTGATGGAAATGATATTGATTCATGTGACAACTTATTTGTATATGGCTTACTAAGCTTTTAAAGCTTACTTTGTGTGTTCTTTCCTTGTTTTATAGATAATCGAAGCTAACTCGGATTCAGGGATCATCAGGCACATTGTCACACTATCGATCAACTTGTTGGTACTTTTGAAGCTTTGTATATATGGTATATGGCATGTCTAGGCTAGTGTCATTTTGGTATGTTTTTAACTTTGAATTTAGCCATGTGAGTTGACTTGTAAATGGTGTTGTTGATGAAGTTGAATTTGACTTATGTTATGAGTTAATATGTGATATGTGATGTATTTATGATTCGTTATGTTTTGGTAGACATGATATGGTTATTTTGATGGGTTGATGAATAAGTATTTAGTTAATTGTTAATGATGTGTTATGGTTTGAGAAATAGTAAGCTTTGGTATATTTTACAATGATGTTTGGATGCCATTTTGGTTTAGTAAATGCTTGATGATTTGGGTTATGTCTAAATGTGGATATTAGTTAAAGTATCAATTTGATTTGACATGATTTTGGTTATGGAATTGAGTAGTGAAAAGGATGATTTATAAATGGCATGAAACGTGTATGAAATAGCATGTTTTGGTGGCCTATTAATGTATTGAAATGGTACCATTTTGGTTTCTAGGTGTGCATGAGGAAAGGGTGACAAATTGGCTTTGCAAATATCCTATTTTTGTCCACACGGGTAGAGACACGGGCGTGTATCTTAGCTATGTGCGACACACGGTCATGCTACACGGCTGTGTGTCCCTTGGGGTACCCTTCGAAATTAAGTGAGTAAACCCTACAGGTTTGACACGGTCTAGACACACAGGCATGTCTACTGGCCATGTGTGGCACATGGGCTGGCACATGGGCGTGTAGTTGGCGGTGTGACCCAAGTCAGTAACCCCTCCAGGTTTTCCATGGCCATGGCACACGAGCGTGTCCTCGACCGTGTGGTGCAAGTTAGTATGTATGCCCTATTTTCACAAGGCCAATGACACGGGCGTGTCCGGTGGTCGTGTGAGGCGCACGGCCTGTTCACACGGGCGTGTGAACCCTGTATGCATGAAAATTTTATAAGTTTCCCAAAGTTTGCAAATGTTATCGGTTTAGTCCCAAACCTCATTTAAGCATGTTTTAAGGTCTCATAAAACCTTATAAGGGACAATACGGTTATGTTAGATTGATATTTATGTGAAATTCAATCATGTATAAGAAATGTATATTATATGTTATGCTTTGATCGGTAATGCCTCGTAACCCTATTTCAGCGACAGATACAGGTCAGAGGTGTTACATGATACATGTTTATAATTGGATGAAATAAGAGGGTTGAAATTGATAAATTGAATTGAATAATTTTATAGATCAGGAATTGGACCAAATCAGAATTAATCGAGGAAAAAGGCAAATTTACTTATTAGTCTTTAGAAAATTAATTGTTTGTTGTTTTCTAGGTAAGTTTACATAGTATAATTGTATTTAAATTGTTTTATATTTGGTTTGTGAATTTGTATTTGTTTGATAATAGTTTAAGTTGTGAACAATTTGGTACAACGGGTGAGTTATGAACTAAAACATAGAAAAATGGTAAGTTAATGGTTAAAACTTAAAATGATGAATTGATATCTAAAATAAAAATGAATTGATAATTGATTATAGCTAATCGAATTATGTTGGTATATTGATATACATTGATGAATTATTATTGAACATATATAATTGAATTAATAAATTGGCTTATAATGGAAATTGAAAATGGTTACCCTAGTAACTATTTAGGTAGAGTCAGATATAGTTCGCATGTCATAGGATAGGAAAAGTTTAGGGTTATTTCGATTATGAGTTGATGAAGCATCGGTTGCCAAATTACTTTGGTTATACTGATGAGACATTGGGTGTCAAACTTATTAATGACCATCAGTCACAAACTATTTACTTCAGATTTATCCGATGAGGCACTAGGAGCCAAATTAGTGTGTTGGTTGGTTCTGTGTATTTGTCTGAGTTTGAGTCTTGTTAATAGGGGGAATAAATGGTAAAGGCGGAATAAATATAATTGAAAAAATGATGATAGAGTCCTCAAAATCATGAGATTGAAATTTTAAAATGAAGAGTGTTATTTGATAATTGAGATTTCAAATAGATATGAAATGGAAAGTAATGTGATATTTGATTTGTGACATATAAACTGGATTGATTATTGTGATATGGTAATACAAAGTTGATTAACAATATATATGAATATCGATAATGTTGAATGCTTATACGTGTCGGATATAAGAGTCGGATAGCCAGTATAGGAATGTGATAAAAATATGAATTTGATGCAAAATTTGAGCAATAAAATGGATTAATGACTGCCATTATATTGAAATTAGATAAACTATTGACAATAAAATGGAATGATACGATATAATCTTTAGATTGATTAACTGAATCTTGTATAAATTGATACATGTGTACCATTGAGACTGTTAGTTGTATTTATGAATTGAAATGTTGATTGGAATGTTCTGAATGGTATTGATTTGTTGATTTGCATGCAACTGGTATTACAATTATTTGAAATGCTAAATGTTCAGATTATTATATGAATTGGTGAACTCACCTTGTTGATATAGGATTGTCGGAATTAGGCAAAATCGTCAAGTTGTATAACTTGTTGTATAAATTTATAAAATGAGGTAAGTTGTTTTAATAATTGTGAACTTACTAAGAATTTGTAATGTTTGCTCTCTCGGTTCCCTTTTTTTCTTGTAGATTGTCAACTTGCGAAACATGTCAAGCGGATCGTCGAGAAGCTCACACTATCTTGGTATTGATTCAGTAGTCGTTCTATAGTTTAAAACTCGATTTTGTGGCATGCATATAGGCAATTCATTTTTAGTTAATCTTGAATGTTGGTACTTTGGTTCTTGATTGTGGTTTGTGCTTTGAATGATTATATGGTATGTACATATTGTAAATGATGATAGCACGTGCGGTGATGGTATGCTTGATTTTGGATCATAAAATGGTTGGGAATGGTAATCTTGGGTGAAATGTAAGGTATATGCATTAATTAAATTAAGTTGTTTTAGTGATATGCTATGTTTTGATTATGTACAAAGGTAAATGTGTGATTGAGACATATATATTTATCTGTCAACTTTGTAGGAGTTTAAGCATATTTTAGGTTTGCTAAAAGGTAAAGTTTGGGAGGTATGCTTGGTAAATTGTACTATGATGATACATGCTTGTATATATAATTGAGTGTTATGTTTTGAATTTGGTTGTGATGGTGTCAAATGGCATATTGGTTAGGCATTACTATGCTGTGTTATATCATGCTTTGGATTGAATTTATGAAGTGTTTTAGGCAAGATATAATGTACTTATGTTTTAATGTGCGTAGGCTTGGATTGCATCATTTGCAAAATGACCATTTTGATGTCACATGGTTGGTTAACACGATTGTGTGCCACTAGTAATTTAGGTGCAGGATAATTGATATGGCTTAGCCACACGATCGTGTGAATGTTTGCAAATCTTTTCAATTAGGTCCACACAACCACAGTTAGTTACACGGCCCGACAACACGGCCGTGTGACCTTGCATTACACGGCATCAACCTTGTACGCGATTGGAGTAAACGATTGTGTGGTTCAGTTCCAAACGGCCTCAACATGTTACACAGCTGAGCCATATGACCGTGTGACCTCTTTTTTGTATTTTTGCCATATTTTTCTTGAAAGTTTCAAATTAGTCCCTACTTAGTTCTTAATTGTGTGCCACTAGTAATTTAGGGACTGAAAATGTTTGATGATTAATGAATGTTTTAATAAGTTTTGAATTAAATATGCATGTTCTTGTTTTGTTAATTACTGTAGCATCCTATAACCCTAATTCGATGACGGGGACAGGTGAAGGTGTTATAGGGGTTGTCTCGGACGAGTGTGAGAGCAACACATACAAGTTCGACGATGATCTTTCTGTTGATCTATGAGGGAGTTTTCCTTTCTTTTTCAATTTATTTTCCTCTTAAAAAAATTAGGATAGATTTCAATTTTTTCTACTATTAGTTAGAAATTAATTTTAATTTCCTATAAAAAAATGTGTTTATTCTGTGTAGGAACCCCATACATTAAGCGGCACTACAAATTGGAGCTAAACCGGTAAAAGGAAGACCACCCGACTACTTTCAAGGACCTTCAATGCTTAAACTGGGTAGTCCCTTCTTTTAGCTTTTGATAGCACATTGTAGCACATTAGGCACTCCTTACCCAGTTTGATCATCAAACCTAAGTAAAAGGATGCAACGAACAATTGCCAAAAATTTACATGTAATTTATTATTCAAAACCTCATTAATCATCATCAAATCACATATAAACAAATACAATAAATCGGTAATCTATATAGGTCTATTCGTAAAAATTCATCTATGAAATAGGGTTTAATTGTAAAGAATTCAAAATCTTAAAGTTTCAAAATTGGCATCTATGTTTAATTATTGGGTATCGATATTGTATCGATACCTTATTAAAAACCAGTACCAAATCGTGTTTCTGTTTGTTATGCAAAACAATGGTATTGATATTTATTCTTTGGTATCAATATTTTATTAAAAATATCGATACCTGTATAAAAAGTGATACCATTTTAGCATTCTGTTAGTTTTAAAAACTATTCATATGGTCAAGTATCAATACCACATACAAAAATAGCGATACCTAAGTTTAGAAATGGTAAAATTTTATCTTTAAATTGTTCATTTCATACCCAAATTACCTTCAACTCAAATGGTACATAATTATGATTATAGACCTAAAAAACATCAATAAAAGCATATCAATATGCCTCATAAGGCACTCAAACATAATCAATCTAAAAACAAATAAAACATCATATACATATCAATTTAATATGCCTTTTAAGAAACCTCCAACAATGACTCCGTTTAGCACTAACTAACTATTCAAAACATTTTTCAAAGTGACTCCAATTCAAATTAATATCATATGCACTAAAGCTACCAAACTATTTCAAGTATAGCATAAGCATATTAATCACTTTTACATACTTATTCTAAGGCATATTACCTAATCACCATTTAAGCCATCAACCAAACAAATGAAATACTCCCCAACATATCATCTTCATGATCAATGTTATCACACACATACATATACATATACATAAGATTTCTCAGAAAGCCAAAACAAACCAAATAAACATTATATAACTATAAGATATCCTAGGTACATGCCAAAACCAAAATGAACATATCACTAACGATTGAGTCTAGGATTTGCTACTGGATGCTGAGTCAATTATTGAAACATGCAGGACCTAACCTATGCATGGAAAAACAAAACCGTTCATTGAGTATAACTCAATGGTATTTCTATGATCCTAACATTTTAAACATAATATAAGGCATAATAGTGCATAAATTTAATAAAGATTATATGCAATATACAAATCCAATAGGTTAATTCACATAGTCAATTATTAATTCAACTAATATAATGGCACATTTCATCTCAATTTCTCATTTCAAGAGTTCATTGATTATGTACAATCAATATTCATAGTTCAATCCACCATTTCATGTTTCATTCCATATTTCATTTCCATTTCTTAACTATTACTTAACATCCCTATTAACACAACTTGAACTCCAATGGATACACAGATCCAACCAACACACCAGTTTGGTACCTAGTGCCTCATCAGATAAATTTGAAGCAAATATTTACATCCAACACTATAAGTAAATTGACGTACAGTGTGTCATCGATTAAACCGAAGTAAATTGGCACCCAGTGCCTTATCAACTCGTAGTCGAAGTAACCCTAAACTCTTCCCATCCTATGGCATGCCAACTATATCCAACTTTGCCTGAAAAGTTAATAGGTTCCCATTTCATGTTTCATTAACAAAAAATATCTCATTTCACATTTATTTTCATCATAAACATATAAATTTACATATGGCAACATTCAATCATCACATCACATACTCAATTTCACATTTGAACAATATATATACACACTTTTCATAACATTCAATTTACTCCTTAGATATATCAATCAATTCAATTTAATTCAATTAATCTCATTATCACAAAATGACTCACCTCATACTCTTACTATGCATACACAGTTCAAAATGCAGCAATTCAGAAGTAGTTTGGATTATAGAAACAAAAATTGTAAACTTCGAGCTATTCGTCGATAGCTTTGTATTTTCCTTTGTTTTTTGAGAAATCTGGAACAGCGTTAGCTACGGATTAAAACAAACCTAATAAATTATCAATACACAGCCAATTTTGCATTCAATTACCAAATTATTCCACTTTTTCAATTTATTCAATTTCACATTTCTACCACTAAATTTGAAATTTGTGCCTTTTAGTCCCTAGTTCACAAAATCATCAATTGGTTTTACAATTTAACAGTTTTTCAACTCTAAACTTAAAATCCATCAAAATACCACCAAAAGCTTCAACTATCTAACAATGGAAACTTCTTAATTATTTAACCATACTGAAAATTTCAACATGGATCAGTTAACTTGAACTACCGGGATTCTGAATATAAAAATTATAAGAAGAAGACTAAATTGCAATAACCAATTGAAGCTTTAAATTTTTGAACTCAACGGCCAAATGTTCTTCTTTTCTTTTGCATGAAAAAAATAAAATGAAAGATATGGTTTTTTTAGTTCCGCTATGTTTATAAAGTGGTATAATTACTACTTTAGTCATTATTCCATTCTAATTAATAAAAACATATAGTAATTAAAATTTTATCAATTTTTTTATTTAGTCTCTTAACCTTAATTAAGAACTAATTCAATAAAATCATCCGACTGAAATTTAATTCGATTTTAATATAACTCCGTAAATATTTAATAATAATATTTACGAATCTGGTTCATGAAAATGAGGTTCCAAAACCATACTTTTAGACACCACTGACTTGCGGGTTGTTACAGTAACATAGAAATTTTACAAAGTTTTAAATTTTTGTTACTTGTTTTTATTTATTTTTGTGCGCGAGCTTGTAGAAATACAAGTGATTGGTTAGAATCATGTAAATAGGATTTTTTGCTTAAACTGTAAATTTAGTTTGATAGTATTGATTTTAGGTTGTTTAATATTAAACTATTTAGTTCACTTTGTTACACTATAAATAGGTGAAAGTGTGTTAAGTATACCTGTAACACCCTGAATTTGGGCCCAGAAGTTTTGAACCTTAAGCATAGGAGCGGTTGAAGGTAGCTTATAATATTTTGTTGTGCATGTAAATTTCGTTAATGAAGGCTTGTTGGTTAAGTGTGCTGAGAAGTGTTGGAGAAGTCTTGGGTTCAAACCTGGACTCTAGCAAAAATTTTGGCTTGAGGTGAATCAAACCCTGGGTGTAGTAGGTAGGCCTTAAGAATATTTTTGGGGAAGTTGTGACACAAAAAGCCTTGTGGTCTAGTGGCAAAATAGCACCACATAAGAGGCAGGAAGGTGGCGTCATGGAGTTGGCAAGAAGGTCCAGGGTTCGAAACTCATGGCAAGCAAAGAGCATTTATTTTGCTAACAGGGGGCGGCAAGAGTCGGTGTTGAATTTAAACTCTGATGATGAAGGGATCCCACATCGGGAAGCTAACATAAAAGTGGATGTGAAGCTGGCTTTAAATAGAGAGAACCATGAGGAGAGTAAAGGTACCTTTCTTGGCTAATCCCTTTCGCTTTATGGCGTGCTCGTTTGGGTTGGGCATTGGCTAAGAGTGCTCAGGGTGTGGATTAACTCCAGTCTCCTATCAGGTGTGTATTTCTCACTACTCTAGCTGTAGGATGGCTACTTCGGGCCGCGATGGGCCGAAATGGGCCATGTAGGCCCAATGGGCCTACGGGCCCAATTGGATAAGTTGTTTGATTATGTAGTAAATATTGGACTAAGCTAGGTGAATCTCATATCTGTGGCTAGATTTAGGCTAAAAGGGCCACATGAGCGTGTGGGCCCATTTGGGCCAAGAATAGGCTTTAGGCCCATTCGTATTGTTATCCCTGTTTAGAATGCTTTAGTTTACCAAATTACTAAAATACCCTCGACTTGTAAAATTACCAAAGTACCCCTGATTTACAGAATTATCGTTTTACCGTCATTTACAAAATTACCAAAATACCCCTGGTTTGCAAAATTACCAAAATACCCCTGGTTTATAGAATTACCAAAATACCCTTGTAGGGTAGAAATATTGAAATACCCCTGTAGGGTAGAATTATCGAGATACCCTTGTGGGGTAAAATTACTATTTTGCCCCTAAGGTGTTAAATGACTGTTTTGCCCTTGTAGGGCAAGTGGTGACTTGGATTTGTGTGGTTGTGGATTTGATTGTGAATGTATGTTGGTGATATAGACAATTTTGGAGGAGCAGCAAGGCTTGGAGTATCGGTTTGGATAAACTTGGATCGAATCATCGGACCCCGCAAAGGTAAGTGATCTATGGCTATTAGGGGTTCTTTGGCCGAATATGGTAAGGTGGATGTTCGGTTTGATTAAGCATGAACTGTAAACTAAGAATGATGGTGGTTAATTGTAGGTTGTTGTGGGAGACTTTGTTAGCGAACGTCACAAAACAAGTGTGTAATAACCCCCGTAGTAGCTTAGACTAATATTCGCTAAAAAGCCAAAATCTTAAATTCTGGCATCTTGGGAACTTGTGATTTTGCATTTGGTTATAGATGCGATAAATACGATATGATCGGTGTTTGGATCGATGGAACAGGTAAGAGCGTAATTTTGTGCACGGTGGTAAGTTGGGCCTTAATGGGCTGGAATTGGGCCCATTTGGGTAAAACTGATAGGAAATGGAATTTGGAAAAAGATTATTGTTTAAACACTCGAAAATATTGATAATTGTTAATAAACATGGAAAAACCATGATATTTGGTAAATTTACGAAATTACCCTAAGATATGAAAAATGACTATTTTGCCCCTAGGTAAAAATGACTATTATACCCCTAGGGTTTAATTATGAATGTGATGCATGAGATATTGATATGACATGATATGCGCATGAGATGTTATGTGATGCACATGATATGCTATGTTATACTCATTATATGCATGGGTTGGGTTGATATAAATAGAGGAAGTGCAAAAGGGCTTTGCCCCAGTTTACCAAAAAGGGCTTGGCCTCCAGTTATATGATAAAGCAGCTATGCTGCCAGTGGAGAGTTTGGTTGGGTGGGTTGAGTTATTCCTCACATGGTGTGTTGGCTGGTACGGGTGGAGAGTAGCGGATGGTGGGTTGAGAAGTCTCCCCAAATGGGCTTGCATACATTTATTGATATTTTATGTGAAGTTGAAATGGCCTATGGGCCATACCGTTTTCAGTAAAGGCTTTGGCCCAGTGATATGATTTCTAAAAAGGCTTCAGCCCAGTAATATGATTTATGAAAAGGCTTCGGCCCAGTAATATAATTATTGAAAAGGCTTCAGCCCAGTATGCTGATATTAGTTGGGCTTTGAAAGGGGCTTGTTGAACACTGAGTTTCTAAACTCACCCCCTTTCTTAACCTTGCAGGTGAGCCTTGATGTGGAGACTTGGAGCCGGAGGGGATTCAGAGTGGCCATAGTGATCGTTTTTGAACTTTGCAATAAATAACCGGTTTCTTTTTAGTTTTATCTTATCTACTATTATTACTTGGTTTTAGGGTTGTAATAAGGCCATTATAATTATTTTTCTAGAACTATTTTATACTCTATGTTTTACTGAGAATAATCTAAAATGGGCTAGGCTTCAAAATGATACTTGTTTCTAAAATAACACAACATTACCATTAATCGGTTTATCAAAACAACGACTTAAATGAATTCCAACTCGATTTTCTTACAAAACCTAATCTTGCACCAAAGTGTGGCAATGGTTGTGGGCATGTCTAGGATTGGATCCAATCGAGAACTTGGTACTTAAGCAGCCTTCATGGCTCACCTCCTCTGTTTCGGATACCTACCTGGTGCACAACTTCCATTCACTTTGTTAACTTAACAAAAGACGATCTTTCAACACTAAAACGAAGCGTGGGTTTTTAAAACTTCAATGTGACACGTCGGATTCTGCCATAACGTCTGGGCTAGGTTTGGAGTGTTACAATACCAAATGAAAAATAAGTACATAAAAGCATATATGTTTGCTTGAATGATAATTTGTTGGAAGATTAAAATTTAGTTAATTCATTCCTTGAATTGAGACACTTAGGGATGGCCTAAGGCATTGTTTTGTTGCCATTAAAGCCAAAAAGCCGATCGTATATGTAAACTCCCTAGCACCTATTTTTTTAGCCTAGTTTCACTTTCTTAATGAACCTCGAATGAAACCATGAATCAAAAGCATAAATTCTTGATCCTTTTTCTTCTTAGTCCCAGCACAAGCATAGATGTCGGGCTATTAATATTGAGGGTTAAGGAGATACATTATGGAGGGTTCAAAATAATTAAGAGTGAAAACTAAGGGATGGTGTACCATAGTGACTATGAAATTCCTGCAAAGTTGTACGTGAATGAAGAAAAATCAAGTGTAGAAAAACTTTATGAAGGCCAAATTCGAGTGAGAAAATCTTGAATGAATACAGGCAAAGTGAAAAAAAGCTCATTTTTGCACAAAAGACTCACTAAGATGATTTTACTCATAAGTACTATACTGTACCTTAGGAAACAGAGAAAAAAGAAAGGCGAAAGAAGTGAATATAAGGCGGTGAGCTAATGGATATAATTGGGACAGTATTGGGGTCAACATAATGTGTCAAACTATTTTCGTACTTAACTCGTTTTATAAAGTTAGTTCCTCAATTTCGAACCAACCTAAGCTATATAACTTTACAAGTCGAAAAGTCCTATGTGACCTAAGTGATACGACTCATGGATGAAAATTAAACTAAATATTGACATTTCTGACTACTTGTATTCTTTGAAAAGAAATATAAATTTTGTGTACTTGTTTCGATGGAATTTCGATGGAATACTATGCTTAATATTCTTGAATTTGTTTATCTTGTAACCTAGTGAACTAACATGTATGTTATGGAAAACCAGAAGTCAATTATATATCATACTAGAATTACTAGTCACATTGTCTTGTTTATATTATTTCAAGTCAATATCATGTATTCAGCATGCTAAAGCATTGTTAGTTATTTTTCTTTTCGTATTTGGTGTGCTTTTTTTTTTATTGCTTGAGGACAAGCAACGACTTAAGTGTAGGGATATTTGACTGCCACCAATTGTGGTGGTAGTTTTAGCAAATTTCGACACATAACGAGCTTATTTTCTAGTCATTTTATGTTTATTTATTGCATTTCCAACTTTCGTAGTTTAGATTTAATTATTTGCAAAATAAGTGTTTTTATGCACTTTTTAGTATCTCAATGACTCGTTAGGCCAATTCGGGCCTCAAGAATGACTAATAGGTCATTTGAGTGTGTAGGATGCCATTTTGGGTCAAGGAGCACAAGAGATGATGGCCAAGTCACGACATAGGGAGGTCCGTGTCGCAACACCGAACAACGAAGCGGCCAAGGTTGAAATCCACCCTACGTCGTGATGAGGAATTTCCCTACGTCACGACAACGCGACGAATATAGGAAGAAATCTTCACGGCGACATTGCAACAAGTAATTCCCAGATGTCATGACCAAAATTGGAAATATTCAGCCGAGTTTGGACAGCCACTTAGGGTTATGCACCCTAATAAAACCCTAATCACTCAAAGGGTGTTTTAGGCACCTAACACCCTAATGTAAGCCTATATAAATAGCTTTATCACCTTATTAGGGGAGGCTAGTTAGACTTAGATAGTTTTATTTAGTTTTTAATTGTATTTTTTTTTTATGTTTTTTTAGTTGAAATTCTTTTTATTCTGATGTGAAAACAATTACGAGGGTAAAACACAAGCTCACATGCATAAAACACAAAATTTCGTACCATAATTTTCAAAACAGTACTTACAATTCAAAACTGTTTAATTATAAACTTGAAAATTATAAAAAAAACTATTAGAGCCTATTTTTACTGTGACTGTCCGAGACCTCCGCATACCGAGTCCAGCATCAGAACACATAAATGTACCTGAAAGGGGAAACACTAATAGGGTGAGCTACACATGCTCAGTGTGAGTTCAAAAGGTGACTAACAGCAGAATTATAAAACAGAAATCCAAATAGTAGTTCAAGAGTGGAACGAACTTACAGAGAAATATAGAACCAAAA
Source organism: Gossypium anomalum (assembly GCA_025698475.1). NCBI lineage: Eukaryota > Viridiplantae > Streptophyta > Magnoliopsida > Malvales > Malvaceae > Gossypium > Gossypium anomalum. The sequence goes on along the minus strand of CM046963.1, from coordinate 31,121,513 downwards.
GGTAAACATAGTACTAACCTCTCAATCGTACGTAACAATCAAGAACACCATATCATACAACCAAAACACTCCATCAGTAAACCCGTCAACAGGTCGATACCAAAACACTTACCATCACAAACAAATCAAATGTATCAATACTGAAACACAACGGCCTATAAATAATTAAACTCACAATCAGACAATCAAACAGAATGCAGAAAAAGAAATGCATCAATGTGCACCCACCCATCTAGTCGAACACCTCTCTATCCCCAAATCATACCCCAAAAGAGATAATTAAGCTCATCCAACCAAACACACCACATAGGACCTCAAAAGGCCCATCTAACCCTACATATCACGTACGTGGTCTAGGCCACTTAGATAATACCAAGCAAAGCTGATGTATATGTAGCATAGTAAATTACAGTAAATTGTTGTACAGATATGTTACAGTTAAACTGCCAGATCAGATTAGAATCAGTCTTCCTTCTCTTCACAACCAAACCCCAAATGTTTTATGCAAATGTATGTATGCATATAAGCGTACAGTGTAACAGCCCATTTTTATTCAAATCAGAATAGTGGTTTCAGGACCACAAATCTGAAGTCGAAATAATTATTTTATTAATATTTTAATGTTTACAACATGATATTATAATTGTATGAAATTTTTGTTAAGAAATTTTATCGTTTGAATGCTTATCATGTAAAATGTAAAAGTTATGTTCTATTAGCTAAAGGTGTCTAATAGCTATGGAATATTAAAGTGGAGGTCCTTATGTGGTAATTAGACCATTGTTAAGGTTATTGGACATTTATGTACATGGTTTATGTGATTTATTAATGTTTTATTAAAGGTTATAATGGTAATTGATTAATAAAGATTTAATAAGTTTAATAAACCAAATATTTTAGTCCATCTTCTTCCTTCTAACCAAAATTAAGAAAATAAAAACATCCATGGATGCTATTTAGGGTTTGACAATTTCATGGTTAAATTGGTAAGTGATTTTGACTCGATTTTTAGCGATTTTTATGTTTTTGAGATTCTTGCAGCTTAACCTAGCTAGCCCAAGGACTATTTTTTAAAACTGATAAAGGTTTAGGGTTTTGCCATTGATGAATCTATATGTGTTTTGATGTTTGATGATAGAAAATGCATGTTTGTTGTTAGATAAACAACATTTGTTAAGTAATTTTTAGTAAAATGTCCAAATAGGGATTAATTTGTGAAATGTTGAAATTTGGTGGTTAAATTGTGAAATAAATGAAAATTATGGACTGCTAGGGACCTAATTGAAATTCAGCTAGCATGGGTTTTGATTCAATTTCATGAATTTGTGATTTTATGAAATATGGACTAAATTGTAAAAAATGTGAAATATTAGGGGCAAAAGTGTAAAGTGTCTTTAAAGTGTATTTGGACTAAATTGAATAGAGTGATAATTAAATAAGTTAATTTTGATACAATTAGATCAAGAAAGGCAAAATATGAATTTAGATCGGGGAAATAACAAAGTTTCAGATTAATCAACTTAATTCGTCGTTTTTGCATCTGAGGTAAGTTAATTGTGTTTTAAATGCTTTGATATTGCATAAATTGTAAATACGACACTACAAACATGTTTGACGATGATTCAGCAAGTGTGAAATATCGATTGAACCTTAGGAATAGTTTAGGATACAAATGACATGTTATTAAGGGTTATGTGATTTGGGTGTTGGTCCGTACGTCCTATCAGTAGTTGAGTTATTCGGCATGTGTTGTGGATACTCGTCAGCTTGTGTGAGTAGCACCGTGTAGCTTGTCAAGACCGTCAGCTTGTGTGAGCAAACTAGTTGATAGCTCTAGTGTGAGCATTATATGTGATATGAGATTGAGATAGCTTCGGCTATATATATGTGGCACTTAGGGTGAGAGTTTCCTGAGTATCCGATAGTATTTCGAATGGTTCAACGGGTATGTCAAAGTTGTGGATAAGTATGAGATTGATACTGGATGGTACAGGTATGTACATAAACCAAGCAGTACATTGAAATGAAGGAAATTTAGGAAAAGCTACATCTAACTTTCTAAATGCAAATGTGGTAGGTTGGTGACTCATTATAAGATATGTTATATTATGCTTTATTTGATTAAAATGAGCATATATGATGAGTTGAATTAAATTTTATACGAACTTACTAAGATTTATAGCTTACTTTGTTTAATTTTCTGTGTTTTATAGTGAAATCAAAGCTAGCTTGGATTCAGGATTGTTGAAGACTTCATCTCACTATCCAACTATCTCTTGGGTACTTTTGAACTTAAGTGTTTTAAGTATATGGCATGTATAGGAGTTTGGTCATTTTGGTATATGGATTGGTAATGACTTTAGCCATTTGAATTGGCTTGTAAATATAAATGTTTTGGTTTTCTATATAGCCATGAGATTTGGCTTAATTTGGTTGTTTTGGTTGTGTATATATATGTGTGTGTATTTGGCTTTGGTTAGGTGTTTAAATATGGTTGTGTTATGCTTATTAATATTTGGTAACTATAGGTATTAAATGATTGAGAAGTGATTTTGGTATGCTAGTGAATCTAGGAAAATAATGTATATTTGGAATTGGTTATTTTGATGTATTGTAAAAGTGAGTTTTGGTATGAAATTGGTTGGTATGCTATGGTAATTGGGTAACTTGTAATGGTTGCTATTTAAATGGCATGAATTGAGTTTGATTGGAGTTGATTTATATGCCTAGTTATGCCATGTTTTGTGCCATTTGAGTTGATATAGGTAGATGCAAATTGGGTGCCAAAATGGCTTGGTAAATAGCCTATTTTTGTCCACACGGGCAGAGACACGGGCGTGTGTCTCAACCGTGTGTGACACACGATTATGTTGCACAGCCATGTGTCCCCTGGTGTTGATTTAAAAATCAAGTCAGTAAGCTCTACACGGCCACGTGGGCGTCTGACTTGGCCTTGTGGCATAAGTCAGTATCCCCTACAGGATTGGCACGACCTAGCACACGACCTGGTACACAGGCGTGAATGGCCGTTTTTAGGGCACACGGGCTAGTTACACGAGTGTGTGTGTTGGCCATGTGACCCAAGTCAAAGAGTTACACGAGGTTGGATACGAGCTGAGACACGGCCATGTGATCCCATTTCGAATGTCCACACGGCCTGTGACACGGGCGTGTCTTTGGCCATGTGAGACACATGGGCGTGTGTCCCCTGTAGTTTGAAAAATTTTCTAAGTCTCGTAAAAATCTCTTGAGTTTATCGGTTTAGTCCCAAACCACTCCGAATGCATGTTTTGGGCCTGGAGGCTCATAATACGGACAATCTAGTTGAATTTGAATAATGTTTATTTGAAATTTGAAAATGTATGTGAAATGAATTTTTAATTGTATTATAAGTTCGATAATGCTCCGTAACCCTATTTTGGCGTTGAATACGGGTGAGGGGTGTTACATATAGAATCAAAATACACAACTTTCAGAAGTCATACGGACACAGAAGCCCACATCCAGTCAATTAATCACAAAATTCTTGTGCAGCCACAGAATAAGCACCACAAACAAACACCCACACACCAATCAAACATATTCAGAAATGCGTACACTCACTATCCCGAATTCAAAATCGATTTCATAATAACATCGAACACCACTCGAACGAGTTGCTTATATAAAACTATAACTAAAAAAACACACAAGTTAAAGCCAAAACAAAGTCTCGACTACCCTTATTGAGACTTAACTAAGAGTCGGAACATACAGAAACACAATCAAGCCTAAAATCGAAATAGATCAAAAATCAAAGAGAAAGGGCCACACGTCCATGTGCCCTGGCCGTATGGAGATACCTAGGCTGTGTGGAGGGTCAACACACCCATGTGAAGGGACACACACCAATATGGAAGGAGGCACATGGCCATGTGACTAAGGCACACGCCCGTGTGACCTAAAGACATGGTCGTGTGAATAGGCCTTGTAACTCTCTGCCCATTTATGCTAAAATAAGGTTCAGGGTAGACACGACCATGTGAGGGCCTCACACACCTGTGTGCTCCCCAAACACAGCTGTGTGTCCAAAACACACGCCCGTGTGGGATCCTTAAATCCCCAAATTAGCCATACGACTATGTGGAAAAGTCGTGTCGCACCAAATCAGCCAAACCCTAATTCCCAAATGCAAATGCCTATGTACCAATGGGACACGGCCGTGTGAAAATTGACTAATTTACCTATATCATCCACACAGTCGTATGGCACCTAATCATGCCCAGAAACCCTAATTCCTAATTCTACACGACCGTATGAATAGGCACATGCCCAAGTGGCCACCCATGTGGTCCCAAAACCACCTCGAAACATCTTGCAAATCATGAATTTACACACCAAACGCCCTCTAAACTCTAATATTTCAGAAACATGCCATAGAAACCAAGTTTTACGCAACTTAGAAGCCAAACCTTCCACACATTCACCAAACCACTTAGAATATATCAAATTCCACATAATCAAAATAACAAATCGTAAATGGAGTTGGAGAGTTTGAACCCACACCTGATTCGCAATCAAAGACATCTAGACACTGACTCGATGACAAAGAAACCGAAGCTCTTCAAAAACCACAAACAACATTGTTTTCCAAAAGAAGAAAAGAAAGAAAAAAAAATAAAGCAGAACAAAGGAGAGGGAGAGGAGAATGTGAAAAGAAAGAAAGCAATAACAAAAAAATAATAACAAAAGTAAAACTAAATAACTATTTTTAAACTTAAAAAAAATCTACTATTTAACAAAATAAAAATATTTCTCCAAAACGCACACACAAGGATTCGAACATGCAACCCAGAGATACACTAACACACAACTAACCATCAAACCAGCAGGCCCATTCTACATCAAAACGCGCAACTAAACTCAATAGCTCAACCTACTTACTAGCCCTAACCACAAAGCTCAAAACTTCTAACCCCAAATTTTAGGGTGATACAATTTCATTAGGTTAATTTAGGGTGATTAGTTTAATTAGTTTAATACATCCTTTAATTTGGGCTTATGCTACTAATCTGTGACTCAATTAGATTAGTAATTATTTTCTGTAATTAACTTAATAACAAGACTCTCTAATCTGCAATCCCTTGGGTACAATCCTCGGAATACTTATCGGCGTTCTGTTGTAATACTTCTATATTACAATTTTACCTGTATACTTGCAGATATCGCTAATTTAATTTAATATAGTTTTGGTGTGGTCTTTTCTAACCAAATGTTCTCATGTTTGGTGGCGGTCAATAATGAATTTTTTCATTCCACAAACAACTTTAAAAAATTGCCACGTGTCTCTTTTTTAAGAAAAATATTTTACTATACCCTTATAGGATACTTATTAACCCTCTAATCCTAGAGTTTAAAAAATCCATTGGTAGTGTACCAAATATTTTTCCTATTAATTAATATATCAATTTAAGGTGAAAGTACTTGCTAACTCCCTCTACTGTAGGGACTAGATCAAATTAGTCCCTCTACTAGTAAATGCATCAATTTAATGAATTTATGCCTCATTTAGTTACTAGTATAATAACATGAGGAAAAAGCTTATTTCTTACAAATTTATTAAAATAATTAGACATAAAATAAAGAATAGTTAGTACAAATTTAAACTTGACATTAGAAAGATGAGCAATAACTTTATTAAAAAATAAGACCTCTTTAAACTAAGTTAAAATTTTTCTTGCTCTTGGCTAAAAATAAGTCATGGGAGTGGCTAAATATTACCAATTGAATTAATTTATTGTTAACCTATATAATAAAACATGTGTTAAAAATAATACTCCTACCAAATGTAGTATCATTAGTAAAAAATCTATTAAAATCAAATTGTAATAGAGTTAACATTTACTATTAAAAATGACATGAATTTCTTTTCATTTTAAATTTAAGTTCAAACAAAAAAAAATTTAATTTGCATAACCCTAAAAACACTTTCAATTTATTAATCCTATGAATTGCACATGACATTTTAAAAAAATTAAAAATTTAATAATAGAGGGTGGATTTAATTTGATCTCTATAATAGTGAAACTTTAGATACATTCATCCAATTTCTTATGTTAAATTTAGCCCTTAAAGTTTACATCTTTTTTCCACTAAATTTGGCTCCCAACTTTTTAAAAAAAAAGAACTTGAATTTGACTATCAATATTTTAAAAAGAGTTAAATTATTTTTTTAACGGAAATATTGCCTCAAATATTAATCTTTTAGACATGGAGGCTCATATGACAATTCACATATACTTCTTGGTATTTTCTAAATTTTATAAACTTTTTTTTTGAATTTGTTTAATTTTAAAATTATTTGTTGGTGTAGCAAATGAGACAAATATTTCATATTAGCATAAAATATATGCCAGTTGCCATGTCATTTGATACGAGTCTCAAGGTCCAATTTCAGGCCCATGGATGTGATGGGTTTACACTACCTCAAGGCAGAATAACAAGGTCAAAGGCCAACCAAATCAAACCAAGATTCTATCAAAGACAATATGTGAGGATGAATTTTTTCAAGGAAATAGGGAATGATACATGCATGGAATGAGTGATATTTATTAAAGTCAATTCAACCAAGCTGCCAATTTTCAAGCTGAAAAGATATGTTGAGTTGGTAGACTCAACTTGGAATTTGTCATCAAAGAAACTACGAAAGGGAAATTGAAACATGGGATGAGTTAAAGCAAGTGATGTGAAATTATGTTGTCCCTTCTTTTTACTACAGAGAGGTCAAAATGAAACTTCAACGCCATGTTCAAGGAAACTGATCAGTTGATGAGTACTTCAAAGGGAGATGGTCAAACAAAAGGAGGAGTTCAATTAATTTCTAACCTATTGTGAAATGTTATTGGTGTAGTTCAAAAGATCATAAGGGTTTCCAATATCCCATTCAATATCCAACTAGAGAATAATGTAAGTATGACTTTGTACCTTTTGTTGAATCTTCTTACTCTAGTGGAAAAGAGTGATGGCAAACTTTGTGAACCAGAAAGAGATGATAGTGAGAATTCTTTCCTCGAATCTATGGAGTTAGATAAGATAGAAATTTCATGTTCTCCTACTGATATGTATTGTACTAAATTGAATATTCATAATACTTGTGAGGGGGATATGAGAAGTGTAACACCCCTAACCCGTATCTGTCGCTGGAATAGGGTTACAGAACATTATCGTAAAAAACGTAACATAAAAACATTCAATTCCAAACATTGCAATAATCACAGCACAATTTATTCATATACATTCATATCATCCCTTAATAGAGCCCTTGAGGCCTTAGAAATACTTTAGAAATGATTCAGGATTAAATCGGAAACATTTGAAACATTTAAGAAAAAGTTAGAAAAATTGAACTATAGGGGTCACATGGTTGTGTGGCCAGGTCGTGTGACTCACACGGCTGAGACACACGCCCATGTCTCAGGTCGTGTAGCAATTGAAATAGGGACACACGGCCGTGTCCCAAAACGTGTCTGTGCCTGTGTAACTCTCTGAGTTGGGTTAAATGGCCAAGCTGCATGCCCATGTGCCAAGCCGTGTAACACTCAAAATGGCCTCACATGACAGTGTGTTAGGCCGTGTAACTGTCTAACTTGCAACCTTTAAAACCTACAGGGGACACACAGCTATGTTGCATGGCCGTGTGTCACACACGGCTGTGTCGCATGGCATTGTGTCACACAAGGCTGAGACACACGCCCATGTCTTAGGCCGTGTGGACAAGAAATTGGCCAAAATCAAGTCATTTCCTTTACCCATTCAAGCATGTACCTACAAGCAATATGCACATATAATCAAGGCACCAAAACATGCATAATAAGACCCATTCAATAGGCCATTTATCCATCCAACCAATATGCCATATAGGCACCTCAATTACAACCAAGCAATTATACCTAAACTTATGTCTAATTTGTCATAGTTCATCCAAACACATTTAGTTCAATTCCATATCAAAGCATACCATAATTGACCACATTGCAAACATACAAACACTTACCACTTTGGTCATAAAACTATGCATCAACTTGACCATATTAACATCCAAACCATAAGGTACCAAAATTACCATATATTCAAAACAACATTTACATACCAAAATCATCAACTAGCCATTAAACATAAATTCACCTATACATGCCATTATAACCTTGACCAAACATCAAAATCTGCCGATATAATCGCTAGATAGTGTGATAGATCTCCAACGAACTTCCAAACCAATCGAGCTTCCGATAATTTGTAAAGTAAAGGAAAAATAACTATGTAACCAATGAATGCTTAGTAACCTCGTATAAACTTTTAACATAACTTTCCATTTCAATAATAAACTTTATAGGGTAAATATAAACCTATACCCATGCCACAAAGTTTATCAAACTTTATAACCATCAACTCATAAATGAGTAAGTCCCTCAATACCACATATATTTTTTATTCCTAACATAATAGGAATTATAAGACATATTACACAATCATTAACCTTTTCATAAACTATGAACCACTCCATTTACTTACTTTCCATTTCATTTACTTACTTTCCATTCCATTTACTTAGCATAAGCTTAGATAACATTATCAATTCACGAATTAGTGTGTTTATCATAGGTAAATTCATCCATAGCATAAGTAATTTTTCACATATAAGTAAGTCATTTAACTTATCAATACTTTTATATCATCATATTACATCTCAATTATAAACTTACCGTTTCGTTACCGTTTCTTACCCATTTCATTTGCATAATACAAGACATAAGCACAAATATTCACCAATCATATAAGCTTGACACAAGCCTAAATTTCATAATCAATACACAAGTTAGTGCAGTTATACATAATTCATTTGGGATCAACCACATGATAAACCATTTCATTAGAAAATACATCTTTTGATTCATACCACCTTTTCATGAACATAAGCATGTTTCTATTTGGACACTTACCATTTCAATGTAAAACATTACAATTAAGCATGATATAATCCAACCATAAGCTTAGCACAAGCCTAAGCATCATCAACAACACATGTTAGCATATTCAAACATAATTCACATTAATTTAATATAGGTAAGCCATTTCACATTAATATAATTCATTTGAACTCATCATTTTCCATAACATATCATACTTTAAATGAAACTTACCATTTCAACCTTTTCATAATTAAATGATATAATTTCTTTTGAATGCTCACCATTCCTTTCCTTTTCATGCTCGTTAAACTATTTAGAATACCATCGGATACACGGGATAGCTCACATAAATTGTGCTAAACATATAATTGTAACCTTTCCTTTCCTTTACATCATCGCTCACACGAGCTATGGGTCAGAATGTAAGCTACACGATACTGCTCACACGAGCAGTGGAGTATCCGCAACAATTGTAGTACCCCAACCATCGGTAGGACATTCAAGACCAACACCCGAAACATGAAAACCTTAATGCCATGTCATTTTTATCCTACGAATTCCTAAGGGTTCAAACGGGGCTCGATAATCATCATGACATTTTTGGATTTACATCATTTAGTTACATAGAAATTAACATATCAACATATAACTCAATATATAGCATTAAAACAATATATAATCATATATATTGATTCATTTACATTAAAACTATAACAACCCGATTTTGGGCCTAGTCGGAAAATAGTTTCGAGACCACAAATTTGACCTAAGAAAATTTATTTTTATTATTTTTTGTGGTCTAGAATTTCATGGAATAATTTTTTGAAAATCTCGTTCGAAAATTTTGACGTTTAGGCACTCAATTTAGTCAAAAGGATTAAATTGTAAAAAGTGCAAAAGTTAAGTTCTACATGTTAGAGGTGTCTAATTGTTATAAAATTTTAAATTGGAGGTCCTTATATTGTATTTATACCATTGGTTAAGTTGGTGGACAAAAATGGACATGGTTAGGCATGTTTCCAAAGTTTTTCATTAAGGGCATTTTGGTCATTTAGTTATTAAAATGAATTAAAAACAAAATTAAAAGCCAATTTTTGTTCATCTACAACTCCTTGGCCAAATTTCACATGAGAAAGACATATCTAGGGTTTTTCAAGCTTCCAAGCTCGATTGTAAGTCCGTTTTAGTCTCGTTTTTAATTTTCTTTACATTTTTGAGATCCTCGTAGCTCGATTTAGCTATTTCCACCATTATTTTGAGCTAGGGTTTGTTTTTAAAAATTTACTCATGAATGAAATGCATGTGTTTTGATGTTTTATGGAAGAATATGAAAGTTTGGGGTGTGATAAACAACTTTTACTAAGTGATTTTTGATGAACTTACAAAAAAGGACCTATTTGTAAAAGTTGTAAAATTATGTGTAGAAAATGTGATTTAGTGAAAACTGTGAGCTGCTATAAAAGGGAATATGAATCGGCTAGGCTTAGGATTTGAGAAAAATAAGTGTATTTCATCTTGCGAGCCTAGGGGCAAAATTGTAAATATGTGAAACTTTAGGGGCAAAAAAGTAATTTTTCCATAGTGTGAATTTTTGGACTAAATTGAATAATGTGAGTATTAAATGAGTTAAATGTGTTATTATAAATCAAGAAAGACGAGGAATTGACCTTGATCGGGGAAAAGAAAAGGTTATGGACTAAATTGCAAATTCGTCATATTTTGCACCGAGGTAAGTTTGTATATAAATAATGTATCGTTTTTACTTACGTTATCGCATTTTATTATGTTCTATGAAATGTGGCTAAATATTGAATGAAATTGACAAGTATTGAAAAGTGAAAAATTTCCCTGTTGAACATTAGGAACAGAATAGGATATAAGTGACATGTCACTAGTGACTCAAGTGTGGTACTATGTGAAGGCCACTTTGAGAAGAGATAGCTTGGTCACAAGTGTGGTACTATGTGAAGGCCACTTTGTGAAGAAAGATAATTTTGGTCACAAGTGTGGTACTATGTGAAGGCCACTTTGTGAAGAAGGTAGCTTTGACTATAAGGGTGGTACTATGTGCTGGCCACTGGGTATCTGTTATTATTCCGTTGTGTTCAACGGGAAATGACTAGGTGTAACTGAATATGACTATATGATGAATAAGTGCAGGCATGTGTGTGTAAACTTATGAGCAATGTGCTCGATATGTGATCGAACTTTGGTAAGATTGATATGGAGTAAGTGTTACAAGGAAAGTTACTACAAAGAAAACATGAAAGAGTAAAATTTAGTAATAAAACAGTTTTGGACGGCAGCAGTTGTGTGACTTTGAAAAATCACCAAAATTGGTGAAAATCTAATTAGAGGTTTAATAAGATATGAAATTAAAGCTTATCGAGTCTATTTTCATTTGAAGGAAACGGTGTAAGCAAAAGAATTTCATATTATGAGATATTTAAATTTTTGTGAGACAAAGTCAGAATGATTTCAGAATCCCCTGTTTTGATTTGGGAAAATAATTAAAAATTGTATAAAAATAATTATATGTTATAATTTATATTCTTAAAATCTAAAAATAAGTCTATTTTCAAAAGAAACAAATAGGAACATCATCCGAATCCCGTATGATGAGATAATTAATTTTTAGTGAAGAGGGGTCGAAACTGTCAGACTACAGAATAGGGGTGACTTTAAAGAATAAACTGTACTTATTGGCTAAACCAAAAATTCTGAAAATTTTATGATAAGAATATATGCAAGTCTAGATTCTGGAAAAATTAGCAGATCTTAATTTGGAGTTTCATAGCTCCAGATATAAATAATTTAATGACTGTAACTCGAATAGATAGCTTGTTTTGAACTTAAGTAAATAGTGGATCTATGTGTAGTTATGATTGTATTATTTTGAAAACATATTTTGAGGATTAATAAAAGCATGTTAATAATTTGTTTATTATTTACATACCTACTTACTAAGCTTTGAAGCTTACCCCTTTCCTTTCCCATCTCTTATAGGTTAATTTAGCTAGCTCGAGTTGGAGACCGCTGGAGATGTCATCACACTATGAAGCTATCATTTGGGTATAAGTGAACACAAGTATTTTAAATTTATGGCATGTATAGGGACTTTGTCTATTGATTAATTATGTCATTATTAATTTGGCCAAGTGTGTTGGCTTATAATGATTTGGTGATTCATTTTGTATATGGCCATGAGATATGGTTCATATTGATTATTGGGTTGTAAACCTAATTAATTATGCATGCATGTGTCAAAGTCTTGATGATAGTGGATGGTGTTAGATAGCATATGGGTATAATGAATGAATGATGACAAAATTTGTGTAACATCCCGATTTAGGGTCTAGTCAAAATAGTGGTTTTGAGACCACAAATCTAAAATAAAAATAATTATTTTATAATTATTTGATGATCCATGACATGATTGCATGGTTGTGTGAAACTTTCATGAAGAAATTTTATGCCCAAAGTGTCCAAATTGAAGTTAAGGACTAAATTGAATAAGTTCCAAAATACATGTTCTAGAATATTTGAGCATGAAATTGCATTGAATTATTAACTAGAGGTCCTTAAATAGCAATTTGACCAAGACAAAAATGGGCATGAATAGGAAAAATTTGAAAAAATGACTTATGGGCATTTTTGTCATTTGGTAAATAAAAGAATAAAAACGGAAAATCAAGTCAAAATTGGCTCATCTTCTCCATGTACTAGCCAAAAATTGAATGCTCTCCATAGCTAGGGTTTTCAACTTTTCAAGCTTGATTGTAAGTGCATCCTAGTCTCGTTTTTTATGTTCTTTCCATTTTTGAGATCCTTGAAGCATGATCTATCCATTTCTAGCCATATTTTGAGCTAGGGTTCATGTATGAAATTTGACCATGTGTGACATGTTTATATTTTGTTGATAAATGGAAGAATATGAAAGTTTGATGTGTGTTTAACATCTTTTACTAAGTTATTTTTCATGAAAACCCCTAAAAAGGACTTATTTGTAAAAGATGAAGAAATGAGTAGTAGAAATGTGATTTAATGAGAAATATGGGCTGATATGAGTTAGAATATGAATCAGCTAGGTTTGGGTAACCAAGAAAATGTATGCATTTCATTTTACGAGCCCGGGGACCAATTTGTAAATAGTAAAAAGTTAAGGGTAAAATGGTAATTTTACCAAAGTATGTGTTATGGGTCGATTTGACCAATGTATGTATTGAACAAGTTAAATTTGGCATTATAGATCAAGAAAAACGTGATTCGGGTCTTGATCGAGGGAAAAACAAAGTTTACAAGGATTAGGCTCGTTTCTATCATTTTGTACTGAGGTAAGTTCATTTGCAAATAATGCAACATGTACCATACTTTAAATGCTTTAATATTGCATGTATGGTGAGTATATACATATTTAATGTGATGTTGTATCATGTGTTTAAATGCTTACACCTTTATTATGAATCATGCTTTGAATATTTCATGAGTATGTGATTGGTGCTATGGATATTGAAATCGACATTACGAGCAAGTTTGATAGAGATGTGGTATCGAAGAATCCCGTTTGAACCTAAGGAATAGTTTAGGATACAAGTGACATGTCACTAGGAATTAGGTAATCTGAACTCATTGAGTTATGGTATGAGTTCATGATTTATATGATTCGAACTCGTGAGTTGTGGTCTAAGTTCATCATTATGAGACACATATTTTGGCGGTTCGAGTACTGGTCTCGTACATATTATTGATGACGAGGTAGTCTGGCATGTCTTGCAAATACCTAACAGCCTATATGAGTAGACCCGTGAGTAGCTCAAAAGCGAGCAACATGTGATATGAAATATGAAGTAGCATTGGCTACATATGAGGCACTTAGGTGCAAGATTCCGATGTATCCGATAGTATTCCGAGTGTTCAACGGGTAGTTCAAGAAAAGTTCAATGAGTAAACTTAATGATTACATCAAGATGAAAAAGTAAATCATCATGTGCAAGTGGCACAGGTATGTACATCGAACTCATGAGAATGACATGAGACATGATGAACTTGTGGTAAGAATATGCATATATATATGTATATGAAGAATAAGTTTAAGAGATTTGATAAAATGCAAGTTTATGTTCATTATTTTAAATGTACGATTAATGCTTGTTTAAGTTGCATTTTATTTGTATGTGAACTTACTAAGCTTTAAAGCTTATCCCTTTCCTTTCCTTTTTTTATAGTGTCGCCAAGCTAGCTCGAGGATCGTAGAACGTCAGAGACTCGATCACACTATCAATTGGATAATTGGGTATAATTAGACTTATCATTATGAGTATGGCATGTATAGAGACTTGGTCTTTTTGTTATATGTCATATTGATTAGCCAAATGTGTTGGCTCATAATGGTGTTGTGATTCATTTTGTATATGGCCATGAGAGGTGGCTCATATTGATTGTTGGGTTGTAACCCTAATCATTTATTCATGCATGCAATTGTGTTTATGTTTTGATGTGATTTGGTTGCTTGTGGATGAAATGTGTGATGAATGGCATATGTATTTAATGAATGAATGGGGACTAATAGGTATGGCCATAATTATATTGTGAATGAGTAACTTGAAAGAAGAATTATAATGATGAATAAACATGAAATTGGTGTGGAATGCCATATGGTAGTATGATGATTGAAGTATGTGATATGTCCACATTAAAAAGTCATAGATTAATCATAATGGTGTATACTTGTGTAATTAAATGTACCATGTTGCATGCCATGAAGTGAGATGATGTATGTGAGTGCTTAAGGGTGACAAATGGCTTGGAAAATAGCCTCAAAGTTGTCCACATGGGTAGACGCACGGGCATGTGTCTAGGCCGTGTGCGACACACAGTCTACCCCATGGGCGTGTGGTTCGGCCGTGTGTCCCCTGCACCCTAATTAATACAAAATAGAATGCTTAGTAATAAATACACGGGCAGAGACACGACCGTGTGTCTCAGCCGTATGGAGGACACGGCCTTAGGACATGGGCGTGTGCCCAAGCCGTGTGAAGTCTGCACTTAATTTTTGGAATTTAATTCGCCACACGGCCTAATCACACGGGCATGTGACTTGGCCATGTGATCTTATTTAGATGATGACATCATAGTCAGAGAGTTGCACGAGCTGAGGACATGGGCGTGTCCTAGATCCACATGGCCTACCCACACGGGCGTGTGACTCTCCAAAATAAGAAAATTTTCTAAGTGTCAAAAGGTTCCAAAAGTTCTCGGTTTAGTCCCAAACCACTTCCGATGTATGTTTTAGGCCTCGTAGGCCCTTTTAAGGGACAATTTGCATGTGATTGAAAAGTTTCAAATTTGGGTGAAATTTTATGGCTCAGTTTTGTATGAATGTTTATATTTAATACCGTTAACGCCTCGAACCCTGCCCCTGTGTCGGATACAAGTAAGGGGTGTTACAATTTGTATGACTATGATCATGGTTTAAATGTGTGAATTGAGAGTAGGTTAATAATGTTGATTGGATATGAAATTGGTGTGAAATGCCTTAAGTAAACTTGTTAATTTGAGTATGTGAAATAGTGACATTACATGGGCATGAATTAGTCTTGATTAGGAATGATTGATTGTCAAAATTTGACATGTTCTGTGCCATGAAATATGTTTAAGTATGTGAGTGCCTAAGGGTGGCAAAATGCTTGGAAAATAGCCTCAAAGTTGTCTACACGGGTAGGCACACGGGCCTGTGTCTAGACCGTCTGTGACGCACGGTCTGCCCCATAGGCGTGTATTCTAGTCGTGTGTCCTACACCCTAATTAGGTAAAACAGAATGCCCAGTAGTAACCACACGGGCAGAGACATAGCCGTGTGTTTTGGCAGTGTGAGAGACACGGCCTTATGACACGGGCGTGTGACTTGGTCGTGTGACCCTATTTTATTGATGACGTCATAAACAGAAAGTTACACGGGCTGAGGACACGGACGTGTGTGACCACACGGCCTTCCCACACAGGCGTGTAACTCCCTAAAATAAGAAAATTTTCTAAGTGTTGCAAAAGTTTCGAAAGTTCTCGGTTTAGTCTCGAACCACACCCAATGTATGTTTTGAGCCTCATAGGCCCGTATAAGGGACGTTATGCATGTGAATGAAAATTTTAAATTTGGACAGAAATTCATGTCTCGATTTTGTATGTTTGTACGAGTTTATGTCCGGTAACACCTCGTACCCTGTTCCGACATCGAATACGGGTAAGGGATGTTACAAAAACAACACATAAAACATTCAATTTAATCAACATTTAAGCAATTATAGTTCATAGGAACTTACCTAGCTAAATTGCAGCAAATACTAAGTACAGGGATTATTTGGTAATTTTCTCTTCTACTTGATTTTCCACTCGTTCTTGATTTAAATTAATAATTTCATTAAATTCGTTAATTCAAACAGAAAAACCAATTCATTTTATGTAATTTAGTCATTTTTCCATATTTTTACAAAATTATCCCCAACATTTTAATTTTATTTAATTTAGTCCCTTAGCCTAAAACATGAAAATTAACCATTTTATTAAAAATCCATGCCAACTGAATGTTTATAGATTCCATTACAGTCTATATTTGTAACAATTTCACACCAAGTCCTTGTATTTTTACTAATTCAACAATTAAATCCCTAATTGTTAAATTCATCAGAATTACTTAACAGAATACTTATAAATAAAAACTAATACCTAAAATTCATCATTTAACATCTAAAATCACAAATATTCATCAATGGCAACATTCAAAATCTTTAACAGTTTCAAAAACGAAGGTACGAGCTAACTGGACCTAATTGCAACGGTCTCAAAAACATAAAAATTAAAAGAAACGGGTGAAAAATGGCTTACCATGCATAAATTGAAGCATGGCCAAACTTAATTTCTCCTTTCGCTATGGCTTTCAATTGAAACAAAGAAAATTAAAGGTTGAATATGGCCACTTTCTTACTTATTTTTTAACCTTTTTACTTCATTTATTAATAAAAATAACATATAAAACATTAAAATTAAAATAAATTAAAGTATCAAACCGTCCCACTATTTTAAGGATAGTTAATTTATCCCTTAAGGCCATCTAATTAAAGTTCTTTAATCAATTAACACCTTTAAACTAATAGCGATTGACTTTTTCAACTTTTACGATTTAGTCTTTTTTGCTTTATTAACTATCCAAACATTAAAATTTCTTAGCAAAACTCTAATACAACCTTAATAAAACTCCATGAATATTTAATAAAATATTTTGGCTTGGTTTATAGGAACGAGGTCCTGATAAGTCATTTTCTAAAATCACTTGACTTTAAGGTCATACCACTTGAACCTAATTAATCATTCATATAACATAAATTACTATATAAAAAACCTTTTTAAAACCATATTTGACTCGTAAATATCAAATAACAATATTTATGAACTTACTCGTCGGATTTGTGGCCTCGAAACTATTATTTTTGACACCACTGAAAAACGGGCTATTACAAGAAGGAAAAATCAAGTGAAAAGACCAAGAGAAAAGACATCTAGAGTGATAAAAGTCTACTTGATGGTCCAAATTTAATGTGTGAAAATTCATATGAGGTAAAATTAGAGAGTTCTCTAGTGGAAAAAGAAAATAAAAAGCATGAAAATCCCCATATAAAAGTGAAGAATGATTATGTTTTAACTAACCTAACTCAAATTTGTTCAGTGGTGTTTATTTGTTACAGGATTTAAAGAATCCATTGATGGACTTTCAATTGCATTTCTCTACAATTGATAGAAGATTTTACATACGGAAGCGAGGTAAGTTGAACATTGATAATTCTCCACAAGTGCTACTATAACAACCCATTTTCAGTGAAATCGGAATAGTGGTTTCGGGACCACAAATCTGATCCGATAACAAATTTATTTTTATTTTATTACATGGTCCATATTATGTTAGAAATGTCGTGAAAATCTTGATAAGGAAATTTTATCAATTAAGTGCTTAATTACAATAAGGACTAAATCGAATAAAATGCAAATGTTGAATTCTAGTAACTACAAGGATTAAATAGCTATGGAATTCAAACTAAAGGTCCTTATATGGTAATTAGACCATTTAAGAAAAGTATGTAGATATTTTGGTGACTCATGCATGGAAATTTAGAAAAAGGACAATGACTAAATTGGAAATTGAAATAATTAATTAATTAAAAAGATGATAAAAGATATCATCTTAATTTTTATGTCATCTTCAACCTAAAATACATGGAAACCCTAGGAGAGAGAGAAGAAACTTTCATGGCTTAATTGGGTAAGTTTCTTTGTCTCGTTTTTAGTAATTTTGATATTTTTGAAACCGGTATAGCTTAATCTATCTATTTGAGGGATTAATTTGAAGAGTTATCAAAGTATGAAAATTGGGTCATGGATGAATGTGCTGAAAATTTAAAATTTATGGTAGAAAATGAAAGGTTGTTGATAGATAAACAATTTTTACAAAGTGATTTTTGATGAAAACACGATTTAGGGACTAAAATGTGAAGTTGTGAAATTTGATGAAAGATTTTGAATTTTTATGAATACATGTGCTATAAATTTTGAGATGGAATTTCGGTTAGGCTTCGAATAAGGAGTAGATTGCATAAATTTTATTTTCCGAGCCTAGGGACAAAATTGGAATTTATGGAAAAGTTAGCGGTAAAATGGTAATTTTACCTAAGACGTAAATTGAGTCCAAATGAATATGAAATGTGTGAAATTGATGATTAAAGTTATTTATATAGATCCCGACAACACAAATTCGAGGTTAGATCGAGGAAAAAAAGGTTTCGGATTAGTAGATTTTATATGCGAACTAGTGTCGAGGTAAGTTCGTGTAACTTAATCGAGCATGTAAATATGTTAACTTGAATGTTATGATTGTATGCATTATGATTTATATTTAAGTGAATATTATAAATGTGAGAAATGATTACATGTTCGAAAAATTCAAAAAAAATAGGGGTAAAGTCTCGTTTGAATATTGAATTTCGATGGATAAATGTGATTTCCTTATAAAATAATGTCCTGCATTTGTTGCTGAAAGGATTTAGCTCAGACGAGTAATCTTATTAACCTCATTATAGAAAGGATTTAACCCGGATGGGTAATCCTGATGTAAACCCTCTTGAGCATATGTTACAATTAGGATTTAGCCTGGACTGGTAATCCTAATTGAGCTCTTCTGAGCATACGTTACATAAAGGATTTAGCCTGGACTGGTAATCCTGTAATGTGATATGTAGCTCGAGAGTGTGTTCTTTGATTAAATGCTCTAATGGGTACTCTTGAACAAGAATTGGCAGGTTATTGAATTGTACACCTTGAGTATACTACTTGAGTATCCATTGGAATTTCAATGATTCGACAGACAAAACTCTTAGCATGATGAGAAAATTATGAGATGAAATGA
Organism: Gossypium anomalum; assembly: GCA_025698475.1. Taxonomy (NCBI): domain Eukaryota; kingdom Viridiplantae; phylum Streptophyta; class Magnoliopsida; order Malvales; family Malvaceae; genus Gossypium; species Gossypium anomalum. The sequence continues at coordinate 31,102,118 of CM046963.1, read as the reverse complement.
TGATGTCTTGAAAGAATATTGCATGATGATCTCACTTATGTTTACATGATTGATGTGAAGATTTTGTGACTAACATGTTTGGTTGAATGCATGTGTTTAGGCAATTTTGCCAAATAGATGGAAAACATGATATTGTATGCTTGGATTTAATAAACGGGATTGGTAAGTTTAGTTTCTGTTATACGAACTTACTAAGCATGTAATGCTTACTCCGTTTTATTTTCCCCTATTTTGTATTGCTCGGAAGCTCGCCAAGGTTGGAGATCATTGGAGCATCATCGCACTATCCACTAGCTTATTTTGGGTATACATAGTAAAATCATTTTAGTATAATGGCATGTATAGGCTAATTTGGCCATAGATGGCTTAAATATATGGTTTGTAATCTAGCCATTGGAATAGCTAGTAATGGTTGTTTTTGATATTCTTGTAATGTCATACTATGGTAGCTATATATATGTTAAATGGTTGTTCAAATTATGTCTATCATATGAAATATGCCAAGGTAAGATTATAAACATGTATGCATGTAATGATATGTCTTGTTGAATGATGGAATTTGCTTAATTTGAAGGCTTGAATTGGTTGGTATTGGATGTGAGTTTTAAGTGCAGGCCATTGGGGTAATTTTGGGTGAGAAATGAAGCTAGAAATGGTTTTATTTTGTCCACACGGGCGTGTGTCTAAATCATGTGTGACACACAGCCTGGTATATGGGCATGTGGTTAGGTCGTGTGTCCCCTACACCTTAAATTCGAGAAAATAGAATGCTCAGAATTGAGCACATAGACAGAGACACGGGCGTGTGTCTCAGCCATGTGTGCTACACGGCCTAAAACACGGTGTGTGTCTTGGCCGTGTGAAACCTGCACCTAATTTTGAAGAAAATTAATTAACCACATGGCTTAGCACACAGACATGTCGCATGGCCGTATACACAAGTTAGAGAGTTACACGGGGTCGAACACGGCCTGCAACACGGGCATGCCCTAGGGTCACACGGGCATGTCCCTTGGACCACATGGGCGTGTGAGCTCTATAACTTAGAAAATTTTTATTATTTCGCGAAAAATTCTTAAAGTCTCCGAGTAAGTCCTGACTTGATTCTAATGCTCGTATTGGGCCTCAAGGGTCCATTTAAGAGACGATATGAATAATCTAGGTTAATAAATAGTAAATTTTATAAATTATCTGAAAAATGTTCTGCAAGTTTTGGTAATGCTTCGTAACCCTGTTCCAACGACGGATACGGGTTAAGGGTTGTTACAGCTACAATGTAAGAAAGGTAAAGAAACATTAGAAATTGATTTAAGAATGCATACCTTGAATGTTTTTTATAAGTGTGATACTGATTTTGTTAGAAATTTATTTAAGACTTTAAAATGGATGACCATGCATATTCAAAGAGAGTTACAAATTATTTTTTACTTGAACATTCATGTGCTTAACATTTCTTTGTTTAGTGTTGATGGTTTGTGTTTTAAGGAGAGCTAATTGATCCATATTGATTTGGGGGATCAAAATCATGTCTTTGATTATGGAGATATTTTTGGTGCATAGGAAAGCTTAGGTAAGTATTTGTTTACTTTTATTATTATTAGTTCTAATCCCTTTTCTTTTTCTACAACTAAAGATTCAACGATAAATCTTCTTGAGGAAGGGGGAATGATGCCAGTCTCAAGGCCCAATTTCAAGCTCATGGATGTGATGAGCTTACACTACCTCAAGGCCCAATAACAAGGTCAAAGGCCAAGCAAATCAAACCAAGATTCAATCAAAGACAATATGGGAGTATGAATCTTTTCAAGTAAATGGGGAATGATAAATGCACAAAATATGTGAAATTTATTAAAGTCAATTCAACCAAGCTACCGATTTTCAAGCTGAAAAGATTACTCAATTTGCGATGAATTTTTAGATCAAATGCAGACATTTATGAGCTTAGAAGTCTGCATTGCAGTCGAAAATTTATCTCTTAGCTTCGCAATGCACTTTGAATCACTAAATTTTGAGATAGGGAGCTCAATTTATGACTATTTTAGTGAAGATTGCACGAGCAAAATTTCTAGATAAGATTATTACGAAAATTACGAGTTTCAGGTTTTTAATTCGAGTTTAAATCATATTGGGTTAGATTTTTAGGTTTAATTTTTATTATATATGAGTCCAATATTGTATTTATTAGCTCTTATTATTTCATTATTTATTTATTTCAAATTTTGGTTATTTTTAAGTATTTTAAGTTATTTAGAAGTTTTATGTCAATAAGAAAGTTTAGTTCAAAATTTTTCTTGCTTAGGTTAATTAGAGTTTTAGTATGCTTAAGAGTTTTATTTGTATTTACTTAGCCAACCTATATAAATGTCTCTTCATTGTACACAATCAACAACCAATTCATTCATTATTCACTTTCAGCTAATAAAAATTCTCTTTGAGTTTTCTTTTAAATGTGTTTTAACAATCTTGTCAGATTGCGAGGATCATCTTTAAGGTTTTTCCTACCAAGTTTTCTTTCTTAGAGGAAAAATTAGAATCGTTTGAAGGGGGTTATAGATTCATCTTGTTTTCAAGGCTCCTTAAGGATTCTAAACGCCACTTTCCATCTTTTCTGTCTATCTTATTTTCTTCTTTATTTTATTATTGTTTAATTGTTCAAATCTTTAATTTATTTAATTGTTCTTTTTTTTTTCTATCTTAATAATTTATTTTAATCGTTGCCTTTTAATTCTTAGATCTAACTTGGATTTGTTTGTGTTTTAGGTTGTGTCAAACTCCAAGTATTTTTTATTTGTCTAGAGTCCTAGACCAAATTCGAGACTTGGATAAACTTACGATCCTATTCTGCACCCGTTTTTTATCATTTGGTATCATTGCGATCTTATTTCATTGCCGGTTCCTTATCATCAACATTGTTAAAAAATTGATGTTTTAGTTATAATTTCTATTAAAAAGATTGATTTCACTCCTTTTGAAATATTAATAACTAAATTTAGCTTAAAAATGAATAATTGTCAAATTAAAAGAAAAATGTAAACACTATGACTTTTCAAAAGATAAAATATTTGTTCCGACGGATAAATGATTCTTGTAAGATGGTTTGAATAAAAAAGCCCAAAAAATAAAAGAGGCTTGTAGGAAGTTTGGGACATAGCTAGACTTGTTTATGAGTTGCAATATCCGTGTAAGTCTGAAGGTTAGCCCAAAAATTGAGAGGATTTGAGTAAATATATTGGCCCGAAAAATAGACTTGGATAAAAAATTAAGCCCATTTAAAATGTGGGTCAAGCTCGGGCTTGAACATTCAAAACCCAAGTCCGACCAGACCCAACCTATTTTTAAGCTAATAATATTTTATGTTATGTCAGTTTATTACATGTAAAAATTAAATCTATAGCCGTACTACTATTGTGATGTAAACACTAAAAATAGTTAAGGTGATTATATATAAAATTTTAATGAATAAAAATATATAAATTATTAAATACTAAAATAAAAATAATATAAATATATGTTTTTAAAATTTTTAAAAATTATTATGATTAAGTTTAAAATGAGTTTGAATTAACTATTTACAAATATGAACGAATTTAGATAAAATTTTAAATTTACATTTCAAATTAAGTCCAACTTAAATAAATATAAAATATATTAATATTTTAGATATACCCAACCGATTTATGAAACATTATTTCCGATTACCTTAAAAATAATAGACGGTTAATATGTGAGAGGTTGCAGCAGCTACGATGGGTGTGTGTAGATGTGCGTGACTTCCAAGGTTATCTAAAAAGGAACAAAAAAAGGAAAAGAGGAATAGAAACGAAGGGTTGAAAGAGACAGTTGGGTGAGTGGGAGAGCTTTTTCTTTAGTGACCGCTGCTGGCTGGGAAGGGCAGGTTGTAGGAAGAAAGAGACAAAAGGGTGGTGGGGCTCCGCAGCTGTGTCTCTTGTAAATCAATTTGTGAAGTCATCAGTGTCTTTGCATTAGGAAACAAGTGCTCTTCTGACCCATTTCCCATTTGCTTCTCTTATTGGGTCACTTACCCCCTTAAGTACTGACTCACCCTCCACGGATATCATATCTTCACTCTCACTACTTCAACAACTGCCTTATTCCCTGTCATTTTCAATATGTTTTCTGTTGGTTTGGAATTTATGATGAGTGATGGAAGATGTTCTTGCATTCAAGGTAGAGGTGTGCATGGGTCAGCTACTGCCCGCCAAGGCCCACTTAAAAAATGGGAGGGTTTGGGTAAAAATATAGGCCGAAATATGGGTTTGGGCACAAAAACGAGGCCTGTTTAGAAAATGGGCCAGCTGCTCTGGCAAAATTTTTTGGCGAGGCACTGCTTCCTGCCCAACTGAATTATATAATAAATATATATTTTTAATTTTTAATTATATTTATATTTTAATTTTAATTTTAATATAATCAATTTTTATTATATTTTTCAATTTGTGTATTGTTTTGAGAATTGTTTTAATATATTTTTTATTTGTTTCTTGTTTTAATATTTGTTTTAAATGTATTTGATTATTTAATATATTTTAAAATTTTTTATTTAATAAAATAAGTTAAAAAAATTTAATATGGGTCGGGCCGGGCCGGGCTCGGGCTTAACAATTTTATTTCGGGCCGGGCTTGGGCAATTTTTTAGGCCCATATTTCGGGCCGGGCCAGGCCCGGGCCTAAAATTTTTTATGAACCCGGCCCGGCCCGGCCCATGCACACCTCTAATTCAAGGTGGCTGACCCAATCCCAGGTTAAGATTTACGAGTAAGATCCACTCTTAGTCCTCGGGAAGATTATGATTTATGAGTTCAAATGGAGCAAATAATATAACAATTGGCAGCAACCAAACAGCTGCAAATTAGGAAATATAGTTTATGATTCAATCCTATCCTATAATCATGGATACATTTCAGCATTCAACTCTCTCAAAAACCATGAAAACTCGCATGGATGTGAAAGCTGAACTTCCATATCTAGCAAACAAGATAGCGTTTTCCATTTCAGTGTGAAACAAGGAACATTGTTTATGTCGACATGTCATTACGTATAATGATTCTCAGCGACGAATTTTATAAAAAAGATGGGGTGCCACCAATACTTTTTAAGTGCTCTCCCTCGTATAAATTGCTATTGTGATTGAATGGCATTCTTAGCACTAAACAATCCTTGATTCCTCCGAAATTTACGAGTAAAATAAATGGTGAAAATATCACCTAGTTACAGTTTTGTTTTTGTCAGGGAGTTGATAAATTGACTGCTACAATGCTTCTGCCCTTTCCTCTCTCTTTCTAACCAGATTAGAGTGGTAAAATTATCTCAATTATTTGAGGGAAATATGTAAGGATTGTATATTTTCTTAGCTACCAAAAAAGAGATATGTCGTGGGAAATGTTGTTTCGTTTGTACCTTGGTGTATGCAGGCCTCTGCCTGCTGCTTTGTTGGGTAGTGTCCTTAGTTTTGGTTCTTTCAAGTGGTAAGGTTGGGCCAAAATGCTTTTAACTTTCTCACATGGAGACTTTTATGAGGATCACATCACAGTTTATATTTGGTTGTAAATTTAATGAAAATGAATGGAGCATTTGGTGAAAAAGTTTTGAGAATGTTGCTTGTAAAAGTTGACATAAGTTGGAAGCTTTTTGACCAGAAAATTGTAATTGATTTGTCCTGTGCAGTCCTACATGCCCTGCCCCATACAAACATATGTCCTTGTTATTGAAAACACTTCATCATTCACAGCTTCTATTAGACGTGTATGCCACATGTTCCTTAAAGTTCATTGATACCGATGGTTTTATACTCTTTATATTTGCTTTTGCATACGGATCTCTCAAAATAAAGTTTTTTTTATTTTTATTTTGCTAGTAATTATTTACTTTTTCTAAAGCATAGTATCGAGGATAGAATTTAATTAGTTAATGTAATTATTAATAAATTTATATTTTAGTTATTTAACTTACAAAATAGTAATTAAATTATTCAAAAAATTTTATTTGAGTCATTAGACTACTAAAAATGTTGTTGTATGACTTTTTTCATTCACACTATTTGCATCAATCGAAAGTTTTCATTCTCCTTTTTTTTTTCTATAGTTTAATTTTTTTCATAAAGCAACCTTTGAACGTTACAAAATTGTAATCCAAAATCTAAATAGTTTTCTTCTTCAATCTTCGACATTAATCGTTGGATCGACTTATATTGAAAGTATATTCTATTTGTCAATGAGTACTGATCCACTGTACCAATTATAGAATTATCGTTTGAAACTCACTAACTCTATTTAAAAAAAAAAAGCTTTAATAGTGCAATGCCTCAAATAAAAACATTCGGATAGTTTATGATATAAATGAAATTTTTAAATAATTAAGTGATTATTTTATAACTTTTTAAAATTAAATAATTAAAATATAAATTTACTAATAGTTTAATAATCTTAAATATAATTTACCCTGATTATTTTATGTACTACCTAAAACTTATTTTTATAAAAGAAAGATCAATTATCTCACACCTATTAATTCACTTGTTAAGATATGAATAAGTAGAATTTATTAAAAAATTAGGTGAAAATGGCTGAGATAACCATATCAAGTCACTATTTTAACCTTGTTGTTATGATAATTATCTAGTCTGCAGGTTTTCAATATTTGTATGATTGAAACGAGACAATAATGACTGCAAATTGCAGCTAAATTTTACTATCACTGCTACCATTATCACTTTTTTCTCTCAGGGATTTCTTTATTATCTTGTTTTTTATAATTCAAACCTTATCTTATTCGGAAACAATATCTTTCTTCCACCATTATCCAAATGTGCCCAGTTATTTACTCTACTCTTTTGGCAATTGCTGTGATTTTGCATTAAGGAACAGCGTAAGCATTGTACAAAAGAGCAGTTTTTAATATTTCCCCACAGTATTTAACTTAATACCACCATTTCTCTTTTTATACATGTTTGATTTTTGTTTTTTTTTTTTGAATTTAATTTTTATAGAATTAATTTTAGTCTTCTATTTAATTTTTCGACTCTTTTAGTTTTTAGATTTGAATTGTTTATCAAATCACTTTAAAATAGATTGTTTATCAAATCACTCTAAAATAAATAAAAAAATTAACCTAAATTGACTTTATTGACATAACATTTATGTGTATTCTATATTATCAATTAATTAATTTTAAAAATAAAAATATTAAAAAAATGATTTTTATACTTTTTTAATTTTTTTTAAAAATAACTAATTAATTATTTACGTGACAATCTATATGTATATCATATTGATAAATTACAAATATTAACTTTTTAATTTATTTGGAAATAATTTGATAAAAAATAAAAATTTAAAACAATTTTTTTTAGATTAAGACCAAATAAATTATTCTACCAGATATATATAAAGAACAAAATTTTGGTTTTCAGAATTGCAGCGATGTGAGGTGGATAGGGTAACAACTTTACAATGAAATTTGATGTAATAAATGTTTTCACTCGGTTCACGGCAAATATATAAATTCAATAATGGGTGTGGTCTTTCTCGGCCTTTTCCCTTTGGTCTCTCTCTTTCTATTCTAATTGGAAACGGCAGCGCCAAGGAATATAATAAATTATACAATTAACATTAATATATTGCTAATCAAAACAATTTTCTTAAAAAAAATTCAAATGTAGGAAATGGCGATGTATATTAGGCTTAAATGTAATATTAGTCCTTATATTTTATCTTTTTTTCAATTAGGTAGCTAAATTTTTTTTTATAAAAAATAATATCTAAACTATTAATTTTATTTTTTTTATCCTAAACACAACGCTAATCAATAAAAACATGACATATAACATGTTCTTGTTAGATGCCTACACTTTATAAAATATATTACATTGAATTAAAATATGTTAATTATTTTGAAATTACAAAACTTCAAATCATAATTAAAATTAATGAAAGTAAAAATAAAATTTTAACTATTTATTTTAAAACATTTAGTTATTAATATAATGAAAATAAAAAGATGTTAAATTTTATTACATCTATTTTATAATGCCAATTATTAATTTTTCATTATTGAAAATGTGATTCAAATCATAATGAAAGTGCACACAAATTGCAATTTTAGTTTAAATAAAAGATTTCCTAATAATCAAAATTTAATACGAACAATAAAGTTTTAGTCTAACATCAATATAGTAATTAATAAATAATAAAAGTTACTTCTTAAATCCAAATAGTTAGCACTACTTTGTAAAATGTTTTGGTATAACAAACTTAAATTATAAATTTTCTTTTTTCTAAATTGCAATCAATTGATATAAAACTCTCAATGTTACAAATTTTACAATTTTAGGAGACTTTTACCAATACATAGCTATACAAGTATTGGTAGAACTAAGTCAGAGAGCAACCCAAGAATCCTTTCACACTTCTACGGATACTTGGGAACCATTCTACTTATATAACCCTAGTTGTATCGATACTTTGGGTTGCATTCTACCAATAGAAATATGTTAGAGAGCATTCCAAGCTAAGCATTAGACTTTTATCGATACTTGAAGGGACTTATATTGATACAACCAAGTCAATGAGCAATTTTTTATCTCCCCTACACCTTCTACCGGTACAACTATTGGTACAAGTCTGAACCCTTAAAACCTTCAAACTTTTTACTAATACAAGTAGACATTTACCAATACTCATGGCTTCAATGGTCATAATTTTCAAGACTTCTATCGGCATAAGTCCACTTGTACCGATACAAGTAGTTTGCAATCTATAAGTAATGCACGAATTAATTGTAGCAACAACTCTAATTGACCCCTAATGTCTCCAAATGGCTCCAAGGCTATTAGAAGGCATAATTACAAGTCAATAGCTTAACGTTGAAGACAAGAGACAAGTTTGTAAAGCCATTTGCTCTAATCCATCCTTTTCATTGATATTCATTTTATTTTTCATACACACACTTGAATAACCATTTTTCTTATTCTTTTCAAGTGTTTTTTTTATATTGAGTGAACTTTATTATTGTAATATCTTCCTTTGAGAGGTGTCTTTAATGCTTGTTCTTATATCTCATCTTTGTAAGGGATTACTTAAGATTTTGGGTAGAAAATCTTAAAAGGAAGTGATTCTATCTTGCCTAGTGAAAAGATAGTGTTTTGTCAAGATTAAATATTATCCTTGAAAGGTTCAAATATAGTGAATTTGAGAAATCCTTAATTATAGTAAACTAAAATAGTAGAACCATTATAAATTCTCGAGTCTCTCTCGTTTTCTATATATATTTTTTAAAAAATTAACATGCTAATTCTCTCAAGCTTAATATATATTATATAAAGAAGTCTATTCTTTGACTTTTGTTCAACAAAGCCATTAATTTTAATTAAAAATAAAAATACTTTTGAAATAACCTAAATCCCTAAATCATAGACAATGTTATAGAGATATTAAACTATTAATGTTTATTTTCAGTTTTTTTATTTTAATAGATTAGAATTGTGACATTCTTCAAACATAATGTGTTTGTTCAAATAAGTAAATTTTTACTATATCATTCTTCCAAATTATCAATTTTTGAATATTTTAATAATAAATGCATAAAAATTAAGCAAGTTGGCTTGGTTTTCACGGAATCATTTCAGCTAGGCTCGAACTCATGATTCATAAGCTTCATCAGCCTGTTTGAACTATCAGCTTGAGTCATTAACTCGAGATCGGTTATACTTATTTATTATTTAAAATATTAAACAATTGTTTTAATATTTTATTTTAAAATTAAATCTCAACAAGAAAAAATAATAATATAGATGGGATTGGAAGAGAACTAGACCTAAATTAATTTCGTAATTATAAAATAAATAAATGCATCTTAATGCAAAATTCCTTACAGTTGATATTAGGTAGGGGTATAAGCTAAAGGTTAAATTTTCCAATAATAATCCAGAAATAATGAAGAAAGAGATGGAGGAGATTGAGATAAAGCTTGCATTGGTGATGGATCCATGAGCCACCTAACAACTTTTAATATGGTATTAGCTTATTAGGGTGCTTTCATATTCTTTCCTTTTATTTGAGAGTGTGGTGGGAAGAATTTTCATTTTCATGGTTTTATATATTATTTAATTTGTGGGTCTTCATCATAAGCCATACACATCTTATGCGAAACTGTGTTTTTTTTTTCTTTCTAAATTTAAAATAATGTAAAAATATAAATATTAAAATATGTATGCCAAAATTATTTTCATTTAGAATAGACTTTTCTTCCACATCTAGGGATTTTAGTCATTACAATATTAAATGTTCAAAGAACTCATACCCCTGACTATGAATAGATGTATCAATAAAGTATATTCTAGAGATCTCAATATTTATAAGTGTCAAGTTCTAGTCAGTCAACATTGACTGAATATTTATTACGAGTAAGTCTAACCAACTAATTTAGTGTAACACTCCTTACCCGTATTCAACGCCGGAATTGGGTACGAGGCATTACCGGACTTAAACACAAGCATTCATACAAAACCGAGACATGAATTTTTGACCAAATTTAAAACTTTTCATTATATTCATATCGTCCCTATTATGGGCCTACGAGGCCCAAAATATAAATCGGAAGTGATTCGGGACTAAACCGAGAACCTTCGGAACTTTACAACACTTAGAAAATTTTCATGTTTTGGAGAGTCACACTCCTGTGTGGCTAGGCCGTGTGATCACACATGCCCGTGTGGCTTGGGACACGCCCGTGTAACTCTCTATTTATGACGTCATCAGCAAAATGAGGTCACACAGCCGCAGCACATGCCCGTGTTCTTAAGCCGTGTGGCAAATTAAATTCTTGAAATTAAGTGCAGACTTCACACGGCCAGGGCACACGCCCATGTCCCAAGGCCGTGTCCTCCACACGGCTGAGACACTCAGCCGTGTCTCTGCCCGTGTGTTTACTACCGGGCATTCTGTTTTGCATTAATTAGGGTCAGAGGACACACGGCCGGACCACACGCCCCTGGGGCAGACCGTGTGTCAGACATGGACTAGACACATGCCCGTGTGTCTACCCATGTGGACAATTATTGAGGCTATTTTCCAAGCCAATTGTCACCCTTAATTACACATACACTAACATGACTCCAATGGCACCTCTACATGACATAAATTTCGTGTACTTAAACCTTCATGAACATAGCTCATGCATGATAACTTCTCATCGCATTATACTTGATTAAGACTCCATATCATGGATGTAACATTCCTAGCCCGTATCCGTCGCCAGATTAGGGTTATGAGGCATTACCTGTCATATGACAATTCAGAACTTTTTTTTTTGTATATATACTCAACTAATTTATGACAGATCTGTACAAATTAATAACTCAAAGTCATAAGCAAACTCACAAACACTATATATTAACATATACCTTTAATGTAAATTCAAACCAAAAACCACATATATATATATATATATATATATATATATACAATCATTGACATTATAATTAATCATAGTTCTCATAAATATGAATATAATACCTAACTAATGATCAATTATTGTTTTCATCTCTCATAACAATTTTTATTCAAAAATTCCTATTAACTTATTTGAATCTTTAATAACACATATAAAACATAACTAGTCAACTTAACCAAAGGTAGCATAACATTTATAGTTCATTTGGCATATATATATAACAAAACATCAAAACATATTTAAATAAACTTTATAATATATCGCATTCATGGATTATTACTCGCCCAACATGTATCAATTAATAACTTCTACACAACCCATAATAAATTCAATTAAAATCATGTTATAAACTTTATTAAACAATCATCTATGAAAATTAAAATACATTATACTATGATCGAACATGCTATTAATGCGCATGCGCATAATACCCACATTTCCCCAAAGTAAAGATCACGTTTAACTTTGAATATATATATACCAAGACAATCGACCAAATTAATCATAAAATACTTACAATATATATATACCACTTATCAACCGAATTAATCAAGCTAATATACTTTTAACCATCATTTAGCTATGTCACATTTCATGTTTCCAACTAAGCATTATTCTAATCAATTTGTTTAGTCAACCATAACACTCACATATAATGAACATAATCTCTAAGTTGAGCTAATTACACCACCGAATACATGTTATAATTAACATCACTGTCACATCAATTTCCATGCATATAACACCTAGCACAAATATCATACATTTTATAATGTATATCATAATAACCAAAATAAATTAAACCATGACCAAACATAACCAAGTCCAAGCTTAAAAATTTAGCCATTTTCGCATGGCTATAATTATACATAACCAAAATTGAACATTTCATGCACTTTCCAGCCTATACATGCCATAATTCAAGTTTAACTTATAAAGGTACCAAAATAGTAGATAGTGTGATGAACTTGGCTGACAGTCCCCGAGCTTGTAGCTTGAATCCAAAATCTATAAAACAGAAACACACATATACACAGAGTAAACTATTATAGCTTAGTAAGTCATAAGCAAATAAACAACTCAATAATATAGTCAACTTATACTAACTAAACGAATTACATTAACATTACCGTACTTGACCTCAAATTTATAATTTCCATATTTAATACACTTTTATAAACAATTACCCACCTATGTCGAATACTCACAAGGTTATTTAACATATTTTTCATCAACTTCCAACCAATTAATCACAGTAAACCATACATTCATTTACTCATATACACAAACTCAAGGATCATAGAATAACATCACATATATAAAAATCAGTTATAAGGCCGAATATACCAAATTATACGTGCACATATTTAAGAAACATTTCAATGATACACAAATTAGCCATTCAGAAACCGAATACACATACCATATACACATATATTCTCCATTTGCATTGTCTAAGATTTACAACAAATATTCATAGTACTTACTCACCTTATCTCAAGTAGATATCAAGTTAATTCTTACCTGGCCATTTAGCTCATTTTACACATCCGAACACGATTTACCTTTTCCCGATGAACCATTCGGAATTGGATAGGACACTTGGATAATCACACATATCATACAATGCCAACGTCCTAGACGTGGTCTTACATGTAATCACATATCGATGCCACTGTCCCAGACAGGGTCTTACTCGCACACATATATCAGAATCGCATATCGATGCCATGGTCTTGCTCGAACACATATATCAGAATCCTATGTCATAATATATGTATCCTAACTATTCCTAAGGTTCATACGGGGCTTTCGAATGTCTCGGTCGGAACGAATTCAGAAATATAGTAACCAAGCTTTTTCATGTTTGGCCATAGCATATATAATTTCATTAATTTCATTTTAGCATGTATATTTAGCATTTAATTAAGATTAAGTACTTCTATTTGCTTATAAACTTACCTCGGACAATACAAAATGGAACAGCGCAGCTAGTCGACAACTTTCGTTTTCCCCCGATCCAAATCCGATTTCTTTGGTTCTTGATCTAAACATATTAAAATTAAGCGCATTCAAACATATTTTCATTCAATTTAGTCCAAAAAACACATAAATGGGAAAATTACCATTTTACCCCTGACATTTACACTTTTTACAATTTAGTCCCTATTGCACAAAACACAAAATATACAAAATTTCAATATACCCATGTTGGGCCAAATTTTACCCATACTCATACAAGTCCATATATTTCATTTATTTTATATTTTAGTCTCTCAAATTATTGTTTTTGCAATTTTGTCCTAATTACTCAAAATCATCAAAAACTCCAATACAAAACATGTTAATCTAAAACATATTTTTTCATATTTCATCATCAAACAACAAAAATCACAAGCTCTAAACAATGAAATAACTCAAAATATTTACCAAAATAAAAAATTTAAGCATGGATTTTGTAGTACTCGAAGCAACGATCTCAAAAACGTAGAAATTATCAAAAATCGAGCTAAACTCGTACCTTGATTGAGCTTTAAAGATGGCCGAACCCTAGCTCTTATTATTTCTTTTTCTTTTGTTTAGTTACGAAAATGAAGAAGATAATGAACAAAATAATTTAATTATGTTATAATATGATATATTATAACATGTTTTTCAATTTACTATTTACTATTTTAACCTTTATTATAAAATTATACTTTCATGTTTAATATGTCCTTAGCCGTCCACCCAATTTAATAATGGCCCAATTACAACATAAAGGCTTCATATTAAAAAGACATTAACAACTTGGTCCTCACATGTTAAACTATCAAGTTTTCATTTTACGCGATTAAGTTTTTTTATTTAATCGGGCACCTAAACAACAAAATTAAATCACGAAAATTTCACACATGCTAATCCATATAATAAACACAGAAAATAATTTTAAAATATTTTTTATGACTCAGATTCATGGTCCTAAAACCACCGTTTCGATTGGGGTATAAATCGGGCTTTTACAACTCTGCCCCCTTAGGGATTTTCGTCCTCAAAAATCTTACCGGTGAATAAGTTCGAATAAAGCTCTTTCATTGTATCTTCTGACTCCCATGTTGCTTCCTTAACTCCGTGTTTATGCCACAATACTTTAACCAGTGGAATTTTCTTATTTCGCAACTTTTTAATCTCACGAGCCAGAATACGAATTGGTTCTTCCTCGTGCATCATATCGGGCTTAATCTCAACCTTAGCCGGACTAATCAAATGTGAAGGATTAGACTGTTATCTGTGAAGCATCAAAACAAGAAATACATTGTGGATCTTTTCTAACTCAGGTGGCAACAACAGTCTGTAAGCAACCGGCCTGATGCATTCTATGATCTCATACGGTCCAATAAACCTCAGACTCAATTTGCCTTTACGACCGAATCTGAGTACTTTCTTCCATGGTGAGACTTTCAAGAAGACTTTATCTCCGATCTGAAACTCTATATCTTTTCGTTTCAAGTCTGCATATGATTTCTGACGATCTGATGCTGCTTTCAGACTTTCACGGATCACTTTTACTTTCTGTTCCGTTTCTCTGATCAAATCAACCCCGTGTATCTTATTTTCACTGAGCTCATTCCAATACAATGGTGTACGACAGTTACGACCATACAAAGCCTCGTAAGGTGCCATTTTGATACTTGATTGAAAGCTATTATTATATGCAAATTCAATCAGAGGTAGGTATCGTTCCCACGTACCTTCGAACTCAAGAATGCAGCATCTCAACATATCCTCAAGTATCTGAATGATTCGCTTAGACTGACCATATATTTGCGGATGGAAAGCAGTGTTGAAATGTAATTTCGTACCTAGTGTATCTAGCAGTTTCTTCCAAAATCGCGATGTAAACCTCGGATCTCTATCCGAAACAATAGATATAGGCACACCATGTAATCTCACAATCTAAGAAACATACAATTCAGCCAGCTTATCAAGTGAGTAGTCTGTACATATCGGAATAAAATGAGCCGATTTAGTCAATCTATCCATAATAACCTAGATTGCATCTTTCTTGCTCAGTGTCAACGGTAAACCAGATACAAAATCCATTGTGACTCTGTCCCACTTCCATTCAGGTATCATAATCGGCTGAAGCAATCCAGAAGGTACTTAATGCTCGACTTTTACTTGTTGACAGACTAAGCATTTTGAAACAAAGTCAGAAATGTCTCGTTTCATATCATGCCACTAATAAAGCTGTTTCAGATCATTATACATCTTCGTACTACCTGGGTGAACAAATAACCGACTAGTGTGAGCTTCATTCAAAATCATCTGAATCAACTCTGAATTCTTCGGGACACATATTTGGTTTCTAAATCTCAAACAGTCATTAGTATCAACTTGAAACTCTGAATCAACACTTGAATCATATTGAGTTCGTTTTGTTATCAACTCATTATCAACCTTTTGGGCATCACAAATTTGTTGAACAAATAATGGTCTTCCTTTCAATTCAGCTATTATCGGACCATCATCAGACATAGCCATATGCGCATTCATTGCACGTAAAGCAAACAGTGATTTTCTGCTTAAAGCATCAGCAACAACACTAGCCTTTCTCGGGTGATAGTCAATTACAAGCTCGTAGTCTTTTAACAATTCTAACCATCGACGTTGTCACAAATTCAGATCTTTCTGAGTCATCAAGTATTTTAGACTTTTGTGATTAGAATAAACATGACATTTCTCACCGAACAGATAGTGGCGCCATATCTTCAATGCAAACACAATAGTTGCCAATTCTAGGTCGTGTGTCGGATAGTTCTTTTCATGTGACTTTAACTATCTCAAGGCATAAGCTATAACTCTGCCTTCCTGCATCAAAACACAGCCTAAACCATTTAAAGATGCATCACTATAGATAACAAATTCTTTACCTGATTTTGGCTGAACTAGCACTAGAGCTTCGGTCAAAAGGGCTTTCAACTAATCAAAGCTTTTCTGACACTTTTCTGACCACTCAAACTTAACATCTTTCTGTAATAGCTTTGTCATCGGGGCTACAATCATAGAGAAACCTTTCACGAATCGTCTATAATAACCAGCAAGTCCTAGAAAACTTTAGACTTCAAAAACATTCTTAGGAGGTTTCCAATCAAGTATAGCTGAAATTTTACTCGGATCAACTCGAATACCCGATACTGATACAACATGGCCCAGAAAACTGACTTCGCTTAACTAAAATTCACATTTACTAAACTTTGCATACAACTGTTTATCTCGCAAAGTCTGTAACACAAGTCTCAGATGTTCGGCATGTTCGGTTTCATCACGAGAGTAGATCAAAATGTCTTCTATAAACACAACCACAAATCGATCCAAGTATTGTCTGAAGATCTGATTCATTAAATCCATAAAAATAACAGGTGCATTAGTAAGTCTGAAAGGCATAACCAAAAACTCATAGTGCCCGTACCTCGTTCAGAAAGTAGTTTTTGGCACGTTGGAGTCTTTAACTCGCAACTGATAGTAGCCTGATCTCAAATCTATCTTCAAAAACATTGTAGCCCCTTTCAGTTGATCAAACAGATCATCAATCCATGGCAACGGATACTTATTCTTTATAGTCACCTTATTGAGCTGTCTATAATCAATGCACATTCTTATAGTTCCATCTTTTTTTTTCACAAACAGTATTGGTACACCCCAAGGAAAGAAATTCGGGCGTGCGAAACCTCTATCTATCAACTCTTGCAACTGAGCTTTCAATTATTTTAATTCTGTAGGTCTCATTCTGTACAGAGCTATGGATATCGGAGTCGTCCTAGGCATTAATTCAATACCAAACTCTACCTCCCGAATAGGTGGCAAATCTGGTAATTCTTCAGGAAACACATCCAGATACTCGCACACAATAGGTACTGATTCAATGTTTCTTTCGGCCACTTTACTATCAAGCACATAAGCAAAGTAAGCTTCGTAGCCTTTTCTCACATATTTCTGAGCTAACATCGAAGAAATCACTACTGGTAACCTATTTAGATCATTAGATTCAATCCGAATAATCTCATCATTCTGGCACTATAAATCAATAGTCTTTCTTTTGTAGCTTACAACATCATGCATAGTCAACTAGTCCATACCCAAAATTATGTTGAACTCATCAAATGGAAACAACATCAAATTAGTCGGAAAGCACGAATCTCGAACCATCAAGGGACAATTCTTACACACTTTGTCAACCATAACACACCAGCCCAAGGGGTTTGACAATCTAATCACAAACTCAGTAGACTCAATAGGTAAAGTCTTACTGAATACTAATGTCTCACACATTTGAGATTTTTGAGAAAAAGAGATAGACATGAATGGCTTTATGTAGGAGACCAATTTTAAAAAATTGGGCAATTTGCCCTTTAGGTCTCTCTTAATTCTTTCCATTTCTAAATAGTTCTTAAATCAATTAAAATCCATTTTTTTAAAAATTAGACCTCAAAATTGAATTTTATTTTGAGCTAGTTAATAAAATAAAAACCCGAATATATAACTTTAATTCTTTATTTATCCATTTATGACCCTAAATTTCGATACCTGACTCAACCCCTAATTTACTGACCCAATTCTACTAACTCAATTTTTGGGATGTGACAAAATCCATTTGTATACATTTGACCTTTAATAGCATATCCGAAACAACTTCAAATTTACCTAAGATCAAGACATACATTACTCCTTGACATAGTTGATTAACCAATTGGTAACATCTTAACATATATACCTAGATATGAATCAAGTATCAAAGTTTACCAAAAGAAATATTATAGGTTCAAATAAGACCATGTCATAAAAACTAACCAAAAACCATCAAATAAGACTCACAATGCTCTCTAGACTTAGGCACATGCCATCTATAACCCGAAATCAAAAGAAATGTTACAAACTTTCGAAAAACCAGAAGATGACAAAAGACATTGATAGAAAATGCCATATCATAAGGAAGACAGTAACAAACAGAATAATAGATTTAGTCAAATTCGTATAATAAGAGAACCTTACAGATCTGTTTATCAAGACTTTCGTGGCTAAGAGCTTTGAGAAACATGTAGAGGGTATGAAAATGCAAAATATGACACATCTACTTCACTAGGACAAGTGAAAGATTATTAGGATCTAGTGCACTTAGCGTAGTGATTTCGTTTATAAGTACTTGTAATTTTTCAAACAAAGGTTTAATAAAATATCCATTAGTATAATAAGAGAACCTTACAGATCTGTTTATCAAGACTTTCGTGGCTAAGAGCTTTGAGAAACATGTAGAGGGTATGAAAATGCAAAATATGACACATCTACTTCACTAGGACAAGTGAAAGATTATTAGGATCTAGTGCACTTAGCGTAGTGATTTCGTTTATAAGTACTTGTAATTTTTCGAACAAAGGTTTAATAAAATATCCATTAGTACCATTAATATTTTTATACTATCCTCAATAGTTTTTACACGCAAAGCAAAATGAAAGCAAATATTGGCTTATCGATTATCTAACATTTAATTAATTCTAAGTGATATTACGTGGTCATATCGTAATACAAAAAGACAATTTATATTATTAGATAATCTAAACACGTCCTTAGTCTAATCGAAATTGAGAAAATCAATTGAACGACTAATATGACATTTATTAAGTCTAATTGGGGAGATATATTGTCTTGTATATTAGAGCGGGTGCCTTTGAAAAGATAAAACTATAGATGTGACTGACTAGATTGACAATATAATAGACATGACCCAAGTAGAATAGATCCTAGATCTGTTTATAGATCTATTCACTTGTCACGTTCATAATGTGACATACCTTAATCCTAAATGGATGATTGACTATGTATGCGTGACTCGTATGTTTTGATGTAAGTGAAAGCCTAAGTTCAAGTAGATAAGGAATAGAAAGATGATACTTAGGTATACGACTTCTTCATGATGTAAAATCATTTCATAAGAAAAGAATTTATAGCCTAGTAAAAGGTAAATGATGTCCTCTCATCGGCATTTCATGATAAATGAAAAGTAATGTGACCACAGGGCATTTGTCTTTGTGATAAATGATTTAATTACTATTTGATAGTAATTGACTTTTCATGAAAGAAGATGTAATGATTATCATTAGATAAAATAGGACCATATTACGAGAGCGAATTTATCCCAAAGAGATTAAGGATATCCTATGAGGGTAACACATTTATGACGAGGTCATTGGACGAGCACTTGATAAGTGTCTTTCGTAATGGTATATAATAAGGGAGAACTCAATTATGATACTTTAGTGATATGACTTCATGATTAAATAATGTTGTAATTAATAAGAGAAGAGTCAAAACTTAATTACAAAATATTTGAGGCCTAATTATATATGTCTAATCGATCCCTCCGCTAGCTCGAGATAACTTGAAACGAATTGCATAAAGAATCAATAATAAGAAATGAATGAAAACGGTGAACTAAGAGAAATGGATCGCATGTATCACTATCCCCACTGAATTTGTTTTCTCACTAAGTACAAAAGATGACTTAGAAAGTAATCTAAGGCAATTAATTTTAATTAAATAATTGAAGTTCGAAGTGATAATTAAATTAATTAGTCATCGTGGATTTGTTGAATAAGGCAATTAAATATATTTTCTCTTAGATTCTAATACAATAAAGTTGTCATGAATTTAACAAAATTTGAATTGGGTTGAGAAAATAATTGAGTTAATTTAATTAATTTATTAAATAAATAGTATTTTTGGAAATAAAAAATATTTATTGGGTTGGAAAAATTATAAATGTTGAACAAAAGTCCAGGTAACACATATATTTTGACCCAATACATGAAATACCCAATAGGGCCATAATACATGCAAGGGATGGCAACCCTAATGTATCCCTAAGGTATGTCGCCGCCCCTATACTTCTCTTTAGAGTAGAAGTTGTAGTTTCTATTAAAATATTATTCTTTAATCATGTCTTATTCGAATAGAACTCTCGTACTTATTCATTATAAATAAGAACTATGAGTTGAGCTTCTGAGATTGCATTATTTACATCATTATTCTATTAGAAAATAATGGAAATTTATTTTATAGAATAAATTCTATTTTTTTGGGAAAAAACGCATATTTTGCAAGAGAAAATTAACTTTCCTACTAAAAGTTAACAAAGTTTTCATTCTGTGTGATTGGTTCGATAAATTTTGAGCCACACTTAACTCAGTTTGTGGTTAGAGAATAGTGGAAAATGTCATTCAGTAGAAAGTTGAGATCGATTAAACTGCCTTATTCAAAGCGCAAGTATAATTTTGGTTAAAGTTTGCTACTATAAATATTACAACGGTTTTGTTTCAAAGAAACATTTTAAACTTTCGTTGTGCTTAAAAACACTGTTTTTTAAACTAATTTTTCTAGTAGGGAAAGCATGTCTCGAGACATGGTTACATTGTTTTCAGACATCAATTTCAAAATATATTATTTGAGTTTGGGTTCGGATTCTAACTCAATATTTGAGCCCGTATGAACTCATATCACTTTAAATGAGATTATTGAATAACCATTGTTCATATTTATGTTTGGAAATTGAGAATGCACGAGTTTTATCAAAATTTCTAGATAAATTACTTAGTTTTATGGAATGAAACAATTTAAATTACTCTATCAATGAATGTGATGTCTTACCGTTAGATTTGACTATGGAATCGAGTGTTGGGGTGTCACAGAGTTGTAATTCAATACTTGTGTTTATGTTTGGAACAATGTCCACATATCGTGTGATCCATGAGTTAGAGAATAATGAAGAAGATCTGATCGGTTGAAAACAACTATTGAATTTATGTTAAAATCCAAAATCAATATTGTAGGACTCAGTTAGGCAAACTTTGACTGGACTTTTCGAGATTTCTTGACTAGTTTTTGGGTAATTCTTGTGCCTAAATTGTATATCTTCGATTTCTCTTCAAAATGGTTTTTGAATCACCTTGTTTTGTGGTTTGTAACATGAGATATTGTCATTTTCATAAAGTAGTGCAATTCCCTATGGGAAGTTCGAGATTAATCACTAGATTTCACAAGGGTAACTTAGACTTGACTTTTCGAGACCTTCTAACTACCTTTTGGGTTATTCTTATGCACAAATTGTAGGTCTTCAAGTCATATTCAAAATGGCTTTTGAATCACATGATTTCGAGATTTGTAGTTCGAGATATGATCGTTTCTATATAAAAAAAAAGGTGCAATTCCCTGTGAAAAGTTCTAGTTTAATTGCAATTTAGCTTCTTTAACTTATCAAAATAGATTAGAATACAATTGTGTATTAGAATATCAACATTCTATTGTTCTTAACCATGTATAAAGAATTTTTGAATTCCCCCGCACAACATACCTCGTTTTTCCAACACCAAGGGTGGCGAAGTTAGTTTATTTATTTTTTAATTATCTTTTCTCTTAATTTAAAAATTTATTTCAGAATTTGGTTTTGCTAGGGTATTTTTTTCAGATTAAATATTACACTATCATTACAAAATACCTTAAGTGTTGGGTTTTAAAATTTTTATTAGGACCTTGACACCTCAAGGTTCTTTTAACCATTCCTTAACCATTTCTCTAATTCTAATGGGCTTAGTAATACCTATAAATTAAAGACGTTAACTAGAGGTGTCGAGTCTATTTGAAAAAAAAAAAATTAACTTTCCCATTTCCATATTTTAGTAACTTTTTATATTATTTTAATTAAAAAATCGTGAACCTGGAATTCAAGCGTTAGCTATCAATTACGTTTGATTTCTTTTTGTTTACAAATATACTTGTTTTGTAGACAAAAACAATAATTGTACCCCTTTGTATTTGTGATCAAACCATTATTGTATTCCTTTTAAAAGTTGCACCTTTGTCATCTTATTGGTATCCCACTTCAAGGGTTCTTAATCTCAAGTGGCTTTCCAACTTTATGTGTCTTTAATTAATAATTTTATCTTCTTAATTAATTATCATATGTTTTAAATTGATTGTGTAATTTTTTTTTGTGTTGATTTTAGGTAATTATGTTTAGTTTAATTATTTATATTTTAGTATATTTAAATTCAGATTTTAATATTTGCAATATTTGAATTGTGTTAAATTTGAGAAAAGAAAGAACCAAAATGTTGGTAAATAACACAAATTTTATGAGCCTTAGTTGAATTGACAATTATATTTCTGATCCTTTAATATATTTGATGTTGCTAGGAGTATTTCATTCCTCATTTGTAATTCATCCACTTATTTTTTGAGTTGTACTATAAAACTTTATGAAAAATGAGTTGCCATAATCTCAGTATAGTTCCGTCCATCAAGGGAACATGTTCTTTATTTCCCCCTTTCCTCCAAATTTTTTGTTGCGACTATAGATTCCAACATTATCCAATGCACTCAAACAGATTGATTTTATAATATTTGAAGCAAATAACTACTGCATGGCCCAATGGTTGAATCTCTTACTCGTTGCACTAAACATAGAGTTTATCCACTCTCGAATTAATTAATTAATTGAATAGTTTACACCTAATCATGGATGAAGCAAAAGTTGAGAAATAGTAATCATGGTTTTGTGGGAACCCATATTCTGAGTAATCAATCACTTAATTAGCAACTAAAAGATAATCAAGTTGGTGGCAATCCCACTTCAGTAAAGTAATTATATAATTTATCACAACCAAGGTTCCTGATCTCCTAAAACACAAGTGGATTGCAATAATTAACGAATATATAAAAATTATTTTAAGTAGGGACTTTAGATTTCGTAATTAGAGCTCACAAGATGGCATATATCTTGAAGCACATTAAAATTAATAAATAAAAAGATAAAATGAAACGGGTAATATCATTTGACTCACTTTTGAAACTAAAAAATAAATTTCCTGGAAGTGATTTTATTGGAACCGATTTTGAATACTGTTGATTTCACTGATAGGCAGCAAAGCTCATAGAAGAAAGAAGATCCCATAGGTTTCAATTTTGCTTCTTTTAAGGTTTTTCACGGTTTTGTTGATGGGGTTAGCAAGAACATTCACAAGACAACACTTTGGAAAGCTTTTGAGGTATGCGGGGAGGTTATTGACGTTTACGTGGTGTAAAGGAATCATAGACGGAGGATGCATGGTGCTACTTTTGCTTTTATTCGTTTTAGGGAAGAAGAGGATATGAATAGAGCTATTGTGGAAGGTAAGTATCCGTTAATCTACGAATATAAGATTTATAACATTTTTCACGCGTCTCGTTATCGATACAGATGTGATGTGCCACCACAATATATATGAAACAGAATTCTTTAAAATATTTATGATTTTGAAATTTGTAATAATTTAATCAAGGTATAAAAAAAATTGTTAAAATCAATTTGAAAGTTTTAAAATTATCTTAAAATCATTTAGAATGATTTTATAAGTGATTAGGTGTCTTGAGCCAAGTATGAGCTTCTAAAAGCTTAAAATACATGAAACAATATACTGGCACTGCCCGAGGGGCTAAGTATGGATAGTGTAAATTTTTTAGCTATTGACTTAAAAAGTTCTAATACTTTTTCTCCTCTATCATTTAAATAAGTATTGAAAGCATTTCTAACCACGCAACTGCAACCAAAATAAGTTCAATACCATTTAAAACATAGCTCAAGATGAATTAAAGTGGTATGCATGCTTTCAAAGTGTTCACAAATCATCTATAGTTTTAAACCTTAAGCTGATCAAATGGACCTTCAAACACATCCATCAATGTCATTCAAAATAACAAGACTCATAGTAAGATGAAAGTAGCCTATATGCATACAACAAAAAAGACCTCTAGTACATGTCACTAAAACCTAATTATAAAAACAGGCAATTTTTATACTCTTCAAATCTAACGTGCAATGATGTGACTTTAAAGGAATTAATTAATTTTATGCACTCTTCTCAAAATCTACGCACAAATAAATAACATGATATAAAAAATCAAGGAAAATACTTACTTATCTTTCTCCAAGAGTGGAGGTGCATGCAAGGAAAATAAAGATTTATTAAATCATAATTTAAACAAATATTTTCTACAACAACACTCATAATTATTCTACTTATAATTACCATAATTAATATGCTCTCATTAACGTTTGCTGAATAAACTTATGGCATCATTTAATACATAGCATTTGATAACCTTGGCAAAATAAAATTTGGATAACTTGGGATTCGCGCTCTAACTCTTCGTATATTACATTTCAAGATTTTTGAAATTCTTTAGCTAATCCATGATATAAAATCTATTATAATAAAATTTACATAACCAATTTATAATTATAATTTTAATATCATCCTCGAACCATATTGATAAGATATAAACACTAAAAATTAGAGAAAAAAATAGCAACATATTGTATGTAAGGCGTGGTCATAAAGATCGAGTCAATCGATAAATATTCCAACTTTAAGAAGGTAATTTAGAATTAATTTTCCATTAAAATAAGACCCAACAATTAATTTTAAATTTAAAGGAAAGCGAAATCTTTAGCCTATTAGTAGAAAATGAGATACGTTTACTTGATCATAATTCATAAGTAGGGTTTGGTTTGGATTTATTCCTTACGTATCATCATTATATTTTTCTCTTATCGATCTTGAAAGTTAATAATTGTTATATATTATATATAAAAGAAAATCAGTGGAAGAAATAATAAACAAAGCATCGAATTATACAAAACGAGACAAATAATAATTTAACTCTTGAGTTATTCTTATGACATCAGTTGTAAATTTAACAAATTAAAATAAGAAGCGCGATTTTCTCTCTCTCTCTTTAAGAAAAGAAGTCATTAATTAATTATTAGCTTTCCAATACGTTAGATATTATCATTTTAAGCCAATAATAACAACAATAGTACTAACATGTATACTCTCACTCTAACTCTCACATCACATGATAATTTACTTTATTTATGTTTCTTTGTCTATTTGCCTGCTTTATGGATATTGATATGAGATTACATAATTTTTTTTATTTTGAAAGAAAGAAAATATGAGATAAGAAATTAAGAAAGTAGTGTAGGGATGACGAGGCGGTATTGTCTTATTTACTTATGTGGTATATTTGTATGGATGTTGAAATATTCTTTTATGGATGTCGGCTCTATTTATAATCATTTTCATATTTCTCTATCTTATCATTTTATCACTGAAATTTAAAACTACTATTATAAAAATATATTTGTAATTTATTTATGCATGTAAATTTAGCATATATAATTTTTAGAACATGTATAATATAAAAACTAGATTTTAACGCTTTTCGAGGAAATATTTTATGTTAAAAATATTTTATTTAAAAAATTTATTGAATAATAAATATTGGTGAGTGACAATAAATTTATATTTTTAATATTATTAAACACATGTTCGGTTTTTAATTTTATAATTTATAATTGTTTTATTTGAATATATAAAAGTATGAAAAGATAAAAGTGTCATCATAATAATATTAATTATAATTTTAAAAAAGAGATATTTCTATAATTTTATAATTAAATTGGTGGCCCAATTAAGAGTGACAGTAACTCAATAATACTTAAATATAAGTATTAGATATATATTATTTTCACATATTGTTTTAAAAAAACATTTCCACATATTTATGATTTTAATTTATATTTAGTATATACTAGTCCTATGTAAAGGTGCCCATGGGTTGGACTAAGTTCAAATCGATCCTAGGTATGATATTAACATACTTTATATTTGCCCAAACTCGATCCGGCCCAAAATATGAACTTAAAATTTTGTCCAAGTTTGTCCATATTTATAAATGACTAACCCAAACCCATTTTAGGTGTAACACCCCAAACCCGACCTAGAAGTTTAGACCGAATTCGAAATGCTACATTGATCACCGAAGTGACCGTGATAAAGTATTTATAAAAACATCCTTTATTCAATTTTTAAAAGCGTAAATATCACATATTTAAAATCAGGATAATAAAATGATTAAAACGTAAAACAAAATTCTACCACAGTGTTAATAAAAACCTTACTTCCAAAAGTGAATAACAAATAGAAGTCAGAAACCATAACTAATAATTTATTCTATCTCAATACTGCCTGAGTCCTCCATATACCGAGTCCAGCATCCAAAATCTCGAAATGTACCTGAAAGGGGAAACAGAATAGGAGGTAAGCTATATGAGCTTAGTGTGAGATCAAACTAACTAGCCACCAAAACAGAGATAGATACAGAAACCTGGAAATAATTCAGCATGGGAACACACTTACAGAGCGATTTAACAACACAGACCATATGTAACTTTACAGTCATATGGCTCTGTTAGACACAAAATCAGAAATTCTCAGAAGTCACAAACTGGCCTAAGCCCTTTTCCAGGAACAGAATCGATTGGGCCTTAGTCAATCTCACAAAGTTCCCTTAGGCACGAGTGCCTTCTAGACAATTAATACAATCAGAAATCTCAGTCAACCAGACAAAAATATTTCAGTCAGACAGATGTTGCAGTCACGGAATCAGATAGATGCATATGAGTGTGAATGAGTTATAAAATAACCCACCCATCCAACCAACACACCATCTCCGTCCCCCATCAAACCTCAATAGAGCTGTAAGCTCATCTAACCAATCACTCCAAATAGGACCTTGAAAAGCCCATCCAACCTTATATCCCCTATACATTGTCCACGACCCTCAAGGAATTGAGACTATCGTAAGTCGCATGCAAAGCCATGCGCGAAAGACCGTGGTACGCATATGCGCTTTAAATCGCTAGATCAGATATATCACGCCGCAAGGCTAGCGTATGAGGTGTACTGTGTAATGCGGTAAACCATGGTACAGATGTGCAGTATGACTGCCAGATCAATTAATGGTACGTAGCACAGCTAACGTACATGCGGTACAGTGCAAGGCGGTAAACTGCTATACCGTTAACAGAAATGTCCGTGGCCCTCAGGGTATTGGGAGTAGGCCGTGTAAGGCACTGTCCAAATCCATTAAGTTTAGAAGCAGAGTAGACACGGCTGTGTGAAGGTGTTACACGTCCGTGTGGCAATCAGACACGGTCGTGTGTCCCATAACACACGCCCGTGGGAAATCCCTAGGCCCTAAACCAACTACACGGCCGTGTATCCCAATCGAACCTCCAACACACCGCACAAAATAAGTTTAGATTTAAAAAAACACAAGCTCGTGAACTCCTATTGCTTGTTTCATAGTACGTAAAGTAGTAATATGCGAACCTTAAGACATGCAAAACAGTACACCTCGTGGAACACAGTAATTCAAATATCAAGCATCGGGGTTTGCACATTGCATAGCTCACACATTCTAAGTCTCAAAGAGTAAGTCTCCTTAAATAGGGTAAGTTTCGCAAACGACTCTTACGTGTTTAGATTTTGCGAACACGTTTTGTAGGGTCTCTCATTTTCTATGTTTCATTAACTATTAAGGGTTTGCAGGTAGTTTTTTGCCAATCATTATGGTTCACGCTTTGCATAGTTCGACAATCCTATCACTTTGCAGCACCTTTGGCGAACTCTATACGTAACAACCTATTTTCAGTGATATCAAAAACAGTGGTTTCAGGACCATAATTTTGACATGTGAGTCAATATTTTATTATTTATTTATTATTTATAGAATTATTACAAGGTCATATTAAAATTTGGTTAAGAAATTTTAATGTTTAGATAGTTAATTAAGTAAAAAGGACCAAACCGTAAAAGCTGCAATAGTTAGCTTTTATTGATTAAAGGTATTAAATGGCTTTAGAATTTTTAATTGAGGGCCTTGGGTGGTAAATCTACCTATTTCATTGCTATTGGACAGTTTTGATGACTATTAACATGAAATTTAATTAATTTTTAAAGGGCAAATATGTATTTTGATAAATAAATAAATAAATAAATAAATAAACTTAAAAAAATAAAAGATGAAATAAACCATCTTCTTCATCTTTTTCTTGTAAAAATGGAAGCACCATAGCTAAGGGAGAGAAAGCTTTTGACCAAGACATTTTCTATTGCATGGTATGAAATTTTAGTCCATTTTTAGTGATTTTTATGTTTTTAAGTTCATTTTAAGTTAATCTAGCTAACCCGGGGGTTATTTCGTTAAACTTTTAAATGTTTTAGATTATGCCATTGATGAATTTGAAATATTTTTTAAGTTTGATGATATATTATTAAGCTTGGTTGTTAAATTGGACTATTTTATAAAGCAGTTTTTAGTGATTTTAATGTTAAAAGACTAAATTATTTAAATGGTAAAACTTCATGAAATTTTTGTGAAATTATGATAAATATAGGCTGTAGAGGAACCCTAGGAAATTTGGCCAGCTTGAATTGTAGTTAAATGTGGTTAATTTGCAAGTTTCGAGTTTAGGGACTAAATTGCATAAAGGGTAAAATGTTGGGGTAATTTTGTAAATTTATAATGAAAGGGATTATAAGCTTAATTTTAATTATTTTAGTTGATTAAATGGATTAATTGAGTGAAAATTATTATTTAGATCAAGAAATGAATCAATCGGACTCAAATCGTGGAAAAGCTAAGTTAACGAATTAGTCGTCGGCAACGTATTCGTAATCATTTTTATTTAGGTAAGTTCGTATATTGTTTAGACTTATTAAATGTTTCTTTTGTTAACATGTTAACTATTATTCATGTTAGGTATAGTTTAACTGAATGATATACGTCAATTAGTGATTTTGGACTAAATTGCAATGTTGATTAAATTGATGATTATGTTTGGGAAATGTGAAATACATGGATGTGAGCTTGAAATGGTATAGTTAAAAGGGATTTAAATGATTTAGATATGTAATATGGCTCATATGAACCTCATGAATACTTAGGATACAATTGACTTGTCATTAGGGGTTATTTACAATTTTGGGTGTTGGTCTTGGATGTCCTACTCATGGCTTAGGTCATGCATTTGTTGCGGATTCTCCACAACTGTAACTCCCCATACCTAGCTTGGATGTCAAGCCGAATATCGAGATGTCACACTATTGTCTCACATTGATTTTGTTATTATTTTCACTTTGATATACAAGCCTTTTTTTTATTGTTACAATAACGTACATGCGAATAATAAGTCATATAGGGTCAAATTAACATTTAGTCATACTAACATACAACAAACAAACATAAAGTAGGCATAAATCAAGCATTAGGACCATTTATGAAATTTTCCCAAAAATGTTACGTAGGTATCGATACCGCCTCTTTGGTATCGATACCGCCTAGAAAATCGATACAAAACTAGCATTCTCTCACCAAATTTGAAACATCGGAACAATATCAATACCTCTCGCGAGGTATCGATAGTTAAACCCTGAGTATTGATACTTGGGCCAAGGTATCGATACCAATATGGTATTCTAACTCCCTGCACTTTCAAAAATACAAAGGTATTGTTTTAAAAGCCTTAATATCGATACCTCTACTTCAGGTTACAAAAATTCAGCATATAAGAGCATTTAAATCATTCAAACTTAGTCCCTAAACATCATGCTTCATTCACTTAGTCAAGTAAGCATCAAAATGTCTAAACAATAAACCAAATACCATGTCCAAGTTCACAAGCTTCCAAACATACACATTAAGCAAATAATCCCAAATATGTCTTAACAAAACCTATATCAATGTCTACCACATTGCCTTTTTATTCCCTAGAGCTAGAATAAGTAAAACACCTACTATAATGAATAAAGAATAGCTTGGATCAATCCCTCAACGACAACACCGCTCACACTGGGAACGTAACTACCCTGCAAAGGATAATATGGAGTGGGTGAGCTTAACAAGCTCAATGAATGCGTAGAGTAACCACTACGCAAACAAGTTGTCATGCAACAACCAAAAAACATACAACATATTTCCAAAACATCATTAATTAAGTGCCAAAATTCACATATCTAGTCATATTCCATGCATTCTTCTACACATTGTTTTTACAAACATTTAGGTACATATATATTCTGACATGTATTAATCACATATAAGCACATATAATAACAATTTATGATAATTTGGCTCTTCAAATTATGAAACATAAAGTGGACTCTATCACCACTCATCGGATACACAAATCTCCAACACATCACACATAGACTCGTAGAGTCAAACATATTCCATAAGCGAAGCATATATCTAACACTCTCCAACACACTACACATACATATCCCAGTGAATGGAGCTTAGCTCACATCCCCTTATCTTTTTAAAACTATCCTAGGCCTCAACGCCCAATATATCACAACATATATAAGTGAGTACTCAAAATCTTATGGCATGCCAACTACATCCAACGGTCCCATTAAATCACAAGACCAAAATATCCATAATGTCATCAAATATCACTTACCGATCATCTAACACTTCAACATTCACTGCATAATCATATCATTAGCACATGATACACATTGTCACATGGCATGAATGACATACCCTCATACCGTCACAACAGTCATCACAACATGTTCATATTTCATCGCATCATAATTCTCTTTATCACAATTCACAAACATATTCACCACATGTTTAGAATAGGTAAAAGAGCACTTACACTCGAAATTTAGAGAAAGGGTTTAGGTTACCTCTAAATTTCCAAATACACAATGAATTGCTTACAAGCAACTATTCCTAAACACTAATCAAAATATTCGCTTTTGCCGAAAAATCGAAAGCTTAGACAAGCTTCCCTTTGCCCTTATCTCTACTTGTTGAAGGTATTATCGAATCTAACACTTCAACGAGACAAACCACACATATATTCAGTCAACAATTAGTCAATAACTCACCTCAAAAAGCCACACACAAGCCTAAGCTACACTCTTTTCTATCCAAAACCTTTAACACGACAAACTTAAAATTCGAATAACTCAATCTACACTTAACCTTTTCACATGAAATGAATTCCATTCATCTACATATTCATCTATGACTAATTCCAATATTTAAACTACACAAAACTACACGTTTTAAGGTATCAAAATTTTTTGACAAGTTTTGGCCTTTTCAACGAAAATTCATTAAAACCCGAGAAATCCTTGACGAAACTTTTATGTTACTTTGGAAAGCTTCTAATTAAGTTAGAACTAATTGAAAAATACTTTAAAACTACGTTTTATTCACAAACTCAAAATTCACCATTAAAGATATGATTTTCGACTTTTATCTAAAACATGAATTTTAATGGCTAAAAATTTAGTGTAAAGAACTAAATAATATTAAAAACTAATAGGAAGAAAAACAGAGATTTGACGCGAATTCAAGAAAACCCACACTTGAGGAAGATGATGAAATTGGTGAGATTTTTGGGTGTTTTCTTGAAATATTTTGAAAATTAATGGCTTGAGAAATGACAGAAATCAAAAGCGAGAAGATTTAGCAACCAAAATCTGAAAAAGATTTGAGAGAGCAAAAAAAACACAAGCAAGAAGAGAGCAAAGCTTTTTCTTGAAATAAGCTGGGAATGAGGGGGTTTTAGGCTGGTTTTAAAATTTTGGTCAATTTTCTTCATAAGACCTCTTAGTTTTGACCTTGTTACAATTCAATCATTTTTCCAAAATTAAGGATATTTAAAACTCATTTCCAAAAATTGACTTAACTTTATAAAAGCCAGTGTCACGAACATTATCAAGTAACAACTTTACAAAATTTTGAGCTCATATAGGCCAAAATTCCTAAAATACACCAAAAACTCCTAGGCCTTATTTTTGTGTGTGACAATAACTTGTTTGAGTAGCTTCGTGGAACCTAACATCTTGACCCACAATCGTGTAAACAGGCCCATTTTATGGCTCGTGTGAGCATTTTCCCAAGTATATAATGTTATTCCATTTGGTTCAATAGGTGATAAAGACTTAAATAAATGTATATATATGAAATGTTTTATGATCTTAACATGTGAATTGGAAAATGTTGGTTTGAACACTTAAAATGGAACAGTCATGCTTATTGGATATATGATGAATGAAATATGCATTTGACATGTTTATTATTACATGTTCCATGATATGTTTTGTTGTTATACTTACTAACCTTATGAGGTTTGTGTTGTATAGGAAAGAAATATATGCTCATAATCTAATGAATGAATTTAAGCATGAATGGTTTGAATATATACATGTTCGGTAAGTTTATGATTATGTTATATGAGATTTACTAAGAATTAGTTGCTTATGTTAGTTGTTTTCTTTCCCTATAGATCATTAGAACTCTTAGCCGGTTAGAAGTTCTAGTTGGAGCACACATACTATCCGTTCTTGTAACAGTCCGATTTTGGGTTTAGTCGAAACAGTGGTTTCGGGACCACAAATATGACATAGAAAAATTTATTTTTATTATATTTTTATGGTCTACAATTTTATGGAATGATTTCATGAAAATTTTGACGTTTGGGCACTCAATTTAGTCAAAAGGACTAAATTGTAAAAGTGCAAAAGTTTAGTTCTACATGCTAAAGGTGTCTAATTGCTATGAAATTTTAAATTGGAGGTACTTAAATGGTAATTAGACCATTAATTTGTTGGACAAAAATGGACATGGTTAGGTATGTTTCTAAAATTTTTCATTAAGGGCATTTTAGTAATTTGGTAATTAAATGAATTAAAAAGCCAAATTAAAAGCCAATTTTTGCTCATATTCTACCCCATGGCCTAATGTACCAAGAAGAAACCATGGCTAGGGTTTTTCAAGCTTCCAAGCTCGATTGTAAGTCCGTTTTAGCCCCGTTTTTAATGATTTTTATGTTTTTGAAATCCTCGTAACATGATCTATCTATTTCTACCACTAATTTAAGAAACAATCAAGGTCTAAAATTTTACCCATGATGGATATTTGTGTATTTTGATGTCTAAGGGTAGGAAATGTATGTTTGGTGTATGATAAACGACTTTTGCTAAGTGATTTTTGATGAAAATGCCTAAAAGGACCTATTTGTAAAAAGTTGTGAAATGGGTGTTAAAATGGGAATAAAAGAAAAATGTGGGCTGCTATAAGCATGTATAAGGTTTGGCTAGGCATGGGTGTTGAAGAAATTGAGCACAGTTCATTTTACGAGCCTAGGGACTAAAATGTAAAAATGTGAAACTTTAAGGGTAAAAATGTAATTTTTTCCAGAATGTGATTTTGGGATGATTTGAATATTATAATGATTAAATAAGTTAAATGTGATATTATAGATCAAGAAAAACGAGGTTCAAAATTAGAACGGGGGAAAAATGAGTATTTAACGGTTAGGTCCTTTTCGTCATTTTTATGTTGAGGTAAGTTCGTATGTTTAATAAGCATTAAATTATGTATGTATAAATGCTTAATTGATATAATTGTGGTAAATGCTATATTATTGAAATGAAATGTAAATGCTACTGAGTACGATACTGCGGAGATGACTGACAGATATTCGATACAGTGAAAGTCCCGGTTGAACCTTAGGAATAGATAAGATACAAATGTCATGACATTAGGGCTACTGAGATTACGTGTAAGACTATATTTGGGATATGACATCAATATGAGACTTCGTGTAAGACCATAGCTGGGCTATTAGCATCGATACGAGATTACATGTAAGACCATATCTGGGATATGACATTGGTACAGTATTGTGTGTACGAGATTCCTGAGTATCCTTTAGTATTCCAAGTGGTTCAACGGGTAATTTAATGGGTATGTCGAAGAAGAGAAAAAACATGTAAGCATATGAATTTGTACAGGTATGTACATAAAGTTTATAAGCATTGACTTCATGATATTGTGAGTTCATGGTTTCCATGAGAATGTTTTTGCGAAAGCCTTGTGATTATTGATCTATACTTGTGATGTACGAAATATATGGTAAATTCGGTTGGCGATCGTGTAATTGGCTTTCGGGTCAAATTGAGTTATGATCTAGCATGTTTGATTAACACAAATTGTGATTTATCGGATATGAGAAAAAGGAAAGATTGGCATAATTGACTATTAAAATGATTATGAGAAGATATGGGCTTTAAACAATTGAAAGATGTTAGAATATATGCTTGAAAAGTGAACACTCATAATTAATGTGCATGTTTTTTATGAGGTTTGAAATGATTGGTTGATTGTGGTAAACGGTTATAATGGAGAGATTTCAGTTATTAGGCTAATGTCAAGACATGTTAAATTATGCTTGCAAATTGATAGCACAAACAATGTGACTGAATAAGTTATAACTGTGAGTTTTAATGCAATTTATATTATCTTGTGTTTATATCACTGGATTTGGTAAATGATTGGTAAGGGTTGCTTATTATGTTCATACAGATTTACTAAGCTATATAGCTTACCCCTCTTTCTTTCCCATATTTTATAGTGCCGTCAAGCTAGCTCAGGTTGGAGATCGCCGGAGATCCTATCACACTATCAAGCTATCATTTGGGTATTGATGAATTCAAGTATTTTGAGTTTATGGCATGTATAGGGACTTGGTCATTTTGTTATATGCATCATATGATTTTAGTCAATGTAATGGCTTGTAATCGTCAAAGGCTTGTTTTACTATTTGGCCATGTAAGTTGGCTTATATTGGCTAACATGGTTGTAAACCTAAGTATATTCATATATGTGTCAATGTCTATGGTGATATGATCATGGTATGCTTGGTGAATGTGAAATGTTTGGAAATGTGATTTATGGCATGATTGTATAATTTTTGGAAATGTGACCTATTGATGAGATGAGGAATTTGAGTATAATTTGGTAACTAGAAAGTAATTGAATGAAGTCTAATGAATGTGAAATTTGCATGTTTGATTTAGGGCTTAATAAATGTAGTGAATGTGTTAGATAAAGACATTGAGTTGATATGTTTTAGCCATGAATGTGGATGTTTTGGTTGCCCAAGTATGTATTGTTTTGTGCCTTTGAATTTGGGTAAGTGTATGTGTGAATAAGGGTGGAAAAATGGCTTGGTAAATAGCCTTGTTTTTGCCTACACGGGTAGACACACGGGCATGTGTCTAGGCTATGTGTGACACACGGTTAGCCCCATGGGCGTGTGATTCGGCCATGTGCCCCCTGCACCTAAATTGTTGCAAAATAGAATGCTCAGTATCGATCACACGGGTATGAGACACGGCCATGTGAAGGACACAGCCTCAAGAACGGGCGTGTGCTATGGCTGTGTGACTCCAATTTGCTCTCGGGTGACAAACAGAGAGTTACACGAGTTAGGGACACAGGCATGTGTGACCACACGGCCTACCCACGCTAGCGTGTCCTAAGCCACAAGGGCGTGTGACCCCTGTTTTAGCAAAAAATTTCTAAGCGTCGTAAAATTTTCTAAGGTTCTCGATTCCAAAGCACGTTTTGGGCCTCATAGGCTTGTATTAGGGACCTTATGATTAAATACAAAAAGTTTGAATTTGATGCCAAATTTTATGGCTTGGAAGTTTATGTTTGCTTGTGTTTAAGTCCGATAATGTCTCATACCCTGTTCCAGCGTTGAATACGGGTAAGGGGTGTTACAGTTCTTCAACTCAGTAGAAGTTTTGGTCATTTTGGATGTTGGATTATAAATGTAATGTACTAAGAGCTTTTAATTTATTTGGTTTGAGAATGTTGTTTAAACTTTGGTTTAAGTACACATGTGGTTATGTATATATCTTTTGTGTTGGCTCTTGAATGTATATAAGTGCTTTTGGTCAAATAGTGTATGCCTTATGAAAGAATGAGTTATGGTATGATGCATGTAATTGGAATGAATGAATTGGTATGTTTGATATGTTTATAATGTAACGACTTGTGACTTTGGATATGAACTTAGTTTGGTGTTTGAACTGTGGTGCCAATGAGGGCATATTGGTTAGGCAGTTAGGTTGAATATTTTTGTATGTTTTAGACATGTTTGAATGTGTTTTGAAAGTGTGAAAATGGTTAAATTCGGTTTGGCTTGGCACCTAAGAAATGTGTAATATTTTTCCTTGTTTTAGAAGTCATTTTAGGTACACATAACCTTGGACCCAGGCTGTCACACGACCATATGACACACACGGTCACTCCACATGGCCATTTGCCCTATTTAATTTTGGTGCAGGTTTTCCCACATGACCACAAGTTGTTACACGACCTAGCGACATGACCGTGTGACCCTATTTATTAATTGTACACGGTTTGGCCATATGGCCATGTCCTTGAGCTACACGGCCTAGCCACATAGCCGTGTGACCCTTGTTCTTAACTTTTTCTACAATTTTCTATTTTTTTCCAGATTAGTCCTTAATTGTTTCTAAATTGATTTTAGGGCCTCGTAAACTCAAATTAAGGCATGTATTCATATATATACTATGAATAAAAATTGGTTTTGAATATTTGATATTTAAATTAATATTTGATTGGTTTTTATGGTGGATTGAGATTCGATAGGTGTTGTAATGCTCTGTAACCCTAATTCAGCAACAGAGACGGGTTAGGGGTGTTACATTGTATAAGTTGGTCAGTTTTGATTATTTCATGATTTTGCTTATGGCGGCCACTCTGTTA
This sequence comes from Gossypium anomalum, assembly GCA_025698475.1. Taxonomy (NCBI): domain Eukaryota; kingdom Viridiplantae; phylum Streptophyta; class Magnoliopsida; order Malvales; family Malvaceae; genus Gossypium; species Gossypium anomalum. The sequence goes on along the minus strand of CM046963.1, from coordinate 31,065,125 downwards.
GAAATTAAATACTTAAGCATGAAATTGTAAATTAAGGAAACATCAAATCAGGCCTGGACTAAATTCATATACTTAAATTCAAGTTTGTATATATAGTTTTATCGGTTCACAAGAGGTATTAAAAACATAAAGAAAAAAAACTATGTTCTAGAAAAATCGGTAAAGTTAACCGGCAAAAGGATATCTCTAAGCCCAAGCGGAATCCCAAATTGCCTTTAAGTCTAAAGTTTGTTTGTACCACCTATTCAGTGTTTATACTTCGCTTGGATCACTTGCTTTATCACTACATATCGTGCGATCTAATTGTCTACAGTGTTTAGAAAGAAGTGTGTGATCTTTTGCAAACTCAGTGATGTATAGGAAAACTACATAGCACACGCAAAAACGTAAGTTAGATAAGATTTTTAACAAAGTTACTGTTCTGTGAACTGGATTCACCATATTTAGGCAAAGCCTGGTTCACTTAAAATTACCTGCTGTTAGTCCGCTTAAAATAGTAAAACATGATATTTTGCAAACACAATTTTATTCACATGTTCTTTTCATTTGGATAAACAAATCTTTTTATAACCCCTCAAATTGATTCAAAAAGTCCAACATCTCCCATAAGTGTGTCATTAAGCTAACACTCCCCATCGCACTTGCATATCCAATTGAATAGAGCTCGGCTCGCCATTCCCTTATTTCCCCTAACTTGTGCCAAGGCCTCTTGCCCAAATCACAAAACATAAAGTTGAGTACTCACAGTCTTATGGCATGCCATTATATCCAACAGTTTACAAAAGATTATAGTGTCAATACATTTACTTAAACATAGAGCTCACAAATTCTGAGGAGCTCGCAAAACACTGTTCATATCTAGCTCGCAATATAGAGCTCGCATATCACTGTTCATAAAAATACATATTTAATGCAATCATAAAATAAGGTTTAGTTAAGACTTACTCTTGGAACTTAGGATAAAACTCTAAGCTCCTGATTAACTCTATGGTTCGCACATACAAATGGCGACCCCTGAACATTCACCAGTTTGCTGAAAGTTTTAAACAAGCTTTTCATTTCCCTTGTTTTTGCTTGTAGATGATTTTGTTAGGTTCTCAATTTCACAAACATACACAAGCCAATCACAGTAGAAGCACATTAAGACTTATACATAACACAAGCGAACTTAGGTTCGTACATGCTAGTTTTTTGGCGAACCTAGTTTCCTTTTTTGTGAACTTTCTTAGTTACTTCTATACGTCTAATGTAGCACCCCAAAGCCGAATCCGTTTCTAGAATAGGGTTGCGGAGCGTTACTAGAGTTTTCAGAACATTTATAGATAATCATGTCAATTATTGTTCATTTTTCGAGATTATTCATAACGTCCCTTAAATAAACCCTCGAGGCCCTATATGAACTTTAGAATCGAATCGGGGCTTAATCGGGAACTCTAAAAATTTTTCATGAAATTTCAAAAATTTTCCAAGTTACAGGGTCCACACGCCTGTGTGGTCTAAGGGACACGCCTATGTGATCCTAGAACACGCCTATGTGCTAGGCCGTGTGGTTAATTAAAATTTTCAAAATTAGGTGCAGGTTTCACACGGCCAATACACATGCCCATGTTTCAGGCCGTGTAGCACACACGGCTAAGACACACGCCCGTGTCTCTGCCCGTGTACTCAATTCTGAGCATTTTATTTCTCGAATTTAAGATGCAAGGGACACACGGCCTTACTACACACCCATATACCAAGCCGTGTGTTACACATGGTCTAGACACACGCCTGTGTGTCTGCCCGTGTGGACAAAATAAAGCCATTTCTAGCTTCATTTCTCACCCAAAATTTTACTATTATCCTGCACCAAAACTTACATCCAAATACCAACCAATCCAAGCATTGATTTTAAACAAATTTTAGCATCTAATATGGTTTAACATATCATCCATACATGTTTAAATTCTTACCTTTATTTAACCTAAACATTGAACATCATTTGGTCATTTATACTTAACACATAAGTGTTTATCAAGACTTATATGTACTAAAACATACCATTACTAGCCATTCCAATGGCTAGATTACAAATAACATATTTAAGCCGTTTATGGCCAAGTTAGCCTATACATGCCATTATACCAAAATAAGTGTACTATTTATACCAAAATAGGCTTGTGGATAGTGTGGTGATGGTCCAACTGATCTCCTGTAACACCCCTTACCCATATCCAACATCGAAACAGGGTACAAGGCATTACCAGACTTAAACAGAAGCTAACGTACAAACCGAGGCATAAATTTCCATCCAATTTTAAAACTTTTCATTTATAATCATATCGTCCCTAAAACGAGCCTACGAGGCCCAAAACATGCATTGGAGGCGATTTAGGACTAAACTAAGAACTTTAGTAAATTCTTCAATGCTTAGAAAATCTTTCATCAAAAGAGGGTCACACGCCCGTGTGGCTTGGGACACGCCCGTGTGTGTAGGCCGTGTGGTCACACACGTATGTGTCCCTAACCCATGTAACTCTTTGTTTATGACGTCGTCAACATTTAAAAGTCACACGGTCAAGTCACAATGCCTGTGTACTTAGGCCGTGTAGGCGATTTAATTTTCATAAATTTTCATAAAATAGGCACAGACTTCACACACCCTGGGCACACACCCATAACCTTGGACCTTGTCCTTCATACGGCTGAGACACACGGTCGTGTCTCTACCCATGTGGACAAAAATAAGGCTATTTACCAAGCCATTTTGCCACCGTTATTTGTGCCAATCAACACAACAACAAGCAACACCAATCCAAGCATAGACATACAACCAAATCAACCACAAACAAGATATGAATACATCATTTGCACATACTAACATCTATCATGCATAAACATCACATACTTTCTTTTCCATTCATGTCAATTTCATCTTCCTGATAAGCATCATCACATAAACATACCAATGACCAATAAGATTAATATTAGCCAACTTCCAATGGCCATATACAAAATGAATCATTAACTATTACATTGCAACACATTTGGCTAAACCACTATGACACATAACAAAATGACCAAGTCCCTATACATGCCATGTAACTACCCGTTTTTGAGTCAAATCAGAATAGTGGTTTCGGGGCACAAATCTAAGGTAAAAATGTTATTTTAATATTTTTTTTTGGTGTTTACAGCATGTTATTTGATATGTGTGAAAATTTTGTGAATTAATTGTATCGTTTAATTAGTCAATTTGAGAAAAAGGACTAAATCGCGTAAAATGCAAAAGTTGCATTCTACTTTCTAAAGGTGTCAAATAGCTTTGGCTTTTAAATATGATGGCCTTAAATGGTAATTAGAGCATTTTAATTGTTAATGGACGTTAATGGACATCCATTATATGATTATATCCATTATATGATTATATATGTATATAATAAAGGTTATATTAGTAAATTGATTAATTAAGTTATAATTATAATAAAATAAAACAAAAAATTTATTTACATTCATCGTTAACAACTGAAATTGAGAAAAGAAAAGAAGGGTTTGAAGCTTTTAGGTTTCGGCACTCTCTTAGCTTGATCAAGGTACGGTTTTAGCTCAGTTTTTGATGATTTCTATATTTTTGCAGCTCAATCTAGCTAGTCCGTACCTTAGATTTTGAATCTGTTAAAGATTTTGAGAGTTACCATTGTCGAATCTATGAGTTATTTCATGCTTAATGTTGAAATATGAAAGCTTGATGATAGTTTTGCATGTTTTGTAAAGTGATTTTTGACAAAAAAATGTCAAATAAGGATTAAATTGTGAAATATGTAATTGAAGGGTTGAAATGTGAAATAAATGAAAGTTTTGGGCTGCTAGGGACTTATATGTAATTCAGCCAAGCTTGGGTTTAATGGAATTATGTGAATTTTGTCTAATTGTGAAATAATGACTAAATTGTTAAAAGTGTGAAAGTTTAGGGGCTAAAGTGTAAATATGCCTAAATGTATGTTTTGGACTAAATTGAAAGAACATATGATTGAATAAGTCAATTTTGAATTCATATAGGTCAAGAAAGAAAGAATTCAGATTTAGATCGGGGGAAAAATAAGGTTATCGAGTAGTCGACCCGATACGATAATTCCGAATACAAGTTAAGTTCGTATGATTGAACTTAAATGTGTATACATTTATTGAGTGAATTAAATTGAGATAGTATTTATTCTATTAGATAAATGTTGAGATTTTACATGAAATGTATGAGTTTAGTAAAGCAAGTTACCGAATAATACCATAGCCGGGCTATGACAATCGAATTATAAGACCATAATCGGGTTATGGCATGTGAATGAAAGACCACGGCACGGCCTTGACAATGTATATGTAAGACCATAGTTGGACTATAGCATCGAAAAATTGATGAATTTGTATCGTAAGCACTTATAAACCGGAGCGGTTTGATAAGAGTATTGATGAGAAATAAAAATGAATCAGTACAAGTATGTACGGAAAACTATTCAAGTATCGAGATAGATGAAGTTGAGAACTCATGAATAAGGATATGAATAAATTCTATGTTAGCTCAAGAATTGATGCTTAAAATGTTAATGATATTATCTATTTTGAATTGCTATCTGAATGTTGTGATTATTTCAATTCACATACGAACTTACTAAGCTTTATAGCTTACTTTGTTTAATTTTCAATGTTTCGTAGTTCTACGAAGCTAGCTTGGATTCAGGGATCATCAGAGACTTTATCGCACTATCGATCATCTATTTTGGTACTCTTGAAGTTATGTATATATATGGTATATGGCATGTATAGGCTTGATTCATTTTAGTATGTTTGACGGATATGTATTTTGGCCATTTGAGTTGGCATAAAATGATGAACTTGATGATGCTTATGAGTGTGCAAATAGTTCTACTTTTAGTCTTTGGTAATGGACTTATAATGAATGAATGGGATTGAAGTGGTTATGTATATCTGGATTAGTTTTGCTAAATGAATTATACATGTGAATTATGTTTAGTAAAACAAATTAAATTGTTTGATATTTGAATAGGTAAATGATATGGAATTGAGTATTGAATTTAGTTGAAATGGATGTGGTATGATTATGTATTGGTTGATGACTTTTGGCTGTATAATTTTGTCTTAAAATGGTACTATATGAGTTTGTGTAGGTATGTGCCAGAAAGGGTGGCAAATTGTTCTTGCAAATGGCCTATTTTAGTCCAAAAGGGCAGAGACACAGGTCAAAACTTTGCTGACAAAACTCTGGCCACTCAAATTTCACATCTTTTTACAATAGACGGGTCATTGGAGAAGCTATCGTTGAGAACCCTTTCACAAACCATCGATAATACCCATCCAGTCTTAGAAAAATTCGGACTTCTGACACATTCTTAGGTGGCTTCCAGTTAAAAATAGCTGAAATTTTATTTGGATCCACCCTTACACCTTCAGCAGATACTATATGCCCAAGAAAACCAGCTTCCGTAGCCAAAATTCACATTTACTGAATTTGGCATACAATTGTTTCTCACGTAGAGTTTGCAACACTATTCTTAAATGCTCAACATGTTCATTTTCATCCCGGAAGTAAACTAAAATATCATCTATAAATACCACCACAAACCTGTCTAAATATGGTCTGAAAATTCTGTTCATCATATCCATAAACACTACAGGTGCATTTTTCAAACCGAATGTCATCACAAGAAACTCATAGTGCCCATATCTAGTTCTGAAAGCTATCTTGGGTACATCTGAATCTTTTACCCGTAATTGATAATGACCAGAATAGAGATCAACCTTTTAAAATACAGTGACACATTTCAACTGGTGAAATAGGTCATCAATACGAGGCAATTGATACTTGTTTTTTAATGTAACTTTTTTGAACCGTTTGTAATCAATGCACAGCCTTAACAATCCGTCTTTCTTCTTTACAAACAGAACCGACGCACCCCAAGGTAAGAAACTAGGTTGAGCAAAACCTCTGTCAATCAATTCTTATAACTGTGCTTTCAACTCTTTTTATTCAATAAGAGCTATTCTGTAAGGTACTATAGATATCGGTTTTGTACCCGGAACAAGATCTATAAAGAATTCCACTTCTCTAACCGGTGGTAAACTAGGTAACTCTTTTGGAAATACATCAAGAAATTCACAAACAACTGGTACTGACTGAATCTCCGACTCAGATACTTTAGTATCCAGTACATATGCAAGGTAAGCATCATATCCCTTTCTGACATACTTCTATGCTAATATTGTTGAAATCACATTAGGTAATCCATCCAGTTTATTAGATTCAACATGAAGTAATTCACCACTCTAACATTTCGATATAATATATTTCTGCTTACAATTCACCACTGCATCATATTGGGTTAACCAATCCATTCCCAAAATCACATACAATTCATGAAATGGCAATAACATCAAGTCAGTCAAAAAGCAATAACCTTTTACCATCAACGGACAGTTTTTGCAGACTTTATCCATCATAACACACTGGCCTAGGGGGTTTGAAACTTTAACCATAAATTCAGTGAATTCAACAGGTAATTTTTTAAAAGAAACTAAGTTTGTGCTTTTGTATGAATGTGTGGAACTAGGATCAATCAAAACAGCAATATCAATATGAAGTAGAGAAAATGTACCAGTAATGACATTTGGTGCAGAAGCATCTTCTCTAGCACGAATAGCATATATCGGTGCTCGTGCCTCAGGTTTAATGATTGAATCTTTTGTAGCACCTCCGCTACTGCTGGCATTATCGGGGTGACGGGGTGGTCTGCCTCTCGCAACAGGATTACTCAGCTTTGGAGTCAGTTCAACTTCTTTTTCAACCCTTTCTGGATAGTCTTTTAAGAAAATGATCAAGGGATCCACATCGGCAACAAGCTCCACTTCTAAACCAACATTATCCATGATGAAATTTATTACAATGCTTACATTTTGGTTTGGGATTACCAATATTGCCCGTACTGGTTACAGAAAGAGATGGAGATCTTGGGTTAGAGCGTTGAGAACCTCGCTCTCTTCCTAAATATCCCGTAGAGGTGGTAACACGATCATAATACTTCTTTAATTTGTTAGAAGTAGATGATTGTGATTTACTCATAATTCTTTTACTAGAAACCCGAGCTTCTTTTTTAGCTTGTTTCTTTTCTTTATTCAATTCTTTAGCTTTATATGCTTGATCAGCCAATACCACAAATTCCCTTAATTCAAGAATCTCAATCAACAGTTTAATATCTTCATTTAAACCCTCTTCAAATCGTTTGCACATGTCAGCTTCAGATGGAACCCATTCTCTGGCATACTTGCTCAACCGAACAAATTCTCATTCATATTCAGATACAATCATATTTCTCTGTTTGAGCTCTAAAAATTCTTCCTTTTTTTAATCCAGGAATCTCTGAATAATATACTTCTTTCTGAATTCAGTTTGGAAAAATTCCTACGTAATATTTCATTATGTACCACCGAAGTTATGGTATTCCACCAATGATAAGTTATATCCTTCAGTAAAGACACTGCACATTTCAAACATTCAGTGGGCATACAAGATAATTCATTTAAAACCCGGATGGTATTTTCCAACCAAAATTCAGCCCTTTTTGGATCATCATCTGCGATAGCTCTAAATTATTCTACCCCATCCTTACGGATTTTATCTACTAGAGGCTTACCAGTTCTAACAGGTTCAGCACCCTGTGGCATCTCAGGAACCAGTTGAGGAGCAGGTGTGGGAGGTCGTTGTACAGCGGGGTTTTGTTCTTAAATACTCAATAAACCATTCATTCATCAATTGAAAGAAGACTTGTTTTGCCTCCTCACTTCGGCCCTCAGATACGAGCCTTTCACTACCAAATGCAGATGCAACTCTTTGAACTGAAGCTGAAGCATTGCTCCTAGCTTCCTCGAATTCAGCTCTAGCTTAGTTGGATGACATTACTATATGAAAAACACATTGAAAATGACTAGGAGACATCACACTATCACAAATTATATAATGGCCTGTATAGCTAAACTCGTGTTTGCTATGTTAAATCTGAGAATCGGCTAAACTGTAGCTCTGATACCACTAAATGTAACATCTCAAACCCAAATTTGTCACTGAAACAGGGTTACAGAGCATTATTAGAGTTTTTAGAAAATTTTACAGATAATCATGTCAATTGTTGTTCATTTCTCGAGATTATTCATAACGTCCCTTAAATGGACCCTCGAGGCCCTAAATGGACTTAATTAGGAACTCTAAAAATTTTTCATAAAAATTCAAAAATTTTCTAAGTTACAGGGTTCACACACCCTGGTGGTCTAAGGGACACGCTCGTGTAACCCTAAAACATGCCTGTGCTGCAACCGTGTTCAAAATAGGTAGCTCTCTGACTTGTGCCACACGGCCATCCACACACCCGTGTGCTAGGCCATATGGCTAATTAAAAATTTCAAAATTAGGTGGAGGTTTCACACAGCCAAGACACACGCCCATGTTCCAGGCCATATAGCAGACACGGCTGAGACACACACCCGTGTCTCAGCTTGTGTGCTCAATTCTGAGCATTCTATTTCTCGAATTTAAGATGCAAGGGACACATAGCCAAACTACACGCCCATGTACCAAGCCGTGTGTCACACACGATCTAGACACAAGCCTGTGTGGACAAAATAAAACCATTTCTAGCTTCATTTCTCACCAAAATTTTACCATTATCCTGCACCAAAACTTACATCCAAATACCAATCAATCCAAGCATTGATTTTAAACAAATTTTAACATCTAATATGATATAACATAGCATCCATACAAGTTTAAATTCTTACCTTTATTTAACCTAAACACTGAACACCATTTGGTCATTTATACTTAACACATAAGTATTTATCATGACATTATGCTTTATAAGTACCAAAACATATCATTACTAGCCATTCATATGGCTAGATTCCAAATAACATATTTAAGCCATCTATGGCCAAGTTAGCCTATACATGCCATTGTACCGAAATAAATGTACTATTTATACCAAAATAAGTTTGCGGATAGTGTGATGATGCTCCAACTGATCTCCAACCTTCGCGAGTTTTTGAGCACTATAAAATAGGGAAAATAAAACTAAATAAGCATTACATGCTTAGTAAGTTTGTATAACAGGAATTAAAACTTACCCATTTACATTTATTAACATTAAGCATTCAATAACATGCTTTTTCATCAATTTGGCAATTTTACCTATACACATACACTCAATCAAACAAGTTAGTTACATAAATGTTCACATATGCATCAAGAAAGCATGGATGAGATCATCATACTATATTCTTTCAAGACATCATTCATTCCGTCTCATAATTCTCATATTATGTCAAGTATTTTATCCGTTGAATCACTGAAATTCCGATGGATATTCAAATAGTACACTCAAGGTCTACAATTAAATAACCTGCCAATTCATATTTAGGAGTACCCATTAGGGCACTTAATCAGAAAGCACACTCTCGAGCCTCATAACATATAACAGGATTACCAGTCCAGGCTAAATCTTTTTTCGTAATACATGCTCAAAAGAGCTCATTTAAGATTACCAGTCCAGGCTAAATCCTAATTCTAACATATGCTCGAGAGGGATTATATCAGGATTACCAGTCTAGGCTAAATCCCGTCAACAACAATGTAGGACCTCATTCAATAACGAAATTTTGTTTATCCATCAAAATCCAATATTCAAACGAAATTTAACCCTTTTCAAACAATCTCAAGCATGTAATCATTTCTTATGTTATAACATTGAAATTAACTTACATAAACATAAAACACATTCCATACAACACAACATTCAATTTACCATATTTACAAGCTCAGTTATGTTACACAAACTTACCTCGACACTTCTTCGCGTATATAAATCTACTAATCCGAAACTTTCTCTTTTCCTCAATCTAGCTTTGAATTTGTGTTATTCGGATCTATATAAATGAATTTATTCATCAATTTATCACATTTCACATTCAAGTGGACTCAATTTACATCCTAGGCAAAATTATCATTTTGCCTCCGACTTTTCTATAAATTACAACTTCGTCTCTACGCTCGAAAAATGAAATTTATGCAATTTACTCCCTATTCCAGGTCTAACCAAAATTTCACTATAAATTTTAAAGCACATACATTCTATAAAATTCATAATTTTTCTTCAATTTTCACAACTTTACATTTTAGTCCCTAAATCATGTTTTCATCAAAAATTACTTTGTAAAAGTTGTTTATCTATCAATAACCTTTCATTTTCTACCATAAAATTAAAATTTTCAGCATATTCATCCATGACATAATTTTCATACTTTGATAACTTTTCAAATTGATCCATCAAATAGATAGATTAAGCTATCCCGGTTTCTAAAATATCAAAATTACTAAAACGGGACAAGAAAACTTACCCAATTAAGCCAAGAAAGTTTCTGCTCTCTCTCCTAGGGTTTCCATGTATTTTGGGGATGAAGATGACATAAAATAAGATGTTATTTCTTTTATCATCTTTTAATTAATTAAATTAAATTAATTTCCAATTTAGTCCTGGCCCTTTTTCTAAATTTCCATGGATGAGTCACCAAAAATATCTACATACTTTTCTTTAATGGTCTAATTACCATATAAGGACCTTAAGTTTTGAATTCCATAGCTATTTAATCTTCTAGCTACTAGAATTTAACTTTTGCATTTTATGTGATTTGGTCATTCCCGTAATTAAACACATAATCGGTAAAATTTTCTTATCAAAATTTTCACATGACATTTCTAACATAATACGAACCATGTAATAAAATTAAAATAAATTTTATTTTCGGCTTAGATTTGTGGTCCCGAAACCATTATCCCGATTTCACTGAAATTAGGCTGTTACATCTAGCCCGATAGAGAAACAACATATTACCTTTAACCCTAAGAGCTAAGTGTTGGGTTCTTGTTTTCGTAGAAACTTGACAACAAGAGAAAGTAGTAATCGATGAAGAAATTTGAGAGGGTTTTTTCATTCAAAAGAATATGTAATTTTGAATGAAAAGAGTTTAATTTATAGACACTAAGGGTTTTGATGTTCTTAGGATGCCTTAATAGATGTAGGAAAGGGTTACGTGCATAAGTGGTGTTGTGAAGAGGAAAATATGTAACACCTTAAACCCGACTCAATTTGCCAAATCTGGATCTTAGGTATTACAACTCAAAAACAATTAGCCAAACTTGCTAAACCATATCAAATAACATCATATTTAATACATACTCTGTTAAGTTATTCAAGACTAAATTTCAAGAAACAAATATGGTTGTTAAACATAAACTATTACAAAATTTCTCAATAAATCTATCTAAAACAATCATTTACTAAATACAGATTTATTTAAGAACTCTTATAGTACACCATCCCAACAACTCTGTATGCATAATAACCAGACACGCCTCTTCCTTGGCATAGTCCTGACATCATCCCTCCAGGCGTAGTGTCTTGTCATCAAAAATTGAAACATTTTACAGGTCTTGTAAGCTCATGAGTAATTAATGAATGTTATTTCATTGAATCTTGATGGTTACTTTATATTCTTTAATTATCATCAATGTGCCAACCAACTTTCTAAACTATTTATCGGGCGGATACCAATATAGTTTGATTCACATACGCGCCGACTGTTATATTCATAATATTCCAATTCTCTCTCACCTAATTAACTAAAGATTCTTTGAAATAATAATTAAGTCTCATTTACATATATATATACTTCCCAATAGTATTTATCTTTATAATTCGTTTCATCTATATCATATCCTATTACTTATACTTATATCAAAACAGTTTTTCCTAACATCAACCATTGATGGATACAGACACGTTTGGCAGATACTTATACAGGTATGAGTACCATCAAATTATTAAGCAAATCATATCCTGAATTAATACCTTACAACACATATCGATAGAGTGCTTCATAAATCAATTTGAAAACATCCACAAAATTACTTCTGAATCCCAAGTGTTTGTAATAATCAATATTCAAATTTCATAAGATTGTAGGCGAAGCCATTATTTAATTCAGATTTGGCATATTCCAAAGAACTTTAATTAAATCATACCATAACAAATTCACATTGACACTGTCTGAGATCATATATAGTATAAATAAGTCCAATTCCAAAATTTGCATATCATCATGGCGAATGCCTCTACCAACATCCAGACATATTTCTTTTCAACAACATCTGTAACACCCCTAGCCCATATCCGTTGCTGGAATAGGTTAAGAGCCATTACTGAACTCATAACACAGTTTAAAACAACCGAACATCAAATATCATCTCATTATAGTAAAAGTCATTCATTCTCATTCATCAAGAACATAAAATTCAGTATAAAATACTTAAACATGCATTCGGGATCAAAATGACAACATATAAAAGTTCCCGAACTTATAAAAATTTTCAACTTTTAAAAGGTCACACGCTCGTGTGAACAAGCCATGTGCCTCACACGGCAATAGACACGCCCGTGTGTCTAAGCCATGGCCAAACAGGGGATACATATTGACTTGCCCCACATGGCCAGACCACACACCCATGTGTCCAACCCGTGTGCTATGCACACACCCGTGTCCAGGCCGTGTCCTAGGCCGTGCCAGAAATAGGGGCTATTCTGTTTGTGACATCAGCATACCAACTAGGGTCACACGGCCAAACCACACGCCCGTGTGTCTTGCCCATGTTCGAGCCTGACTTACAATTGAAAAGTACCCCAGGGGACACACGGCCGTGTAACGTGACCGTGTGTCACACACGGCTGAGATACACGCCCGTATCTCTGCCCGTGTGGACAAAAATAGGCCATTTGAATAGCCAATTTGCCACCCCAATTGGGATCAACATACAAGCAAAGGAACAATCATATTTCTACCACCAATTCAGCCAATATTTATGCTAAAACATTCATCATTTATAACATAACAATATCAACCATTTTCCTACTCATAAACCTTACCAGTTCATGCTAAACATAAGGTAAGTTCATACCAAAACATTTTCTTCCATACATCATTCAATCTCAAGTTAAACTTACCAAGACTTACCAACTAAAACATACCACAATTGCATATTGCCATCATATACCATAAACCATTATCAACTATGAGCTCAAGCACAAACTAGCCAAGTCACAAGGCTAAGTATATACATCACAAAACATACTTCTATAACTACTAGCCTATACATGCCATACTTCATAATATATTTTCAAAAGTACCAGAATGGGATTCGATAGTGTGGTAACGATCCTTGACGATCCCCGAGCTTGCAGTACTTTGATATCTAAAAAAACAATGTAAACACACACAAAATAAGCTTTCAAAAGCTTAGTAAGCTCGTACCAAAAACATCAACAATATGAAATATGAAACATCAACACATAAGTACTTATAACTTCTCAACTCATCCATCAAGTCCATGCCAACACCAACTATATGTTTATACAAATTCAATAAACTTTTATGCATTTTACCACATACCTCAAAGGTATTATACTTATCGGAACATTTTCATATTTATTCGTTTTCAATCTCACATCTTATTCGAATACTTTTAAACTTTCTGAAGATCACCAATGCTTTAAACATCCGCACACTTAGTGCTTAAAGGTTAGCCAAAGCTAGAACGATTCCACACACTTAGTGACGTCTCAATTAATCGAGACTAAGTCGGTATCGCACACTTAGTGCCTCAAGTAGCCGAAGCTAATTCAAATTGCACACTTAGTGCCAAATACTTTTGATTCATCATTGTATTCATCCAACTCAATTATATATATACATCTATGCATAATCAAAACAACAACATGTACTTATATTATCATTTTCTACGTACGAACTTACCTCGTACTCGAAGTTGTCACTTGAACGTTTATTCTACAATCTTCGACTTCCCTCGGTCTAAGTCTAAATTTCTCTTTTTTTGATCTATAGGTATTCAAAATTAACCTTTTTATTCACATAATCATTCAAAATAATCCATATGCACACAATTAGGTAATTTTGCAAAATAGCCCTCACATTTTCACATTTCGACACTTTAGTCCCTAATTCACAAAAATCATAAAATACACAAAATTTGCTTGTATACAAGCTTAGCCGAGTTCTCCTAACTCTCATACAAGTCCATACATTTCATTTATTTCACATTTTAGTCCCTCAAATAACATTTTTACAAATTAGCCCAAATGACTCAATTTCATCAAAAATCCCAAGACAACATATGTCAACCCAAAACATACCTTTCATAATTCATCAAATAACATCACAAAGCTCATAATTTCATCAATGGCATAACTCAAAATCATCAACAAAATCAAAAATTAAGACATTGGCTTTATAGTACACTAAGCAACGATCACAAAAACGTAAAAATTATCAAAAACTGATAAAAAATCTTACCTCAATTGAACTTTATCCTAGTTGAACCCTTAAGGCTTCTTTATCTTTTATTTTCTTTGTATTTTCGGCAAGAACAAGGATGATAATGGCCATTTTCATGTATATTAAGTTAATATTAACATGAATTATCAATTACCATTTTTAACCTTAATAAAAACATTATCAAAACATATATATTAAGGCCATTAATGTCCATTAACCATGTTAATGGTCCAATTGCACCATAAGGACTTCACAATTATAAAGCCAAGTCATATAGGCACTTTTAACATCTAGCACATAGCTTTTACATTTTACACGATTAGGTCCTTTTTGCAAATTAAGCACAAAAAAAAGTTAAATTCTCACACGAAACTTTCACACATATCAATTCACTTATAATAGGCACGGAAAATAATATTAAAATATTTTTTTGATTTGAATGTGTGGTCCTGAAACCACTATTCCAACTAGGGTCAAAATAAGACTATTACAATTCTCCCCCTTTAGGAATTTTCGTCCCCAAAAATCTTACCATTAAACAAATTTGGATATTGCTGTCTCATGGTATCATCAGGCTCCCATGTGGCCTATTCAATACCATGTCGATGCCACATCACTTTAACTAACAAAATTTTCTTATTTTGCACCTCTTTAACTTCTCGAGTTAATATACGGGTCGACTTTTCTTCGTAAGTCGTATCAGACTGAATCTCTATCTCAGATGGAGGAATCATGTGCAAAGGATTAGATTTGTATCGTCAAAGCATCGATACATGAAACACATTGTGGATCTTTCCTAACTCTGGTGGCAACAACAATCTATATGCTACCATCCCAATACGCTCGATAATCTCATACGACCCGATGAACCTCGGACTCAATTTGCCTTTTCTACCAAACCGAAGCACTTTCTTCCATGGATACACTTTCAAAAACACTTTATCGCCGATCTCAAACTCAATGTCTTTTCTTTTCAAATCCACATATGATTTTCGACGATCAGAAGCTGCTTTCAAACTATCTCAGATCACTTTTACTTTCTGTTCAGTTTCTTTTATCAAATCAACTCCGTGAATTTTATTTTCTCTGGGCTCAGTCCAATACAAAGGTGTATGGCATTTGCGACTATATAAAGCTTTGTATGGTGCCATTTTAATGCTCGACTGAAAACTATTATTATAAGCAAATTCAATCAAAGGTAAATATTGTTCTCATGTACCTTTAAACTCAAGAATGCAACATCTTAACATATCCTCGAGTATCTGAATAATCCGCTCAGATTGACCGTCTGTTTGTGAATGAAAAGTAGTACTAAAGTGCAATTTAGTACCCAGAGCATCTTGCAACTTCTTCTAGAATCGCGATGTAAATCTCAGGTCTCTATCTGACACTATCGACAATGGCACACCATGCAATCTCACGATATAAAAAATGTATAACTCAGCTAATTTATCAAGTGAGTAATCAGATCAAACTGGAATAAAATGAGCTGATTTCATCAAACGATCAACTATAACCCAAATTACGTCTTTCTTTCTCGGAGACAGGGGCAATCCTGAAACAAAATCCATGGTCACTCGATCCCATTTCCACTCCAGAATATAATTGGTCGTAGCAAACCAGATGGCACCTGATGTTCAGCTTTAACTTGGTGACAAATCAAACATTTAGAAACAAATTCAGAGATATCTCTTTTCATTCCAGACCACCAATCATTATACATTTTTGTACTACCCAGATGCACAAATAAATAACTACTGTGAGCTTCACTCAGAATCATATGAATTAACTCTGGATTTCTCGAAACACAAATTCGATCTTGAAATCTTAAACAATCATCTTTATCAACTCTGAATTCTGAAACAGTCTCTACATCATACTGAGCTCGTTTAAATGAAATCTCATTATCAATCTTCTGAGCTTCGATAATCTGCTGTAAGAACAAAGGTCTTGCTTTTAATTCAGCTAAAACTAAACCATCATCAGACAAAACCAAATGAGCGTTCATCGTACGTAGAGCAAGTAACGATTTTTGACTCAAAGCATCAGCAACAACATTTGCTTTTCCCAGGTGATAATCAATCACCAGTTCGTAGTATTTTAGCAATTCTAACCATCTTCTCTGTTGCAGATTCAAATCTTTCTGAGTAATCAAATACTTCAAACTCTTATGATCAGAGTATACATGACACTTCTCACCGAAAAAGTAATGGCGCCAAATCTTTAGAGCAAACACAATTGCAGCTAACTCAAGATCATGCGTCTGATATTTTTTTCATGCAGTTTTAACTGTCTCGAAGCATAAGCAATGACTTTTCCTTCTTGCATTAAAACACATCCCAGACTGATCAACGAAGCATCGCTGTAAATCACAAATTCTTTACCCGATTCGGGTTGTACTAAAATCGAGGCTTTAGTCAACAAAGTCTTCAACTGATCAAAACTGTTTTGACACTTTTCAGACCATTCAAACTTCACAGCTTTCTGTAGTAGGTTTGTTAATGGAGTTGCAATCATCGAAAAACCTTTTACAAATCTTTTATAATAACCAACATCTCCTAGAAAACTACGGACTTCAGTGACATTCCTCGGAGGTTTCCAATCCAAAATAGCTGAAATTTTGCTCGGATCAACTTAAGTACCAGATTTTGATACAATATGACCCAGAAAACCCACTTCTCGTAACCAGAATTCACATTTATTGAACTTTGCATACAAATATTTATCTCGCAGAGTCTGTAGCACTATTCTCAGATGCTCGGCATGTTCAGATCCATCATGTAAATAAATCAATATATCATCAATGAATACAACAACAAATTGATCTAAATACGGTCTAAAAATTCTATTCATCAAGTCCATAAAGATAGTAGGTGCGTTAGTTAATCTGAAAGGCATAGCTAAGAATTCATAATGGCCATACCTTGTTCTGAAAGCAGTTTTTGGAATGTCTGAATCTTTCACTCACAGTTGATAATAGCCTAATCTCAAATCTATTTTCGAAAACACAACAGCTCTTTTCAACTGATCAAACAAATCATCAATTCAGGGCAGAGGATATTTATTCTTGATAGTCACTTTATTCAATTGACGATAGTCTATACACATTCCCATCGTACCATCTTTCTTTTTCACGAATAGAACCGGAGCACCACAAGGTGAGAAACTCGGTCTAGCAAACCCTTAATCAGTCAAATCTTGCAACTGAGACTTTAATTCTTTTAGCTCAGTAGGAGTCATTCTATATGAAGCTATCGAAATCAGAGTAGTACCAGATACCAATTCAATGCCAAATTCTACCTCTCTGACCGGAGGTAATCCCAGAAGTTCTTCAGGAAACACATCTGAGAACTCACAAACAACAGGCACAGATTCAACTTTCTTTTCTAACACTCTCGAATCGATCACATATTTAAAATAAGCTTCACAACCCTTTCTCGCAATACTCAAAGCTTTCATCGAAGATATTACAATAGACAATTCATTCAAATCACTAGATTCAATTTTGACTGTTTCATCATTCTTGCATCTCAAAACAATAGTTTTCTGTTTGCAATTCACCACAACATCATGCAAAGTTAACCAATCTATACCCAGAATTATATCAAACTCATCAAAAGGCAATAACATCAGATCAGCCAAAAAACAATTATCTCGAAACATTAACGGACAATTCTTGCATACTTTATCAACCAGAACACATCTCCCTAGGGGTTTGAAACTCTAATTACAAAATTTAGTAGACTCTACAGGCAAAGTCTTACTGTTCAATAAGTTTACACATATATACGAATGCGTTGATCCAGGATCTATCAAAGCAATCACAGAAGTATCATAAAGAGTAAAATGTACTTGAAATCATGTCCGGTGATGAAGCTTCCTAGCAAGCTCGAATAGTATAAGCTCTGGCAGGCGCACGAGCCTCAGATCTAACAGCTATGTCTTTCGTTCCTCTTTGACTACCACTTACATTTCCCGAATTTCTGGGAGGTCTACCATGAGAAGCGTTACCACTCTATCTCGGATTCTGAACATTATCTTTTTTACCTAAATCTGGCAAACTTTTATAAAATGATTTCTTAAACCACAACTATAACAAGCTCGGTTATTACTTTTTCCCCAGCATTCACCAAAGTGTCGTCTTCCACGTTGATCACACTCAGGCTTTTCATTCTTTGCATTATCAACACTGGCAACAGATGTAGCTAAAGATTTGAAATTCGATTGCGATCTAGCACAGTCTCTATTCAAATGTCCCACGCTAGTCTTTGTACAACTGCTATCATCTCTAAACTTCTTTGATCCAGATTAAAATGATTTGCCCGATGATCTCTTTCGTACCTCTCTAGCTTCAAAATTAGCTTTCCTTTTCTCTTTCCTGAGATCTTCAGCTTTACATGCTCGTTCAACAAGCACTACAAATACTTTGATTTCCAGAATCCCTACTAACAGATGAATATCTTCGTTCAAACCATCTTCAAATCTCTTGCACATTATTGCTTCTGAAGATACACATTCACGAGTATACTGACTCAACCTTACAAATTCCCGCTCGTATTCTGTGATAGACATACGGCCTTATTTAAGCTCGAGAAACTGTTTGTGTTTCTGATCAATTAATCTCTGACTCATATATTTCTTCTGAAATTCAGCTTGGAAGAAATCCCATGTAACCCGTTCACTAGGAACCACAAACGTCAAAGTTTTCCACCAGTGACTCATCATATCTCTCAAAAGTGAAACAACACACTTTATACATTCCTCAAGATTCAAAGACAATTCCTTGAATACTCGTATTGTATTCTCTAACCAGAACTCAGCTTTCTCAATACCATCGTTCATTGTAGCTCAGAACTCTTCAGCCCCATATTTTCTAATCTTATCAACTAGTGGTCTACTTAACTGTACTGAATTCACTGGTGACATAATAGGAGTTTGAGGAGAATTAACTGGGGGTGGAGGTGGTTGTACAGCTGGATTGGTTCTGATGTATTGGGTGAACCAGTCATTCATCATCTGATAGAAGGCTTGTTTAGCCTCACCATCACGGCTACTTGTAGCCGGTCGAAAATCAGCTTGCACTGTCCCTTGTGTGAGAGCAGGCGCATTACTTTCAACATCGTCTGCTATAGCTCTTTCGGGACCCATTGCAATATATAGAAGCACATTTTAATGTCAGGATTCATCACACTATTGCAATTAATAAATATGACATGTATAGCTAGACTCACAAACGCTAGGGTAGTCCTAGAACCTACTAAACCATAGCTCTTATACCAATAAAATGTAACACCCCTAAACCGTATCCGTTGCCGTAATAGGTTAAGAGGCATTACTGAACTCATAACACAGTTTAAAATAATCGAACATCAAATATCATTTCATTACAGTAAAAGTCATTCATTCTCATTCATAAAGAACATAAAATAAGTATACAATACTTAAAATGCATTCGGGATCAAAATGACAACATATAAAAGTTCCAGAACTTATAAAAATTTTTAAATTTTAAAAGGTCATATGCCTGTGTGAACAAGCCGTGTGCCTCATACGGTAATAGACATGCCCGTGTGTCTAAGCCGTGGCCAAACAGGGCATACATACTGACTTGCCCCACATGGCCACACCACACGCCTGTGTGTCTAGGCCGTGTGTTATGCACACGCCCGTGTCCAGGCCGTGCCAAAAATAAGGGGTATTCTAATTGTGACGTCAGCATACCAAATAGGGTCACACGGCTAGACCACACGCCTGTGTGTCTTGGCCGTGTTCGTGCCTGACTTACAATTGAAGAGTACCCCAGGGGACACACGGCCATGTAACGTGACCGTGCGTCACACACGACTGAGACACACGCCCGTGTCTCTGCCCGTGTGGACAAAAATAGGCCATTTGAATAGCCATTTTGCCACCTTAATTGGGATCAACCTACAAGCAAAGGAACAATCATATTTCTACCACCAATTCAGCCAATATTTATGCTAAAACATTCATCATTTATAACGTAACAATATCAACCATTTTCCTACTCATAAACCTTACCAGTTCATGCTAAACATAAGTAAGTTCATACCAAAACATTTTCTTCCATACATCATTCAATCTCAAGTTAAACTTACCAAGACTTACCAACTAAAACATACCACAATTGCATATTGCCATCATATAGCATAAACCATTATCAACTATGAGTTCAAGCACAAACTAGCCAAGTCACATGACTAAGTATATACATCACAAAACATACTTCCACAACTACTAGCCTATACATGCCATAATTCAAAATATATTTTCAAAAGCACCAGAATGAGATTTAATAGTGTGGTAATAATACTTGACGATCCTCGAGCTTGTAGTAGCTTCGATATTTAAAAAAAACAATGTAAACACACACAAAGTAAGCTTTCAAAAGCTTAGTAAGCTCTTACCAAAAACATCAACAATATGAAATATGAAACATCAACACATAAGTATTTATAACTTCTCAACTCATCCATCAAGGTCATGCCAACACCAACTATATGTTTATACAAATTCAATAAACTTTTATGCATTTTACCTCCTACTTCATAGGTATTATACTTACCGGAACATTTTCATATTTATTTGTTTTCAATCTCACCTCTTGTTCGAATACTTTAAAACTTTCCGAAGATCACCAATGCTTTAAACATCCGCACACCTAGTGCTTAAAGGTTAGCCAAAGCTAGAACGATTCCAAACACTTAGTGTCGTCTCAATTAACTGAGACTAAGTCGGTATAGCACACTTAGTGCCTCAAGTAGCCGAAGCTAATTCAAATAGCACACTTAGTGCCAAATAATTTTAATTCATCATCGTATTCATCAAAATTAATTATATATATACATCTATGCATAATCAAAATAGCAACATGTACTTATAATATCATGTTCTACGTATGAACTTACCTCGTACTCGAAGTTGTCGACTTGAACGTTTATTCTACAATCTTCGAATTCCTCTTTTCTTGATCTATAGGTATTCAAAATTAAACCTTTTATTCACTAAATCATCCAAAATAATCCATATACACACAATTAGGGCATTTTGCAAAATAGCCCTCACATTTTCACATTTCGACACTTTAGTCACTAATTCACAAAATCACAAAATACTCAAACTTTGCTTGTACACAAGCTTAGCCGAATTCTCCTAGCTCTCATACAAGTCCATACATTTCATTTATTTCACATTTTAGTCCCTAAAAATAACATTTTTATAAATTAGCCCAAATTACTCAATTTCATCAAAAATCCAAAGACAACATATGTCAACCCAAAACATACCTTTCATAATTCATCAAATAACATCACAAACCTCATAATTTCATCAATGGCATAACTCAAAATCATTAGCAAAATCAAAAATTGAGACATGGGCTTTATAGTACTCTAAGCAACGATCACAAAAACGTAGAAATTATCAGAAAACTGATCAAAAATCATACCTCAATTGAACTTTATCCTAGCCGAACCCTTAAGGCTTCTTTATCTTTTATTTTCTTTGTATTTTCGGTAAGAACAAGGATGATAATGGCTATTTTCATGTATATTAAGTTAATATTAACATGAATTATCAATTACCATTTTTAACCTTAATAAAAACATTATCAAAACATATATATTAAGGCCATTAATGTCCATTAACCATGTTAATGGTCCAATTGCAACATAAGGACTTCACAATTCTAAAGCCAAGTCATATAGGCACTTTTAACATCTAGCACACTGTAACACCCCTAACCGGAGTCCGATCGCCGGTTTGGGTTAAGGAGTATTACCAAACAAGCACAAAATTTCATTTGACTATATTCAAAAGAGTCATATCAAGTTAATGGATACATTGATTCATTCTTAAGTTCAATTCACGTTAAAACATTTAAAACATAAATCGAATATCAACCACACATTTACATTAACTAAGTGAAACACATATAGTAACTTAACAAGCCATTTTCGCATGGCTATACATATATAGATCACCAAAAAGATACTTATTCAACATCAAAAGTCAATCCTATACATGCCATTATCAAAGTTCAGCTACAAGAGTACCGAATGGGCTTAGATAGTGTGGACGACTTTGACTTTGCGATCCCCGAGACCATAGCTAACGAACGAGATCTATAAAACAGAGAATTAAGGGCAACAGAGTAAGCATTACTATGCTTAGTAAGTTTTAAGCAATACAAACAATTAAAACTTGTCACTTAAAACGGGCATTTAGTATCACAAAACTAATATTCTAGTTAGTTATCACTTGGCTGAATATATATATATACGTGAATACACAAAGAAATTTCAGGATGTAACTTTACTTTACTCATAGCTCATACAGTTGATTTAAGTCAAGGATTTTCTTATAATGTCAGACATCGACCAAATAAGCCATGCTTTAGTCTTAGATATAGTAATCATTCACACGCATATATCGTTCTTTGATACTAATAATTCACCTTACAAATCAATTTACATACGAGTACTCGTACCTGACTTCCACAATATCATACATAATCACTATTAGTTTATCTCGAACCCTCAAATTCATAATCTTACTTGAATCACCGGCGTTAAGCCTGCTGGGTTTAAAACCCAGATCCAGTCATTAGTACAAAACCTGCGGGGCTTTAAGCTCGAATATAATACCAGCACTAAGCCTGCAGGATTTAACCCGGATATAATACCAGCACGAATGCCTTTGGGACTTAGCCTGGATTTAACACCAGCACGAATGCCTTCGGGACTTATCCCGGATATAAATCTCACACAAGGCCTGCGGGTCTTAGCCCGGCTATAATCCCAAATTATCATGCACATATATACATATCATAACACATCGGCATTTCATTTACATTACTTGAACACAAGAACAACATGCTTATCAACCATTCCACTTTCGGCTCAATAGCCACATACAAAGAGCACGATTTTGATTCACTAACCAACATGATTTCTATAACCGTTCGGCTACAAGTCATAAGTACAAACTATTTATCTCACTACGTAATTCAAGTAGAACCATTAGATCACAATTTATTTATTATGCTTATATATCATGATTTTATCAAATCATAAGCTAAGTTCCATTACTCAAAGACTTACCTCGGATATACTTGAACGGTTGCGAAATGGCTACTCGGTTACTTTCTCTTTTCCCTTATCCGAAATGGCCCCACTATGCTCTTGAGCTTTAATTCAACAAATTTTAAACTAGTCATTATTCGACTATTCAAGTATTACATTCAAAATATAATACATATATATTCGACTTTCACACATACAGATTATAGTAAGCTTATAAAAATCAATAAGCAATTCATTAGCAAATTTTTATCAATGTTTACAATATAATTACAATTTCACTATAAGCTAACTTCCTGAGCAACAGTCACGAAATTATTTATAACTGGAGCTACGAAACTCCAAATCAATTGCCATAAATTTTTCCTGAAAATAGATTCATTTATCTATTATACATAAAATTTTCATAATTTTTAGCTTAGCCAATAAATACCATATTTTTCCTAAAATTTCCCTTGTTTCACTGTTTGACTAATCTGACCATTCTTCACTATGAAATAAATTTCTCATTGTACAGAATTCAAAATATATTGTTGTTTATTTCATTTGAAACTAGACTCATTAAGGAGTCTAAGAATATAAATTTTATCATATGATCATTTTTATACATTTTATAATGATTTTATAAAGACAGAACATGGGATCTAGAAGTCATTTTGAATCTGTCCCACATTACTTCAAATTTCTCATGATCGGTAATTCTTTTGCTTTTACAGTTTCTTTTATAAGAAACTAGACTCATCAAACTTTAATTACATAATTTATTCAGCTTCTAACTCAACTCCTACAATTTATGGTGATTTTCCAAAATCACCTTACTGCTGCTGTCCCAAGCAGATTATTACCAATTCACTCTTTCACACATTCTTTGCATACATATTATTTAAGCATGTATATCACCAATCGATTTCATCATATATATCTATAAATTCACTTAAGCATAATATCAATACAACACATTGTGCTCAAATCATTATTCAAGTTCAATTTCGGCTAACACACATATAAACACTAGCAACTAAATATTAACATTTGCATTTCACCATAATAGCCAATTGCCATTAAGAAATTAAGCCACAATTATTCAATTTTACCAAGCTTCAATCTAATTTAACCTATAATAGTTCATAACACATTTAAATCACATACATTACTAAATTTTATCCAACTCCACAATCGGCCATAGTACACCCAACATATTAGCCGATTTCCTACTTAGCATCTAATGCACATATATGCTTAATTTGTTTAGCTCAACTTCACCTATCTAACATTATTCATCAAAAGAACATGAAACAACAACCATTTAACCATCCTTAAAAACAAACCACAACATTTTAAATTCATCTTATTACCCCTAATGACCGAATACACATACACATATATATATATATAAAAAACTCAAATAACACAAAAATCTTCTTTCCAAAGTGCATATATACATATACATACGACAACTTCCATTCTTACCTCCCAATAATGAATTCAACTTATTCAATTAAGCTACTTTAACATATAAAAACATCTTCCAAAAACTCATCAAATTAACACAAATTTATCTACTTGCCGAATGGTTTTATATATTCAAGAATTCATGAATCTAAACTATGGGTTAACTAGACTATACACTTATCAACTTAATCTCATAATCAATTATAATAAAAATCACAATGTATTCCTTTAAATTGGGATAGCCATGGCCGAATGCCTTGGTTTCTTTTTCAATCTGTTCTTTCTTGCTTTCGGCAATGAAGAAGAAAGATGAGCATTCTTTAATTTTATTTTCTTTTCCTTATTTTACTAATTATTATTTTATTTCAAAATAATGCAAATTCTTATTATAATATTTAATTAAACATATATTACCCATCAACAATCATTATGGCCGGCCACCATAATAAAAAATTAGATATTTGACATGCAAGTCCAAACTTTTTGTGACATGCATTAATAGACCCCTTTTAAATTTACCTAACACCTTTCACAATTATTTCACATAAGTCCTATTTAATAATTTCACATACAAATGACAAAATTAAAGCATGAAACTTTCACATATGCATGTACACATATAATAAGCATAGAATATAACAATTAATTATTTTTATGACTCGATTTTGCGGTCCCGAAACCACTTCCCGACTAGGGTCAAATTAGGGCTGTCACAACTCTCCCCCACTTAAGGAATTTTCGTCCCCGAAAATCTTACCAGTAAATAGATTTGGGTATCGTTCTTTCATAGAGTTCCCGGGTTCCCAAGTAGCTTCTTCGATCCCGTGCTTGAGCCATAACACCTTTACTAATGGAACCTTTTTGTTTCACAACTCTTTCACCTCGCGAGCTAGGATACGAATCGGTTCTTCTTCATAACTCAAATCAGATTGTATTTCAACCTCTGATAGACTAATTATGTGCGATGGATCGGATCTATAATTTCGAAGCATCGAGACATGAAAAACGTTGTGAATCTTTTCAAGTTCAGGGGGCAAAATCAATTTTTATGCGACTGACCCAATTCGTTCGGATATTTCATACGGCCTGATGAACCTCGGACTCAATTTGCCTTTACGATCAAATCTGAGCACCTTTTTCCAAGGTGAAACTTTAAGAAACACTTTGTCTCTGACCTGATATTCAATGTCTCTTCGTTTTAAATCCGCATACGACTTCTCGACGATCCAAGTCGCTTTGACTTTCACGGATTACTTTTACTTTCTGCTCAGCATCTTTAATCAAATCAACCCCGAAAATTTTACTTTCACTAAGCTCGGTCCAAAACAACGGTGTACGGCATTTACGACTGTACAAAGCCTTGTAAGGTGCCATCTTAATGCTTGATTGAAAACTATTGTTGTAAGCGAATTCAACCAAAGGTAAATATCATTCCCATGAACCACTAAACTCAAGGATGCAACATCTCGACATATCCTCTAGTATATGAATTATCCGCTCGGATTGACCATCAGTCTGGGGATGAAAAGCGGTGCTAAAATGCAACTTGGTACCCAATGCTTCTTGCAATTTCTTCCAAAATCGTGATGTGAATCTCGGATCTCTATTCGACACAATAGAAATAAGTACCCCGTGCAACCTTACAATCTGAGAAACATACAATTCAGCTAGCTTGTCAAGTGAATAATCCGTACGTACAGGAATAAAATGAGTCGACTTTGTCAGTCTATCAGCAACAACCCAGATCGCATCTTTCTTGCATGACGACAATGGCAGCCCAGATACAAAATCCATCGTGACTCGATCCTATTTCCATTCGGGTATCATGATCGGCTGAAGTAATCCTAAAGGCACTTGATGTTCCCTTTCACTTGTTGACATATCAAACACTTCGAGACAAAGTCAGAAATGTCTCGTTTCATACCGGACCACCAAAACCGGTATTTCAGATCGTTGTACATTTTCGTACTACCCGGGTGGATTGACATTCGACTACTATGAGCCTCATTCAAAATCATCGAAATAAGTTTCGAATTTCTTGGAACACACAATCGACTTCTGAACCTCAAACAATTGTCATCATCAATTTGAAACTCTGATTCCACATTTAAAACACATTCAGCTCGTTTAGCAACCAATTCATCGTCAACTTTCTGGGATTCACGAATTTGATGAATCAATAATGGTTTGGCTTTTAATTCTGCAACTAACACATTATCGGATGAAACGGACATGTGTACATTCATCGCTCGCAAAGTAAACAGTGATTTACGACTTAAAGCATCGACAACCACGTTAGCCTTTCCCGGGTGATAGTCAATGACAAGCTCATAATCTTTCAACAACTCAAGCCAACGTCTTTGTCACAGATTCAAATCCTTTTAAGTCATCAAATATTTGAGGCTTTTGTGATCCGAATATACATGACACCTCTCTCCAAACAAGTAATGTCGCCATATTTTCAAAGCGAATACGATGGCAGCTAGTTCAAGATCATGGGTCGGATAGTTTTTCTCATGTGGCTTTAATTGCCTCGATGCGTAAGCTACCACTCGACCTTCTTACATCAACACACACCCCAGCCCAAGTAAGGATGCATCACTGTAAATGAAAAACTCTTTACCGGATTCGGGCTGCACTAGCACTAGAGCTTCAGTTAAATAAGTTTTCAATTGATCGAAACTTTTCTGACATTTTTCTGACCATTCAAACTTAACATCTTTCTGAAGTAGTTTCGTCATTGGTGTGGCTATCATCGAGAAACCCTTTACAAATCATCTGTAATAACTGGCAAGTCCCAAAAAGCTCCGAACTTCAGTAACATTTCTTGGAGGCTTCCAGCTGAAATTTTGCTCGGATCAACACGAATACCCGATACGGATACCACATGTC
This sequence comes from Gossypium anomalum, assembly GCA_025698475.1. Classification (NCBI taxonomy): domain Eukaryota; kingdom Viridiplantae; phylum Streptophyta; class Magnoliopsida; order Malvales; family Malvaceae; genus Gossypium; species Gossypium anomalum. Next base: position 31,037,241 of record CM046963.1, on the reverse strand, counting down.
CCAAAAAGCTAACTTCTCTCAACCAGAACTCACATTTACTAAACTTAGCATATAAATGCTTATCCCGTAAAATCTGCAACAGTAATCTCAGGTGCTCAGCATGTTTAATTTTATCTCGCGAATAAACCAAAATGTCGTCGATAAACACAACTACAAACCGATCCAAATATGATCTGAAGATCCGATTCATCAAGTCCATAAATACTGCAGGGGCATTAGTGAGCCCAAACGGCATCACTAAGAACTCATAGTGACTGTATCTCGTTCTAAAAGCACTTTTAGGTATATCTGAGTCTCGAACTCAAATCGATAATAACCCGATCTCAAATCTATCTTTGAAAACACTGAGGCTCCCTTCAGCTGATCAAACAAATCATCAATACGCGGTAATAGATATTTATTCTTTATTGTCACTTTATTCAACTGACGATAGTCGATGCACAATCTCATGGTTCCGTCCTTCTTTTTCACAAACAATACTGGTGCACCCCAAGGTGAGAAACTCGGTTGAGCGAAACCTTTATCCATCAATTCTTGCAACTGAGTTTTCAATTCTTTTAATTCCATTGGTGCCATACGGTACGGAGCTATCAAAATTGGTGTAGTCCCTAGTACAAGTTCGATACCGAATTCTACCTCTCGAACAGGTGGTAATCCCGGTAACTCCTCAGGAAAAACATCTGAATACTCACAAACCACTGGCACTGATTCAAGTCTCCTTTCTGAATCTTTACTATCAAGCACGTAACAAGATATGCTTCACACCCCTTTCTCACATATTTCTGAGCCAACATCGAGGATATTATTGCTGGCAATCCGTTCAGGTCAGTAGACTTAACTCAGATTATCTCATCATTTGCACATCTCAAATCAATGGTCTTCTTTTTTCAATTTACAACTCATCATTGTAACGCCCCCACGCCCGAGACCGTCGCCGGAGTCGAGTATGAGGTGTTACTAAGCTTAATTTAACATTTTTAGAACTTTGGATTATTTGTTTCTACATTCACAGCTTTTAAGCTACTTGCGTCAGTCACAAGAAAAATCATATCTCGAGTTACAAAACTCGAAATCAAGATACGTAAATTTTCCTTGAATCTAGACTCATATACCTATCTACTAATTTTTTTCTAGAATTTTTGGTTGAGCAAATTAGTACAGTTTATTAGTTAAAGTTACCCCTGTTTCAGGACTTGACTGGTTTGACCTCTGTTTACTACGAACCACATTTCTCTCGGAAAAAAATTCATATGACTATGAGGTTTGTTTCTACTAAAACTAGACTCAATAAGGATTCTGAGGATATAAAATAAACCACCTAATTATATCTTTACAATTTGTGGTGAATTTCTAAAGTTGGAACAGGGGATTCAGAAACTGCTATGATCCTGTTTCACTAAAATTCAAATATCTTTTAACATATAATTCCTTTACCTATTTCATTTGTTTCATGTGAAACTAGACATAATAAGCTTCAATTTGATATATACTCTATCACCAAATTCAATTTATATGATTTTTAGTAAATTTTCAAACTCATGTCAGTGTTGCTGCAGTATTCTGTTTATGGCAAATTTCATCCCTTTTATGAGTTTTTATGCACTAAGTATCTTAATAATTTTCCTTAACATCAAACATAATCTAAACTAACCATTTTCATAATTTATCATTATCAAACATTTTCTCAACCATTCCATCACCATATCATAAGATCATTTACACAAAATAGGTATATTGTTATACATGCCATACTTAAATATACAAGCCATTTACCAAAAGTCTTCCGGATAGTGTGATTGAGCCTTCGACCTATCCCGACTCCTGAGCTGGCTTGTCCAAAACTACAATGAGTAAGAAGGAGGGAGTAAGCATAAATGCTTAGTAAGTTCATATGCAAATAATAAGTAACATAACAAACAGTCATACCAATCAACATTAGCATGCATCACTAAAACACATATCACATTTCTAATCATTTTTCATCATCTTATTACCTTATCGTGATTGTATCAATACTCAACCCGAGGGTTAAATACATACCTGTCCAAAATATCCATTTCACATCACTTACCAATACGTCTCTTTACATCTCGAATATTCCTCTAATTGAGTAGAACTTTACCCGTTGAACACATCGGAATATAATTCGGATACATGGATAACTTGCACATAAGTGTCATATATGCAATCAAGCAATCATGTAACCCGCCCATAAGCGAACTCGGACTCAACTCAACGAGCTCGGGCGTTCGCATCCATAAGTGAACTCGGACTCAACTCAACGAGCTCGGATGCATAGTTACATCTCACGAACTCGACTCAACTCAACGAGTTCTGACATTCGCATCCATAAGTGAACTCCCTGACTCAACTCAACGAGTTCGGATGCTCAACCATCCTAGTGACATGTCACTTGTATCCTAATCTATTCCTAAGGTTCAAACGGGATTTTCTCTCGAACACATATCCTTGCCATCTTCCGTAAAATACCAAAACCAACACTCTCAGAACATTTTATATTTAACAAATAATACAAATAATTTGCATTTTATTTGAAAATAACCACAAAGCATATATTTCATGATAAAAATCAGCATATCATATAATTAACATCAATAATTTAAAAAAACAATTATACTACATTATTTACACATGAACTTACCTTGTTACCAAAATACAAAGATTTTGCAATTTAGTCCACAATCTTTTCTTTTCCTCGATTGAGGTCGATTCCACGTCTTTCTTGATCTAAAATAACACATTTAGCTTATTTAATACTCACATTATCAAATTAATCCTTAACTCAAATTTTGGCAAAATTACAATTTTACCCCTAAACTTTTACATATTTACATTTTTGCCCCTAGGCTCCTGGATTAAACTTTATTCCTTATTCTTATGTTTTACAACATGCTGATCACTTTTCTCTTCTATGGCAACATCAAATTCTCACTCTAACATGTACTTGTGACTATTAGGTATTTTTACCGATTAAGCCCTTTTACTCATTTTTGCTTAAAATCGAGTAGTACAAGTTGTCTAACATAATTTAAAACTTCATATTCTATCATAAAACATCAAAATACACAAATTTCACCTATGGGTATTTTTCCAAATATAAACCCTAGGTTAAATTATTGCTAAAATAAGCTTAGTCGAGTTATCGGGATCTCAAAAACGTAAAGAACATTAAAAACGGGGCTTAGAATCACTTACTATGAAGCTTGAAAGTTGAAGAAACCCTAGCTATGGTGAGAGTGAAGTTTCAGCAGCAACTAAATGGGGAAGATGACTATTTTGTGTTATTTTTCCCATTTTATTTCATTTAATATCAAAATGACCAAAATGCCCTTACTACTAAACTTTCCAAAAATTCCTTCCATGTCCTAATTTTGTCCATGAACTTAAAATTGGTCAAATTGCTATTTAAGACCTCCTAATTAATATTTCAAAGCAATTTCATACTAAAAACTTCTAGAATGCAAGTTTTGCAACTTATTCGATTTAGTCCCTAACTTCAAATTAAGTATTTTATGCATAGAATTTCTTCACGAAATTTTCACACAATCATGTAATCATATAATAAACCCCAAAATAATTATAAAATAATTATTTCCATCTCGAATTTTTGGTCACAAAACCATTATTCTGATTAGGCCCTAATTCGGGATATTACAACTCTCCGCCCTTTAAGGATTTTCGTCTTCGAAAATCTTACCGGTAAACAGATGCAGGTATTGATTTCTCATAGTTTCTTCGGATTCCCATGTAGCTTCTTCTATTCCATGCCTTTGCCACAACACCTTCACAAGTGCAACATTTTTATTCCTTAGTTGTTTGACCTCTTGAGCTAAAATCTTAATCGGTTCTTCTTCGTAGGTCATATCTGGTTGTAGTTCAATTTCTGTTGGTGAAACTACATGTGAAGGATCCGAACGATACCGACGTAACATAGATACGTGGAACACATCATGAATCTTCTCTAATTCAGGTGGTAATGCTATCCGATATGCTACCGGTCCAACTTTTTCAATTACTTCATACGGCCCAACAAAACGCGGACTTAATTTGCCCTTCCGTCCAAATCTAAGGACTTTCTTCCACGGAGACACCTTTAAAAATACTTTATCACCAACTTGAAATTCAATGTCTTTTTGTTTTAGATCTGCATAAGATTTCTGTCTATCTGAAGTATCTTTCAAACAATCTCGAATTACTTTCCAGTCCAATACAAAGGCGTTCGACACTTACGACCATACAATGCTTCATAAGGTGCCATTTTCAAGCTCGTCTGATAACTATTGTTGTAAGCAAATTCTACCAACGGCAAATATCTTTCCCAACTTCCTTGAAATTCCAATACACAACATCTGAGCATGTCTTCAAGAATCTGAATTACTCTCTCTGATTGTCCATCAGTTTGTGGATGAAAAGCAGTACTGAAATTTAACTTTGTACCTAATGCTTCTTGCAACTTTTGCCAAAACCGTGAAGTAAATCTCGGATCTCTATCCGAAATGATTGACAAAGGTATTCCATGTAATCTAACAATTTCTCTAATATACAGTTCAGCCAACTTGTTAAGAGAATAATCCGTACGTACCGGAATAAAATGAGCCGATTTTAGTCACCTCACAACTATTACCCGGATGGCATTTTTCTTCCCGAGTTAATGGCAACCTCGATATAAAATCCATGGTAATTCGATCCCATTTCCATTTAGGAACCATGATAGGTGAAGTAATCCCAAGGCACTTGGTGTTCACTTTTCACCGTTGACAAATTAAGCATTTGGACACAAGCTCGATATATCTCTTTTCATTCCATTCCACCAATACATTTTCTTCAAGTCATTATACATTTTCGCATTACCCGGTGAATCGAGAAATAACCACTATGTGCTTCCTATAGGATCTTTTGAATCAATTCCTCATTCTTTGGTACACAAATCCAATCTTTAAACATCAAGCACCCATCGTAACCAATTCAAATCGACTCAGTATCAACTTCACAATCGCTTTCTCTTGGCTTGCAAATCTTGATCATCATTTTGAGCTTCGTAAATCTCTTGTAAAACTTCGGTTTTACTTTTTAGCTCTACTAGAATCGAACCATCATCTAACACTTTCAACCGAGTGTTCATAACTCTCAAAGCAAACAACTTTCTCGCTCAAAGCATCGCAGAACTACATTCGCTTTTCCTGATGATAATCAATAACAAGCTCGTAATCTTTCAATAACTCCAACCATCTTCGCTGCCTTAAATTCAAGTCTTTTGTGACATCAAGTACTTAAGACTTTTATGGTCGGTATATACTCGCACTTTTCACCATACACATAATGTCGCCAAATTTTCAAAGCAAACACCACCACACCAATTCCAAATCGTGAGTAGGATAATTCCTCTCATGAGGTTTTAACCGCTCAAGCATATGCCACCACTTTTCCTTCTTGCATGAGCACACACCCCAAACCATTTAGAGAAGCATCACTATACACCACAAATTCTTTACCCGATTCGGGCTGTACTAACACTTGCGCCTCATTAATAACTTTTTCAATTCTTCAAAACTCATGACATTCTTCCGTCCATTCAAATTTAACATCCTTTTGGAGTAATCTAGTTATAGGAGCAAAGAATTATAGAAAATCCATTTACAAACCGCTGATAATACCCAGCTAGCCCCAAGAAACTTCTAACTTCAGCCACATTTTTCTGGTTTCCAATCAACAATGGCTGAAATTTTACTAGGATCAACCCGTATACCATCACCAAACAATATGACCCAAAAATCCAACTTCCTGTGAGCTAAAATTCACTTTTACTAAACTTAGCATACAAATGCTTATCTCTCAAAGTTTGTAAAACTATCCTCAAATGCTCAAATGCTCAGTATCATCTTTTGAATAAATTAAAATATCATCTATAAACACCACAACAAATTTGTCCAAGTATGGTCTTAATATGCGATTCATTAAATCCATAAACACAAAGAGAGCATTTGTCAACCCGAATGGCATAACTAAAAATTCATAATGACCATACCTTATTCTAAAAGCGCTTTTAGGCACATCCGACTCTTTTTACCGCAGCTTGGTAATACCTGGATCTCAAGTCAATCTTTGAAAACCATGTCGCTCCTTTTAGCCGATCAAATAAATCATCAATTCTTGGCAACGTATATTTGTTTTTGATTGTCACCTTGTTTAATCAAGCGATAATCAACACACAACCTCATAGAACCATCCTTCTTTTTCACAAATAACACGGAGCACCCTAAGGTGAAAAACTCGGTCTCACAAAACCTTTATCACCAACTCTTGCAATCGCAACTTTAATTCCTTCAACTCACTGGTGCCATTCTATACGGAGCAATCGAAATCGAGTCATTCACACTGATCAAATCAATACCAAATTCTACTTCCACGATCGAGGCAAACCCAGTAATTCTTCCGAAATACGTCAAAGAAATTTACACACAACCAAGACTGATTCAACTTTCTTTTGAACTTCTTTTGTATTAATTACATACGCCAAATAAGCTTCATAACCCCTTTCTCAAATATCTCTCGAGCCGACATCGAAGAAATCACACTAGACAATACCTCGATTTATCCGATTCAACCCGCAGAGTTTCACCATTTTCACACTTTAATTCTATAACCTTTTCTTTGCAATTTATTTTAGCATCATGCGATGTTAACCAATCCATACCCAAAATAACATCAAACTCATCAAACGGCAACAACATCAAGTCGGCCGGAAAGTAATGATCCCGAATCATTAAAGGACATTTCTTACATACTTTATCAATGATACACATTTGCCTAACTGATTCGACACTCTAATCATAAATTCGTGTTCTCAACAGTATATTCATACTAGACACCAATTTCATGCATACATATGAATGAGTAGAACCGGATCAATCAAAGCAATAACATTAACATTATAGAGAGAAAATGTACCAGTAATCACATCGGTGAGGAAACATCTTCACGCGCTTTAATAGCATAAGTTCTAGCCGAGCCCTTCCTTCAGTCTAACTGGTGCATCCTCGGCTACATTCTTACCGCTTGCTTCGCTCCCTTTTCTTGGATATCTTCCTCTCGAATCCGCCCCACTTGTTTTTGTATTCTCAAATTTTTCTTTTTCACTCTCTCTCAAGCGATTTTAATAAAATGATCTGGAGAACCACATCGAAAACATTCATTTGCTCTACACGGACCAAAATGATTTCTACCACACCGCACTCGTGTTTAACAAATCTCGAGTTCCCTACACTGGTCGCCAAGTAGTCCGGGATTTAGGACCCACATTTTGCTTCTTGTAATTCCCATATGATTGCCCAAATGAAGCTTGGGAACGAGGATTCATATTCCTTAACTTTCCAGTTCTTTGTGAAAATGAACCGCTCATCGGTCTTTTCTTCCAATTTCTAGTCTCACCTCTACCTTTTTCTTTTCTTTAAGTAATTCTTGACCTTGCAAGCTCGATCAACCAATACTACCATTTATTTTAATTCAAGAATTCCAACAAATACCTTGATGTCTTCGTTGAGCCCGTCTTCAAATCGTCGGCACATCTTGGCCTCAGAGGAACATACTCTCCGCATACTTACTTAATCGAACAAACTCTCTTTCATATTCTCAGAATCACATATATTACCTTTGCTTCACTCAAAGAAATTCTTTACGCTTCGATCAATAAATCTTTCACTAATATATTTCTTCCAAACTCTTCTTGAAAGAATTCCCAAGTTATTTTCTTCTAATACCACCAAAAATCAAAGTCTTCCACCAATTATAAGTCAATCCTCAACAAAGATATAGCACATTTCAAACATTCTTCAGTGTACAAGATAATTCACAAATACCGGATAGAATTTTCAAGCCGAACTCGCTTTCTCGCATCATCATCAATATTTGCTTTAAATTCTTCTACCCCTTGCTTGCGAAATTCTATCAACTGAGTTCTGTGAAATTTCATCGATCCATACCTTGAGGCGTCGGGGTACAGGTTGAGGAATTGGGGAGGTGGGGAGGTTGTACATTTGGGTTCGCATTTAACGCAACTCGATGTACCATGCACTCATCATTTGGAGAAAGGCTTCCCGACCCTTTTCTCCTTCTCCCGACCAACAATAGGAGGTGGATTTTCACCAAGCACTACTCCTTCAGCCGAGTCATGCGCATTACTCTCTACTTCATCTACCACAAATGGATCGGGATCCATTTACTATAAAAAAATCATTTAAATGGTCAAGTCATCACACTATCACAATTTATACATATGGCATGTATAGCAAAATCAGACATACAACACGTAGTCCGAAAACCGACTAAACTTGCTCTAATACCACTTAATGTAATGCCCCCACGCCCGAGACCATCACCGGAGTCGAGTATGAGGTGTTACTAAGCTTAATTTAACATTTTTAGAACTTTGGATTATTTGTTTCTACATTCACAGACTTTTTAAGCTACTTGCGTCACAAATCACAAGAAAAATCATATCTCGAGTTACGAAACTCAAAATCAAGATCCGTAAATTTTCTTGAATCTAGACTCATATACCTATCTACTAATTTTTTTCTAGAATTTTTGGTTGAGCCAATTAGTACAGTTTATTAGTTAAAGTTACCCCTGTTTCAGGACTTGACTGGTTTGACCTCTATTTACTACGAACCATATTTCTCTCTACACAAAATTAATATGACTATGATATTTATTTCTACTAAAACTAGACTCAATAAGGATTCTGCGGATATAAAATAAACCACCTAATTATATCTTTACAATTTATGGTGAATTTCTAAAGTTGGAACAGGGGATTCAGAAACTGCTATGATCCTGTTTCACTAAAATTCAAATATCTTTTAACATATAATTCCTTTACCTGTTTCATTTGTTTCATGTGAAACTAGACATAATAATCTTCAATTTGATATATACTCCATCACCAAATTCAATTTATATGATTTTTAGTAAATTTTCAAACTCATGTCAGTTGTTGCAAGCAGATTATTCTGCTTATGGCAAATTTCATCCCTTTTATGAGTTTTTATGCACTAAGTATCTTAATAATTTTCCTTAACATCAAACATAATCTAAACTAACCATTTTCATAATTTATCATTATCAAACATTTTCTCAACCATTCTATCACCATATCATAAGATCATTTACACAAAATAGGTATATTGCTATACATGCCATACTTAAATTTACAAGCCATTTACCAAAAGTCTTCCGGATAGTGTGATTGAGCCTTCGACCTATCCCGACTCCTGAGCTGGCTTGTCCAAAACTACAATGAGTAAGAAGGAGGGAGTAAGCATAAATGCTTAGTAAGTTCATATGCAAATAATAAGTAACATAACAAACAGTCATACAAATCAACATTAGCATGCATCACTAAAACACATATCACATTTCTAATAATTTTTCATCATCTTATTACCTTATCGTGATTGTATCAATACTCAACCCGAGGGTTAAATCCATACCTGTCCAAAATATTCATTTCACATCACTTACCAATACGTCTCTTTACATCTCGAATATTCCTCTAATTGAGTAGAACTTTACCCGTTGAACACATCAGAATATAATTCGAATACATGGATAACTTGCACATAAGTGCCATATATGCAATCAAGCTATCATGTAACCCGCCCATAAGCGAACTCGGACTCAACTCAACGAGCTCGGGCGTTCGAATCCATAAGTGAACTCGGACTCAACTCAACGAGCTCGGATGCATAGTTACATCTCACGAACTCGGACTCAACTCAACGAGTTCGGACATTCGCATCCATAAGTGAACTCGGACTCAACTCAACGAGTTCGGATGCTCAACCATCCTAGTGACATGTCACTTGTATCCTAATCTATTCCTAAGGTTCAAACGGTATTTTCCTCGAACACATATCCTTGCCATCTTCCGTAAAATACCGAAACCAACACTCGGTAACATTTTATATTTAACAAATAATACAAATAATTTGCATTTTATTCGAAAATAACCACAAAGCATATATTTCATGATAAAAATCAGCATATCATATAATTAACATCAATAATTTAAAAAAACAATTATACTACATTATTTACACATGAACTTACCTTGGTACCAAAATACAAAGATTTTGCAATTTAGTCCACAATCTTTTCTTTTCCTCGATTGAGGTCGATTCCACGTCTTTCTTGATCTAAAATAACACATTTAGCTTATTTAATACTCACATTATCAAATTAATCCTTAACTCAAATTTTGGCAAAATTACAATTTTACCCCTAAACTTTTACATATTTACATTTTTGCCCCTAGGCTCGGGATTAAACTTTATTCCTTATTCTTATGTTTTACAACATGCTGATCACTTTTCTCTTCTATGGCAACATCAAATTCTCACTCTAACATGTACTTGTGACTATTAGGTATTTTTACCGATTAAGCCCTTTTACTCGTTTTTGCTTAAAATCGAGTAGTACAAGTTGTCTAACATAATTTAAAACTTCATATTCTATCATAAAACATCAAAATACACAAATTTCACCTATGGGTATTTTTCCAAATATAAACCCTAGGTTAAATTATTGCTAAAATAAGCTTAGTCGAGTTATCGGGATCTCAAAAACGTAAAGAACATTAAAAACGGGGCTTAGAATCACTTACTATGAAGCTTGAAAGTTGAAGAAACCCTAGATATGGTGAGAGTGAAGTTTCAGCAGCAACTAAATGGGGAAGATGACTATTTTGTGTTATTTTTCCTATTTTATTTCATTTAATATCAAAATGACCAAAATGCCCTTACTACTAAACTTTCCAAAAATTCCTTCCATGTCCTAATTTTGTCCATGAACTTAAAATTGGTCAAATTGCTATTTAAGACCTCCTAATTAATATTTCAAAGCAATTTCATACTAAAAACTTCTAGAATGCAAGTTTTGCAACTTATTCGATTTAGTCCCTAACTTCAAATTAAGTATTTTATGCATAGAATTTCTTCACGAAATTTTCACACAATCATGTAATCATATCATAAACCTGAAAATAATTATAAAATAATTATTTCTATCTCGGATTTGTGGTCACGAAACCACTATTCCGATTAGGCCCTAATTCGGGATATTACATTCATGTACAGTCAACCAATCCATATCGAGAATAATATCAAATTCATCAAACGGTAAAAGCATCAAGTCGGCCGAAAAATAAGAACCTCGGATTACTAGGGGGCATTTCTTACACACCTATTCAACAAGCACATATCGACCCAAGGGATTTGACACTCGAATTACAAACTCAGTAGACTCAATAGGTAAAGTCTTACTGGACGCTAAAGTCTCACATTCATATGAATGAGTAGAACCAGGGTCAATCAAAGCAATCACATCAGTATCAAAGAGAGTGAAAGTACTGGTAATAACATCAGGCGAAGAAGCATCCTCGCGTGTGCGTATAGCATAAGCTCTAGCAGGAGCACGATCCTCGGATCTGGTTGTAGCATCTCTAGACCCTCTCTGACCGCCGCTAGCATTACCCATATTCCTAGGTGGTCTACCTCGTACTGTAGTAGTACTCAGTTTCCCACTTTGGTTCACATTTTGTTCGGATAATCTCGGGCAGTCTTTGATAAAATGGTCGACTGATTCGCATCTATAACAGGAACGGTCATGAAATCTACAGCTCCCCAAATGCTATTTTCTATAATACTTGCACTCGGTCCTACCCCGTTGATCATTTCCAGCACTGGCAACTGAAGTGGCTCGTGTACTCAAAGGGGGTCGATCGCGATCTCGTCTAGAAAAGCCCGAAGTGTTCTTTGATCGGCCTGAATCATCTCAAAATTTCTTCGATGATTACTGAAAAGACTTTTCTAAAGATCTTTTACGAAATTCTCCAGCTCCGACATCAGCTTTTCTTTTCTCTTTACTAAGTTCTTCAGCTTTACAAGCTCGCTCGACAAGTACTACGAACTCTCGTATTTCAAGAATGCCAACAAACATTTTTATATCTTCATTCAGCCCATCTTCAAAACGTTTACACATAATAGCCTCAGACGATACACATTCTCGAGCATATCTACTAAGTCTGACAAACTTCTCATTTCAAATCGATGAATCGACATGGAACCCTGTTTAAGCTCAAGAAATTCCTTTCGTTTCTGATTGATGAACCTCTGACTGATATACTTTTTTTTGAAACTCAATCTGGAAGAATTCCCACGTCACCCGCTCTCTAGGTACAACAGAAACCAATGTATTCCACCAATAATAGGCAGAATCACGTAGCAAAGATACAGCACACTTCAGGCATTCATCGGGTGTGCAAGATAGTTCATCAAGTACCCGAATAGTGTTGTCCAACCAAAATTCAGCTTGCTTGGCATCATCGCTGTCTGTAGCTTTAAATTCAGTAGCCCCGTTCTTTCAAATTCTGTCAACCGGAGGCTTATTTAACCTCATCTGATCAATTACCGGAGATATCGTGGGTGCAGGGGGTGTATTAGTCGGAAGTGGGGGTTGTGGAGCAGCCGTATTAGTTCGAATGTATTGGTTAAACCAATCATTCATCACATTATAAAAGGCTTGTCTAGCCTCGTCATTTTGATTGCTCGAAATAGGTTGAGAATCCATCGACACTGTCCCGTGCGCGGGAGCAGGCGCTACACTCTCTACATCATCAGCTACCGCTCGATTGGGATTGGGATCCATTACTAAACGTGTCAGAAATCATCACACTATCGTATTAACACTGAATGGCATGTATAGCTAGACTCATATATGCTATGTTAGTCCTAGAATCGACTAAACCTGGCTCTGATACCAATAAAATGTAACACCCCTAACCCGAGTCCGATCACCGGTTTGAGTTAAGGAGTATTACCAAACAAGTACAAAATTTCATTTGACTATATTCAAAAGAGTCATCTCAAGTTAATGGATACATTGATTCATTCTTAAGTTCAATTCACGTTAAAACATTTAAAACATAAATCGATTATCAACCACACATTTACATTAACTAAGTGAAACACATATAGTAACTTAACAAGCCATTTTCTGTAACGCCCCCACGCCCGAAACCGTCACCAGAGTCAAGCTTGAGGTGTTACTAAACTTATCTTACCTTTTAAACAACTCTAAACCACTTATTTTAATTTTGGGAATAAACTATTTTTCTGCGTCATGGTTGCTTAAAAGTTCATTTCTCAAGTTTCAAAAGTCAAAATTAAGATCCGTAAATTTTTCCTGAAACTAGACTCATATATCTATCTACTAATTTTTTTCTAGAATTTTTGACTCAGCCAATTAGTACAGTTTATTAGTTAAAGTTACCCCTGTTTCAGAATTCGACTGCACTGACCTCAACTTACTACAAACCACTTTTCTCCCTATAAAAAATTAATATAACTGTACTGTTTGTTTCTTTTAAAACTATATTCAATAAGGATTCTAACAATATAAATTACACCACCTAATTATTTTTGTAAAATTTATGGTGAATTTCTAAAGTTGAAATAGGGGATCCAGAAATCGCTCTGGCCCTATTTCACTAAAACTCAGATATCTTATAAAATACAAAACCTTTACCTGTTTTTCTTATTCCATATGAAAATAGACACAATGAGTTTTATTTTCATATATTATTCACCATCAAAACATGTCTCTACGATTTTTAGTGATTTTTCAAAGTCATGTTATTTCTGATACTTGAATCCGTTTTTAAGTTACTTTCACATTTTTCATAGTTTTCATGTGATAGTTACTACTTAATCATACATACTATTAAACATGTATATCATCAGCCCTTCTATTAGTTAATCACTAGCAAGTATTTACACATCATTCATTGATGATATCATATCAAAAGAAACCAAGTTCCTATACATGCCATACACAAAACGAAACGTCTAACTATACCAATGTGATTCCTTCGATAGTGTGATTGGGTCTCCGACGTTTCCTTCGATCCCCGAGTGGCTTGATAAAAACTATAAGAAAAAGAAAATAAAGAGAGTAAGCACTAGGCTTAGTAAGCTTACAAGCAAATAAATTACAACATTCAACATAATGAATAATTATACATAATGTCACCTAGCCTTATAAACTTCCCTTACTTCTCATTTTCTACCTTCTTCTTTACTCACTTACCTTCTTTCTTACCTGACCTTTCACTATTCATAGATATAATCTACCTTCCCTTTTGCTGATAATTCACTGTAATTAAACGTGTACAATGACCCATTGAACCACTCGAATACTAAGGATACTCGGGTCATTCCCGTCTATCAATATCTCGCCAATGCCATGTCTTCGACATGGACTTTCATGAATTATTCTGTCTCCAATGCCATATATATATCTAATATGGGCTTACATGGCTCATTCCTGTCTCTAAAGCCATATATCCGATATGGACTTATATGGCTCATTTCTGTCTGTCTCCGTCTCACAACCCCAATATCCTAACATTCCTAAGGTTCAAACGGGGCATCCTAATGCTTTTTCTCTCGTCACTTCGCCTTTAATTTGACTTTAAATATTCTCATAAAATAAGTATATAAATGCTGAAATTGACAATAATAATGTAAAATAAAAGAATATTGCATTTATTAATCAGTAAACTTACCTCGTATGCAAAAATAGCTACTTTTACCATTTCGTCCACAACTTGGTATTTTCTCCATTTTAGCCCGAATTTCAGTTTTCCTTGCTCTATCATTTAAAATATAGTCTAATTAGGACTCACATTATTCAAATTGACCTAAAATCATATTTTGGCAAAATTACAGCTTGCTTGCCCTAAACTTTCGTGATATTGACACTTTTGCCCCAAAGCTCAGAATTAAACTTCAGCCTATTTTCTTATGTTTTATGACATGCTGGTCATTTTTCCTTCTATGGCAGCATCAAATTCATACTCTAACATGCACTTATGACTATTAGGTATTTTTACCGATTAAGTCCTTTTACTCATTTTTGCTTAAAACCGAGTAGTACAAGTTGTCTAACATAATTTAAAACCTCATATTCTATCATAAAACACCAAAATACACAAATTTCACCTATGGGTATTTTTCCAAATATGAACCCTAGGTTGAATTATTGCTAGCATAAGCTTAATCGAGCTCTGGGGACTCCAAAAACGTAAAAATCATTAAAAACGAGGCTAGAACGGACTTACAATCGAGCTTGGAAGCTTGAAAAACCCTATCCATGGTTTCTCCTTGCTATATTCGGCCATGGGGTTGAAGATGAGCAAAATTGGCTTTTAATTTTGTATTTTAATTCATTTTACCCTAAATGACCAAAATGCCCTTACTACTAAACTTTTCAAAAATTCCATCCATGTCCAATTTTTGTCCATAGACTTAGAAATTGGTAAAATTACTCTTTAAGGACCTCTAATTAATAATCTAATTCAATTTTATGCAAAATACTTCTAGAACACAAGTTTTGCAATTTATTCAATTTAGTCCCTAATTTCAAATTAAGCACTTTATGCATAGAATTTCTTCACGAACTTTTCACACAATCATGCAAACATATCATAGACCTCAAAATAATAATAAAATAAATTTTTCTACCTCAGATTTTTGGTTTCAGTAACCACTGCTTCCGTTTAGGCCCTATTTCGGGATGTTACATTTCTCCCCCTTTAGGGATTTTCGTCCCAAAAATCTTACACGTGAAGAGATTTGGGTATCTGCTTCGCATAGCCTCTTCGAGTTCCCATGTAGCCTCGTCTACCCCATGTAGTATGACTATCTCTCAAATATACAACTCGGCCAACTTGTCAAGTGAAAAATCCATACTGAATCGGGATAAAATGAGCCGACTTCGTTAACTTATCAATCACAACCCATATCGCATCTTTCTTTCTCGATGTAAACGGCAATCTGTCACAAAATCTATAGTAACTCGATCCCATTTCCACTCGGGGACTAGCACAGTCCGCAATAAACTCAAGGAACTGATGTTCGGCCTTTACCTGTTGTGAGATCAAACATCTAGAAATAGACTCAAATGTCTCTTTTATTCCTACCCACCAAAAGACATTTTCTTCAAATCATTATACATCTTTGTACTACCCGGATGAATAGACAAAGAACTCTTGTGTGCTTCTGTAAGATCTTTCGAATAAGCTCATCATTCTTCTGGTACACATACCCTGTCTCGAACATCAAACAACCGCAGAATCGATCTGAAAATCGACTCTATATCCAACTCACACTGATCTCTTTTGGCTAACAACTCACTGTCATTTTTTTTTGAGCTTCAAAAGTTTCTTCAAGAAACATCGATTTTGCTCTCAACTCAGCTAAGATAAAACCATCATCTGGGTGATAATCAATCACTAGCTCATAATCTTTAATCAACTCTAGCCATCTTCTTTGCCTCAATTTCAAACTTTTGTGATCAGTGAATATGTGGCACTTCTCACCGTACAAATGATGTCTCCAAATCTTCAACGCAAAAATAATGGCAGCTAGCTCTAAATCATGTGTCGGATAGTTCTTCTCATGTGGCTTTAGCTGTCTAAAGGCATAAGCAATTACCTTCCCTTCCTGCATAAGTACACAACCAAGTCCATTCATGGACGCATCACCAGAAATCACAAACTCCTTACACTGTTCTAGTTGTACTAAAACAGGAGCTTTAGTCAATAATGCTTTTAACTTGTCAAAACTCATTGACACTTCTCACCCATTCGGACTTGATATCCTTTCGCAGCAATCTTGTCACGGGGTAGCTATCATGGAAAATCCCTCTACAAATCGCCTATAATATCTGGCAAGACCAAGAAAACTTCTAACTTCTAATACATTTCTAGGAGGCTTCTAATCAACAATGGCTGAAATCTTGCTCGGATCAACCTTAATACCTTCACTGAAAACAACATGTCCAAGAAAACCAACTTCTCGTAACTAACTCACTTTTGCTTGAACTTGGCATACAACCGATTATCTTTCAAAATCAGAAAAGCTGTTTCTCAAATGCTCTACATGCTCAGTCTCATCATGAGAATAAATCAAGATATCATCAATGAACACAACTACAAACTTATCCAAGTACGGTCTGAAAATTCGGTTCATTAAGTCCATGAAAATGGCAGAGCATTAGTCAAGCCAAATGGCATCACAAGGAACTCATAATGACCATACCTAGTCCGGAAAGCGCCTTGGGACATCGACTCTTTAACTCGCAACTCGATAGTATCCGGATCTCAAACCTATCTTGGAGAACACAGTAGCTCCTTCAATTGATCAAACAGATCATCAATTCTAGGCAATGGATACTTGTTCTTTCTTCATTTACCTTGTTAAGTTGCTGATAGTTTATGCACAATCTCATCGATCCGTCATATTACCTTGTTTCAATTCCAGGAATTCCTTTCTCTTCTGGTCGATAAACCCCTGATTGATGTACTTTTTACGAAATTCCTCCTGAAAGAAATCCCAAGTGATCCTCTCCTTTGGTACAACTGATACAAGTGTCTTCCACCAGTAGTAGGCTGAGTCTCTAAGAAGTGATACTACACATTTCATACATTCCTCGGGTGTACAAGATAATTCATCAAAGACTCTAATAGTATTTTCTAACCAAAATTCTGCTCTTTCTACATCATCATCTTTTGTTGCTCGGAACTCTTCTGCCCCTTGTTTCCTGATTCTATCAATTGGTGGCTTTTCTCTTATCATTGTACCTATGACTAGGGGAGCTTGAGCTACATGGGTAGCCTGAGAATCATGAGGGGGTGGAGGTCTAACTGCCGGATTCGTACGAACGAACTCGGCAAACGAATCATTCAAAGCTTGGAAGAGAGCTTCTCGAGTCACTCCTCCCGATTAATCTGTTCTTCGGCTATTTTCGGATGGCGCTACCCCTTCTGCGGGAGCAAAGCGCATTACTTTCTACACCATCATAACCGCTCGCTTCGGGATCCATTACAATAAAAAAATATTTAAAAATCGTCGAGTCGCCACACTATCAAAATACAAGTATGGCATGTATAGCTAGACTTTTACTCACACTAACTATTCCGAGAACCGACTAAACCTGCTCGATACCAATAAATGTAATGCCCCACGCAAAACCGTCATCGGAGTCAAGCTTGAGGTGTTACTAAACTTATCTTACCTTTTAAACAACTCTAAGCCACTTATTTTAATTTTCGGAATAAACTATTTTTATGCGTCATGGTTGCTTAAAAGTTCATTCTCAAGTTTCAAAAGTCAAAATTAAGATCTGTAAATTTTTCCTGAAACTAGACTCATATATCTATCTACTAATTTTTTTCTAGAATTTTTGACTTAGCCAATTAGTACAGTTTATTAGTTAAAGTTACCCCTATTTCAGAATTCGACTGCACTGACCTCTACTTACTACGAACCACTTTTCTCCCTATAAAAAATTAATATAACTATACCGTTTGTTTCTGCTAAAACTAGATTCAATAAATATTCTAAAAATATAAATTACACCACCTAATTATTTTTGTAAAATTTATGGTGAATTTCTAAAGTTGAAACAGGGGATCCAGAAATCGCTCTGGCCCTATTTCACTAAAACTTAGATATCTTATAAAATACAAAACCTTTACCTGTTTTTCTTATTCCATATGAAAATAGACACAATGAGTTTTATTTTCATATATTATTCACCATCAAAACATGTCTCTACGATTTTTAGTGATTTTTCAAAGTCATGTTATTTCTGATACTTGAATCCGTTTTTAAGTTACTTTCACATTTTTCATAGTTTTCATGTGATAGTTACTACTTAATCATACATACTATTAAACATGTATATCATCAGCCCTTCTATTAGTTAATCACTAGCAAGTATTTACACATCATTCATTGATGATATCATATCAAAAGAAACCAAGTTCCTATACATGCCATACACAAAAACGAAACGTCTAACTATACCAATGTGATTCCTTCGATAGTGTGATCGGGTCTCCGACGTTTCCTTCGATCCCCGAGTGGCTTGATAAAAACTATAAGAAAAAGAAAATAAAGAGAGTAAGCACTAGGCTTAGTAAGCTTACAAGCAAATAAATTACAACATTCAACATAATGAATAATTATACATAATGTCACCTAGCCTTATAAACTTCCCTTACTTCTCATTTTCTACCTTCTTCTTTACTCACTTACCTTCTTCTTACTACGACCTTTCACTATTCATAGATATAATCTACCTTCCCTTTTGCTGATAATTCACAGTAATTAAACGTGTACAATGACCCATTGAACCACTCGGAATACTAAGGATACCGGGTCATTCTGCGTCTATCAATATCACGCCAATGCCATGTCTTCGACATGGACTTTCATGAATTATTCCTGCCTCCAATGCCATATATATATCTAATATGGGCTTACATGGCTCATTCCTGTCTCCAAAGCCATATATCCGATATGGACTTACATGGCTCATTTCTGTCTGTCTGTCCTGTCAACCCCAATATCCTAACATTCCTAAGGTTCAAACGGGCATCCTAATGCTTTTTCTCTCACACTTACTTTTAATTTGACTTTAAATATTCTCATAAAATAAGTATATAAATGCTGGAAATTGACAATAATAATGTAAAATAAAAGAATATTGCATTTATTAATCAGAACTTACCTCGTATGCAAAAATAGCTACTTTTACCATTTCGTCCACAACTTGGTATTTTCTCCATTTTAGCCCGAATTTCAGTTTTCCTTGCTCTATCATTGAAAATATAGTCTAATTAGGACTCACATTATTCAAATTGACCCAAAATCATATTTTGGCAAAATTACTGATTTGCCCTAAACTTTCGCATATTGACACTTTTGCCCCAAAGCTCAGTAAATTAAACTTCAGCCTATTTTCTTATGTTTTATGACATGCTGGTCATTTTTCCCTTCTATGGCAGCATCAAATTCATACTCTAACATGCACTTATGACTATTAGGTATTTTTACCGATTAAGTCCTTTTACTCATTTTTGCTTAAAACCGAGTAGTACAAGTTGTCTAACATAATTTAAAACCTCATATTCTATCATAAAACACCAAAATACACAAATTTCACCTATGGGTATTTTTCCAAATATGAACCCTAGGTTGAATTATTGCTAGCATAAGCTTAATCGAGCTACCGGGACTCCAAAAACGTAAAAATCATTAAAAACGAGGCTAGAACGGACTTACAATCGAGCTTGGAAGCTTGAAAAACCCTATCCATGGTTTCTCCTTTCTATATTCGGCCATGGGGTTGAAGATGAGCAAAATTGGCTTTTAATTTTGTATTTTAATTCATTTTACCCCTAAATGACCAAAATGCCCTTACTACTAAACTTTTCAAAAATTCCATCCATGTCCAATTTTTGTCCATAGACTTAGAAATTGGTAAAATTCCTCTTTAAGGACCTCTAATTAATAATCTAATTCAATTTTATGCAAAATACTTCTAGAACACAAGTTTTGCAATTTATTCAATTTAGTCCCTAATTTCAAATTAAGCACTTTATGCATAGAATTTCTTCACGAACTTTTCACACAATCATGCAAACATATCATAGACCTCAAAATAATAATAAAATAAATTTTTCTACCTCAGATTTTTGGTTTCGTAACCACTGTTCTGTTTAGGCCCTATTTCGGGATGTTACATTTTCGCATGGCTATACATATATACATCACCAAAAAGATACTTATTTAACATCAAAAGTCAATCCTATACATGCCATTATCAAAGTTCAGCTACAAGAGTACCGAATGGGCTTAGATAGTGTGGACGACTTCGACTTGGCGATCCTCGAGACCGTAGCTAACGAACGAGATCTATAAAACAAAGAATTAAGGGCAACAGAGTAAGCATTTCTATGCTTAGTAAGTTTTAAGCAATACAAACAATTAAAACTTGTCACTTAAAATGGGCATTTAGTATCACAAAACTAATATTCTAGTTAGTTATCACTTGGCCGAATATATATATATACGTGAATACACAAAGAAATTTCAGCATGTAACTTTACTTTACTCATAGCTCATACAGTTGATTTAAGTCAAGGATTTTCTTATAATGTTAGACATCGACCAAATAAGCCATGCTTTAGTCGTAGATATAGTAATCATTCACACGCATATATCGTTCTTTGATACTAATAATTCACCTTAGAAATCAATTCACATACGAGTACATAATACATACCTGACTTCCACAATATCATACATAATCACTATTAGTTTATCTCGAACCCTCAAATTCATAATCTTACTTGAATCACCACGTTAAGCTCTTGGGTTTAAAACCCGATCCAATCATCGATACAAAAAACTCGGGGGCTTTAAGCTCGAATATAATACCAGCACTAAGCCTGCGGGATTTAACCCGGATATAATACCAGCACGAATGCCTTCGAGACTTAGCCCGAATTTAATACCAGCACGAATGCCCAGCACGAATGCCTTCGGGACTTATCCCGGATATAAATCTCACACAAGGCCTGCGGGTCTTAGCCCGGCTATAATCCCAAATTATCATGCACATATATACATATCATAACACATCGGCATTTCATTTACATTACTTGAACACAAGAACAACATGCTTATCAACCATTCCACTTTCGGCTCAATAGCCACATACAAAGAGCACGATTTTGATTCACTAACCAACATGATTTCTATAACCGTTCGGCTACAAGTCATAAGTACAAACTATTTATCTCACTACGTAATTCAAGTAGAACCATTGGATCACAATTTATTTATTATGCTTATATATCATGATTTTATCAAATCATAAGCTAAGTTCCATTACTCAAAGACTTACCTCGGATATACTTGAACGGTTGCGAAATGGCTACTCAGTTACTTTCTCTTTTCCCTTATCCGAAAAGGCCCCCTATGCTCTTGAGCTTTAATTCAACAAATTTTAAACTAGTCATTATTCGACTATTCAAGTATTACATTCAGAATATAATACATATATATTCGACTTTCACACATACAGATTATAGTAAGCTTATAAAAATCAATAAGCAATTCATTAGCAAATTTTTATCAATGTTTACAATATAATTACAATTTCACTATAAGCTGACTTCCTGAGCAACAGTCACGAAATTATTTATAACTGGAGCTACGAAACTTCAAATCAATTTCCGTAAATTTTTCCTGAAAATAGACTCATTTATATATTATCCATAAAATTTTAATAATTTTTAGTTTAGCCAATAAATACCATATTTTTCCTAAAGTTTCCCTTGTTTCACTATTTGACTAATCTGACCATTCTTCACTACAAAATAAATTTCTCATTGTACAGAATTCAAAATATGTTCTCGTTTATTTCATTTGAAACTAAACTCATTAAGGAGTCTAAGAATATGAATTTTATCATATGACCTTTTTTATACATTTTATAATGATTTTATAAATACAGAACAGAGGATCTAGAAGTCATTTTGACTCTGCCCCACATTACTTCAAATATCTCATGATCGGTAATTCTTTTGCTTTTACAGTTTCTTTTATAAGAAACTAGACTTATCAAGCTTTAATTATATAATTTATTCAGCGTCTAACTCAACTCCTAAAATTTATGGTGATTTTCCAAAATCACCTTACTGCTGCTGTCCCAAGCAGATTATTACCAATTCACTCTTTCACACATTCTTTGCATACATATTATTTAAGCATGTCTATCACCAATCGATTTCATCATATATATCTATAAATTCACTTAAGCAAAATATCAATACAACACATTGTGCTCAAATCATTATTCAAGTTCAATTTTGGCTAACACACATATAAACACTAGCAACTAAATATTAACATTTGCATTTCACCATAATAGCCAATTGCCATTAAGAAATTAAGCCACAATTATTCAATTTTACCAAGCTTCAATCTAATTTAACCTATAATAGTTCATAACACATTTAAATCACATACATTACTAAATTTTATCCAACTCCACAATCGGCCATAGTACACCCAACATATTAGCCGATTTCCTACTTAGCATCTAATGCACATATATGCTTAATTTGTTTAGCTCAACTTCACCTATCTAACATTATTCATCAAAAGAACATGAAAAAACAACCATTTAACCATCCTTAAAAACAAACCACAACATTTTAAATTCATCTTATTACCCCTAATGACCGAATACACATACACATATATATATAAAAAAAAAACTCAAATAACACAAAAATCTTCTTTCCAAAGTGCATATATACATATACATACGGCAACTTCCATTCTTACCTCCCAAAAATGAATTCAACTTATTCAATTAAGCTACTTTAACATATAAAAACATCTTCCAAAAACTCACCAAATTAACACAAATTTATCTACTTGCCGAATGGTTTTATATATTCAAGAATTCATGAATCTAAACTATGGGTTAACTAGACTATACACTTATCAACTTAATCTCATAATCAATTAAAATAAAAATCACAATGCATACCTTTAAATTGGAATAGCCATGGCCGAATGCCTTCGTTTCTTTTTCAATCTGTTCTTTCTTACTTTCGGCAATGAAGAAGAAAGATGATCATTCTTTAATTTTATTTTCTTTTCCTTATTTTACTAATTATTGTTTTATTTCAAAATAATGCAAATTCTTATTATAATATTTAATTAAACATATATTACCTATCAACAATCATTATGGCCGGCCACCATAATAAAAAATTAGATATTTGACATGCAAGTCCAAACTTTTTGTGACATGCATTAATAAACCCCTTTTAAATTTACCTATCACCTTTCACAATTATTTTACATAAGTCCTATTTAATAATTTCACATACAAATGACAAAATTAAAGCATGAAACTTTCACATATGCATGTACACATATAATAAGCATAGAATATAACAATTAATTATTTTTATGACTCGGTTTTGTGGTCCCGAAACCACTTCCTGACTAGGGTCAAATTAGGGCTGTCACACACACAGCTTTTACATTTTACATGATTAGGTCCTTTTTGCACATTAAGCACACAAACAGTTAAATTCTCACACGAAACTTTCACACATATCAATTCATTTATAATATGCACGAAAAATAATATTAAAATACTTTCCCTACTCGGATGTGTGGTCCCGAAACCACTACTCCGACTAGGGTCAAAACCAAACTGTTACAACATTCTTAGAACTTATTCATTTATTTCATTTATCTTAGCCCATAATCTGGAGAGCATCAATACTTTATCTAGCCATACTACATACAGAACTAACATATTTTATGCATAATTTATCACAAAAAGGGATACACAAATCTTCCCATACATATATGATAGATCAGGCCACGAGGGCCAAACAAAATATACCATAAATGCTTCATGCAGAATACACCATAGAAGTGTCATACAAAGTCTTGTGTTTACTGTCTTGGTGGACTTCCACATAAATTCATGTATCGTGATCTGCCATTTCAATTCATACATTATCGATGGCTACACCATGAACATACATACACTTATATCATATCATGTCATGGGCCTTAACCACATGATCTTACACACATTCATGTATCATGTTCTTCCATTTCAGTTTCATTTTACTAAAGCCTACACCATGAATGGTTCTGAATCATATCAAGCTACCATGGACCTCTACTTAATAGTCTTACACTCATTTTCAAACTATAATGTCAGTATGGTTAGCACTAAAATTGCCCTACTAGAGGCCTCACAATAAAACTTTAGCTCAACATTCACTTACCTAGATGACCGGCTATTTACTGGCTCATCCAACTCGTATACTAGACCTTACCTACCTACTATTAAACATTCTCTCTTTAACTGAACTTTATACATTTTATTATAACACATCTCTCATCTGTACAAGTTTTCGTAAACTTCATCATCACTCTGTTTATGTATGTATATAAACATTTTTCTTATTTGAATAGTTCATATAAAAGAGTCAAGTTGAAGACTCACCTTAACTTACCTAAACTAAATTTTAAAATTCCTTACTTGAACATCGAACATGATCTAGATACCACAACTGCTTACAGAACATAATTTACCATTGCAACTCATTCTCATACTATTTACTATCATCTGAAATGCTGACAACCTTTTTGTAAAAAATCTTATACTTATGGTCTTACTGTTCACATACTTCTTACAGACTTCATCAGAATCTAACATGCAAAACTGTCATACTTACTCGATGATGGCATAACCACTAATTAGTTCCAAATCCTTAGCATCCAACTTAGAAAGAAGGAATTACCATTGGTTTATGAAAAAAAATCAAAGAACATCATTTTTTTGGGAGAAGAAGAAGAACCCATTTTTCAAAACCATTTCACATGTATATACAACACAACCCATTTAGTGGAACTTGACAACTGTCACCTGAATCAGAATTTACCTTCTTAATGGTCTATAGTTACTGAGAAAAACATAAATGAGCACCCTACATTCACAATTATCAAACTAGGTTATCTAGTTGATTTCGAACCAAATTACTTATAATATAACTAGCACAATACTCCAGACAAACAAGGCGTACTATACCTTTGGCGAAAACTCATATGATACATACCATTTTATCACGTACCATAGACTTCTCCTTAATACAACAAAATATTATGCAATAAAATCCTTACTCACTTATGTGGCGGGTACTATACACCCACACGTATACACCACAACAAACAACTAGGTGGATTACTCTTCACTAGTCAATACTATATGCCAAAATCTTAAAACCCGCTAAACTTCGGGTGTTACAAAATAAGTTGACTTATTAACTTTGGTTTAATTGTCTTTTGGCTAATTTTAATTTTATTTTTTTTACAATTGTGCCCCTACATTCACTCTATACCCAAACCAGCGACTGTTGCTCGCTAGGCCTATTGGAAACCCCAACTCACCAAGCATCAATATTATAACCCATTTTTTAGTCAAATCAGAATAGTGGTTTTGAAACCACAAATCTAAGTCAAAATACTATTTTAATATTATTTTTAGTGTTTACAGCATGTTATTTGATATGTTTGAAAATTTCGTGAATTAATTTTATCGTTTAGTTAGTCAATTTGAGAAAAAAGGACTAAATCTCGTAAAATGCAAAAGTTGCATTCTACTTGTTAAAGGTGTCTAATAACCATGGTTAGTTAAATTAAAAGTCCTTATGATGATATTAGACCATAGGTAGTGCTAACGGACATATATGGACATTTAATGAATGTTTTAAATGGTTTTCCATTAACGTTATAATGGTAATTAGCATAATTATAATGTGTTAAATAAAACCAAAAACAATTTTGAGTTCATATATCTTATGTTGGATAAATATTAAAGAATAAAAAGAAGCCATTTTGCTCATTTAGGCTTCAGCACACACATAACTTGATTAAGGTATGATTTTAGCTCTATTTTTGATGATTTCTATGTTTTTGTAATCGTTGCAGCTCAATCTAGCTAGCCCGTACCTTAGAATTCAAATCTATTAAAGATTTTAAGAGTTTCCATTGTTGAATCCACGTGTTCTTTGAGATCTAATGATAGTTTATGAAAGCTTGGTGATAGATTTTCATGTTTTGTAAAGTGATTTTTGATGAAAATGCATATTAGGGGCTAAATTGAGAAATATTGAAAATGTGTGGTTAAAATGTGAAATAAATGAAAGTTTTGGGCTAGTAGGGACTTATATGTAATTCGACCAAGCTTGGGTTTAAAGAAATTATGTGAATTTTGTGTAATTGTGAAATAGGGACTAAATTGATTAAATGTGTAAGTTTAGGGGCTAATGAGTAAAAAAGACCAAGTGTGTGTTTTTGGACTAAATTGAAAGAATATGTAATTGAATAAGTCAATTTTAAATTCATATAGATCAGGAAGGAAAGAATTTGGATTAGATCGGGGGAAAATCAAGGTTATCGAGTAGTCGACCTAGTCCGTCAATTCCGTATACAAGGTAAGTTCGTATAATTGAACTTAAATGTGTATACATTTATTGAGTGAATGAAATTGAGATAGTATTTATTCTATTAGATAAATTTTGAGATATTACATGAAATGTACGAGTTTAGTAAAGCAAGTTTCCGAATAAGACCATAGCTGGGCTATGGTAATCGAATAATAAGACCATAACCGAGTTATGGCATGTGAATGAAAGACCATAGCAGGGCCTTGGCAATGTATCTGTAAGACCATAGTTGGACTATAGCATCAAAAAATCGATGACTTTGTATCGTAAGCACTTATAAACAAGAGCGGTTTGATAAGAGTATTGATGAAAAATAGAAATGAATCAATACAGGTATGTACGGAAAACTAGTACTGAGCTAGATGAAGTTGAGAACTCATGAATGAGGATGAATAAATTCTATGTTAGCTCAAGAATTGATGCTTAAAATGTTGATGATATTATCTATTTGGAATTGCTATATGAATGTTGTGATTATTTCATATCCACATACGAACTTACTAAGCTTTATAGCTTACTTTGTTTAATTTTCAATGTTTCATAGTTCTACGAATCTAGCTTGAATTCAGGGATCGTCAAAGACTTCATCGCACTATCGATCATCTATTTTGGTACTTTTGAAGTTATGTATATATATGGTATGTGGCATGTATAGGCTTGAGTCATTTTGGTATGTTTGATGGATATGTATTTTGGCCATTTGAGTTGGCATAAAATGATGAACTTGATAATGCTTATGAATGTGAAAATAATTCTACTTTTAGTGTTTGGTAATGGGCCTATAATGAATGAATGGGATTGAAGTGGTTATGTATGCCTGGATTAGTTTTGCTAAATGAATCATACATGTGAATTATGCTTAGTAAAGCAAGTTAAATTGTTTGATATTTGAATAGGTAAATGATATGGAATTGAGTATTGAATTTAGTTGAAATGGATGTGGTATGATTATGTATTGGTTAATGACTTTTGGTTGTATAAATGTCTTAAAATGGTACTATATGAGTTTGTGTAGGTATGTACAAGAACGGGTGCCAAATTGGTCTTGCAAATGACCTATTTTTGTCCAAACGGGTAGAGACACGACCCGTGTCTCAACCGTGAGTGACACACGGTTATGCTACAGGGCCATGTGTTCCCTGGTGTTGAAATTGAATTAAAGTCAGTATGCTCCACAAGGTCTCACACACGGGCGTGTGACTGGCCGTGTGGTATAAGTCAGTATACCCCCTAAATGGTACACGGCCTAGCAAACAGGCATGTGTGGCCATTTTGTAGGGCACACTGGCTAGACACACGGGCGTGTGGTTGGCCGGGTGACCCAAGTCAGTACACTCTCCATTTTTCACATGGCTTGGCACACGGGCGTGTCCTCAGCTGTGTAATACAAGTCAGTATGTATGCCCTATTTCCACACGGGCGTGTCTACTAGCTGTGTGAGGCATACGGCCTATTCACACGGGCATGTGACCCTTGTATGATTGAAAAAAATTTAAGTTTTCTAAAATTTTCGTATGATATCGGTTTAGTCCCGAACCACTTCTAAATCATGTTTAAGGCCTCGTAGGCCCTTATAAGGGACATTGTGATTATTTTGAATGATATATGAGAATAAATGCTTGAGGTTAATAATTGTAAGCTAAATGTTGTATATTGATCGGCAATGCCTCGTAACCCTAGTTCGACAATGGATACGAGTTAGGAGTGTTACACTCAAACTCCTATTCCGGGATGTTACAACTCTCCCCCTCTTAAGGAATTTCAACCTTTAAATTACCTATGTCAGAACAGATAAGGATATTAATGTCTCATTTCTTCTTCCATCTCCCAAGTGGCTTCACCGGTTTTTGGTTTCACCAGAACACTTTGATTAAAGGAATTCTCTTGTTTTGCAAGAATTTTTCCTCATGAGCTATAATTTCAACTGGTTTCTCATCATAAGTAAGATCGGGTCGCACCTAAATTTCATATACTGCCACTACCTGGGATGGGTTCGCATATTATTTCCTTAGCAGGGCACATGGAAAACATCATGGATTTGCTTACGTTTTGATGACAACTTGAGTCGATAGGCCACAAGACCAATCCTCTCAACCACTTCGTATGGACCGATGCATCTTGGACTTAATTTCACTTTTTTCTAAACCTCAAAACTTTTTTCCATGGCAAGACCTTTAAAAAAACTTGCTCCCCTACTTGGTACACAATATCTTATTGTTTTAAATCAGCGTAGGATTTTTTTCTGCCTAAAGTAGTCTTCAGTCGTTCGCATATCGTCCTTACGTTTTCCTCTATTTCGCTAACTAACTTTGGTCCAACTACTTGTTTTTCATGTAGCTTTGCCCTACACAAGGGGGTTCTACACTTTATTCTATACAACTCTTTGAAGGGTTTTATTTATATCCTTGCTTGATAATTATTGTTGTATGTGAACTCTACTAAAGGTAGATATTATTCCCAACTTTCTGTAAACTCTAACACACAACTTCGCAGCATGTCCTCAAGTACTTTTATCACCGTCTCCAATTGATCATCTGTTTATGGAAAATAAGCAATACTAAAGGTAAGTTTTGAACCCAAAGCTTCTTGTAGACTTTTCCAGAATCTTGAAGTGAATCGAGGATCTTGATTGGAGGTAATAGAGACTGGGACACCATGGAGTCGCACTATCTCTGCGGTGTATAATTTTGCCAATTTTCGCAAAATATAATTTGTGCGAACTGCTAGAAAGTGCAAACTCTTTGTAAGTTGATCCACAATCACCTGTATCATATTTTTCTTTATCGAAGTTATGGGCAAGCCTGAAAAAAAGTCGATGGTGATCCTTTCCCACTTCTACTTTGAAATTTTGAGTGTTGTAACAATCCTGAGGATAATTGATGCTCCGGTTTCACCTTTTGATAGATTAGGCATTTCGCCACAAAGTCAATCCATAATCACCCATATCACATTTTTCTTTGTCGAAGTTAAGGCTATAAATGAATCAAATGCCAAAATTGGGAACACATGCATTATAGGAATTTAGTAAATCATCAAACTATAAGTTGAGGCTTAATTTGTAAACTCAAATGAAGGGGTTAAAATTGTGACAATGTGGCTGACATAAAATTAAAATGATGATTCTTCCAAAAGGGTCAAGGTTAATAAAAACTTAGGATAGATTTTGGTTATCCTTGTTACTTCTTGAGCTTTATAGCTCACTTGTTAGTTGTTTAAAATGCATAGGTATGGACTTGTTGAGAAGTTGCTATGATAGATAGAAAGCACCAAATCACCCATCGATTCTTTACGGCTCTATTTCAAATGTTAAAGTATAATTTGTAATAGGCCAGTAGCATGTATATTAAGTCTCATATTGAATATAAAGATTTTAATGTGAATAACATGTTTCAGATTCTTTTTAAATTTTGCTTAGTAAAAACTTATGTCATTCCAATTTGAATGTGTTTATGCCATGTTTTTGTGCCCAAATGCTTTTAAATTTTGATTTATACTATTTTGATTCTTGCTGGAATGATATGGTATTGTTTGGGGTTGAAAAAAGGTGTTTTAAGGCATTTTTTT
The DNA here is from genome assembly GCA_025698475.1 of Gossypium anomalum. NCBI lineage: Eukaryota > Viridiplantae > Streptophyta > Magnoliopsida > Malvales > Malvaceae > Gossypium > Gossypium anomalum. Next base: position 31,006,697 of record CM046963.1, on the reverse strand, counting down.
TACCCTTAGGCGGATGTATTGATACCTAGCCCTAAAGGTATCGTACCCCAATTGGTAAAATGTCAAATTATTCAATACCAGGGCTAGTTATTGGTACCTAAGGCCCTAGGTACCGCACCCCTTGTACTATTTTGGGCCACTACATTCTTTTGTGCAAAAAGGTCATTTCAAGGCTTAAAATTGGTCTCGGACACCTCCAACCACCCCCTAGAGAATTCAAAATGATTTTAAATTTTCTTTAAAGTCTTTTACTTTTTCATAAAATAGGATTGCTAATTTTACACAAATATTTTAAAATTTTAAACTAGGATAAAGAACCCATTTTCCAAACCCAAAAGACTTTGTTTCAAGTAGATAAACTTTGGAACCTTGCTTTATGACTTAAATATGTTCAAATATATTACCAAACAACTAAAATGATTTATTTATGTTCAATCTTCTTTCAAATTGACACAAAAAGTTTTGAATATTTGTTGTAATATGAATTTTTATAAAACAAATATTGCACTAGCCTAAAAGTACATCGGTTGCACCTCCGACTCGTACCTTATGCCAAGTCAGGTGAGAGGTGTTACATGTAACACCCTAAACTCGTACCCATCATAGAAACAAGGTTACAGAGCATTACCAGAGTTTACAGATGAAACAGACAAAAATTCCAAACATTTCATATCAAATTCAAACAAAATCATACATACTGTCCCTTATACAAAACCTCAAGGCCCTAAATACACGTTAGAAACAAGTCGAGACTAAATCGAAAACTCATAGAATTTTTTAGAAAACATTGAAAATTTTTAAAGCTGCAGGAGTCACAAGGCCGTGTAACTTACACGACTGTGTGGCCATTTGAAATAGGGACACATGATCGTGTCCTGACCCCATGTTCGAGCTCGTGTAACTCACTAACTTGGACCAGACGACCAAGCCACACGCCTATGTGCTAGGCCATGTAACAACCTAACTTGCAACCCTTTAAAACTACAGGGGACACATGGTCGTGTGTCACACACGGCTGAGATACATGCCCGTGTCTCCACCCATGTGGACGAAAATAGGCCATTTTACAAGCCATATTTCTCACCCAAATTGGCATCCATCTACACCCAAAAATGCATACAACACAAGCTATAATCAAGCATCCAAACAAGCATGAACAAGCTTTAAACATGTGGTATAATCACATACAACCACTATGCCCTTAGGCACCTTAAATGACAAGTATAAATTGTGCAACCATGTGATCCATGTAATCCAGTAATCAACCAACTTTTATGTATAATTGCATCAATATACATCATGTAAATCATTTACCAAAACTTACCATTTGGTACCAATTGTACCACTTACTTAATAGCATCAAATACATATATGCTTATAATAGCATAACACCAAATCACATCAACTTATACAACATACCTTATATAAAAATTCAACTACTATTTTACCTTTCATCATTCAACCACAAATCCATCCACACATCAACATTATAGAGCAAATTATGCACATACCAAAATACCAAAACACAAGCCAAATAAGCGGTTAATCTCAAAAAAACACATATAGGACAACATTTAGCCAAAATAACTTGTACATGCCATTATAACCAAAATGTAGTCAACTAAAAGTACCAAAAGAGTCGATGGATAGTGTGATATAGCTCTGACAAGCTTCCAACCCAAACAACCTTCCAAACCACTATAAAACACAAAAAATAAGACAAAGTAACCATTTAAGCTTAGTAAGTCAATATAACATAGAATTTAACTTACCATTTAATCACAATTTAGGTAAGTAAACATAGCATATCCCAACTCAATTTGGCCAAATGCCTAAGCACATATTCATCAACATGTTAGTCATGTGAAACACATATAATAGCCAATATACATGGATGAACTCAAAAAACATTCAAGTTGCATAAACATGTATCAACAATTTCATATATCAATGTATCATGTAACATCATTTCCATGTACTTCATGTAAATAACACTAGTAATTCGTATCGAACTCATATAATCTCATAATAGAACTTTTCCCGTTGAACCATTTAGAATATCATTGGATACTGGGGTAGCATACACAAGGTGTACTAAACTATAATCCGTCAATTCCTTCACATGTATGCTCATACGAGCTCTGAATCAGTATGCTCTTACGAGCTGTAATCGATAAGCTCATACGAGATGAGTAAAGGTAAGCTCGTGCGAGCTGAATAATAGTAAGCTCATATGAGTTAAGAATCGGTAAGCTCTTACGATTTGAAGTCGGTAACCCTAATGTCATGTCATTTGTACCCTATGCATTCTTAAGGTTCAAACGGGGCTCGATAGTCGTACATAATTGTATTTGCAATGGTGTATACATGTAGCAAATTTATAATTCATACATATTTCAAAATAAAACATATAATCACAATTTAATCACACGAACTTACCTCAATGAGTAAACGTAGATATGGGGGCGATTATTTTGAGACTCTTTTTGCCCCAATCTAACTTTGTACAAGGTCTAACTGGATCTATACGGATAAATTTAACTTATTTCAACATATAATTTATTGAATTTAATCCAAAACATATTTTTGGAAAAATTACTATTTTGCCCCTATATTTTAAATTTCTTTGCAATTTAGTCCCTAGGATCAGAAAATGAAATTCATGCAATTTTTCCCTTACCCAAGCCTAGCTAATTTCTATACATACTAATAGCAGCCCATATATTTCACAAATTTACTACGTAATATTTTCTATTTTTCAACTTAGTCCCTATTTGACAATTTCACTAAAAATTCCTTTACAAGAGTTGTTTATCTAACGAAAACCATTAATTTTCTACCATCAAACTTCAAAACTCAAGCATAGTCATCAAGGGCAAAACCCTATGTAACAGCCCAATTTTGGTTAAATCAGAACAGTGGTTTCGGAGTAACAAATTCGATGTCAAAAATTTATTTTAATATTGGTTTATGTGTTTACAGCATGATAGAATTATTGTGTGAAACTTTTATACAGAAATTTTATTGTTTGAATGGTTAATTCAGTAAAAAGGACTAAATCGCGTAAATTGCAAAAGTGCTGTTCTACTATCTAATGATGTCAAATAGCTATAGAACTTTGAATTTTAGATCCTTCAGTGGTAAATATACCATTATTTGGTTAGTGGATGTTAATGGTTTGGCATAAATGAAATTTTGTATTAATTTTAAGGTTAAAACGGTAAAATAGTTAATAAATGTTATAATAATAAAACAAAATCCATTTTCTATTATCATCATCTTACTTGGCCAAATTTGGAAAGAAAAGCTAAATTTTTAGGTTTTCTATTTGGACTTGGTTCATTTGCTCATTAAGGTACGATTTTAGCTCAGTTTTTGATGATTTCTATGTTTTTGTAATCGTTGTAGCTCAATCTAGCTAGCCCGTACCTTTAATTTTGAAACTGTTAAAGATTTTGAAAGTTGCCATTGTTGAATCTATGTGTTCTTTGATGTTTAGTGTTGAAATATGAAAGCTTGATGATAGATTTTCATGTTTTGTAAAGTGATTTTTGATGGAAATGCATAATAGGGATTAAATTGTGAAATGTGCAAATTGTGTGGTTGAACTGTGAAATAAATGAATGTTTTGGGCTACTATGGACCTATAAATAATTCAGCCAAGCTTGGGTTTATTGAAATTATGTGAATTTTATGTTTTGTGAAATAAGGACTAAATTGTTAAAAGTTTGAAAGTTTAGGGGCTAATGTGCAAATAGGCCTAAATGAATGTTTTGGACTAAATTGAATGAATGGTTGATTAAATAATTCAATTCTAAATTCATATAGATCAAGAAAGAAAGAATTCGGATTTAGAGCAGAGGAAAAGCAAGGTTATTGAGTAGTCAACCCGATCTGTTAATTACAAATATGAGGAAAGTTCGTATGTGATGATTACATAATAAATGTATGTTAAAATGCTTTAATATTGCATAAATTGTTAAAACAGGATTATGGATAATGTATGAAGTGTGAAAAAAACTCTACGAGTGCATTCGATGATAGAAACGAAAAATGTGAAAGCTCGGTTGAACCATAAGAATAGTTTTGGATACGATTGACATGTTAGTAAGTGATACGTTGAGTTGGCTTCGAGCCATGATATTAGCACTTCAGGTGCGTATTTTACCGATTTGGCTTTAGGCCATGCATATTGGATGATTTAGCTTCGGGCCATGAAAATAGTTCTTCGGATACCTTGATTTGGCTACAGGCCATGGTATAGGTACTTATCGTACGAGACTCCTGAGTATCCAATTTCTATTCCAAATGGTTCAACGGGTAAACGAATGATTATGGTTGAGAAACAGGTTAGTATGAGGCGATACAGGTATGTACAGAACCTATTCGAGTGTTAAATATTTAAAATTCGATGAGTTTGTATTTGATCATGTTTTGAGACATGAGAAAGGTTTGTAGTTAATGTGTACATGGTTTGGTCATGTGTAATTGATTGATTTGCATTTATTCAATGAATTAAGTTATTCACATATGAGCTTACTAAGCTATGAAGCTTACTTCGTGTAATTGATTGATTTGCATTTATTCAATGAATCAAGGCTAGCTCGAATCCGGAAGTCATCGGGAACATCATCACACTATCAAACATCTAAGTTGGTACTTTTGAATTATACATTTATGATATATGGCATGTATAGGCTAGATGTGGTATTTTGGTTGTGATTATAGCCATGAGATTTGGCTTGTAAATGATGTTAATATTGATGTGTGTTTGGCTATTAGAAATGGTTGTAAATGTATATGTTTTGGTTCGTATAAATATAGCCATGAGTAATGGCTTAGTTTGGTTTGTTTTGGCATGGTTGTAACCAAGGCATTATGGAAGTTAAAATGGTTATGTGAATTATGATAAATGAACCATATTGTTTGATATAGTTTTGGTATGTATTTTGCTAAGTAAATGGTAGTGATTTGAGAATTGGAATAGATGAAATTATAATGGTAAGAATTGTGCATTTGGTTGATGATTTTGGCTGCCTAATTATATATTGAAATGGTACCATTTTGCCTTGTGTAGGTACATTGATGTTGGGGTGGCAAATTGGCCTTGCGAATGACCTATTTTTGTCCACATGGGCAGAGACACAGGCATGTGTCTCAGTTGTGTGTGACACACGGTCATGTTACATGGCCGTGTGTCCTCTAGTGTTGAAATTGAATTGAAGTCAGTATCCCCCCTAATTGGCACACGGCCTAGCACACGAGGGTGTGTGGCCACTTCGAAGGGCACACGGGCTAGACACACAAGCGTATGGTTAGCCGTGTGACCCAAGTGAATATGTATGCCCTGTTTCCACATAGCCAGAGACACGGGTGTGTCTGGAGCCGTGTGAGGCAGATGGCTTGTTCGCACAGGTGTGTGACCCCTGTATGGTTGAAATTTTTCTAAGTTTTCAATATTTTTTGTACGTTATTGGTTTAGTCCCGACCCACTTTTAAAACATGTTTAAGGCCTCGTAGGCCTTTATAAGGGAAAATGTAATTGTGTTGAATGATTTATGAGAATGAATACTTTATGTTTGATAAATGTATGCTATATGTTGTGATTTGATCGGTAATAACTCGTAACCCTACTCCGATGGCGGATACGGGTTAGGGGTGTTACATTTTTTTAGTATCAAAGCTACAGTATAGTCGATTCTACATGCCATATATATATAAACTGAGATAGCGTGATGACTCCTGACATTTTAAATTGTGTTTTCATATAGTAATGGATCCCAATTGAGCTATAGCCGATGAGGTTGAGAGTAACGCACCTGCTCCCGCGCAAGGGACAGCTCCATTTGATTCTAGACCTTGGACGAGCAGTTAGGGAAGAGAGGCTAAAAAAGCCTTCTTCCAAATGATGAATGAATGGTTCACTCAATACATTCGTACGAACCCGGCTACTCAGCAACCTCCACCCCCACCTATTCTTTAACAAATCCCTATTGTTCCTCAAGTTATAGATCCGATACGATTGAACAAGCCGCCAGTAGATAAGATTCGTAAACATGAGGTAGAAGAGTTTCGGGCTACTGTTGATGATGATGCTTAGAGAGCTAAGTTTTGGCTTGAAAATACGATTTGAGTATTCGATGAATTGTCTTCTACTCTTGATGAATGTATTAAATGTGTTGTATCTTTACTGAGAAACACCACGTATCAATGGTGGAACACGTTGATATCTGTGGTTCCAAAAGAACGGGTTACTTGGGAATTCTTTCAATCCGAATTCTGAAAGAAATACATCAGTCAAAGATTTCTCGACCAAAAGCACAAAGAGTTTCTAGAATTAAAACAAAGTCGAATGACCGTGACAGAATATGAAAGAGAATTTGTACGGTTGAGTAAGTACGTTAGGGAATACGTTTCTACCAAAGAGATTATGTGTAAGCAGTTTGTTGACGGGTTGAATGAAGATATAAAATTACTAGTCAGAATTCTAGAATTGAAAGAATTTGTCGTTCTGGTTGAAAGGGCTTGTAAAGCCAAGGATCTTAGCAAAGAAAAGAGAAAAGCAGACTCAAAGGCTAGAGATTTGAGAAAAAGATCGATGAGTAAGCCGTATCAATCTTCATCAAAGAAATCCAGAGATTCATACGCTCGCTTAAATGCTTCAAACGAATATTTGAATAGAGATCGTAGAAAATAATACTCAGGTTCTAAAGCCCAAGCTACATCAGCATCGAGTGTTGGCAGTGTGAGAGACAACAAACCCTAGCGTTAGCAATGTGGGAGACGACATTTTAGAGAATGCTGGAATAAAAGTAATAAAACTTCTTACAAATGTGGTTTGTTAGATCACTTTATCCGAGATTACCCTAAGCTGGATGAGAAAAATAAAGTTTAAAATGTGAGATCAAGTAACACGTCGAATACAGGTAGACCACCTAGAATTTTTGAAAATGTAAGTGGTAGTAGAGGGGCGACAAAGGATTCAGCTGTGAGATCCGAGGCCAGAGCACCTGTTAGAGCCTATGCTATTCGCACTCGGGAAGAAGCGCCATCTCCAGATGTTATCACTGGTACTTTCACTCTCCATGATACTAATGTGATTGCATTGGTAAATCCAGGATCAACTCATTCTTATATATGTATAAATTTAGTATCTAGTAAGACTTTGCCTGTAGAGTCTACTGAATTTGTGATTAGAGTATCGAACCCCTTAGGCAAATGTGTTTTGGTTGACAGAGTTTGCAAGAATTTTTTGTTAATGAATCGAGATTTCTTTTTTCTGGCTAATCTGATGTTGTTGCCATTCGACGAATTTTATGTGATTTTGGGTATGGATTGGCTAGTGATGCATGATGCTATAGTGAATTGTAGACGAAACACAATTGAATTGAAATGTCAGAATAATGAGACTATTAGAATTGAAGCTAATGATCTAAATAGTTTCCCGGTTGTGATCTCGTCTATGTTAGCTCAAAGATTTGTGAGAAAGGAGTGTGAAGCTTGTCTTGCTTATGTACTTGATACGAAAGTGACAGAAACAAAGATTGAATTAGTACCAGTTGTGTTTGAGTATCCAGATGTATTTCCCGAAGAATTACCAGGTTTACCACCTATCAAAGAGGTTGAGTTTGGTATTGAATTAGTACTGGGAACAACGTCGATATCGATAGCTCCGTACAGAATGGCTCTGACAAAGTTAAAAGAATTGAAAGCTCAGTTGCAAGATTTAACAGATAGAGGTTCTGCTAGACCGAGTTTCTCTCCCCGGGGTGCACCAGTGTTATTTGTGAAAAAGAAAGATTCTACGATGAGAATGTTTATAGACTATCGACAGCTCAACAAAGTGACGATCAAGAATAAATACCCTTTACCATGAATAGATGATTTGTTTGATCAGTTAAAAAGGGCAACAGTGTTTTCAAAAATTGATTTGAGATCGGGTTATTACCAGTTGCGAGTTAAAGGCTCAGATGTGCCAAAGACTGTATTTAGAACAAGGTACGGACACTACGAATTTCTTGTTATGCCTTTTGGGCTAACAAATGCACCTGCTGTTTTTATGGACTTGAATCAAATTTTCAGGTTGTACTTAGATTCGTAGTTGTGTTTATTGATGATATTTTGATTTACTCTCGTGATGAATCTAAGCATACCGAACATTTGATAATTGTGTTACAAACTTTGAGAGATAAACAGTTGTTTGCAAAGTTTAGCAAATGTGAGTTCTGGTTACAAGAGGCTGGTTTTCTCAGACATATAGTTTCAGTCGCGGGTATCCGAGCTGACCCTTGCAAAATTTCTACGATTATAGATTGGAAGCATTCGAGAAATGTATCTGAAGTCCATAGTTTTCTGGGATTAGCTGGTTATTATAGATGATTTGTGAAAGGTTTCTCGATGATTACGACTCTTATGACACAATTGCTTCAAAAAGATGTTAAATTTGAGTGGTCAAAAAAGTGTCAGTAGAGCTTCGAGCAGTTGAAAGCATTATTGATAGAGGCACCAGTGTTAGTTCAGCCTGAGTCAGGTAAAGAATTCGTAGTTTTCAGTGATGCATCGTTAAATAGCCTAGGTTGTGTTTTGATGTAGGAAGGCAAAGTTGTAGCTTATGCCTCGAGACAATTGAAGCCGCATGAAAAGAATTATCCGACACACGATCTAGAGTTATCCGCGATAGTGTTTGCATTGAAAATTTGGCGTCATTACTTATTTGGTGAGAAATGTCATATTTATACCAACCACAAAAGCTTGAAATATTTAAACATTTGAATTTACGATAGCGGAGATGGTTAGAATTGCTAAAAGATTATGAATTAGTTATTGACTATCATCTAGGAAAGCAAACATAGTTTCTGATGCTTTGAGTCGAAAGTCCTTATTTGCTTTACGTACTTTGAACACACAATTAGCTTTGTCTGACAATGGTTCGATAGTAGCTGAGTTGAAAGTGAGATAATTATTTCTACAACGGATTTGTAAGGCTCAAAGATTTGATAATGAACTGTAAGCAAAACGAACTCAGTGTGAGTCGACGTCTAACTCAGAGTTTCGAATAGGGCCTGGTGACTATTTGATGTTTCGTGATAGAATATGTGTACCAAGAAATTCTGAGCTCATTCGAAAGATTCTAAATGAAGCACACAGTAGTTGTTTATAAGTACATCCGAGAAGCACGAAAATGTATAACGATTTGAAATAGCTTTATTGGTGGCACGGCATGAAACGAGATATATCAGAATTTGTTTCGAAATGTATGATTTGTCAGCAATTCAAAGCTAAGCATCAAGTGCCGTTAGGTTTATTATAGCCTATTATGATTCCTGAGTGGAAGTGGGATGAGTGACAGTGGATTTTGTATCAAGTTTGCCTTTATCTCCAAAAAAGAAAGATGCAATCTGGGTTGTTGTTGACAGATTGACGAAATCAGCTCATTTCATTCCGGTATGTACAGATTTCTTGTTTGATAAATTAGCTGAGTTGTATATTTTTGAAATTGTGAGATTACATGGTGTTCCCCTATCTATTGTTTCGAATAGAGATCCAAGATTTACTTCACGATTTTGGAAGAAATTGCAAGAAGCTTTGGGTTCAAAGCTGCACTTTAGCACTGCATTTCACCCACAAACGAATGGTCAATCCGAACGAGTTATTCAGATACTTGAGGATATGTTGCATTGTTGCATTCTTGAGTTTGAAGGTAGCTGGGAGAAATATCTACCGCTGATTGAATTTGCTTACAATAATAATTTCCAATCGAGTATAAAGATGGCACCGTACGAAGCTCTATACGGTCGTAAATGTCGAACACCGTTGTACTGGAGTGAGCTCAATGAAAATAAGATTCACAGGGCTGATTTGATCAGAGAGACTGAAGAAAAAGTGAAAGTAGTTCAAGATAGTTTGAAAGTAGCTTCAGATCAACAGAAATCGTATGCAGACTTGAAATAGAAAGATATTGAGTTCCAGATTGGAGATAAAGTGTTTTTGAAAGTGCCGTCATGGAAAAAGATATTGTGGTTTGGTCAGAAGGGAAAATTGAGTCCGTGATTCATTGGACTGTATGAGATTACTGAGCGAGTTGGGTCAGTGGCATATCAACTATCTTTACTGTCTGAGTTAGAGGAAGTACATAATGTGTTTCATGTGACGATGCTTCGACGATACCAATCCGACCCTTCACATGTCATTTCCTCGACTGAGGTTGAAATTCAGTCTGATATGTCATATGCTAAAGAACTGATTTGAATTTTAGCTCATGAGATCAAAGAGCTTAGAAATAAGAAAATCACATTAGTGAAAGTATTATGGCATCGACACGGGGTCAAAAAAGCTACATGGAAATTTGAGGATGCTATGAGAAAACATTACCTGAACCTATTAATTGGTAAGATTTTCGGGGACAAAAATCCCTAAGGGGGGAGAGTTGTAACAGCCTAGTTTTGGCTAAATAGGAACAGTGGTTTCGGAGCCACAAATTTGATGTCGGAAAATTATTTTAATATTATTTTGTGTTTACAGCATGATAGAATTATTGTGTGAAAGTTTCGTAAAGAAATTTTACTGTTTGAATGGTTAATTCAGTAAAAAGGACTAAATCACGTAAATTGCAAAAGTATTGTTCTATTAGCTAATGATGTAAAATAGCTATAGAACTTTGAATTTTTGGTCCTTAAGTGGTAAATATACCATTAGTTGGTTAGTGGATGTTAATGGTTTGACATAAATGAAATTTTGTATTAATTTTAAGGTTAAAATGGTAAAATAGTTAATAAATGTTATAATAATAAAACAAAATCCATTCTACATTATCATCATCTTCCTTAGCCAAATTTGGAAAGAAGAAAAGCTAAAGTTTTAGGTTTTCTGTTCAGCATTGGTTCATTTGCTCATGAAGGTACGGTTTTAGCTCGGTTTTTGATGATTTCTATGTTTTTGTAATCGTTGCAGCTCAATCTAACTAACCTGTACCTTTAATTTTAAGATTTTGAGAGTTGCCATTGTTAAATCTATGTGTTCTTTGATGTTTACTATTGAAATATGAAAGCTTGATGATAGATTTTCATGTTTTGTAAATTGATTTTTGATGAAAATGCATAATAGGGATTAAATTGTGAAATGTGCAAATTGTGTGGTTGCAATGTGAAATAAATGAATGTTTTGGGCTGCTAGGGACCTATAAATCATTCGGCCAAGCTTGGGTTTATTGAAATTATGTGAATTTTGTATTTTGTGAAATAAGGACTAAATTGTTAAAAGTGTGAAAGTTTAGGGGCAAATGTGCAAATAGGCGTAAACGTATGTTTTGGACTAAATTGAATGAATGGTTGATTAAATAAGTTAATTCTGAATTCATATAGATCAAGAAAGAAAGAATTCGGGTTTAGATCGGGGGAAAAGCAAGGTTATCGAGTAGTCGACCCGATCTGTCAATTCCGAATACAAGGTAAGTTCGTATGTGATGATTACATTATAAATGTATGTTAAAATGCTTTAATATTGCATAAATTTTTAAAACAGGATTATGGATAATGTATGAAGTGTGAAAACGACTCTACGAGTGCATTCGATGATAAAAACGAAAAATGTGAAAGCCCAGTTGAACCATAAGAATAGTTTTGGATACTATTGACATGTCAGTAAGTGATACGTTGAGTTGGCTTCGTGCCATGATATTAGCACTTCGGGTGCGAATTTTACCAATTTGGCTTCGATCCATGCATATCGGATGATTTGGCTTCGGGCCATGATAATAGTTCTTCGGATAAGTTACCTTGATTTGGCTACGAGCCATGGTATAGGTACTTATCGTACGAGACTCCTGAGTATCCGATTTCTGTTTCAAATGGTTCAACGGGTAAACGAATGATTATGGTTGAGAAATAGGTTAATATGAGGCAATACAGGTATGTGCAGAACCTATTTGAGTATTAAATAGTGAAAATTCGATGAGTTTGTATTTGATCATGTTTTAAGAGATGAGAAAGGTTTGTAGTTAATGTGTACTTGGTTTGGTCATGTGTAATTGATTGATTTGCATTTATTCGATGAATTTGGTTATTCACATATGAGCTTACTAAGCTATGAAGCTTATTTCGTGTTATTTTTCTATGTTTTATAGTGAGTCAAGGCTAGCTCGGATCCGGAAGTCCTCAGGAACATCATCACGCTATCAAACATCTAAGTTGGTACTTTTGAATTATACATTTATGGTATATGGCATGTATAAGCTAGATGTGGTATTTTTGTTGTGATTATAGCCATGAGATTTGGCTTGTAAATGATGTTAATATTGATGTGTGTTTGGCTATTAGAAATGTCTTGTAAATGTATATGTTTTGTTTTGTATAAATATAGCCATGAGTAATGGCTTATTTTGGTTTGTTTTGGCATGGTTGTAACCAAGGCATTATGGAAGTTAAAATGGTTATGTGGATTATGATAAATGAACCATATTGTTTGATATTGTTTTGGCATGTATTTGGCTAAGTAAATGGTAGTGATTTGAGAATTGGAATAGATGAAATTATAATGGAAAGAATTGTATACTTGGTTGATGATTTTGGCTGCCTAATTACATAATGAAATGGTACCATTTTTCCTTGTGTAGGTACATTGATGTTGGGGTGGCAAATTGGCCTTGCGAATGGCCTATTTTTGTCTACATGGGTAGAGACACGGGCGTGTGTCTCAGCCATGTGTGACACACGGTCATGTTACACGGCCGTGTGCCCGCTGGTGTTGAAATTAAATTGAAGTCAGTATACCCCCTGATTGGCACACGGCTTAGCACAGAGGCATGTGACTTGGCCGTGTTGAATAAGTCAGTGTACCCTACAGGTTTGGCACGGCCTAGCACACAGGCATGTGTGGCCACTTCGAAGGGCACGCGGGCTAGACACACGAACGTATGGTTGGCCATGTGACCCAAGTCAGTATGTATACCCTGTTTCCACACGGCCAGAGACCCGGGCATGTCTGGAGCCGAATGAGGCACACGGCCTGTTCACACGGGTGTGTGACCCTTGTATGGTTGAAATTTTTTTATGTTTCCAAAAAATTTCGTATGTTATCGGTTTAATCCCGAGCCACTTTTAAAGTATGTTTAAGGCCTCGTAGGCCCTTATAAGGGACAATGTAATTTTGTTGAATGATTTATAAGAATGAATACTTTATGCTTGATAAATGTATGCTATATGTTGTGATTTGATCAGTAATACCTCGTAACCCTACTCTGGCGGTGGATATGGGTTAGGGGTGTTACACCCTAATATTTTAACAGTTGTAAAAATTAGTCCCCGGGCTAGCTAGATTAACTTACAACAATGCCGAAAACGTAGAAATCATTAAAAACGGGACAAAAATCGTACCTAATTGGGAAATATAAGCTTGCTGAATGTTGCTTAACAAAAATGGCTTCTTTCCTTATGAAAAATCGATGGAAGAAGATGATAGAAAATGATGATATATCTGTTTTGTTTTAATTTATCATTTATTACATATTTACTAAATTAACCTTAAAAGCTAATCAAAATTTCAATAATAACAAACCATGCTCATCCACTAACAACCTTAATGGGCTAATTACCATATAAGGACCTCCACTTTAAAGTTCTATAGCTCTTTAATACCTTTAGCTAATAGAACATAACTTTTGTAATTTACGCGATTTAGTCCTTTTATCAAATTAAGCATGTAAACGGTTAAATTTCTTAACGAAATTTTTATATGGTAATTCTATTATGTTGTAGATAATAGACTAATAATAAAATAAAATTTTCAAGTTTAAATTTGTTGTCCCAAATCTACTGTTTCGATTTTACTAAAAACGGGTTGTTACAACTCTCCCCTCTAAAGGGATTTTCGTCCCTGATAATCCTAGTAGTAAAGAGGTTCGTATATTTCTTTCTCATAGTTTCCTCAAGTTCCCAGGTGGCTTCCTCTATTCCATGTCACTGCCAAAGAACTTTTACTAAAGCTATGTTTTTATTTCTCAATTATTTCACCTCTCGTGCCATAATTCTGATAAGTTCTTCACTGTATGTTATATCAGGCCGAATCTCGACATCCGTCATGGAGATAACATATGAAGGGTTAGATCAGTATCATCACAAAAGACATTATGAATTATTTTAAGTTCTGACGATAAAGTTAATAGGTATGCCACAAGTCCGATTCTTTCAATAATCTCGTACGGTCCGATAAATCACGGACTCAACTTTCCTTTGCGACCAAATAGAAGAACTTTCTTCCAGGGCAATATTTTCAAAAATACTCTGTCACCAAATTGGAACTCTATATCTTTACATTTAAGATCCGCATACAATTTCTGACAATCTGAAGCTGCTTTCAAGTTAGTTTGGATTACTTTCACTTTTTTGCTCATTCTCGCGAATCAAATCAATCCCATGTATCTTTTTCTCACTAAGTTCAGTCCAATGTAACAAAGTTCAGCATTTACGACCATACAAAGCCTCATACAGTGCCCTTTTTATGCTTGGTCTGAAAACTATTGTTATACGCAAATTCAACCAACTGTAAGTATTTCTCCCAGTTGCCTTCAAACTCTAAAACACAACACTGAAGCATATATTCAAGAATTTGAATCACATGCTCGGACTAACCATCGGTCTGAGGGTGAAATACAGTGCTAAAATGCAACAACGTACCAAGAGCTTCCTGTAACTTTCTCCAAAATCGCGATGTAAATCGAGGATCTCAATCCAAAATAATGGAAACTGGTACTCCGTGTAATCTAACAATCTTAGAAACATATAGTTCAACCTGTAATATCCCGAATAAGGGCCTAATCGGAACAGTGGTTTCATGACCATAAATCTAAGATAGAAATAATTATTTTATGATTATTTTGAGGTCTATGACATGATTGCATGATTTTGTGAAAATTTCGTGAAGAATTTTTATGCATAAAGTGCTTAAATTAAAATTAGGGACTAAATCGAATAATTTGTAAAACTTACATTCTAAAAGTTTTTAGTATGAAATTGCTTTGGAATATTAATGAGGAGGTCTTAAATAGAAATTTTACCAATTTCTAAGTCTATGGACAAAAATTGGATATGGATGAAATTTTTGGAAAGTTTAGTAAGGGCATTTTAGTCATTTGGTAATTAAAAGAAATAAAAAGGGAAAATAAAGCCAAAATTGACTCATCTTTTTCATGGAGGCCGAAATTAGCATGGGGGAAGCCATGGCTAGGGTTTTCAAGCTTTCCAAGCTCAATAGTAAGTCCGTTCTAACCTCGTTTTTCAAGTTCTTTACGTTTTTGGAATCCATTAAACTTGATTAAGCTTATGCTAGCAATAATTCAACCTAGGGTTCGTATTTGGAAAAATACCCATAGGTGAAATTTGTGTATTTTGGTGTTTTATGATAGAATATGAGGTTTTAAATTATGTTAAACAACTTGTGCTACTCGGTTTTAAGTGAAAATGAGTAAAAGGGCTTAATCGGTAAAAATACCTAATAGTCATAAGTACATGTTAGAGTGAGAATTTGATGTTGCCATAGAAGGGAAAAATGATCAGCGTGTCATAAAATATAAGAAAATAGGATGAAGTTTAATTTCCGAACCTTGGGGCAAAAGTACAAATATGCAAAAGTTTAGGGGTCAAAATGAAAATTTGTAAAAGTATGATTTTTGGAGCCGTATGAATAATGTGACTAATTAGTAGGCTAAAAGTGATATTATAGATGAAGGAAATCGAGATTTGGCCTTAAATCGGGAAAATACAAGGTTATGGACTAAAATAGTAAATTGCCGTTTCTGGATCGAGGTAAGTTGGTATGATAATAATACTGCAATAATGTTGTAATTTATATTTGAAAGTTAAATTTAGTGAATTAATTGAATTATGTTAAATTAAATGTTATGGTGCTAAGTTTATGAATTGATTTAAAAATATGTTTGTTGATAATTACTTGATTGGTGAAATTGTTGGAAAAGAGAGAAATCCCGGTTGAACCTTCGGAAAGATTGGATGATACAGATGGTATGTAGCTAGGTCACATGTATGGTGCTGAGTGCACATCATGTGTACAAGAGAGCTACGAGACATTATGATGTAGCTAGGTCGCATGGGTGATACTATGTGTACACCATGTAGACAAGAGAACTACAGGATATATGTAGCTAGGTCGCATGCGTGGTTCCAGGTGAAGGACACCCTGTAGACAAGAGAGCTACGAGATAAACTGGCTAGGTCACATGGGTGATACTAAGTGTTCACCATGTGTACAAGAGAGCCGAACTTTATGATGGGTGGAGCTATGTTCTAAAACCACCCAGTATTGAGGATTGATCCGAAGTGTTCAACGAGAGACTTAATGTATACTGCTTTGTGAGTTTTGTGATGAATAAGTGCAGGAATTTGCTTATGTGAATGATGTGTTTATTAAGTGACCGGGATGTGGTAAGGTTATAAACAAGTAAGTTATACATGAGGATGATTTTATGGTGACCTTGTAATCATGGGCCTATACTTGTGATGTATGAAATGTGGTGAAAATGATTTGTGATATGTATGTTAAAATGAGGTTAATACAAAGAAAGTGTGAAAGAGTGAATTAGCAATAAAATTATTTTGGACAGCAGTAGCGTCGTAACTTTGAAAATTCACTAAAAATTGTGGAAGTTGAATAAAAATTCAAATGATATATGAAAATAAATCTTAATGAGTCTATTTTCACATGAAAGAAATAGGGGAAGCAAAATAATTCTATATTGTGTGATATTTGAATTCTTGTGAAATAGGGTCTGAATGAATTGGAGGTCCCCTATTCTGACTTTAGAAATTCACCATAAATTTTAAACAAATTATTAAGAGTCATATTTTACATTAATGGATTCCTTATTGAGTCTATTTTTAATGGAAATAAACGGCATGGTTGTTGGAATTCTGTACATGGAGAAATTTTGTTTGTAGTGCACAGAGGTCAGGGTAGTTATACTCTGAAATAGGGGAGAATTTAACTAATAAACTGTACTAATTGGCTAAACTAAAAACTCTGGAAATTTTATGGGAGAAAGATATATGAATCTAATTTCAATGAAAATTAACGAAACTAAATTTGGTGTTTTGTAGCTTCAGATATGAATGATTTAGTAACTGTAACTCGATAACACAGCTTAACCTGAGTATGTGTAATTGTACAATTATAGTGTTTTATCTTGAAAAGCATGGTAGTTATTGCTTATTATTTTCATATGAACTTACTAAGCGTAAAGCTTACCCATCCTCTCCATTTCTTTAGTATTGGCAGGTCGGCTCGGGGTTAGAGATCGTCGGAGGCAAAATCACACTATCAAACTATTATTTTTGGGAGAATTAATTCAAATATTAGAAATATCAAGTGAGTGGCATGTATAGGAAGTTGGTTTGTGATATGTATTTTTATTATGATTTTGACCATACGTATCAGTCTGTATTGAGTTATCGTATATGATTATGAGATGTGGTCCTTATCCATAATGGTTTATAAGTTTAATTAATTGTGCTATGTCCTATGTTTTGATGTCATGATATAGTTAACTTTGTTTGTTAAGCATATGTTCGAAAAGTTTTGAATTAAATGAAATTTTATGGCCCGATTTTCGTCTATGTGTATTGTTAAGTCTGGTAATGCCTCGTACTCTGTTCCGGCCTTAGATACGGGTAAGGGGTGTTACATTTAGTGGTATCAGAGCTATGGTTTAGTCGGTTCTCGGACTAACCTAGCATGTGTAAAAGTCCAGCTATACATGCCACTGATCCGTGATAGTGTGATGTCTCCCGACGCGTATGAACACCGTCTTGTTTAGACAAAGGTACTCTCCAACCGAGCTGCACTGACCATGTTCAATGTGATGCGAATGTGTTTGAATAAAATTACGATTATGATGAGTCTCGATTTAGAAAAGTATGAATAAAAATTTATGATATATATATATAAGTGATAACACGTGAGATGAAAGGTCATGTTTTAATAAATATCCATACATGCTTGATGCTCATATGATGTAGTGTATTTGATTTACTTGATAAGATGAATGGGATAAATAAAAATTCGTAGAGGTATGAGTAAAAGTTCCTAATATTATGATATGAATAAAAATGTCATTGCCTTGATTGAACATTGAATGTTGATGAATGTCAATGATATTTTTTATAAGATAAATGATTATAATGGAATGAATTTATCTATGTTAAATTGTTTGGACTGAATTATGTGATTGTAATGATATGTATATAATGATGCACAAAATGAAGGTTGCGATTGTGATGCAAATATCTATGTTTATTTAACCCTTATATGATGTCATGAGCATGATTTGTTCGAGTAGATGAATGGATAAGTCAAGCTATCCAAAAAAACATAGGATGCATGCATAATTATACTTGACTAAATGAGATAACTGGAAAGTGGGCATTAAACCAATATGAATTTTAGTTACTCGAAATGAATGACATGATTGAGATATGATTGCTATGATGAAAACTGTGTTACATGTATATGTATATGAGAGTTGAGTCAGAGGCCCTACGACCCCTTCCCCCTTATCAAAGTGGTGTTTTATGATGGAATTTCATGAGATTTGTACTGAATAAGTTTCCGGTTGAGAAACCAAAGAGTTCAGTGCTAGAATAATTATAAATATGATTAGAGATTGAAGAATGAGTTGATAAGTAAAGTCAAAGCTAGAAAAGTATCGAGTTGGCATAAGGATTATTGGAGTTATGCAATTGCTCCAGTTAGAGAAGAAATTTATTTTGATAAATTGAATTACTAAGGTACAAGGTCAAGAAAAGTGCAAATCAAAATTTATTCAGAACTAGTCTTCTTTAGTGAAAAGTAATACGAAATTTGTGATGACAGAAATAGTTGGGGAAATGATATCTGAAATGTGTAATATCTGAGTGTGATAGTTACTACTGGATGATTTTTAGCGCTTTCTTCTAAGATGTTCTATGTATTTATCCGTTCCCAAAAATATTTCTATGGTTATTGATCTTTTGAAGAAATTCTTGTTATATGGGGATGTTTTCTAATCTCGATGTTAGACGAAAGCATTGGTAGCTTTGATCGTTTTATAATTTGTATTGCTCTATTCCTTCGGGCATTCTATTATATTCTGCCTGATAAAAAAATAAGAGAATATGTATGATACTATGATTTTGTTTCTTCTACTTGATGCTCCATTTGATATGTATATATGGGAAGATACATTGTTCTTGTTGCATTTGATTCCAGTGAGATTAAATGATGTTTTCTACTGGATTTCTTTTCTCTAAGGAATTATCGGGATCTTCTATATTTTCCTATGACTTTGGTTTTTTATTTTCCGGCATAGTATCGTATCTTGGGTTTCTTTATTCTAGATTTCTTTATTCTGGGTTTCTCTATCTTGGATTTCTTTATTTGGTTTTCTTGTTATCTTTATTCCATAATTTGTCAATTATGACTCATGTTTGGAGTGCATTCTTCAGCTCATGATAATGATGTCAAATATGACTATACTTCTGATTTGATTTGGGTAATGTGGTGATTTCAGTATTGGGATTTTTCTAATTTTCGTGTAAGGTTTGACAACAGTAAAGGCATAAGTGATAAAAGTGCGAGTTTCAATTAGTATGGTGGATTAATTCTCTCAAGTAAGTCAATTATAGTTAATGCCTTTAATTGAGATATTTTGGTTACTTGAGCTAATGTAATTGAGACAATTTTGATTAATGTAAGGAATGAATAGTAAAGGATGGCATGATGAATAGTTTTGTAACTAGAAGAAAGGATTATTTTCGAGGCTATATCAGAATTATTTTCGTAGCGGAAAGAGGAAAATGTGATAGTGAGTAGTAAACTAAAAGAGTACAGTGAGGATCGACTTCTGATGTTGAATTTCAGATTGGATTGATTCATGGTATTATTATTCGAGGCTTATACGAAAAGAATTGTATGAAGCTCACAGAGGTAAATTTGCCTATTCATTCAGAGAGTAATGACGTGTAATCGTAATTTGATTCGAGATGTTATTGGATTGTGATTTATTGATGATGAAAATCTGTATGATTATTTCGGAAGAGTGCAGGTCCCTTTGATTGTTGGATTTCTTGGAATTCTAGTCTCCATTAACCAAATTGAGATCTGGTTTTATGTCAAGATGACAAGGGAAACGGAGAAGGGTTGAAAATTTAAGAACAATTGAGAGATGAGTCCGTAAGCTTTCAGAATATATGAGAAAATTAAAGAGATATATTGGAGGCACTGCCTGAGTGAAAGTTCTTCAGCACCGAAAGTCAAATTTAGGAATCTAAGTGAAGACCACTTTTCCGATAAGATTTTTGGGGACGAAAATCCCTAAAGGGGGAAGAGTTGTAATATCCCGAATAAGGGCCTAATCGGAATAGTGGTTTCGTGACCACAAATATAAGATAGAAATAATTATTTTATGATTATTTTGAGGTCTATGACATGATTGCATGATTGTGCGAAAATTTCGTGAAGAATTTTTATGCATAAAGTGCTTAAATTAAAATTAGGGACTAAATCGAATAATTTGCAAAACTTGCATTCTAGAAGTTTTTAGTATGAAATTGCTTTGGAATATTAATGAGGAGGTCTTAAATAGGAATTTGACCAATTTCTAAGTCTATGGACAAAAATTGGATATGGATGAAATTTTTAGAAAGTTTAGTAGTAAGGGCATTTTAGTCATTTGGTAATTAAAAGAAATAAAAAGGGAAAATAAAGCCAAAATTGACTCATCTTTTTCATGGAGGCCGAAATTAGCATGGGGGAAGCCATGGCTAGGGTTTTCAAGCTTTCCAAGCTCAATAGTAAGTCCGTTCTAACCTCGTTTTTCAAGTTCTTTACGTTTTTGGAATCCCGGTAACTTAATTAAGCTTACGCTAGCAATAATTCAACCTAGGGTTCGTATTTGGAAAAATACCCATAGGTGAAATTTGTGTATTTTGGTGTTTTATGATAGAATATGAGGTTTTAAATTATGTTAAACAACTTGTGCTACTCGGTTTTAAGTGAAAACGAGTAAAAGGGCTTAATCGGTAAAAATACCTAATAATCATAAGTACATGTTAGAGTGAGAATTTGATGTTTCCATAGAAGGGAAAAATGATCTGCATGTCATAAAACATAAGAAAATAGGATGAAGTTTAATTTTCGAACCTTGGGGCAAAAGTACAAATATGCAAAAGTTTAGGGGTCAAAATGAAAATTTGTAAAAGTATGATTTTTGGAGCCGTATGAATAATGTGACTAATTATTAGGCTAAATTTGATATTATAGATGAAGGAAATCGATATTTGGGCTTAAATCGGGAAAAAACAAGGTTATGGACTAAAATAGTAAATTGTCGTTTCTGGATCGAGGTAAGTTGGTATGATAATAATACTGCAATAATGTTGTAATTTATATTTGAAAGTTAAATTTAGTGAATTAATTGAATTATGTTAAATTAAATGTTATGGTGCTAAGTTTATGAATTGATTTAAAAATATGTTTGTTGATAATTACTTGATTGGTGAAATTGTTGGAAAAGAGAAATCCCGGTTGAACCTTCGGAAAGATTGGATGATACAGATGGTATCTAGCTAGGTCACATGTATGGTGCTGGGTGCACATCATGTGTACAAGAGAGCTACGAGACATTATGATGTAGCTAGGTCACATGGGTGATACTATGTGTACACCATGTAGACGAGAGAACTACGGGATATATGTAGCTAGGTCGCATGTGTGGTTCCAGGTGAAGGACACCATGTAGACAAGAGAGCTACGAGATATACTGGCTAGGTCACATGGGTGATACTAAGTGTTCACCATGTGTACAAGAGAGCTGAACTTTATGATGGGTGGAGCTATGTTCTGAAACCACCCAGTATCTAGGATTGATCCGAAGTGTTCAACGGGAGACTTACTATGTACTGCTTTGTGAGTTTTGTGATGAATAAGTGCAGGAATTTGCTTATGTGAATGATGTGTTCATTAAGTGACCGGGATGTGGTAAGGTTATAAACAAGTAAGTTATACATGAGGATGATTTTATGGTGACCTTGTAATTATGGGCCTATACTTGTGATGTATGAAATGTGGTGAAAATGATTTGTGATATGTATGTTAAAATGAGGTTAATACAAAGAAAGTGTGAAAGAGTGAATTAGCAATAAAATTATTTTGGACAGCAGCGGTGACGTAACTTTGAAAATTCACTAAAAATTGTGGAAGTTGAATAAAAATGCAAATGATATATGAAAATAAATCTTAATGAGTCTATTTTCACATGAAAGAAACAGGGGGAGCAAAAGAATTCTATATTGTGTGATATTTGAATTCTTGTAAAACAGGGTCTGAATGAATTCGAGGTCCCATGTTCTGATTTAGAAATTCACCATAAATTGTAAACAAATTATTAAGAGTCATATTTTACATTAATGGATTTCTTATTGAGTCTATTTTTAATGGAAACAAATTTCATGGTCGTTGGAATTCTTTACAGGGAGAAATTTGGTTCGTAGTGCACAGAGGTCAGAGTAGTCATACTCTAAAACAGTGGAGACTTTAACTAATAAACTGTACTAATTGGCTAAACCAAAAATTCTGGAAATTTTATGGGAGAAATATATATGAATCTAGTTTCAAGGAAAATTAACGAAACTAAATTTGGAGTTTTTTAGCTTCAGATATGAATGATTTAGTAACTGTAACTCGATAACACAGCTTAATCTGAATATGTGTAATTGTACAATTATAGTGTTTTATCTTGAAAAGCATGGTAGTAATTGCTTATTATTTTCATATGAACTTACTAAGCGTAAAGCTTACCCATCCTCTCCATTTCTTTAGTATTGGCAGGTCGGCTCGGGGTTAGAGATCGTCAGAGGCAAAATCACACTATCAAACTATCATTTTTGGGAGAATTAATTCAAATATTAGAAATATCAAGTGAGTGGCATATATAGGAAGTTGGTTTGTGATATGTATTTTTATTATGATTTTGACCAGACGTATCAGTCTGCATTGAGTTATCATATATGATTATGAGATGTGGTGTGACGGCCCTAATTTGACCCTAGTCAGGAAGTGGTTTCGAGACCACAGAACCGAGCTATAAAAATAATTATAAGTTATATTTCATGTTTATGAAGTGATTAAATACAAGTGTGAAAGTTTCCAAGCTTTGATTTGGTCATTTGCATGTGAATTTATTTA
The DNA here is from genome assembly GCA_025698475.1 of Gossypium anomalum. Classification (NCBI taxonomy): domain Eukaryota; kingdom Viridiplantae; phylum Streptophyta; class Magnoliopsida; order Malvales; family Malvaceae; genus Gossypium; species Gossypium anomalum. The sequence goes on along the minus strand of CM046963.1, from coordinate 30,983,471 downwards.
ATAGGACTTAGGTGTGACACTTTTGAAATGCGATAGGTTAATGTATAAGGACCTAATAGTGCATAATGTCAAAAAAGTGTATTTGCATGTCAAATTAGCCAAATTATGGATAGTGGCCGGCCATGTCATGGATTAAAACACATAATAATTATTTGTGATTTATATGTTAGTGTTAAAATAATAATAATAAAATAAAAGATGGATAATAATAGAATATTGAATTAGTGGGAGGAGAAACCAAAGTTTCTCCATCCTTAATTCTCATTGCCGTAGCTAGAAGAGAAAGAACTTGGAGAAATTCGGCTATGGTGGTTCTCTAGGTTGAGGTAAGTTCATTGATAATTCATGGATTTTTAACATTTTTCAGTTGTCATTTAGTTTTCTTACTTAACCCATGACCAAATTGGAATGGGGTGATGTCTTGAACCTTCGGCTATAGTAGAAAATGGATGAGATAAATAGTTGTTTTAATGTTAATAACTAAGTTGCAAGTGGTTATTATTTGTATGTAGTTTGAATCAATGAATAATAATAATAATAATGCATCTAGTAAATTGGTGTAAATGCCGAATTTGAGCTATAAAGTTATTGAGTAAGGTTTGTATATTAAATGATAGAATAGGGTCAATACTTGGAATGTGATATGTATGAATTATAAGTTTGTTTAAGGGTTGTTATATTGCCTTATCATTTTCGGAAGTGTGCTTTGTCAAAGGAATTTAGGGTTGATGTTACATGTTGTAAGTATAGGCATATTCGGCTTGTAGTTTTATAGATGTAAAATGAGAGTAGGTTGGAATGATGTTTAAGTATGAATGTGCTTGGATGATTGATCAAAATTCTACTCATTTTATGGTTAGAATATAGGTTGTGTATGAGTTAAGTTTCGGTTAAGGTGAATTGTTTTAATGTCATTAGCATGCTAAGTGTGGAACTTTGTAATGATACATATGATGGTAGTTTGATTAAGGGTTTTAAGAAGAAATTAGGCCATAGCCGAATGTGTCTTGAAGAAGATGTCATATGAGCTTATTAGATACTTGAGTATTCGGCTAATGAATTAAAATTTCTGTAGCATGAGCTACCTATGTTCTTGCCGAATGAGTGTTTAATAATCAAGGAGTTTGTTATATGATGCTTAAATAAATATTGATAAGGTCTAATATGACTAAACTTATTTAACATAGCTCAAGAGCATAAAGGGACAACATCGGATAGAGGAAAAGCTAAAGTCGCGGAATAGCTAAACCGAGATTGTTCAGAAAAGTATAAGGTAAGTTTTTAAGCAATGAAACTTAGTTTATGACTTGATTAAGTTATAACATATAAGCATATTAAATAAATAGTGACATAATGATTCTTTTTGAATTATTTAATGAGGAGATTAGTTTATACCTATGACGGGTATCCAAATGTGTATAGAAACCATGTTATAAAGTCAAATAAAATCATGGTCTTGTATGTGACTATTTAACCGAATTAGTAAGGTTTGATAAATGTTTTGTGTTTGAGTTTTAGTAATGAACAATTAAATGTGGATGTATCACAATTAAATGATATATTTGTACGATTAATCGAATGATAACGGGCTAAGACCCGAAGGCAATTGTGATAGTGATTTTATCCGGGCTAAGGCTCGATGGCATTTGTGCTAGTGATTACATCCGGGCTAAGACCCGAAGGCTTATATGCGAGTTGCTACATCCGGGCTAAGACCCGAAGGCTTTTATGCGAGTTGCTACATCCGACTAAATCCCGAAGGTACTTGAATTTGGAAATGATCAATCTTGCTGTAAAATTTGTAACTTATACGTTCATACAAATCCAATGATAAGGTATGTTTGAATATGTATCAAGAAGGTAAATTCCTTTTTGATAGTACTTACTTGATTGATTAACAACTTCCGGCCTTTAGCTAGGTTTAATCCCATATGTATGATTATACTGGTTGGTGTGTGAGGTAAGCATGATTTCGGGAATGATCGTATATGCAAATATTCATTTAGTTATATGAATGCTATACTATAATCGTAAATAAGTTTTATTACTTGGACTTACTAAGCATTTAAATGCTTACTTTGTTACTTTGATTCTCTGTTTTATAGATTTTGTTCGTCACCATCGAATTTGGGAGGGTCAAGGTCGAAGTCACTCACACTATCTAAGCCACTTTTTGGTACTCTCTTGGTTCTATTTTGAAAACGGCATGTATAGGATTAACTTTGTTGTTAATTAAGTCCCTTTTGGGTAATGTATATATATATTCGGTAGGCCATGCGAAAATGGCTTATATATTTTGAGCATAGTGTTATAATCATTTTGTTTATACATGCTTATATAGAGAGGTGTGGAAATGTTGGCAATGGTTAATCCCGATCTTAATTGATGCTATGTATGTCAAATAGCTAGTTGTATTATGGAAAACTAGGAAATAGATGGAATTGGCCTTAAAATAGATGTTGATAACAGCAGTGGGGTGAGTTTGAAAAACCACTAAAAATTGTAGAAATGTAACTAATTAATGAATAAAATATATAATTTAATCTTGATGAGTCTATTTTCATATGGAAGAAGCGAAACGACCATATGAGCCGTATTTTATGAGATTTTTAAGTTTTCGTGAGACTGGGCCAGAACGATTACTGGATCCCCTGTTCTGATTTTTAAAATTTACCATAAATTAAACAAAGATAATTAGAAATTATTCCTTATATGTTAGAATCCTTTATGAGTCTAGCTTCATTAGAAACAAACAGCATACATATTGGAGCCCTGTACAGGAAGATATATAGGTCGTAATTCATAAAGGTCAGTGTAGTCGAACCCTGAAACAGGGGAGACTTTAGATAATAAACTGTACTAATTGGCCTGACCAAAAATTCTAGAAAATAATTTGTAGATAGATATATGAGTCTAGTTTTAGGAGAAATTTACGGAATCAGTTTTCGAGTTTCCAAACTCGAGATATGATTTTTGAGGTAACTGTGACGCAGTTAGCCAGCGTGTCTGGAAATTTTTTTATGAACTGTGTGGCGAGAAAAAGAATGAAGCCCGTTAATACCTTGTGTTTGACTCCGTACTGATCTCAGTGCGGGCGTTACAATTTTATTGGTATCAGAGCATGGTTTAGTCGATTCTCGGACTAACGTAGTATGTGTGAGTTTAGCTATACATGTCGTTAAGTGTTATTACGATAGTGTGATGATTTCTGACAATTAAAAATGTGTTTTTGTTAGTAATGGATCCCGATCCCAATCGAGCGGTAGCTGATGATGTAGAGAGTGTAGCGCCTGCTCCCGCGCACGGGACAGCGCCAATGGACTCTCAACCTGTTGCAAGCAATCAAAATGATGAGGCTAGACAAGCCTTTTATAATGTGATGAATGATTGGTTTAACCAGTACATCCGAACTAATATGGCTGTTCCACAACCCCCAATCCCTGCTAATACATCCCCGGCACCCATAGTACCTCCGGTAACCGATCAGATGAGGTTAAACAAGCCTCCAGTTGACAGAATCCGAAAGCACGGGCTCTCAAATTAAGGGCTACGAGATAGCTTGCGGCGATCTTGAGCAACCTTTGAATTTTGGTTGGATAATACTATCTGGGTACTTGATGAACTATCTTGTACACCCGAGGAATGCCTAAAGTGTACTATCTCTCCTGCTACGTGATTCCGCCTACTATTGGTGGAATACCTTGATTTCATTGTGCCCAGAGAGCTGGTAACTTGGGAGTTTTTCCAAACCGAGTTTCGGAAAAAGTATATCACCCGTAGATTTATTGATCAAAAACGAAAAGAATTTCTTGAACTTAAACAAGGTTCTATGACGATTCATCGATTATGAACGAAAGTTTGTGAGGCTTAGCCAGATGCGCTCGAGAATGTGTTTCTTGAAAGTCAGTAATGTGTAAACGTTTTGAAGATGGTTTGAACGAAGATATAAAGTTGTATGTTGGTGTTCTAGAAATCAGAGAGTTCGTAGTACTTGTCGAGCGAGCTTGCAAAGCCGAAGAGCTCAGCAAGGAGAAAAGAAAAGCTGAGATGGGAGCCAAGGAGTTTCGTAAGAGATATTCGGGGAAGCCCTTTCAACAGTCATCGAAGAGGTTTAGAGATGATTCTGGCCGATCCAAAGACACTTCGGGTTTTTCCAGACGGGATCGCGAACAACCCCCTTTGAGTACGCGAGTCACTTCAGTTGCCAGTGTGGGGAATGATCGTCGGGACAGGACAGAGTGTCAGTATTGTGGTAAATGGCATTCGGGGAGTTGTAGATTCCATGATCGCTCCTGCTATAAGTGTGGATCAGCTGACCACTTTATTAAGGATTGCCCGAGACCATGCAGAACAGAATGTAAAGCGAGTGGGAAACCGGTGCTACTATCGCTCGAGGTAGACCATCTAGAAATGCCGGGATGCTAGCGGTGGTCGAGAGGATCTAGAGATGCTGCAACCCAGATCGAGGCTCGTGCTCTGCTAGAGCTTATGCTATGCTATCGCCGCACGCGGATGCTTCTTTGCGGATGTTATTATGGGTACTTTTACGCCTTTGATACTCGATGTGATTGCTTTGATAGACCACGGTTCTACTCATTCATATCTATGTGAGACTTTAGCATCCAAAGAAGACTCTACCTATTGAGTCTCTCGAGTTAAATAATCCGAGTTTCAAATCCTTTGGGTCATTATGTATTTGTTAATAAGGTGTGTAAGAAATGTCCCCTAGCAACCCGAGGTTCCTATTTTTCGGCTGATTTGATGCTTTTACCATTTGATGAATTTGATGTTATCCTCGGTATGGATTGGTTGACCGTCCATGATGTAGTTGTGAATTGCAAAAGAAAGACTATTGATTTGAGATGCGCAAATAACGAGATAATCCGAGTTGAGTCTACTGATAAGAACGGGTTGCCACCAATTATATCTTCGATGCTGGCCCAAAAATATGTTAAAAAGGGGTGTGAGGCATATCTTGCGTATGTACTTGATAGTAAGGAATTAGAAAAGAAGCTTGAATCGGTGCCAGTAGTTTGTGAGTATTCAGATGTTTTCCCTGAGGAGTTACCAGGATTACCACCTGTTCGAGAAGTTGAATTCGGCATCGAACTGGTACCTGGTACCACACCAATTTCAATGGCTCCGTATCGTATGGTGCCAACGGAATTGAAAGAATTGAAAACTTAGCTGAAGGAGTTGACGGATAGAGGTTTTGCTCGACCGAGTTTTTCACCTTGGGGTGCACCAGTTTTGTTTGTGAAAAAGAAGGACGGAACCTTGAGAATGTGTATCGACTATCGCCAATTGAATAAAGTGACCATAAAGAATAAATACCCGTTGCCACGTATTGACGATTTGTTTGATCAGTTGAAGGGAGCCTCAGTGTTTTCAAAGATAGATTTGAGATCGGGTTATTATCGATTGCAAGTTCGAGACTCGATATATACCCAAAATCGCTTTAATCGAGATACGGTCACTACGAGTTCTTAGTGATGCCGTTTGGGCTTACAAATCCTCATGCGGTATTTATGGATTTGATGAATCAAATTTTCAGACAATATTTGGACCAGTTTGTGGTTGTGTTTATAGACGACATCTTGATTTATTCACGCGATGAAATTGAACATGCTGAGCACTTGAGATTAGTGTTGTAGATTTTGCGGGATAAACAGTTGTATGCTAAGTTCAGTAAATGTGAATTCTGGTTAAGAGAAGTTAGCTTTCTGGGACACGTGGTATCTGCATCGGGTATTAGAGTTGATCTGAGCAAAATTTCAGCCATACTCGATTGGAAGCCCCAAGAATATTAATCAAAGTCCGAGTTTTTTGGGGCTTGCTTAGGTTACTCTGAGCGCTTTGTCAAAGGTTTCTCGATGATAGCCACACCAATGACGAGATTACTTCGGAAAGATGTTAAGTTCGATTGGTCAGAGAAATGTCAAAAAAGTTTTGATCAATTGAAAACTTATTTGATCAAGCCCCATGTTAGTACAACTGTATCCAGTAAAGAATTTGTCATTTACGATGATGCATCCTTGCTTGGGCCGGGTTGTGTATTGATGCAAGAAGGTCGAGTGGTAGCTTATGCATCAAGACAATTGAAGCCGCATGAGAAAAACTATCCGACTCATGATCTCGAGCTAGCTGCCATTGTTTTTGCTTTAAAAATATGGCGTCACTATTTGTTTGGTGAGAAGTGCCATATATATTCGGATCAAAAAAGTCTCAAATATTTGATGACTCAAAGAGATTTGAATCTGAGACAAAGACGTTGGCTTGAGTTGTTAAAAGACTATGAGCTTATCATTGACTATCACCCGGGAAAGGCTAATGTGGTTGCGGATGCTTTAAGTCGTAAATCACTGTTTGCTTTACGAGCGATAAATGTACACTTGTCTATTCTATCCAACAATGTGTTGGTAGCAGAATTAAAGGCCAAACCATTGTTGATTCATCAAATTCGTGAAGCTCAGGAAGTCGATGAAGAATTGGTTGCAAAACGGGCTGAATGTGTTTTTTGAGTAGGGAATCAGAGTTTCAAGTTGATGATGACGATTGTTTGAGGTTCGTGAAGTCGGTTGTGTGTTCCAAGAAATTCAGAACTTATTTCGACGATTCTAAACGAAGCTTATTGTAGCCGAATGTCAATTCACCCCGGAAGTACGAAAATGTACAACAACCTGAGACGTCAGTTTTGGTGGCATGGCATGAAACGAGACATTTCTGATTTTGTTTGAAGTGTTTAATATGTCAACAAGTGAAAGCGGAACATCAAGTGCCTCTGAGTTTACTCCACCGATCATGATACACGAATGGAAATGGGATCGAGTTACGATGGATTTTGTATCAGGGTTGCCATTGTCGGCAAGTAAGAAAGATGCGATTTGGGTTGTTGTTGATAGACTGACTAAATCGGCTCATTTTATTCCCGTACGTACGGATTATTCACTGGATAAATTAGCTGAATTGTATGTTTCTCAGATTGTAAGATTGCACGGGGTACCTATTTCTATTGTGTCGGATAGAGATCCGAGATTCACCTCGCGATTTTGGAAGAAACTGCAAGAAGCTTTGGGTACTAAGTTGCATTTTAGCACCGCTTTTCATCCACAGACTGATGGTCAATCCGAGCGGATAATTCAGATACTCGAAGATATGTTAAGATGTTGTATCCTTGAGTTTAGTGGTTCATGGGAACGGTATTTGTCTTTGATTGAATTCGCTTACAACAATAGTTTTCAATCAAGTATCAAGATGGCACCATACGAGGCTTTGTACGGTCGTAAATGTCGTACACCATTGTTTTGGACCGAGCTCGGTGAAAGTAAAATTTTCGGAGTTGATTTGATTAAAGATGCTGAGCAGAAAGTAAAAATAATTCGTGAGAGCCTGAAGGCAGCCTCAGATCGTCAGAAGTCGTATGCGGATTTAAAACGAAGAGATATTGAGTATCAGGTGGGAGACAAAGTATTTCTTAAAGTTTCACCTTGGAAAAAGATACTCAGATTTGGCCGTAAGGGCAAACTGAGTCCGAGGTTTATAGGGCCGTATGAAATATCCGAACGAGTTGGTCCAGTGGCATATAGATTGATTTTACCTCGATCTCGAGAAAGATTCTAACGTTTTTCATGTTTCGATGCTTCGACGTTACAGATCTGATCCTTCACACATAATAAATCCCTCCGAAGTTGAAATTCAAGCCGATATGAGTTATGAAGAAGAACCAATTCGTATCCTAGCTCGTGAAGTGAAAGAGTTGCGAAACAAAAGGGTTTCGTTAGTAAAGGTGTTATGGCTCAAACACGGGATCGAAGAAGCTACGTGGGAAACCGAAAACTCTATGAAAGAACGTTACCCAAACCTATTTACCGGTAAGATTTTCGGGGACGAAAATTTCTTAAGTGGGGGAGAGTTGTGACGGCCCTAATTTGACCCTAGTCGGGAAGTGGTTTCGGGACCACAGAACCGAGCTATAAAAATAATTATAAGTTATATTTCATGTTTATGAAGTGATTAAATACAAGTGTGAAAGTTTCCAAGCTTTGATTTGGTCATTTGCATGTGAATTTATTCAATAGGACTTAGGTGTGACACTTTTGAAATGCGATAGGTTAATGTATAAGGACCTAATAGTGCATAATGTCAAAAAAGTGTATTTGCATGTCAAATTAGCCAAATTATGGATAGTGGCCGGCCATGTCATGGATTAAAACACATAATAATTATTTGTGATTTATATGCTAGTGTTAAAATAATAATAATAAAATAAAAGATGGATAATAATAGAATATTGAATTAGTGGGAGGAGAAACCAAAGTTTCTCCATCCTTGATTCTCATTGCCGTAGCTAGAATAGAAAGAACTTGGAGAAATTCGGCTATGGTGGTTCTCTAGGTTGAGGTAAGTTCATTGATAATTCATGGATTTTTAACATTTTTCAGTTGTCATTTAGTTTTCTTACTTAACCCATGACCAAATTGGAATGGGGTGATGTCTTGAACCTTCGGCTATAGTAGAAAATGGATGAGATAAATAGTTGTTTTCATGTTAATAACTAAGTTGCAAGTGGTTATTATTTGTATGTAGTTTGAATCAATGAATAATAATAATAATAATGCATCTAGTAAATTGGTGTAAATGCCGAATTTGAGCTATAAAGTTATTGAGTAAGGTTTGTATATTAAATGATAGAATAGGGTCAATACTTGGAATGTGATATGTATGAATTATAAGTTTGTTTAAGGGTTGTTATATTGCCTTATCATTTTCGGAAGTGTGCTTTGTCAAAGGAATTTAGGGTTGATGTTACATGTTGTAAGCATAGGCATATTCGGCTTGTAGTTTTATAGATGTAAAATGAGAGTAGGTTGGAATGATGTTTAAGTATGAATGTGCTTGGATGATTGATCAAAATTCTACTCATTTATGGTTAGAATATAGGTTGTGTATGAGTTAAGTTTCGGTTAAGGTGAATTGTTTTAATGTCATTAGCATGCTAAGTGTGGAACTTTGTAATGATACATATGATGGTAGTTTGATTAAGGGTTTTAAGAAGAAATTAGGCCATAGCCGAATGTGTCTTGAAGAAGATGTCATATGAGCTTATTAGATACTTGAGTATTCGGCTAATGAATTAAAATTTCTGTAGCATGAGCTACCTATGTTCTTGCCGAATGAGTGTTTAATAATCAAGGAGTTTGTTATATGATGCTTAAATAAATATTGATAAGGTCTAATATGACTAAACTTATTTAACATAGCTCAAGAGCATAAAGGGACAACATCGGATAGAGGAAAAGCTAAAGTCGCGGAATAGCTAAACCGAGATTGTTCAGAAAAGTATAAGGTAAGTTTTTGAGCAATGAAACTTAGTTTATGACTTGATTAAGTTATAACATATAAGCATATTAAATAAATAGTGACATAATGATTCTTTTTGAATTATTTAATGAGGAGATTAGTTTATACCTATGACGGGTATCCAAATGTGTATAGAAACCATGTTATAAAGTCAAATAAAATCATGGTCTTGTATGTGACTATTTAACCGAATTAGTAAGGTTTGATAAATGTTTTGTGTTTGAGTTTTAGTAATGAACAATTAAATGTGGATGTATCACAATTAAATGATATATGTGTACGATTAATCGAATAAAAACGGGCTAAGACCAAAGGCAATTGTGATAGTGATTTTATCCGGGCTAAGGCTCGATGGCATTTGTGCAAGTGATTACATCCGGGCTAAGACCCGAAGGCTTATATGCGAGTTGCTACATCCGGGCTAAGACCCGAAGGCTTATATGCGAGTTGCTACATCCGGGCTAAGACCCGAAGGCTTTTATGCGAGTTGCTACATCCGGCTAAATCCCGAAGGTACTTGAATTTGGAAATGATCAATCTTGCTGTAAAATTTGTAACTTATACGTTCATACAAATCCAATGATAAGGTATGTTTGAATATGTATCAAGAAGGTAAATTCCTTTTTGATAGTACTTACTTGATTGATTAACAACTTCCGGCCTTTAGCTAGGTTTAATCCCATATGTATGATTATACTGGTTGGTGTGTGAGGTAAGCATGATTTCGGGAATGATCGTATATGCAAATATTCATTTAGTTATATGAATGCTATACTATAATCGTAAATAAGTTTTATTACTTGGACTTACTAAGCATTTAAATGCTTACTTTGTTACTTTGATTCTCTATTTTATAGATTTTGTTAAATCACCTATCGAATTTGGGAGGGTCAAGGTCGAGTCACTCACACTATCTAAGCCACTTTTGGTACTCTCTTGGTTCTATTTTGAAAACGGCATGTATAGGATTAACTTTGTTGTTAATTAAGTCCCTTTTGGGTAATGTATATATATATTCGGTAGGCCATGCGAAAATGACTTATATATTTTGAGCATAGTGTTATAATCATTTTGTTTATACATGCTTATATAGAGAGGTGTGGAAATGTTGGCAATGGTTAATCCCGATCTTAATTGATGCTATGTATGTCAAATAGCTAGTTGTATTATGGAAAACTAGGAAATAGATGGAATTGGCCTTAAAATAGATGTTGATACCAGCAGTGGGGTGAGTTTGAAAAACCTCTAAAAATTGTAGAAATGTAACTAATTAATAAATAAAATATATAATTGAATATTGATGAGTCTATTTTCATATGGAAGAAGCGAAACGACCATATGAGCCGTATTTTATGAGATTTTTAAGTTTTCGTGAGACTGGGCTAGAACGATTACTGGATCCCCTGTTCTGACTTTTAAAATTTACCATAAATTAACCAAAGATAATTATAAATTACGCCTTATATGTGTAGAATCCTTTATGAGTCTAGTTTCATTAGAAACAAACAGCATACATATTGGAGCCCTGTACAGGAAGATATATAGGTCGTAATGCATAAAGGTCAGTGTAGTCGAACCCTGAAATAGGGGAGACTTTAGATAATAAACTGTACTAATTGGCCTGACCAAAAATTCTAGAAAATTATTTGTATATAGATATATGAGTCTAGTTTTAGGAGAAATTTACGGAATCAGTTTTCGAGTTTCCAAACTCGAGATATGATTTTTGAGGTAACTGTGACGCAGTTAGCCAGCGTGTCTGGAAATTTTTTTTTTATGAACTGTGTAAAGAAAAGAATGAAGCCCGTTAATACCTTGTGTTTGACTCCGGTAACAGTCTCAGGTACGGGGCGTTACATGTGGTCCTTATCCATTATGGTTTATAAGTTTAATTAATCGTGCTATGTGCTTTGTTTTGATGTAATGATATAGTTAACTTTGTTTGTTAAGCATATGTTCAAAAAGTTTTGAATTAAATGAAATTTTATGGCCCGATTGTCGTCTATGTGTATTGTTAAGTCTGGTAATGCCTCGCACTCTGTTGCGGCCTTAGATACGGGTAAGGGGTGTTACACAACCAATCTGTCAAGGGAGAAATCTATACATGCCGGAATAAAATGTGCAGACTTTGTTAAACGGTCGACAATAACCCAAATAGCATCTTTCTTTTTCAGAGATGGGGGTAACCCCGATACGAAATCTATAGTAACTCTATCACATTTCCACTCCGGTATCATCACTAGCTGGAACAGTCCTGAAGGTACCTGATGTTTAGCTTTTACTTGCTAACAAACCAAACATCTAGATACAAAGTAAAAAATCTCACATTTCATTCCCGACCACTGGTACATCTGTCTCAAATCGCTGTACATTTTATTGCTTCCCGGATGAACAAACAAACTACCCCAATGAGCTTCGTAAAAAAAATTCTATATAATCTCTGGATTCTTCAGTACATAAACTCTACCTCTGAACAACAAACAATCATCGGGTCCTATCTAAAATTCAGAATCAAAAGTTGACTCACACTGTACCTGTTTAGCTTACAACTCACTATCACATTTCTAAGCTTCATTGATCTACTGTAAAAACATCGGTTTAGCTTTTAACTCGGCTAAGATCGAGCCATATCAGATAATGACAGTCAAGTATTCATCGCTCGTAGAACAATGAAGGACTTTCTACTCAAAGCATCAGCAACTACGTTAAATACTTTAAACTCTTTTGATCGGTAAATATGTGAAATTTTTAGTCGAAAAAATGATGTCGCCAAATTTTCAATGCAAAAACAGTAGCTGCCAACTCTAAATCATGCGTCGGATAGTTCTTATCATGCATCAGATAGTTCTTTTTATGCGATTTTAACTGTCTGGAAGCTTAAGCTATCACTTTGCCTTCTTGCATTAAGACATGGCCTAAACCATTCAATGATGCATCACTGAAGATCACAAATTCTATACCCAATTTAGGTTGAACCAGAACTGATGCTTCGATCAACAGTGCTTTCAACTAATTAAAAATTTGCTGACATTTATCCGACCATTCAAAACTTCACATCTTTCTATAATAATCGTGTAATCGATGTAGCTATCATAAAGAACCCTTTGACAAATCTTTGGTAATAACCAGTTAATCCCAAAAAACTTCTGACCTTAGATACATTTCTCAGTGGTTTCTAGTCAACAACTGCGGAAATCTTACTCGGGTCAACCTTGGTGCCTTCAGCCAATACTAAATGTCCCAGAAAATCAACTTCTCGGAGCAAGAACTTACATTTGCTAAATTTAGCAAATAGTTGTTTATTTCGTAGAGTTTGCAAAACAATTCTCAAATGCTCGACCTGTTTAGTCTCATCTCAAGAATATATCAGAATATTATCAATAAATACCACAATAAATCTATCTAAATACGGTTTGAAGATCCTGTTCATCAAATCCATAAATACTGCAGGTGCGTTAGTTAAACCAAACGGCATCACAAGAAATTCATAATGTCTATACCTAGTTCTGAATGCAGTTTTCGGCACATCCGAATCTTTCACTCGTAGTTGATAGTAACTAGGAACGGAGATCAATCTTCAAGAATACTGTGGAACCTTTAAACTGATCGAAAAAATCGTCAATTCGAGGCAGTGGGTATTTGTTCTTGATTGTAACCTTGTTAAGTTGACGGTAGTCAATACATAATCTCATCGATCCGTCCTTTTTCTTAACAAATAAAACTGGTGCTCCATAAGGTGAAAAACTGGGTCGAGCAAAAACCCTATCTATCAACTCATGCAACTGTGCTTTCAACTATTTTAACTCGATAGGAGCCATTTTGTAAGGTGTTATCAATATCAGTGATGTTTCTGGTACAAGTTCTATAGCAAACTCGACTTCTCTGATTGGTGGTAACCCAGGTAACTCCTTAGAAACACATCGAAATAGTCACAAGCCACTAGCACCAATTCAAGCTTTGATTCAGACACTTTAGTATCCAATACATAAGCAAGGTAAGCATTACAACCTTTTCTCACATATTTCTGTATTGACATAGCTGATATCACAATAGGCAACCCACTCGGATTATATGATTCAGTATGAAGTGTCTCACCGTTTTGACATTTCAAAATAATAAGCTTTCGTCTAAAGTTTACAATAGCATCATGCAGAGTTAGCCAATCTATACCCAGAATCACATCAAATTCATCAAACGGTAACAATATCAAATCAGCCAGAAAACTGTAACCTGTAACCCCGAGTCATCAAAGGACAATTCTTGTAGACTTTATTAACTAGCACATACTGGCCTAGGGGGTTTGACACTTTAACTGCGAATTTAGTGGACTCAACAGGTAAATTTTTACTAGATACTAAATTTGTGCAAACATACGAATGGGTTGATCTCGTATCAATCAAAGCAGTTACATTAGTATCATAAATAGAGAAAGTACCAGTAATAACATCTAGCATAGAAGCATCTTCACGAGCGCGAATAACATAAGCCTTAGCTGGTGCTCGTGCTTCGAATCTCACAGCAGAGTCTTTTGTTACACCATGGCTGCCACTCACATTTCCAGGATTACGAGGTGGTCTACCTCTTGCAGTAGTATTGCTTGGTCCCATGGTCTGAGCTTCTCTTTCTTGAATTTCTCTGGTCAATCTCTAAGATAGTGGTCTAAGGAGCCACACCTAAAACACACTCTTCTCTTTACTCGACACTCACCATAATGTGATCTGTTGTAGTGCTTACACTTGAGTTTGGCATCTCTAACACTACCCATACTCACTACAGATGTAGCCTATGGTTTAGGACTGAATCGTCGGGTATTTCTATCTCTACTAGAATATCCCACAAAAGAAGTAGAATGGTAGTGATGTTCTTTAGATTTCTTCGATGCTAACTGGTATGAATTTCTCGTCAATCTCTTTTTTGAATCTCTAGCTTCAAATTCAGCGTGTCTTTTCTCTTTACTCAGCTCCTCAGCTTTATGTGCTCTGTCAACTAAAACAATGAATTCTTTCAACTCAAGGATCTCGACTAAAAGCTTTATATCTTCGTTTAATCCATCTTCAAACCGCTTACACATTGTAGTCTCGGTCAGAATGCACTCTCGAGCATATTTACTCAATCAAACAAATTCTCATTCATATTCAAACACAATCATACGACCCTTCTTAAGCTCTAGAAATTCTTTATGTTTCTGATCCAGAAACCTCTGACTGATATATTTCTTTCAGAACTTGATTTGAAAGAATTCTCAAGTGACCCGTTCTCTCAGTACTGATAAGCCAAATCTTTTAGTAGAGGTACTACACACTAAAGACATTCAACTGGTGAACAAGATAATTTGTTAAGAACCCTTATGGTATTCTCTAACCAGAATTCAACTCTCTCAGGACTATCTTCAGCAGTAGCTCAAAATTCTTCGGCCCCATACTTATGAATCTTTTCAACAGGAGGCTTACTAACTTGGACTGGTTCCGTACCTTGAGGAATCACGGAAACTAGTTGGGGAACAAGAGGGGGTGGAGGTTGTTGAGTAGCCGGGTTTATCTGTACAAACTTAGTGAACCACTCATTCATCATCTGGAAGAAGGTTTCCTTAGCCTCTCTTCCTCGATCCTCAGATATATGCCTCGTACCGCTCAAAGCTACTTTGTGAATAGAAGTTTGAGCATTACTCTTTACTTCATTGGAATCAGCTCGGTTTGTTTTCATTGCTATATGAGAACATGTTTTAAAACGATTAAGAGATATCACACTATCACAGGTTATATAATGGCATGTATAGCTAGACTCGTACACGCTACGTTCAGTCTGAGAATCGACTAAACTGTAGCTCTGATGCCAATAAATGTAACACCCTAACCTGTATTCATTGTCGTAACACGATTATGGAGCATTACAGGAGTTTACAGATCAAACAGACAAAAATTCCAAACATTTCATATCAAAATCAAACAAAATCATATACACTGTCCCTTATACAAGCCCTCTAGGCCCTAAATACACGTTAGAAACAAGTCAGGACTAAATCGAAAACTCAAAATTTTTTAGAAAACATTGAAAATTTTCAAAGCTGTAGGGGTCACAAGATCATGTGACTCAAACGACTGTGTGGTCATTCAAAATAGGGACACACGGCCGTGTCCCAACCCATGTCCGTACCCGTATAACTCACTAACTTGGGCTACAAGACCAAGCCACACACCCGTTTGCTAGGCCGTGTAACCGTCTAACTTGCAACCCTTTAAAACTATAAGGGACACACGGTCGTATGTCACACACGGCTGAGACACACGCTCGTGTCTCTACTCGTGTGGACGAAAATAAGTCATTTTATAAGCCATATTTCTCACCCAAATTGGCATCCACCTACACCAAAAAATGCACACATACATAAGCTATAATCCAGCATCCAAACAAGCATGAACAAGCTTTAAACATGTGATATAAACATATACAACTAATATGCCCTTAGGAACCTCAAATGACAAATATAAATATGTGCAACCATGTTATCCATGTAATAAAGTAATCAACCAACTTTTATGTATAATTGCATCAATATACAACATGTAAATCATTTACCAAAACTTACCATTTGGTACTAATTGTACCACTTATTTAATAGCATCAAATACATATACGCTTACCATAGCATAGCACCAAATCACATCAAGTTATAAAACATACCTCATATACATATTCAACTACTATTTTACCTTTCATCATTCAACAACAAATTCATCCACACATCAACATTATAGAGCAAATTATGCATATGCCAAAATACCAAAACACAAGCCAAATAAGTGGCTAATCTAAAAATAAAACACATATAGGCCAATATTTAGCCAAAATAACCTATACATGCCATTATAACCAAAATGTAACCAACTAAAAGTACCAAAAGAGCTTATGGATAGTGTGATATAGCTTCAACAAGCTTCCAACCCGAACGAGCTTCTGAACCACTATAAAACACGAAAAATAACACAGAGAAAGCATTTAAGCTTAGTTAGATCATATAACATAAAATTTAACTTACCCTTTAATTATAATTTAGGTAAGTAAACATAGCATATCCCAACTCAATTTGGCTAAATGCCTAAGCACATATTCATCAACATGTTAGTCATGTAAAACACATATAATAGCCAATATACATGGATGAACTCAACAAACATTCAGGTTGCATAAACATGTATCATCCGTTTTATAAATCAATGTATTATGTAACATTATTTCCATGTACTTCATGTAAATACCAATAGTAATTTGTATCGAACTCATATAATCTCATAACAGAACTTTTCCCGTTGAACCATTTAGAATATCGTTGGATACTCGGGTAGCACACACGAGGTTTACTAAACTGTAATCCATCAAATCCTGTACATGTATGCTCATACGAGCTCTGAATCGATATGCTCTTACGAGCTGTAATCGATAAACTCATACGAGCTGAGTAACGGCAAGCTCATGCGAGCTAAATAATGAAAAGCTCATACGAGCTGAGAATCGGTAAGCTCTCACGAGCTAAAGTTAGTAGCCCCAATGACATGTCATTTGTATCCTGCGCATTCCTATGGTGCAAACGGGGCTCGGTAGTCGTACGTAATTGGATATGCAACCTTGTATACATGTAGCAAATTTATAATTCATACATATTTCAAAATAAAACATATAATAAAAATTTAATCACACGAACTTACCTCGACGAGTAAACATAGATACAAAGGCGATTATTCTAAGACTTCCTCTTTGCCCCGATCTAACTCCGTACGAGGTCTAACTGAATCTATACGGATAAATTTAAATCATTTCAACATATAATTCATTCAATTTAATCCAAAACATATTTTTGGTAAAATTACTATTTTGCCCCTATACTTATAATTTCTTTGCAATTTAGTCCCTAAGCTTGGAAAATAAATTCATGCAATTTTTCCATTACCCAAGCCTAGCCAATTTCTATACATACTAATAGCATCCCATATCTTTCAAAAATTCATAAATTTACTACATAATATTTTCTATTTTTTGACTTAGTCCCTATTTGACAATTTCACTAAAAATTCCTTTACAATAGTTGTTTATCTAACAAAAACCATTAATTTTATACCATCAAACTTCAAATATCAAGCATATAAATCAATGGGAAAACCCTAATAGTTTAATAGTTTTACAAATTAGTCCTCAAGCTAGTTAGATTAAGTTACAACAATCTCAAAAACGTATAAATCATTAAAAAGGGTCAAAAACCATACCTAATTGGGCAATAAAGCTTGGCGTAATGTTGCTCAACAAAAATGGCTTCTTTCCTTATGAAAAATCGGTGGAAGAAGATGATAGAAAATGATGATATATTTGTTTTGTTTTAATTTATCATTTATTACCTATTTACTAAATTAACCTTAAAAACTAATCAAAATTTCAATAATAATAAACCATGCTCATCCACTAACAAAATTAATGGGATAATTACCATATAAGGACCTCCACTTTAAATTTCTATAGCTATTTAATACCTTTAGCTAATAGAACACAACTTTTGCAATTTACGCGATTTAGTCCTTTTATCAAATTAAGCTTGTAAACGGTAAAATTTCTTAACGAAATTTTTATACGATATTTATATCATGCTGTAGATAATAAAATAATAATAATAAAATAAAATTTTTAACCTTCGATTTGTGGTCCCTAAACCACTGTTCCAATTTCATTGAAAATGGGTTGTTACATTACAATCAGTTCCCAGATGTTACATTGTAGCCTATGTGCCATGGGCCACACAAAGGAGCCTACGAGAAAGGAAAACTTTGATGATCCATCTTGTTCACTTAAGGTCATTTGGCCCAATAGGACTAGCCCATTACTTGGAAAAACTGAAGGCTTGTGTACTTAGCTTGGTGAATATGTAAACAATCCAGTAATTTACCAAGGTGAATATTTTGTATTCATAGAGAATATTTTAGAAAACTTAAGAATATCAACTTGTAGATTGCCTTTATTCTTAATCGTTGATGTATTTTAAATTGTATTGTTAGATTTAGGGGAGCTCAACTATAAATAGAGGCCTTCCCTCTCATTTGTAATCCTTCAATCGTAAATCTTCAAAGTAATAGAATAATTTGAGAGGATTTATTCAAATACTTAGTGTGCTTAGTTTTGTTGTTGTTTTTCTGTTTACTTATGTAACATCCTGAATTAGGGCCTAGTCGGAACTGTGATTTTGGGACCACAAATCTGAAGTAGAAATAATTATTTTATTATTCTTATGAGGTTTATGATATGATTGCATGCTTGTGTGAAAATTTCATGAAGAAATTCTATTGATAAAGTGTCCAATTTGACATTTAGGACTAAATTGCAAAAGTTTCAAAATGTGAGTTCTAGAAGCTTTAAGCATGAAATTTCCATGGATTATTAATTAGAGGTCCTTAAATTGTAATTTTCCCAATTTCTATTTTTATGGACAAAAAGGGACATGAATAGGAAAATTTTGATAGAAGGCATTAAGGGCATTTTTTTCATTTGGTTAATAAAAGAATAAAAAGGGAAAATAAGTCAAAAATTGTGTTCATCTTCTCCCACCTTGGTCAAAAATCTCAAGGAGTCATGGCTAGGGTTTTGTTCAACTTTCAAGCTTAATAGTAAGTGCATCCTAGCCCCGTTTTTAATGCTCTTTACATTTTTGAAACCCTCGTAACCTGATTTACCTATTTCTAGCCATATTTTGAAATAAGGTTCATGTTTGAAATTTGACCCATGTTTGACATGCATGTAGTTTGATGTTTAATGGAGAAATATAAAAGTTTGATGTGTGTTTAACATCTTTTACTAAGTGATTTTTGATGGAAATGCATGAAAAGGACCTATTTGTAAAAGATGCAAAATGAGTAGTAAGAAGTATGTTTTAATGAGAAATGTGGGCTGCTATGAGCATGTTATAAGTTTGGCTAGGCTTGGGTAACAAAAAAAATGAACACATTTCATTTTATGAGCCTAAGGGCTAATTTGTAGTTATGTGAAAGTTTAAGGTCAAAGTTATAATTTTTCCAAAGCATGATATATGGACTGATTTGAACAATGTGATAATTAAATAAGTAAAATTTGTTATTATAGATCAAGAAACACGGAGTTCGGACCTAAACCGAGGAAAGAACAAGGTTGTGGACTAAATCAAATAGTAGCCATATTTTGAGTACCGAGGTAAGTTCGTGCGTAAATAATGCAACATTATATTATTATG
The DNA here is from genome assembly GCA_025698475.1 of Gossypium anomalum. Classification (NCBI taxonomy): domain Eukaryota; kingdom Viridiplantae; phylum Streptophyta; class Magnoliopsida; order Malvales; family Malvaceae; genus Gossypium; species Gossypium anomalum. The sequence continues at coordinate 30,963,868 of CM046963.1, read as the reverse complement.
TTTTTAATGCTTTAATATTGCATGAATTGTGTAATTGTCTCTATGGATTTAATTAATGATGACTCGATGACGATTCGACAAAGTTTGATATCTCAAAACCCCGGTCGAATCCTAGGAATAGTTAGGATACAAATGTCATGACATTAGGGTTATGTGTGATCCCATATAAGACCATGTCTGGGACATGGATTTGGCATCAATATGTAATTTTGTGTAAGACCATAGCTGGGCTATCGGCATCGACATGTGATCCCATGTAAGACCATGTCTGGGACATGGCATTGGCATTGACCTACAATCCCATGTAAGACCATGTGTAACACCCCCTAACCATTATCCGTCCCTGGAATAGGATTACGGGGCATTACCAGTCAATACAGTTCAATTAAGGACATTAATTAAAATAATTGTTTACACTTATCCTAAATATAGTGTATCGTCCCTTTAATGGGCCCTCGAAGTCTAATATGAATAGTAAAATCAATTCGGAACTAATTTCAAATCACTACGATTTTTTTCTCAAAATTTCAAAATTTTCCTATCGAACAGTACCCACACGCTTGTATCCGTTACCCGTGTAACTCTCTGACTTATTACTTATGAACAAATTAGTTTTACACGGCTAAGACATACGCCCGTGTGCTTAGCCCATGTGGCAATCTATTTTCTAGCATCTTAGGTGCAGGGGACACACGGCCTAACAACATGCCCGTGTGCAAGCCGTGTGTCTTACATGGTCTGGTCACACGCCCGTGTGCCAAGCCGTGTGGACTCAAAATATAGGCCTTGTAACTCAGATTTACCAACCCTGCAAACCTTGAACCATAAACGATTCAATTCTAATCTTTTAACTTGACCAAACCACGACTAAACACATATAAATCATGTTCAAATTAACTCATATAAACATCCAAACAATGTACCCTCATTGGTACCACAATTTATCTTAACAATCCAATATTATACCATACTAACCAAGCTTATTTATATTTATACTTAAATTTGCATCTTTCATACTAGACTTAATTAAGTTATATACTCAACCATTACCATTTGTAACAACATTTACAATAACATTCCAAAATGACCACTTTTGACATCCTAGGTACATGCCATTACCAGTAATATACATGCATTACCTCATTGAATTCGGGATCGGCCTCTAGCTTTATTTAACCTATGCACGGAAACAAACCGTACACTGAGTATGAACTCAGTGGTATTTCTATAAACCGATACTTAAATCAATAATAAATCATATATCAATGAACTTTGAGATTTCAATCTAATAATCCTAATAGTTCAATCATTTGTTTTCGTTTTATAATACTAAGATCTTGTTAATCAATTTCAATGAAATATATATAGTTTCAGTGTTGGTTCAATATCAGTCGATTTTTCATTATCATACAGTAACAACCAATATTCAGTATCATCCAGACATTCAGTAGTAATCCAATATTCAGTAATAATCAGTTAATCTTTATTGTTCAGTATCAGTCAGTCAACAGTAATAATCAGTTAATTAGTAATAACCATTTATTTAATAACAGTCGTTTATTCAGAAACAGTTAATTATTCAGTAGCAGTCAATTATTCAGTACCTTTATTTACCCCTATTAACATGACTCAGACCTGGATGGATACACGAATCCAACCCACACACTGGGATAGCACACAGTTTTTTGTTGGCCGAAGCCGGAATACACCGTGTCAATAACAGTAACAGTAACAGTAGCAGTACGGTACACAGAGTACTTCACCATGTAACGCCCCATACACGCATTCCACACCGAAACAGTGTACGAGGTATTACCAGAACATAACACATACCATTAAATAAAACTGAAACAAAAATATGGCATCCAATTGGATCATGAAACATTATAACATATGCCTTTAACAATATTAGCCAACTTCAATGGCTTTGTACAAAATACTTGATCACATACTATACCAATATTTTTAGCCTAGGCAATTATGACACGTAACAAAATAACTAAGCCTACTATACATGCCATAATTCAAAATGTTTAGTTCAAATACCCAAAAATGTTGATAGTGTAGGCAGATCTTCAACGATCCTTGACTCCTGTGCAAGCTGGACGACACTATAAGACAAAAGAGAGAAAAGAAAGTAAGCTTATAGCTTAGTAAGCAAGTACATAAATAATGAATAAAGAATTTAATATGATTACATAATAACTCAAGTGTATCTACTTTTAATTTCACTATTTACTCCACTTTGGTCAAGCTGTCTCTCCTGTGTTATGTTCACTAAATAAATCATAACTCGAGTTACGAAACTTGAAATCCAATTCCGTAAATTTTTATTGAAACTAGACTCATATATATACTTACTAATTTTTTTCTAGAATTTTTGGTCAAGAAAATTAGTACATTTTATTAGTTAAAGTCTCCCCTATTTTAGGGTTCGGCCACTCTGACCCCTGTATATTACGATTCATATATCTATCTATTCAGAGTTTCAATGACTATGACATTTGTTTCTTATAAAACTAGACTCAATAAGGATTTCATACATGTAAGATAAAACTCATAATTGTTTCTTTACAATTTATGGTAAATTTTTAAAGTCTAAACAGGGGATCATGCAGTCAATCTGAACAGGTCTCACTAAAATATAAATTTATCAAAATATAAGATTCCTTTACTTGATATGTTTCTTTTACATGAAAATAGACTCATTAAGCTTTAAATTCATATCTCATTCAGGCTCTAATTAAATTCCCATTATTTTTGATGATTTTTCAAATTCACGACACTGCGTCTGTCCAAAGTAGCATTATTGCTAATTTACTCTTTCACACTTTCTTTATATTAATCTCATTTTAACATGCATATCACAATTCATTTTCACCACATTTCATACATCACAAGTATAGGTCCATGATTACAATGTCACCATAAAGCCATCCCGTTGAACAATTCGGATCAATTCCCGATACTTGATGGTTTTAGCACACAGCTCCACCATCATATTTCATATAATTCGGCTCTCTTGTACACATGGTGAACACTTAGTACCACCCATGTGACCTAGCCAATTTATCTCGTAGCTCTCTTGTCTACATGGTGTCCTTCACTTGGAATCACACATGCGACCTAGCTACATTTATCTCTCTCATAGCTCTCCTGTCTACATGGGATACTTCCCGTATCACACATGTGACCTAGCTACTACATAGTATCGCGTAGCTTTCTTGTACACATGATGTGCACTCGGCATCATACATGTGACCTAGCTACACTCCATCTATATTATTCAATCTTTCCGAATGTTCAACCGGGATTTCTCTCTCTATTACTTATTTCCATTCTTCCAATAGTCAATTTATGCTTCAAAATCGGCTAAAATATATATATAATAGGCTGAAATATAAAAATGTAAATGAAGTTAATGTATTATTTACATACAAACTTACCTCGGTGCAAAATATGGAAATTTTGCAATTTAGTTCAAAACCTTTTCCTTCCCCCGTTCGAGATCGATTCCACGCCTTTCTTGATCTATAACAACACATTTAGCTCATTTAACACTCATACTATTTATTTCAATCCAAAAATCACATTATGAAAAAATTACATTTTTGCCCCCTAACTTTTACAAAATTACGATTTTTCCCTAGGCTCGGAAATTTAATTTCAGCCCTTATTCTTATGTTTAATGGCATGCTGATCATTTTTATCTTCTATGGAAACATCAAATTCTCACTCTAACACATAGTTATGAACAATATGTATTTTTACCGATTATGCCGTTTTGCTCGTTTTCGCTAAAAATCACTTAGAAAAGATCGTTCTCCTAACTTCAAACATTCATATTCTACCATCAAACATCAAAATACATGCATATCATTCATGGGTAAATTTTTAAACATAAACCCTAACTCGAAATAATGGTAGAAATAGGTAAACCGAGTTACGAAGATTTCAAAAATGTAAAGAACATTAAAAGCGGGGCTTAAATGCACTTACTATTGAGCTTGAAAGCTTGGGAAAAACCCTAGCTATGGAGAACATGCAAATTTTGGCCAAGCTTAATGAAGATGAACACATTTTTGTGTTATTTTTCCCATTTTATTTCATTTTATATACAAATGACCAAAATGCCCTTACTACTAAACTTTCTAAAAATTCCATCCATGTCCTAATTTTTGTCCATATAAAAGATAATGGTCTAATTGCCATTTAAGGACCTCTACTTAAAACCCCCATTTCAATCTAGTACTTTATGAATTAGACACACACATTTTTCACCTATTTCAATTTAGTCCTAAACGTCAAATTAAACATCCAATCGATAAAATTTCGCAACGAAATTTTCACACATTTATGAAATCATAATATAAACGCTAAAACTTAATCATAATAATAATTTTTTTTTTAAATCTCGAATTCGTGGTTTCAAAACCACTATTCCGTTTTGGCCCTAAATCGGGCTGTTACACACCGGAACAAATTCGGAACAGTAACAGTAACAGTAAGTACGGAGTTCCTCTTCGGAACGAATTCGGAACAGTAATAGTAACAGTATTCAACACACAAAGTGTTGAATCTGTAACAATAACGGTAACAGTATTCGACACACAAAGTGTCGAATCGGTATGATAACGATACTTGAATAACAATAATAGTCGCACATAAAGTGCCTGATCGATAGTTTCGACAAAAAACCCGTACTCTTCCATATCCTATGGCATGCCAACTATATCTGACTTAGCCCAATACTGTTAATAGGGTATTTAACCAATTTTCGGTTTTCAATCAATATGTATTTATTTCAATTAATCACATAATTTTATAAATCAATACAATTCAGTCTAATTCAATTCACTTTTCATTAACATATAATCAAATTCCACAATAAACACATATTCATAATTATTTCACCATATTTTCAAATCAATTCATTTCAATAATAAAAACAATACTAATAATTCACACTTTAATTATTTACCATAACATTCATTCAAAATATAACAATTAATAAAATTCACTCTTTAATTCAAATAAATATTTATTCCTATTCAAATATTTACCTTTAAATACTTACTATATTTATCAAGTAATAAATTCAACAATTAAGTATTAAGTTCGTATTATAGAAATACAAACCGTAAATTCTGAGCTATCCCTCGTCGACTTTGTCTTTTCCTTGCTTAGCCGAGAGTTTCTGGGACAACATTAGCTACGGAAATCAATTAAATTTTATCAATACACTATCATTCAATTTTCATATTGAATATTTTAATTTCTATCCAACTTTTACCTAAATTTCAATTTAGCCCCTAAACCGAGACTAACTTTTATTCTTCACATTTAACTCAATATTTTCATTCAATTTTCACTTTAAACTAATTTCAACTCGTTAATTTCATCATAAATCCATAATTTTGAAATTCTTTCAATGTAGTCCTTACTATTCAAAACTTATGATTTACTTTACAATTCAATCCTTATTTCACTTCTAACTTGAATTTCTATCAATTTAGCCCTTAATTCATCATTTTATTCATCATGAACAATATTTAGAAATCTAATAATTTTTAAAATATCAACTTAATTTCATCAAAACCTTGTTTCAAGGCTTTCAAACATCAAAATTATGTAAAAAGGGCTAAATTGACTTACCTATTAAAGTTTGAAGCTTCCAAATCCTAATTCTCCCTTTTCTTTTTCTTTCCCCTTTTCTTCCTTCTTTTCCCGTTTGCTATTCTGTTTCTTTCTCTCTCTTTTTTTTCCTTTCTTTCTTTTATTCCATTTACTATATATATATATAATAACTTAATAATATACTTATATAATAAGTAAACATACATTTATTTTACAAATGTATATATATTAATATTACACATGTCACCATATATACCATACATTTGTCAAATTTTAATTTATTTACCACATAAAATCTTATAATATAATTTTTTAATTAATAAATATACTTTACTTAATAATAAATATCTATTAATAATTAAATACATGTATTACAAATGTATGTATTTTTATTTATACACTTGTAACAAACCATTGCGATACACTTGTCTTTATTTACTTTTATTTCATAATATAATATCAATTTAATAGTAATAATAACATTAATATTTACTTAAATAATAAGTAAATACATACATGTATTACAAATGTATGTACAATATTTATTACACATGCATTTTATTTTTATCACACACTTGGCATTCACTTTGGCTTATTTATTTATTTAGTCCCTTCAATTTTCTTTATTCTATAATTAAACTTTCACACTATATTCAATTTAATCCTTTTATCCAATTATCCTTAATTTAAGCTAATTCACTTCATTAAACTTTAATTAATCACTCATTTAACTTCGTAAATATTTTTAATAAATATTTACGAATCCATTTTTCAGAAATGGAGACCTGAAAATAAACTTTTTCGATAACCGTAAAGTTCGGGTCATTACACCATGTCTGGGAAATGGCATTGGCATCCTACCATGTGTATGAAAGTTCCCGAGTATCCTTTGGTATTCCAAGTGGTTCAACGGGTAATCCAATGATCATGTCAAAGAGATGACAAGGTATGGTCATGTTGAAAGGGTACAGGTACGTACACAAAGCTCATAAACATTGAGATTATGAATCGATGAGACCTCGGAAGAAGTGAAAGAATGAATTATAATCATGAGTTTTATTGTACATTTCGTAAATAGTATGACTTAAAATGTACCTATGATACTTGATGACATTGTGATAAAGATTATTGTGTTATGTGTATAGTAATGCATGGTTAATGTTGTTAATTATTTGCATGAAAACTTACTAAGCTTTATGCTTACCCCCTTTTCTTTTCCATTTTTCTTATAGTATCGCCAAGCTAGCTCGGGGATCGAAGGACATCGGAGCTCGATTCACACTATCAAACTAATCTTCTGGGTATAGTGAATTTAAGTATTTTGAGTATGGCATGTATAGGGACTTGGTCTTTTTTTTATGTGTCATAATGGTTTAGCCAAGTGTGTTGGCTTATAATGATTTGATGATTCATTTTGTATAGGGCCATGAGATATGGCTCATATTAATTATGGGGATGTAATCATATTCATATATGCATGCACGTGCTATGTTCACTCATGTTGTGGTTAAATCCATTTGGCATGGATGAATTGTGGATATGATCATGGATGTTTGATGATGGAAATGTGAGTAAATGGCATAATAACAACTAAGGCATGAATGTGTGAAATGGAAGTAAATTGATATTTCATATTGCATATGAATTTGGTAAGCTTGGTCTAAATAAAATATGAAGTCTTAAGCAAGTATAAATTGATAAGAAGTTGACTTGCATAAGCCATGATTATGAATGTGTAAGGGTTCATGTGTCATTAAGGGTGACAAAAGGCTTGGAATATAGCCTCAAAGTTGTCCACACGGGTAGGCACACAGGCGTGTGTCTAGGCCGTGTATCCCCTGTACCCTATTAAAAGCAAAACAGAATGCTTAGTAGTAAACACACGGGCAGAGACACGGCCGTGTGCCTCAGTCGTGTGAAGGACACGGTCTCAAGACATGGGCGTGTGTCCAGGCCGTGTGAAGTCTGCACTTGATTTTTGGAATTTAATTCGCCACACAGCCTAAGCACACGGGCGTGTGACTTGGTTGTGTGACCCTAATTGTGTTGATAGCGTCATAAACAGAGAGTTACACGAGCTGAGGACACGAGCGTGTCCCAAGCCACATGGGTATGTGTGACCACACGGCCTACCCACACGAGCGTGTGACCGTGTTTTATGAAAATTTTTCTAAGTTTTCCTAAAGTTTCCTAAAGTTCTCAGATTAGTCCCGAATTACTCTCGAGGTATGTTTTGGGCCTCGTAGGCACATATAAGGGACAATTTGCATATGTATTAATAAATTTAATTTGAACAAAATTTTATGGCCCGATTTTATATGTTTGCTTGCGTTTAAGTCCAGCAATGCCTCGTATCCTATCCCGGTGTCGGACACGGGTAAGGGGTGTTACAACTTTTTGCTTCTTTTCATAAAAGTTTGCTTTCACTTTATTTTAGATGCTTTAGAGAATTTCCCTTGAGAATTATCACTTTTTCAAGAGATAGTCTGACTTAGGTAAATTTAAAGCAAAGGAATCGCCTAAGGTTGCTCGGTTTGCTAGACTAAAGTTCTAGCCTCATGATAGCTGGTAATTAGAGCTAAGGTTTGAAGGTGCCTAATCAGATGGTAAAAAAAATAATATGAGCATATTGAGCCGAGGAAACTCATGAGAAGGACAAGAAAGCTAGCAAATCAAGGGATATGCAGTCAACATTGGAAGGTAGGGTTGCCAAACTTGAGGGTTCCATGAGTGAGGTGAGAGAGACCCTTGAGGTAGTCAAGGGATGTGCCGCAAAACTAGAATAAAGAAAATACGAAATTCAAGAAACATGTATTGGGTTCCATCAGCACTAATGTGGAAGATTTACAAGAGGCTCTCAAGTCCACTGATGACAAGTTGACTAAAAGGAATGATCGAAGCTATGGTCATGGCTTTAAAGGAGGTACTAAAGTTATGATGATGAGAATTAAGGAGCTCGAGGGAGAGCTCACTGTGTGCAGAGCTGTTGTGGGTAAAGGGATGATGGCTTTGGTTCTTGAGCAATGTAAAATGAATGTTCCCAAATCAAAAAAGTTTAAAGGAACGAGGTTCACGAGGGACATGGACAACTTCTTACGGGGGATGAATATTACTTTTGTAAGAAATGCATTGAGGATGATGCCAGTAAGGTAAACACTGCTCTAATTTATTTGACTAATGTTGCTCATTTATGATGGCATTGTAGGTTCATAAATGAGAGACGAGGTGATATTGCAATTGGAACTTGGATGGAGTTCTAAAATGAACTTAGGAGGAAGTTTTACCCCAAGCATGCTAAGGAAAATGCTTAGCCTAAGCTATATCAACTTATGCAATAAGGCACAGTTAGGGAGTATGTTCGAGAGTTCCCTGATTTGTTTAATGATGGGTTCAAGCTTTCGACGAAGCAAGAGTTGCATCAACTAGGGGTCAAAGAGCTTACCAAAGCCATATCAAAGGCAGAGTGCTTTGTTGAGTTTGGTCCGAGGAAAGGCAAGTTCGAGTCTTCCAAGCCCAAAGAGACGGGTAATGTAACATCCCGAAATAGGGCCTAAATAGAACAGTGGTTGCGAAACCACAAATTTGAGGTAAAAAAATTTATTTTATTATTATTTTGAGGTCTATGATATGTTTGCATGATTGTGTGAAAAGTTCGTGAAGAAATTCTATGCATAAAGTACTTAATTTGAAATTAGGGACTAAATTAAATAAATTGCAAAACTTGTGTTCTAGAAGTATTTTGCATAAAATTGAATTAGAATATTAATTAGGAGGTCTTAAATAGCAATTTGACCAATTTTAAGTTCATGGACAAAATTAGGACACGGAAGGAATTTTTGAAAGTTTAGTAGTAAGGGCATTTTGGTCATTTAGGGGTAAAATGAATTAAAAACAATATTAAAAGCCAATTTTTGTCCATCTTCTTCATTAGGACGAAATTTCAAGGGTTCTCCATAGCTAGGGTTTGTTTCAAGCTTTCAAGCTCCATGGTAAGTGATTCCAAGCCCCGCTTTTAATGTTCTTTACGCTTTGAGTCCCTATAGCTCGATAAAGCTTATGCTAGCAATAATTTAAGTTAGGGTTCATATTTGGAAAAATACCCATAGGTGAAATTTGTGTATTTTGGTGTTTTATGATAGAATATGAGGTTTTAAATTATGTTAGACAACTTGTACTACTCGATTTTAAGCAAAAACGAGTAAAGGACTTAATCGGTAAAAATACCTAATAGTCATAAGTGCTTGTTAGAGTATGAATTTGATGCTGCCATAGAAGGAAAAATGACCAGCATGTCATGAAACATAAGAAAATAGGCTGAAGTTTAATTTACGAGCTTTGGGGCAAAAGTGTAAATATGCAAAAGTTTAGGGGCAAAATTGTAATTTTGCCAAAATATGATTTTGGGTCAATTTGAATAATTTGAGTCCTAATTAGACTATATTTTAAATGATAGAGCAAGGAAAACTGAAATTCAAGCTAAAATGGAGAAAATACCAAGTTGTGGACGAAATGGTAAAAGTAGCTATTTTTATGCATTTAGGTAAGTTCTGATAAATAAATGCAATATTCTTTTATTTTACATTATTATTGTAAATTTCCAGCATTTATATACTTATTTTATGAGAATATTTGAAGTCGAATTAAAAGCGAAGTGACATAGAAAAAGCATTAGGAAGCCCCGTTTGAACCTTAGGAATGTTAGGATATTGGGGTTGACAGGACGGAGACAGACAGATGAGAAATGAGCCATGTAAGTCCATATCAGATATATGGCTTTGGAGACAGGAATGAGCCATGTAAGCCCATATTAGATATATATATATGGCATTGGAGACAGGAATAATTCATGTAAGTCCATGTCGAAGACATGGCATTGGCAGGATATTGATAGACAGGAACGACCCCAGTATCCTTAGTATTCCGAGTGGTTCAATGGGTCATTGTACACGTTAAATTACAGTGAATTATCAGCAAAAGGAAAGGTAGATTATATTTATGAATAGTGAAAGGTCGTAAGAAAGAAGGTAAGTAAGTAAAGAAGAAGAAGCGAAAATGAGAAGTAAAGAAAGTTTATGAGGCTAGGTGACATTATGTATAATCATTCATTATGTTTGAATGTTGTAATTTATTTGCTTGTAAGCTTACTAAGCCTAGTGCTTACTCTCTTTATTTTCTTTTTCTTATAGTTTTTATCAAGCCACTCGGGGATCGAAGGAAACGTCGGAGACCCGATCACACTATCGAAGAAATCACATTGGTATAGTTAGACGTTTAGTTTTGTGTATGGCATGTATAGGAACTTGGTTTCTTTTGATATGATATGATCAATGAATGATGTGTAAATACTTGCTAGTGATTAACTAATAGAATGGCTGATGATATACATGTTTAATTGTATGTATAAATAAGTAGTAACTATCACATGAAAACTAAGAAAAATGTGAAAGTAACTTAAAAACAGATTCAAGTATCAGAAATAATGTGATTTTGAAAAATCACTAAAAATCGTAGAGACATGGTTTGATGGTAAATAATATATGAAATTAAATCTTATTATGTCTATTTTCTTATGGAATAAGCAATACAGGTAAAGGTATTATATTTTATGAGATATCTGAGTTTAAGTGAAACAGGGTCAGAGAAAATTCTAGATCCCCTGTTTCAAATTTGGAAATTCACCATAAATTGTAAAAAAATAATTAGGTGGTGTAATTTATATGGTTAGAATCCTTATTTAATCTAGTTTTAATATAAACAAATGGTATAGTTACATTAATTTTTTATAGGGAGAAAAGTGGTTCGTAGTAAGTAGAGGTCAGTGCAGTCGAATTCTGAAACAGGGGCAACTTTAACTAATAAACTGTACTAATTGGCTAAGTCAAAAATTCTAGAAAAATATTAGCAGATAGATATATGAGTATAGTTTCAGGAAAAATTTACGGATCTTAATTTCGAGTTTTGAAACTCGAGAAATGAATTTTTAACCAGCTATGACGCAGAAAAATAGTTTATTCCGAAAATTAAAATAAGTGGTTTAGAGTTGTTTAAAAGGTAAGATAAGTTTAGTAACACCTCAAGCTTGACTCTGGTGACGGTTTCGGGCGTGGGGGTGTTACATTTATTGGTATCAGAGCAGGTTTAGTCGGTTCTCGGAACAGTTAGTGTGAGTAAATGTCTAGCTATACATGCCATACCTGTATTTTGGTAGTGTGACGACTCCTGACGATTTTTAAATATTTTGTTTTATTGTAATGGATCCCGACCGAGCCGGTGATGATGATGTAGAAAGTAATGCGCTGCTCCCGCGAAAGGGGTAGCGCCATCCGAGAATAGGCCATGAATGATTAATCGTGGAGGAGTGACTCGAGAAGCTCTCTTCTAAGCTTTGAATAATTGGTTTGCCGAGTTCGTTAATTGCGAATCCCAGTGAGTTAGACCTCCACCCCCCTCATGACTCTCAAAGCTACCCATGTAGCTCAAGCTTCCCATCCACAGTACAATGATAAGAGAAAAGCCACCAGCTGATAGAATCGGAAACAAGGGCGAGAAGAGTTCCGAGCAACAAAACATGATGATGCAGAAAGAGCAAAATTTTGGTTAGAAAATACTATCAGAGTCTTTGATGAATTATCTTGTACACCCGAGGAATGTATGAAATGTGTAATATCACTTCTTAGAGACTCAGCCTACTACTGGTGGAAGACACTTGTATCAGTTGTACCAAAGGAGAGGATCACTTGGGATTTCTTTCAGGAGGAATTTCGTAAAAGTACATCAGTCAGGGGTTTATTGACCAGAAGAGAAAGGAATTCCTGGAATTGAAACAAGGGAGCTACTGTGTTCTCTAAGATAGATTTGAGATCCGGATACTATCAGTTGCGAGTTAAAGAGTTAGATGTCCTGAAGACTGCTTTCCGGACTAGGTAGGGTGAAGGTATTAAGGTTGATCCGAGCAAGATTTCAGCCATTGTTGATTGGAAGCCTCCTAGAAATGTATCAGAAGTTAGAAGTTTTCTTGGTCTTGCCGGATATTGTAGAGCGATTTTCCATGATAGCTACCCCGTTGACAAGATTTCTGCGAAAGGATATCAAGTTTGAATGGATTGAGAAGTGTCAACAGAGTTTTGACAAGTTAAAAGCATTATTGACTAAAGCTCCTGTTTTAGTACAACCGTAACTGTGTAAGGAGTTTGTAATTTACAGTGATGCGTCCATGAATGGACTTGGTTGTGTACTTATGCAGAAGGGAAGGTAATTGCTTATGCCTCTAGATAGCTAAAGCCACATGAGAAGAACTATCCGATACATGATTTAGAGCTAGCTGCCATTATTTTTGCGTTGAAGATTTGGAGACATCTTTGTATGCGGTGAGAAGTGCCACATATTCACCGATCACAAAAGTTTGAAATTGAAACAAAGAAGATGGCTAGAGTTGATTAAAGATTATGAGCTAGTGATTGATTATCACCCAGGGTATGTGTACCGAAGAATGATGAGCTTATTCGAAAGATCTTACAGGAAGCACATAGTAGTTTTTTTTGTCTATTCATCCAGGTAGTACAAAGATGTATAATGATTTGAAGAAAATGTAATGGTGGTGGGTAGGAATAAAAAGGACATTTCGAGTTTGTTTCTAGATGTTTGATCTGTCACAGTAGGTAAAGGCCGAACATCAGTACCTTCAGTTTATTGCACTGTGCTAGTCCCCGTGGAAATGGAATCAAGTTATTATAGATTTTGTGACAGGATTGCCGCTTTACAGAGAAAGAAAGATGCGATATGGGTTGTGATTTATAAGTTAACGGTCGGCTCATTTTATCCCGATTCAGTATGGATTTTTCACTTGACAAGTTGGCCGAGTTGTATATTTCAGAGATAGTCGACTACATGGGGTAGACGAGGCTACATGGGAACTCAAGAGGCTATGTGAAAAAGTACCCAAATCTCTTCACAGTAAGATTTTCTGGGGACGAAAATCCCAAAAGGGGGGAAATGTAACATCCCGAAATAGGGCCTAAACGGAACAAAGGTTGCGAAACCACAAATTCGAGGTAAAAAAAATTTATTTTATTATTATTTTGAGGTCTATGATATGTTTGCATGATTGTGTGAAAAGTTCGTGAAGAAATTCTATGCATAAAGTACTTAATTTGAAATTAGGGACTAAATTAAATAAATTGCAAAACTTGTGTTCTAGAAGTATTTTGCATAAAATTGAATTAGAATATTAATTAGGAGGTCTTAAATAGCAATTTGACCAATTTTAAGTTCATGGACAAAATTAGGACACGGAAGGAATTTTTGAAAGTTTAGTAGTAAGGGCATTTTGGTCATTTAGGGGTAAAATAAATTAAAAACAAAATTAAAAGCCAATTTTTGTCCATCTTCTTCATTAGGACGAAATTTCAAGGGTTCTCCATAGCTAGGGTTTGTTTCAAGCTTTCAAGCTCCATGGTAAGTGATTCCAAGCCCCGCTTTTAATGTTCTTTACGTTTTGAGTCCCTGGTAGCTCGATAAAGCTTATGCTAGCAATAATTTAAGTTAGGGTTCATATTTGGAAAAATACCCATAGGTGAAATTTGTGTATTTTGGTGTTTTATGATAGAATATGAGGTTTTAAATTATGTTAGACAACTTGTACTACTCGATTTTAAGCAAAAACGCAGTAAAAGGACTTAATCGGTAAAAATACCTAATAGTCATAAGTGCTTGTTAGAGTATGAATTTGATGCTGCCATAGAAGGGAAAAATGACCAGCATGTCATGAAACATAAGAAAATAGGCTGAAGTTTAATTTACGAGCTTTGGGGCAAAAAGTGTAAATATGCAAAAGTTTAGGGGCAAAATTGTAATTTTGCCAAAATATGATTTTGGGTCAATTTGAATAATTTGAGTCCTAATTAGACTATATTTTAAATGATAGAGCAAGGAAAACTGAAATTCAAGCTAAAATGGAGAAAATACCAAGTTGTGGACGAAATGGTAAAAGTAGCTATTTTTATGCATTTAGGTAAGTTTACAAAGAAATAAATGCAATATTCTTTTATTTTACATTATTATTGTAAATTTCAGCATTTATATACTTATTTTATGAGAATATTTGAAGTCGAATTAAAAGCGAAGTGACATAGAAAAAGCATTAGGAAGCCCCGTTTGAACCTTAGGAATGTTAGGATATTGGGGTTGACAGGACAGGGCAGACAGACACGAAAATGAGCCATGTAAGTCCATATCAGATATATGGCTTTGGAGACAGGAATGAGCCATGTAAGCCCATATTAGATATATATATATGGCATTGGAGACAGAATAATTCATGTAAGTCCATGTCGAAGACATGGCATTGGCGAGATATTGATAGACAGAACGACCCCCCAAAGATCCTTAGTATTCCGAGTGGTTCAATGGGTCATTGTACACGTTAAATTACAGTGAATTATCAGCAAAAGGAAAGGTAGATTATATTTATGAATAGTGAAAGGTCGGTAAGAAAGAAGGTAAGTAAGTAAAGAAGAAGGCGAGAAAATGAGAAGTAAAGAAAGTTTATGAGGCTAGGTGACATTATGTATAATCATTCATTATGTTTGAATGTTGTAATTTATTTGCTTGTAAGCTTACTAAGCCTAGTGCTTACTCTCTTTATTTTCTTTTTCTTATAGTTTTTATCAAGCCACTCGGGGATCGAAGGAAACGTCGGAGACCCGATCACACTATCGAAGAAATCACATTGGTATAGTTAGACGTTTAGTTTTGTGTATGGCATGTATAGGAACTTGGTTTCTTTTGATATGATATGATCAATGAATGATGTGTAAATACTTGCTAGTGATTAACTAATAGAATGGCTGATGATATACATGTTTAATTGTATGTATAAATAAGTAGTAACTATCACATGAAAACTAAGAAAAATGTGAAAGTAACTTAAAAACAGATTCAAGTATCAGAAATAATGTGATTTTGAAAAATCACTAAAAATCGTAGAGACATGGTTTGATGGTGAATAATATATGAAATTAAATCTTATTATGTCTATTTTCTTATGGAATAAGCAATACAGGTAAATGTATTATATTTTATGAGATATCTGAGTTTAAGTGAAACAGGGTCAGAGAAAATTCTAGATCCCCTGTTTCAAATTTGGAAATTCACCATAAATTGTAAAAAAATAATTAGGTGGTGTAATTTATATGGTTAGAATCCTTATTTAATCTAGTTTTAATATAAACAAATGGTATAGTTACATTAATTTTTTATAGGGAGAAAAGTGGTTCGTAGTAAGTAGAGGTCAGTGCAGTCGAATTCTGAAACAGGGGCAACTTTAACTAATAAACTGTACTAATTGGCTGAGTCAAAAATTTTAGAAAAATATTAGCAGATAGATATATGAGTATAGTTTCAGGAAAAATTTACGGATCTTAATTTCGAGTTTTGAAACTCGAGAAATGAATTTTTAACCAGCTATGACGCAGAAAAATAGTTTATTCCGAAAATTAATATAAGTGGTTTAGAGTTGTTTAAAAGGTAAGATAAGTTTAGTAACACCTCAAGCTTGACTCTGGTGACGGTTTCGGGCGTGGGGGCGTTACATTTATTGGTATCAGAGCAGGTTTAGTCGGTTCTCGGAACAGTTAGTGTGAGTAAATGTCTAGCTATACATGCCATACCAGATTTTGGTAGTGTGACGACTCGACGCGATTTTTAAATATTTTGTTTTATTGTAATGGATCCCACCGAGCGAGCTGGTGATGATGATGTAGAAAGTAATGCGCTTTGCTCCCGCGAAGGGGTAGCGCCATCCGAGAATAGGCCAATGCATGATTAATCGGGAGGAGTGACTCGAGAAGCTCTCTTCTAAGCTTTGAATAATTGGTTTGCCGAGTTCGTTCGTACGAATCCGGTAGTTAGACCTCCACCCCCTCATGACTCTCAGGCTACCCATGTAGCTCAAGCTTCCCATCCACAGTACAATGATAAGAGAAAAGCCACCAGCTTGATAGAATCGGAAAAGAAGCGTAAGAGTTCCGAAACAACAAAACATGATGATGCAGAAAGAGCAAAATTTTGGTTAGAAAATACTATCGAGTCTTTGATGAATTATCTTGTACATCCGAGGACTCAGATGAAATGTGTAATATCACTTCTTAGAGACTCACCTACTACTGGTGGAAGACACTTGTATCAGTTGTACCAAAGGAGAGGATCACTTGGGATTTCTTTCGGGAGGAATTTCGTAAAAAAAGTACATCATCGTGGGTTTATTGACCGAAGAGAAAGGAATTCTGGAATTGAAACAAAGGAGAGCTACTGTGTTCTCTAAGATAGATTTGAGATCCTGATACTATCGATTCATGAGTTAAAGAGTTAGATGTCCCAAGACCGCTTTCGGACTAGGTAGGGTGAAGGTATTAAGGTTGATCCGAGCAAGATTTCACCATTGTTGATTGGAAGCCTCCTAGAAATGTATCGGTTAGAAGTTTTCTTGGTCTTGCCGGATATTGTAGAGCGATTTTCCATGATAGCTACCCCCGTTGACAAGATTTCTGCGAAAGGATATCAAGTTTGAATGGATTGAGAAGTGTCAACAGTTTTGACAAGTTAAAAGCATTATTGACTAAAGCTCTGCTTTAGTACAACCGTAACTGTAAGGAGTTTGTGATTTACAGTGATGCGTCCATGAATGGACTTGGTTGTGTACTTATGCAGAAGGGAAGGTAATTGCTTATGCCTCTAGATAGCTAAAGCCACATGAGAAGAACTATCCGATACATGATTTAGAGCTAGCTGCCATTATTTTTATGCGTTGAAGATTTGGAGACATCATTTGTACGGTGAGAAGTGCCACATATTCACTTATCACAAAAGTTTGAAATTGAAACAAAGAAGATGGCTAGAGTTGATTAAAGATTATGAGCTAGTGATTGATTATCACCTGTGGTATGAGTACCAAGAATGATGAGCTTATTCGAAAGATCTTACAGAAGCACATAGTAGTTTTTTTGTCTATTCATCTAGGTAGTACAAAGATGTATAATGATTTGAAGAAAATGTAATCTTGGTGGGTAGGAATAAAAAGGACATTTCGAGTTTGTTTCTAGATGTTTGATCCATGTCAGCAGTAAAGGCCGAACATCGTGTACCTTCAGTTTTATTGCACTGTGCTAGTCCTCGAGTGGAAATGGAATCAAGTTATTATAGATTTTGTGACAGATTTGCCGCTTACACCGAGAAAGAAAGATGCAGATATGGGTTGTGATTTATAAGTTAACGGTCGGCTCATTTTATCCCGGTTCAGATGGATTTTTCACTTGACAAGTTGGCCGAGTTGTATATTTCAGAGATAGTCGACTACATGGGGTAGACGAGGCTACATGGGAACTCAAGAGGCTATGTGAAAACAGTACCCAAATCTCTTCACGTAAGATTTTCTGGGACGAAAATCCCTAAAGGGGGGAGAAATGTAACATCCCAAATAGGGCCTAAACGGAACAAAGGGTTGCGAAACCACAAATTTGAGGTAAAAAAATTTATTTTATTATTATTTTGAGGTCTATGATATGTTTGCATGATTGTGTGAAAAGTTCGTGAAGAAATTCTATGCATAAAGTACTTAATTTGAAATTAGGGACTAAATTAAATAAATTGCAAAACTTGTGTTCTAGAAGTATTTTGCATAAAATTGAATTAGAATATTAATTAGGAGGTCTTAAATAGCAATTTGACCAATTTTAAGTTCATGGACAAAATTAGGACACGGAAGGAATTTTTGAAAGTTTAGTAGTAAGGGCATTTTGGTCATTTAGGGGTAAAATGAATTAAAAACAAAATTAAAAGCCAATTTTTGTCCATCTTCTTCATTAGGACGAAATTTCAAGGGTTCTCCATAGCTAGGGTTTGTTTCAAGCTTTCAAGCTCCATGGTAAGTGATTCCAAGCCCCGCTTTTAATGTTCTTTACGCTTTCTGAGTCCCTTAGCTCGATAAAGCTTATGCTAGCAATAATTTAAGTTAGGGTTCATATTTGGAAAAATACCCATAGGTGAAATTTGTGTATTTTGGTGTTTTATGATAGAATATGAGGTTTTAAATTATGTTAGACAACTTGTACTACTCGATTTTAAGCAAAAACGAGTAAAAGACTTAATCTGTAAAAATACCTAATAGTCATAAGTGCTTGTTAGAGTATGAATTTGATGCTGCCATAGAAGGGAAAAATGACCAGCATGTCATGAAACATAAGAAAATAGGCTGAAGTTTAATTTACGAGCTTTGGGGCAAAAGTGTAAATATGCAAAAGTTTAGGGGCAAAATTGTAATTTTGCCAAAATATGATTTTAGGTCAATTTGAATAATTTGAGTCCTAATTAGACTATATTTTAAATGATAGAGCAAGGAAAACTGAAATTCAAGCTAAAATGGAGAAAATACCAAGTTGTGGACTTAAATGGTAAAAGTAGCTATTTTTGCGTTTAGGTAAGTTCTGATAGAAATAAATGCAATATTCTTTTATTTTACATTATTATTGTAAATTTCCAGCATTTATATACTTATTTTATGAGAATATTTGAAGTCGAATTAAAAGCTAAGTGACATAGAAAAAGCATTAGGAAGCCCCGTTTGAACCTTAGGAATGTTAGGATATTGGGGTTGACAGACGACAGACAGACAGACAAAATGAGCCATGTAAGTCCATATCGATATATGGCTTTGGAGACAGGAATGAGCCATGTAAGCCCATATTAGATATATATATATGGCATTGGAGACAGGAATAATTCATGTAAGTCCATGTCGAAGACATGGCATTGGCGGATATTGATAGACGAGAACGACCCGGTATCCTTAGTATTCCGAGTGGTTCAATGGGTCATTGTACACGTTAAATTACAGTGAATTATCAGCAAAAGGAAAGGTAGATTATATTTATGAATAGTGAAAGGTCGTAAGAAAGAAGGTAAGTAAGTAAAGAAGAAGGCGAAAATGAGAAGTAAAGAAAGTTTATGAGGCTAGGTGACATTATGTATAATCATTCATTATGCTTTGAATGTTGTAATTTATTTGCTTGTAAGCTTACTAAGCCTAGTGCTTACTCTCTTTATTTTCTTTTTCTTATAGTTTTTATCAAGCCACTCGGGATCGAAGGAAACGTCGGAGACCCGATCACACTATCGAAGAAATCACATTGGTATAGTTAGACGTTTAGTTTTGTGTATGGCATGTATAGGAACTTGGTTTCTTTTGATATGATATGATCAATGAATGATGTGTAAATACTTGCTAGTGATTAACTAATAGAATGGCTGATGATACATGTTTAATTGTATGTATAAATAAGTAGTAACTATCACATGAAAACTAAGAAAAATGTGAAAGTAACTTAAAAACAGATTCAAGTATCAGAAATAATGTGATTTTGAAAAATCACTAAAAATCGTAGAGACATGGTTTGATGGTGAATAATATATTAAATTAAATCTTATTATGTCTATTTTCTTATGAAATAAGCAAAACAGGTAAAGGTATTATATTTTATGAGATATCTGAGTTTAAGTGAAACAGGGTCAGAGAAAATTCTAGATCCCCTGTTTCAAATTTGGAAATTCACCATAAATTGTAAAAAAATAATTAGGTGGTGTAATTTATATGGTTAGAATCCTTATTGAATCTAGTTTTAATATAAACAAACGGTATAGTTACATTAATTTTTTATAGGGAGAAAAGTGGTTCGTAGTAAGTAGAGGTCAGTGCAGTCGAATTCTGAAACAGGGGCAACTTTAACTAATAAACTGTACTAATTGGCTAAGTCAAAAATTCTAGAAAAAAATTAGTAGATAGATATATGAGTATAGTTTCAGGAAAAATTTACGGATCTTAATTTTGAGTTTTGAAACTCGAGAAATGAATTTTTAACCAGCTATGACGCAGAAAAATAGTTTATTCCGAAAATTAAAATAAGTGGTTTAGAGTTGTTTAAAAGGTAAGATAAGTTTAGTAACACCTCAAGCTTGACTCTGGTGACGGTTTCGGGCGTGGGGGCGTTACAGGTAATGATAGGGGAAACCATAAGAAAGAAAAAGATAAAAATGACTTCGGTGGAAATAGTAAGAATGGTGGTAATGGGAAATCATATAATAGGAAGAGGAAACCCAACAATCATTCAAGGGGCCAAGAGAATGAAAAGAAGTCAACACAATACTTCTTGTATTATAGTCTGGATATGATGTGGGACTGTCTAAAGCAAACCAAGATATCTGCGATCAATAAAGAAGAGAATACGAAGCCCAAAGAGCAAAGGTTTTGAGGCTTAGATCAATAATACTCAATTATGCGAAAGCGAAAAGAGATCACAATAACAAAAGGTTGATGTTTGTGGACATCAATATCGTAGGCCGAAGAAGGAGTGCTCTTGTTGGTACAAATGCATTTTATTTGTTCATATAATAAAAAGTCTTGGGTAAACTTGGTCTCTCAATTGGCAAATTGACTAAAAATATCAAGACTATTAATTCTAAAAAGGTCCCAACTATGGGAATAGTACAAAGAGTTGAGCTACCGATTTGTGAATAAAAAGATAATAAAGACTTTAAGGTAATTCATTTAAATGACTACGACTTTGTTCTTGGCTTGAATTTTCTTAACAAGATTAATATTCTTTTGGTTCCTTTTGTCGATTACATATGTATCTTAATTACTTGTCAACAACAATGCATTATGCCGGTGAGTTGAAACATTAGAGGTGAAACTAATGTATTATCAGCAATCTAGCTAGCAGAGGATGTTCATTGTGGTAAGAACATTAGCTTAGTAAATCAGAGTGTAAGAGATCTCATTTTAATTCTAGAAGTGTAAAAAACTGGTATCAAGCTTGTTGAGTTATCAATAGGGCTACAACCTATGAAAGAGGTGGGTTGTGCATCAAACTTTATGGGAAAAGTGATGATGCTGTAACAGCCAAATTTTTCAGTGGTGTCGGAAACAGTGATTCGAGATCACTAAATCCAACGAGTAAGTTTAGAAATTTTAATAAATAATAATTATGGGCCAAGCGCGAATTTAAAAGAATTTTTGAATTAGTGAATTTTGCGATTTTAAAAGAATTAATCAGGTAAATTAGGTTAAAAACGAGGTATCAAGACCTCAGATTCATAAACCGAGCCATAAATACTTTTATAAATATTTATGGAGTGTTATTAAGTTAGTATTAAAGTTTCGTTAGAAAATTTTAACGTTTGGTTAGTCAATTAATTAAAAAGGACTAAATTGAAAATAGTGCGAAATTTGTTAAATTGTTATTAAATAGCTTAAGTGATTAAAAAGGAGGGATTTAAAAAGCAATTGGACCCAAATTGTATGGGCTGGACAGTTGGACAAGAAAATAAGCAAAAAGACAAGGAGAAACAAGGGCAAAATGGGAAATTTTGCAAATTAAACATATAAAACAAGACAAAATTGAAAAATCTAGAGATATCATCATTTTTCTTCAGCAAAAAATGGCATGGGAGGTCTGAAAGTTGCTGGTTTTTCATACTTTGACATATGTGAGTTCAATTTTTTCCCTTTTCTTTGAGATTTTTACGTTTTTGTGACCTTTACAATTAGGTCCAAGTGTTTAATTCATTAGTTTTTGATTTTATGGAAAAAATTGAAAGTTACCATTGATAAGTGTTGGCTGTTTATGATGAAATAAAATGAATTTGAAGCTTTGATTTTGTTGTTTGATGATTTTATCAAGTAATTTCAATAGAAATTGATTTTAGGACCTAATTGTGAAAAAGTTGTGAATTAAGGTATAGTGTTAAAATTCTGATTTTCAAAGGTTGTGTAATAGTTTAGAATGATGGAATAAAATGTTAATTGAGAAAAATTATCTTAATAGATGGGCTAATTGAGTAAGGACTGAATTGTATGACTTGTGAAATTTAGAGGAAAAATGGTAATAAACATCTTGAACTAAAACAGTTTTGGACCGCAGCAGTAGGTTAACTTTGAAAAATCACCATAAATTGTATAAATCGAATTAAAGAATGAAAAAAAATTTAATTAAAGCTTATTGAGCCTAGTTTCTCATAGAAGAAACAGTGTAAGCAATTAAATTGTAAATTATGAGATATGATGAATTTTGTGAGACAAAGTCAGAATGAATTCGGGTTTTCCTGTTCTGATTTTTGAAAATCACCAAAAATTGGATAAAAATAATTAGAGGCTCAAATTCATATGCTTATAATCCTTGATGAGTCTATTTTCAATAGAAATCAACGGGAACATTATCTGAGTTCTGTACTGTGATATAGTTAATTTTTAGTGAAGAGAGGTCAGAACTGTTGGATAGTGAAACAGAGGAAACTTAAATGAATAAACTGTACTAATTGGCTAAACCAAAAATTCTAAAAATTTTATGGTGGAAGGATATGTGAGTCTAGTTTCAGGAAAAATTTACGAATCTTAATTTGGAGCTCTGTAGCTCAAATTATAAATAATTGAGTGACTATGACTTGTGTGGACAGCTTGATGTGAGCATTAATAAGTAAATTGTGAAATTGTACTTACAAGAATGTTATATACATTAAGGATGTGGAATGGAGAGGAGGAGGAGGAAAATAAATGATACATGTTTATAGGAAAACAGTATAAGAATGACACATATCATGACATGTATATATATATATATGACTGGTTTCAATATGATGCTTGTTGGGTATGAAGTTGGATTGAAATGTCTCAGGCAAGTATTTTATTCTGCGTATCTGAAATGTGGTATTTTATAAAGATATGATCTAGCTTTAAATATGAATGCTTGATGATTAACCTGAAAATATTTGGTAAGATGATAATCATGGTATAAAAGTATAAGTGGTACCATAATAGACAAGGTAAAATGAGTATGAGAGACAAATGTATAATGACATACAAATGCTATGTTTGTAATTTAATTGAGATTGTTTAATTATTAAATGCATACCATGTTTTATGCTTTTGATTTTGTATAAGTGTGTAAGAGATTAAAGTTGACCAAGGCTTGGAAAATAGCTTAGGTATTTACCACACAGGCAGAGACACACACTGCAGGTGTCTCGATGTGTATGGAACACGACTTTAGGGCACGGGCGTACGATGTGGCCGTGTGCCCCTAGATTGATGATGATGTCATAAATAGAGAGCTCCACAGACAAGAGACACGGGCATGTCGCAAGCCATACGGGCGTGTGGGTAGTTCACAAGTAAAACTTTTAAAATTTAAGCGAAAAATTTTATGAGAAATTGGTTGAGTTCTGACTTGATTTTAATGTTACTGTTGGGCTTTGAGGGCCCAAATAAAGGTCGTTATATATATATATGTCCACAGAAAGTGAATAGTAATGTTTCGATTAATCAGAATGTTCTCAGATGTAATCGTAACACTCAGAACCCTGCTTTCGATGACGGATACGGGTTCGGGGTGTTACAGATGCAAACTAGACAGTCAATAAGAGTAAATGCTACGAGTGAGGTACATCTCAAACCCTTTCCTAGTGATTTTCATTATAACGTACCATTGGCTTAGTAAAGACACAAATGCCCTTTCTGAGTTTTGAAGCGGGTAAGCCGAGGGGCTTATAAACCAGAGTTGGCAACAATACTCAAGGTTAACCCAGTGTTCAATGTGATCATGCCTAAGTCTATTTGTATGGACCAATGGGATCTCAATCAAGGTAAGTAACAATGGGGGCAAGTAAGAGTGGTGGGCTCTTACGATTGAGATGCACAAAGGGGAAAAAAAGTTTGAATTGGACAATGGCAGAGGTATAAATGTTTCGAGGTGCGAAACTATCCAACAGAGAGGCAAGTTGGGAACCTATTGAGGCTTAATGGTAGAGAGAAGATAGATAAGCTAGACATGGTGAGGGCATCGCTAGAACAGGTGGGGGAGAATGTCATAGGCCGTGCAAAAGAGCCCGCAATCAACGCACATTTTGATGATCCATCTTGTTCACTTAGGGTCATTTAGGCCAACAGGACTAGCCCATTACTTGGAGAGACTAAAGGCCCATCTACTTAGCCAGGTGAATATGTAAACACTTTAGTAATTTGTATTTTACCAAGGTGAATATTTTGTAATCTTAGAGGATATTTTAATCTTAAAGAATCTTGTAAACCCCTTAAGAATCTCAACTTGTAGATCGTCTTTAATCTCAATCGTTGATGTATTTTAAATTGCATCGTTGGATTTAGGAGAGCTAAACTATAAATAGAGGCCTTCCCTCTCATTTATAATTACTTAATTGTAATTCTCAAAGTAATATAATACTTTAAGAGCATTTACTCAAACTCTTGGTGTGCTTAGTTTTCATGTGGCTTTTTTGTTTGCTTTTTGCTTTTTGCTTCTTCACTTCTTCGCTTAAGAGTTTGGTTCCAATTTATTTTCGATGCCTTAAGGAATTTCCCTTGAGAATTCTCGCATTTTGAAAGATAGGCTAACTTATAGGCTAACTTAGGCGAATTTTAAGTAAAGAAATCACCTAACACCGCTAGTTTGACAAACTAAAGTTGTAGCCCTGTGACTTATGCACCAATTTGTTTATTTATAACATGCATTGCATTATATGATTCTAAAAAGGTTGTCCTTTATCTATATTATTAATAAAATCTCTAACTGAGTTGGTGTCACGAGTCAACCGAGCAGCAACTTAGGGGAATCCTTAAAATGACATATTTAAATTAAGTTATATCATTCGAGAGTACTTTAGGTTTTTTAATTAAATAAAAATAAAAATATGTATATGTATATGGTGGAATTTAAACTCATGCCAATTACATTAGAAAAATTTTAAATTTACCACTCAACCAAAGTTTTATGGGTGAGTATTTGTTACACTAGTAATGTATTTTACTTTCACAAACAACCTTAAAAATTTGACATGTGTCTTTTTTTAAAAATATTTAATATTTTTTAATGTTAAGTGATTTATAATTTATAATAATTTAATGACTTTTTAAATAATTTTTGAAAAAGTTGTTTTTTATAATTTTCAATATTTTCTAATACTTTTTCTCTAACTTTTTACACTTTTTAATGAATTTTATGTTTTTCATATTTTTTTTATATTTTTTTATATTTTTTTATTTTAGTAATAATTATATATTTATTATTTGTTGTATTTTATTTTTAAAATTTTTTAATTTTTTTAATGTGAAATGCCACATCAATGGTATAATAGTTGAAGTAGTTTTCATTAACAGTTACATAAATAAAGTAATGATCAAAGATAGATTTTACTAGTTAAAAAGTTTAATTGATGTAATTTTTTAATTAACAGTCACATCAATAAAGTAGTCAAAAAATTAAATTGATGCAATTTTCTAATTTGAGGATTGAAGTTCAGCTAGTGCAATTTTTGTGAGGAGGTTTGATTTTTCTTTTTAAATGTTGAAACGTTTTTTTAACCCTATAACATCATCTTTCTTAACAAATTTAAAAGTTAGTAATTCAATTTAATCCCTTCTAATCTTCTAATCTTTTAATTAAATGAGAAAAATATTGTTTTTACCACTTTTGATAATTAATAAAACAAATTAAATCATTTTCACTTGAAAATTTATTTTTAACACCTCAAATTTTTTAAATTTATCTCAATTCTTTAAAATATCGTCCTTATTTGGGGCCAGTTCTTCATTGCTTTTCAAAAGCACTTCTGGCTTCAAAAGCACTTCTGGAAGAAAAGGTCATGCAGAGAATGTTCGCTTTTAATTTGAAATTTTTAACTTTTCGAAGTCTTTTAAAAGCACTTCGAAAAGGAGAAGCTAAAATTTTTAGCTTTTCCTCTCCCAAAAGCACTTTTAGTGATTAATTACTTTTTCACCCTCCAATAACATAGTACTTTCCCATTTTTTCTTTGATACTTAATTACAAATATGTTAAAATCATTAATTAAAAATAAAAATATTTTTAAAAATACTAATTACAAATATTTAATAGTTATATTTAAATATTTAAAATATAGTTTATATATTCTAATTAAATTTTATAAATAATTAATATTTATTGCTTAAAATATTTAAAATTTATATTTTATATATTAAAATATTAACAAGAAGTTATAATAAATTTTTATATTCTTACTAAAATATAATAATATTAACTAATTTAAATATTATTTAAATGCATATTTATTACTTGATAATAACATGTCTAAAATGGACATTTTATTTCTCAAAAGACTTTTTGACAAAGAATGCTAAACACTCAAATTTTAAACTAAACTTTTCAAAAGACTTCTCAAAAGATTTTCCACAAAGACTTCAAAAGACTTTTCAAAAGAATGCAAGAACCCACTTTCTAAGTAAGTAGATCTTATCATTAAAGTAAATGATGTACGGCGTATCCTAAGGGAGGAATATGTAGCTGTCCTCGGCGTGTACGTTGAGTACCACTGTATCAGCCAGAGGTGGAATGCTGACGATGTAGATTTAAATAAAGTGGTCCCGACTAAACTCCAAAGTCTAAAGTCTTAAACCGTCTTCTATTTCTATTTGTCATTGACCACTTGCAGACCTACCTGAGCAGCTACCTTGCCTAGCACTGCTTAGAAAGATGGGGCATCCACATTATTCTCATTTCTTTGTCTCTCCCTTTTTTCTAATTTTCTTTCTTTAAAATTTCTTTTCTCAAAATTACACTACAAAAATAAAGCTATTGATAAAAGCTTTTTTCTAATTTGTATGTTTTATAAAATTGTTATTATTTAAATATAGACATATTTATTAAAACTATTGATGAAATCATATTTCAAAGAATAAATTTTTTTAAAATGTACTTAAATTTTTGAAAGATTATATATTTGTAATATTATGAATATAATTTATACTTTATTTATGAGAAAGAAATTTTAAAAATAAAATTATGGTAATATGTATATATAATTAACGACTCAAAATCTTAATATATATATACATATATCATATATATGATATAGATAAGTTTAAAAATAAAGTTACAAAAAAATTTTATTTTTTAATTTTAATTTTAGAAACAAAGTTTTATATGATTTTCTATTTTATGATATTTAAATAATAGTTATTTTTATGATAATATTATTATTTTTATGATAAATATTAAATTTAAATTTAATATTAAAATAAATATTATTTAAATTTATTTTATTTAAATATTATTTATCTTTATGATAAATATTATATTATGTTTTATTTTTAAATTTTGAACTTTAAACTAAATATTAAAATCAATAATTTGATTAATGAAAAGGCATAATAATTAAAATTGACATTAAAATTTAAATTTAAATTAGAATTAGAATTAACTTGACACAAATATGATATTTTTAATAATATTCAAAAATTTAATTTTTAACTATTACCTCTTGAATAATTAAATTATAATGATATTTTACAAACAAATACAATGAAGAAATTTAAATACATTGATATATATAAAAGAAAGTTTTAAAAAATAATCATCTTTTAAAATTTTTAAAAAATAACTATTAAAAATGTCAATTAAAATTTTCATAACCTTTTATATGAATTTTTGTGAAATTTTTGACATAATTATATAACTGTCTTTAAAAATATCGAGTTAAATTGTGTTTTGACATAATTTAGTTTTTGTAACCCAAAATTATAATCACAATAAAGTATCATTTTATTCATTTCTATTTTTAAAACATTATAAAAAAATTTAAATGCATAACATATTAATAATCAGATATACACTTAACAACTATTAAATTAGAAATTAAAAATAAGTAAAAAAAAATAAATATGTCACCACAATATATTTAGACATGTATGCATATTTGCATTCCTTTTCATTTTTCATCAAGAAAAAATAACATAATAATACGGCATGAGAATAAACAATATATACTAAAGTTCATTTCAAATAAGACATTGAAATATCAGGGATTAAAAAGAAAATTCACCCAAAAAGGTTCTAAGGGCTTGGATGGCAGGAATATGAAAAGTACATCGACTTAAAATCAAATATTCTCCTGTTTTCTTTTGGTTCACGTGAACCCTCTCTGATATTGACATTTTATTTTCGTCTAAAAATTTATCTTTTTTTTCCGATTTTTATAAAAATAATATAAAAAGATTATGAAAATGGTATTGCACCTCAATTATTTACGAAAATAAGGTGTTTTTTAGAGTAAATATGGGTGTTGCTACACTGTCAAGCAGCACCACCCTTCATTTCCTCACCCTTCCTGTCATCAATCTTGATGAAGAAGAGAATAATTTTTTAACTTGTGTCGTCAAGTAGTCAAGCGGCACCAATGAGAATACGATTTTTTTAAAATACAAAATAACCAATATACGAGTATGAAGGAGAATTCTTTTTATAGTGGTGTCGCTTGACACGTTGGTGGCATCGATGGGTATTTTTTAAATGTAGTTGACTGAAAAAAAAAAGGATGAAACAAAATAAAATAAGAAAGTGATATAAGGTGATGCTGCCAAGTAGTCAAGCGACATTGGTTTGAAATATAAAAAAATTTGACCGTTTTGAGAAAAAATAGTATTTTTTTAATGGGAGTCGCTTGTTAGTGTAGCAACACCAATATCCTATATATATCCCTCCCCCGACAAAAAAAAGAAAGAAAGAAAGATTGTTTATGGTTTCAAACAAACAAAATGCGAGAGGAAAAAAAGGCGATTAGAAGTTAAAATTGAAGATAAAAAATTGTTTAAGATATAAATTGTTTCAATAGGAACTAATATTTTTTTATTTTTAATTTATCTTACAGATTTAGTATCGAAGATGAATAACCAATTATTTGTATACATCAATTTCGATGGGGTCATTTTCCAAACAATACTTGGTTGCATATTTGAATCGCGCTATCAAATAGGAATGATGTTTAACAAGAGTGTAAAACTTGATGAAATGAGACAAAAAAAATTAGTGTGAAAATTGCTCGACGTTGTGGGAGGAGGATGTCCAGACTATTCTACAAATTTCTAGTTTCATCAAATTCAAGCAAATATAGAGAGATGGAACTTGTAGAGGATGATGACATGGAGACTATGATCGCACTATACTGCTCGCTTGGGAACGTTGAACCAGTTGAGTTATTCACTGAGTTAGCAAATGTTGAGCCCGTTCAAAATGTCACTCTATTAAATCAATAATATGGAGTTGAAGTCCCGTATACAGAGGTTCTGAAAACCTCTGTCGATAGGCGATCTTCTATACATGGGCTTAACTTTGATCTGAATGTTGGGTGGGTAGAACCATGTGATTTTGGAAAGACATAGACATGGGGCGACAATCCACACAATCCTTCGATTGTGTATAACAACCATAACCCGGGTCGCTTTTTACAAATACATTCATTGGTGATTGGTACCGATGCAGTGTAACACCCCTTACCCGTACTCGACGCTAGAACAGGGTACGAGGCATTACCGGACTTAAACTCAAACAAACATTCGAAATCGACACATGAATTTCCACTCAAATTTAAAAAATTTTCAAAAACATTCACTTCGTCCCTTAAACTAGCCTACGAAGCTCAAAACATCCATTGGAGGCGGTTCGGGACTAAACTGAGAACTTTAGAAAATTTTACAACACTTAGAGAATTTTTTTGCTAAAATAAGTGTCACACCCCCGTGTGGTCACACACGCCCATGTCCCTAGCCCGTGTAACTCTCTGTTTATGACATCATCAACAATTTGAAGTCACACAGCCAAGTCACATACCCGTGTGCTTAGGCTGTGTCCTTCACACGGACACACGCCCATGTCTCTGCCCGTGTGCTCGATACAGAGCATTCTGTTTTGCAACATTTAAGGTGCAGAGGACATACTGCTGGATCACACGCCCATGGGGTGGACCATGTGTCACACACGGTCTAGACACACGCCCGTGTGTCTACCCGTGTGGACAAGAAAACAAGGCTATTTACCAAGCCATTTGCCACCTTTATTCACACAGCTCTCATATCAATTGAAAGGCACAAAACATATCATACTTAGGCAACCAAACACTCACAACTAAGACAATAATATGTCATTCTCTTGCCATCATTTATCATACTTAAAACATCATACTTAGCCCATTAAAACATATTAACATCACATTCACAATAGGGCATTAACACATGTATAAACTTGTAATCAACATAAGCCATCATTTGTGGCTATGTACAATTTGAACAATAATCCATTATAGGCCAACATATTTGGCCACATTAATAATGACACATATAACCAAAAGACCAAGTCCCTATACATGCCATAGACTCAAAATACTTGAATTCATCAATACCTAAAGTGATAGCTTGATAGTGTGATAGGATCTCTAACGATCTCCAACCCAAGCTAGCTTATTAACCCTATAAGACATGGGAAAGGAAGGGGGTAAGCGATATAGCTTAGTAAGTTCATATGTAAATAATAAGCAACTTATGCCATAAATTTACCATTTCAATAATATGATTACTAGATAGTATAAATTTCCTTAAGTCTCGTAATCATAATTTATTCAATCACATTGATTACCCT
The DNA here is from genome assembly GCA_025698475.1 of Gossypium anomalum. Taxonomy (NCBI): domain Eukaryota; kingdom Viridiplantae; phylum Streptophyta; class Magnoliopsida; order Malvales; family Malvaceae; genus Gossypium; species Gossypium anomalum. The sequence continues at coordinate 30,932,729 of CM046963.1, read as the reverse complement.
TTTCAATTTATGACCATAATTCAACATGTCTTGGCATTAGCCTGGCAACCGTAATCTTTCCCATTATAATATGTTACACCAATTAACAAATCATTTCAAATTTCATGGTAAACATGCACATTAATTATATATATACAAATTTTCAAACATATAACTTATCATCTTTCAATTTTCTAAGCTCATAACTTCTCATACTAACATAGCCATCTTTAGTGAATAATCATGCCAGTCTTTTCTTTTTGCTCATATCTAATGAATCATTTTCAAGTGAAATACAACAAACCACATTTCAATTCAATTTGGCCTAAAAGTCCGATTCATAAACATCAATAATTCTTACCATACATATATGCACATATACCATTATTCATAAGGTTAATACAATAACATTGTCTCAATGCTCATGAACTCACCATTTATGAATTCTATACTCAATTGAATTTCTATACATACCTGTACAATTTCGTAACATAATCATATCCTTTCACATCTGACACAATTTTTGTATTACTCGTTGAACAATTGGAATACTAATTGGATACATAGAAAGTCTCTGCACACAAGTGCCACATATGTAGCCAAAGCTACCTCATATTTCATATCACATAAATGCTCGCTCTCAAGCTAATCACAGGCCTGCTCACATAAGCTGATGGTCAAGACGTAACTACACGGACTGCTCACACAAGCTGTCAGGTATCCGTAACACATGCCGGACTGCCTAGCCACTGGTAGGACGTACATGACCAGCACCCGGATCACATAATCATATATATCACATGGGGTCTTAGTGACATGTCACTCGTATCCTATTCTATTCCTAAGGTTCAATCGGGATTTTTTCACTTATCACATCGTTGTCGAACTTGTCCATAATGTTATTCATATAATTCATAAAATATTAAAGTATACAAATAACAACGCAATAATGAAAATAACGCTTATATTTACATACAAACTTACCTCGAATGCGACAATGGAGAAAAGGAACTAACCGTCTAATACTTTGTTTTCTCCTCCGTTCTAGGCCCGAATCTCTTTTTTATTGATCTATAACATCACATTTAGCTTATTTAATCATTAAGATACTCAATGCAACCCAAAATCTCATTTTGAAAAAATTACATTTTTGCCCCTAAACTTTGTCATATTTACACTTTTCCCCTAGGCTCGTAAAATGATTTTCATTCAATTTATTTGTACCTTAAGCCTAGCCGAACCATTTTCATAACTATAACAACACTATTATTACATATTTTATAACTTTTACAATTTAGTCATTTTAGATATTTTCATCGAAAATCTCTTAGCAAAAGTTGTTTCTCCAACCATAAACATGCATAATCTACCATTAAACATCAAAATACATAGATTTCTAGCATGGTTCAAACCCTAGACCTTCATCATAACTCAAATAAATGGTAGAAATAGGTAGATCATATTACAAGGATTTAAAAAACGTGAAAATCATTAAAAACGGGGCAAGAATGGACTTACTATGGAGCTTGGAAAGCTTGAAAAAAACCCTAGCCATGGTGGTCTTCAAAAATTAGGCCAAGGGGTTGAAGATGAGCGAAATTTGACTTTTATTTTATTTATTTAATGATTTAATTACTAAATGACCAAAATGCCCTTAACTTAAAAATATCCTATTTCACCTATTTCATGTCCATTTTTGTCCAACAAATTAACCAATGGTCTAATTACCATTTAAGGACCTCCAATTTAAAATTTCATATCAATTTGACACCTATAGCTTCTAGAACTCAAGTTTTTCACTTTTTACAATTTAGTCCTTTTGACTAAATTGAGTGCCCAAACGTCAAAATTTTTGAACGAAATTTTCCCAAAACAATTCCATAAAATTGTAGACTACAAAAATATAATAATAATGAATTTTACTATGTCAGATTTGTGGTCTCGAAACCACTGTTCTGACTTGATGCTCAGCTTTGACTTGCTGACAAATCAAACATTTCGAAACAAAATTTGAGATATCTTGTAATAGCCCGGTTTTAGCTAAATCGGAACAGTGTTTTTGGGACCAAAAATTTGAGATCGTAAAATTATTTTAATATTATTTTTGATATTTACAACATGTGATTATATATGTATGAAAATTTTGTGAGCTAATTTTATCGTTTAATAGCTTAATTTGATAAAAGAACTAAATCGCATAAAATGCAAAAGTTACATTCTATATGATAAAGGTGTCTATTTGCTATGGCTTATTAAATGGGAGGTCCTTATGATGTAATTAGACCATGATTAGTGGAATTTGACATAAATGACCAACCATTAAATGTTTTGTTAATGTTTTAATTAAGGTTAAAATAGTAATTTGGTTATTAAGGTTAATTTAATTAAAAAAAGCCAAAATTTAGCTCATTTCTTTCTTCTTTAGCCGAGTATTAGAGAAAGAAAAGAAGGTTTTGAGCTTTCATCCATTCGACCATGGTTGAGCTTGATTAAGGTATGGTTTTATCTCGATTTTTGATGATTTTTATGTTTTTGTGATCATTGCTTTGAGTACTAGCTAGCCCGTACCCTAATTTCTGAATTTTTTGGTGATTTTGAAAAATGCCATTGATGAATCCATGAGTTTTATGATGTTTGATGATGAATTATGCAAGCTTGGTGTTTGATATACATGTTTTATAAAGTGATTTTTGACAAAAAAGTCAATTAGGGATTAAATTGAGAAAAGTGTAAATTGAAGGGTTAAATTGTGAAATAAATGAAAAATATGGGCTGTTAGGGACCTATAGAGAATTTGACTAAACATGGGTTATATTGAATTTTGTGAATTTTTTGTATTTATGAAATAGGGACTAAATTGAATAAATGTGTAACTTTAGGGGCTAAAGTGTAAAAATGCCCAAATATGTGTTTGTGGACTAAATTCAAAGATTATGTGATTAAATGAGTTGAATTTGTTATAATATAGATCAAGATAAGAGGAACTTGGACTTAGATCGAGGCAAGAACAAAGTACTCGACTAATCAACTAGTTTCGTCGTTTTTACGTCCGAGGTAAGTTCGTATGTGATAGACATCATTACAATTCTATTTTTAATGCTTTAATATTGCATAAATTATATATATGAGATGATGGTTGTGTACGATAATGAATCGACTATGTTTGGCACTTAGTGTGCGTTAAGAGATAGCTTCGGCTATATATATAGAGAGCACTTAGTGTGCGATTTGGAATAGCTTTGGCTATATGTGGCACTAAGTGTGCGATTCTGAGATAACTTCGGTTTAATGTGATGGCACTAAGTGTGCGATATCATCATAGCTTTGGCTAATCATTTTTGCACTACGTGTGTGAGTTCCTTGAGTATTGAAAGATTTTCGGATAGATTAACGTATTGAACTAAGAGATGAAAATGTAATAAATAAATACGGGGAGAGTACAGGTACATGCGATACCTATGTGGTAGTTAATACTATGCGTATGAAGCTTGATGGATTTGTATATATATGATGAATGATCATGGGTTAGAATTGAGTGATGAAATGAGACTTATTAAGTGTTTATTAATTGATTATTTGAATATTATGAACTGTCAAGTTTATTTAGTACGAACTTACTAAGCTATTAAGCTTACTGTGTGTTATTTGTTTGTGTTTTATAGATTATCAAAGCTAGCTTGGACTCGGGAATCATCGGGAACATCATCGCACTATCAAACACCTAAGTTGGTACTTTTGAGATATGTATATATGGTATATGGCATGAATAAGCTAGTTATGGTACTTTGGTTGTGAATATGGTCATGAGATTTGGCTTATTATGTATATGTTTTGATTTGTATATATAAACATGTGTGATGGCTTGGTTTGGTATGTTTTGGTGTAAATGTGGCTAAGGTTTCATAGTTGTTCAAATGGTAATGTTTTGAATTTAGTAAAGGGCTTTTATGGTATGATTGAAGTTGATGAATTGTGAGGATATATGCTTGTGAATGAATGTTAGATGATATAAGTTTTTGAATAGGTATTTGGTTTGAATTGATAATGGAATTTTATTGAAATGGATATGGTATAACTTGAGCATTTGGTTAATGATTTTGTGATGCCTATTGTATGATGTATTGGTACATTTTTGGTTGTTTAAGTGAGAATGAGAAAGGGTGGAAAATTGGCTTTGCATGTAACACCCGTAAGCCATAACCGTCGACGGAATAGGTTAAGAGGCATTAGCGGACTTGTAACTCAATTCAGAACAATCATATATCCAATAACATCTTATTTCAGTCTATATCATTCATTCACATTCAATATGTGCTTAAATCGAGCATACAAATTTTTAATCATGCATTTGGGACTAAATCGAAAACACATTAAAATTTTGGGAACTTAGAAAAATTTTAACATTTAAAGAATCACACACTCGTGTCTTAGACTGTGTGAAAACAAGGCATACATACTGACTTGTGTCACACGGCCGAGGACACGCCCGTGTGCCAGGCCGTGTGAAAATTAGAGAGGATACTGACTTGGGTTACACGGCCAACCACACGCTCTGTGTCTAGCTCGTGTTCCCTTCAAAATGGCCACACATGCTCGTGTATCAAGCCGTGCCAAATCTGTAGGGTATACTGACTTATTAACACGGCCAAGTCACACACCCGTGTGCTAGGCCGTGTGCCATATAGAGGGGTATACTAACTGGTACCACACTGCCAGTCACACACCCGTCTGTGAGGCCGTGTGGAGCATACTGAATTCAATTTCATTTCAACACTAGGGGACACATGGCCGTGTAATGTGACTGTGTGTCACACATGGCTGAGACACATGCCGTGTCCCTGCCCATGTAGACAAAAATAGGCTGTTTACAAAGCCATTTTGCCACCCTAAATACACAGGCATTCACAAACATAAATGATTACATTTTTACAACTCAATAGGCAGCCAAAAACAACCATTCCAATACACATTATTTGCCATATTAAAACTTAACAATTACATACCCAAATACCTATTCAACATTATGCATAATCCATTCATTTAACAACTACATACAAAACTTCACTTGCATAATTTCATTCCATCATTTCTTTGCTAAAACATGCCATAATTAAACACTTATACACAACCAAATATAATACTACAATAAGCCAAATCACATGGCTTATCTCATACACAAAATATACCAAAAGCATAACTTTCAAGTGACCATAATTAACAATATTTAAATTAGCCTATACATGCCATATTTACATATCCACAAATTCAAAAATACCAATCGAAAATTTGATAGTGTTGTAACACCCCTATCCCGTAACCGACATTGGAATAGGTAAGGGGAGTCACCGGACAGACAAAGCATTACAGAACAACACAGATTCACCAATATTATATAACATCAATACATTTGCATTCATCCACAATTCATCCATTAAGATAGTCTACGAGACCTAAAACATACATTTAGGGAAGGTCGGAACTAAACCGAACCCATTCAAGATTTTCAGAACTCAAACAAACTTTTCAAAACTGACAAAGTCACATGCCCGTGTGACTACGCCGTGTGACTCACACGAGCAAAAGACACGCCCATGTGGTCCAACCGTGCCAAAAATAGGTCCTATACTGACTTTTTAACATGACCAATAGACACGGCCGTGTGCCATGACCGTGCAAACTTTTGCTAGCTACTGACTTTTTCACACGGCCACAAGGCACACCCGTGTTCCCTGACTGTGTGGCACAATGCAGGCTTGGTTTAAGCCAATTTGCCACCCATTAAGGGTTCAATCTCACAATCATTATTAAGCAACAATTACACCAACATTTCTAGCCAATTCCATGCTCAAAGATGACCAAAACACCTTAGAATATAACACATTTCAAAACATACATCAAAACTATGCACAAACATATCATTTGTTAGCCAAATTCAAATGGCATAACTTTTACATACATATCAACTAACCCATTCTAGCCTATACATGTCATACTTAAGACTATGTACATTTCCAAAAGTACCAAAAAGAGTTTTATGGTGTGATGACAATCCTCGACTATCCCGAGCCTTCAGTAGCAACGATAACTGTAAAACAGACAGAAATCATACAGATTAAGCTACAAAGAGCTTAGTAAGTCAAATACAATTGGTCTAATTACTAAAGCATATATAGTAACCATAAGAATTCATAGTTATTTCTCATAGTAGTTCATAAACTTAACCATGCTCTTTTTATAACATCTCGAAATAGGGCCTAAATGGAATAGTGGTTGTGAAACCACAAATCTGAGACAAAAAAGTTTATTTTGATTAATTTTTATGATTTACCGAGTGATTAGATGCATGTGTTAGAGTATTGATAAGAAATTTTATAGATTGCATGTTTAATTTGCCTATTAGGGCTTAATTGTAGAAGTTGCTGTAACAGCCCGATTTAGGGCCTAAACGGAACGGTGGTTTTAGAACCATGAATTTGAAGTCAAAAAATTTATTCTGATTAAGTTTTAAGGTTGATTTATTGATTAAAATATTGTGTAAAAATATCGTTAAGAAATTTTACTGATAAAGTGCTTAATTGGACTTTTAGGACTAAATTGCAAAAGTTACAAACTATGTGTTCTAATTCATAAGTAATTGATTGAAATGGGGTTTTAAAGAGGAGGTCCTTAAATTTTAATTAGACCATTATATTTTGTTTGGACAAAAATGGGCATGAATAGGACAAAATTTTAAAGAAAGGCCATAAGGGCATTTTAGTCATTTGGTAATTAAAAGAAATAAAAAGGGAAACTAAAGCCAAAATTTACTCATCTTTCTCATGGAGGTGGAAATTAGCATGGGGGAAGCCATGGCTAGGGTTTTCAAGCTTTCCAAGCTCAATTGTAAGTCCATTCTAGCCCCGTTTTTCAAGTTCTTTACATTTTTGGAATCCCGGTAACTTGATTAAGCTTATTCTAGCAATAATTTAAGCTAGGGTTCATATTTGGAAAAATACCCATAGGTGAAATGTGTTTATTTTGATGTTTTATGGTAGAATATGAAGGCTGAAATTATGTTAAACAACTTTTGCTAAGCGGTTTTAAGCAAAAATGAGTAAAACGACTTAATAGGTAAAAGTTGTTATTGTTCATAACTATGTGTTAGAGTGAGAATTTGATGTTTCCATAGAAGGGAAAAATGATCAGCATGTCATAAAACATAGGAATAAGGGATGAAGTTTAATTCCCGAGCCTGGGGGCAAAAATGTAAATATGCAAAAGTTTAGGGGTAAAATTGTAATTTTTCCAAAGATTGAGTTAAGGACTGTTTTGAATAGTACATTAATTAAATAAGTAAAATATGATGTTTTAGATCCCAAAAAATGAGATTTGAACCTGGAATGAGAGAAAAATCGAAAATCGGGAAAGTTGGTAAAATGGCCGTTTTAGTCTCAAGGTAAGTTCATATGTATAATAAGCATTAATTTATGCATGTTTCAATGTAAAATTTATATATTTACTATGATTTCCGAGGTGTTGAAAGTGAGTATAATTATGATAATTTAAATGTTCAATATTAATTCGACATGGAAATGAGAAAGTATGTAAGTTTGTACGTAAATAACTCATCGATTCTTTTTACTTTATTATATTTTGTTATCATATAGAATGTGGTTGCCTATAGAATGATTATTTGTTGTAAATTACAAATTGAAAAAAAAAGACTATGAATAAATTTGTAACATATTGGAAAGTGAGGAATTTCCCGGCTGAGCCTTCGGAATAGGAATGATACGAACGATCTATTGTGAGGTCACGTGTGTAGTACTAAGTTCAGGCTACTACGTGTACCGGATAATTGGTTGCATGTGTAGTACTAAGTGCAGGCTACTATGCGTACCTGATAACTTCGATCATGTGTGTAGTACTAAGTGCAGGATACTACGTGTACCGTATAATTGGTCGCATGTGTAGTACTATGTGCAGGCTACTATGCATACCAGATAGCCCTCTACAAGTGTGAAAATATGTGCAAGCAATCGAGTATCAGTTATTATTCCGAAGAGTTCAACGGGAAAATCGATTAAGTAAAAATACATGTGAACATGATTATGTGATGAATAAGTGCAGATATATGTTTATGAAAAAAATTATGAGCAATGTGCTCGATATTTGAGCGAACTTCGATAAGACAAAATGGATTAAGTGAAATTATGTAAGTGAATTTTAGTAGTAAAACAGTGTTGGACAGCAGCAGTTGTGTGATTTTGAAAATTCACCAAAAATTATGGAAGTTGAATTAAATCTCAAATAAATTATGTAATTAAAGCTTAATGGGTCTATTTTCATATAAAAGAAACAGGGGAAGCAAAAGAGTTCTATATTATGTGATATTTGAATTTTTGCGAGACAGTGTTAGAATGAATTCGAGATCCCCTATTCTGAATTTGAAAAATCATTAAAAATTGTACAAAAATAATTATGGGATATAATTTGTATGTTTGAAATAATTAATGAGTCTAGTTTCAAATAAAATAAAAACATAATATGAGTTCTGTACGAAGAAAAAAATTATTTTTAGTGAAGAGTGGTCAAGGCAGTTGAGCAGTGAAACAGGGGTAACTTCAATGAATAAAATGTACTAATTGGCTAGACCAAAAATTCTGAAAATTTTATGGTAAAAATATAAGTGAATATAGTTTCAAGGAAAATTAACAGTTTGTAATTTGGAGTTCTGTAGCTCTAGAAATAAATAATTTAGCTGCTGGTACTCTGCTAGACAGCTTATTTTGAACCTATTTATAATTGTAATAGTGAAGTTATGTGTGTTTGTGATGGTAATATTCTGGGAACATATTGTGAATTTGTTTAATGTATGATAATGTATTGTTTATTAATATTTACATATTTATTTACTAAGCTATTTAATACCTTTAACTAATAGAACATGCATTTTACACTTTACGCGATTTAGTCCTTTTTATCGAATTAAGCATTTAAACAGTAAAATTTCTTAACGAAACTTTCACATAATGAATCTATCATTTTGTAGACCTTATTAAAATATTAAAATAAATATTTTAACTTCAGGTTTGTGGTCTTGAAACCACTGTTCCGATTTGACCTAAAAAAATGGCCTGTTACATTGCAAATGGCCTATTTTTGTCCACATGGGTAGAGACACGGGCGTGTGTCTCAGCCGTTTGCGATACACAGTCATGTTGCAAGGCCATGTGTCCCCTGGGGTACCCTTTCAAATTAAGTCAGTATACCCTACAATTTTGACACAACCTAGATACACGGGCGTGTCTACTGGCCGTGTATGGCACACAGGTTTGACACATGTACGTGTGGTCGATCGTGTGGCCAAGTCAGTAACCCCCCTTAGATTTCACACGGCCTAGCACACGAGCGTGTCCTTGGCCGTATGGCGCAAGTTAGTATGTATGCCCTGTTTTCACATGGCCTGTGACACGGGCATGTTTGGTGACCGTGTGAGGCACACAGCCTGTTCACACGGACGTGCGACCCTTATATGTTTGAAAATTTTCTAAGTCTCCTAAAGTTTGCAAATGTTATCAGTTTAGTCCCGAACCACTTTGAAGCATGTTTTAAGGTCTAGTAGGACCTTATAAGGGACAATGTGATTCATATGAATGGATTTTATTATGATTGCAAAAATGTATGTGAATGAGGTTTGTTATTCGGTAATGCCTCGTAACCCTATTTTGGCAACGGATACGGGTTATAGGCGTTAGATATCTCGTTTCATGCCGTGCCACCAATAATGTTGTTTCAAATCGTTATACATTTTTGTGCTTCATAAACAACTACTGTGTGCTTTGTTTAGAATCTTCCGAATGAGCTCAGAATTTCTTGGTACACATATTCTATCATGAAACATCAAACAGTCATCAGGCCCTATTTGAAACTCTGAATCAGAAGTCAACTCACACTGAGCTAATTTTTCTTGTAATTCATTATCAAATTTTTGAGCCTCACAAATCTGCTGTAGAAATAACAGTCTCTCTTTCAACTCGGCTACTATCGAACCATCATCAGACAAAGCTAACTGTGTGTTGAAAGCACGTAAAGCAAATAAGGACTTTTGGCTCAAAGCATCAGCGACTACGTTTGCCTTCCCCAGATGATAGTCAATTACTAATTCATAATCTTTTAACAATTCTAACCATCTTTGCTGTCTCAAATTCAAACCTTTTTGAGTCATTAGATATTTCAAGCTTTTGTGGTCGGTATAAATATGACATTTTTCACCAAACAAGTAATGACGCCAAATTTTCAATGCGAACACTATCGCAGCTAGCTCTAGATCGTGTGTTGGATAATTCTTTTCGTGTGGCTTCAATTGTCTCGAGGCATAAGCTATAACTTGCATTCCTACATCAAAACACAACCCAGACCATTTAAAGATGCATCACTGAAAACTACGAATTCTTTACTCAACTCAGGATGAACTAACACTGGTGCTTCTATCAATAATGCTTTCAACTACTCGAAGCTCTGTTGACACTTTTCTGACCACTCAAATTTAACATCTTTTTAAAGCAATCTTGTCATCGAGTTGCAATAATCGAGAAGCCTTTCACAAATCGTCTATAATAACCGGCTAGTCCCAGAAAACTACGGACTTCAGATATATTTCTTAGAGGCTTCTAATTTATAATCGTACAAATTTTGCTCGGGTCAACTATGATACCCTCGGCTAAAACTGTATGTCCCAAAAAATCGACCTCTTGTAGCCAAATCTCACATTTGCTGAACATTGCAAACAATTGTTCATCTCTCAAAGTTTGTAACACGATTCTCAAATGCTCGGCATGCTCAGATTCATCACGAGAGTAAATCAAAATGTTATCAATAAACACAACTATGATTCGGTCTAAGTACGGCTTGAAAATCTAGTTCATCAAGTCCATAAAAATAGTAGGGGCATTTGTTAGTCCGAAAGACATAACAAGAAATTTGTAGTGTCCGTACCTTGTTCGAAATGCAATCTTTGGCACATCTGAGTCTTTAACTCACAACTGGTAATAACCCGATCTCAAATCAATTTTTGAAAACACTGTTTCCCCTTTTAACTGATCAAACAAATCATCTATTCGTGGTAAAGGGTATTTATTCTTAATCGTCACTTTATTGAGCTGTCGATAGTCTATACACATTCTCATCGTGCCATATTTCTTTTTCACAAATAACACCAGCGCACCCCAAGGAGAGAAACTCGGTCTACCAAAACCTCTACCTGTCAAATCTTGCAACTGAGCTTTTAATTCTTTTAAGTCGGAGCCATTCTGTACATAGTTATCGATATCTGTAACACCTCTGATCCATATCCATCGCCAGAATAGGATTACGAGGCATTACCAGATAATACACATCATTCACATAATTTTATGCATTCATAATCAATATCCATTCAACTCATCCACATTATCCCTTACAAAGTCCTACGAGACCTTAAAACATGCTTAAAAGTGGTTTGGGACTAAACCGATAACATTTGCAAACTTTGGGAAACTTATAAAAGTTTCAATCTTTTAAGGGTCACACGCCCGTGTGAACAGGCTGTGTGCCTCACACGGCTACCAAACATGCCCGTGTCACAAGCCGTGTGAAAATAGGGCATACATTATGACTTGCACCACACGATCGAGGACACGCCTGTGTGCCAGGCAGTGTGAAAACTAGAGGGGTTACTGACTTGGGTCACACGGTTGGCCACAAGCCCATGCGCCAGCCCGTGTGTCACACATGGCCAGTAGACATGCCCGTGTGTCTAGGCTGTGTCAAACCTGTAAGGTATACTGACTTAATTCTAAAGGGTACCCTAGGGAACACGCGGCCATGTAACATGACTGTGTGACGCACACGGCTGAGACACACGCTCGTGTCTCTGCCCATGTGGAAAAAAATAGGCTATTTGCAAAGCCCAATTGCCACCCTTTTCTCAAGCACACCTAGCAACCAATATGGTACCATTTCAATACATTTATAGGAAGCCAAAACATGCCAATTCATGCACATTTCATGCCATTTATAAACCATTCTCTTAACTACTCAAATCCATAACCAAAACATACCAAATCAATATGCCAAAATCATCAAACTTACATAACTTCTAAATGCATTTCCTCATCTCAAAACCAAACCACAACATATCATCATTTAAACATTAACTCACCGAATGACAACTAGTTACTTGAGCAACCATATAACCATACCAAACAAACCAAAACATATGACAACTTATACATCATGAATTACTTACCAAACACCTAATTCAAGCCAACTTAAATGGCCATACACACCAACATTTACATCATTTCACAAGCCAATACAAATGGCTAATATCATATCTCAAAACTTATCATCAAACTACTAGCCTATACATGCCATATACCATATTTACAAAGCTTCAAAAGTACCAACAAGATGATCAATAGTTTGATAACGTTTCTCGACGATCCTCGAGTTCGAGCTAGCTTTGATAATCTATAAAATAGGGAAAGAACACACAAAGTAAGCTTTAAAAGCTTAGTAAGCCAAATACAAATAAAGTCATCATATGAATATTTGCATATCAATTCAAATATGCTAAGCATAGCTAAATACATACAAGTTCACAAACCTTTCTCATTGTACACATATTCAATATCATAATTGAATTTATCAAATACTTCCCTTTTTAATACTCGTATGAATCTCGTACGTACCTAAGTCACTTAACTCATTCACACATTCTTTCTCGACTTGATTTTGCCCGTTGAGTCGTTTAGAATTGTTAAGGATACTCGGCAATCACATATAGCTCGTACAATGCCATATCCCAGATATAGTCTTATATGTTATCACATATCGATGCCATTGTCCCAGACAGGGTCTTATATGAAATTGATTAACGATGCCAATGTCCCAGACATGGTCTTACACATAATCACAATACAATGCCAATGTCCCAGACATGGTCTTACATGTAATCACATCTCGGTAACCTAATGTCATGATACTATTCCTAAGGTTCGTACGAGACTTTCGGATATCGTAACTTTGTCGATTCTTGTTCGTATTTACTTGTTCAACATTCATAGCAGTTCAAGGACAAATAAACATATATAATTCAATTTAAAGACATTTATTTGCATATGAACTTACCTCATAGTCGGAATAGAGGAACTGGATTGACTATTCGATAACCTTCGATTTTCCCCGATCTAAATCTGATTTTTTTCTTTCTTAATCTATATACATTCAAAATTAACTCTTTTATTCATTGACACATTCAATTTAGTCCAAAAACACATATTTGGGCATTTTCACACTTTAGCCCCTAAAGTTCCACATTTTTACAATTTAGTTCTTATTTCACAAAAACACAAAATACACCAAATTTGACAAAACCCATGCTTGTCTGAATTTACTATAGGTCCCTAGTAGCCCATAACTTTCATTTATTTCACATCTCAACCACTCAATTTACAAATTTCACAATTTAATCCTATTTAAGCGTTTTCATCAAAAATCACTTTAAAAAACATGAAAATCTATAAACAATTATTCATTTTCCATCATCAACATTCAAAAACATCTAGCTATCATCAATGGAAACTCATAAATTCATCAACCAATTCAGAAATTAGGGTACGGCCTAGCTAGAACACGAAGCAACGATCACAAAAACATAGAAATCATAAAAAACTGAGCTCAAAACATACCTTAATCAAGAACAACAATGGCCGAACCTTCAACGCTTCTAAAACCCTTATTTTCTTTCTTATTTTAGTTGAGGAAGATGACAATTAAGCATAAAATTATTTTTATTTTATTTAATATAACTTAATTACAAAATGACATAATTACCCTTAATGATTAAACATTAAAATTCCACTGACTATAGGCATAATTGTCCATCCATTATTCAAATGGCTTAATAACATCATAAGGGCCTCACATTTAATCAACTATAGCAATTAGACACCTTTATCAATTAGAATAAAAATTCTGCATTTTACGCGATTTAGTCCTTTTATCAAATTAAGCACTCAAACGCTAAAATTAGCTCTCAAAATTTTCACACATATGTAATCACATGCTATAAACACAAAAAATAATATTAAAATAATTTTTTGACCTCGGATTTGTGGTTCCAAAACCACTGTTCAAATTTAGCTAAAACCAGGCTGTTACAATATCGGCGTTGTACCTGGTACTAATTCAATACCAAACTCAACCTCTCTGATAGGTGGTAAACCCGGTAACTCTTCGAAAAATACATCTGGATACTCGAACATAACTGGTACTAATTCAATCTTTGTTTCTGTCACTTTCATATCAAGTACATATGCAAGATAAGCTTCACACCTCTTTCTCACAAATCTTTGAGCTAACATAGACAAGATCACAATTGGTAAACTATTCAGATCATTAGATTCAATTCTAATAGTCTCATTATTCTGAAATTTCAATTCAATCGTCTTTCGTCTAAAATTCACTATAGCATCATGCATTGTTAGCCAATCCATAGCCAAAATCACATCAAATTCATCGAATGGCAACAATATCAGATTAGCCAGAAAACAGAAATCCCGCTGCATTAACGGATAATTCTTGCAGACTTTGTCAACCAAAACACATTTGCCTAAGGGGTTCGATACTCTAATTATAAATTTAGTAGACTCTACAAGAAAAGCCTTACTAGATACTAAATTCATACATATATAAGAATGAGTTGATCCTGGATCTATCAATGCAATCATTAGTATCATAGAGAGTGAAAGTACCGGTGATAACATTTGGAGGTGACGCTTCTTCGCGAGCGGGAATAGCGTAGGCTCTAACAGGTGCTCTGGCCTCAGACCTCACAGCTGAATCCTTTGTCGCCCCTCTACTACCACTTACATTTTCAACAACTCTAGGTGGTCTACCTCTATTTGATGTGTTACTTGATCTCACATTCTGAACTTTACTTTTCTCATCCAGCTTAGGGTAATCTCGGATGAAGTGATCTAACGAACCACATTTGTAACAAGCTTTATTATTTTTATTCCAACATTCTCTGAAATGTCGTCTCTCATATTCTTGACATTCGGGTTTGTTGTCTCGCACATTGCCAACACTCGACACTGATGTAGCTTGAGCTTTAGAACCGGAGTATCATTTTCTATGATCTCTACTCGAATATTCGTTTGAAGCATTTAGGCGAGCATACGAATCTCTGAATTTCTTTGATAAAGATTGATACGGCTTACTCATTGATATTTTTCTCGAGTCTCTAGCCTCCGAATTTGCTTTTCTCTTTTCTTTGCTAAGATCCTTTGCTTTACAAGCCCTTTCAACCAGAACAACAAATTCTTTCAACTCTAGAGTTCCAACTAGAAGTTTTATATTTCATTCAGCCCATCAACAAACTGCTTGCACATTCTTTCTTTAGTAGACACATACTTTCGAACATACTTGCTTGATTGTACAAATATTTTTTCATACTCAGTAATAGTCATTCTACCTTGTTTTAACTGTAACATCCCGAAATAGGGCCTAAACGGAATAATGGTTGCGAAACCACAAATTCGAGGTAGAAAAATTTATTTTATTATTATTTTGAGGTCTATGATATGTTTGCATGATTGTGTGAAAAGTTCGTGAAGAAATTCTATGCATAAAGTACTTAATTTGAAATTAAGGACTCAATTGAATAAATTGCAAAACTTGTGTTCTAGAAGTATTTTGCATAAAATTGAATTAGAATATTAATTAGGAGGTCTTAAATAGCAATTTGACCAATTTTAAGTTCATGGACAAAATTAGGACATGGAAGGAATTTTTGAAAGTTTAGTAGTAAGGGCATTTTGGTCATTTAGGGGTAAAATGAATTAAAAACAAAATTAAAAGCCAATTTTTGTCCATCTTCTTCATTAGGACGAAATTTCAAGGGTTCTCCATAGCTAGGGTTTGTTTCAAGCTTTCAAGCTCCATGGTAAGTGATTCCAAGCCCCGTTTTTAATGTTCTTTACGTTTTGAGTCCCTGTAGCTCGATAAAGCTTATGCTAGCAATAATTTAAGTTAGGGTTCATATTTGGAAAAATACCCATAGGTGAAATTTGTGTATTTTGGTGTTTTATGATAGAATATGAGGTTTTAAATTATGTTAGACAACTTGGACTACTCGGTTTTAAGCAAAAACAAGTAAAAGGACTTAATCGGTAAAAATACCTAATAGTCATAAGTGCTTGTTAGAGTATGAATTTGATGCTGCCATAGAAGGGAAAAATGACCAGAATGTCATGAAACATAAGAAAATAGGCTGAAGTTTAATTTACGAGCTTTGGCGCAAAAGTGTAAATATGCAAAAGTTTAGGGGCAAAATTGTAATTTTGCCAAAATATGATTTTGGGTCAATTTGAATAATTTGAGTCCTAATTAGACTATATTTTAAATGATAGAGCAAGGAAAACTGAAATTCAAGCTAAAATGGAGAAAATACCAAGTTGTGGACGAAATGGTAAAAGTAGCTATTTTTGCATATGAGGTAAGTTTACAGTAAATAAATGCAATATTCTTTTATTTTACATTATTATTGTCAATTTCCAGCATTTATATACTTATTTTATGAGAATATTTAAAGTCAAATTAAAGGCTAAGTGATGCAGAAAAAAGCATTAGGATGCCCCGTTTGAACCTTAGGAATGTTAGGATAATAGGGTTGTGGGGACAGGGACAGACAGATGAAAATGAGCCATGTAAGTCCATATCGCTTATATGGCTTTGGAGACAGAAATGAGCCATGTAAGCCCATATTATATATATATGGCATTGGAGACAGAAATAATTCATGTAAGTCCATGTCGAAGACATGGCATTGGCGAGATATTGATAGACAGAACGACCCCCAGATCCTTAGTATTCCGAGTGGTTCAATGGGTCATTGTACACATTAAATTACAGTGAATTATCAGCAAAAAGGGAAGGTAGATTATATTTATGAATAGTGAAAGGTCGTGTAAGAAAAGAAGGTAAGTAAGTAAAGAAGAAGGTAGAAAATGAGAAGTAAAGAAAGTTTATGAGGCTAGGTGACATTATGTATATTCATTTATTATGTTTGAATGTTGTAATTTATTTGCTTGTAAGCTTACTAAGCCTAGTGCTTACTCTCTTTATTTTCTTTTTCTTATAGTTTTTATCAAGCCACTCGAGGATCGAAGGAAACGTCGGAGACCCGATCACACTATCGAAGAAATCACATTGGTATAGTTAGACGTTTAGTTTTGTGTATGGCATGTATAGGAACTTGGTTTCTTTTGATATGATATGATCAATGAATGATGTGTAAATACTTGCTAGTGATTAACTAATAGAAGGGCTGATGATATACATGTTTAATAGTATGTATGAATAAGTAGTAACTATCACATGAAAACTAAGAAAAATGTGAAAGTAACTTAAAAACAGATTTAAGTATCAGAAATAGCATGACTTTTAAAAATCACTAAAAATCATAGAGACATGGTTTGATGGTGAATAATATATGAAATTAAATCTTATTATGTCGATTTTCTTATGAAATAAGCAAAACAGGTAAAGGTATTATATTTTATGAGATATCTGAGTTTTAGTGAAACAGGGTCAGAGAAAATTCTAGATCCCCTGTTTCAACTTTGGAAATTCACCATAAATTTTAAAAAAATAATTAGGTGGTTTAATTTATATGGTTAGAATCCTTATTGAATATATTTTAATAGAAACAAACGGTATAGTTATATTAATTTTGTATATGGAGAAAAGTGGTTTGAAGTAAGAAGAGGTCAGTGCAGTCGAATTCTGAAACAGGGGTAACTTTAACTAATAAACTGTACTAATTGGCTAAGTCAAAAATTCTAGAAAAAAATCAGTAGATAGATATATGAGTCTAGTTTCAGGAAAAATTTACGGATCTTAATTTCGAGTTTTGAAACTCGAGAAATGAATTTTTAAGTAGCTATGATGCAGAAAAACAGTTTATTCCGAAAATTAAAATAAGTGGTTTAGAGTTGTTTAAAAGGTAAGATAAGTTTAGTAACACCTCAAGCTTGACTCCGGTGACGGTTTCGGGCGTGGGGGTGTTACATTTATTGGTATCAGAGCAGGTTTAGTCGGTTCTCGGAATAGTTAGTGTGAGTAAATGTCTAGCTATACATGCCATACCTGTATTTTGATAGTGTGACGACTCCTGACGATTTTTAAATATTTTGTTTTATTGTAATGGATCCCGGCGGTTAGTGGTGACGATGATGTAGAAAATGTAATGCGCCTCTCCTCGGAAGGGTAGCGCCATCCGAGAATAGGCCAATGCTGATTAATCGGGAGGAGTGACTCGAGAAGCTCTCTTCCAAGCTTTGAATAATTGGTTTGCCGAGAGTTCGTTAAATGCGAATCCGGTGAGTTAGACCTCCACCCCCTCATGACTCTCGGGCTACCCATGTAGCTCAAGCTTTCCCAGTCCACAGTACAATGATAAGAGAAAAGCCACCGATTGATAGAATCGGGAAACAAGGGGCAAAAGAGTTCCGAGCAACAAAACATGATGATGCAGAAAGAGCAAAATTTTGGTTAGAAAATACTATCAGAGTCTTTGATGAATTATCTTGTACACCCGAGGAATGTATGAAATGTGTAATATCACTTCTTAGAGACTCAGCCTACTACTGGTGGAAGACACTTGTATCAGTTGTACCAAAGGAGAGGATCACTTGGGATTTCTTTCAGGAGGAATTTCGTAAAAAGTACATCAGTCAGGGGTTTATTGACCAGAAGAGAAAGGAATTCCTGGAATTGAAACAAGGGAGCTACTGTGTTCTCCAAGATAGATTTGAGATCCGGATACTATCAGTTGCAAGTTAAAGAGTTAGATGTCCTGAAGACTGCTTTCCGGACTAGGTGAAGGTATTAAGGTTGATCCGAGCAAGATTTCAGCCATTGTTGATTGGAAGCCTCCTAGAAATGTATCAGAAGTTAGAAGTTTTCTTGGTCTTGCTTGGATATTGTAGAGGATTTTCCATGATAGCTACCCTCGTTGACAAGATTTCTGCGAAAGGATATCAAGTTTGAATGGATTGAGAAGTGTCAACGAGTTTTGACAAGTTAAAAGCATTATTGACTAAAGCTCTGTTTTAGTACAACCGAACTGAGTAAGGAGTTTGTGATTTACAGTGATGCGTCCATGAATGGACTTGGTTGTGTACTTATGCAGGAAGGGAGGTAATTGCTTATGCCTCTAGATAGCTAAAGCCACATGAGAAGAACTATCCGATACATGATTTAGAGCTAGCTGCCATTATTTTTATGCGTTGAAGATTTGGAGACATCATTTGTACGGTGATAAGTGCCACATATTCACCGATCACAAAAGTTTGAAATTGAAGCAAAGAAGATGGCTAGAGTTGATTAAAGATTATGAGCTAGTGATTGATTATCACCCGGGTATGTGTACTAGAAGAATGATGAGCTTATTCGAAAGATCTTACAGAAGCACATAGTAGTTTTTTTTGTCTATTCATCCAGGTAGTACAAAGATGTATAATGATTTGAAGAAAATGTACTTGGTGGGTAGGAATAAAAAGGACATTTCGAGTTTGTTTCTAGATGTTTGATCTCACAAGCAGTAAAGGCCGAACATCGGTACCTTCAGTTTATTGCAGCTGTGCTAGTCCTTGAGTGGAAATGGAATCAAGTTATTATAGATTTTGTGAGACAGATTGCCGTTTACACCGCGAAAAGAAAGATGCGGATGGGTTGTGATTGATAAGTTAACGAAGTCGGCTCATTTTATCCCGGTTCAGTATGGATTTTTCACTTGACAAGTTGGCTGATTTGTATATTTCGAGAGATAGTCGACTACATGGGGTAGAGCGAGGCTACATGGGAACTCAAAGAGGCTATGTGAAAACAGTACCCAAATCTCTTCACGGTAAAGATTTTGGGGACGAAAATCCCTAAAGGGGGGGAGAAATGTAACATCCCGAAATAGGGCCTAAACGGAACAGTGGTTGCGAAACCACAAATTCGAGGTAGAAAAATTTATTTTATTATTATTTTGAGGTCTATGATATGTTTGCATGATTGTGTGAAAAGTTCGTGAAGAAATTCTATGCATAAAGTACTTAATTTGAAATTAGGGACTCAATTGAATAAATTGCAAAACTTGTGTTCTAGAAGTATTTTGCATAAAATTGAATTAGAATATTAATTAGGAGGTCTTAAATAGCAATTTGACCAATTTTAAGTTCATGGACAAAATTAGGACATGGAAGGAATTTTTGAAAGTTTAGTAGTAAGGGCATTTTGGTCATTTAGGGGTAAAATGAATTAAAAACAAAATTAAAAGCCAATTTTTGTCCATCTTCTTCATTAGGAAGAAATTTCAAGGGTTCTCCATAGCTAGGGTTTGTTTCAAGCTTTCAAGCTCCATGGTAAGTGATTCCAAGCCCCGCTTTTAATGTTCTTTACGTTTTGAGTCCCTAGAGCTCGATAAAGCTTATGCTAGCAATAATTTAAGTTAGGGTTCATATTTGGAAAAATAACCATAGGTGAAATTTGTGTATTTTGGTGTTTTATGATAGAATATGAGGTTTTAAATTATGTTAGACAACTTGTACTACTCGGTTTTAAGCAAAAACGAGTAAAAGGACTTAATCTAAAAAAATACCTAATAGTCATAAGTGCTTGTTAGAGTATGAATTTTATGCTGCCATAGAAGGGAAAAATGACCAGCATGTCATGAAACATAAGAAAATAGGCTGAAGTTTAATTTACGAGCTTTGGGGCAAAAGTGTAAATATGCAAAAGTTTAGGGGTAAAATTGTAATTTTGCCAAAATATGATTTTGGGTCAATTTGAATAATTTGAGTCCTAATTAGACTATATTTTAAATGATAGAGCAAGGAAAACTGAAATTCAAGCTAAAATGGAGAAAATACCAAGTTGTGGACGAAATGGTAAAAGTAGTTATTTTTGCATACGAGGTAAGTTTACTGATAAAATAAATGCAATATTCTTTTATTTTACATTATTATTGTCAATTTCCAGCATTTATATACTTATTTTATGAGAATATTTAAAGTCAAATTAAAGGCGATGACGAGAAAAAGCATTAGGATGCCCTGTTTGAACCTTAGGAATGTTAGGATATTGGGGTTGATAGGGACAGACAGGACGAAAATGAGCCATGTAAGTCCATATCGCTTATATGGCTTTGGAGACAGGAATGAGCCATGTAAGCCCATATTATATATATATGGCATTGGAGACAGAATAATTCATGTAAGTCCATGTCGAAGACATGGCATTGGCGAGATATTGATAGACAGAACGACCCCAAAGTATCCTTAGTATTCCGAGTGGTTCAATGGGTCATTGTACACGCGTAAATTACAGTGAATTATCAGCAAAAAGGGAAGGTAGATTATATTTATGAATAGTGAAAGGTCGGGTAAGAAAGAAGGTAAGTAAGTAAAGAAGAAGGTAGAAAATGAGAAGTAAAGAAAGTTTATGAGGCTAGGTGACATTATGTATATTCATTTATTATGTTTGAATGTTGTAATTTATTTGCTTGTAAGCTTACTAAGCCTAGTGCTTACTCTCTTTATTTTCTTTTTCTTATAGTTTTATCAAGCCACTCGGGGATCGAAGGAAACGTCGGAGACCCGATCACACTATCGAAGAAATCACATTGGTATAGTTAGACGTTTAGTTTTGTGTATGGCATGTATAGGAACTTGGTTTCTTTTGATATGATATGATCAATGAATGATGTGTAAATACTTGCTAGTGATCAACTAATAGAAGGGCTGATGATATACATGTTTAATAGTATGTATGAATAAGTAGTAACTATCACATGAAAACTAAGAAAAATGTGAAAGTAACTTAAAATCAGATTTAAGTATCAGAAATAGCATGACTTTTAAAAATCACTAAAAATCGTAGAGACATGGTTTGATGGTGAATAATATATGAAATTAAAGCTTATTATGTCGATTTTCTTATGGAGTAAGCAAAACAGGTAAAGTTATTATATTTTATGAGATATCTGAGTTTTAGTGAAACAGGGTCAGAGAAAATTCTAGATCCCCTGTTTCAAATTTGGAAATTCACCATAAATTGTAAAAAAATAATTAGGTGGTTTAATTTATATGGTTAGAATCCTTATTGAATCTAGTTTTAATAGAAACAAACGGTATAGTTATATTAATTTTTTATATGGAGAAAAGTGGTTTGTAGTAAGTAGAGGTCAGTGCAGTCGAATTCTGAAACAGGGGTAACTTTAACTAATAAACTGTACTAATTGGCTAAGTCAAAAATTCTAGAAAAAAATTAGTAGATAGATATATGAGTCTAGTTTCAGGAAAAATTTACGGATCTTAATTTCGAGTTTTGAAACTCGAGAAATGAATTTTTAAGAAGCTATGACGCAGAAAAATAGTTTATTCCGAAAATTAAAATAAGTGGTTTAGAGTTGTTTAAAAGGTAAGATAAGTTTAGTAACACCTCAAGCTTGACTCCGGTGACGGTTTCGGGCGTGGGGGCGTTACATTAACTCTAGAAACTCTTTATGCTTTTGATCAAGAAATCACTGACTTATATATTTCTTTGGAAACTCCGTCCGAAAGAATTCCCAGGTAACCCGTTCTTTCAGAACCACATATATCAACGTGTTCCACCATTGATAAGCGGTGTCTCTCAGCAAAGACACAACACATTTAATACATTCATTAGGAGTACAAGACAATTCATCGAATACCCGAATCGTATTTTCGAGCCAGAACTCAGCTCTATTAGCATCATAATCAATAGTAGCCCGAAACTCTTCAGCCTCATGTATACGAATCTTATCTACTGGCTGCTTGTTCAACCGTATCGGGCCTATAACTTGAGGAATAACAAGGATTTGTTGAGGAATAGGTGGGGGTGGAGGTTGTTGAGCAGCCAGATTCGTTTGAAAAAACTCCATGAACCACTCGTTCATCATTTGGAAAAAGGCTTGTTTAGCCTCTCCCTCGTGGCTACTCGTTACAGGCCTAGAATTTGATGGCGCTACCCCTTGAGCAGGAGCAGGTGCATTACTCTCTACATCATCGGCTATAGCTCTTTCAGGATCCATTACCATACGGAAACACAATTTAAGATATCAGGAATCATCACACTATCACAGAGTATATATGGCATGTATAGCTAGACTCATACACACGCTACGTTAGTCCTAGAATCAACTAAACCGTAGCTTTGATACCAATAAAATATAACACCCCTAACCCGTATCCGTCGCCGAAGGGGTTACAAGGTATTACCGATTAATACACAACGTATAACATATATTTATCAACCATAAAACATTCATTCTCATAACTCGTTCAACACAATCACATTGTCCTTGTAAGGGCCTACGAGACCTTAAACATGCTTTAGAAGTGGTTCGGGACTAAACCGATATCAAACAAAAATTTTGGAATCTTAATAAAATTTCAACCATACAGGGGTCACATGCCCGTATGAACAGCCCGTGTGCTTCACATGGCTCCAGACATGCCCGTGTCTTAGGCCGTGTGGAAACAGGGCATACATACTAACTTGCATCACACAACCGAAGATGTAATATCCTGATTTTGGGCTTAGTCGGAATAGTAGTTTCGTGACCACAAAATTTGAGATAGAAATAATTATTTTATGATTATTTTGATGATTATGATATGATTGCATGACTGTGTGAAAATTTCGTGATGAAATTCTATGCCTAAAGTGTTTAAATTGAAAGTAGGGACTAAATAGAATAAGTTGCAAAATTTGCATTCTAGAAGTTTTTAGTATGAAATTGCATTGAAATATTAATTAGGAGGTCTTAAATAGCAATTTGACCAATTTAAAGTTCATGGACAAAATTAGGACATGGAAGGAATTTTTGAATGTTTAGTAGTAAGGGCATTTTGGTCATTTAGGGGTAAAATGAATTAAAATACAAAATTAAAAGCCAATTTTGCTCATCTTCTTCATGGAGGCCGAAATTAGCATGGGGGAAGCCATGGCTAGGGTTTTCAAGCTTTCCAAGCTCAATAAGCAAGGAAAACTAAAATTCGGACTAAAATGGGGAAAATACCAAGTTGTGGACGAAATGGTAAAAGTAGCCATTTTCGCATACGAGTTAAGTTCATGTGTAAATAATGTAGCATAATTGTTATTTTTAAGTTATTGATGTTAATTATATGATATGCTGATTTTTAATCGTGAAATATTATGCTTTGTGGTTAATTTGAGTAATATGCAAATTATGTTTACTACTTGATAAATATGAATTGCTACCGAGTATCGGTTTCGATATTCCGTGGAAGACAGCAAATGTCAGATCAAGGGAAAAAGCCCGTTTGAACCTTAGGAATAGATTAGGATACAAGTGACATGTCACTAGGATGGTTGAGCATCCGAACTCGTTGAGTTGAGTCCGAGTTCACTTATGGATGCGAATGTCCGAACTCGTTGAGTTGAGTCCGAGTTCGAGAGATGTAACTAGGCATCCGAGCTCGTTGAGTTGATTCCGTGTTCACTTATGGATGCGAACGCCTGAGCTCGTTGAGTTGAGTCTGAGTTCACTTATGGGCGGGTTACATGATTGCTTGATTACATATGTGGCACTTATGTGCAAATTATCCGTGTATCCGAATTATATTCCGATGTGTTCAACGGGTAAAGTTCTACTCAAATGGAGGAATACTAGAGATGAAAGGGACATATTGGTAAGTGTTGTGAGATGGATACTTTGAACAGGTATGTACTTAACCCTCGGGTTGAAAACTCGATATATCAACAATGTGGTAAGATGATAAATGAAAATATGACATGAATGTCTTGATGATGATTATGCAAATGATATTTTATGTTTGCTTATATGGTTATGTTACTTGCTATTTGCATGTGAACTTACTAAGAATTTATGCTTACTCCCTCCTTTTCACTCCTTGTAGTTTTGACAAGTCAGCTCAGAAATCGGGAACGGTCGGAGGCTCGTTCACACTATCCGTATACCATCTTGGCATAATGGCTTGTATATTTTGAGTATGGCATGTATAGCACTATAATCATTTTGTATATATGGTCTTATGATATGGTTATTGAGTGGTATGAAAATTCTTGGTAATGATTAGCCATTGGAATGGCTAATCATGATCATATTTGGTGTTATGTATGTCAAATTGCTAGCTAATCCATGGAAACCATGAAATAGGTAAAATTTACCATAAAATAGATTCAGACAGCAGTAGTGACGTGAATTTGAAAAATCACTAAAAATAGTAGAAATGGAATTAAATAATGAATAAGTTATGGAATCGAAGCTTGATGAGTCTATTTTCATATGGAATGAACAAAATAGGCATATAAATTATATTTTATGAGATATTTAAACTTTTGTGAAACAGGGCCAGAGTGATTTCTGGATCCCCTATTCTGACTTTAAAAATTCATAATAAATTTTAAAAAAATAATTATAAGTTTTTATTTATATTTAAAGATTCCTTATTGAGTCTAGTTTTAATAGAAACAAACCTCATAGTCATTGAAATTTTGTATAGAGAGATATCTGATTCGTAATACACAGAGGTCAGAGTAGTCAAACCCTGAAACAGGGGAGATTTTAACTAATAAACTGTACCATTTGGCTCAACAAAAAATTATAGAAAAAAATTAGTAGATAGAAATATGAGTCTAGTTTCATATAAAATTTATGGATCTTAATTTTGAGTTTCGTAACTCGAGATATAAATTTTTAAGCGACTGTGACGCAGATTTTCAGCTTGTCTGAAAATTTTAAAATTAAATTGTTTGAGCTGTTTAAGTAATGAATTAAGTCATCAACAACACCTCGTATTCGACTCCAGCGACGGTCTCGGTGCGGGCGTTACATTTGGTGGTATCAGAGCAGGTTTAGTCGGTTCTCGGACTAACCTAGCATGTGTAAAATTTTAGCTATACATGCCACTGATCTGTGATAGTGTGATGTCTTCCGACGCATATGAGTACCGTCTTATTTAGACAAGGTACTCTCCAATCGAGCTGCGCTGACCATGTTCCATGTTATGTGAAGGTATTTGAGTAAAGTTATAATTATGATAAGTCTCGGTTTAGAAAAGTGTGAATAAAAGTTTATGATATATATGTGATAATATGTGAGATGAAAATTCATGTTGTGATAAATATCCATATTTGCTTAATGTTTATATGATGTAGTGTATGTGGCTTACTTGATAAGATGAACGGAATAAATAGAAAGTAGTAGAGGTATGAATAAAGGTCATAATATCATGATACGAATGAAAATGTCCTTATCTTGATTTGGACGTCGAATGTTGATAAATGTTAATGATATATAATTTTTATGAGATAAAGGATTATAATGAAATGAACTTATCTATGTTAAATTGTTGGACTGAATTATATGATTGTAATGATATGTACATGATGATGCACTGAAATGAAAGTTGTAATTGTGGTGCAAATATCTATGTTTGTTTGGCCTTATATGATGTCATGAGCATGACTTAATTTAATTAAATGAATCGATAAGTAAAGCTATCTAGAAAACAAGAATGTATGCATAAGTATATTGTCTAAATGGGACAATAGGAAAATTTGTGTAAGCCAACATGAATGTTGCATTGCCTGAATGAATGACATGATTTTGATGATGTTGCTATGATGATGGAAATTGTGTCATATGTGTATGTATAAGAAAGTCGAGTGAGAGGTCCTACAACCCCTCCCCTTACCGAAGTGGTACTTATAATGGAATTTCATGAGATCTCAGATTGAATAAGTCTCTAGTTGAGAACCCAAAGAGTTCACTGATAGAATAATTATAAGTATGATCGGAGAATTGAAAATGAGCTGATAAGTAAAGTCAGAGACAGTAAAGTATCGGATTGACGTAAAGATTATTGGAGTTATGTACTGTCCCAATTAGAGAAGGAATTCTCTTTGGTAAATCGAATTACTCAGGTGCAAGGTTGAGAAAAGTGTAAATCGAAATTTATTCAGAATTGGACTTCTTTAGTGAATGGTTTAATATGAAATTTGTGACGGCTGAACTAGTTGGGGAAATGATAGTTGAAATGTGAACTATCTGAGTGTGACAGTTATGACTGGACAGATTTAGCAGTCTCTTTTGAGATGTTCTATGTGTTTACCCGTTCTCAGAAATATTTCTATGGCTATTGATCTTCTAAAGAAATTTTTGTTATATGAGAATGTCTTCTAATTCTGGTGTTGGATGAAAGCATTGGTAATCTGACTGGTTTATAATTTATATTGCTCTATTTCATTGGGTATTCTATTTCATTTCGTCTGATAAGAATTGATGAGAGAATACATATGATATTATGATTCTGTTTCTTCTACTTGATGCTTCATCTGATACATATGTATGAGAAGATATATTGATCTTGTTATATTTGATTTCAATTGGGATTAAATGATGTTTTCTTTTGGACTTTCTTTCTTTGAAAAATTATCGGGTATTCCGTATTTTCTCTATGAGTTTGGTTTTCGATTCTCCCAGATAGTATCGTATCTTGGGTCTCTTTATTCGGATTTCTTTATTCAGGTTTCTCTATCTTGGATTTCTTTATTCGGTTTTCTTGTTATCTTTGTTCCATAAATTGTCAATTATGACTCATGTTCAAGTGCGTTCTTCACTCGTGATAATCATGTCAAATATGACTATACTTCTAATTTGATCTTGGTAATGTGGTGATTTTAGTATTGGGGTTTTTCTAATTTACGTGTAAGGATTTGACATCGATAAAGGCATAAGTGATAAAAGTGCGAGTTTCATCGGTATGGTGAATTATTTATTTGAAAGATTTTATGTGACAATTATGTCGATTATTTTTCCCAAGTCCGATAATAGAATTTCATTTTGTGTAATGATAAAAGAGTAAATAGTCCGAACGAGAAGTGTATATTTATTAGAAAGAGTTGGATATTAGTTAAAGTCACTACAAATGATAAGGTTTTCGTTTTGAGAAAGCTGAAAAGTTTATTACATCTTGACAGAGTTCAGATAGATGAGAATATTGGAAACCGAAGCGTCTGAACTAGACTAATCTACATTGACTAAAAACTTCTTGACTTTCAGTAATGTACTACTGTATGAATTGTGATGTGTTTCAAGACAGTGAGATAATGTGATAGTTTAGAGCATCGATGTTACATAAAATCTGAGTTGTTAAAGAGGTTAAAGCCGAGCATTGGGATCTATCAAAATTATCCTTGCCAGTGTTGATATTGGGATGAAAATGAGAAGGATTATTCTTGAGGCCATACCAGAATTATTTCTATGGCGGAAAGAGGAAAATGTGAAGTATCCTATTGTTAAATGTTTGGCGAGATCTATAAATCATATCTATATTGAATGAATTACTACTCATCAGATTCATGGAATTTTAGGTCTCTTTGATTGTTGGATTTCTTGGAATTCCAGTCTCCATTAATCAAGTTGAGATCCGGGTTTTGTGTCATGATATCATGGGAAACTGAGAAGGGTTGAAAATTTAAGAACAGTTGAGAGTTGAGACTGTAAGCTTTCAGATCACATGAGAAATTAAAGAGATGTATTGGAGGTATAGCCTAAGTGAAAGTTCTTCGGCACCGAATATGAGATTAAAAGTGAAGACCACTTTTCCGGTAAGATTTTCGAGGACGAAAATCCTTAAAAGGGGGAGAGAGTTGTAATATCCTGATTTTGGGCTTAGTCGGAATAGTAGTTTCGTGACCACAAAATTTGAGATAGAAATAATTATTTTATGATTATTTTGATGATTATGATATGATTGCATGACTGTGTGAAAATTTCGTGATGAAATTCTATGCCTAAAGTGTTTAAATTGAAAGTAGGGACTAAATCGAATAAGTTGCAAAATTTGCATTCTAGAAGTTTTTAGTATGAAATTGCATTGAAATATTAATTAGGAGGTCTTAAATAGCAATTTGACCAATTTTAAGTTCATGGACAAAATTAGGACCTGGAAGGAATTTTTGAATGTTTAGTAGTAAGGGCATTTTGGTCATTTAGGGGTAAAATGAATTAAAATACAAAATTAAAAGCCAATTTTGCTCATCTTCTTCATGGAGGCCGAAATTAGCATGGGGGAAGCCATGGCTAGGGTTTTCAAGCTTTCCAAGCTCAATAAGCAAGGAAAACTGAAATTCGGACTAAAATGGGGAAAATACCAAGTTGTGGACGAAATGGTAAAAGTAGCCATTTTCGCATACGAGGTAAGTTCATGTGTAAATAATGTAGCATAATTGTTATTTTTAAGTTATTGATATTAATTATATGATATGCTGATT
Source organism: Gossypium anomalum (assembly GCA_025698475.1). Taxonomy (NCBI): domain Eukaryota; kingdom Viridiplantae; phylum Streptophyta; class Magnoliopsida; order Malvales; family Malvaceae; genus Gossypium; species Gossypium anomalum. Next base: position 30,903,389 of record CM046963.1, on the reverse strand, counting down.
TTTAATCGTGAAATATTATGCTTTATGGTTAGTGTTGAGTAATATGCAAATTATGTTTACTACTAGATAAATATGAATTGCTACCGAGTATCGGTTTCGATATTCCATGGAAGACAGCAAATGTCAGATCGAGGGAAAAAGCCCGTTTGAACCTTAGGAATAGATTAGGATACAAGTGACATGTCACTAGGATGGTTGAGCATCCGAACTCGTTGAGTTGAGTCCGAGTTCACTTATGGATGCGAATGTCCGAACTCGTTGAGTTGAGTCCGAGTTCGAGAGATGTAACTAGGCATCCGAGCTCGTTGAGTTGAGTCCGAGTTCACTTATGGATGCGAACGCCCGAGCTCTTTGAGTTGAGTCCGAGTTCACTTATGGGCGGGTTACATGATTGCTTGATTACATATGTGGCACTTATGTGCAAATTATCCGTGTATCCGAATTATATTCCGATGTGTTCAACGGGTAAAGTTCTACTCAAATGGAGGAATACTAGAGATGAAAGGGACATATTGGCAAGTGTTGTGAGATGGATACTTTGAACAGGTATGTACTTAACCCTCGGGTTGAAAACTCGATATATCAACAATGTGGTAAGATGATAAATGAAAATATGACATAAATGTCTTGATGATGATTATGCAAATGATATTTTATGTTTGCTTATATGGTTATGTTACTTGCTATTTGCATGTGAACTTACTAAGCATTTATGCTTACTCCCTCCTTTTCACTCCTTGTAGTTTTGACAAGTCAGCTCGGAAATCGGGAACGGTCGGAGGCTCGCTCACACTATCCGTATACCATCTTGGCATAATGGCTTGTATATTTTGAGTATGGCATGTATAGCACTATAATCATTTTGTATATATGGTCTTATGATATGGTTATTGAGTGGTATGAAAATTCTTGGTAATGGTTAGCCATTGGAATGGCTAATCATGATCATATTTGGTGTTATGTATGTCAAATTGCTAGCTAATCCATGGAAACCATGAAATAGGTAAAATTTACCATAAAATAGATTCAGACAGCAGTAGTGACGTGAATTTGAAAAATCACTAAAAATAGTAAAAATGGAATTAAATAATGAATAAGTTATGGAATCGAAGCTTGATGAGTCTATTTTCATATGGAATGAACAAAATAGGCATATAAATTATATTTTATGAGATATTTAAACTTTTATGAAATAGGGCCAGAGTGATTTCTGGATCCCCTGTTCTACTTTAAAAATTCATGATAAATTTTAAAAAAATAATTAGAAGTTTTTATTTATATGTACAGATTCCTTATTGAGTCTAATTTTAATAGAAACAAACCTCATAGTCATTGAAATTTTTTATAGAGAGATATCTGATTCGTAATACACAGAGGTCAGAGTAGTCAAACCCTAAAACAGGGGAGATTTTAACTAATAAACTGTACTATTTGGCTCAACCAAAAATTCTAGAAAAAAATTAGTAGATAGAAATATGAGTCTAGGTTCATAGAAAATTTATGGATCTTAATTTTGAGTTTTGTAACTCGAGATATAAATTTTTGAGCGACTGTGACGCAGATTTTCAGCTTGTCTGAAAATTTTAAAATTAAATTGTTTGAGCTGTTTAAGTAATGAATTAAGTCTGTTAACACCTCGTATTCGACTCCAGCGACGGTCTCGGGTACGGGGCGTTACAGAAGACACGCCCGTGTTCCAGACCATGTAAAAATAGGAGGGTATACTTACTTATGGAACATGGCCAAGTCACACGCCCGTGTGCTAGGCCGTGTGCCAATAAGGAGGTATACTGACTTGTACCACACGGCCAGTCACACGCCCGTGTGTGAGACCGTGTGGAGTATACTGACTTCATTTTAGTAACAACATCAGGGGACACACGGCTGTGTAACATGACCGTGTGTCGCACATGGTCGAGACACACGCCCGTGTCTCTGCCCGCATGGACAAAATAGGCCATTTGCAAGGTCAATTTGCCACCCCAACTCATGCTCACCTAAACAACCAAAATGGTACCATTTCATCATTCAATTAGGTAGCCAAAAACACCAACCAAAATGCATAATTCATATCATTTTTATCTCACCTATACCAAAACTCAATTCATTATCATTTACTTAGTCAATTACATGCTAAAACAATACCAAACAATATGGATCATTTACCATAATTCAAATAACCATTTGAACAACTATGAAACCTTAACCACATTTATACAAAACATATCAAAATAAGCCATTACTAATGGCTATATATTTACATAGCAAACCATGTACATTTACAAGCCATTTCTAATAGCTAAACACACATCAATATTAACATCATGTACAGGCCAACTCTCATGGCTATAATCACAACCAAAATACCACATCTAGCCTATACATGCTGTAACACCCCTAACTTGTATCCGTCGTCGAAATAGGGTTACGAGGCATTACCGATCAATACACATCGTTCACATACATAACATACACATTTATGCATTCATATATAAAATCCATTCAAATCATTCACATTGTCCTTTATAAGGCTTTACGAGACCTTAAACCATGCTTAGAAGTGGTTTTGGACTAAACCGATAACATTTGCAAACTTTGAAAAACTTATAAAATTTTTCAACATTTAAGGCTCACACGCCCTTGTGAACAGGCCGTGTGCCTCACACGGATAGCAGACACGCCTCTGTCACAAGCCATGTGAAAACAAGGCATGCATACTGACTTGCACCACATGGCCGAGGACACGCCCGTGTGCCATGGCCGTGGAAAAATTAGAGGGGTTACTGACTTGGGTCACACAGCCGGCCACACGCCCATGTGCTAGCCCGTGTGCCACACACGGCCAGTAGACACGCTGGTGTGTCTAAGCTGTGTCAAACTTATAAGGTATACTACCTTAATTCGAAGGGCTACCCCAGGAGACACACGGCTGTATACCAAGGCCATATGTCACACAGGTCGAGCCACATGCCCGTGTACTCAACCATGTGTGAAAATAGGCTTGGTAAAAGCCACATTTCTCACCCTCCTCATACATACCTAAACCACATCAAATTTGCACCATTTTATACATATATAAGCAACCAAAGCATGCTATTTCATGCACATTTCATGCCATCTATCCTCAACCATTTCAACTACTAAATTCCATATTTAAAACATACCAAATTATTATGCCAAAATCATCACAACTTACATAAGTCCAAATACATTAACTCATAATCTTATCATATATTTCATGTCACAAAACACACCATATTATCATCTCAAGAACAAACCACAATATGCCGACTTCCAAGCATTAATACATCAACTAATAACTAACCAAATGAACAACCATTTAGCCATATCTACAACTAGGGCAAACATACCAAAACAAGCTAACATATAAAGCATTATATACATCACAAATATCACTTATCAAAGACATAACTTAAGCAACTTAAATGGCCATATACACCAACATTTACAAGCCAAATCTCACGGCTAAATCATAAATCAAAACATACCAATATGAAACTAGCCTATACATGCCATATACCGTATATACAAAGCTCCAAAAATACCAATGAGATGATCAATAGTGTGATAATGTTTTCCCGATGATCCTCGAGTCAGAGCTAGCTTTGATTTTCTATAAAACATAGACAAATAACACATAGTAAGCTTCATATCTTAGTAAGTTCATAACTGAATATCTCAATTCATCAAATAAATGCAATTTAACTATTTTCACATTACCAAATCAAAATCACATTAACCACAAACCTTTATCTTGTCTCAAAACATGATCAAATACCATCTCATTGAACTTTCTCAATGTAATACTTGAATAGGTTCTGCACGTACCTGTACCACCTCGTACTAACCTCTTTCTCAACTACGTCATTCTCTACCCATTGAACCATTTGGAATAGAAGTCGGATACTCGAGATCTCAATCGGTAAGTACCTATACCATGGCCCGTAGCCAAATCAAGGTAACTTATCTCAGAGTACCTATACCATGGCCTGTAGCCAAATCAAGGTAACTCCTCACTGAAATACCTATACCATGGCCCATAGCCAAATAAAGGTATCACTCGCACCCGAAGTGCCGATATCATGGCTTGAAGCCAACATAATAGCCTAATGACAAGTCATTAGCATCTTAAATATTCCTAAGGTTCAACCGGGAAGTTTCGCTTGTCTATTTCATTGTTGAATACATTTGAATAGTTGTATTCACAATTCAAACATTATCCGTAATCTCACAATCACATTTTATACAATTTTATAGCATATAACATACACTTATAATGAAATTATCACATACGAACTTACCTCATAGTCGGAATAGAGGGACCGGATCGACTATTCGATAACTTTCAATTTTCCTCGATCTAAATTTGATTTCTTTTGTTCTTGATCTATATATATTCAAAATCAATCCATTTGATCACCAACTCAATCAATTTCATCCACAAACACATATTTAAGCTAATTTGCTTTTTGGCCCTAAACTTTCACAATTTTTACAATTAAGTCCTTATTTCATAAAAACATAATTTACAACAATTAAATCCAACTACATGCTAGTCGAATTTTGTATAGCTTCATAGCAACCCATATTTTCATTTATTTCACACTTTTAACCACAACATTTCACATTTTCTCAATTTAATCCCTAATATGCATTTTTACTCAAAATCACTTTACAAAATATATATATCAAACACCAAGCTTTCATATTTCATCATCAACATTCAAAAACATCAAGCTATCATCAATGGCATTTTACAAAATCACCCGCAAACTCAAAAATTAGGGCACGGGCTAGTTAGAACACGAAGTAATGATCACAAAAACATAAAAATCATCAAAAATCGAGCTCAAAACATACCTCAATCAAGGATTAAAGGTGATGAATACCTAAAGTTTCAATGGCTTCTTTCTTTTCTCTATTTAATACTTGAGTAGGTTCTATACATACCTGTATCGCCTTGTACTAATCTCTTTCTCAACCACATCATTCATTTACCCGTTGAACCATTCGGAATAGAAATCGAATACTCATAAATCTCGTGCGATAAGTATCTATACCATAGCTCGTAGCCAAATCAAGGTAACTTATTCAGAGAACTATTTTCATGGCCCGAAGACGAAACATCCGATACGCATAGCCCGAAGCCAAATCGGTATAGCTCGCACCCGAAGTGCTAATAACATGGCCCGAAGCCAACTCATTCGATATGCATGGCTCGAAGCCAAATCAATATATCATCTTATAACATGTCACCAGTATCCAAATCTATTCCTAAGGTTCAACTGGGATTTTTAGCTTGTCGATTCCATCTTTTAATATATCCGTAGAATCGTACTTACAATTCATACATTAATAAAAATCTAATAATCACTGTTTAGGCAAAATCAAAGCATTTAACATACATTTATAAGGAAATCATCACATACGAACTTACTTCAAGTATGAAAGCGGTGAAATGAGTCAATTACTCGATAATCTTGCCTTTCCCTCGATCTAATTCTGGATTTCTCTTTTCTTAATCTAAATATATTCAAAATTAACTTATTCAATCTCATATTCTTTCAATTTAATCCAAAACATACATTTAGGCCTTTTTACACATTAGCCCCTAAATTTTCACATTTAATCAATTTAGTCCCTATTTCACAAATACACAAAATTCACATAATTTCATTAAACCCAAGCTTGGCCGAATTACGTATAGGTCCCTTAAAGCCCAAAACTTTAATTTATTTCACATTTCAACCACTCAATTTGCATATTTCACAATTTAATCCCTATTATGCATTTTCATCAAAAATTACTTTACAAAACATGAAAATCTATCATCAAGCTTTCATATTTCATCTTCAAATACCAAGGAACACATAAACTCATCAATGGAAACTCTTAAAAACTTTAACAGTTTTGAAATTAAAGGTACGGGCTATCTGGATTGAGCTGTAATGATTATAAAAACATAAAATCATCAAAAATGGATAAAAAATCGTACCTTAATTGCTTGAATTTGCCGAGCCGAATGGAATACCCTATCTTAGCTTCTTATTCTTTTAATTTTCGATGCATGAAGATGAGAATGAAGCTTTAATTAACTTTATTTATTTATTTATTTTAACCTTTAATAACCAAATTACTAAACTAACCTTATTATAAATCATTTAATATCATCCATTTAATGTCCATATAAGTACACTAACATTTAAAATGGTCTAATCACCATTTAAGGCCATCATATTTAAAAGCCAAAGCTATTTTACACCTTTAACAAGTAGAATGCTACTTTTGCATTTTAAGCGATTTAGTCCTTTTTCTCAAATTGACTATTCAAACGATAAAATTAGCTCACAAAATTTTCACACATATTAAATAACATGCTGTAAATACCGAAAATAATATTCAAATAATTTTCCAGTATCAGATTTGTGGTTCTAAAACCACTGTTCTGTTTTAGCTAAAATTAGGCTGTTACAGATGTGTAACTACTTCAGAACATCCAAAAACTTCTTGGATTGCACCTCCTGTTTTAACTTGTTTTGCTGCAATGTTTGCGGATATAGAGGTGATGGAACTTTCAGTTGAATCGGATAACTCTTCTAAGTAGGTAAATCTGTATCCAAAGTAGATGTTTGTAACACCCCAAACCTGGCCCAGACGTTACGGCTGAATTCAGCGTGCCACATGGAAATGTTGCTAACGTTTTATCAAAAATCTCTTTATTAGGGTTTAAAGAATGTTAATGTTTTAAGTTTAAGTGTGTAATATCCTGATTTTGGGCCTAGTCGAAATAGTGGTTTCGTGACCAAAAAATCCAAGATAGAAATAATTATTTTATGATTATTTTGAGGTCTATGATATGATTGCATGATTGTGTGAAAATTTCGTGAAGAAATTTTATGCATAAAGTGCTTAAATTGAAATTAGGGACTAAATCGAATAATTTGCAAAACTTGCATTCTAGAAGTTTCTAGTATGAAATTATTTTGAAATATTAATTAGGAGGTCTAAAATAGAAATTTTACCAATTTCTAAGTCTATGGACAAAAATTGGACACGGATGGAATATTTGGAAAGTTTAGTAGTAAGGGCATTTTGGTCATTTAGGGGTAAAATGAATTAAAATACAAAATTAAAAGCCAATTTTGCTCATCTTCAACCCCATGGCCGAATATAGCAAGGAGAAACCATGGATAGGGTTTTTCAAGCTTCCAAGCTCGATTGTCAGTCCGTTCTAGCCCCGTTTTTCAAGTTCTTTACGTTTTTGGAATCCCAGTAACTTAATTAAGCTTATTCTAGCAATAATTTAAGCTAGGGTTCATATTTGGAAAAATACCCATAGGTGAAATATGTTTATTTTGATGTTTTATGGTAGAATATGAAGCTGAAATTATGTTAAACAACTTTTGCTAAGCGATTTTAAGCAAAAATGAGTAAAACAACTTAATCGGTAAAAATTGTTATTGTTCATAACTATGTGTTAGAGTGAGAATTTGATGTTGTCATAGAAGGGAAAAATGTTCAGCATGTCATAAAACATAAGAAAATATGCTGAAGTTTAATTTACGAGCTTTGAGACAAAAGTGTAAATATGCGAAAGTTTAGGGGTAAAACTGTAATTTTGCCAAAATATGATTTTGGGTTAATTTGAATAATGTGAGCCCTAATTAGACTATATTTTAAATGATAGAGCAAGGAAAACTAAAATTCAGGCTAAAATGGGGAAAATACCAAGTTGTGGACGAAATGGTAAAAGTAGCCATTTTCACATACGAGGTAAGTTCATATGTAAATGTTTGTAACATAGTTATTATTTTAAATGTTTTTATGTTATTTAAATGATATGATAATTATTATGAAATATTATACTCGTGATAATTGTTTGATAATATGTCAAATTATGTGATATACTTGGAAAATGTGAAATACTATCGAGTATCGGTATCGGCATTCCGTAAAAGATGGTTGAGACACATGATTGGGAAAAAGGTCCCGTTGAACCTTAGGAATGGATTAGGATATAAGTGAAATGTCACTGGGATATTTGGGCATTCGAACTCGTTGAGTTGAGTCCGAGTTCACTTATGGATGCGAATGTCCGAACTCGTTGAGTTGAGTCCGAGTTCGAGAGATGTAACTAGGCATCCGAGTTCGTTGAGTTGAGTCCGAGTTCACTTATGGATGCAAATGCCCGAGCTCGTTGAGTTGAGTTCGAGTTCACTTATGGGCGGGTTACATGGTAGCTTGGCTACATATGTGGCACTTATGTGCAAATTTTTCGTGTATCCGAATTATATTCCGATGTGTTCAACGGGTAAAATTCTACTCAAATGGAGGAATACTCGAGATGAAAGGGACGTATTGGTAAGTTTTGTGAAATGGATACTTTGAACAGGTATGTACTTAACCCTCGGGTTGAAAACTCGATATAACAACAATATGGTAAGATGATAAATGAAAATGTGATATGAATGTCTCGGTGATGATCATGCAAATGATGTTTATGTTTGCTTATATAGTTGTGTTACTTGCTATTTGCATGTGAACTTACTAAGCATTTGTGCTTACTCCCTCCTTTTCATTCCTTGTAGTGTTGACAAGCCAGCTCAAAAATCGAAAACGGTCAGAGGCACGCTCACACTATCCGTATACCATCTTGGCATAATGGCTTGTATATTTTGAGTATGGCATGTATAGCATTATAATCATTTTGTATATATGGTCTTATGATATGGTTATTGAGTGTTATGGAAATGATTGGTAATGATTAGCCATTGGAATGGCTAATCATGATCATATTTGGTGTTATGTATGCTAAATTGCTAGCTAATCCATGGGAACCATGAAATGGGTAAAATTTACCATAAAATAGATTCAGACAGCAGTAGTGATGTGAATTTGAAAAATCACTAAAAATAGTAAAAATGGAATTAAATAATGAATAAGTTATGGAATTGAAGCTTGATGAGTCTATTTTCATATGTATGGAACAAAACAGGTATATGAGTTATATTTTATGAGATGTTTAAATTTTTGAGAAACAGGGCTAGGGCAATTTCTGGATCCCCTGTTCTGAATTGGGAAATTCACCATAAAATTTTCAAAGATAATTAGAAGTCATTATTTATATGTACAGATTCCTTATTGAGTTTAGTTTTATCAGAAATAAACGGCATAGTCATTGAAACTCTATACAGGGAGATATCTGATTCGTAATACATAGAGGTCAGAGCAGTCGAACCCTGAAATAGGGGAGACTTTAACTAATAAACTGTACTAATTTGCTTGACAAAAAATTCTATAAAAAAATTAGTAAATAGATATATAAGTCTAGTTTTAGGTAAAATTTACGGAATTGGATTTTGAGTTTCATAACTCGAGATATGAATTTTTAAGCGACTGTGACACAGATTGCTAGCTTGACTGAAAATTTTAAAAATAAATTGTTTGAGCTGTTTAAAGTAATGAATTAAGTCTGTTAACACCTCGTGTTCGACTCCGGCGACGGTCTCGGGTACGGGGGCGTTACAAAGTGAATCGAAGCTGTGCACCAGGTAGGAAGCCAAGAAAGAGAAGGTGAGTCTGTTGGACTGCTTAAGTACCAAGCTCTTCCCGGATCCAATCCTAGACATGCACACATCCATTGCCACACTTAAAGCATGTTACTTGTTTATGAACATTAAATTTAGTTAGATCTATTTAAAACAAATATTTTCCTTTTTAAACATTTACTTTTCGGAAGCTTAGCTCGATTATCGTGATATTTTGAAAGCAAATAGTTTTTATAATACGCATCCTAGTGCTAACCCGTTTAATAATCCTAAAATAAAAATAATTAAAAGAGCGGCCTTATTACAACTTTAAGCAAAATGAAAATAATCAAAAGTAAAAAAAATGCGAACTTATTTAAAAACCAGAAATTAATCTTCATGGCCACTCTGAATCCCGCCCAGCTCCAAGTCCACCAATTAGGGTTCACCTGCAAGGATGGAAGAGAAAGGGGTGAGTTTAGGAAACTCAGTGTGTACAAAAACCCATCCAAAGCCCAAGTCAGCTCAAGCCCATTGGGCCTAAGCCTCGTTTAGATAACAGTGTATAGCGGACCGAAGCCCTTTTTAGAATACAAATGGCGGGGCCATAGCCCCTTTAAGATAACGATGTGGCCCATAGGCCCAATTCAAGAACACATGTAACAATAGTAATAATGAATGCAAGCCCATCTGGGGAGACTACTCAACCCACCAACCGCTACACTGCACCCGTACCAGCCCTACACTCCATGTGGGGAATATCTCAACCCACCTAGCCCTACACTCCACAATTGTAGCATTACTGCTTAGTTATCGGTAAGGTGAGGCAAAGCCTCCAGTACGTGGACAAGCCACTTTCAGTACTTCCTCCATCAATATCCCAGTCCCATGCAACAGATATTAATAATAGCATGACATGCAGTAAACAGTAACAGTCAATCATGCATTTTGGTCAACTTTAACCCTAGGGGTATATCAGTAATTTTGCTCCTAGGGGTAAATTCGTAAACTTTCCCACCTATGAAGGTATTTCAGTAATTTTATCAGTGTTAAGCAGTTTGAATCCACAGTCTAATAGAGCATATTTATTTGCCCCTTTTTTTTGTTATCTTACCCATATGGACCTGTAAGCCCATTGAGCCCACTTTTAGTCTATCGAGGCCCAATTACCGAAGTTCACAAAATTTCACATGCGTCTAGCTTACCACTTTGCGATGCCAGATCTAATAATTTCTACACGTCTTATGAGCACTCGCACACTCACAAGCCCATGAAATGCTAAAATTTCGGCATTTTGGCTTTTGCCGAATTATACTATGAAAGGATGTTCAATACACACCTGTTTCACGACGACTGCTACTGAGATCCCTTACGATGTCCTACAATTGATTAGCACAGTTCTTATATTGCAAACCACAACCACCAAACCCAATATTCACTTACCCATATTCAAACCATGTCCCTAAACGCCTTTAAAACCTTACCCTTTTGCCAAAACCGATAGCTAGCTCCGAATCTGATTGCTCCAACGATCCAAGCCTTCAATCCAACACTTAAGAAGACACTAATCACCGAAAGAAATCATCAATTAAAGACCCCTAGAGCCCTATGCCCAAATCGACAGCCTCCCTAGATTTTAGGGACTTCGGCTTTTCCTAGCATTGTAAAATAAGACCAGATCTGAGATGACGAGCACTTACCACTTACTCCTTTTTGATTTCCACGTAAATCTAATGCAGACTTATCCTTTAAACTATAATAGAACTCGAATCCAGGAGTTTTTGAAGTTTCGGCTATAAGTCCCCAAATCTATGGTATTTTCAGCTTTTGGGTGATGAAGAAGGTGATGATGTGAGGCTATAATCTTGAAGTAAAGTTGCCGACAGATATTTAGGGTTTAGAAAAGATGATTTTTGATCAAAAGGAACAAAAATATTAAAAGATATGGCTTTGGAGAAATCGGCACAAGAGGAATCAAGTTTTCGAGATTTCGGGATTTGAGGCAATCGGCTTTAGTCTTAAAAATAATGGAGGGAAAGTGGTGTAGAGTAGGGTGGTTGAAGGATTCGGCTATGGGGGAAAGAAGAAGAAAAGAATAGCAAATGGAGAGAAAAAGAAAAATAAAAGGAGAGGAAGGGTGATCAGAAAACGGTTCACTTACCCCCTAGTGCCGAATTTATACAAGCACTAACCCTAGCCGAATTTTGCCCTCCTAGAGAAACCCCTGGCCGGCTACCTCTTGCTCTTCAAGAGTCCACTATTCGGCCAAAACAGCCCTCCCCAATCAGCTCCTAAATTCTCTCCCTTATCCCCCCTTGCTCAATCTCCTAAGCAACTCAAACTCCTCCTGACAGACTTTTACTTGGATTCCATTTCTTCCCTTTTCTGTACATAAAAATTAATTCCCTTATTTGTCTTTGTCGTTGTGACTTGAACCTCGCCTCCTTGATCATCCACACGCCACCTCTAAGCTCCTTAGTGGCGTCACTTAGCCAACTCACCACAGCTTCCTTGTGTTTTATTTTACACAATTAATACTTAAAAACCAGCTACCTAAACCCTCTTTCTTATGGATTTAAAATTAACTAAAATTACCGGATTCTAACTTAAACTTAGGCCTTCTAGAGGCACACTATCCTACTTAAACCTATGCCAAGCAGACAGAACATAAAATTTTAAATTTTACCAATATTTTCAGAATTTTCAAAAATTAGGGCGTTACAACTCTACCCTCCTTAAAGGAATTTCGTCCTCAAAATTTACCTGGTCCAAATAGAGGGTATTGCTGTCGCCGCTTCTGGCTCCCATGTAGCTTCCTCTCTACCATGGTTACGCCAAAGCACCTTCACTATTGGGACAGATTTCCTTCTCAAAACATTAACCTCTCGATCTAAAATTTGCACGGGTTCCTCCTCAAAGGTCAAATCAGTCTTTACTTCAATCTCCTCCACCGGCACCACATGTGAAGGATCCGATTGATATCGTCTCAACATGGACACATGAAAGATGTCATGGATTCTGTCCAACTCTGGCGGTAACTCTAACTGATACGCTACTGGCCCTACCCGCTTAAGAATCCGATAAGGCCCTATAAACCTCAGACTTAGTTTGCCTTTCTTACCGAACCTTAAAATCTTCTTCCAAGGGGAAACCTTCAAGAAAACCATATCCCCAATAGCGAATTCAATCTCTTTGCGCTTCAGATCCGCATATGACTTCTGTCTATCAGATGCCTCCTTTAATCGGTCTCTTATTAACCTAACCTTACTTTCAATATCTGCCACCAATTCTGGTCCAAGCACTTGTCGTTCACCCAACTCTGTCCAACACGTTAGCGTAAGACATCTTCGCCCATACAGTGCTTCATAAGGTGCCATTCGAATACTCGCCTAATAACTGTTATTATACGCGAATTTCGCTAACGGCAAGTAATCCTCCCAACTGCCTCGAAAGTCGATAACACATCCCCTCAACATTGTCTTCCAGAATCTGAATAACTCTTTCTGACTGACCATCAGTTTGGGGATGAAAAGCCGTACTAAAGTTCAAACATGTCCCCAACGCCTCATGTAACTTTTGCTAGAACCGAGACGTGAATCTAGGATCTCGATCAGAGATAATTGAAACTGGGACACCATGAAGTCGCACAATCTCCGCCACATACAACTTGGCTAACTTCTGAAGTGAAAAGTTTGTGCGAACCAGTATAAAATGGGCCGACTTGGTCAACCTATCCACAATCACCCATATCGAGTCTTTCTTCGATGGCATCAAGGGTAGCCCACTCACAAAGTCCATGGTTACCCTCTCCCACTTCCAAAGTGGCATCTTTACTGGCTGCAACAATCCAGAAGGTAATTGATGCTCAGCTTTCACTTGCTAGCACGTCAGACATTTCCCTATGAATTTCGTTACTTCTCATTTAAGCCTAGGCCACCAGTACAGCTCCCGCAAGTCGTGATACAACTTATTCCCTCCAGGATGCATGGCACAGAGTCCACCAGAAGCCTCTTTTAGAATTAACCGCCTCAATTCAGGGTCCTTTGGAATACAAACTCTTCCACGAAAGCACAGAACTCCTTTAGTATTCAGTCCAAAATCCTCATTCTCACCATTCTTAACTTGCTGGAATTGTAGAGCTAACGAATCATCCTTCAACTATTTTTCCTTAATCCGCTCAGTTCAAGTAGGCTCACTTGCAATTCTGCCAACAGGCTTCCATCGTCGAACAGACTCAAACGTGAAAACAAGGTTCTCAAATCAGTAAGAACCTTTCGACTCAATGCATCAGCCACCACATTAGCCTTTCCTGGGTGGTACTCAATCGAATAGTCGTAATCCTTAAACAACTCTACCCATCTATGTTGCCTAAGGTTCAACTCCTTCTGAGTCAACAAATATTTTAGGCTCTTATGATCTGTGTATATGATACACTTTTCTCCATATAAGTAGTGTCTCCAAATTTTTAACGCAAAAATCACTGCTGCTAGCTCCAAATCATGCGTAGGGTAGTTCACTTCATCAGTCTTCAGCTGTCGCGATGCATAAGCGACCACGTTACCCTCTTGCATCAGTACGCAACCTAACCCCACATGCGACGCATCGCTGTATACAGTGAAGTCCTTCCCAGACTCCGGTTGAATCAACACTGGCGCTTCAGTGAATACCTTTTTCAACTGATCAAAAGCTTTTTGTTGTTTCTCGGTTCAGACAAATGGTACTCCTTTCCTTATGAGTTTGGTCAAAGGTGCAGCCATCACCGAGAAACCTTCCACAAACCTTCTATAGTATCCTGCCAACCCTAGGAAACTCTGAATTTCTGATACTGACCTAGGTGGCTTCCATTCCAGAATTGCTTCAATTTTACGAGGATCCACCTTAATCCCCTCGGCAGAGACCACATGCCCTAAGAAGGATACCTCCCTCAACCAGAATTCACACTTGCTAAATTTCACGTAGAGTTCCTTCTCCCTTAACACCTGTAGCACAATGCGGAGATGTTCATCATGTTTTGTTTCTGTTTCAGAGTATACCAGGATATCGTCAATAAAGACGACTACGAACTGATCCAAGTAAGGTTGGAATACTTGATTCATCAGATCCATGAAAGCTGCAGGTGCGTTCGTCAGCCCAAACGGCATAACCAGAAACTCGTAATAACCATATTGAGTTCTGAATGCTGTCTTATGAATATCCACTTCCTTTACCCTTAGCTGATGGTCTCTAAGTAAAACGAAGATCAATTTTGGAAAATACCGAAGCTCCCCTAAGTTGATCGAACATATCATCAATCCTTGGTCGTGGATACTTATTCTTAATCGTCAGTTTGTTCAACTGGCGGTAATCGATGCACATGCGCATTGTCCTTCCTTCTTCTTCACAAACAGAACTGGTGCTCCCCATGGAGACACACTAGGTCTAATGAAGCCTCTATCCAATAACTCTTGAATTTGAGCTTTCAGCTTCACTAACTCCTTCGGTGCCATCCTATAGGGTGCGATGGACACTGGAGCTGTTCTAGGCTGCAAATCAATTCCAAACTCGACTTCCCGATTTGGAGGTAATCCTAAAAGCTCTTCTGGGAAAACATCCTGGAATTCCCTAACAGTTCTGATGGTCTCCATGGTTAGATTCTTAGTTTCAGCTTGACTTACAAAAGCCAAGTATGCCTTGCATCCCTTACGCATCAGTTTCTCAGCAATCAAAGCCGATACTACATTGGACAAGTAATCTCTTCATTCCCTAATAATCATTACCTCTTCACCCTCGACAGTCTTTAACACCATCCTCTTAGCTGCACAATCTAGAGTTACCCTATGCTTGGTCAGCCAATCCATCCCTAGGATTAAATCAAATTCTTCGAACGGTAACTCCATCAAATCTCCACAGAAAACCCTACCTTGAGTCTCTAAATGCACCTCCTTGAAGAGTTTTTCTACCTTAATCGAATGACCTAAATGACTTATCACAGTTACCCCACACACAGTCTCTTCAAAGTGAACACCCAATGCCCCAGAAATGTTGTATGCAACATACGAATGAGTTGATCCCGCATCAATCAGACCAGTATAAGGTACACCATAGATAAAAAATGTACCAGTTATGACATCAGGTGCACCACCCTCCTCGCGGCGACGAGCAGCATATACCAAGGCTGGCTGACGAGCCTCAGCATTACCAGTACCCTTGCCAGGTACCCCACGTCCACGGCCATTACCACCGCAACCTCCACCTCTCGCTGGTTGAACCGATTGCACAGCCCCTTGCTCAACTACTTGAGCCTGAGCTGCCCTTCTAGGACAATCCCTAATCCTATGCTCCTTTGAACCACAACAAAGACAGGCCCCAGAATGCTTCCAACACTCCCCTTGATGCATTCTACCACAATCTCCACAAGGTTGCGGTCTAACTATGTTCACCGGAACTGTTCGAACTGGTTCCTCCATCCTAGCTCTCTTAACATTTCAGTTTGTAGCACCAGCTGGTCCAGCATCCCTCCTGAACTGATTTTGATCCCTATCGCAGTTCTTTCATTTGGCTTGTTTCACCTCCTCAGCTATCTTATCCTTCTCTACCAGTACAGCAAAATCGCGCTCTCTCTGCGGAGCTATGAGCACCCTTAGCTCATCCCTAAGGCCATCCTCAAAACGAACACTGCGCTCATATTCGGTAGAGATGATGCCACTAGCATACCGGCTCAATCGCAGAAACTCTACCTCATATTCAGCAATGGTCTTACTACGTTGGGTCAGGTTCAGGAATTCCTTTCTTCGTGCATCCACATAGCTAGCTCCGACATATTTTGCCTTAAAGGACTGCTTGAACAGCTCCCATGTTACCCTCTCAGCTGAGGTACCCTCTCTCACAGTGATCCACCACTGATACGCCTCGTCCCGCAGCAACGACACCGCCCCTTTTAACTTCTGCTCCACTGAGCAGTCCAGGTTATCCATAATCCGCTCCATGGCTTCCAGCCAGTACTCAGCCATATTTGGGGCTACTCTAGATACGCCCCTAAAAACCTCAGCTCCGTTGGCCCGAAGTCGTTCAGAAATGGACCCCCTATTCATGGGCCCGACATTAGCTCCGGCCACCCTTTCCAAAACCCTCAACATGGCCTGGGACAAAGCATCGTCCCCTGCAGCCCGATCATACGGCCCATTTTTATTAACCGGTGGTGGTCGTGCCTCGCCAGCTGGTATGTGTTCAGAGGACGCAGATCCAGCTTGAGTACTACCTCGGCCTCGACCACGGCCTCTTCCCCGAGCAACTCTCGTACTTATATCGATTTATCTGATTACGAATTTTATGTCGTTAGTTTATTGTTTCCACTATTTATTACAGAGTGTCTTATGAACAGATAAAGTTTCAGAGTTGTTCTCGTGTAACTATAGTTTAACTACTGTCTCAGTTTCCTAGAACCTAGTTTATCCTACAGTCTCAGTTTTGTAGCCTTAATATTGCCTTATCTATAGTACTGTATCCAAGGCTTAGTACTAGCTATAGTATTATTTTTAGTATAGTTCAGTATATATAGAGTAGAAAGAATACTTACAGACTTGATGCCGAGGATTCAGTGTGCCACCTTATAAATTTTCAAACAAGTTAAAAGATTTAGGCCTTTTTAAAACTCATTTCTCAAACATTTGTTTTAAAGGTACTAAGTTCGGAGAATATCTCTTTTAAATAGAAAATTTGTTTTTAAAAGTCAAAATTTTCCAAAAATACCCTCTCTAAACTCAAAGTTTGAAAACCTTTTTAGACCCGATCCACAGCCGAGTTGTTGCAACCGGGCTCTGATACCACTAAATGTAACACCCCAAACCCGGCCCAGACGTTACGACCGAATTCAGCGTGCCACATGGAAATGTTGCTAACGTTTTATCCAAAATCTCTTTATTAGGGTTTAAAGAATGTTAATGTTTTAAGTTTAAGTGAATGGAAGCTGTGCACCAGGTAGGAAGCCAGGAAAGAGGAGGTGAGTCTGTTGGACTGCTTAAGTACCAAGCTCTTTCCTGGCTTCCTACCTGGTGCACAGCTTCCATTCACTTAAACTTAAAACATTAACATTCTTTAAACCCTAATAAAGAGATTTTTGATAAAATGTTGGCAACATTTCCATGTGGCACGCTGAATTCGACCGAAACATCTGGGCCGGGTTTGGGGTGTTACAATGTTAAAGTATCTGAATTCATTAAGTTAGGAGTTACCTTGTCAGTCTTTGCAGATTCTGACTCTTTTGGTGTAGGAATTTCAACAGCTGGTTGATTCTTCTTAATGGGCTTATCTTCAACATCAATCAATCGGCGTTCTAAAATTTTACCACTTCGTAATGCCACTGCCTTGATATGCTCTTTACCCAAAATTCTTGGATTTTTAGTATTGCTCAGCAAGGTTACTTGCGGTTTATTACAAAGCTCCGTAGCTAACTGACCCATTTGGTTTTCCAAATTTTTTAATGTTGCTGCTTGGCTTTGGATCAAAGCGTCATTCTTTGCCATGTACGTTTTCAACAAGTTCTCCAAACTGTTTGATTCCTCAGCTTGAGGTGGTTTTGGAGCTTGTTGATTAAACCCTTAAGATTGGTTGGGTCTATGCTATAATAAGTTGTTATTCGGTCCATTTCCTGGGTTACTTCAAGAAAACTTAGAATGATTACGCCATGAAGAATTGTAGAAGTTGGACTAGTGTCCTTGTCCACTCCTATTTTGATGTTGGTTCCCCACATAGTACATTGACTCAAGATTTGATGGATAATTCTCAAAAGAATGACCTTCCCCATAGTACACACAGGAAACTACTTAAAAAAAACTTGGTGGCTGAGCTACAAAATTATTAGCACTATTAGGGGTAAACTATTTTAACATAGAGGAAATAGACGATACCTGAGCTGATAATGAAGTGAGGGCGTCAACTTCATGAACTCCAGCTACACGTCTTCCTGAAGCTGTTTGATTTGTTAGCCATTGATAGTTATTACTCGTGATCCTCTCAATAATCTCATAAGCCTCATTATAAGACTTAGAAAAAATTGCACCATTCAGAGAAACATCTACCATCAATCTTGTATGTGCATTGAGACCATTATAGAATGTCTCCAACTGGATACAATGAGGAATCCCATGATCAGGACACTTACGCAATAACTCCTTTAGTCGCTCCGAAGCCTTATACAAGGACTTGTCATCCAATTATTGGAAAGTTGTGATCTCATTCCTCAACTTAGCGTTTTTGCTAGACGGGAAATACTTAACCAAAAATCTCGCTGCTAATTCTTGCCATGTAGATATGAAACTTGGTGGCAATGAATTGAGCCATGCTCATGCTCGATCTCGCAATGAGTACGGAAATAACTTCAACCTCAGTTCATCTTTAGTCACACTAGCTATCTTGAATGAATCACTCACCTCCATAGACAATCGAAGGTGGAGATGTGGATCTTTCGTGGGCATACCACTGAATTGGCCCACCGTTTGGAGCATTTGAAACATCAATGGTTTCAATTAAAATCGGGTTGCCTCTGTAACGCCCCCACGCCCGAGACTGTCACCGGAGTCGAGTATGAGGTGTTACTAAGCTTAATTTAACATTTTTAGAACTTTGGATTATTTGTTTCTACATTCACAGCTTTTAAGCTACTTGCGTCACAGTCACAAGAAAAATCATATCTCGAGTTACAAAACTCAAAATCAAGATCCGTAAATTTTCTTTGAATCTAGACTCATATACCTATCTACTAATTTTTTTCTATAATTTTTGGTTGAGCCAATTAGTACAGTTTATTAGTTAAAGTTACCCCTGTTTCAGGACTTGACTGGTTTGACCTCTGTTTACTACGAACCATATTTCTCTCTTTAAAAAATTCATATTACTATGAGGTTTGTTTCTACTAAAACTAGACTAAATAAATATTCTGAGGATATAAAATAAACCACCTAATTATATCTTTACAATTTATGGTGAATTTCTAAAGTTGGAACAGGGGATTCAGAAACTGCTATGGCCCTATTTCACTAAAATTCAAATATCTTTTAACATATAATTCCTTTACCTGTTTCATTTGTTTCATGTGAAACTAAACATAATAAGATTCAATTTGATATGTATTCCATCACCAAATTCAATTTCTATGATTTTTAGTAAATTTTCAAACTCATGTCAGTGTTGCTGCAGTATTCTGTTTATGGCAAATTTCATCCCTTTTATGAGTTTTTATGCACTAAGTATCTTAATAATTTTCCTTAACATCAAACATAATCTAAAGTAACCATTTTCATAATTTATCATTATCAAACATTTTCTCAACCATTCCATCACCATATCATAAGATCATTTACAAAAAATAGGTATATTGCTATACATGCCATACTTAAATTTACAAGCCATTTACCAAAAGTCTTCCTGGATAGTGTGATTGAGCCTTCGACCTATCCCGACTCTGAGTGGCTTGTCCAAAACTACAATGAGTAAGAAGGAGGGAGTAAGCATAAATGCTTAGTAAGTTCATATGCAAATAATAAGTAACATAACAAACGGTCATACAAATCAACATTAGCATGCATCACTAAAACACATATCACATTTCTAATCATTTTTCATCATCTTATTACCTTATCGTGATTGTATCAATACTCAACCCGAGGGTTAAATACATACCTGTCCAAAATATCCATTTCACATCACTTACCAATACGTCTCTTTACATCTCGAATATTCCTCCATTTGAGTATAACTTTACCCGTTGAACACATCGGAATATAATTCGGATACATGGATAACTTGCACATAAGTGCCATATATGCAATCAAGCAATCATGTAACCCGCCCATAAGCGAACTCGGACTCAACTCAACGAGCTCGGGCGTTCGCATCCATAAGTGAACTCGGCTTAACTCAATGAGCTCGGATGCCTAGTTACATTTCACGAACTCGGACTCAACTCAACGAGTTCGGACATTCGCATCCATAAGTGAACTCGGACTCAACTCAACGAGTTCTGATGCTCAACCATCCTAGTGACATGTCACTTGTATCCTAATCTATTCCTAAGGTTCAAACGGGATTTTCCTCGAACACATATCCTTGCCATCTTCCGTAAAATACCGAAACCAATACTCGGTAACACTTTATATTTAACAAATAATACAAATAATTTGCATTTTATTCGAAAATAACCACAAAGCATATATTTCATGATAAAAATCAGCATATCATATAATTAACATCAATAATTTAAAAAAAAAAACAATTATACTATATTATTTACACATGAACTTACCTTGGTACCAAAATACAAAGATTTTGCAATTTAGTCCACAATCTTTTCTTTTCCTCGATTGAGGTCGATTCCACGTCTTTCTTGATTATGGAGCTTGGAAGCTTGAAACAAACCCTAGCTATGGAGAACCCTTGAAATTTCGGCCTAATGAAGAAGATGGACAAAAATTGGCTTTTAATTTTGTTTTTAATTCATTTTAATAACTAAATGACCAAAATGCCCTTACTACTAAACTTTCCAAAAATTCCTTCCATGTCCTAATTTTGTCCATGAACTTAAATTAGTCAAATTGCTATTTAAGACATCCTAATTAATATTTCAATACAATTTCATACTAAAAACTTCTAGAATGCAAATTTTGCAACTTATTCAATTTAGTCCCTACTTTCAATTTAAACACTTTAGGCATAGAATTTCTTCACGAAATTTTCACACAATCATGTAATCATATCATAAACCTCAAAGTAATTATAAAATAATTATTTCTATCTCGGATTTGTGGTCACGAAACCACTGTTCCGATTAGGCCCTAATTCGGGATATTACAGCCTCAATATCTGGCCTTCTAATTCGTGGATATAACTCACTAAAAAGTGGCACAACATATTCTCTGATGCATCGATCCCTATCATCAGCAATGAGGATGGGATTTCGTACATGATCGACTCTATTACCCTGGTCTTGATTCTGATTTCCAAGGTCTATCTCGAATTGTCTTTGAGATGTTTGTTCACGTCTTTTTTGTCTAAAAGTTTGCTCAATTTTAGGGTCTACAGGGAGTAGTTTGCTCAATTTTAGGGTCTACAGGGAGTAAATCGATAATCCGATCTATGCTCATAAACACCTGAAAAGAAAATCACAAAATTAAAAAGAATAAGTTAGTAATGTTAGAAATAAACCAAATTGGAAGTAAATAATTTCACAAAAAAAAAAGACTATGGCAACAGTTAACAATCCCCGGCAGCGGCGCCAAAAACTTATAACGCGTAGGTTTGTACAAGTGTACACAGTTGTTATCAAGTAATATGTAACACCCCTCACTTGTATTCAACACTAGAATAGGGTGACGAACCATTACCGGACTTACAACACATTTAAACACTCAATTTTCATATAAATTCACATTTCATCGAAACATTAATTAAACTCAAGCATAAAGTCCCTATAATGAGCCTACAAGGCCTTAAACATACTTTAGGAGTGGTTCGGGACTAAATCGATAACTTAAGAAACTTTCACGAAACTTTGAAAATTTTTCTCAAAACAGGGTACACACACCCGTGTCGCCTAGCCGTGTGTCGCACACGACCAACAGACACGCCCGTGTCACAGGTCGTGTGGACATTCAAAATGGAAGCACATGGTCATGTCCCAGCCCGTGTCTGACCCCGTGTAACTCTCTGACTTGGTTCACATGGCCAACACACACGCCCGTGTGCCCTAAAAATGGCCATACGCGCCCGTGTGTCAGGCCGTGTGCTAGGCCGGGCCAAACTTGTAGGGTATACTAATTTATGCCTCACGGTCAAGGCATATGCCCGTGTGGAGCATACTGACTTGATTTCAATTTCAACACCAAGGGACACACGGTCGTGTAACATGATCGTGTGTCACACACGGCTGGGACACACACCCGTGTGGACACAAATAGGCTATTTACTAAGCTAATTTGTCACCCTAAACTGCACACTTCTATACAACATCAATTACCACCAACACAAAGCATATCTAATCAGCTAAACTAGCCAATTCAAATATAAATCCTACACATTCCATACTTCCATTTTACATATACACAAACCACAAAAACATACCATACCATTTGTACCAAACTTTAATACCTTAAATCATCAAAAAATGGCTAAACTCAAATATGCAATATCAAGCCTACTTTCATAACAATACCGTTATCTTTAACTCAACCATTTGACACTCATAATACCTATAGCCATCAAGCATCACACAACCATCATAGAACTCATATCACCAAGCATATACACATGTATTAATACATAATTCAACCATACCAAAATAACCCCAAATAAGCCATCACTCATAGCAATTTATACAAACCAAAACATATACATTTACAAGACAATTAAAATGACCAAAATCATTACCAAAACATAACCCAAATGACCAAAGTCCCTATACATGCCATATACTAAAAATACCAAAGTTCATAGGTACCAAGTGATAGGTGGATAGTGTGAAGTGATCTCCGATGATCCCCGAATCCGAGCTAGCTTGATAACACTATAAAACATAGAAAATAAATTATGTAAGCTATAAAGCTTACTAAGCTCGTATGACATAAATCCAATATAATCATAAACACATAATTCAACAATTGATCATAAGTACAATAATTCACATCAACTAACAAACCTCTCAATTACTCATTCACGAAATTACATACTTCCTTTGCCATTTCTTCGATTCAGTACTAATATGGTTTATGCACATACCTGTACCATCTCGTATCAATCTTATACACATTCTCATCTTTCTTTGACTCGTTGAACCATTCGAAATAGAAGTCAGATACTCAAAGTTTTCACTTGATAAGTTCCTATACCATGGCCCGAAGCCAAATCAAGGTAACTTATCTCCAAAGTACTAATATCATGGCCCAAAGCTAAATTGGCCAATATGCATGGCCCGAAGCCAAATCGGTATACTCGCACTCGAAGTGCTATATCATGGCCCGAAGCCAACTCAATGTATCCCCTAATGACATGTCACTAGCAACGTAAACTATTCCTAAGGTTCAACTGGGATTGCGAATGTCGAATTGTCGTCGAATCATTATCGTTCATATCCACAGTCTCATATTCACAATTTATGCAATATCAAAGCATATGAAATACATTTGTATTGAAATTTATCATATATGAACTTACCTCGAATGTGGAAACAATGAAATGAGTCGATTAGTCGAGTACTTTACCTTTTCCCTAATCCAATTCCAAATTTCGGTTTTCTTGATCTATATAATATCAAATTCAATTAACTTGATCTATATAATATCAAATTCAATTAACTTAATCATCTATTTATTCAATTCAATCTAAAATACACATTTGAGCTATTTTACACTTTAGCCTTTAAACTTTCACATTTTTATAATTTAGTCCTTATTACACAAAATCAGAAATTCATGCAAATTTCAAAACACCCATGCTTAGCCGAATTACCATTATACCCCTAGCAGCCCATATTTTTCATTTATTTCACATTTGCATCACAAAGTTTCAACATTTCTCAATTTAATCCCTATTTTGCATTTTCACTAAATATCACTTAACAAAACTTGTATATCTATCAACAAGCATTTATAATCTATCAAGAAAACTCAAAATACACATGTATTCATCAATGGAATCATTCAAAATTTTTAACAATTTTACAAATAGTCCCTGGGCTAGCTAGTACGAGTTGCAACGATCACAAAAACATAGAAATCATTAAAAATGGGACAAAAATTCACTCACCAATTGAGCTACCCAGCTTAGCCGAATCAACATGCATCTATGGAGTTCTTTTCATTCTTATTTTCAGTTGAGAAAGTGAAGAAGAATGATGATACTAATGTTTGTTTTATTTAATTTAACTTTAATTCATAAATTACTAAATTAACCTTGGTTTATAACATTAAAATTCACTTGTTTTATGTCCATAAATGTCCATTACCTACAATAATGGTTTAATTACAACATAAGGACCTTTAATTTAAGGTTTTATAGCTATTAGATACTTTTAGCTAATAGAACTCCACTTTTACACTTTACGCTATTTAGTCCTTTTTATCGAATTAACCAACCAAACGATAAAATTTCTTAATGAAACTTTCACACAATCACATTATCATGCTATAGAGATTAAAATAAAAATAAAATAATAATTTTGACTTCGAATTTGTGGTCTCAAAACCACTTTTCTAATTTGACTAAATACGGGTTGTTACAACTCTCCCCCCTTAGGGATTTTTGCCCCATCTTACCAATGAAAAGGTTAGGGTATTGTTTTCTCATAGCTTCCTCAGTTTCCCACGTAGCCTTTTTGACACCGTGCCATTGCCAAAGTACTTTCACGAGAGTTATGCTTTTGTTTCTCAACTATTTAACCTCACTGCTAGAATTTTGATTGGTTCTTCGTTGTACGTCATATCAGGTTGAATTTCAATCTCTGATGGAGAAATCACATGTGATGGATTAGATCTATATCGGTGCAACATCAATACATGAAACACATTATGGGTTTTCTCTATCTCAATCGGTAACACTAGCGATATGCCACTGGTCCTATTCGTTCAATAATCTCATACGGCCCGATGAATCACAGACTCAATTTGCCTTTGCGGCCGAAACGAAGTATTTTCTTCCATAGAGATACCTTCAAGAACACTTTGTCACCGATTTGAAATTCAATGTCTTTTCATTTCAAACCTGCATACAATTTCTGACAATCTGAAGTTGTTTCCAAACAATCGCGAATTACTTTCACTTTTTCTTTGGTTTTTCAGATCAAATCAACCTCGTGAATCTTTTTCTCACTCAACTCGGTCTAATACAATGGATTTTGGCATTTGCAGCCATATAAAGCTTTGTATGGCGCCATCTTTATACTCGATTGAAAACTATTATTATATGCAAATTCAACTAGCGGTAAATATTTCTCCCAATTTCCTTCGAACTCTAAAACACAACATTGGAGCATATTTTCGAGGATCTGAATTACTCATTCAGAATGTCCATCAGTTTGTGGATTAAAAGTGGTACTAAAATTCAATTTTGTACCCAAAGCTTCTTGCAATTTCCTCCAAAACTGCGATGTAAACCTCGAATCTCTATCTGAAATAATCGAAATAGGTACCCCGTGCAATCTAACAATCTTAGAAATGTACAACTCAGCTAATCGCTCAAGTGAATAGTCAGTACGTACCGGAATGAAATGTGCTAATTTTGATAATCAATCAACGAAAACCCAAATTGTATCTTTCTTCTTCAGAGACAGGGGTAATCCCAATACGAAATCCATAGTCACTTTATCCCATTTCCACTCCGGTATCATCATAGGTTGAAGCAAACCTGAAGGCACTTGATGCGTGGCTTTCTCTTGCTAATTAATCAAACATTTCGATACAAACTCAGAAATGTCTCGTTTCATACCCGACCATCAATACAACTTCTTCAAATCATTGTACATTTTGGTACTCCTTGGGTGAACTGATAAACTACTACTATGTGCCTCATGCAAAATTTTCATAATCAACTCTAGATTTTTCGGTACACGATCTCAGAACATTAAACAATCATCGGATCTGATTTGGTACTCTTAAATCACTAGGCGACTCGCATTGCACTCTTTTAGCTTGTAACTCAGTATCACACTTTTGAGCTTCGCAAATTTGTTGAAGAAAAACCAGTTTAACCTTTAACTCACCTAAAATCGAACCATCATCTGATAATGTCAACTGTGTGTTCATTGCTCTCAAGGAAAACAACGATTTTCTACTCAAAGCATCTGCAACTACATTCACTTTCCCCGGATGATAATCAATTACTAACTCATAATCTTTTAGTAGTTTAAGCCATCTCTGTTTTCATAAATTCAAATCTTTCTGAGTCATAATATATTTTAAACTTTTATGATCGGTAAAGATGTGGCTTTTTTCACCATATAAATGATGACGCCAAATTTTCAATACAAATACTATAGCGGCCAATTCTAAATCATGCATCGGATAATTCTTTTCGTACGGTTTCAACTATCTGGAAGCATAAGCTATCAGTTTTCCCTCTTGCATAAATACACAACCCAAACTATTCAGTGATGTGTCGCTGTAAATCACAAATTATTTACCCGACTCAAGTTGAACCAACACTGGTGCCTTAGTTAACAATGCTTTCAATTTATCAAAACTTTGTTGACATTTCTCAAACCATTCAAACTTTACATATTTCTGTAGCAGTCTGGTCATCGGTGTAGCAATCATTGAGAACCCTTTAACGAAACGTCGATAGTAAGCAGCTAATCCCAGAAAGCTTCTGACCTCGGATACATTTCTAGGTGGTTTCTAGTCAATAACTATAGAAATCTTGCTCGGATCAACTCGAATGCCATTCGCCGATACAACATGTCCCAAAAATCCAACTTCTCAGAGCCAAAACTCACACTTACTAAATTTAGCATACAGTTGCTTATCCTTCAAGGTTTACAACACAATCCTCAAATGCTTAGCATGCTCAAACTCATCTCGTGAATAGATCAGAATGTTGTTAATAAACACAATAACAAATCTGTCCAAATACGGTCTAAAGATTCAATTCATCAAATCCATAAAAACAGCAGGAGCATTAGTTAAACCAAAAGGCATAACAAGGAATTCATAATGTCCGTACCTCGTTCTAAATGCAGTTTTCGACACATCTGAGTCTTTAACTCACAACTGATAATAACTAGATCTCAAATCAATCTTTGAAAATAATGTTGCACCTTTTAACTGATCAAACAAATCATCTATTCTCGGTAACGAATACTTGGTTTTTATTGTAACCTTGTTGAGCTGACGATAGTCAATACACATTCTCATTGACCCGTCTTTCTTCTTAACAAATAAAATTGGCGCACCCCAGGGTGAAAAACTCGATTGTACAAAACCTCTATCTATTAATTCTTGCAACTGAACTTTCAACTCTTTTAACTCTATCGGAGCCATTCTGTATAGAGCTATAAATGTCGGTGAAGTTCCCGATACTAATTCAATAGCAAACTCAACCTCTCTGATCGGTGGCAACCCAGGCAATTCTTCTAGAAATACATCCAGATATTCGTAAACTACAGGTACCGATTCAGTCTTCTTTTCAGACACTTTGGTATCTAAAACATATGCTAAATACGCGTCACAACCTTTTCTCACATATCTCTGAGCCGATATTAACAAAATCACTATAGGCAATCCACTCGACTTATCAGATTCAATTTGAAGAATTTCATTATTTTGACATTTCAATTCTATAATCTTTTGTCTATAGTTCACAACAGCATTGTGCAGAGTCAACCAATCTATACCCAGAATCACATCGAACTCATCAAATAGTAAAAGCATCAAGTCAGCCGAAAAATAGTAACCCTGAGTCTTCAAAGGACAATTCTTGCATACTTTGTCAACTAGAACATACTTGCCTAAGGGTTCGATACTTTAATTACAAATTTTGTAGACTCAACATGCAATTTCTTTCTAGACACTAAATTCTCACAAACATACGAATGTGTCGATCTAGGATCAATTAAAGCAATCACATTAGTGTCGTAAAGAGAAAATGTACCAGTGATAACATTTGGCGACGACGCTTCTTCGTGAGCACGAATAGTGTAAGCTTTAGTTGGTACTCTAGCTTCGAATCTCACAGGTGAATCCCTAGTCACACCTCTACCACTAGACATATTTCCCACATTCCTCGATGGTCTTCCTCTCATAGTCGTGTTGCTCGGTCTTGTGTTCTGAAATTTATCTTTATCGGATAACTTTGGGCAATCTTAAATAATGTGATCTGACGAGCCACATTTGAAACAAGCTTTAACACTTTTATTCCAGCACTCTCCAAAATGTCTTCTCCCATATTGTTGACACTTGGGTTTGTTGTTTTTCACACTACCACGCTCGAGACAGAAGTTTCTTGAGCTTTAGGGTTCACATGTTGATTTCCACGATCTCTATTCTGATATCCCACTGATGTATTTGATCGACTATACGAATCTCGGGATTTCTTTGTTCCAGAATAATAAGGTTTATTGATCAGTCTTTTTCTCAAATCTCTAGCCACTGAATCAGCTTTCCTCTTTTCTCGACTAAAACCTTCGGCTTTACAAGCCTGGTCATCCAATATAAAAATTTCTTTCAAATCTAGAATCCCGACTAGAAGTTTAATGTCTTCATTTAGCCCGTCGACAAACCACTTGAACATGATCTCTTCGGTAGAAACATACTCTCGAGCATATTTACTCAATAGCGCAAATTCTTTCTCGTATTCAGTTACGGTCATACGACCTTGTTTCAATGCTAAAAACTCTTTGTGCTTTTGATCCAGAAATTGTTGGCTTATATATTTCTTTTGAAACTCAGTCTGAAAGAATTCCCAGGTGACTCTCTCTCTCGTCACCACTAATACCAACGTATTCCACCACTGGTACTCGGTGTCCCTCAATAGTGATATAGCATATTTTAAGCACTCCGCTAGTGTGCAAGAAAGCTCATCAAGTACTCTAATAGTGTTTTAAAGCCAAAACTCGGCTCCCTCAGAATCATCGTCAACATTAGCTGTGAACTCTTCAGCCCCGTGTTTATGGATCTTATCAACTGGAGGCTTGTTCAATCTTAAAAGCTCGACTCCTTAAGGAGCTACAGGAATCGGTTGGGGATTGGGAGGGGGTGGAGGTTGTTGAGCAGCCGAATTTGTCTGAATATGCTGTGTGAACCACTCGTTCATCATTTGGAAGAAAGCTTCTTTAGCCTCTCCCCCTTGGCTACCCGATATGGGTCTAGAATCAGAAGGCGCTGTCCCTCGAGCGGGAGCTGGCACGTTACTTTCAACCTCATCAGCTATAGCTTGATTGAGATCTATTTACTATATAAAAAAACATTTTAAAATGTCAGAAGTCATCACACTATCACAGTTTATATATGGCATGTATAGCTAGATTCTCACATACGCTACGTTAGTCCTAGAATCGACTAAACTGTAGCTTTGGTACCAATAAATGTAACACCCCTCACCGATATTCAACACCGGAATAGGGCTACGGAGCATTACCAGACTTACAACTCATTTGAAGACTCAATTCTCATATAAATTCACATCTCATGCAAACATTAATCAAACTCAAGCATAATGTCCTTATAATGAGCCTAAGAGGCCTTAAACATACTTTAGGAGTGGTTTGGAACTAAATCGATAACTTAAGAAACTTTCACGAAACTTTGAAATTTTTTCTCAAAGCAGAGGACACACGCCCGTGTGGCCTGGCCGTGTGTCTCGTACGGCCAACAGACACGCCCGTGTCACAGGTAAAGTGGACATTCGAAATGGAAGCACATGGCCTTGTCCCAACCCGTGTCTGACCCCGTGTAACTCTCTGACTTGGGTCACACGGCCAACACACATGCTCGTGTGCCCTAAAAATGGCCATACATGCCCGTGTGTCAGGCCGTGTGCTAGGCCGTGCTAAACTTGTAGGGTATACTGACTTATACCACACAACCAAGTCACACGCCAGTGTGTGAGGCCGTGTGGAGCATACTAACTTGATTTCAATTTCAGCACCAAGGGACACACGGCCGTGTGTCGCACACGGCTGAGAAGCACACCCATGTCTCTACCCGTGTGGACGAAAATAAGCTATTTATCAAGCCAATTTGTCACCCCAAATTGCGCATACCTACACAGCATCAATTAGCACCAACACATAGCATATCTAATCATTTAAACCAACCAATTCAAACATAAATCCTGCACATTCCATACTTCCATTTTACATATACACAAACAACCAAAACATACCAAACCATTTGTACCAAACTTTACTACCTTAAATCATCAAAAAATGGCTAAACTCAAATATGCAATATCAAGCCTAATTTCATAACCATACCATTATTTTTAAATCAACCATTTGACGCTCATAATACCTATAGCTATCAAACATCACACAACCATCATATAACTCATATCACCAAGCATATACACATGCATTAATACATAATTCAACCATACCAAAATAACCCTAAATAAGCCATCATTCATAGCTATTTATACAAACCAAAACATATACATTTACAAGCCAATTCGAATGGCCAAAATTAATACCAAATCATAACCCACATGACTAAAGTCCCTATACATGCCATATATTAAAAACACCAAAGTTCATAGATACCAAGTATAGGTGAATAGTGTGAAGCGATCTCCGACGATCCCCGAATCTGAGCTATCTTGATAACACTATAAAACATAGAAAACAAACGATGTAAGCTATAAAGCTTAGTAAGCTCGTATAACATAAATTCGATATAATCATAAACACATAATTCAACAATTGATCATAAGTATAAGAGTTCACATCAACTAACAAACCTCTTAATTACTCATTCACAAAACTATATACTTCCTTCGCCATTTCTTCGATTTTGAACTAATACGGTTTATGAACATACTTGTACCATCTCGTACCAATCTCATACACATTCTTGTCTTTCTTTAACTAGTTAAACCATTCGGAATAGAATTCAGATACTCAAGCTGTTCACACAATAAGTACCTATACCATGTCCCGAAGCCAAATCAAAGTAAGTTATCTCCAATGTACTGATATCACGGCCCAAAGACAAATCAGCCGATATGCATGGCCCGAAGCCAAATTGGTATAACTCGCACCCGAAGTGCTATATCATGGCCTGGAGCCAACTCAATGTATCCCCTAATGACATGTCACCAACAACCTAAACTATTCCTAAGGTTCAACCGGGATTTCGAATGTTGAATTGTCGTCGAATCACTATCGCTCATATCCACAGTCTCAAATTCACATTTTATGTAATATCAAAGCATATGAAATACATTTATATTGAAATTTATCACATACAACTTACCTCGGATGTGGAAACGATGAAATGAGTCGATTAGTGGAGTACTTTATCTTTTCCCCAATCCAATTCCAAATTTCAGTTTTCTTGATCTATATAATATCAAATTCAACTCATTTAATCATCTATTTATTCAATTCAATCCAAAATACACATTTGAGCTATTTTACACATTAGCCTCTAAACTTTCATATTTTTACAATTTAGTCCTTATTACACAAAATCACAAATTCATGAAAATTTCAAAACACCCATGTTTAGCCGAATTACCATTATACCCTTAGTAGCCCATATTTTTCATTTATGTCACATTTTAACCACAAATTTTCAACATTTCTCAATTTAATCTCTATTTTGCAATTTCACTAAAAATCACTTAACAAAACTTGTATATCTATCAACAAGCATTTACAATCTATCAAGAAACTTCAAAATACACATGTATTCATCAATGGCATCATTCAAAAATTTTAACAGTTTTGCAAAATAGTCGCTGGGTTAGCTAGTACTAGTTGCAACGATCACAAAAACATAGAAATAATTAAAAACGAGACAAAAATTCACTCACTAATTGAGCTACCAAGCTTAGTTGAATCAACATGCATCCATGGAGTTCTTTTCCTTCTTATTTTCAGTTGAGAAAGTGAAGAACAAAGATGATACTAATGTTTGTTTTATTTAATTTAACTTTAATTCATAAATTACTAAATTAACCTTGGTTTAAAACATTAAAATTCACTTATTTTATGTCCATAAATGTCAATTACCTATAATAATGGTTTATTCACAACATAAGGACATTTAATTTAAGGTTTTATAGCTATTAGATACTTTTAGCTAATAGAACACCACTTTTACACTTTATGTGATTTAGTCCTTTTTATCGAATTAACCAACCAAACGATAAAATTTCTTAATGAAACTTTCACACAATCACATTATCATGCTATAGACATTAAAATAAAAATAAAATAATAATTTTGAAATTGGATTTTTTGTCCCAAAACCATTGTTCCGATTTGACTAAATAAGGGCTGTTACATAATAAGTAAGTATCGAGTTATCGTCTGCATAGGGATTGTATTTGTGTTAAATCACTTAATTGTAAAATTATACTATCAACTTGGTAAATAAAAACACAATATAGTTGAGAAGTGATGATTAAAATAGAATATATTAAACTAAATGCAATGATCCCTAATGCAAATTATCCTAAATATGCAAAGTATATGAATGAATTAGATTTTAGCAAAATTAAACACAATTTGCAACAATTATAACATAAATAAACTAGGAAAATTACTTTAATTAAGCTCAATTTATTATCAACATGCTTAATAACATCCAGAAAAATATTCAATGACAACTCGATCTTTTATAAGTTTGGAAATCACTTTAGGTCCTTTCGGAATCCTTTACTTAGTAAATACGCATTTTACTGATCCTTATTTACTAAGGGTTTCTTAGCATTCGTGTGAGGTAACAGGGATGTGTTAGGTTTGAATGTAACACCCCTAACCCGTATCCATCACTGGAATAAGGTTATGAGGCATTACCGAACAACTTACAACACACAACATACATTTCTCATACATGAATCCATTATCACATAAACGTTGTTCAAACAAAATTATATAGTCCATTATAAGGCTTTACAAGACCTTAAAACATACTTGGAAGAGGTTTGGGACTAAACTAATAACATTGGTAAACTTTGGAAAAACATAGAGAATTTTCATGCATACAGGGATCACACGCCTGTGTGAACAGGCTGTGTGCCTCACACGGCCACGGACACGGACACGCCCGTATCACAGGACGTGTGGAAATAGGACATACATACTAACTTGTATCACACGGTCGGGGACACGCCCATGTGCCATGGCCGTGTGAAATCAGGAGGGTTATACTGACTTAGGTCACATGGCTGGCCACACGCCCATGTGCCAGCCCGTGTGCCACACAGGGCCAGTAGACACACCCGTGTGTCTGATCCATGTAACTCACTGACTTGTTTTAACTAAGTTACAGCAAGTACACGGTCGAGTCACACGCTCGTGTGCTCAACCGTGTAGGGCGAAATTAGACTTGGTTTAAGCCATATTTCTCACCCTTTCTCAAGCATACCTAAACCACATCATTTTGTACCAATTCAATACATTTATAGGCAGCCAAAACATGATATTTCATATACATTTCATTCCATTTAAAATCCATCCATTCAACAACCAATTCATAACCAAAAACTTACCAATTCATCATCTTGAAACAAAGCCACAACATGCCATTTTTCAAACAATAATACACCAATTGACAACTAGCTAATTGAACAACTATATAACCATCACAACATCCATACCAATCATGCCAAAACATAAGGCAATTTATACATCACATATCACTTGCCAAACTCATAAATTAAGTCAACCTAATTGGCCAAATACACACCAACATTTGCGTCATTTAGAAGCCAACTCTCATGGCTAATATCATAACTAAAAACATATCAACATAACACTAGCCTATACATGCCATATACCATATTTACAATGATTCAAAAGTACCAGCAAGTTGATCGATAGTATGACGATGTTTCCTGATGATCCTGAGTCTGAGCTAGCTTCGATTATCTATAAAACAGGGAAAGAACACACAAAGTAAGCTTAAAAAGCTTAGTAAGCCGTAATCAAATAAACTATCTTGCGAAACATCATCATTCCCATTATATAGACAAATTATAAATAAGCACATATAAATTCTCAAACCTTTCTCATTGTATATCTATTCAAGAAACACATGTAAATTCAACAAATACTTCTCTTTTCAATACTCGTATAAATCTCATACGTACCTGTATCAGTTAATTCAATCACATATTCTTTCTAATCTTGACATTGCCTGTTGAACCTTTTGGAATCATTAAGGATACTCGAAAATCACATATAGCTCATACAATGCCATATCCCGGATATTGTCTTACATGCTATCACATATCGATGCCAATAGCCCAGCTATGGTCTTACACGAAATCAAATAACGATGCCAATGTCCCGGACAAGGTCTTACATGTAATCAGATAACGATAATCCTAATGTCATAACATTTGTATCCTATACTATTCCTGAGGTTCGTACAGGACTTTCAGATATTGTAACCCTGTCGATTCTTGCTCGTATTTTATTATCCAATGTTCAATGCAGTTCAATGACAAATAAACATATATAATTCAATTTAAAGACATTTATTTGCATATGAACTTACCTCATATTCGGGATAGATGGATTGGACCGACTATTCGATAATCTTTGATTTTCCCCGATCTAAATCTGATTTCTTTCTTTCTTGATCTATATACATTCAAAATTAACTCATTTATTCATCAATTCATTCAATTCAGTCCACAAACACATATTTAGGCATTTTTACACTTTAGCCCCTAAAGTTCCACATTTTTACAATTTAGTCCGTAATTCACAAATACACAAAATTCATGAAATTTCATTAAACCCAAACCTAGCCGAATTCTCTATAAGTCCTTAACAGCCCATCCTTTTCATTTATTCACACATTTAACCACATATTTTACACCTTTCACAAATTAATCCCTAAATTACATTTTTACCTAAAATCACTTTACAAAACATTTAAATCTATCAACAATTAATCATTTTCCATTATCAAACATTTAAAAGCTCAAGCATTCAGCAATGGCACTTCATGAAATCATTAACAAATTCAAAAATTAAGGCACGGGCTAGCTAGAATACAAAGCAACGATTACAAAAACGTAGAAATCATAAAAAATCGAGCAAAGAACATACCTTTAATAAGGTTCGAACCCTAAAACAACACCTTTGGCTTCTTTTCTTTTGATTTTCGGTTATAGATGAAGAAAATAAAGATGAAAATGGTGTTTGTTTTATTTATTTTACTTAATAACCAAATTACCATATTAACCCTTAATAATAAAACATTTAAATCATCTAATGTAAGGCCATCTATGTCAAATTCCACTATCAATGGTCTAATAACATAATAAAGACCTTTCATTTAATAAATCGTAGCAATTAGACACCTTTAACAAGTAGAATGCAACTTTTGCATTTCACACCATTTAGTCCTTTTCTCAAATTGATCTATTAAACGATAAAATTAACTAACGAAATTTTCACACATATATACTATCATGCTGTAAACACAAAAAATAATATTAAAGTAATTTTTCTGACATCAAATTGGTGGTTCTGAAACCACTGTTTCGATTTAGATAAAATCGGGCTGTTTACATTAAAATAGTTTAATCACACAAATCTAAAAACTATGAAGATAACAGAGCTTGGTTAGAGTTGTTATGCAACCTGCAATTTAATCAGGTTAGGATCTAAATTGAGTATGCACATTTCAATTATGTGTCTACTAGCCATCGTCTGGTTAGGATTGCTCAGCTAGTTCAGCTGCATTTCAATCGCGTATGAACGAAATATAAACTTGATTTTAATTGAAAACATGATCGAATGAGGCAGAAACATTATAAGCATGAATCAAATAAATATTATTTAATCAAAGCAATCATTCTAGCTTAAATAAAATTAAGCTAACATTGTTGTAAACAAGAGCAAACAACACATATCAAACATTTTTAGATTAAATTAAAGAAAAGAAAGATTAAACCCAAATCAAAGTGGCTGTCACCCAAGACTCTGACTGATGAGGCTCCTTCGCTTCTTTACTTTGCTCCTTTGCTGATGGCTCTCTAAGGGGGCTGACCAAGGGCTCTTTAAGAGGATTTAATTGCTAAAATCTCTATGAAGAGATGATGCTAGGTGTGAGGAATGGAAAATGCTAAAGAGAATTGAGAAAGAAGAGAATGATGAGGGATGATTGAATGAAGGAATGAAGGGGTCTTATTTATGGGTGAAGAGAGGTGGGTAGTTGGCTAAAAATAGCTGGGTTTAGTCTCTTCAAACTTCTCCCATGAGTGGTCGGCCACAATTAGTGGAATTTGAGCTAATTTTTTCTTGATTTTTAAGCAATTTAAATTCCATAATAACTCAAGACTGAGATTTGGTCAAATGTAAATCTTCGGGCAAATCTCTAATTTCTTCAACAATGCAAGGACCTTGTGTAATTAAACCAAAAAGTGGTTTAAGTGGACAGCCATGTGTAGCTGAGTTTGTGTTGACTTGGTCTTCAATTTGGACGATTTTTGTAATCCAACAAAGCTATCAGACCTGTCCAAAATAAATCAATAAGTAAAAGAACCAATGAATAAAATTTATCCAATTTAAATAATTAATTACAACCCAAATTATTAATGAAATATTTAAAATGATTTATTAAATAAAATTTTATATTTTATTATTTAATTTAATCATGCATGGCCCATTTTATGTCTAAAAAATATAATGTGTTCAAATAAATATAAAATAAGCCATTTTATGCATGAAAACTATATAATAAAGCATAAAATCACATTTTAATAATTTCTATGTCCTAATTTCATATTTTCACATATTTCATTAATTTATTAAACAATTACTTAGTTTTAACAAGAAATTTAAGTAAAAAGTGATAAATTACATAGGAAAAATCCTATATATTTTTCAGTTTACAGAGTCTGACCAGATAAAGGCCTCATGGCGAGCTGAGTAGCTCGAAGAATCGGGTGGCGTCCGCCACCCTAACAAGGAAAATTTATCATGAGCAAACATGGACTAAATTTATATTTAACTTATTTTATATTATTTACCCTCATGTAATAAGGTTTAAATATGATGTGATAGAGGAACTCACTAAGTTCTCTTGAACTTATAGAGTTGAATCATTATCGTAGGATTTTGAGGTTGATCGGGGACTCCGATGGGGGACTAGGCCAAACGATGTGAGATCAGGGATCCCAGGTAGTTGGAATCATGCACATAGGAAGGGAACACCATTGGAGGCTTTGCCATAGAATCAATATCTATGAAGCCAGATAGTATAGTTAGAATTGGGTTTTTAGGACAGACAGCCTCAGCTAGATGTTTAGAATTCTTTGTAGTCAAACTTTGAAGGACCCAACAATTAATGGCTTAGGGCCTCAGTTTTAAGAATTGTTATTTTAAATTTTCACTAATAGATAGTTTTTGTTTGTAGATTGTTTTATAGTATCTAAGTTTGGAATTAATTAAGTATATGCCCATTTGTGATGCTTTATACCAGGATCTAGTGGATGGGTCGGTGTTGGGTATTATAGACACTACTCGACAAAGTTTCGAAATTTTGCTTTAGCTAGGAAAATTTCAAACTGGTAAACTTAGCAACACCATCACTCGGTGACCTTTTAAGCAACTGATAGCAAAATGTTACAAGTTCGATCATTTTACTTGAACATGTCTTTGTAACATCTTCTAAGGTGATGATGCACTCCCCACATGGCAAATGAAATGTGTGGGTCTCTGGGTGTCACCTTTCAACCAAGGTGGATATCAAATCAGTCCTAACCTCAAATTTCCTAATTAATGTTGTTGTTCCAAATCCCATGACATCCAAATAGGGGAAAATACATTCACCTAGTCGGTAGCTAAAACCATTGACACGTGCTCTCAAGACGCTGTACTCAGCCTGTCCATAAAAAAATACCATATTAGTTAAATATGCCAATTAAAAAACAATAACCTGCAAATTTATAAAATACCCATGGATAGCAAATAGCAATTTTTTTTACTAGTACATTAATCATCATGGCAGTGTGACCAGTTGCTCCAATCATTGAATTCATCTCAATATCTACAGAAACAAAATTGAATAGACATATCATTTTAAAACAATATCGCTTCCACTTAATTATATTTAGCAAAACTCATTTTTGTAAATTATTTTAGAATCTTTTTATTTAAATAAAATTTCCACATAATAATATTAATCACCAACTAAATAAAAAAAATTATTAAAATAAATTACCTTAACTTGGATGTTTGCAACTAAAATTTAAGTATTTTTATTAATATATATAAACATAATTAATCTAGTAAAATATAAATTTCAAACATAAAAGAATAATAATAATAATAATAATAATAATAATAATAATAATAATAATAAAAGAACTACAACACAATCAATACAAACCAACTTTTTTATAAATTAAAATATAATCTTAAACATTAAATCTAAATATTAAAGGTAAAATATAAACATATAATATATAAATTATTATTACAAAACATAAATTAAAACTATCATAATCTAACCCTGAAACTCCAACGCAAACAAAAATATAATCTTAAATATTAAATTTAAAGATTAACAATAAATTAAAATCTAAACATGCATATAATATAAAAATTATTATTACAAAAAATAAAAATAAATCTTAAAAATATCACAATTTATCTTTAAAACTTCAATACAAACAAAAATTTTTCTCTCAAATTCCAAAATAAAACAACCAACTTGCCTGGCACACGGGCATGTGGCTTTGCCATGTGACCAAACTTAGAGAGTTACACGGGTAAGGACACGAGTTGGGACACGACCATGTGTCCCTATTTCGATTGTTACACGGCTTGAGACACGAGCTTGTGTCTTAGCCATGTGAGTTACAAGGCCTAGCCACATGGCCGTGTGACCCCTATAGTCTAAATTTTCTAACTTTTTTCTTAAACTTTCCAAATGTTTCATATTTAGTCCTGGATTGTTTCTAAAGTGTTTTTAGGGTCTCGAGGGCTCAATTAAGGGATGATATGTATGTGAATAAATGGTTTATATCATGTTTATGTCAATGTTTGAAATGTATGTATAATGTTTAATTTCTATGGTAATGCTCTGCAACCCTATTTTGGCGACGGATACGAGTTAGAGGTGTTACACTTAGTCCTTGTCACTCTCAGCTAGCTAGATGTGTACCAGATAAATCCACCTAAAAAAGAGGGAGAAAAGTGTGTGCTGAGAGAGGGGATCTACCTTATAAAAGAGGAAAAAGAGAAAAAAAAAGAAAAAAAGGGGGAGAAAATTGACACGAGAATTGAGGAGCAGTTCTTCTTCTACAACAAACTCTAGTGAAAAAATCTAGAGAAAACAAGAAAGGGTAGAAGCTAAAGCATAAAGCAGAGACGAAAGGAAGGGGACGAAGTATTCAACCCTTAGTCTTGCACAATATTGTAGCAGTGGATTTGGGAGCTGATTTGGTGAAAGCTTTCTAAAGTTCTTCCTTCATTATCTTGATTAATTTTTGTGGATTTTTAACTGTTAAATGATGTTGTTGAATGATACCTTTATTTTGGATGTTAACGTCCAACCCATGAGCTAATCTCATTGGGTTGGAATTACTTGATGAATCTTTATTTCCATTAGTGATCAGACATTATCGTGACTAGATCTACTGTTTCATTCGATTTGCATTATTTTGAATGCATATATGCAGTCTTTAGCCATAGATGGATATATGGTATGTTCACAAACTTGATTTAAATATGAAAAGGTAAGACTAGTTGGATTGTGATCGAATGATACAAACAAGTACTTGAAAGAATATCCATAGCACTCTATACATAGTGTTGCACTCTGTACAAAGTAAGGAAAAGATATTGGGTGTAACGCCCTGAATTTGGGCCTAGAAGTATTGGGCCTTGAGTATGGGTCCGTAAGGAGGTTGTATATAAGTATTTAATTGTGTAAGGAAAAGACACAATTAAATGTCTACTTTAGTGGTTAATGGCCCTGAGAAGTGTTGGAGAAATCTTGGGTTCAAACCTGGCCTTTAGCAAAAATTTTGATATTAAGTGAATAAAACCCTGGATGCTTGGATGATGGCCTTTTAAATTATTGTGCTAAATAAATGACATAAGAAAGCATGTTGTCTAGTGGTTGTGGCATCTTTAAGGTTACAAGGGAGCCTGGGTTCAAGTCTTAGTTCTTACAATTCATTTTGGTTTTTTCTCTTAAGTGAATCTGGACGCTGGCACATATGTCTTAAAGTTGATTATGGACTTTTTTATCACACAAAAAGCCTTGCGGTGGAGTGGCAAGGTGGCGTGTTGTGTAACTGTGAGGTTTGAGGTTCAAGTCTTGGGATGCGCAGTGGATTATTTATTTTGCTATTTGAGCTGCGAAGGAGGTGGAGTTGGACTAAAACTCTATGGTTGAAGTGGTCATAAGAATGAGGAATTTTCCTAATGGTTGAAAGTAATCCTACACTGGGAAGCTAACATGAGAATTGGTGAGAAGCTGGCTTTAAATAGAGCGAACCAGATGAGTTGAGAGGAAGACTGAATGCAGGATGTGCCAAGGTTTGGTGATTGTGGACTTCGACACGTTCTCGTAAACAGGTGTGTATTTCGCACTAATCTAGTTGTAGAACGGCAAATGCCGAAATGCAAAAATGCCGGTCACACGACGATGGCAGCCACACGAGTGGTCTCGTGGGCTTAGGTTGCTTTGGGTCTGGATGGGCCATGTGGGCCCAATAGGCCCATGGGCCCAAGTGGGTAAATTGTATGATTGTGTAGTAAATATTGGACTGGACTATGTGAATATCATATCTGTAGGTTAGTATTACGGAAATACCCCTATAGGATAGAATTACCAAAATACCCTTAATTTGGAAAATTACCAAAATACCCTTAATTTGGAAAATTACAAAA
Source organism: Gossypium anomalum (assembly GCA_025698475.1). NCBI lineage: Eukaryota > Viridiplantae > Streptophyta > Magnoliopsida > Malvales > Malvaceae > Gossypium > Gossypium anomalum. Next base: position 30,862,295 of record CM046963.1, on the reverse strand, counting down.
ATACCCCTTATTTACAAAATTATAGAAATACCCTTAATTTGTAAAATTACCGATATACCCTTGGTTTGAGATTTACCAAAACACCCGTGTAGGGTGAAATGACTAAAATACCCCTAATAGGTAAAAAGACCATTTTGCCCTCTAGGGTATATGACTCACTGATAATACAATTTGATTGATTTGACAATGTTCTGACTGAGAATGTATGACTGTGATTGGACTGTTGTGACTGTGATTGGTATGATTTTGTATGCCGTGTGTATATTTGCTGCATTCATATAATATTATGTTGCATATGGGTGGGAATTATGGAACAGAGGAAGTATATGAGGATCGCCTGGTTGATTGACGACCGTGGATCCACTGGTTGAGGATTGCATGATTGCTTGACGACCGTGGATCCACCGATTAAGGATCGCATGGTTGCTTGATGACCGTGGATCCACCGGTGGCTTTTATGCCCAATATATGATTATTGACGACTCAGTGTCGACCATATTTACCCGAGGCTGTGTGCCGACTATATTACCATCACTGATGGCTATGTGCCTAACATGATACAGCTACCGATGGCTTAAAGCCAATTATCCTGATTATGGATGTGTGCCGAATGTATTTGCCTAAGGCTATGTGCCAGTATATGATTATTGACGACTCAGTGTCGATCACATCTACCTAGAGCTGTGTGCCGGTTATGTTACTCTAGTTGATGGCTATGTGCCGAACTTATTACAGTTACCGATGGCTTTGTGCCAATTATAATACCGCTATTGAAGGCTTAAAGCCGTATATATGCTAGCAGCCTGCTGTAATAAAGGTAGTACCGCAACTGGGCTACCATTTATGTGTATTGGATGGGTGGGTCGATAGTTATATCCCCACATGATGTGTACTGGGGGACGGAGTTGGTGTATAGCGGTTGGATGGGATGGGTTAGCATACATTTTTGCATTATGCATATGGTTTGATTCTAACAAGGGCTGAGACCCAAGTGATTTGTAATTGGCTGTGGCCCATGTATGCTCTGAACTGGACTGTACTGTTAGCGTTAAAGGGCTCGCCCCGAGCAGTTCTGCTTTTTGTTTCAGATATCGATCGCATTACTCTAGTAAGGGGATTACACATTGAGTTTAGTAAACTCACCCTGTTTATTAACTGTGCAGGTAATCCCCAGCGTTAGGTGGATTGGTGTCACAGAAGGACTCGAAGACGACCACACATCTGCAAATGTTTTACTATTTTGTTTGTTTAGTTAAGCCCTTTGGTTTTTGATTTGGGTTGTAATAGGGTCTTTTTATTTTCTTTCTTAACTTCTCATTTGCAAAAAAATATTTACTATGTTTGATATTTGTTAGAAGTAGATCGCGGTTTTCAAAACACTATGTTTTTGCAACTTAACTTTTAAACATCACATTTTCGTAAATTGGTTACTTTTAGAATTAGCTTCCTCAAAGTAAAAAGGAATTTTGGAAATAAAATTAAAAAGTTTTCAATGCACTACGTTTTAAATAAGAAGGGATTCTAATGAAAACATGGTTTTTGAAAAATACTTCAATGTGACACGTCAGATTCGGGTCTAACTTCTGGGCTGGGTTTGGGGTGTTACATTAGGTACCATTCTTGAAGCTTGTAGACATACAAAGCCTTAGGAATGGTAGCTTGAAGTCTGACTCTCAAAGAAGTAGACTACTGTAGCTAGAATTTGAATAGTAGACTGTTACTACTTTACCATGGAATTATTGTGTTTTAAGGATGTAATCTAAGTAATTCTAACCTTCCCATTCAACAGTGTTTTTCCTCTCAACTTTGTCTTATTACATTGCCACAACATTTTAAGTTAGTTATCTGTTTTTAATATTGCATATGTGATTATAATTTAAGAATTTGTTATTCTATTTTTCTTTTTATAGCCTGATTCATATAGTTATTGATAACTTAACCAAATTAATCCTAATCGATCCTTGTGGAGACGATCTTACTTACTACTTTATTACTTGATTCGACATGTACACTTGCACGTTCGCATATCATTTCACATGCGACAGTTCACCATTGACCTTAAAAAGAACAACTTAATCATGAAAATAAATGGTGAGATCAAAGTGTTTGAATGTTGTAGTGATTCAGAGAAAGAGGAATTAGGGAATAATTTAGAACATAAATGTTATTACATATATTTGTTTCCCACTAATAACCTTGATTAAGGAAAGGTATGTTATTTACTATGTGCAGGTGGTACAAATCAACTGAGGGAACATGTCATATGAAAGGACTTTGGAGGGTATTATGGAGTACGGATGGATAAAAACAAACAAGTCCGAAAGCGAAGGTCCAAGAACAAATCAAGCAAGCTGTCAGATGAATCTGATATCAACACTTAATTTATTTGGATAAATTTTGTAATGGTGTATATTTTTGTATTTTAATTATTTTATGAACTTTGAACTTAATTATTAGCCAGGAGTAGGATTTCATTATGTAGAAAATAGAATATGTTGGGGATTAAAATGCATACAGGTAGTTAGAAATAGACTTATACCTGTCAAACAAATCGAAAGAGGGGAATTCTTCCCACAAAAAATCGGTGCTGCAACACGAAACCTTGTGCCGGAACACCGACACTAGTAGCTAAAGATCGAAAAATCCAAGGCCGTTCCACAACAAAGGGTCCCTTGTGTCACAACACTAAAGATAATAACCAAATTTTTTATTTTTTAGGGGTGTGTCATGAAACCTACCCCACGTTTCGAAACATAAGCAGTCTTCCAACCATGTTGCGACACAACACCCCTATGTCGCAACATCGATACAAAAATCTACAATTTTTACTCGACCCGTGATGCAACCCATCAGGTTATAGACTGATTTTTCCCAGCTTAAACCCTAACAATACTTCATTATATAACCTAAAACACCTTCATTAGTCCCTAAACAAAGTTTACAACCTAAAATAAATCTTAAAGTCACCCTTTAAACCTTTTGCTTCCAAACCCTGTACAATTTTTTGTTTTTGCTACAATTTTCTTTCATTTTCCTTTTGTTTCTTCTTTTTGGCTTATCTTGTAGGTAAAATACGAGTTAGAGTTTATCATGTATCGACAATCGAATGGAAGTGAAATTTCTATTGAGATTAAGGGTTCCTTACAAACTATTGTTCTGTTATTCCTTGAACTTAGTAATATATTGCTTGATTGTAGTTTGTTTAATTATGAATTAGAATAATGTTGCCTCGAAAAAACTAGATGAACTACCAATGTAGAAGCACCGAAAAATGTTCATCCCTCTAATTTTCCAAGCCCAAGCATTGAAAATATTTTCTAGAACTACAAGGGAAAATGTTCATTCAAGAAAGAGGGTTTGATTTATTAGTGCATCTATGCAGTGAAATTTGGGATTTAGTGAGGTATCTAGGTGGAAATGCTTTTTTACAACTCTAAAAGAACCTACCATTATCTCAAACATACAAGAATTTTATACCTCCTTTAAAGATCAGGAATTTAAGAGGCCTTATGATGATTTCTGGAAATATGTAACGGTTAGGGGTAAAAAAGTGCTCGTCACCCCAAGGAAATTTGTGAAATCTATAATGCTTCATACTATGCTTCGAGTTTTACTAACAACACTGATTTAACATATTTTAAGGACATAGATATTGATAATATAGTAAATTACTTAATTGAGGGAATGGTGAATGAAAGTGTAACACCCCTAACCCGTATCCCTCACTGTAGTAGGGTTACGGAGCATTACTATTCAAATGGAGCATTAAAACATTCATTTCATACATCACTGCAAACATAATCTAAATATGTTCAATCATATATATAACGTCCCTTAATCGAGCCCTCGACGCCCTAGAAATACCTTAGAAACAATTCGAGACCAAATTGGAAACAATTGGAAAGTATAAGAAAAAGTTAGAAAAATTAGACTGCAAGGGTTACACGACCGTATGCCTCACATGGCTGTGTCTCATGCCATGTAACAATTGAAATAGGGAAACACACCTGTGTCTCAGCCTGTGTCCTCACCCTGTAACTCTCTAAGTTGGGTCACATGGCCAAGCCACACACCCGTGTGCCAAGCCGTGTAACTCTCGAAATAGCCACACACGCCTGTGTGCCACGCCGTGTGCTAGGCTGTGTAACAACCTAACTTTCATGCATTAAAACCTAAGGGGACACATGACCGTGTCGCCAAGCCGTGTGCCACACACGGCTGAGTCACACGTCCGTGTCTTAGACCTGTGGACATGAAATTAGCCAAAATCAAGCCATTCCAACACCAACTCATGCAACCACCTAAAAGCATTTTGTGCACATAATCAAGGTATCAAAACATGATCAAAACCTACATGAAATGACCAATTCAATAGTCTAAAGACATTCAACCAATATGCCATACAAGGCACCTCAAATGCAAACATACAAACTTACCAAATCATGCATATATTTGATCACATTTCTACTATCAAACATAACTCACTTTTACCAAGTCATACCTCAAATATGACCATTAACACTTCAACATCACTTACCATTTGAAACATACCATTCATGCATCACAAACACCAAAATGACACAATTTAACTATTATTAAAATGGTACCAAAACAACCAACTTATACAAACCAAATCAACATCTAAGCATTCAACTAAACATCATCATAAGTTCACCTATACATGCCATTATAACCTTGGCCAAAACATCAAAAACTACCAAAACTTATGCTGGATAGTGTGATAGATCTTCGATGAGTTTCTAAACTGATCGAGCGTTTGATTATCTATAAAACATAGAAGAGAAAACTACGCAAACACATAATGCTTAGTAAGTTCGTAAAACATGAAACATAACTTACCATTTCATCTAGACAACATAAGTATAAGCATAATGTAATCCAACCACAAGCTTGGCACAAGCCTAAGCACCATCACCAACACAAGTTAGTGCATTAAAACACAATTCACTTGAATTAAACATAAGGAAATCCATTTGTATATGCACATACTTCATTTCAATTCATCATTTCCTTTCCATGAATACATAACATATTTCATTTGAACACTTATTATTCCTTTCCTTTTCATACCTGTTGAACTACTTAGAATATCATTGGATACTTAGGATAGCTCACATGAAGTGTGGTTAATCATATAACCGTAACCTTTCCTTTACACCATTGCTCACATGAGCTGTGGGTCAGACTGTAAGCTACACGATGCTGCTCACACTAGTTATGGAGTATCCGCAACAAATACAGGACCTCAGCCGTCGGTAGGACATTCAAGACCAGCACCCGAAATATGAAATCACTAATGACATGTCATTTGTATCCTATGAATTCCTAAGGTTCAATTGAAACTCAATAACTGTATGGCATTGTTGGATATTTATCATTCAATTACATATCAATTAACATATCATTAAAAAATAGCATTAAAAATGATATTTATTTATACGAACTTACCTCAACGATTAGAGCGCATAAACAAAGTCAATTAATTCAAGGCTTTAGCTTTTCCCTAATCTAAGTCCGTACGTGGTCTATCTTGATTTAAATAGACAAATCCAATCCATTTAATACTTCCATTGTTCAATTCGATCAATAATTAATATTTTCCAAAATTATAATTTTGCCCCTAACATTTTAACTTTTTACAATTTAGTCCTTAAAGCTCATAAATTTAAATTTAAACATTGTAATCCTTACCTCATGCTAGCAGAATTCTCTAGGGACCTATATTAATCCAGTCAAACCATCATTTCATGAATTTAACTTAAACTTTTACTAATTTTACAAATAAGTCCCTAAATGTCATTTTCATCAAAAATTACTTTACAAAACTTGTTTATTTATCAACAAGGACTCATAATATACCATTAAACATCAAGAATCATTGAAGAACATTCATGGAAAAATCGTAAATCTTTAACAGTTTTGCAAATTGATCCTTGGGTTAGATATATTAAGCTGCAACGACCTAAAAAGCATAGAAATCATTAAAAAATGGTATCAAAATCACTTACATACAAGCTAAATAAGTTACTGAAGCTTCAAACCCTAGCTATAGCTTCTACTTCATCAATTTTCGGTGGAAGATATCAGTTAAGTAGATAATACATTTTTTTTTACTTATTTTTCTTTAACTTATTAATTAAATTACTTTATTAACCTTTCATTTTTAACTTAAAAATCACTTAATTTGTGTTTATAAAAGTCCACTAACTATTTAAATTGTCTAATTAATATATTAGTCCTCTCACTTTAAAGTTTCATAGCTATTTGACCCTTTTTACTAAGAGAACTCCACTTTTGCACCTTTTATGATTTAGTCCTTTTCACTTAATTAAGCATGCAAACGTCAAAATTTCTTAACAAAATTTTAATACGACCATACTAACATCCCATAGACATTAAAATAATAATAAAATAATAATTAACTCATCAAATTTTTGATCTCGAAACTACTATTCTGATTTCACTAAAAATAGGCCGATCAGACAATAATGCCCCAACGTCATTAATCAAGCAATTATGTTTCCTATAGAAAATAAGTGGATGTAGTTTTTATGTACTAGAATTGCACCTACCTTGAATGTTTCTAATGTTAATAATTTTTAGGTTGTTTTGTTATTTGCCATTTGCCATTTTGCAGAGAAAACATGTTTCCATCAAGAGGTGGATCTATATAAACTTAAAAAGGTGTAATAGCATACCCTCACTTATTGATGGCCTTAGGCAAGAAGTCTGGAGTTCCAATGACAACAACTGAGTAATTTATGAAGCTGACCAAGAGTTTAATTGGGGGCTTGATATACACACAATATATCAAGCTTCATAAATATAAAATTGAAGATTGGAAACAATTTTGGAAGGAAGGTATGGATATACCTGAATCATTAAAAAGGAAGAAGGTGACAATGGCTCGAAAAGGCCAAGAAAGAAGCGACATCTCGGACTTAGAGTCTATAATCCGGTGGATGCAAGAGATGGGGTCGATCGGCCAAGATTATGCAAGGAGACAAGGGCTACCAGTACCAAACCTCCCACCAAATAAATATGCCCCAATGTAGTCCCATAAACAATTCAAGGAGAAAGGGAGTGATGAGGAAGAATATGAGAATAAGGACGAGGTGGAAGGAGAGGAAGACATGGAGCATGATTCTTTGAATGATTACGACTATGAGGAGGCTTTCCAAATGGAAAGGAAACCACCCAGAAAACCCATTATTGGTAGCCCAACCCACCCAGCGCAATCATTAGGTGCCGGATCATCAAAAGTAGTTCCTCGAGGCGAGAGGAAATATGACAATCCTTTTTTAGTGGTGTTGGAAATAGTGGTTTTGAGACCATGATTGTGATTAATGAGTTAGTATTATATTATATTATTTATTATTTATAGGGATATTACAATGTTATATTAAAATTTGGTTAGAAAATTTTAACGTTAAATAGTAAATTAAGTGAAAAGGACTAAATCATAAAAAGTTACAAAATTTAATTACTAATAGTTTACATGTGTTAAGTAGTTGTGAAATCATAAATTAATGGTTTAAAATGGTAAATCTACCAAATTCTTTTATAGTGGATGGTTTGGGTAAGGTTTGTAATGAAATTTAACTTATTTTTAAAGGGTAAAATGGCAATTTAATAATTAAATAACTTAAACAAAAGATGAAATGGTTATCATTTTCTTCATTTTGTCAAAAATGATTCATTTTGCCAACCTTCATTTCTTCTTGCATGGTACGAAATTCAAGTTTGTTTTTAGTAAGTTTTATGTTTTTGATATTGTTGTAGCTTAATTTAGCTAACCTAGGGACTAAGTCATAAAATTATTAAATATTTAGAAATATGCCATGGATGAAATTGTGATGTTTTTGAAGTTCGATGATAGAATATTAAACTTATAGTTAAATAGGACTATTTTGTGAAGTAATTTTGGTTAGTTTTAAGTTATATGTGTGACTTGATAAAATACTAAATTTGACATGAAATCTTTGTGAACTTTTAATAAATATGGTTTGTATTGGTATAAGGGAAATTTCAGTTAGCATGAAATTAGGGCAATTGTGTTAGGTTTAAAAGTTTTGGGTTTGAGGACTAAATTGTATAAAAGGTAAAAGTTTAAGGTAAAAGTGGAAAACATTAATAAAGGGTCAAATGAGTGAATTTAAGTATTTTATGATATTAAAATTGATTAATTGGATAAAATTATTATATTTAGATCAATAAACGAATTAGTCAGTAAAAAAATGCGGGAAAAGAAAAGTCTTTGAGTAATCGTCATCTAGTGTTGGTAGTTATCGTATTTTGGTAAGTACGCATTAGATTTTGTTATGCTTATTGATTTTTTAAATTGTAGTTGATATGTGTATATGTAACTGCCCATTTTCGATGAGGTCGGAACAGTGGTTTCGGGACCACAAATTCGAGCCAAAAATAAAATTTTATTTTATATTATTTTATGGTTGGCATCATGAAAGAAAGGTCACTGAAAATTTTGGTATGAAAATTTTACCGATTGTGTGTGTTTAATTAGGAAAATGACTAAATTGCATAAAATACAAAAGTTAGGTTGTAGTAGCTATAGGTATCAAATAGCTATGGAATTCAAAACTTAAGGTCGTTATATGGTAATTAGACCATTGAAGAGTAGTTAGTAGATATTTTAATGACTCATCCATGGAAAAATTAGAAAAGGGTAGGGACTAAATCGAAAATTAATAAAATTAATAGATGATAATTAATTAAAAAGAAAAAAATCATCTACTTTCATATCATCTTCCCCAATTTTTCTATGGAAACCCTAGGAGAGAGGAAGAAAACTTTTCAAGCTCAATAAGGTATGAAATCAAGTCCCGTTTTTAGTAATTTCTATATTTCTGGAATCGGGATAGCCTAGTCTTTCTATTTAGGGGATTTATTTTAAAAGTTATGAAGGTATGAAATTTGGGTCAAGGATGAATATGCTAAAAATTAGAAATTTATGTTAGAAAATGAAAAGTTATTAATAGATAAACAACTTTTACAAAACAATTTTTAATGAATACTTGATTTAGGGTCTAAAATGAAAAAGTGGTAAAACTCATTGAAAATTCTAAAATTTGTGAAATGTATTTGCTGTAATTGTAATATACAAATTTCGTCTAGGCTTGGAAAGAGGGTTAAATTTCATGAATTTCATTTTTGGAGCCTAGGGATGAAATCAGAATTTTTGAAAAAGATAGGGGCAAAATGGTAATTTTTCATAAGATGTAATAGGATGCAAATGTATATGAAATGTGATAGATTAATAGTTAAATTTACCCATATAGATCCGGAAAGACCAACCATGGAACTAAATCGAGGAAAGCAAAAGGTTTCAAATTAGTTAAAATTCAAATACGAACCATTTTCAAGGTAAGTTCGTGTAACTTAAATATGTATGTTAATATGCTTGAATTGAATTGTATGATTGTGTTGATATGTATGAGATGATACACATAATGAAATAATCATAAGTTGTGAAAAATGGACAAATTGTCATGTTCCGATTGAATGTTGAATTTCGACGGGTTAAGAATAACAGTGCATATGTTGCAAATAAAATTTAGCCCGGATGGGTAATTCTAATGTAAGCCCTCTTGAACTAAGGTTATAAATTGGATTTAGCCCGGATGGGTAATCCATATTAAGCTCTCTAGAGCATATGCTACGGATAGGATTTAGCATGGATTGGTAATCCTACTGTAAAATGTATGGCTCAAGAGTGTGCCTATTTATTATGTACCCTAATGGGTGCTTTTGTACATGTGTATATTACCCGAGCATCCATCGAGATTTCAATAGTTCAATGGAAATGACTCTTGAAGTGTGGAAAGGTGAAATTAATGGAGGTTTGTAATGTGATGAGCTCATCTATGTTTACTTGATATTCATTTGAGATTATGTGGCTAACTTGTTGAATAAGTGTATGTGTTCAGGTAACTTACCCAAAATCGATGGAATGTAACTTTATGTATGCTTGTATTAATAAATATGGCTGGTAAGTTTATTTTCTGTTATACGAACTTACTAAGCATAAAATGCTTACTCCGTTTAATTTTCCCTATTTTATAGTGCTCAAAGCTCACGAAGCTTGAAAGTTGGTCAGAGAAATCATCACTCTATCCACAATCTCATTTTGGTATAAATAGAAATCTCATTTTGGTATAATGGCATGTATAAGCTTATTTGGCCAATGATGGCTTGTAATTGTGGTTTTGTAATCTAGCCATTGGAGTGGCTAGTGATGATATAAGTTTGGCTATTTTTGAAGTAATATATTGGTAATCACATAAGTGCTTATTATGTGTTAGTTTGTTGGAATTATGTTAGCATATAAGTTTATGTTAAGGGTAAGTTTATATCCTTTGATGCATGAAATAATACCACATGATTAATGGAAAATTTTATGTGAATATGATGTTGGATTGGTGGATATATGATTTTGAGTTTTGGTGCAAGAAAATGGTAACTCTTGGATGAAAAATAAGGCCAGGAAATGACCTTATTTTGTCCACACGGGCGTGTGTCTTGGCCATTTGTGACACACAACTTGTCCTATGGGCATGTGGTCCGGCTGTGTGTTCCCTGCACCTTAAAAATGAGAAACAAAATGCTCAGAATTGGGCACACTGGCTGAGACAAGGGTGTGTGTCTCAACCATGTGGTTGACACGGCCTTGGGCACCGGCGTGTTACACGGTCGTGTGAAAATTGCACCTAAATTTCGAAAAGAAAATTCGTAACACGGCCTAGCACACGAGCGTGTGACTTCAATTTCTTCATGCTTTAAAAGTTAAAGAGTTACACGGGTTAGGGACATGGGCGTGTGTAGTACATGGCCTGACCACACGGGCGTGTGAGCCTTGTACGTTGGAAAATTTTTGAAATGTCACGAAAAATTTTATAAGTTTCTGATTAAGTTTTGACTTGATTCTAATGCTCGTATTGGACCTCGAGGGTCCAATTAAGGGACCTTTTGAATTATTTTGGTAACTGAATAGTAATTTATAAGAATTATCTATAAAATGTTTTGAATGTTCTGGTAATACTCTAAAACCCTGTTTCAATGATGGGTACGGGTTAGGGATGTTATATGTAGTGGTATCAGAGCTACAATTTAGTTGATTCTCGGACTAACGTAGCAAGTACGAGTCTAGCTATACATGAAATTATATAAATTATGATAGTGTGATATCTCCTGACAACTTTAAAATGTATTTTCATATAGTAATGTCTTTCAACCATGCTAGAGCCGAGACTGAGGAAGCTGAGACCGTTGCTCAAGCTTTCGTTCAACAAGCTGCATCTAATGGTAGTAGAGGCCCGTATCTGAGGGTCGAAGTGAGGTGGCAAAAGTAGCCTTCTTTGAATTGATGGATGAATGGTTTATTAAATATATGATAACAAACCTTATTGTTCAACGACCTCCCCCACCTGTTTCACAACATGATGAAACACCATGGGATGCTAGACCTGTTAGAATTGGCAAGGCTGTAGTAGATAAAAAAAATGTGGCTAAAAAATTTAGGGCTACGGCCGATGACGATCTAGAGAGGGCCGAGTTCTGGCTAGAAAATACTATTCGGGTTCTAGATGAGTTATCATGTATACCAGCGGAATGTCTAAAATGTGCGGTATCCTCACTGAAAGACACAGCCTACCATTGGTGGAAAACCATATCTTTTGTGGTACCAAGGGAAAATATTACATGGGAATTTTTCCAAACGAAGTTTAAAAAGAAGTATAGTAGTCAGAGATTCCTAGACCAGAAAAAAAAGGAATTTCTAGACCTCAAACAGGGAAATATGACTGTGTCTGAGTATGAACGTGAATTTGTTAGATTGAACAAGTATGCTAGTGAATGGGTTCAGACTGAAGCTGAAATGTGCAAACAATTTGAAGAAGGGCTAAACGAAGATATTAAGTTGTTAATTGGAATTCTGGAATTAAAAGAATTTATGGTGTTTGCTGAACGAGCACACAAGGCCGAGGAATTAAGCAAAGAAAAGAGGCAAGTGGAAAGGGAAGCTTAGGTTACGAGCAAAATATTTATGAACAAGACGCAATCATTTACTTCAAAGAAATCCAAGAATTATCATGAGCGTTTTCCTACATCAAGGGAGTATTCAGGAAAGGAATGAAGTTCTAAACGCACCAACCCGAGGTCTTCGTCTCCCTTAACAACCAATGTTGGGAGTGTTGGAAACCCTAAACTACGATGCAATGTCTGTAATAAATTGTATTTTGGAGAGTGCCGGATGCGAAGTGGGGCTTCCTTTAAGTGTGGTTCTGTCGACCATTTTTTTAAGGATTGCCTGAAAAGGGTTGAGAAAGACATTGAATAGACCTCAAAGCTGAGTAATCCTATCCCAAGGGGTAGGCTACCACGGTATTCTGGAAATTTCGATGGTAGTCGTAGTGCTGCAAGAGATTCAACAGCTAAATCAGTAATAGCCCGAATTTAGGGCAGGTCAAAATAGTGGTTCTGAGACCACGAATCTGACGTAGAAAAATCCATTTTTATTATATTTTGGTGGCCTACAGTTTTATGGAACTATTCTATAAAAATCTTGTTCGAAAATTTTGACATTTGGGCACTTAATTTAGTCAAAAGGACTAAATTGTAAAAAGTGGAAAAGTTGAGTTGTACTTGTTAAAGTTTTCCAATTCCTATGAGATTTTAAATTAGAGGTCCTTATATAATAATTAGACCATTTGTTAAGTTAAGTGGAAAAAAAGGACATGGTGAGATAAAATTTTAAAGTTTGGCAAAAAGAGCATTTTGGTCATTCGGTAAATAAAAGAATAAAAAGGGAAAATAAAGCCAAAACTTGTCCATCTTCTCCAACCCTTGGCCGAAATTTTCAAGCCCTCCATAGCTAGGGTTTTTTCGTCTTTCAAGCTTGATAGTAAGTGCTTTCCAGCCCCATTTTTAATGTTCTTTACATTTTTGAAGTCCTCGTAACCCGATTTACCTATTTCTACCATTATTTTGAAGTTGGGTTAGTGTTTAAAAATTTACTCATGACATGCATGTATTTTGATGTTTGATGGAAGATGTTGTATGTTTAAGGTGTGATAAACAACTTTTACTAAGTGATTTTTCATGAAAATACCTAAAAAGGACCTATTTGTAAAAAGTTGTAAAATAGGTAGCAAAAATATGATTTGATGAAAAATATGGGCTGATATGAGCATGTTTATGCTTCAACTAGTCTTGGGTAACAAAGAAATTGAGTGCATTTCATTTTATGAGCCTAAGGATTAAAATGTAAATATATTAAAGTTTAGGGGCAAAAATATAATTTTTCCATAAGTTGATTTTTGGATAGAACTGAGTAATGTGATAATTAAATAAGTTAAATTTGCTATTACAGATCTAGAAAAATGAAGTTCGGACCTTGATCGGGGGAAGAACAAGGTTATTGACGATTAGGTCCATTTCCTACCATTTTGTACCGAGGTAAGTTTGTGTGTAAATAATGCAATGATGTATTATGTATTTAATGCTTAGTATTGTATAAATTGTACGATTGTTTCTATGGAAATATTCAACGAAGTTTCGACGATGAGAAATCCCGGTTGAACCTTAGGAATTGTTTCGGATACAAGTGACATGTCACTAGAAAAACATGAGTTATGTGATTTATGTGAATTCGGGTGTTGGTCATGTACGTCCAACCGATGGCTAGGTAGTCCGGCATGTGTTACAGATACCTGACAGCTTGTGTGAGCAGCCCGTGTAGCTACGTCTTGACTGACAGCTTGTGTGAGCAGACTCGTGATTAGCTCGCGTGTGAGCCCTATGTGTTATGAAATATGAGGTAGCATTGGCTACATATGTGAAACTTAAGTGCAAGACCTTCCATGTATCCGATAGTATTCCAAGTGTTCAACAAGTAAACCAAAGAGTATGTCAAAGATGACAAAGTATGTGACTATGTTACGAGTTGGTACAGGTATGTATGTAAAACCCATGAGTATGAACTTTGGTATGAGATGAACTCTTGGTAAGAATGCTAATGAGTAAGTTATGTTTAAGATACATGATGATATTTACGTTAACTTATGTGGAGTAGTTATATGATTAATGAATGATTTATGTTGCTTATTATTTGAATGCAAACTTACTAAGCTTTAAAGCTTACTCCTATTTTCTTTCCATTCCTTATAGTGTGGCCAAACTAGCTTGGGGATTGAGGAACGTCGGAGCTCGATTCACACTATCAAACAATTGTTTTGGGTATACTTGGTTTCAATATTTTGACTATGGCATGTATAGGGACTTGGTCATTTTGTTAGGTGTCATATTGGTTTAGCCAAATTTGTTGGCATTGTAATGGTTAATGATTCATTTTGTGTATGGCCATTGGAAGTTGGCTAATATTATTCTTATTGGTCATTGGTATGTTTATGTGATGATGCTTATCACGAAGATGAAATTGACATGAATGGAGAAGAAAATATGTGATATTTATGCATGATAGTTTTTAGTATGTGCAAATGATGTATTAATATCTTGTTTAGGGCTGATTTGGTTGTATGTATATGCTTGGATTGGTGTTGCTTGTTGTCGTGCAGGTTGGTGCAAGTAAGGGTGGCAAAATGGCTTGGTAAATAGCCTTATTTTGTCCACACAGGCAGAGACACGGCCACGTATCTCAGTAGTGTGAAGGACACGGCCTAGGGACATGGGCGTGTGTCCAGGGCGTGCGAAGTCTGCACCTATTTTATGAAAAATTTTAAAAATTAAATTTGCCACACGGCCTAGCACACGAGCGTGTGACTTCCTTGGGTGCATGACGTCAGAAACAGAGAGTTACACGGGTTAGGGACACGGGCGTGTGTGACCACATGGCCTACCCACACTGGCGTGTCTCAAGCCACACGGGCGTGTGACCCCTATTTTGATGAAAACTTTTCTAAGTGTTGGGAAGTTTTGTAAAGTTCTCAGTTTAGTCCCAAACCACTCCTAATGCATGTTTTGGGCCTTGTAAGCTCGTTTAAGGGATAATATGAACGTTGTCGAAAACTTTTAAATTTGGATGGAAATTTATGTCTCAGTTTTATTTGTTTGCTTATGTTTAAGTTCGGTAATGCCTCGTACCTTGTTCCAACGTCAAATATGGGTAAGGGGTGTTACATTTAATTGTATCAGAGCTATGGTTTAGTTGATTCTCGGACTAACGTAGCGTGTGTAAGAGTCTAGCTATACATGCCATATATAAATTGAGATAGTGTGACGACTCCTGACAACTTTAAACTGTGTTTTCATATAGTAATGGATCCCGATCAAGCTGTGGCAGATGATGTAGAAAGTAATGCGCCGGCTCCTGCCCAAGGGATAGTGCCAGTTGAGAGTAGACCCGT
This sequence comes from Gossypium anomalum, assembly GCA_025698475.1. NCBI lineage: Eukaryota > Viridiplantae > Streptophyta > Magnoliopsida > Malvales > Malvaceae > Gossypium > Gossypium anomalum. The sequence continues at coordinate 30,846,894 of CM046963.1, read as the reverse complement.
AACTGTGAGTCAGAGAGGAGAGGCTCGGAAAGCCTTCTTCTAGATGATGAACGAGTGGTTCTTAGGGTTCGCTCGAACAAACTCAGCCGCTCAACAATGACATGCTCCACCGCCTCCTAATCCTCAACCTGTCCCCATAGTGCTTCAAGGTATGAACTTTATGAGATTGAATAGAACCCCGGCTGATAAGATTAGAAAGCAAGGTGCTGAAGAATTTAGAGCAAATGCCGATGATGATCTCGAAAAAGAAATAATTGGCTAGAGAATTCTATTAGAGTATTCGATGAGTTATCTTGTACACTCGATGAATGCTTGAAATGTGCTGTATCTTTACTGAGGGGCACGACATATTACTGGTGGAAAACACTAGTATCTGTGGTTTCGGAAGAGAGGGTTACATGGGAATTCTTTCAAGAGGCGTTCCGAAAGAAGTATATCAGTGAGCGATTCATCGATCAGAAGCGTAAAGAATTTTTTGAACTAAAACAGGGCCGCATATTAGTCTCTGAATATGAAAGAGAGTTTGTTCAGCTCAGCAAGTATGCTAGAGAGTGTGTCTCCTCCGATGCTATTATGTGTAAAAGGTTTGAAGACGGGCTTAATGAAGACATCAAATTGTTAGTGGGTATTCTTGAGCTGAAAGAATTTGTTGTGCTCGTTGATCGGGCTTGTAAAGTAGAGGAACTGACCAAAGAAAAGAGAAAAACCGAGTTTGAGGCTAAAGATGCAAGAAAGAGGCCGATGGGTAAGTCGTTCCAATCTCAGTCTAAGAAATCTAGAGAGATGCATTCTCGTTCTCATGTTTCAGTTAGGTTCTCAAATAGAAACCATGGATATCAATATTCGGGTTATAAAGCACAGACTACTTCTATTGTGAGCGTTGGTAATCGACCCAATAGATATGAATGCCCACATTGTGGAAGATGTCACCCCGGAAAGTACCGAATGAATGACCGAGCTTATTTCAAGTGTAGTTCTCAAGATCATTTCATTAAAGATTGCCCTGAGATGATTGAAAAAGAAAAGTTTTAGAGTACAAGACTGAGTAATATTGCTTCTAGAGGGAGACCCCTGAGAAATACTAGGAATGGAGGCAGCAGCAAAATTGTGATGAAGGATTCAGTTGCAAGATCTGAAGCTCGAGCACCTGCTAGGGCCTATGCCATTCTTGCTCGTGAGGATGCATCTTTTTCCGATGTTATCAACTGTACTTTTTCTCTTTATGATACTATTGTTATTGCTTTGATTGACCCAAGATCTACCCATTCATATGTGTGCATGAATTTGGTAATTAGTAAGAATATGCCTATTGAGTCTATGAAATTTATGAATAAGGTGTCAAACCCTTTAGGCAAGCATGTAGTAGTTGATAAAGTATGCAAGAAATGTCCTTTGATGATTAGAGGTCACTGTTTTCCGGCTGACTTGATGTTGTTGCCGTTTGATGAATTTGATGTTATTTTGGGTATGGATTGATTGACTATACATGATGCTATAGTAATTGTAGACGGAAAGTCATTGAATTGAGATGTGAAAATGGTAAAATTCTTCAGGTTGAATCAGATAAGTCAGATAGATTGCCAATTGTGATTTCTTCAATGTTTGCTCATAAATGTTTAAGAAAAGGTTGTAAAGCCTAGCTTGCCTATGTGTTGAACATGAAAGAATCTGAATTGAAAATTGAATCAGTGCCAGTAGTGTGTGAATATTCAGATGTGTTTCCGGAAGAATTGCCAAGTTTGCCTCCAACTAGAGAAGTTGAATTTGGTATTGATTTGGTCCTTGGGACTACAACGATATTGATAGCTCCGTATAGGATGGCCCTTACCGAATTGAAGGAGTTGAAAAGTCAGTTGCAAGAATTGACAAATAAGGGTTTTGCGAGACTGAGTTATTCTCCCTAGGGTGCACCAGTATTGTTTGTAAAGAAGAAAGATGGATCTATGAGACTTTGTATCGATTATCGATAGCTTAATAAAGTGACCATAAAGAATAAATATCCCTTGCCAAGAATCGATGACTTGTTTGATCAACTGAAAGGGGTAACCGTGTTTTCAAAGATAGATTTGACCAGTTGTGAGTTAAAGAGTCGGATGTGGTTGTTATGGCTTTAGAATAAGGTATGGGCACTATGAATTTCTTGTTATGGCTTTTGGACTAAAAAATGCTCCTGCAGTTTTTATGGACTTAATGAATCAAATTTTCTGACCATATTTAGATAAGTTTGTGGTTGTTTTTATTAACGAAATACTGATCTATTCTCGAGATGAAGCAGAGCATGTAGAGCACTTGAGAACTATTTTGCAGACCTTGAGAGAAAAACACTTGTATGCTAAGTTTAGTAAAAGTGAATTTTGGCTTCAAAAAGTTAGATTTTTGGGCCATATTGTCTCAGGTGATGGTATTCGGGTTGATCCCAGTAAAATTTTGGCGATTGTTGATTGGAAACCACCAAGAAATGTGTCTAAAGTTAGAAGCTTTTTGGGATTATCCGGTTATTACAGACGGTTTGTTAAAGGATTTTCTTTGATTTCTACTCCTATGATGAGATTGTTGCAAAAAGATGTCAAGTTTGAATGATCCGAAAAATGTCAGCAGAGTTTTGAGAAATTGAAAGCTTTATTGACCGAGGCACCAGTTTTAGTGTAACCTGAATTGGGAAATGAGTTTGTGATTTATAGCGACGCATTACTAAATGGACTAGGATGTGTGTTGATGCAAGAAGGCAAGGTGAAAGCTTATGCCTTGAGACAATTGAAGCCACATGAGAAGAATTACCCAACGCAGGATTTGGAATTAGCCACAATTGTGTTTGCTTTGAAGATATGGCGACACCATTTGTACGGTGAGAAATGTCATGTTTTTACTGACCATAAGAGTTTAAAGTATTTGATGACCCATAAGGACTTGAACTTACGGCAACGAAGATGGCTCGAGTTGCTAAAAGATTATGAGTTGGTGATTGACTATCACCAGGGTAAAACGAATGTAGTCGCAGACGCCCTGAGTGGAAAGACTTTGTTTGATTTGAGAGCATCGGACTCAAGATTGACTTTATCCAATGACGGTTCTATTCTAGCTGAGTTGAGAGCTAGGCCGATGTTTAGTCAACAGATTTGTGAAGCCTAGAAATGTGACAGTGAATTGCAAGACCAGAGAGCTCATTGTAAATCAGTTAGGGATTCAGATTTTCATGTCGAATCCAATGATTTTTTGATGTTCCGAGATAGGGTTTGTGTACCAAAAAATGATGAACTTATTCAGAAAATTCTTCATGAAGCACATAATGGTTGTTTATCTGTGCATCCGGGTAGTACGAAAATATATAATGATTTGAAGAAAATGTATTGGTGGTCGGCCATGAAAGAGATATCTCCGAGTTTCTTTCGAGATGTCTGATTTGTCAAAAAGTGAAAGCTGAACACCAAGTGCCTTCGGGTTTACTTCAGTCAGTGATTGTGCCCGAGTGGAAATGGGATAGGATTACGATGGATTTTCTAACGGGTTTGCCTTTGACTCTGAAAAAGAAAGATGCTGTCTAGGTTGTTGTTGATAGATTGATGAAGTTGGCTTATTTTATACCGGTACATACTGATTAAGCACTTGATAAGCTAGCTGAGCTGTACATTGCTGAGATTGTGAAATTGCACGGGGTACCTATTTCTATTATTTCGGGTAAAGATCCAAGGTTTACTTCAAGGTTTTGGAAAAAGTTGCAAGAAGCTTTGGGTATGAAATTGAATTTTAGTATAGCTTTCCATCCACAAACTGACAGTCAATTTGAGAGAGTAATTTAGATTTTAGAAGATATGCTCCTATGTTGTATTCTAAAATTCCAAGATAGTTGGGAAGAATATCTATCGTTGGTTGAATTCGCCTATAAAAACAGTTTTCAGTTAAGCATAAAAATGGTGCCTTATGAGGCATTGTATGGCCGAAAATGCCGAACTTTATTGTACTGGACAGAGCTCAGAGAAAATCAGATTCACGGGGTTGATTTAGTTAGAGAAACCGAAGAAAAAGTAAGGGTGATTCATGACAGTTTGAAAGCTACTTCAGATAGACAAAATTCGTACGCGAATTTGAAAAGAAAAGAGATTGAATTTCAAATCGGTGATAAGGTATTTTTGAAAGTATCTCCATGGAAGAAAATTCTAAGATTTGGCCATAAAGGCAAGTTAAGTCTGCAAATTATTGGGCCGTATGAGATTACAGAAAGAATAGGACCAGCAGCATATCGGTTAGCTTTGCCATCTGAGTTGGAGAGGATCCACACCGCCTTTCATGTGTCTATGTTGCGCCGTTATAGATTAGACCCTTCGCATGTGATTTCATTGAAAGAAGTTGAGATTCGTCCGGATATGACTTACGGTGAGGAACTGATCAAGATATTAGCCTGGAATGTAAAAAAGTTGAGAAATATAAGTATAGCTCTTGTGAAAGTATTGTGGAAAAGACATAGGGTTGAAGAGCCTATTTGGGAGCCCGAGGAGGCAATGAGAAAATAGTACCCAAACCTATTTTCCGGTAAGATTTTCAAGAACGAAAATCCATAAAGGGGGAGAGTTGCAACAACCTATTTTTTGGGGCTGGTCGGAACAGTGGTTTCGGGACGAATCTGATGTAGAAAAATTCATTTTTATTATATTTTGATGGTCTATAGTTTTATGGAACTATTCTGTGAAAATCTTGTTCGAAAATTTTGACGTTTGGGCACTCAATTTAGTCAAAAGGACTAAATTATAAAAAGTGCAAAAGTTGAGTTCTACTTGTTAAAGGTGTCCAATTTTTATGAGATTTTAAATTAGAGGTCTTTATATGATAATTAGACCATTTGTTAAGTTAGTGGACAAAAATGGACATGGTGAGATAAAATTTTATAGTTTGGCAAAAAGGGCATTTTGGTCATTTGGTAAATAAAAGAATAAAAAGGGAAAATAAAGCCAAAATTTGTCCATCTTCTCCAACCCTTGGCCGAAATTTTCAAGCCCTCCATAGCTAGGGTTTTTTCATCTTTCAAGCTTCATAGTAAGTGCTTTCCAGCCCCATTTTTAATGTTCTTTACATTTTTGAAGTCCTCGTAACCCGATTTACCTATTTCTACCATTATTTTGAAGTAGGGTTAGTGTTTAAAAATTTACTCATGTGTGACATGCATGTATTTTGATGTTTGATGGAAGATGTTGCATGTTTAAAGTGTGATAAACAACTTTTACTAAGTGATTTTTCATGAAAATACCTAAAAAGGACCTATTTGTAAAAAGTTGTAAAATTGGTAGCAAAAATATGATTTGATGAAAAATATGGGCTGATATGAGCATGTTTATGGTTCAACTAGTCTTGGGTAAGAAATTGAGTGCATTTCATTTTACGAGCCTAAGGACTAAAATATAAATATGTTAAAGTTTAGGGGCAAAAATATAATTTTTCCATAAGTTGATTTTTGGATAGCACTGAGTAATGTGATAATTAAGTAAGTTAAATTTGCTATTATAGATCCAGAAAAATGAAGTTCGGACCTTGATCGGGGAATAACAAGGTTATTGACGATTAGGTCCATTTCCTACCATTTTGTACCGAGGTAAGTTTGTGTGTAAATAATGCAATGATGTATCATGTATTTAATGCTTAACATTGTATAAATTGTACGATTGTTTCTATGGAAATATTCAACGAAGTTTTGACGATGAGAAAATCCCGGTTGAACCTTAGGAATTGTTTAGGATACAAGTGACATGTCACTAGAAAACCATGAGTTATGTGATTTATGTGAATTCGGGTGTTGGTCATGTACGTCCAACCGGTGGCTAGGTAGTCCGGCATGTGTTGCAGATACCTGACAGCTTGTGTGAGTAGCCCGCGTAGTTACGTCTTGACTGACAGGTTGTGTAACAGCCCGAATTAAGGTCTAGTGAGAATAGTGGTTTCGAGACCACAAATCTGAAGTAGAAATAATTATTTTATAAATATTTTGAAGTCTATGGCATGTTTGCATGATTGTGTGAAAGTTTCGTGAAGAAATTTTGTGAATAAGTGTCCAATTTAACTTCTAGGAATAAATTGAAAATGTTGCAAAATGTGAGTTCTAGAAGTTTTAAGCATGAAATAGCTTTGAATTATTAATTAGAGGGCCTTAAGTGGCAATTAGACCAATTTCCATATTTTTGGACAAAAATGGGCATGGGTAGGTAAAATTTCAAAGAAAGGCCTTAAGGGCATGCTTGTCATTTGGTTAATAAAAGAATAAAAAGGGAAAATAAGTCAAAAATTGTGTCCATCTTACTCCCTTAATGCCGAAATTTCCAAGGAGCCATAGCTAGGGTTTTGTTCATCTTTTCAAGCTCAATAGTAAGTACATCCTAGCCCCATTTTTAATGTTCTTTGTATTTTTGAAGTTGTCATCAACCGATCTAGGTATTTCTACCATTTGTTTGAGCTAGGGTTCATGTTAAAAAATCTACCCATGTGTGACATGCTTGTATTTTGATGTTTCATGGTAGATTATGAAAGTTTGATGTGTGTTTAGCTTCTTTTACTAAGTGATTTTTGATGGAAATACATAAAAAGGACTTATTTGTAAAAGATGTAAAACGAGTAGTGAGATGTATGTTTCAATGAGAAATGTGTGCTGATATGAGTATGTGTTAGGTTCGGCTAGGCTTGGGTAACAAAGAAAATGAGTACATTTCATTTTATGAGCTTAAGGACTAATTTGTAAATATGTAAAAGTTTAGGGGTAAAAAGGTAATTTTTCAAAGTATGAGTTATGGACTGAATTGAATAATGTGTGTATTAAATAAGCTAAATTTGGTATTATAGAGTAAGAAAAATGAGGAACGGACCTTGATCGGGGGAAAAACAAGGTGTATGACGATTAGATCCGTTCTTACTATTTTTGTGCCGAGGTAAGTTCATGTGTAAATAATGCAATGATGTATCATGTTTTAATGCTTTATTAATGTATAAGTTTCTATGCTTAATTGTTATGATGAGTGTATGAACGATATTATGGTCAATGAGAATGACATTGTGAACGAGTTTGACGAAGTTGTGACATCGAGAAAATCTTGTTTGAACCTTACGAATAGATTAGGATACGAGTGACATGTCACTAGGAACTATGTGATTATGAGCTCATGAGATTATGTGATGTATGTAATGTGATCCGGTCTTTGGTCTTGTACGCGTCTTTGGTGGTGGTCGGGTAGCTCGGCATGTGTTGTTTGGTACACAATGCGACCAGTGAGAGCGACCCTTGTAGTGACGTCTTGAGTGTCAGCTTGTGTGAGCAGCCCGTGTAGTGACGTCTTGAGTGTCAGCTTGTGTGAGCAGGCCCGTGATTAGCTCAAGATGAGCAATGTCTGATATGTGATATGAGGTAGCATGTGGTTACGTATGAAGCACTATGTGCAAGCTTTCCGTGTATCCGATAGTACTCCAAGTGGTCAACGGGTAAATCAGTGGATTATTCGACAAGTAAGTCATTGATGAGGAAGTATGAGGATGTGTTACGAGTTAGTACAGGTATGTACGAAAATCTCATACGAATGAGCTCGGTATGTGATGAAATTTTGGTAAGATTGAGAATGAGTAAGTTATGCCTATGAAACTATGATGACACATATGTAAATTATGTTATGTTAATTGTATGATATTTATGATTATGTTGCTATTTATTTGCATGTGGACTTACTAAGCTTTATGCTTACTCCCCTCTCTTTGTCATTTTCTTATAGTATTGCCAAGCTAGCTCAGGGATCGAAGGACGTTAGAGACTCGATCACACTATCAATTGGACATTTGGGTATAGATAGTCTTAACATTTTAAGTATGGCATGTATAGGGACTTGGTCTTTTTGTTATATCTCATATTGGTTTAGCCAAATGTGTTGGGTTTTGAAGATATTTGATTCATTTTGTATAAGGCCATGAGATGTGGCTCATATTGATTATTGGGTTGTAAACCTATTTATATATGCATACATGTGCCTATACAATTGTGATATGGTTGGTTGTTGTGTGTATGTGATGAGAAGTGTTATGGCTATGGATGTTTGATGATGGAATTGTGAGTGAATGGCATGATGAAAACTAAGACATGAGTATGTTAAATAGAAGTAATCTACAACTCTTGGTGCATGCAAATTTATATATTTGGCTTGACAAAGTATGAAGTCTTATGCATGTATTAGTAAAGATGAAATGATCATCTCTTGTTTGTGTATGTTTAAGTGCTCACTTATGCCATGCTAAGTGCCTTTGAAGTCATGTATGTGTTGGTGCAAATAAGGGTGAAATTTTTCTTGGAAAATAGCCTCAAAGTTGTCCACATAAGTAGACACACGGACATATGTCTAGGCCGTGTGCGACACACGGTCTGCCCCATGGGCGTCTGATCCAGCCATGTGTCCCCTGTTTGTAAAACAGAATGCCCAATAGTAAACACATGGGCAGAAACATGGCCGTGTGTCTCAGCCATGTGAAGGACATGGCTTCAGGACATGGGTGTGTGCCCTGGCCATGTGAAGTCTGCACTTAATTTTTGGAATTTAATTCTCCACACGGCCTAAGCACACGGGCGTGTGACTTGGCCGTGTGACCCTATTTTGTGATGACATCATAAATAGAGAGTTACACGGGCTGACGACAGGGTGTGTCCCAAGCCACATGGGCGTGTGTGACCACACGGCCTACCCACACGGGCGTGTGACCCTCCAAAACAAGAAATTTTTCTAAGTGTAATAAAAGTTTCGAAAGTTCTCAGTTTAGTCCCAAACCACGCCCAATGTATGTTTTGGGCCTTGTGGGCCCGTATAAGGGAAAATATGCTTGTGTATACATGGTTTTAATTTGGGCAAAATTTTATGGCCGGTTTTGTATATTGGTTACATTTAAATCTGGTAATTGCTCGTATCCTATCCCGGTGTCAAACATGGGTAAGGGGTGTTACAGCTTGTATGAGCAGGCCACGTGATTAGCTCGCGTGTGAGCTCTATGTGTTATGAAATATGAGGTAGCATTGGCTACATATGTGGCACTTATGTGCAAGACCTTCCGTGTATCCGATAGTATTCCAAGTGTTCAACGAGTAAACCGAAGAGTATGTCAAAGATGACAAAGTATGTTACTATGTTACGAGTTGGTACAGGTACGTATGTAAAACCCATGAGTATGAACTTTGGTAAGAGATGAACTCTTGGTAAGAATGCTAATGAGTAAGTTATGTCTAAGATACATGATGATATTTATGTTAACTTATGTGGAGTAGTTATATTATTAATGAATGATTTATGTTGCTTATTATTTGCATGCAAACTTACTAAGTTTTAAAGCTTACTCCCTTTTTCTTTCCATTCCTTATAGTGTCGCCAAGCTAGCCCGAGGATTGAGGAACGTAGGAGCCTGATTCACACTATTAAACGATTGTTTTGGGTATAGTTGGTTTCAATATTTTTAGTATGGCATGTATAGGGACTTGATCATTTTGTTAGGTGTCATATTGGTTTAGCCAAATGTGTTGGCATTGTAATGGTTAATGATTCATTTTGTATATGGCCATTGGAAGTTGGCTAATATTATTCTTATTGGCCATTGGTATGTTTATGTGATGATGCTTATCATGAAGATGAAATTGACATGAATGGAAAAGAAAATATATGATATTTATGCATGATAGTTATTAGTATGTGCAAATGATGTATTAATATCTTGTTTATGGATGATTTGGTTATATGTATATGCTTGGACTAGTGTTGCTTGTTGTTGTGTAGGTTGGTGCAAGTAAGGGTGGCAAAATTGCTTGGTAAATAGCCTTATTTTGTCCACATGGGCAGAGACATGGCTGTGTGTCTCAGTCGTGTGAAGGACACGGCCTACGGACATAGGCGTGTGTCTAGGGCATGTGAATTCTGCACGTATTTTATGAAAAATTTCAAAAATTAAATTTGCTACACGGCCTAGCACACGGGCTTGTAACTTGGCTATTTGTGTAACACCCCTAACCCATATCTGTCACCGAAATAGGGTTACGAGGCATTACCGATCAAATCACAACATACAACATACATTTCTCGAACATAAAGCCATTATCACATAATCATCAATCAAACATAATCACATTGTCCCTTAGAAGGCTCTACAAGACCTTAAAACATACTTGAAAAAGGTTTGGGACTAAACCGATAACATTTGAAAACTTTGCAAAACTTAAAAAATTTTCATGCATAAAGGGATCACACGCACGTGTGAATAGATCGTGTGCCTGACACGGCCACCAGACATGCCTGTGTCATAGGCCATGTGAAAACAGGGCATACATACTGATTTGCATCACACAACGCCTGTGTTCCATGGCCGTGTAAAATCTAGAGGGTATACTGACTTGGCCACACAACCGACCACATGCCTATGTGCTAGCCCGTGTGCCACACACGGCTAGTAGACACGTCCGTGTGTCAAAGCCATGTAACTCGCTGGCTTGTTTAATTAAGTTACAGTAGACACACGGTCGAGTCACAGACCCGTGTGCTCAACCATGTAGGGTGAAATTAGGGTTGGTTTAAGCCACATTTTTCACCCTCCTCAAGCATACCTAAACCACATCATTTCGTACCATTTCAATGCACTTATAGGCAACCAAAACATGGCAATTCATATACAAATCATGCCATTTCATCTTCAACCATTTCACTACTCAAATCATAACCATAAACATACCACATCAATATGCCATAACCTACATTTTTCACGTATCTTCCACATGTAAGTTCTCACCATATTATCATCTAATTCATGTCACAAAATATTCCAATTCATCATTCCTATACCATACCAAATATGCCAAAACACAAGGCTATATATATATATATATACATCATGTATCACTTATAAATCTTATGAATTAAGCCAACTTAAATGGCTAAATACTCACCAACATTTACATCATATGCAAGCCAAACTCACATTCAACATTACCAAACACATTCCCACATAACTCAAGCCTATACATGCCATATAACCAAGTCACAAGTGTATAAATATCGAAATAAAAAACCGGATAGTGTGATGCAATCTCCGCCGACTTCCAACCCAAGCGAACATTCGAATCACTATAAAACATAGAAAAATAACACAAAGTAAGCTATAAAGCTTAGTAAGCTCGTATGATATTAAACTTACCTTATTGAATAAGCACATATTAAGCATTTACATATACTATAGTATAAATTCATTTGATTTTATCTTTACACCACAATTCCAATCACATAATTAACAAAGCTTCACAAGTTTATTTATTTCTTTGCTCGTGTGGATCAATTACATTCTTATCCAATCATTCACATTTACATGTACATAAGCGAATATATATAACTTTATTTAATCCAATATCAATCACATTTTATTTAGTAAAGATGAATCATGTGAAATATCATCAAATAACCGTATTTCGCATACTTGTGCCATATGTATATTTAGTTAAAACATCTATAATTCATATCTCACACATCATTCAATTCATACCTCATTATAGCCAAATAAACACATTTTTGGCATAAAACATACTTATACATAAATCTTTCTCATTTCATACACATGATACACTAAAAACTCACCAAATTACCTTCATTCGATTCTCATATAGGTTTTGTACGTACCTATTACACTAAATTTGATTGTACTTTCATTCTCATCTTGACTATGCCCGTTGAGCCATTCAAAATTGCTAATGACACTTGGAAATCTCGTATAACTCATATAATATCCCAGATATGGTCTTACATGATATAGTATATCAATGCCAATGTCCCAAATATGGTCTTACATGAATCTAATATCAATTCCAATGTCCCAGACATGGTCTTACACGAATCTCATATCGATGCCAATGTCCCAAATATGGTCTTACATGAATCTAATATCAATTCCAATGTCCCAGACATGGTCTTACACGAATCTCATATCGATGCCAATGTCCTAGACATGGTCTTACACGAATCTCATATCCCGGTAATCCTAATGTCATGACATTTAGATCCTAAGCTATTCCTATGGTTCATAAGGGACTCTCGAACATCATAACTCTGTCTATTGTGTTTGTACTCATTCCCAATCAGCATTATAATTCAATTCAACAATAATGATAAATTTATAGCACAATTTAACAACATTTATTAACATATGAACTTACCTCATTCACTGTAACAACGAATTAGGTCGACTAATCCAATGTTTTGTTTTCCCTCGTTCTAGATCTGAATCTCATTTTTCTCAATCTATATAATAACAAAATTTACTTATTTAATTATTAATGCATTCCAGTTAACACATTTACACATTTTGGCAAAATTACACTTTTGCCCTTATTATTTCACATTTTTGCAATTTAGTCCTTATCACATAAAATCACAATTTCATGCAATTTCATCCTACCCATGCATAATTGCCTTAGCAGCCCACATTTTCCAAATAATCACACTTTTAACAACATAATTTCAATATTTCACAATTTAATCCCTAATTTGCATTTTCATCAAAAATCACTTTATAAAATATGAAAATCTAACATAAAATATTCATATTTCACCATTAAACATCAAATAACACATAATTTCATCAATGGAAACTATCAAAATCTTTAACAGTTTTGAAATCGAAGACACGGGCTAGCTAGTACTAGTTGCAATGATATAAAAAACGTAGAAATCATTAAAAACGGAGCTAAAACCATACCGAATCGAGCATTTGAAGTTTGCCCGAACCAAAAGCTTCTCCCATGGCTGCCATTCTTTCTAATTTTCGGTGGAGAAATGGTGAAAAGATGATGATTTTAATTTGTTTTTATTAAACATTAACTTTATTAACTAATTACCAAAATATCCTTTAAAAATATTAGTAATTACACTAAATGCCACTCCACTATCATCCATTAACTCATAAATGACCTATTTACCACTTAAGGACCTTTACTTTAATGTTCTATAGCTATTTGACACTTTTAGCTAATAGAACATAAGTTTTACACTTTACGCGATTTAGTCCTTTTTACCGAATTAAGCATTCAAATAGTAAAATTTCTTTACAAAACTTTCACACAATAATTTTATCATGCTGTAAAATTTAATAAAATAATAAAATAAATATTTTGACTTCGAATTTATGGTTCCGAAACCACTGTTCCGATTTGACCTGAAAATGGGCTGTTACAATGTGACTTCCTTATGTGCATGACATCATAAATAGAGAAATACACGGGTTAGGGACACGGGCATGTGTGACCACACGGCCTACCCACACGGGCGTGTCCCAAGCCACACGGGCGTGTGACCCCTGTTTTGATGAAAAATTTTCTAAGTGTTGGGAAGTTTTCTAAAATTCTCGGTTTAGTCCCGAACCACTCGTAATGCATCTATTGGGCCTCGTAGGCTCGTTTAAGGGACGATATGAATGTTTTTGAAAATTTTTAAATTTGGATGGAAATTTACGTCTTGGTTTTGTTTGTTTACCTATGTTTAAGTCTGGTAATGCCTCGTACCCTGTTCTGGCGTTGAATACGGGTAAGGGGTGTTACAAAATCCGAGGCTCAAGCTCTGGCAAGAACATATGCAATACGAGCAAGGGAAGATGCTCTAGCACCATATGTTATCACTGGTACATTCTCTCTACTTGATACTGATATTATTGCTTTGATTGATCCTGGTTCCACGCATTCATATATATGCACAAAATTTGTGTCTGTTAAAAATATGATCGTTGAATTCGCCGAATTTTTGGTTAATGTTTCAAACCCTTTGGGTCAGCATGTTATGGTAGATAAAATTTGAAAAAATTGCCCATTGATGATAGAGGGTTATTTTTTTTGGCTAATTTTATGTTGTTACCCTTTGATGAATTTGATGTAATATTGGGAACGAATTGGTGAACCCAACATGATGCAGTGGTAAATTGTAAACATAAATACATTGTATTGAAGTGTCAGAATGGTGAGTTACTCCGGGTTGAATCTGAGAAACTGGATGGGTTGTCTAATGTGATTTCAGCAATATCATCACAGTGATATATTAAAAAAGGGTATGAGTCTTATCTTGCTATTGTACTGGATACCAAAGTATCAGAATTGAAAATCCAGTCGGTGCCGGTTGTTTGTGAGTTTTCTGAGGTATTTCCAGAAGAACTACCTGGTTTACCTCCAGCTAGCGAGGTGGAATCTTCAATAGACCTTGTGCCAGGGACGACACTGATATTTATAGCACCATATAGAATGGCCCCTACTGAATTGAAAGAACTGAAGGTACAGTTGCAAGAGTTGATTGATAGAGGATTTGCTCGACCTAGCTTTTCACCATGGGGTGCACCGGTATTGTTTGTAAAGAAGAAAGGGGGATCATTGAGATTATGCGTAACACCCCTAACCCGTATTCAACACTAGAATAGGGTTATGGAGCATTACCAGACTTACAACACATTTAAACACTCGATTCTTATATAAATTCACATTTCATGCAAACATTAATCAAACTCAAGCATAATGTCCCTATAATGAGCCTACGAAGCCTTAAACATACTTTAGAAGTGGTTCGGGACTAAATCGATAACTTAAGAAATTTTCACGAAACTTTAAATATTTTTCTCAAAACAGGGGACACACGCCTATGTGGCCTGGTCGTGTGTCTCACACGGCCAATAGACACGCCCGTGTCATAGGCCGTGTGGACATTCAAAATGGAAGCACATGATCGTGTCCCAGCCCGTGTAACTCTCTGACTTGGGTCACATGGCCAACACACACGCCTGTGTGGCTAGCCTATGTGCCCTAAAAATGGCCCTACATGCCCGTGTGTGAGGCCATGTACTAGGCCGTGCCAAATCTGTAGGGTATACTAACTTATGCCACACGACCAAGTCACACCCCCATGTGTAAGGCCGTGTGGAGCATACTGACTTGATTTTAATTTCAACACCAGTGGACACACGGCTGTTTAATATGACCATGTGTCACACACGACTAAGACACATGCCCGTGTAGACAAAAATAGGCTATTTACCAAGCCAATTTGTCACCCCAAATTGCACACACCTATACAACATCAATTAGCACCAACACATAAGCTATCTAATCATCTAAACTAGCCAATTCAAACATAAATCCTGCATATTCCATACTTCCATTTTACATATACACAAATAACCAAAACATACCATACCATTTGTACCAAACTTTCCTACCTTAAATCATCAAAAAATGGCTAAACTCAAATATGCAACATCAAGCCCAATTTCATAACCATACCATTATCTTTAACTCAACCATTTGACACTCATAATACCTATAGCCATCAAGCATCACACAACCATCATATAACTCATATCACCAAGCATATACGCATGTATTAATACATAATTCAACCATACCAAAATAACCCCAAATAAACCATCACTTATAGCTATTTATACAAACCAAAAAATATACATTTACAAGCCAATTCAAATGGCCAAAAATATTACCAAAACATAACCTACATGACCAAAGCCTCTATACATGCCATATATTAAAAATACCAAAGTTCATAGGTACCAAGTGATAGGTGGATAGAGTGAAGCGATCCCCGACAATCCCCGAATCTGAGCTAGCTTAATAACCCTATAAAACATAGAAAATAAACGATGTAAGCTATAAAGCTTAGTACGCTCGTATGACATAAATTTGATATAACCATAAACACATAATTCAACAATTGATCATAAGTATAAGAATTCACATCAACTAACAAACCTCTCAATTACTCATTCACAAAACTATATACTTCCATCACCATTTCTTTGATTCAGAACTAATATAGTTTATGCACATACCTGTACCATCTCGTACCACTCTCATACACATTCTCTTCTTTCTTTTACCTATTTAACCATCCGGAATAGAAGTCAGATAATCAAGGTTTTCACACGATAAGTACCTATACCATAGCTTGAAGCCAAATTAAGGTAACTTATCTCCAAAGTAATGATATCATGGCCGGAAGCCAAATCAGCCGATATGCATGGCTCGAACCCAAATCGGTATGACGCACTCGAAGTGCTATACCATGGCCCGAAGCCAACTCAATGTATCCCCTAATGACATGTCACTAGCAACCTAAACTATTCCTAAGGTTCAACCGGGATTTCGAACGTCGAATTATCGTTGAATCACTATCGTTCATATCCGCATTCTCTTATTCTCAATTTATGCAATATCAAAGCATATGAAATACATATATATTGAAATTTATCACATATGAACTTACCTCGAATGTGGAAATGACGAAATGAGTCGATTAGTCGAGTACTTTATCTTTTCGCTAATCCAATTCCAAATTTCATTTTCCTTGATCTATATAATATCAAATTCAACTCATTTAATCATCTATATTAAATTCAATCCAAAATACACATTTGAGCTATTTTACGCATTAGCCCTTAAACTTTCACATTTTTACAATTTAGTCTTTATCACACAAAATCACAAATTCATGCAAATTTTAAAACACCCATGCTTAGGCAAATTACCATTATACCCCTAGAAGCCCATATGTTTTATTTATTTCACATTTAAACCATAAAGTTTCAACATTTCTCAATTTAATCCCTACTTTGCATTTTCACTAAAAATCACTTAGCAAAACTTGTATATCTATCAGCAAGTAGTTATAATATATCAAGAAACTTCAAAATACACATGTATTCATCAATGGCATCATTCAAAATTTTTAACAGTTTTGCAAAATAGTCCTCAGGCTAGCTAGTACTAGTTGCAACGATTACAAAAACATAGAAATCATTAAAAACAGGACAAAAATTCAGACACCAATTGAGCTGCCAAGCTTGCCAAATCAACATGCATCCATGGAGTTCTTTTCCTTCTTATTTTCAGTTGATAAAGTGAAGAAGAAATATGATACTAATGTTTGTTTTATTTAATTTAACTTTAATTCATAAATTACTAAATTAACCTTGGTTTAAAACATTAAAATTCACTTGTTTTATGTCCATAAATGTCTATTACCTATAATAATGGTTTAATTACAACATAAGGTCCTTTATTTTAACGTTTTATAGCTATTAGAAACTTTTAGCTAATAGAACTCCACTTTTACACTTTACGCGATTTAGTCCTTTTTACCGAATTAACCAACCAAACGATAAAATTTCTTAACGAAACTTTCACACAATCATATTATCATGCTGTAGACATTAAAATAAAAATAAAATAATAATTTCAACTTCATATTTGTGGTCTCGAAACCACTGTTTTGATTTGACTAAATACAGATTGTTACATTATGCATCGATTACAGACAGCTTAATAAAGTCACAGTAAAGAACAAGTACCCGTTGCCTCGTATAGATGACTTCTTTGATAAATTAAGAGGTGCCATTGTATTTTTGAAAATTGATCTACGATCTGGTTACTATCAGCTACAAGTAAAAGATTCAGATGTGCCGAAGATAGCTTTCAGAACCATATATGTGCATTATAAGTTTTTGGTGATTCCATTCGGATTAGCAAATGCCCCAGCGGTATTTATGGATTTGATGAACAAAATTTTTAGACCATACCTGGACAGGTTCGTGGTTGTTTTTATTGATGATATTTTGGTTTACTCTTCGGATGTGAATAATCATGCTGAGCATCTGAGAATTGTTTTGCAAACTTTGCGTGAGAAATAGCTGTATGCTAAATTCAGTAAATGTGAATTCTGGCTATAGGAAGTTAGTTTCCTTGGACATGTTGCATCTACAGAGGGTATTCGGGTGGATCCGAATAAAATTTTAACTATTGTAAGTTGGAAGCCTCCGAAGAATGTTTCAAAAGTTAGAAGTTTTTTGGGACTAGCAGGATATTATCGGAGATTTGTTAAAGGGTTCTCAATGATAGCTTCACCGATAACTCGATTGTTGTAAAAAGAAGTGAAAGTCGAGTGGACTGATAAATGCCAGCAAAGTTTTGATAGATTGAAAGCTTTATTGACGGAAGTGCCCGTATTAGTCCAACCTAAATCGGGTAAGGAATTTATAGTTTACAGCAATGCCTCATTGAATGGTTTAGGATGTGTATTAATGGAAGATGGTAAAGTAGTCGCTTATGCATCTAGGCAATTAAAACTGCATGAAAGAAATTACTCGGCACATGATCTTGAATTAGCAGCTATTATTTTTACATTGAAAATATGGCGGTATTATATTTTTGGTGAAAAATGTCACATCTTTACGGATCACAACAGTTTGAAGTATTTCATGTCATAGAAAGAACTGAATTTGAGACAACATAGGTGGTTGGAATTATTGAAAGATTATGATCTCGTTATTGATTACCATCTGGGGAAAGCTAGTGTAGTGGCGGATGCCTTGGGTTGAAAATCCTTATTTGCCTTACGGGCATTGAACACCCAGTTGTCTTTATCTAATGATGGTTCAATCATAGCTGAGTTTACAGTTAGACCGAAGCTTTTTCAATAGTTCTCTAAAGCTTAGAAAAATGATCGTAAGTTGCAGGCAAAAAAAATACAAAGTGAATCAATTCCTGACTCAGAATTCCAGGTCAGGACTGATGGTTGTTTGTTATTCAGAGGCAAAGTATGTGTACCGAAAAGTTCAGAACTTGGTAGTAATAAGATGTATAGTGACTTGAAAAAGATGTACTAGTGGCCAGGAATGAAACATGATACTTCTGAATTTGCATCGAAGTGTTTGATATGTCAGTAAGTGAAGGTTGAATGCAAAGTACCTTTAGGATTATTGCAGGCAATTGCAATACCAAAATGGAAATGGGAAAGAGTTACCATGGACTTTGGAACGTGATTACCTTTATCACAGAAAAAGAAGGATGTCATCTGGGTAATTGTCGATCGCTTAACGAATTCTGCACACTTTATCCCGGTACGTATGGATTTTTTATTGGATAGATTGTCTGAATTATATGTTTCTGAAATTGTAAGACTGTATGGAGTGCCAATTTCCATTATTTCAGATAGAGATCCACGGTTTACATCCCGATTTTGGAGTAAGTTGCAAGAAGCTTTGGGCACTCGTTTACACTTTAGTACTGCATTCCGTCCTCAAACAGATGGACAATCTGAACATGTGATACAAATTTTAGAAGACATGCTTCGGTGCTATATACTTGAATTTGGAGAGTTAAGTGAGGAAAAGATACACGGAGTTGACTTGATCCGGGGAAACCGAAAAAAATGTGAAGATAATCTGAGGCAGTTTAAAAGCAGCCTCAGACCGTTAAAATTCTTATGCCGATTTAAAGTGAAAAGTTATAGAATTTCAGGTTGGTGATAAAGTATTCTTAAAAGTGTCATCTTGGAAAAAGGTTCTCCGATTTGGTCGTAAAGGAAAACTGAGTCCACGGTTCATTGGGCCATATGAGATCATTGAAAGAATCGGGCCTGTTACATATCAGTTAGCATTACCATCAGAGTTCGATAAAATTCATATGTGTTTCGTGTGTCCATGCTACGATGATATCGATCGAATCCTTCACATGTTATTTCTCCAACAAAAGTTGAGATTTTGCCTGATATGACATATAGTGAAGAACCAATCAAAATCTTAGCTCGGGAAACAAAAGAGCTAAGAAATAAAAAGGTAGCTTTAATAAAACTTCTTTGGCAAAGACACAGTATTGAAGAGGCTACCTGGGAACCGGAGGATGCTATGAGGAAGCAATACCTGAATCTTTTTACTGGTAAGATTTTCAATGATGAAAATCCTTAATGGGGGGAGAGTTGTAACATCCCATTTTCGGTGAGGTCGGAATAGTAGTTTCGAGACCACAAATCTGGGCCAAAAATAATATTTTATTTTGTTTTATTTTACGGTTGGCATCATGATAGGAAGGTCACATGAAAATTTTGGTATGAAAATTTTACCGATTGTGTGTTTAATTAGGGAAAGGACTAAATTGCATAAAATGCAAAAGTTGGTTTCTAGTAGCTATAGGTATCAAATAGCTATGGAATTCAAAACTCAAGGTCCTTATATGGTAATTATACCATTGAAGAGCAGTTAGTAGATACTTTAATGACTCATCCATGGAAAAATTAGAAAAGGGTAGGGACTAAATTGGAAATCAATAAAATTAATTGATAATAATTAATTAAAAAGAAAAAAATCATCTAATTTCATATGATCTTCCCCAGTTTTTCTATGGAAACCCTAGGAGAGAGGAAAAAAACTTTTCAAGCTCAATAAGGTATGAAATCAAGTCTCGTTTTTAGTAATTTCTATATTTTTGGAATTGGGATAGCCGAATATTTCTATTTAGGGGATTTCTTTGAAAAGTTATCAAGGTATGAAATTTGGGTTATGGATGAATATGCTGAAAATTAGAAATTTATGGCTGAAAATTAGAAATTTATTCATAGATAAGCAACTTTTACAAAGTAATTTTTGATGAAAACTTGATTTATGGACTAAAATGAAAAACTGGTAAAACCCATGATGTATATGAAATGCGATAGGTTAATAGTTAAATTTACCTATATAAATTAGGAAAGACCAACCACAGAACTAGATCGAGGAAAGCAAAAGGTTTCAGATTAGTTGAAATTCAAATACGAACCATTTTCAAGGTAAGTTCGTGTAACTTAAATATGTATTTTAATATGCTTGAATTGAATTGTATGATTGTGTTGATATGTATGAGATGATACACATAATGAAATAGTCATAAGTTGTGAAAAATGGACAAATTGTCATGTTCCGGTTGAATGTTGAATTTTGATGGGTTAAGAATAATAGTGCATATGTTGCAGATAGAATTTAGGCCGGACGGGTAATTCTAATGTAATCCCTCTTGAACTAAGGTTATAAATTGGATTTAGCCCGAACGGGTAATCAATATTAAGCTCTCTAGAGCATATGCTACGGATAGGATTTAGCCTGGACTGGTAATCCTACTGTAAAATGTACTGCTCAAGAGTGTGCCTTCTTATTATGTACCCTAATGGGTACTTTTGCACATGTGTATATTACCTGAACATCCGTCGAGATTTCAATAGTTCAACGGAAATGACTCTTGAAGTGTGGAAAGGTGAAATTAATGGAAGCTTGTAATGTGATGAGTTCATCTATGTTTACTTGATATTCATATGAGATTATGTGACTAACTTGTTGAATAAGTGTATGTGTTTAGGTAACTTACCCAAAATCAATGGAATGTAAATTTATCTATGCTTGTATTAATAAATATGACCAGTAAGTTTATTTTCCGTTATAGGAACTTACTAAGCATAAAATGCTTACTCCGTTTAATTTTCCCTATTTTAAAGTGCTCAAAGCTCGAGAAGGTTGGAAGTCGGTCAGAGCAGTCATCACACTATCCACTATCTCATTTTGGTATAATGGCATGTACAAGCTTATTTGGCCAATGATGGCTTGTAATTGTGGTTTTGTAATCTAGCCATTAGAGTGGCTAGTGATGGTCTAAGTTTGGCTATTTTTGAAGTAATATTTTGGTAAACACATAGGTGCTTATTATGTGTTAGTTTGTTGGAATTATGTTAGCATATAAGTTTATGTTAAGAGTTTATATCCTTTGATGCATGAAATAATATCACATGATTAATGGTAAATTTTATGTGAATATGATGTTGGATTGGAAGATATATGCTTGTGAGTTTTGGTGCAGGAAAATGGTAAGTCTTGGGTGACAAATGAGGCTAGAAAATGGCCTTATTTTGTCCACACGGGTAGACATACAGGCGTGCGTCTTGGTCATGTGTGACACACGGCTTGTCCCATGGACATGTGGTTTGGCCTTGTGTCCCCTACATCTTAAAAATGAGAAACAGAATGCTCAGAATTGGGCACACGGGCTGAGACACAGGCGTGTGTCTCAGCCATATGGTTGACACCGGCATGTGTCTCAACCGTATGGTTGACACAGCCTTGGACACGGGCGTGTTACACGACCGTATGAAAACTGCACCTAAATTTCAAAAATAAAATTCGCCGCACGGCCTAGCACACGGGCGTGTGACTTGGCCGTGTTGTTTCAATTTCTTCATCCTTTAAAAATCAGATAGTTACACGGGTTAGAGACATGGGTATGTGTAGTACATGCCTGACCACACGGGTATGTGAGCCCTATACCTTGGAAAATTTTTGAAATGTTGTGAAAAATTTTATAAGTTTTCGATTAAGTCCCTACTTGATTCTAATGCTCGTATTGGATCTCGAGGGTCCAATTAAGGGATGTTTTGAATGATCTCGATAAATGAATAGTAATTTATAAGAATTATCTGTAAAATGTTCTGAATGTTTTGATAATACTCTAAAACCCTATTTTGGCGATGGGTACGGGTTAGGGGTGTTACATTTAGTGGTATCAAAACTACGATTTAGATGATTCTCGGACTAACGTAGCAAGTACGAGTCTAGTTATACATGCCATTATATAAATTATGATAGTGTGATATCTCCTGACCATATTTAAAAGTATTTTCATATAGTAATGTCTTCCAACCAAGCTAGAGCCGAGAATGAGGAAGCTAAGACCGCTGCTCAAGCTTCCGCTCAACAAGCTGCATCTAGTGGTAGTAGAAGGCCCGTATCTGAGGGCCGAAGTGAGGCGGCAAAAGAAGCCTTCTTTGAATTGATGTATGAATGGTTTAGTGAATATATGAGAACAAACCCTACTGTTCAATGACCTTCCCCACCTGCTTCACAACATGATGAAATGCCACGGGATGCTAGACCTGTTAGTTAGGGCTACATCATGTTACTTAAACATATACACTTATTCAACAAGTTAGTTACATAATCTGATATGAATATCAAGTAAACATAGATGAGCTCATCACATTACAAGCTTCCATTAATTTCACCTTTCCACACTTTAAGAGTCATTTTCATTGAACTATTGAAACCTCGACGGATGTTCGGGTAATATACACATGTGCGAAAGTACCCATTAGGGTACATAATAAAAAGGCACACTCTTGAGCCATACATTTTACAGTAGGATTACCAGTCCAGGCTAAATCCTATCCGTAGCATATACTCTAGAGAGCTTAATATGGATTACTCGTTCGGGTTAAATCCAATTTATAACCTTAGTTCAAGAGGGCTTACATTAGAATTACCCGTCCGGCCTAAATTCTATCTGCAACATATGCACTATTATTCTTAACCCATCGAAATTCAACATTCAACCGGAACATGACAATTTGTCCATTTTTCTCAAATTATGACTATTTCGTTATGTGTATCATCTCATACATATCAACACAATCATACAATTCAATTCAAGCATATTAACATATATATTTAAGTTACACAAACTTACCTTGAATATGGTTCGTATTTGAATTTTAACTAATCTGAAACCTTTTGCTTTCCTCGATCTAGTTCCGTGGTTGGTCTTTACAGATCTAAATGGGTAAATTTCACTATTAATCTATCACATTTCATATAAATTTTCATTATATTACATCCTATGAAAAATTACCATTTTGCCCATATCTTTTTCAAAAATTCTGATTTCGTCCCTAGGCTCTAAAAATGAAATTCATGAAATTTAACCCTCTTTCCAAACCTAGCCAAAATTTATATATTACAAATACAACACATACATTTCACAATTTCCAGACTTTTTTATGAGTTTTACCACTTTTTCATTTTAGTCCCTAAATCAAGTTTTCATCAAAAATTGCTTTGTAAAAGTTGTTTATCTATTAATAACTTTTCATTTTCTACCATAAATTTCTAATTTTTAGCATATTCATCCATGACCCAAGTTTCATACCTTCATAACTTTTCAAATAAATCCCCTAAATAGAAAGATTAGGCTATCCCGATTTCAAAAATATAGAAATTACTAAAAACGGGACATGACCATGTGCTTCCATTTCGAATGTCCACACGGCCTGTGACATGGGCGTGTTGGTGGCCATGTGAAACACACAGCCTGGCCACACGGGTGTGTGTCCCCTGTTTTGAGAAAAATTTTCAAAGTTCGTGAAAGTTTCTTAAGTTATCGGTTTAGTTCCGCACCACTTTCAATGTATGTTTAGGGCCTCGTAGGCTCGTATTAGGGACAAATTGATTGAGATTGAATGATGATTTTATGATTTGATTAAATGTATGTTAAAAGTATGTTTAAATGTGTTGTAAGTTTGGTAATGCTCTGTAACCCTATTCCGGCATTGAATACAGGTGAGGGGTGTTACATGTACTTATTTACTTGGTATCGGTACTGGTCCAAAGTTTAAAAGTTTGATAATTTAGTCCATTTATTCATACTAGAATAAAATCTTATAAAATTTTAAAGCTTGATATAGTTCTATTTTCATTGTTATTGGTTGACGTTTGTATAATTATGAATCGTTTATGGTTAAAGTGAACAAGTTTATTCTGGTTTGTTTGTAGCATCTGATAGCTCGGGCCTGGTGACTGGACCAGGTACGGAGTGTTAAATTTAGTGTTATCACAGCTACGATTTAGTCGATTCTAGGACTAACGTAGCATGTATTGAGTCTAGAAATACATGTCACTTTATAACCTGTGATAGTATGGTGACTCCTGATTAGTTTGACTTATTTACCTATAAATTAAATATGTCAATTGATTCCAATTAAATAGATTTTGATGTTAGTCAGAGTAATATCCCAGCCACCGATCAAGAGGTTACTCATAACATACTCGAGTTTTAATAGCCTAGAGAAGAAGCTCTCGATAACTTTCTCAGTATGATGCACGTCATGTTTAGCGCATATATGAGAGTCAATCTCGTGGCCTGATAACCTCCACCACCTTATCCTTAAAGCCCTATACGCACGAATACTCATAGAATTTCTATTGATAAAGTCTGAAAATGTGCAGTAGAAGAGTTTTTTGGTAAGGTAGGTGATGATATGACTAGGGTTGAATACTGGTTAGAGCACACACAGAGAGTTCAGGATGAAATGTTATGTCCTCAGAAAGATTGTTTGAGATATGTTGTATTGTTGTTAAAATAAGAAGGCTTTTACTAATGGACGAATTTGATTGCGATTGTACCTAAGGAACAGGTTAATTGGGAAATTTTCAAAATCAAGTTTCGAAAGAAATATGTTAGGAAACGATATCTTGATTAGAAGAAGAAGGAATTCTTTAAATTGAAGCAAGGAAATAGATCAGTTGCGTAGTATGAGAGTGAGTTTGTTCAACACAGTAATTATGCTCGTGAAGTTGTGCTTATTGAAGAAGAAATGTGTATCCATTTTTAAGAAAGCTTAGATAATGAAAAAAAGTTGTTAGTTGGTGCCATGGAGATCAGAGAATTTGTAGTATTGTCTGATTGAGCTCAGAAAATAAAAAAAGTTTACAATTAGAAGAAATAGAATTAGGCAAAAGCTTGTGACTTCAATAAATGTAACTCAACCAGAACACTTTTTTTAGTGCCATTTGGATGTTTGGGCAGGGATTGATCGAAACAGAATAGCATGAAATCACTGACGCCTTCAATAGCCAGCGTAGGCAGCGTTCGAAATGTAAACAAACCTGAATGTAGCCAATGTGGCTAGTATGACTTTGGAGTGTGTAGGTTGAAATACGGATCTTGCTTTAATTTTAGGTCTCCTGATCATTTCAAGAAATATTGCTCTAATCGAATTGAGCCAAACAGAGATCAGAATGCAAAACCTATTGTTACTACTACTAGAAGTAGACGACCAGTGAATAGTGGTACGATGGGAGTCAACAGAAGTGGGACCAAGGATTTAGTGGTTCGATTTGAAGCTCGAGTTCTAGCTAGATCTTATGCGATTCGTTCACGTGAGGAGGCCTCAGCTCTTGATGATATAGTTGGTTTCTTTTCTATCTTTGATGCTACTGTGTATACATTAATTGACCATGGACCAACATATTCATATAAATGCACTACGTTAGTAACTGAAAATAAATTACTAGTTGAGTCAACTGAAAATGTTGCTAAAGTAACAAATCCTTTAGGTTAGAGTGTCATAGTTGATTTGGTTTGTAAATAGTGTCCACTAAAAATTTAGGGATATTACTTTCCCGCTGATATGATGTTATTGCCATTTAACGAATTTGATATTATGCTGGGAATAGATTTGTTGACTGTTCATGATATTGTGGTGAATTGTCGACGAAAATGGATTGATTTGAGATGTCAGAATGGTTAATAGATTTTTGTTGAGTTTACTAAGTCTGGTTGTATTTCGAGTATAATTTCAACGATTTTCACACAGAAATTGATCTGAAAAGGCTGTGATTCATTTTTAGCTTATATCCTGGACTCTAGAGTATATGAATTAAAAGTTGATCAGGTATTGACCATTTGTAAGTTTACCGATTATTTTCTTGAAGGAATTGTCGTGTTTACCACCACAACGCAATGAGTTCGGATGTCACATGTATCATGAACTCAGACCGTAACTCAATGACTTCAGATCAAATAGCTCCTAGTGACATGCCACTTGTATCCTAAACTATTCCTATGCTTCAAACGAGATTCTTTGATACCACATTTCTGTCGGACTTGCTCATAACGTTGATTTCAATACCCATAGTACCAATCACTTATTCATGGAATAATCAAAGCATAATTCATGATAAAATTTAGGCAATAAACACATGATACAACATCATTTAAATATGTATACACTTGCCATATATGCAATATTAAGGCATTTAAAGTATGGTACATGTTACATTATTTGCAAACGAACTTACTTCGATACAAAACGATAGAAACGAGCCTAATCCTCGTAAACTTTATTTTTTCCTCGATCAAGACCCGAATCACGTTTTTCTTGATCTATAATGCCAAAATTAACTTGTACAATACATACATTGGTCAAATCGACCCATAACACATATTTTAGTAAAATTACCATGTTACCCCTAACTTTTTACTTATTTACAAATTGGTCCCTAGGCTCGTAAAATGAAATGTGTCTATTTTCTTGGTTACGCAAGCCTAGATGATTCATATTCCCTTTTATAACAACCCACATTTTTCACCATATCACATTTTTAACAGCTATTTTTACATCTTTTGCAGAAAAGGTCCTTTTAAAGGTTTTCATGAAAAATCACTTAGTAAAAGATGTTAAACACACATCAAACTTTCATATTCTTCCATTAAACATCAAATCACATGCATGTTACACATGGGTCAAATTTCATACATTAACCCTAGCTCAAAATATACCTAGAAATGGATCAATCATGCTTCAATGATCTCAAAAATGTAAAGAGCATTAAAAACGGGGTTAGGATTGACTTACTTCCAAGCTTGAAAGTTGAAGAAACCCTAGATATGGTGAATCTTCAAATTCGGCACAAGCATGGAGAAGATAGGTAGATTTTGGCTTTATTTTCCCTTTTAATTCATTTATTTACAAAATGACCAAAATGCCTTTTTTACTAAACGTTTAAATTTTGTCCATGCATTTTGTCCATAAATATAGAAATTGGGAAAATTACTATTTAAGACCTCCTAATTAATAATCCATGGAAATTTCATGCTTAAAGCTTCTACAACACAAATTTTGAAACTTATTCAATTTAGTCCCTAAAGTCAAATTGGGTACCTTATACATAAAATTTCTTCATGAAATTTTCACACAATCATGCAAACACATCATAAACCTCAAGACAATCATAAAACAAATATTTCTACCTCAGATTTGTGGTCTTAAAACCACTGTTCTGACTAAGCCCGAAATCAGGATGTTACAACTCTCCCCCCTTTAGGGATTTTCATCCCCGAAAATTTTATCAGTAAAGAGGTTCAGGTATTGTGCTCTCATGGTTTCCTCGAGTTCCCATGTGGCTTCTTCAACCCCATGTCGTTGCCATAACACCTTTATGAGGGAAATACTTTTATTTCTCAATTGTTTGACTTCCCAAGCCAGAATCTTAACCAGTTCCTCACCATAGGTCATGTTCGGTCGAATCTCAACTTTAATCGGTGAAATCACATGTGAAGGATATGATATATAATGGCGCAACATAGATACATGGAACACGTCGTGAATCATTTCCAATTCGGATAGTAAAGCTAACTAATAGGCAACAGATCCTATTCTCTCGGTGATCTTATACGAGCCTACAAAACGAGGACTCAATTTGCCCTTCTTGACAAATCTCAAAACCTTTTTCCATAGAGATACTTTCAAGAATACCTTATCATCGACTTGATACTTAATTTCTTTCCTTTTTAAATCTGCGTAGGATTTTTGTCTATTTGAAGCGACTTTCAAACAATCACGAATTATCTCCACTTTCTCTTTGGTTTCTTTAACTAAGTCAACCTCGTGAATCTGATTTTCTCTGAGTTTAGTCCAATACAGAGGTGTTCGATACTTACACCCATATAATGCCTCATAAGGTGCCATTTTCAACTCAACTGATAACTGTTATTATAAGCAAAATCCACCAATGATAAGTACTTTTCCCAATTACCTTGGAATTCAAATACACAACATCGAAGCATATCTTCCAAGATCTGTATTACTCGCTCAGACTGACCGTCAGTCTACTGATGAAAAGCAGTGCTGAAATTCAGCTTTGTACCCAAAGCTTCTCGTAACACTTTCCAAAACTGTGAAGTAAACCTCGGATCTCTATCCGATACAATCGATATAGGTACCCCATGAAGTCTAACAATTTCACCAATGAACAATTTAGCTAACTTATCGAGTGAGTAATCAGTACGTACTAGGATAAAATGAGCTGACTTCGTAAGCCAATCAACCATAACCCAAGCAATGTCTTTCTTTCTCGGAGTTAAAGGTAAACTTGTCACAAAATCCATAGTAATTCGATCCCATTTCCACTCGAGAATCATGATAGGCTAGAGCAAACCCGAAGGTACTTGGTGTTCAGCCTTTACTTGTTAACAAACTAAGCATTTCGATACAAATTCTAAGACATCCTTTTTCATACCATTCTACCCATACATTTTCTTCAAGTCATTATACATTTTTGTGCTGCCCGGGTGAACTAACAAAAAACCGTTGTGTGCCTCATGCAAAATATTCTGAATCAACTCAGTGTCCTTCGAAACACAAATCCTACCATGGAATCTCACACAACTATTGGATTCACTCAGAAAATCTGGTTTACTGCTAGACTCACTCTGAATTTTCTTAGCTTGTAACTCTTTATCAACTTTCTAAGCATCACAAATCTGTTGAAAAAAAGTCGGTCTACCTCTCAACTCGGCTAGAACCGAACCATCATCGGACAAAGTTAGATGTGTATTCATATCCCTCAAGGCAAATAACGACTTCCTACTCAAGGCGTCGGTGACCACATTCGCCTTACCCGGATGGTAATCAATCACAAGTTCATAATCCTTTAACAGTTCCAACCATCTTCGTTGCCATAAGTTCAAGTCTTTTTGATTCATTAAGTACTTAAGACTTTTTTGATGGGTATAGACATGGCAATTCTTACCAAATAAATGATGTTGCCAAATCTTCAAAGCAGACACTATGGTAGCCAACTCTAAGTCGTGTGTTGGATAGTTATTCTCGTGAGGCTTCAACTGTCTCGAAGCATAAGCTACGACTTTTCCCTCTTGCATAAGTACACATCCCAAACCATTTAAGGAAGCATCACTATAAATCACAAATTCTTTACTTGACTTGGGTTGTACCAAAACTGGTGCTTCAGTCAATAATATCTTCAATTTCAAAAAGTTTTGCTGACACTTTTTTGACCACTTGAGCTTACATCCTTTTGAAGCAATCTAGTCATAGAAGTGGCAATCATAGAAAATAATTTCACAAACCGTCAGTAGTAACCGACTAAGCCCAAAAAACTTTTAACCTCAGATACATTCCTTGGCGATTTCCACTCGACAATAGCAGAAACTTTACTCGGGTCAACTCTAATACCATCATCTAAAACAATGTGACCCAAGAATCCAACCTCTCAAAGTCAAAACTCGCTTTTACTAAACTTGGCATACAACTGTTTATCTCTCAAAGTTTGCAAAATCGTTCTCAAGTGCTCAGCATGCTCTGTCTCATCTTTTGAATAAATCAAAATATCGTCAATAAACATGACAACAAACTTATCCAAATATGGTCGAAATATTTAATTCATTAAATACATAAACATAGCCGGTGCGTTTGTCAACCCAAACAGCATAACAAGAAATTCATAATGATCATACCTCATTCTAAAAGCAGTTTTTTGGCACATCTGGCTCTTTAACTCGCAACTGATAGTCGCCGGACCTCAAATCTATTTTAGAAAATCATGTCGCTCCTTTCAATTGGTCAAACAAGTCATCAATCCTTGGCAAGGGATACTTGTTCTTAATTGTTACCTTATTGAGCTATCAGTAATCTATACAAGACCTCATAGATCCGTATTACTTTTTCACGAATAATATCGGAGCACCCCACGGCGAAATCCCTTGTCGGTCAATTCTTGCAACTGTGACTTCAATTCTTTCAATTCAGTCGGGACCATCCTATACGGAGCAATCGAAATAGGTGTTGTACCAGGGACTAACTCAATACCAAACTCAACTTCCCTAACGGGAGGTAATCCAGGTAGTTCTTCCGGGAGTACATCCAGGTACTCGCATACAACAGGCACTGATTCAATCTTCAATTCAGACTTTTTCGTATTCAACACATAAGCCAAATAAGCCTCACACCCTTTTCTCATACATTTCTGAGCAAACATCGAACAAATCACATTTGGCAACCTATCTGGCTCATCTGATTCAACCCGGAGAATTTTACCATTTTCATATTTCAATTTAATAACTTTCTGTCTACAATTAACTACAGCATCAAGAAGTGTCAATGAATCCATACCCAAAATAACATCAAATTCATCAAACGGCAACAACATTAAGTTAGCCAAAAAATAATGACCTCTAATCGTCAAGGGACATTTCTTGTATACCTTATCAACTAAAACATGTTTGCCTAATGGGTTTGACACTTTAATCATAAATTCCGTAGACTCAACAGGCATATTCATGCTAGATACCAATTTCATGCACATATATGAATGAGTAGGACCAGGGTCAATCAAAGCAATAACAGTAGCATCATAAAGAGAAAAAGTACCAGTGATCACATCGGGAGAAGATGCATCTTCACGCGTACATATGGCATAGGCCCTAGCCGGAGCTCTAGCTTCAGATCTCACTACTATATCCCTTGTTACATTTTCCCCATTAACCCTATTACCAGCATTTCTCTGGGGTCTCCATTTTCTAGCCGTACTACCTGGTCTTGTACTCTGAAATTTTTCTTTTTCGACCATCTTAGGACAATCCTTAATATAGTGGTCTTGAGAACCACATCAGAAACAACATTGCTCACCCTACACTTACCAGAATGACCTCTACCACATTGTTGGCACTCAGGTCTAGAAGGTCCAACATTTCCCACACTAGCCATAGATGTCGCCTAAGATTTAAAACCCGAATTCTGTTTCTTATGATCTTTATACAAATGCCCAGCTAAAACATGAGAACGAGAATACATATCTCTGGATTTCCTAGATTGAGATGGAAAATACTTGCTCATCGGTCTCTTCCATATATCTCTAGCCTCAGCCTCGGTCTTTCTCTTTTCCTTGATCAGTTCCTCAGCTTTACAAGCCCAATCAACGAGTATCACAAGTTCCTTCAATTCGAGAATACCCACTAACACTCTGATATCTTCATTAAGTCCATCTTCAAACCTTCTACACATTTTTGCCTCAGAGGATACACACTCTCGAGCGTATTTACTGAGTCGTACAAACTCTCTTTCGTACTCAGTAACTGACATGTGACCTTCTCAAGTCAAGAAATTCTTTACACTTTTGATCGATAAAGCGTTCACTGATGTACTTCTTTCAGAATTCTTCTAGGAAGAATTCCCACATGACCCTTTCTTGAGGTACCACCGATGCTAGCGTCTTCCACCAATGGTACGCTGAGTCTCTCAGCAGAGATATAGCACACTTTAAACACTCCTCGGGTGTGCAAGATAGTTCATTGAATACTCGAATGGAATTTTTGAGCCAAAATTTTGCTTTCTCGGGGTCATCATCGGCATTAGCCCTAAAATCCTCATTTTATTGCTTTCAAATTTTATCAACCGGGGTTCTATGAAATCTTATAAAATCCATACCTGGAGGCATTTGGGGTACGGGTTGAGGATTAGAAGGGGGTGGAGGAGGTTGAGCGTTCGGGTTTGTGTGAATGAACTCCGTATACCAGGCATCCATCATATAGAGAAAGGCTTCTCTATCTCCTTCTCCTCTACTAACAGTTGTGGGTCTACTATCAGACGGCACTGTTCCTTCAGCGGGAGCAGGCATGTTACTCTCAACATCATCCGCCATAGCTCTACCGGGATCCATTATTATATGAAAACACAATTTAAATGGTCAGGATTCGTTACACTATCACAATTTACTTATGGCATGTATAACTAGACTCGTACACACGCTATGTTAGTCCGAGAATCGACTAAACCATAGCTCTGATACTACTAAATGTAACACCTCTTACCCGTATTCGATGCCAGAATAGGGTACGAGGCATTATCGGACTTAAACATACACATTTATACAAAACTAGGACATAAAAATTCCAACCCAATTTAAAACTTTTCAATCACATGCAAATTGTCCCTTATAAGAGCCTACGAGGCCCAAAACAAACATCAAAAGTGTTCTGGGACTAAACAAATAACTTTTGGAACTTCTAGATAACTTAGAAAATTTTCATGTTTTGAAGAGTCACACGCCCGTGTGGCTTGGGACACAACCATGCCCTCAGCCCGTGTAAGTCTTTGACTATGACGTCATCAACCAAATAAGGTCACACGGCCAAGTCACACGCCTATGTGCTTAGGCCATGTGTCGAATTAAATTCTAAAAATTATGTGCAGACTTCACACGGCCTGGGCACACGCCCATGTCCTAAAGTCGTGTCCTTCACACGGCTAAGACAAACGGCTGTGTCTCTACCCGTGTGTTTACTACTGGGCATACTGACTTGCATATTTAGGGTGTAGGGGACACATGGCCAGATTACACATACATAGGGCAGACCGTGTGGCACACACGGCCTAGACACGCACCTGTGTGTCTACCCGTGTGGACAACTTTGAGGCTATTTTCCAAGCCATTTGTCACCCTTAAATATTTACACACTTAATTCTACTTCATAGTATGCATCATGGCACATTTATTTACACAAGCATACACCATTATACTTCCATATGACATTCCATACCAATTTCATACTTAACCATCTTTATAATTCTTCTTCCAAGTTACTCAATTACACCATAAATATGGTCATACCTATTAGTCCTCATTCATCCGTTAAATACATATGCTATTCATCTCACATATTATCCACAAGCAACTAAACCACATCAAAACATAAACACATTTGCATGCATGCATAAATAATTAGGGTTACAACCCTAATAATCAATATGAGCCACCTCTCATGGCCATATACAAAATAATCATAATACCATCATGAGCCAACACATTTGGCTAATAAATATGACACATAACAAAAGGACCAAGTCCCTATACATGCCATACTCAAAATAATAAGTCTAACTATACCCAATCCAATTGATAGAATGATCGATTCTCTGACGTTCCATGATTCCCAAGTTAACTTGGCTACACTATAAGAAAAGGAAAGGAAATAAGGGTAAGCTTTAAAACTTAGTAAGTTCACATGCAAATAAAATGCAACTTAAACAAGCATTAGTCATACATTTAACATAATGAACATAATTTTGCATTTTATCAAATCTCTTAAACTTATTATTCATATACATATATATATTCTTACCATACGTTCATCACATCCCATGTTATTCTAATGAGTTCGATGTACATACATGTGCCCACTTACACATAATAACTTACTTTCTCGTCTTCGATGTAATCATCAAGGTTACTCATTGAACTTCCTTTAGAACTACCCGTTGAACACTCGGAATACTATTGGATACATTGGCATCTCGCACCTAAGTGCCTTATATGTAGCCAATGCTACCTCACATCACATGTTGCTCACTTTTGAGCTACTCACAGGTCTGCTCATATAGGCTGTCAGGTATCTGCAACATACGTTAGACTACCCCACCACCGGTAGAATATGCGAGACCAGTACCCGGATGCCAAAACATGTGTCATATACATCACGAACTCAGACCACAACTCAATGACTTCAGATCAAATAGCTTCTAGTGACATGTCACTTGTATCCTAAACTATTTTTATGGTTCAAACGAGATTCTTTGATACCACATTTCTGTCGGACTTGCTCATAACGTTGATTTCAATACCTATAGTACCAATCACTTATTCATGGAATAATCAAAGCATAATTCATGATAAAATTTAGGCAACAAACACATGATACAACATCATTTAAATATGTACACACTTGCCATATATGCAATATTAAGGCATTTAAACTACGGTACACGTTACATTATTTGCAAAGGAACTTACCTCGGTACAAAATGATAGAAGCGAGCCTAATCCTCGTAAACTTTATTTTTCCCTCAATCAAGACTCGAATCATGTTTTTCTTGAACTATAATGCCAAAATTAACTTGCTCAATACATACAATGGTCAAATCGACCCATAACACATATTTTGGTAAAATTACCATTTTACCCTTAACTTTTTACTTATTTACAAATTGGTCCCTAGGCTCGTAAAATGAAATGTGTCTATTTTCTTGGTTACGCAAGCCTAGATGATTCATATTCCCTCTTATAACAACCCACATTTTTCACCATATCACATTTTTAACAGCTATTTTTACATCTTTTGCAGAAAAGGTCCTTTTAAGGGTTTTCATGAAAAATCACTTAGTAAAAGATGTTAAACACACATCAAACTTTCATATTCTTCCATTAAACATCAAATCACATGCATGTTACACATGGGTCAAATTTCATACATGAACCTTAGCTCAAAATATAGCTAGAAATGGATAGATCATGCTTCAAGGATCTCAAAAATGTAAAGAGTACTAAAAACGGGGCTAGGATTGACTTACTTCCAAGCTTGAAAGTTGAAGAAACCTAGCTATGGTGATTCTTCAAATTCAGCACAAGCATGGAGAAAATGAGTAGATTTTGGCTTTATTTTCCCTTTTAATTCATTTATTTACAAAATAACTAAAATGCCCTTTTTACTACACTTTTAAATTTTGTCCATGCATGTCTATTTTTGTCCATAAAGATAGAAATTGGGAAAATTTCTATTTAAGACCTCCTAATTAATAATCCATGGCAATTTCATGCTTAAGCTTCTAGAACACAAGTTTTGTAGCTTAATCAATTTAGTCCCTAAAGTCAAATTGGGCACCCTACACATAAAATTTCTTCATGAAATTTACACACAATCATGGAAACACATCATAAACCTCAAGAAAATCATAAAATAAATATTTTTACTTCAGATTTATGGTCTCGAATCCACTATTTAGACTAGGCCCGAAATTGAGATGATACATTTCGGTTCCCCATCTAGTTGAACTCAAGCTTTTACTTACATCAAAGTGTACAAGTCACACATACATAGTCCATAATCCCCTTAGGATTTAGGTATGTCGCACTATGAACTTCACAAGTGAACAAATCCATAATCAAATTTAGAATCTATTCATCTTAAGTCATCTCTGATGTATTGTCAATCCAATCAATCACATCTATGTCTCTATTTTCTGGGAGTCATCTGCTCCGATGCCACAGACAAAGCATCTCTGTAATTGGACTTGATGGATGGCATATTTGTCTTTCAACTGGTTTCCACATTTCCTATTAGATTAAGGACATGTTTAGGTTCATCTACTAATATTATTTTTCTTCTTGTATTACAATCCAACCACGTAATGTCGCTTAGTATTAGTTAAATATTGGACAAACCAATGAGCAAAATTTACTTTCATTTTGCTTTGCATGCAAAAACCATATTAGGAAATTATACAAAGTATTAACATACTTCATGAACAATTTTTTAACCAATTTGTTTGAAAAGATTACAAGTGTACATTGACAAAAATACTACACTTAGGGCACCAAATCCAATAGTCTTCTAGTGTATCTTGAATCGCTTTAGCAGTCTTACAGCTCTCTAGTTGCTTATACAAAGTGTTGGTCACGCTTGCCAACAATGAGGTATCTCCTTAGATTCTTCACAGCGTTTTCTAGCCTTAGTTTGAGTGGCCGGAAGGCACTTAGCATTAATAACTATTTGAAGTTTCTTATAGCTTAGGATAATTGTCAGGTTCTATTTCCATTCCTTATAGTTATTTCCGTACAATTCGTTTTTGGTGAGTATGTTTAATAAGGGACTAGGTGCCATTTTTCGAACTAAAAATAAAATATTCATCTATTAATATATTTGTATAAGAAAATGTTTGAATATTTTTGCACATTAAGATGTGGATTAAGATGATGCATGCATCTTACATTAAACCTTGAAAAACTTTTGTAACTTGGTGCAACGATAATTCCCACACTCATTGAATCACGCCACCTTGGGATGATAATAATCAATTAGTACATGGATTTACATCCAATTAGTACATGAACCTAACTCATTAGGCATTCAGACGTACTAATAATCATGTAATGTTTTAACATCATTTTAACTTAAGCATAGCTCCCTTGGATTTTACTTAACTAGATGATCTTGAGTGCATAACCATCAACTTAACACCTATCGTATCATGGACTACAAATGAGTCATCTTGGAACAATCTCACTGTGTAGCATGCTATGACTAATTGTCCTATTTGAAGACAAAATTTTTTAATGGATTACATAATAATACCTACCAAAGGGGTCGGTCCAACTATCATATGATCATCATAAAATTTTTCTTACTTTCAAGAAGTCTTCTAAATGAAATACACATGATAACATCTACCTTGGGATAGGTCCATTTTATTCCATCACAAGAGACCATTAATGGAGGTCATAGGTCTTATTTAGGGACCTTCTTCCACTCAATATTTTGAAAGCATGCAAGGTTTTTAATTTCTGATTTCAATCATCAATGATCAATATATACATGACAAGTACATGTGACATTCTTTCCTATACTATATGGCATGCTTATCTCATATATGTATGACATGCTATGACAATTTTATAATATTTACATTCATTTATTCATAAAATCAACAATTTTGATTCTCCACAGTTTTTCTATTAAGGGACAATCTAAAGAAGTTAATTTGAACCGTGCACCAGGTAAGGTCTTAGGAAAGGGAGGTTAGTCATATTTGAACACTTAAAAACCAAGTCTTTCCTTGTCAGAGCCAATCCTATACATACACCTTCTCACTACCACACTTGTCACAGCAATCAAATAACCTAAAGAAATGAATAGATCAATACAACACAGGTATTTTCTTATTACCACATTTTTTATCTTTAATTGATCAATTGTGGATCATCTCATACATTTATATCACAATTATATCTTTAAAAACTACTAAATAGATATGTAAGGAGATGGGTAATTAAAATAAAATTTTCATCTAAGGTTTCCATGGTTTTATTTCTAGAAAAAAATGAAAAATAAAAAAAATACATAGGTTTTCACCACAACGCATTCCTTGTCTCTTTAACCACCATCGTTCCATCTTCTTCTCATCATGCACTCCTTTTGGGAAAATTACGTTTAAGTCCTATGTCTGTTTCCGGCTCACAAGAATTCTATATAAAAAAATTAATCCTATGTGGATATGATAGTCCATAGTCAATTTAAGAACCACAACCTTGGAAAAAATAATAATTATATAACAAATATATAATATCACATTCATTCCCATATATTCCCCTAAACATGTGAATAATTACAAGAATGTCACATTTTATCAAATATCAATCAAACAAGATGAAGAGAGAGATTTGGTCTCAGTTTACACTATAAATATAGCACAACTTGGCCTTTGATGCTAATTGTTGGAAAAAATCTAATTTGAAAAT
Organism: Gossypium anomalum; assembly: GCA_025698475.1. Classification (NCBI taxonomy): domain Eukaryota; kingdom Viridiplantae; phylum Streptophyta; class Magnoliopsida; order Malvales; family Malvaceae; genus Gossypium; species Gossypium anomalum. The sequence goes on along the minus strand of CM046963.1, from coordinate 30,808,881 downwards.
TGTTTTTTTGTACACCAGAAAATTAAAATTTTGAAAACTGACCCGGTTCGTGATATTTGTAGCAATAAACCTGGACTGAAATCGTACCTATGCTTTTAGATAAGTAGATCCTTGATGTTTTTTGACTTTCAACTAAACGATATTCTCTGTTATTCTCGTACCTTGAACTGCTTAGAATGCTAGCTCGAATCAATTGGATCAAAAAACAGAACTAAAAAAAGTTTTCTTTTCTTTTTGAGGGTGGAAATGAAAATTCTCTATTCTGTAATAGTAACCAGTAGAATTGTTGTTCTGAAAAAATAAATTTAATAGTTGAGAATAAATTCTTTCTATTTTTTGGTAGAGTAATAATCTCTCAAAGTTGTGACAATAGTTCTACCAGTGCCATCTATTTATAGAGAGAGAAGGTAGAACCCTTGTTGAATTGTAGAGGTTTATTTCAAATAGAAAATCAACTTCCTAGTCCAACTAGGAGAAGGAGAAGGGCTAATAGGGTGTGTTTCTCCTCATATGTATTATGATGGGGATTCGAGCCTCTCTCACATCAGGTCCAATTATGAGTACTTCCTATGCCTTTTGACTCAATACTCTGTAGTGTGATCCAACCTGATTCGATTTTCATTTTTCCCAAAATAATCTTTAATATTCTATACTAAACAATTTTCTCATCCCTATTTTAACTTTAGTAAAATTTTGACAATTCTAGCTAGATAAAATTTTTGACAATTTTATTCTTGGAAAATTTTCAAGAAAATATATTCAATATTTTATAACTCAACATATTAGCTGTGACTGAATGGTTTTTTTTTTCATTTTCGGGCTTCAAAATAGCTCAAGAACATAACCTCATTCTTCCGATCATTTTTACCCAATACATATAGAATTGCAAATAGATCATTTCCATTTCCATTTTTGGAAACCTACATTTATTTCCAAATGATTCCATTTTTCTATTTCAAAAAAAAAAAAAAAAAAAATAATCATTCCCAAATGTTCTTCATTTCTCTTTTCCTATTCATTTTATTCATTTCTATTCAAACTCGCAATTTATTTCTAGTTTCAACAAGCTAGCGGAGGGACCGATTGGACATACGTAATTAGGGCTCAAATGTTTTATAATTAAGTTTCAGCTTTTCACCTATTAATTATATATTTGTTTAGTCACAAAGTCATTCCACTATAGTATCGTGATTGAGCTCTGCTTAACGAAATAACATTACGAAAGCAACTACTCAGTGTTGGTCTAATGACCTTGTTATAAATGTGTTACCCTAATAGGATATCATTGATCTCTTTGGGATAATATTTGCTCTTCCAATATGATCTTATTTTATCTCATAGTAATCATTACGTCTTCCTTCATCAAAATTCCAAATAGTGATCAAGTCATCCATCACAAAGACGAACGACCCATGGCCACATTTACTTTTCATCAACCATGTAATGCCTATGAGAGGATATCATTTACCCATGTCTTGAGCTATGAATTTCACTTTTGTGAATGACGCTATATACTTCAAAATTCGTACACCCAGCACACCAACTTTCAATTCATTATCTATTTGAACTCAGGCTTTTACTTACATCAAATTGTACAAGTCACGCATACATATTCCATCATCCACTTACGATTTACGTATGCCACACTATGAATGTCACAAGTGAATAAATCCATAAATAGATTCAAAATATATTCATCTTAGGACATCTCCGATGTATTGTCAATCCAGTTAGTCACACCTATGTCTCTATCTTTTGGAAGTCATCCACACCACTACCCAAGACAAAGCATCTTTGCAATTGGACTTGATAGATGGCATATTAGTCTTTCAATTGGTTTCCAAATTTCCTATTAGACTAAGGAAATTTTTAGGTTCATCTACTAATATTATTTTTATTCTTGTATTACGATCCAACCACGTAATATCGCTTAGTATTAGTTAAACATTAGACAAACCAATGAGCAACATTTAATTCTGTTTTTCTTTGCACTAAAAATCATTTGAGGACAATATACAAAGTATTAATGTAATTCATGAATAGTTTTATTAACCAATCTGTTGAAAAAAATTACAAGTGTACATTGACGAAAATACTACACTTTGGGCATCAGATGCAGAAAGTTGTGCTTGAGATGGACAAGATGATATACTGTAAATCGGGTACTCCCCATGGTGCGATGGAACTAATAAACAGAGGCAAGGAAACCTTACCTATTAACAGGTAGAGAATAAAATATTACTTTGAGGGTGCCATCGAAATTGCTGTCAAAAAATAGAAGTTAGAGTGTAAAGCAATAATGGACTTCAAAGATGAAGCAAATGATTCAGGAAAATACTGGACTTGGGCACTAGATGAATCTGGTAGCCATACGTGACACGATCAAACTTTATTAATATATTTGTAAATAATGTAAAATTATTTCTGTTTTAAATTTTAGAATTTTTCATATTTCAATTTTAGTATTAGTTAGGATAGAAGTTTTAAGGAGTGAAAATGGATTTAGAGGTGGATTAAGGCGATTAGGCACAACTCGAGGAGTTTGACATACCCCAAAAAGATGTTTTTAGAAGATTTCCAGTTTGTATTGTGACACCACACCCTCCGTGTTGCAAAATGAAACTTTGAAGCCTAGAGAAAAATTCATAGGCTGTGTCGAGACACAAAGCCCCAAGGTTACAGCACTAAACTTTAAAGAAAATAAATGTTTGAAACACAGGGCTGTGTCACGACACTGAACCCTGGTGTTGCGACACGAAACTTCAAAGTAAATTAGTTTTAATAACACAGGGGTAGTTTTGCGACACCCACACCCTATTTCGTGACACCGTAGTGAAATCTGCCACTTTCCTTTTCTAATCTTCATGAAATCTACCGAGATTTTGTGTGAAAATCACATTAGGAGAGCCTTAAATCCTTTTATAAATCATCCTTAATAGCAACCCAGGCATCCAAAGTTTAGTTGTAGCCACCAAGCAACATCATGAACACCATCCCTAGTGTTTTGAAAGTATCCTTACTTTTTCTTTGTCCACCCATACATTGCTGGTCTGTCTCACCTCCATCTATTTGTAGGTACATTCTATTGCAACCAGAACAAAAAACTTGTCTTACAAACCCTAGCAACATCAAGAAAGACGTTAGGCATTCCAAATTTGTGACCATATTTTTTGATATTCTCATCAAACATTTGCATTTTTAGCTTATAGGGTGTTGAGACTATTAGTGGGATATGAGAATAATAGTACAATCCTGGATAGTGAGTCATCAGGGGTGGATAATTTTGAAATAATTAGACAGAAGGAAGTTGATACCTACCTCGCTAAAATTCAAAGAAAAACACCTTTTCAAGAAAGAGGATTCGAGTCCCTAATGACGTTAGGTAGTAAGATAAGGTACTTAGTTCAGTACCATAGGTGGGACAGTTTCTGCCAAACCCTGACAGAACTGGCTTACATTCCCATTATAAAATAATTTTACGCATCATTAAAAGAAACAGAAGCCAAGGGACTATTGGGTGAGCCATAGTCGTACATCACAGTTAGGGCATAAAAATATCTTTATCACTTCCGAAAATTTGTAGATATTATGATGTTCCAATCTACATGTATGATTTTTTGGCAAGATCTTATTTAATTTTTTTTCAAAACATAGATATGGACATCATCATATACTACTTAAATAAAGGGAAAAGTTAATGGAAACATTAGTTAGGCACTGATTTTCTAATATGATTTTCACATATTTGACTATCCCCTACAGCCAAGATATGGTTACAATTTATTTTCACCCGGATACATCTTGTGGTAAATATGTCTAACATCAATACTTTCATAGCCACTATGCTTTACACCATCTTACAAAAGCGAAGAACTTGTATTAGAACATGGATATACTGAAGCATGATCTGTTGTGTTCGTAGAAAGAAAGTAGGGTTACTCTTCCCACATCATGTGATAGTCTTTTAGAAATAGGCCAAGGTTCCTATTGGTAGGTCAGGATTATTTTTTTAGCCAACAAAGAATCTTATAAGAGAGTTCAGACTAAGACAAGTTTTAGATTTTCAAAAATGAAAAAGAGATTTCGTAGCCCACCAAACTCTAGATGAAGGTAACATTCCTAACTCATAATGGATAATTCGAAGGATGCAAGAGGTAGGGTCGATTTACTAGGATTATACTAAGAGACACGACCTGAGGATTCCACAGTTCCTATCCATCAAATACAGCTCGAAACAGAAACAACAAAATGGATGTGGAGTACCCAGAAGAAAAGGAAGTCCCCAAAAAATAGGATGAGGCGTCAAAATAAGACTCCTACTAAATTTGAACTCTTTTTATTTTAATTTTTTGGATTGTAATTTTAAAACATGGATGGTTTTTTAATTTTTCTTTAGGTAGATTTTTTTTATTATTCATAATTTTTATGAAAAAAAATTCTATGTAGGAACTTTGCACTTTGGATGACACTACATTTTGGGGCTAAACCAACAAAGGGGAGCTAAAATGGGTAATCTCATCTCCTAATTATTTTGGTGCACATTAGGGACAATGTGCTAAAAAAAGTGTCGGGTGACATAAAATTTTTACAATTTTGCTACTATTTTTGTTTTATTTTTAGTAATTTTTAGTTGAATTTTTTTCTTGTGTGCTTGTTTGTGCTCAAGCTTGTAGAAATACAAGTGATTGGTTAGGAGCAAGCGAGTAGGTTATTTCTTTAAATTGTAAATCTAACCAGAGAATAAACAATTTTAGGTTATTTGCATTTAGGCTAGTTAGTTCAATTTGTTAAACTGTGAATAGGAAAAAGGAGTTAAACATACCAAATGATCAAGGTATACACGAGTAGGCATGAATGTTTTTTTTTTTTAATTTCAGAACTCAATTAATGAAATCCATGGTTATTAAAATGATATAGTATAATAAATATAAAAACCTTACAAGTATGTGTTAGGAAATGTGCTCATATTGTAGTAAGCATGTAACTGTTTTCTATTTATTTGAACGATGAACAAATAAATAAAGTTAATTTCACATTTCACTATTATGTCTTTTGTATTTTTGTCTTTCATATTTTGCAAGAACAGCGAAATTGTGACAAGAAAATATTAGCTCATTGATTGTCTAAGTTCAAACTAATAATAATTGGCACTATAAGAACATTTACATTGCAAGAAAGACAACTTACTTTAGTAGATTGTAACACCCCAAACCCGTAGTCACCGTTAGAATAGGGTCTCGGAGCATTACCGAAACTTTCAGAACATTTTACAAATAATTTTTGTAAATTATTATACATTAACAAAGATCATTCAAAACGTCCCTTGATTGGACCCTCGAGGCCCAATACGAGCATTAGAGTCGAGTCGGGACTTAGTCCGGAACCCTAAGAATTTTTTGTGACATTTCAAAAATTTTCCAAGGTGCAGGGCTCACACGCCCGTGTAGTCCAAGGGACACACCCGTGCTGCAGGGCATGTTTGACCTCATGTAACTCTCTGACTTGTGCACACAGCCATGCCACACACCATATGCTAGGCCGTGTGGTTAATTAATTTAATTCGAAATTAGGTGCAGGTTTCACATGGCCAAGACACGCGCCTGTGTCTCTGCTCGTGTGCTCAATTTTGAGCATTTTGTTTTTCAAAATTAAGGTGCAGGTGACACACGGCCTAACCACATGCCCATGTACCAGGCCGTGTGTCACACACGGTCTAGATACACACTCGTGTGGACAAAATGAAGCCATTTCTAGCTTCATTTCTCACCCAAAATTTCACCCAAGGCTTGCACTTGAAACACATATCCAATACCAACCAATCCAAGCATTCAAATTAAATAATTTCATCTTTCATCATGGCATACCATCACATGCATATGTGTTTATAAACTTATCTTGGATTAACTTAGGCATTAACATTATTTTATCACATATACTTAATATATCACATATGAATATATCATAATAACCTGCTTAATCATTCCAAAATAAGCCATTGCTAGTCATTCCAATGGCTAGGTTACAAAACATCATTTTTATGCCACTAATGGCCAAGTTGTCCTATACATGCCATTATACCAAAATGATTTTACTATGTATACCCAAAATAAGCTAGTCGATAATGTGACGATGCTCTAATGATCTTCCAACCTTCGTAAGCTTCCGAGCATTATAAAATAGGGAAAACAAAACGGAGTAAGCATTACATGCTTAGTAAGTTCGTATAATAGAAACTAAACTTACCAATCCCGTTATTTAAATTTAAGCATACAATATCATGTTTTCCATCCATTAGCAATATTGCCTAAACACATGCATTCAATCAAACATGTTAGTCACCAAAAATCCTCATAACAATCAAGTAAATATAAATGAGTTGTAACACCTCTAACCCGTATCCGTCGCCGGACTAGGGTCACAAGGCATTACTAAACATAAATACAGTTCTGAACATTCTCATGCTAACACAGGTCATATTCATATATACATCTAATGCACATATAATTAATTAAATATTAAACATATATTATAAAACATATTGTATATACGAATTACAATTTCATCACTTCATTGATAAACAAATACCAAAATAAAATAAAAAATCAATCATTATATTTCTTAATCTATACATGCGCATATTTAACCAAATAAATATTATCACAAGACATTTTATCCCTTGGCATATATAGCATTATCAACTTCACAAATGATTAAAAATATTTCATTAAACATTAAAGTCATACAAATTACACCATTCAATCTTAAAATAGAAGTGTACTAATTATAAATCCGTAAACATACATATATATATATCATCAAATGTTCATTTACATATTAACACCTATATCAAACACAAAAACCAATTTCATATATATATACTTTATCTATACCCAACCAAAACCGAATCATCTAAACATACTTATGCTAATTTATACACACCATGACCGACTCATCAATCACAATCAAGTTCACCAATCATTTTCAAGCTATTTCCAAAACCTATAACACCAATCACAATACCATTCATTCATTTCATATAACCTTATAATCAAAACGGATTAAACCATGACCAAACATAACCAAATTAAAACTTTGAAGTTAAGCCATATTCGCATGGCTCAAATTATACATATTCCAAAATCGAACAAAATACATATTAGCCTATACATGACATAAGTTCAAAAATAGACTTTTAAAAATACCGAAGCTTGACGATTGTGTGGATGACTTCTCTGACGATCCCCGAGCTCATAACTTACAACAAAATCTATAAAACAGAATAACAAAAACACATACAGAGTAAGCTAACTTAGCTTAGTAAGTCATAAGCAAATTTAACCATTCAAAATAATAATCAAAACATTTTAAACAAACTAAATTATAACATTAATGTTATACATTATCTCAAACATATCATCTCATTTATTTATTTATAACTTATACTTTTACACAAAAGAGTTACCTTGGTCGACTGCTAATATTTCACGTTTAGCATAATATCATTCAACTTTTCATTCCCAAAATAACATTATATCAAATATGCTTAGATTCAAATATATACTCATGAATCAAACTCAACTTCATAAACCAACATCACTCATTTGGTCGAATATAGAAGATCAAATATAATATCACATATGTGCATACCTATATGGCCGAATATACAAGATCAAATATAACATCACCTATGTAGCCGAATATACAAAATTATTTAGCTCAGTTTACTTGCTCAATTATCACGTCAACATGAAGTCTTATAGGCATAAGCTTGAAAATAAATCACCGGCACAAAACCTACTAGGCATAAGCCTAAGTCACACACCGACACAAGGCCTGCTAGACTCAAGGTCTGATTTTTATTCACCGGCAATAAGCCTGCTAGGCATAAAGCCCGATTACATTCACCAGCACAAGGCTTGCTAGGCTCAAAGCCCGAATATCACTATTATAAAGTTGTTTCGTACACAATTCATACAACAAAAACTCCAGATATTTCATATCAATCATACGGACTTTCGAATGATATAACTTAGTAGAATTAAACTCAAATACAGTATTTCTATATTTAAACACATTCGGCTAGCTCTTTTATGAATCTATAGTTTCCAAAATAGTATATTAAACTAAGTTACATTCAAGATAAATGATGTTTAATTGCTTAAAGACTTACCTCAGATATCGGCAAACGTTGTAAATCAACTATTCGACTATTTTTGCTTTTCCCTGATCCAAGTCCGATTTTCTCTTTTCTTCATCTAAATTGACATAATTTAAACTTATTTAATCAAATTCATTCAAAAAAAACACATAAATGGACAAATTGCACTTTTGCTCCATACATTTTAAACTTTTAGCAATTTAATCCAAAATTCACAAAACGCAAAACAAGCATAATTTGCCCATGCCATGCTTGAGCCAAATACTCCCCATACTCAAACAAGTCCTCACATTTTGTTTATTTTATATTTTAGTCCTTCAATTTATTATTTTTAAAATTTAGTCCTAATTACTCAAAATCTTCAAAAACTCCAATACAAAACATGTTAATCTAAAACATATTTTTGATATTTCATCATCAAACTTCACAAAACACAAATATTCATCAATGGCATAACTCAAAATATGCATCAAAATTAGAAATTTAAGCATGGGTCGGATAGTACTCGAAGCAACGATCTCAAAAACGTAAAAATTATCAAAAATCGAAGTAAAAACATACCTTGATTTAGCTTGGGAAGTAGCCGAATGTTCAAAGCTTTATAAACCTTTATTTTCTTTAATTTTTGGTCATAAGAAATAAAATGAAGAACATGGCTTTAATTATTAAATGTTTTATTATATACATATTATTATATAATTTACATATTTAACCTTAAGTTAAAAATATAACACCATTTTAAATGCATGGTCACAACCGTCCATGACATTTAACTAAGGTCAAATTTCATTTTAAATACCTCCACTTACAAAGACATATTCATTTTAGCCCTTTTCATTTATGCGATTAAGCCCTTTAATTTCATTAAGCACACAAACAATCAAATTTTCATACGAAACTTTCACACATGCAAATTCACATATAACAAACACGGAAATTAATATTTAAATATTTTTTTGACTCAGATTTGTGGTCCCAAAACCACCATTCCGATTAGGGTCTAAATCAGGCAGTTACATGAGCTCATCATGCAATATTTCTTTTCAAGTCATTATCATTTCATCTCATAATTCTCATACCATGTCAAGAGTTTTATGTCTGTTGAATCATTGAAATTTCGATGGATGCTCAAGTAGTACACTCGAGGTGTACGATTCAATAATCTGTCAATTCTTATTCAAGGGTACCCATCAGGGCACTTAATCCAGGAACACACTATTGAGCCACATATCGTATAACAAGATTACCAGTCCAGGCTATTTCCTTTATATAACGTATGCTCAAAAGAGTTCAATTAGGATTACCAGTCCAGGCTACACCCTAATCATAATGTATGCTCGAGAGGTATTATATCAGATTACCCGTCCGGGCTAAATCCTTTCTATAACAAGGTTAATAGGATTACTCGTCTGAGCTATATCCCATCCACAAAAAATGTAGGACATTATTCGTTTCAGAAAAGTGCATATATTCATCGAAATTCAATATTCAATCAGGACTTAACCCCTTTTCACCATATCAAGCATGTATTAAATTTCTCATTATAGCATTCAAGTAATGTACATCAATATAAGTCACATTCCATACAACACAATATTCAATTAAACATATTTACATGCCTGATTAAATTACACGAACTTACCTAGACACTTGTTCACGTATAAAATCTACTAATCCGAAACCTTTTCTTTTCCTCGTTCTAAACTCGAATTTGTGTTGTCTGGATCCAATTAGGCCATGAAAGTTTCTTCTCTCTCACCTAGGGATTCTATGTATTTTAGGTTGAACAAGATGAGAAAATAAGATGATATTTTCTTTTCATCTTTTAATTAATTACTTATTTTTCAAATTCCAATTTAGTGGTGTAGACCATTAATTACTTATATGGTAGGCCATGACTTATTTTTCAAATTTCCATAGATGAGTCACCAAAAATCTACATACTTTTCTTTAATGGTCTAACTACCATATAAAGACCTCTAGTTTTGAATTCCATAGCTATTTAATCCTTATAGCTACTAGAATTCAACTTTTGTATTTTTTGCAATTTAGTCCTTCTCGTAATTAAACGCTTAATCGATAAAATTTTCGTATCAAAATTTTTACACGACATGTCTATCACAATATAGACCATCTAATAAAATAAAAATAAATTTTATCTTTTAGTCGAATTTGGGTCCCGAAACCACTGTTCCGATTTCACTAAAAAATGTGCTATTACAACTCTCCCCCTTTAAGGATTTTCATCCTCGAAAATCTTACCAGTAAAAAGATTTGGGTATTGCTTCCTTATAGTATCCTCCGGTTTCTAGGTAGCCTCTTCAACACTGTGTCATTGCCAAAGAATTTTTACTAAAGCTACCTTTTTATTTCTTAACTCTTTTGTGTCCCGAGCTAAGATTTTGATTGGTTCTTCACTATATGTCATATCAAGCTGAATCTCTACCTTTGTCGAAGAAGTAACATGTGAAGGATTGGATCGGCACCGCTATAGCATTGGCACATAAAAAACATTATGAATCCAATCAAGTTCTAGTGGTAAAGATAACCGATATGCAACTAGTCCAATTCTTTCTGAAATCTTATATGGTCCAATGAACTGTGGACTCAGTTTTTACATGACATGTCTATCATAATATGGACCATCTAATAAAATGAAAATAAATTTTATTTTTGGGTCAGATTTGTGGTCCCGAAACCACTATTCTGATTTCACTGAAAATGGGTTGTTACAACTCTCCCCCCTTTAAGGATTTTCATCCTCGAAAATCTTACCAGTAAAAAGATCCGGGTATTGCTTCCTTATAGTATCCTCAGGTTCCTAAGTAGCCTCTTCAACACCGTGTCGTTGACAAAGAACTTTTACTAAAGCTACTTTTTTATTTCTTAATTCTTTTGTTTCCTGAGCTAAGATTTTGATTGGTTCTTCACTATATGTCATATCAGGCTGAATCTCTACCTCTGTTGGAGAAATAACATGTGAAAGATCGAATCGGTATCGCCGTAGCATTGACACATGAAAAACATTATGAATCCGATCAAGTTCTGGTGGTAATGCTAAATGATATGCAACTGGTCTAATTCTTTTTGTAATCTCATATGGTCCAATAAACCGTCGACTCAGTTTTCCTTTCCGACCAAACCGGAGAACTTTCTTCCAAAGAGATATTTTCAAGAATACCTTGTCACCAACTTGAAATTTTATTTCCTTTTGTTTAAGATCAACATAGGACTTTTGATGATTAGAGGCTGCTTTCAAACTGTCCCGAATTACTTTCACTTTTTCCTCGATTTCACGGACTAAGTCAACTCCGTTTTCTCACTGAGTTCTGTCCAATACAATGGAGTTCTAGATTTGCGACCATACAAAGCTTCATACGATGCCATTTTGATACTAGACTGATAACTGTTATTATAAGTGAATTCAACCAAAGGCAAATACTTTTCCCAATTACCTTCAAACTCAAGTATACAACATCGAAGCATATCTTCTAAGATCTGTATTACCCGTTTAGATTGACCATCTGTCTAGGGATGAAATGCAATACTAAAGTGTAACTGAGTACCTAGAGCTTTTTGCAATTTGCTCCAAAATCTAAATGTAAGTCGAGGGTCTCTATCTGAAATAATGGAGACAGGTACTCCATGCAATCTGACAATCTCAGAAACATATAATTTAGCCAATCTATCCAAGGAGAAATCAATACGTACTAGAATAAAGTGTGCAGACTTTGTCAACCGATCAATAATTACCCAAATGACATCTTTCTTCTTTAGAGACAGGGGTAACCCCGATACAAAGTCCATAGTAATTCTTTCCCATTTCCATTCTAGTATCGTAACTGGCTGTAATAGTCCAAAAGGCAACTTGTAACACCCCTTACCCGTATTCAATACCGGCACACGATTCGAGGCATTACTGGACTTACCATACAAACAATAATACAATTTCGAGCAATAAATTTTTGTCCAAATTAAAACCATTTGCAATTAATCATGAAGTCCCTAATACGAGCCTATGAGGCCCTAAACATGCTTTGGAAGTGGTCTAAGACTAAACTAAGAATTTTAGAAATTTTTACAAAACTTAAATTTTTTTGCACTAAACAGGGGTCACACGCCCGTGTTGATATGGGATATGCCCGTGTGATCAAGCTGTGTGGTCACACACGCCCGTGTCCCGACCCTGTGTAACTCTTTGACTCATAACTCATGAACAAATTGGGATCACACGGCCAAGTCACGCGCCCGTGTGCTAGATCGTGAATAAAATTAATTTTCATAAAATAGGTGTAGACTTTACACAGCCAGGGCATACGCCCGTGTTTGAGGCCTTGCCATCCACACGGTTGAGACACACGCCCGTGTCTCTACCTGTGTGCTCAATTCTGAGCATTCTGTTTCTCAAAATTAAGCTGTAGGTGACACAGGGCCTAAACACATGCCCGTGGGGCAAACCATGTGTCGCACACGGTATAGACACATGCCCGTGTGTCTACCCGTGTGGAAAAAAATAAGGCTATTTACCAAGCCATTTTGCCACCCTTTCATGCACATACCTACACAACATAACATAACACCAACCTAAGCATATGCATACAACCAAACATCCACAACCAAGACATCAACACATCATTCATGAAAGGCATCATTAAATGAATATACTTATAACCAGTATTGGCTCATTCCCAATGGCCTTATACAAAATGAACTTCTAACCAATATAAGCCAGCACATTTGGCCAAATCAATTATGACACATAACAAAATGACCAAGTCCCCTATACATGTCATAACTCAAAATGTTAATTTCATTAATACCAAAATAATTGTTGATAGTCTGAATGGATCTCCGAGCTAGCTTGGTGACACTATAAGACAAGGGAAAGAAAAGGGAGTAAGCTATATAGCTTAGTAAATTCATAAGCAAATAATAAGTATCTTAACCACTCCTCAATCATACAATTTATATAATGTGGGATAACATAAATGTTATTAAAATCTCATAGTCATAACTTGCATCAATTACAACCTTACCACGAGTTCATCATTTACCGAGTTTATTACTTATGAGTTTCACTACATACCTGTACCAACTCGTAACATAGCCATATCCTTTCACATCTTTGGCATTCCTATTGAACACTTGGAATATTATCGGATACTTAGAAAATCTTGCACATAAATGCCATATATGTAGCCAAAGCTACCTCATATCTCATAACACATATAGGCTCGTTCTCGAGCAATTCACAGGTCTGCTTACACAAGCTGTCAGTCAGGACGTAGCTACACAGTGTTGCTCACACAAGCTGTCAGGTATCCACAACATATGTCGAAATAAACGCCACTAGTAGGACGTACAAGACTAGCACCCAGATTACATAAACACATATATACATGGGGTTCCTAGTGACAAGTCACTCGTATCCTATTCTATTCCTAAGGTTCAATTGAGATTTCTCGCTTGTTGAAACTTTGTCGAATACATCCAAAGAGTTAATCACACAATTCATGCAATATTAAAGCATTTAAAACATAAATATAACAGTGCATTATTTACATACAAATTTACCTTGATACAAAAATAGTAGAATTGGACCTAATCGTCAAACACTTTATTTTTCCCCCGATCTAGGTTCGAACCTTGTTTTTCTTGATCTATAATAAAAAATTTAACTCATTTAATACACACATTATTCAATTTGGCCCAGAAATCATATTATGGAAAAAATTATATTTTTGCCCCTAATGTTTCACATTTTTACGATTTAGTCCTTAGGCTCATAAAATGAAATGTATTCAACTTCTTCAAAACCCAAGCCTAGCCGAACCATTTTCATACTCATATTAGCCCATATTTTCCACTTAATCAGACTTTTACTAATTTCATAACTTTTAAAAATAAGTCCTTTTTGACATTTTTACCGAAAATCACTTAGTAAATGTTGTTTACCTAACACCAAACATGCATTTTCTACCATTAGACATCAAAATACACAAATATCTAACATGGGTAAAATTTTAAACTTCATCTTTCTTTCAAATTAGTCATTGAAATAGCTAGATTAAGTTACAACGATCTAAAAAATATAAAAATCATTAAAACGGGGCTAGAGACTTACAACCGAGCTTGGAAGCTTTGGCCAAAACCCTAGCTATGGTGACTCTTCAAATTCGGCACAAGAAGACTAAATTAGAGAAGATGACATCTTTTATGTGTTTAATTTGATCTTTATTACTCAAATGACCAAAATGCCCTTAATGCCAAACTTTGAAATTTCACCCTAACATTTTCATTTTTGTCCAACTTAAAGTAAAATGGTATAATTACCATTTAAGGACCTCCAATTTAAAATTTCGGTGCAATTAAACACCTCTAGCTTCTAGAACACACATTTTGCATCTATTACAATTTAGTCCTCTTAGTCAAATTGGACACCTTATCGATAAAATTTCTTAATGAAACTTTCACACAATCATTTAATCATACTGTAGACCTTAAAAAAATATCAGAATAAATATTTCTACTTCAGATTCGTGGTCCCAAAACTACTATTTTGGTTTAACCCTAAAATGGGCTGTTACGCAACTGATGTTTAGCTTTTACTTGCTGACATATCAAACATTTAGATACAAACTCAGAAATATCTAATTTCATTCCCGACCATTAGTACATCTTTTTCAAATCAGTATACATTTTATTATTACTAGTACATCTATTGCGACTCCATTGACAAAGCTGCTTCAGAAAGATGTTAAGTTTGAATGGTCTGAAAAGTGTCAGAAAAGCTTTGATCAGCTAAAAACTTTGTTGACTGAAGCTCCGATATTGGTACAACCTGAATCGGGTAAAGAATTTGTGTTATATAGTGATGCTTCGTTGATCGGTCTGGGATGTGTTTTAATGCAAGAAGGTAAAGTTATTGGTTATGCTTCGAGACAATTGAAGCCGCATGAAAAGAACTATCTGACACACGACCTTGAGTTAGGTGCGATTATGTTTGCTTTGAAAATCTAGCGTCACTATCTATTTGGTAAGAAATGTCACGTATATTCTGATCATAAGAGTTTGAAGTATCTGAGGACTTAGAAAGATTTGAATCTATGAGAGAGAATCTGGTTAGAACTGTTAAAAGACTACGAACTTGTGATTGATTATTATCCAGGAAAAGCAAATGTTGTTACTGATGATTTAAGCCAAAAATTGTTATTTGCTCTCCGTGCGATGAATACTCATTTGGTTCTATCTGATGTTGATTCAATTTTAGCCGAATTAAAAGCGAAACCTTTGTTCTTACAACAGATTATTGAAGCTCAGAAGTTTGATAATGAGATTTTGGCAAAGCGAGCTCAGTGTGATTTAGATTATGATTCAGAATTCAGAGTTGATAAAGATGATTGTTTGAGATTCTGGGATCGAATTGTGTTCTGAGAAATCTAGAATTAATTCGGATGATTTTGAGTGAAGCTCACAATAGTCGGTTATCTGTACATCCAGGTAGTACAAAAATGTATAATGATTTGAAACAGCACTACTGGTGGTCTAGAATGAAAAGAGATATCTTTGATTTTGTTTCAAAATGTTTAATCTGTCATCAAGTTAAAGCTGAACATCAAGTGCCATCTGGTTAATTACAACCGATTATGATTCCGGAGTGGAAATGGGATAGAGTGACAATGGACTTTGTTTCGGGTTTGCCCCTGTCTCCAAGAAAGAAAGATGTAATATGGGTTGTAGTTGATTGATTAACAAAATCAGCTCATTTTATTCTGGTACGATCTAATTACTCACTTGATAAGTTAGCTGAGTTATAAATTTTCGATATTGTCAGATTTCGTGGTGTGCCATTATCTATAGTGTCAGACAGATATCCAAGATTTACTTCACGATTCTGGAAGAAATTGTAAGATGCTCTAGGTACAAAATTTCATTTCAGTACTACTTTTCACCCGCAAACGGACAGTCAATCTGAGCAGATTATTCAGATACTCGAGGATATGTTGAGATGTTGCATTCTTGAGTTTGAAGGCACGTGGGAATAGTTTTTGCCTTTGATTGAATTCTCTTATAATAACAGATTTCAATTGAGCATTAAAATGGCACCATGCGAAGCTTTATATGGTCACAAATGTTGTACACCTTTGCATTGGACTGAGCTCAGCAAAAATAAGATTCATGGAGTTGATTTGATAAAAGAAACAATTCAGAAAGTAAAAGCGATCTGAGATAGGTTAAAAGCAGCTTCCAATCGTCAGAAATCTTATCCAAATTTGAAAAGAAAAGACATTGAGTTTGAAATCGGCGACAAAGTGTTTTTGAAGGTGTCTCCGTGGAAGAAAGTACTTCGGTTCGGTAGAAAAGGCAAATTGAGTCCGAGGTTCGTTGGACCTTATGAGATTACTGAGCATATTGGGCTGTTAAATATTATTTTTTATGCTTGTGATATATGAATTAGCAAGTGTGAAAGTTTCGTCTGAAAATTAAATCGATTGTGTGCTTAATTTACAAAAAGGACCTAATCACGTAAAATGTAAAAGTTGCCTGCTATTTGTTAAAAGTGCCTATTTGATTTGGCTTTATATATAAGAGGTCCTTATTATGTTATTTGACCATTGAAAGGGTTAATGGGCATTAATGACCTTCAATCAAATGATTTTTATATGTTTTAATAAAGGGCAAATTTGGTATTTGATTAATAATTATAAGTTAAATAAAACAAACATGAAATGTGGCCATTAATTTATCTTTTTGGCTGAAAATCACAAAGAAAATTAGGGTTGGAAGAGCTTTCATATTCGGCACTATTAAGCTTTGATTTAGGTATGTTTTTGTTTCGGTTTTTGATAATTTTTACGTTTTTGTGATCGTTGCTTTGAATACTATCAAGCTTATGTCTCCATTTCAGATTTTGTTGATGATTTTGAAATATGCCATTGATGAAACTATGAGTTTTGTGAAGTTAGCTGTGGATAAATGGAAGATATGCTTTGGGTTAACATGTTTTGTCTTTGGATTTTTGATGAATTTAAGTAAAATGGGCTAAATTGTGAAATTTATAAATTGAGGGAATAAAATGTGAAATAAATGAAATGTGTGGACTAGTATGAGTGCTATGAATATTTGGCCAAGCATAAGTATATGCAAATTATGTGTATTTTGTTATTTTGTGAATTAGGGACTAAAGTGTCAAAATGTGAAAATACGAGGGCTAGTTTGCAAATTGCCCTAAATATGTGTCTATGGAATGTGTTGAATGAATTTGTGATTGAATAAGTTAAATTTTAATTTATATAGATCAAGAATTAAAGAAAACAGAGTTAGATCGGGGAAAGTCAAAATTTGTTGAGTAACCGATTCCATCTATCTGAATTCGTACGAGTTAAGTCTATATACAAATAAATGTATTTAAAATGGTTTATTTATGCTTATTTTCCATTGAAATATGATGAATGAATATATGAGTTGAGAAAAATGAGACATCTGAGAAAGTATCGACAAAGTTTCGACGTTCGAAAAGCCCCGTACGAACCCTAGGAATAGTTAGGATACATATGTCATGACGTAGGATTTCGATATGTGTTATCGTGTAAGACCATGTCTGGGACATTGGCATCGACTTCTATTTTACGTGTAAGTCCATGTCTGGGACATTGCCATCGTATTTGATTTCGTGTAAGACCCTGTCTGGGATAGTGGCATCGATGTTTGATTACATGTAAGACCATGTTAGGGACGTTAGCATTGTATATGCTTTTCGAGTTATCCGCATATCCTTATGTTTCTGAATGGTTCAAACGGGCATTCCAAGAATATAAATGACTTTATGAAATTGTATCTAATTCAGGTATGTTTGCATTGTATATTATGATTGAGAATGAAAGGTAAGTATACGTACAAATGATTATCTATGATCTAAGTATATGAATATGAGGTTTGTGTTGGTATTTGGCTACAAAGTATAAGTAATTTGATGATGTTTATAGGATTTAAATGATAAGTTTACTTGTATATGGCTTACTAAGCTTTTGAAAGCTTACTTTGTGTGTGTTTGCATTGTTTTATAGATATCAAAGCTACTATAAGCTCGGGGATCGTCAAGGATTGTCACCACACTATCAAATCTCATTTTGGTATCTTTTGAAAATGTATATAGTAAAGTATGGCATGTATAGGCTAGAAGTACTTTGGATATGTTTTGTAATGTTTATACCATGCCATGTGATATGGCTAGCTCATGTTTGAACTTATAGTTTGATAATGGTATATGATATGTGATGTTAAAGTGCTATTGTGATATGTTTTGGGTTGGCCAAAAGAAATGGTCAATTTGGTAAGGTTTTAGTATGATATTTGGTTGTATGTTTGGAGATTACCAAACTATATGTTTTGGTATGCTTTTGTCTTATATTTTGACATAAATTACTAAAGTTTATGAGCATGGAATTGGTTGGTAATGATATGTCATGAATGGCTTATGTTTTGGTTGTGAACTTGGTTATAAAATGTTGTGCAAATATGCTTGGTTTGGCTTGTAGGATTGACCTATTGGGGTGGGGAATTGGCTAATCAAATGGCCTATTTTTGTCCACACTGTAGAGACACGGGCGTGTGTCTCAGCCGTGTGTGACACATGGCTATATTGCATGGTCGTGTGAACCCTGGGGTACCCTACAATTGTAAGTTAGGCTCGAGCACGGCTAAGGCACATGGGCGTATGGCTCAAGTCAAGCTCGACCATGGCCAAGACACACGGGCGTGTCTTGTGGCCGTGTGAGCAAGTCAGTATGTATGCCCTGTTTTGACACGGCCTAGACACACAGGCGTGTCTAATGTCGTGTGAGGCACACGGCTTATGCACACGGGCGTGTGACCTGTACTTTTTTGAAAAATGTTTAAGCTATGGAAAAATTTTGTATGTGTTTGGTTTAGTCCCGACCCCTTTCTAATGTATGTTTAAGGTCTCGATGACCTATATAAGGGACTATATATTGATGTTTGATCTCTGATGTTAAAATGTTTATGAAATGAATGTTAATTGTTCTGTTTTTTCCAGTAATGCCTTTAATCCTAGTCCGACGATGGATACAGGTTAGGGGTCTTACAGGTCCAATCGGTGGCTGGATCGAACTGATTGGACTGATTAAAGTGATTATCTTAATATTAAATTTAATATAATATTTATCTTGATAAGTATTATATTAATTTAATGTTAAAGTGATTAAGTTTAATCATAATTGAACTCTCTAAACTCTCCCTATATAAAGAGAGCATTGGGTCATTATTTCACACACTTGAATTCAAGAGAAAGTTGTAGAGAGAAAATTCTCTAAAAAGATTATATCAGAAAATTTCGAGAGATATTTTTCTTATTTACAACTTGGCCTAAAAGTGTAGAGAAATTGTGAAATTACCCCACTGGTAATTTTTGTGAAAAAGTTTCTGATTCGAAGCGAGCCTGCACTCAATAGATGTGAGTTTGATGATAGCAGAAAAGACTATTTGGTTCGTAACATCTCTAACCCGTATCCGTCGTAGAAATAGAGTTACGGAGCATTATCGTAAAAATATAACATAAAACAAATATTTCATACATTAATAAAATCATGAATTAAATCATTCATTCACATGCTTATCGTCCTTTAATTTAGCCCTCGAGGCCCTAAAAACACTTTAGAAACAAATCGGAACTAAATTGGATACATTTGGAAAGTTCAGAAAAAGTTAGAAAATTTGAACTCCAAGGGTCACACGGCCGTGTGATTCACATGGCTGAGACACACGCTCGTGTCTCAGGCCGTGTAATAATCAAAATAGGGACACACGGCAGTGTCCCAGCCCGTGTCCATGCCCGTGTAACTCTCTGAATTGAGTCACCCGACCTAGCCAAACACCCGTGTGCCAGGCTTTGTAACTCTCAAAATAGCTCCAAACGCCCATATCCCAAGCCGTGTGCTAGGCGTGTAAAAGCCTGACTTGTGTGCATTAAAACATACAAGGGACACATTGTCGTGTCGTTTGACTGTGTATCACACACGGCTAAGTCACACACCCGTGTCTCAGGCCGTGTGAACATGAAATTGGCCAAATTCAAGCCATTCCCAACACCGATTCATGTATCCACCTAAAAAATTTTAGTGCACAATATCAAAGCATCAAAACCTTATCAAAACTTACATATAATGACCAATTTAATGATCCCAAATCAGTCAACCAATATGCCAATCAAGGCACCTCAAATGCAAATATTTAAACTTACCTAAATATTCATTTATTTGATCTCATTTCCATCCTTGAACCTAGTTCAACTTCTAACAAATCAAACATCAAATTTGACCATTACTATTCCAATACAAAACATGCCATTTTAGCCATTCAGAACATACAACATGATATAGTCACAATTTCAGAAACTAGCAAGGCATCAAATGTACCAACATAGTTAACTTACATAATATATACTTACCAAATCATCTTCTACTTTTTTCAAACATTATAACCTAGTTTAATTCTTAACTAAAACATGTCACAAGTAACCATTTTTCAATCTACCACCAACATACCAAATGAATCATATCAATAAGCACTTTAAAGTAATCAACATCGCATAATTTAGTAAGGTGTCAAGATTTACCAAACAAATATAGCTTCCCAAAGATTACACATACCAAAACATCATTTACACATGCACTATAATACCATTACAATCATCCTATACATGCCATTATTGTAACACCCCTAACCCGTATCCATCGCCAGAATAGGGTTACGGAGCATTACTATGAAAACGTAACTTGAATCATTCATTTCAAATCATTTCATAAATTATAACATAATTCATTCAAACACATGCATATCGTCCCTTATTTGAGCCATCGAGACCTTAGAATCACTTTAGAAACGATTTGGGACTAAATTGGAAACATTTAAAACTTTGAAGAAAAAGTTAGAAAAATTCACACTGCAGGGGTCACACGGCCGTATGACCAGGCCGTGTAACAATCGAAATAAGGACACACGACTGTGTCCCAGCTAGTGTCTATGTCCGTGTAACTCTCTCACTTGGGTCACATGGCCAAGCCACACGCCCGTGTGCTAGGCCGTGTAACACTCAAAATGGCCTCACACAACCGTGTGCTAGTGTAACACCCCAAACTCGGCCCAGACGTTATGGCCAAATCCGACGTGTCACACTAAAGTTTTTAAGAAAACCCAAGCCTCTTCCAATGCCCTTCTTAGTGTTTTAAAAGATAGTCTTTGCTAAGTTAACAAAGTGAATGGAAGCTGTGCACCAGGTAGGTATTTGAAACAGAGGAGGTGAGCCATGAAGGCTACTTAAGTACCAAGCTCTTGATTGGATCCAATCCTAGACATGCCCACAATCATTGCCACACTTTGGCGTGAGATTAGGTTTTGTGAGAAAATCGAGTTGGAATTCATTTAAGTAGATGTTTTGATAAACCAATTAATTGTATCGTCGTGTTATTTTAAGAACAAGTATCATTTTGAAAACGCATCCTAAGTCTAGCCCATCTTGAATTATTATCAAAAAAATATAGAGATAAAATAAAATAATTCCAAAAAAAATAATTTTAATGGCTTTATTACAACCCAAAACCAAGTAATAATAATAGTTAAGATGAAACTAAAAAAAAAACCGATTACTTATCCAAAGTTCAAAAGCGATCACCATGGCCACTCTGAATCCCCTCCGGCTCCAAGTCTCCACATCAAGGCTCACCTGCAAGGTTAAGAAAAGGGGGTGAGTTTGGAAACTCAGTGTGCAACAAGCCCCTTTCGGAGCCCAAACTAATATCAGCATACTGGGCCTAAGACCAAATTCAGTCTTGACATATTCTGGGCCGAAGCCTTTCGTTCAACGGTTACTGGGCCGAAGCCTTTTCATAAATTATATCACTGGACCGAAGCCTTTACTGTGAACGGTGTGGCCCATAGGCCCATTTCAATAACACATGTAATATCAATGGATGTATGCAAGCCCATTTGGGGAGACTACTCAACCCACCATCCGCTACTCTCCACCCGTACCAGCCAAGCTCTCTATGTGGGGAATAACTCAACCCACCCAACCAAACTCTCTACTGGCAGCATAGCTGCTTTATCAAATAACTGGAGGCCTAGCCTTATTTAATAACTGGGGCAGAGCACTTTTTGCACTTCCTCCATTGATATAAAACCCAACCCATGCATATAATGAATATATCATAGCATATCATGTCATCCCAATATCTCATGCATCACATTCATAATTAAACCCTAGGGGTATAATAGTCATTCTTATATAGGGGCAAAATAGTCATTTTCCATATTATAAGGGTAATTTCATAATTTTACCAAATATCATGGGCTTTCCATGTTCATTAACAATTATCAACATGGGTTTTTGGGCCCAAAACCACTAATGGCCCTACGAATGCCGATTTAGCCCATTAAGCCCACTTAACCCAAATTTTACAACAGTACAAACCGTGTTAACATGCAACTTTTCCAAGTTCCATTTTCTATCAATTTTACCCAAATGGGCTCAGAAGCCCATTGGGCCCAATTTCGGCCCATTGAGGCCTATCTTACCATCACGCACAAAATTGCTCACTTACCTGTTCCATCGATCCAAACACCGATCATATCGTATTTATCGCATCTAAAACCACATGCAAAATCTCAAGTTCCCAAAATGCCAGAATTTTAGCATTTCAGCTTTTCAGCGAATATTAGCCTAAGCTACTACGAGGGTTGTTACACATCTGTTTTGTGACGTTCGCTAACAAAGTCTCCCACGACAACCTACAATTAAACACCACCATTCTTAGTTTACAGTTCATGCCAATCAAACCCAAAGTCCACCTTACAATAGTCGGCCAATGAACCCCTAATAGCCATAGATCACTTACCTTCACAGGGTCCGATGATCCGATTCAAGCTTATCCAAAACTAATACTCCAAGCCTTACTGCTCCTCCAAAGTTTGTCTATTTCACTACACCAACCATAAAAGTCAAATGAAAAGGCCCAGTAAGGCCTATACCTCAAACTGACAACCTCCCTAAACTATAGGGGGTTTTGGCTTTTCTTAATATTTATGCTATTGAATCAACTTGGAGAACGAGTACTTACCAGATGACAGGATCACTTACCTTCACAGGGTCCGATGATTCGATTCAAGCTTATCCAAAACTGATACTCCAAGCCTTGCTGCTCCTCCAAAAATTTGTCTATTTCACTACACCAACCATAAAAGTCAAATGAAAAGGCCTAGTAAGGCCTATACCTCAAATTGACAACCTCCCTAAACTATAGGGGGTTTTGGCTTTTCTTAATATTTACTATTGAATCGACTTGGAGAATGAGTACTTACCAGATGACAGGATCGGTCACCACAAATAAAAAGAGCAGGAAAGATGCTGGTCTAAATGCAATCGGCACAAACAATCTTCACAAGTTTCGGCTCTCGTGGCTATTCGGCAAGGGTGATAAGAAGGAAAGAAGTAGTTGTTTGGTTTTGGAAAAGAAAAGAAAGAAAGATGGATTGAAAGAATGATGATTTTGGCTAGAGAAGAAAAGGGAGAAAAGAATTAATCCTCTGATGTTAAAATAAGGGAAAACGGCACAACAAAAAAAAAAACCCCTAATGCTGAAATACCAACCTAAAACCCCTCAGCCGTTTTCTCCTCTCTAATTCCCTCTACTCGGCCAACTCTAAGCCACCCTTCAAATCCCTAAAATCACTCCCCTTATCACTCCTTAATTCAAGCATTTGACTGATTCAAACACTCTTCAACAGAGTCCCATTCGACTTCAAACTTCTGAATGCTCAAGACATAAAAATAGTAACACAATTGCCAGCTTAGTAAATCGAACCTTGGCCTTCCCCCAACCAATTACACGCCACTTTTTTAGCTTCTTAGTGGAGTCACTTAGCCACTTTACCAGGGGCTCTCTTGCGTTATATTTTACCCACATCTTTTAATAAGGCCACCTAGCCAATGCCCCTAACTCCTTAAGTCCGAAATTCAAAAATTTTACCAGGTTTTGGCCAACTCATGGCCTTCCATAGGCCCATTTACATTCACCAACTATGAATTTCACAACCAAATACCAAATTTTAAAACTTTTATCAAAATCTCAAAAATTACGAAAATCCCAAAAATCAGGGTGTTACAACTCTACCCTCCTTAAAGAAATTTCAACCTCGAAATTTTACCTGATCCAAACAGGTGAGGGTATTGTTGGCGCATCGCCTCCTCTGACTCCCAAGTAGCTTCTTCTTTGCCATGGTTTCTCCAAAGTACCTTCACCAATAGAACTGACTTTCTTCTCAACACCTTGACGTCATGATCAAGTATCTACATAGGTTCTTCTTTGAAAGTCAAATCCGACTATACCTCAATTTTTGTAACTGGCACGATATGAGTAGGGTCAGAATGATATCACCTTAGCATGGATACATGAAAGACGTCGTGAATATGATCCAGCTCTGGAGGTAACTCTAGCTGATAAGCCACCGGCCCTATCCGCGTAAGGATCCGATAAGGCCCAATGAACCGTGGACTCAACTTGCCCTTTTTACCAAACCTCAATATCTTCTTCCAAGGCAAAACCTTCAAAAAGACCATGTCCCCTACAGCATACTCAATATCTTTACGCTTCAGATTAGCATAAGACTTTTATCGATCCGCTGCCTCCTTTAACCGATTCCTGATCATCTTAACATTGTCTTTAGTATCTGCTACTAACTCCGGTCCAAGTACTTGCCTTTTCCCCAACTCTGCCCAACAAGTAGGCGAACGACACCTTCGCCCATACAGTGCCTCGTAAGGAGCCATCTGAATACTTACTTGGTAACTGTTGTTATACGCGAACTCCGCCAATGGCAAGTAATCCTCCCAACTACCCCTAAAGTCGATAACACAACCCCTCAACATGTCTTCTAGAATCTGAATGACCCTCTCTGACTGCCCATCCAACTGAGGATGAAAAGCCGTACTAAAATCTAATCGCATTCCCAACGCCTCATGCAACTTCTACCAAAACTGAGATGTAAACCTTGGGTCTCGGTCAGAAATTATCGATACTGGCACCTCATACAACCGCACTATCTCTGCCACTTACAACTTGGCCAATCTCTGAAGTGAGTAATTGGTTCGGACAGGTATGAAATGGGAAGATTTTGTCAGCCTATCCACAATCACCCAAACTGAGTCCTTCTTGGAAGGTGTCAATCGCAGACCACTCACAAAATCCATGGTTACCCTTTCCCATTTCCAAAGTGGTATCTTCACTGGCTGTAACAATCTTGAAGGTAGTTGATGCTCGGCCTTTACTTGTTGACACGTCAAACATTTTCCCACAAATTCGGTCACTTCTCGCTTAAGCTCAGGCCACCAATATAGCTCTCGCAAGTCTCGATACATCTTACTCCCTCCTGGATGCATAGCACAAGGTCCTCCATGTGCCTCTCTCAAAATCATCAACCTTAAATCAGAGTCCTTCGGCATACAAATTCTTCCTCGAAAACAAAGAACCCCATCACCACTTAATCTAAAGTTCGGATTTTCCCCTTTCTCAGCTTGCTGAAATCGAGAAACCAACGACTCATCCTCCAACTGTTGCTTCTTAATCTGCTCCACCCAAGTCGGTCTTACTTGTAATTCTGCCAATAAGTTTCCATCGTCATACAAGCTTAAACGAGCAAACATTGCCTTCAATTCCGCCACAGTCCTTCGACTCAATGCATCAGCCACGACATTTGCCTTACCAGGATGGTACTCAATTGAACAGTCATAGTCCTTTAACAACTCTATCCACCTTCGCTGTCCAAGATTCAGCTCCTTTTGACTCAGCAAGTACTTAAGACTCTTATGATCCGTATAGATAATGCATCTCTCCCCATACAAGTAGTGCCTCCATATCTTAAGCACAAAGATCACCGCTGCCAACTCCAAGTCATGAGTGGGATAGTTTACCTCATTAGGCTTAAGTTGTCGTGAATCATAAGCGACCAGTTTACCCTCTTGCATCAACACATAGCCCAAACCTACATGTGACACATCA
This sequence comes from Gossypium anomalum, assembly GCA_025698475.1. Taxonomy (NCBI): domain Eukaryota; kingdom Viridiplantae; phylum Streptophyta; class Magnoliopsida; order Malvales; family Malvaceae; genus Gossypium; species Gossypium anomalum. The sequence goes on along the minus strand of CM046963.1, from coordinate 30,782,652 downwards.
CTGTACACTGTGAAATCCTTACCATACTCTGGCTGAATCAACACTGGTGCCTCAGTCAGAACCTTCTTTAACTTCTCAAAAGCCTTTTGCTGCTTATTTGTCCAAACAAACGGTGCTCCCTTCCTTATAAGTTTCGCTAACGGCGTTGCCAACACAGAGAATCCTTCTACAAATCTTTGATAATAACCTGCCAACCCCAGAAAACTTTAGATTTCTATTACTGACGTCGGTGGCTTCTACTCCAGAATCGCCTCAATCTTCTGAGGGTCTACCTTGATCCCCTCAGCAGACACAACATGCCCAAAGAAAGTTACTTCGCTCAACCAAAACTCGCACTTACTGAACTTTGCATAGAGTTGCTTTTCCCTTAGCATTTGCAACACAATACGAAGATGCTCATCATGCTTCTCTTTCGTTTCTGAGTACACCAAGATATCATCGATAAAAATGACTACGAACTGATCTAAGTACGGTTGAAATACTCGATTCATCAAATCCATGAATGCCGCCGGTGCATTCATCAACCCAAAGGGCATAACCAGAAACTCATAATGACCATATCGAGTTCTGAATGTCGTCTTATTAATATCCTTTTCCTTGACTCTCAACTGATGATATCCTGACCAAAGGTCGATCTTAGAAAATATTAAAGCTCTTTTCAGTTGGTCGAACAGATCATCAATTCTTGGCAAAGGATACTTGTTCTTGATCGTCAGTTTGTTCAACTGCCGATAATCAATACACATCTGCATGGTCCTATCTTTCTTCTTTACGAACAACACTGGTGCGCCCCATGGAGAAATAATTGATCTTATAAACCCTCTATCCAACAGTTCTTGAATCTGATCTTTCTGTTCCACCAACTCCTTTGGTGCCATCCTGTAAGGTGCAATGAACACTGGAGCTATTCCAGGTAACAAGTCGATTCTGAACTCGACTTCTCTATTCGGAGGTAGTCTAGGAAGCTCCTCAAGAAATACATCTTGAAATTCTTTGATGGTCCTGACTGACTCCACAGTCATCCCCTCAGGTTTAGCTTGATTCACAAATGCTAAAAATGCCTCACAACCTTTTCGAATCAACTTCTCAGCCCTTAAAGTCGAGGCAACATTGGACAAATAGTTCCTTCGCTCCCTTATGACCATTATCTCCTCATCCTTGGCAGTTCTTAGCACCATTCTCTTAACAACACAATCCAATGTTGCCCTATGCTTAGTTAGCCAGTCTATTCCCAAAATAAGATCAAATTCCCCAAATGGCAGCTCCATCAAATCTCCTATAAATATCCTATCTTCTGTCTCTAAAGGCACCTCCTTAAAGAGTTTATCTACCTTAACCGAGTGTCCCCAAGGACTTACCACTGATACCCCACTCACAATCTCCTCAGGAAGTACACCCAATGCCCTAGATACATTACAGGCAACATACGAGTGAGTGGAACCCACATCAATCAAAGTAGTGTAAGGCGTGCTATGAATGAAGAACGTACCGGTTATAACATTAGGAGCATCACCATCTTCACGATGCCGTGCAACATAAACCAACACCAGCTATCGAGCTTCAGCATGTCCAGCACCCCTGCCAGGTGCCCCACATCCTCGTCCATTACCATTGCCACCTCTACCTTGCCCACAGCCTCTCTGTGGTGGTGGTCCTCCTCGCTACGGTTGGACACCTCTTTGCTCCGCAACTTGATCCTGAGCTGCTCTCCGAGGACACTCTCTGAACTTATGTTCCTTTGACCCACATCAGAAACATGCTCCAGTTCGTTTCCAGCACTCCCCCATATGCACTCTACCACAGTCCTTGCAAGCCTTCGGTCTAAAGGTATTCACCGAAACTGGTCAAACCAGTTCTTCCATTCTAGCTCTTTTAGCATTCCTATATGCAGGACCCGAGGGTCCAGAATCCCCCTGAATCTGGGTCAATCCCTTTCACGATTTAGCCGTTCAGTTCGTTTTACTTCCTCAGCTATCTTAGCCTTCTCTACCAATACAGCGAAATCATGCTCCCTCTGTGGAGCTATCAGCACCCTAAGCTCGTCGCGGAGGCCATCCTCAAATTGAACACTGCGCTCATATTCGGTCGTAACTATCCCGCTAGCATATCGACTCAGCCTCAAGAACTCCGCCTCATACTCCGCAATAGTCTTATTACCCTGAGCCAGATTCAAAAATTCCTTTCGACGGGCATTCATGTAACTAGCTTCAACATACCTCCCTTTAAAAGCAGTCTTAAACATTTCCCAGGTTACTCGTTCGATCGGGGTACTCTCCCTTATAGTGATCCACCACTGGTATGCCTTATCTCGTAGCAACGACACGGCCCCCTTCAGCTCCACAGAGCAATCGTCCATAATTCGCTCTGTTGCCTCTAGCCAATATTCAGCCACATTTGAGGCTACTCCAAATATACCCCTAAAAACCTCTGCTCCATTAGCCCGGAGTGGCTCAGAGATGGATCCCTTATTCACTGTCCCGGTGCTAGCTCCAACAACCCTTTCCAAAACCCTTAACATCGCTTGGGATAAAGCATCGTCCCCCGCAGCCCGATTATGTGACCCAGTCTCAGTTGCCTGTGGCACGAATGCCTCCTCAGCTGGCCTATGCCCTGAGGATGAAGATTCAGCTTGCACTCTTCCGCTACCACGTCCGTGGCCTCATCGACGAGTTCCTCTTGTGCTCATGTCGAATTATCTGATTACGAATTTTATGACATTAGTTTAATATTTCAGTTGTTTATTACAAGCTGTCTTATAGAAATGTAGTAGTTCAGGGATTGTTTTCGAAACTGTAGCCTAGCTACAGTCTCAATCTTACTGTTTTACAGCTCTACCCTATCTAAAGTGTCATAGTAGGGTCTCAGTTCTAGCATTATATTAATATCACATGGTGTAAAGGAAAGTATACTTATAGACTTGGTGTCAGGGATTTAGTGTGCCACTTCTTTCTCCAAACCATTTAAAACTTAAAAACATCTATTTGGTCACAGAAAATAGAAATTCTTAAAAATTGATTTCAAATACCCTTGTTTTGAAATATCAGATTTTAAACCCGTTTAGAAACCCACAGCTGAGTTGTTGTAACCTGGCTCTGATACCACTAAATGTAACACCCCAAACCCGACCCAGACATTATGGTCAAATTCGACGTGTCACACTAAAGTTTTTAAGAAAACCCAAGCCTCTTCTAATGCCCTTCTTAGTGTTTTAAAAGATAGTCTTTGCTAAGTTAACAAAGTGAACGGAAGCTGTGCACCAGGTAGGTATTCGAAACAGAGGAGGTAAGCCATGAAGGCTGCTTAAGTACCAAGCTCTTGATTGGATCCAATCCTAGACTTGCCCACAACCATTGCCACACTTTGGCGTGATATTAGGTTTTGTGAGAAAATCGAGTTGGAATTCATTTAAGTAGATGTTTTGATAAACCGATTAATTGTATCGTTGCGTTATTTTAAGAACAAGTATCATTTTGAAAACACGTCCTAAGTCTAGCCCATCTTGAATTATTATCGGAAAAATATAGAGTTATAAAATAAAATAATTCTAAAAAAAATTTAATGGCCTTATTACAACCCAAAACCAAGTAATAATAATAGTTAAGATGAAACTAAAAAAAAAACCGATTACTTATGAAAAGTTCAAAGGCGATCACCATGGCCACTCTGAATCCCCTCCGGCTCCAAGTCTCCACATTAAGACTCACCTGCAAGGTTAAGAAAGGGGGGTGAGTTTGGAAACTCAGTGTGCAACAAGCCCCTTTCGGGGCCCAAACTAATATCAGCATACTGGGCCTAAGCCTAAATTTAGTCTCGACATATTCTACGTCAAAGCCTTTCGTTTAACGGTTACTGGGCTGAAGCCTTTACTGTGAACGGTATGGCCCATGGGCCCATTTCAATAACACATCTAATATCAATGGATGTATGCAAGCCCATTTAGGGAGACTACTCAACCCACCATCTGCTACTCTCCACCCGTACCAGCCAAGCTCTCCATATGGGGAATAACTCAACCTACACAACCAAACTCTCCACTGGCAGCATAGCTGCGTTATCATATAACTGGAGGCCTAGCCTCAGTTAATAACTAGGGCAGAGCCCTTTTTGCACTTCCTCCATTGATATAAAACCCAACCCATGCATATAATGAGTATATCATAGCATATCATGTCATACCAATATCTCATGCATCAAATTCATAATTAAACCCTAGGGGTATAATAGTCATTCTTATATAGGGGCAAAATAGTCATTTTCCATATTATAAGGGTAATTTCGTAATTTTAGCAAATATCATGGGCTTTCCATATTCATTAACAATTATCAACATTTCCAAGTGTTTAAACAATGATTTTAACGCACTTTATCAAGTTCGGGCTTTTGGGCTGAAAACCCCTAATGGCCCTAGGAATGTCGATTTAGCCCATTAAGCCCACTTAACCCAAATTTTACAACAGTACAAACTGTGTTAACATGCAACTTTTCTAAGTTCCATTTTCTATCAATTTTACCCAAATGGGCCCGGAAGCCTATTGGGCCTAATTTCGGCCCATTGAGGCCCATCTTACCATCGCGCACAAAATTGCTCACTTACCTGTTCCTTCGATCCAAACACCGATCATATCGAATTTATCGCATCTAAAACCACATGCAAAATCTCAAGTTCCAAAAATGCCAGAATTTTAGCATTTCGGCTTTTCAGCAAATATTAGCCTAAGCTACTACGAGGGTTGTTACACACTTGTTTTGTGACGTTCGCTAACAAAGTCTCCCACGACAACGTACAATTAAACACCACCATTCTTAGTTTACAGTTCACGCTAATCAAACCCAAAGTCCACCTTACCATAGTCGGCTAAAAAACCCCTAATAGCCATAGATCACTTACCTTCATAGGGTCCGATGATTCGATTCAAGCTTATCCAAAACTGATACTCCAAGCCTTGCTGCTCCTTCAAAGTTTGTCTATTTCACTACACCAACCATAAAAGTCAAACGAAAAGGCCCAGTAAGGCCTATACCTCAAATTGACAACCTCCCTAAACTATAGGGGGTTTCGACTTTTCTTAATATCTATACTATTGAATCGACTTGGAGAACGAGTACTTACCGGATGAAAGGATCGGTCACCACAAATAAAAAGAACAGGAAAGATGCTGGTCTAAATGCAATCGGCACAAACAATCTTCACAGGTTTTGGCTCTTGTGGCTATTCGGCAAGGCTGAAGAGAAGGAAAGAAGTAGTTGTTTGGTTTTGGAAAAGAAAAGAAAGAAAGATGGATTGAAAGAATGATGATTTTGTCTAGAGAAGAAAAGGAAGAAAAGAATTAATCCTCTTATGTTAAAATAAGGGAAAACGACACAAAAAAAAAAACCCTAATGCCAAAATATCAACCTAAAACCCTCAGCCGTTTTCTCCTCTCTAATTCCCTCTATTCGGCCAACTCTAAACCACCCTTCAAATCCCCAAAATCTGTCCCCTTATCACTCCTTAATTCAAGCATTTGACTGATTCAAACTCTCTTCAACAGAGTCCCATTCGACTTCAAACTTCTGAATGCTCATGACATAAAAATAGCAACACAGTTGCCAGCTTAGTGAATCGAACCTTGGCCTTCCCCCAACCACTTACATGCCACTTTTTTAGCTCCTTAGTGGAGTCACTTAGCCACTTTGCCAGGGGCTCTCTTGCGTTATATTTTACCCACATCTTTTAATAAGGCCACCTATCCAATGGCCCTAACTTCTTAAGTCCGAAATTCAAAAATTCTACCAGGTTTTGGCCAACACATGGGCCTTCCACAGGCCCATTTCATTCACCAACTATGAATTTGACAACCAAATATACCAAAATCTCAAAAATTACGAATATCCCAAAAATCAGGGTGTTACAGCCAGGCCATGTGCTAGTCCATGTAACTTACGAAACGCAACCTTTAAAACCTATAAGGGTCACACAGCCATGTCTCATGACGCACAGCTAAGACACACGCCCATGTCTTAGGCCGTGTGGATAGGAAATTGCCAATAAATCAAGTCATTTCCTTCGCCCACCTCAAACATGCACCTAGATATCATTTGTACACTTGACTAATGCATCAAAACATGTTTCAACATGCATAAAATGACCAATTTCAAATGGTCAAATTCCATTCAACCAATATGCCATATAGGCACCTCAAATGCAAACATACAGTTTACCTAAATATATACATGTACTTAACACATTTCATTCATCAACCCTTAATTCCTTTTCCTTATCAAAACTCATCATAGATTGACCTATCTCACTTCAACATAAACTTACCATATTTGACCACATTTAGACCATTAGAAATAGTTCATATCTACCCCAAAGCATAACTCCACATGGTCTCATTATAAACATACCAAATATGGTCATTCCAAATATGCGTTATTTTAACCTTATTAAAAACCACCAATAAGCATCAATATACCATAAGTACCTCAAATCCAAAACAACATTGCATGCCATAACATCAACTAAACATTAGACATAAGTCCACCTACACATGCCATTATATCATAACCAAAGCATCCAAATCTACCAATATAATCGCTGGATAGTGTGATAGGTCTTCGATGAGCTTCCAAACCGATCGAGCTTCCGATAATCTGTAAAGTAAGAGAAAGATGACTACGTAAGCAATGAATGCTTAGTAAGCTCGTATAAATTTGAAACATAACTTCTCACTTCAATACTATCATACATAGATTAAACATGATTTAACACCAATAATTTAAACTTAGTATAAACCTATTGAACACCATTCAACTCACAATTGAGTATATTTATAAACATCACATACACCTTTCATTCATAACATAATAAGGTCTCATAGGATGACTTACATATTTATCAACCTTTCTTTAAAATGATGAAGCATTTCATCTACTTACTTACCATCCCATTTACTTAGCATAAGCTTAATTACATTATTAACTCACAAATTAGTGTATTTATTCATGACATAAGTAAACCTACATATAGCATAAATAAATTTCTTTCTTACAAGTAAGTCTTTTATCTCAACAAATCCTTTTATTTCATCACATTACATCTCAACTATGAACTTATCATTTCATTACCTATTCTCACCCATTTCATTTGCATAACATACAAGGCATAAACATAACATTAATCATAGCCACAAGTTAGTGCATTTAAGCATAACTCTTTTAGAATCAATTACACAATAAACCATTTGATGAGAAATTACATACTTTGATTCTTACCACTTTTTCATGCACATAAGCATCTTTCCATTTGGTCACTTGCCATTTCAATGCATTTCTTTAAAACCAACATAATACCAATAGCTTGGCACAAGCCTAAGCATCATCAACAACACATGTTAATGCATCAATTCATAATTCACTTGAATAACATAAGATAAGTCATTAAATATAAATAACCTCACTAGAAATAATCAATTCCATGAACATAGTCATACTTTTATTTAACCTTTCCTTTTCATTCCTTTTCATAGATTTCATAATATAAGTCCTTGTAGTTTTACTATTTTAACAATTTAGTCCCTAATCCATAAATTCATCAAAATTACTTAGCAAAATACTTATATATAACAACTAATACTTAAAATTCATCATTTAATATTTAAAATCACATAGATTCATCAATGGCAACATTCAATATCTTTAACAGCTTCAAAATCAGAGGTACAGGCTAGCTGGACCTAGTTGCAACGATATTAAGAACATAAAAACAAAAAGAAATGGGGCCAAAATCACATACCATGCTAGCTTCAAAGATTTCCAAAACTTTAAGGTACAAAAATGGCTTCCTTCCCTTAACAATTCGATGAAGAAGACAAATTAAAAGATGGTAAAAGCTTTTAGTTTTATTTAATTAAATTAAATTATCAAATTATCATTTTAACCTTGGTTAATAATTAAATAAAACACTAAATCCATGCCCATATTAGTCGACTAACTTCTTAAGTGGTTTGATTACCGCTTAAGTCCCTTTACCTTTATTCATTAAGCCATTTAATCACTCAAATCAAATAGGGATCAATTTTACAATTTTTTACGATTTAGTCCTTTTTAATTAATTAACTATCAAAACATTAAAATTTCTTAACGAAACTTTAATACAACCTTAATAACACTCCGTAAAAATTTATAAAAATATTTATGGCTCGGTTTATAGAAACAAGGTCCCGATACCTCATTTTTTAAACCCACTTGACTTTAGGGTCTTAACACTTGAACTTAATTAATCATTTATATAACCTAAATTACCAAATCAAAAATCCTTTTAAAACCATATTTGACTCCTAAATATTAAATAATAGTATTTACTAACTTACTCATCGAATTTGTGGCTCCGAAACCACTATTTCTGACACCACTGAAAAATGGGTTGTTACAACTCTCCCCCTTACGAAAATTTCATCCTCGAAATTTGTCACCTGATAATAGCCATCAAGTTGAGTCTTTCTTGCACCATTTTAATGGTATTCCATAAATAAATCAATTCTAACATCTCAATTCAGAACTCATAGAAGAACTTGATACTATACCTGGACTTAACTAAATAGTTGCAATGGTCTTCTGTCATAACTTTATCATTAGTAGCACAACTACGAGAAATTGCCAACAATCATCTATCGAAACATAACCAAAAGATAACCTAGATTATTAGATTTCAAGCACATTAGACAATTCATAGCATTTAGCTAAAGTTTGAAATTTTCATAGCAGACTCTAACTAATGTTTCCAAAACATCTGCAGCTATAACTTTCAACTGGTAAACGTTCCATTTCATGAAATATTTCAAGCAAAATCATTTAAACACAAGTGTGATAACTACAGCTATCGAGACAACTTTAACCCATAATAACATCTCCTGATTATAACTGATCTGATAGATATGTTTTTGCATCATGTCTTCTAGAATATGAATCCCTCATTCTGAATGTCCGTCAATTTACCCGTGGATCCACAAAATTTATTCCAGAGTCTAAAAATGAACTCTAATATATACAACTTATCTAACTTTTCAAATGAATAACTCGTTTTGATTAAAACAATCGAGTCAAGCTTATCAATAAAATAATAACATTTTGGAATAATTCTTTCCTCTTGTAGTTAAGATAACCCAGATATATCGTCTATCGTACTTTCCTCAGAATACCAACCAAATATCACTACGAACTGCATTAACTCACTCAAAATATGACATCCCACCTTGACTTGTTGACATAAATCAAGACTATCTGAGGAATGAGAACCAATATGCAAGGTTAAGCTTGATCTTCCACCGCCTATACTTTTTCCTTTACCTATCCCTTTCATGAAAGCTAGAAAGGGGATATATAATAAAACTATTTCAATTATTAACATTGAAACTTTGAATCATACTGAAGCCGTGACCATCGAATGAATTAAAACCATAATGCTTTAATAAGACCAACGTTACAACTGTATAGATAGAATAATACCTCCACCATCAATACTGCACTCTAAAACAAAAGAGGAAAACTGAAGCAGTCCCAATAATAACCAGTGCAGCTACAAACCTTTAAAAACCTGCGATCCGCATCACCGTGCTTACATGATCCAATTAGGAATTATACTTGTAATAAATATACTTATCTCAAGTCAATATATACATATCCTTTATAGATGAACCACTTTTGATATAATAGACCATAAGAATGATAAGAAAGGCGAGATAATAAAATCCAATTGTAAAGCTTTATTGAATCTCCGAGGATACAACTTACATTGAATGATAAAGAGATCGATGATATCGTAAAGAAAATTTAGAAAAAGAATATCACTCATATGCACTGGAATCAATTGTGATAGAGACAACATAAATTGCATATATATATAATTAAGAGTATTAACCAGTAGAAGAAATAAAATAACATCATATGAGTCTTATCGTTGAATCTTCTACTAAACATAATAGAATAGAATGTCAAAGAAAAATAGAGCAATGTCAATCATTAATCAACCAGACTAATAATGCCTCCGCCTAACGTTATGGTTAGCCAGCATTCTCATATGATAAGAATCACATCTAAAGATAAACAATTGCATATGCCTGTGAGGATAAAAGAATAGATATAATACTCAGAAGAGATGATTGTAAGATACTCAACTATAACAGTTGCATCCAGATATCTTTACAATTCAAACACTATCCTGTTGACTACTAAAGCCATCGGAGACTCCACATTATCCCGTTCCACTAAGGAGATCAATTTAGAAGAAATTTCGGTTAATTAGTTCTTTAGATATCATACCTGAATAAGTGATTAACATAAATAACCTCTTCTTTAACAGCAATGTTGCATATCTCAAATGATCTTCAAAAAAATCTAATATCTCTTCTAGAACTCTCTTTACTTCAAACCCATTCACGGCTCTGATCGCATTATTATACATTTAACCATTGAACTCTTTGATTTCATACTTATGGGCTTAATCAACATAAATCTTGTGAATTCCGTTGGATAAGACTTTAAGGGTGAGGGTGTGGAGGTCGTAAAGCCTTTAAATCTAATTCTCATATACACATAAAACATAACTTTCATTAACAACATAACATTATGAAAATTTTCTCTTACCTTTATGAGTTTCTACTCATCCTTAGCAACTTTTTAACCAAATACTTGAGTATCGCTTTCAGCAATATCAAAACATTCTCAAGTTGGAAAACGTCCCTGTCTATAAGTGAAGCAAATCTCATCAGAGTTAGGAGACACCACATTATCATAGGTTATATAATAGCATGTACTTCTATACTTCATGCATGCTACATTCAATCCGAGAATCGACTAAACCTAGCTCTGATACCACTAAATGTAACACCCCTAACCCGTATTCATCGCCAGAATAGGGTTACAAAATATTGCCATAAAAACATAATTGGAATCATTCATTTCCAACCATTTCATAAATCATAACATAATCCATTCAAATACGTACATATCATCCCTTATTTGAGCAATCGAGACTTTAGAAACACTTTAGAAATGATTCAGGACTAAATAAAAAATATTTAAAACTTTGAAGAAAAAGTTAGAAAAATTCACACGGTAGGGGTCAGATGGCTGTATGGACAGGTCGTGTAACTCACACGACTGAGACACACGCCCATTACACAGCTGTGTCCCAACCCATGTCCGTGCCCGTGTAACTCTCTGACTTGGTTCATATGGCCAAGCCACACGCCCGTGTTTCGGGCCATGTAACACTCGAAATGGCCTCATAGGCCCATGTGCCAGGCTGTGTGCTAGGCCATGTAACTTCTGAAAAGCAACCTTTAAAACCTATAGGGAACACACGGCCATGTCATATGGCTGTGTGTTACACACGGCTGAGACATATGCTCGTGTCTTAGGCTGTGCGGACAGGAAATTTGCCAAAATCAAGCCATTTCTTCACCCACCTCAAACATGTACTTAAATATCATTTGCACACTTGACCAATTCATCAAAAAAATGTCTAAACAGGCATAAAATGACCAACTTCAAATTGTCAAATCCCATTCAACCAATATGTCATATAGGCACCTCAAATGCAAACATACAATTTACCTAAACATATATAGTACTTAACACATTTCATTCATCAACCCTTAATTCATTTTCCATATCAAAACTCATCATAAATAGACCTATATCACTTTAACTTTTGACCACATTTAGACCATTAGAAATAGTTCATATCTACCTCAAAGTAGAACTCCACATTGTCTCATTATAAACATACCAAATATGGTCATTTCAAACTTGCATATATTTAGCCATATTAACAACCACCAATAAGCATCAATATACCATATGTACCTCAAATCCAAAACAAAATTACATGCCATAATATCAACTAAACATTGGACATAAGTCGACCTATACATGCCATTATAATATAACAAAAGTACCTAAATCTATCGATATAATCACTGGATAGTGTTATAGGTCTCCGATAAGCTTCCAAACCGATCAAGCTTTTGATAATCTGTAAATTAAGAGAAAGACGACTACGTAAGCAATGAATGCTTAGTAAGCTTGTATAAACTTGAAACATAACTTCTCACTTCAATACTATCATACATAGATTAAACATGATTCAACACTAATACTTTAAACTTAGTATAAACCAATACTTTCATTCATAACATAATAAAGTCTCATAAGTTGACTTACATATTTATCAACCTTTCCTTTAAACGATAAATCGTTTCATCTACTTACTTTGTGACAACCCGAATTAGGGCCTAATCGGAATGGTGGTTTCGTGACCACAAATTCGAGATAGAAATAATTATTTTATGATTATTTTGAGGTTTATGATATGATTTCATGATTTCATGAAAATTTCGTGATGAAAATTCTATGCATTGAGCGCTTAAGTTGAAATTAGGGACTAAACCGAATAAATTGGAAAACTCGTGTTTTAGAAGTTTTTAGCATGAAATTGCTTTGGGATATTAATTAGGAGGTCTTAAGTAGCAATTTGACCAATTCCTAAGTTATGGACAAAAGTGGGACATGGAGGGAATTTTTGGAAAGTTTAGTAGTAAGGGCATTTTGGTCATTTGAATATTAAATGAAATAAAATGGGAAAAATAACACAAAATTGGCCATCATCTTCATTAGTTGTTGCCGAAATTTTCTCTCTTCCATAGCTAAGGTTTCTTCAACTTTCAAGCTTCATAGTAAGTGATTTCAAGCCCCGTTTTTAATGTTCTTTACATTTTTGAAATCCTCGTAGCTCGATTTACCTATTTCTACCATTATTTCGAGTTAGGGTTTATATTTAAAATTTTACCCATGAATGATAGGCATCTATTTTGATGTTTGATGGTAGAATATGAATGTTTGAAGTTAGGAGAATGATCTTTTCTAAGCAATTTTTAGCGAAAACGAGCAAAACGGCATAATCGATAAAAATACATATTGTTCATAACTATGTGTTAGAGTGAGAATTTGATGTTGCCATACAAGAGAAAAATGATCAGCATGTTATTAAACATAAGAATAAGGGCTGAAATTAAATTTCTGAGCCTTGGGGCAAAATCATAATTTTGTAAAAGTTAGGGGGCAAAAATGTAATTTTTGTATAATGTGATTTTTGGATTGAAATAAATAGTTCAGGTGTTAAATGAGCTAAATGTGTTGTTATAGATCAAGAAAGGCATGGAATCGACCTCGAACGGGGGAAAGAAAAAGTTTTGGACTAAATTGCAAAATTCCCATATTTTGCACCGAGGTAAGTTTGTATGTAAATAATACATTAATTTCATTTACATTTTTATATTTCAGCCTACATTATATATATTAGCTAATGTTGAAGCATAAATCGACTATTGGAAGAATGGAAATAAGTAATAGAGAGAGAAATCCCGGTTGAACATTCGGAAAGATCGAATAAAATACATGGAGCGTAGCTAGGTCACACGTATGGTGCTGAGTGCACATCATGTGTACAAGAAAGCTACGAGATACTATGTGGTAGCTAGGTCACATGTGTGATACAGGATGTATCCCATGTAGACAAGAGAGCTACGGGAGAGATAAATGTAACTAGGTCGCATGTGTGATTCCAAGTGAAGGACACCATGTAGACAAGAGAGCTATGAGATAAATTGGCTAGGTCGCATGGGTGGTACTAAGTGTTCACCATGTGTACAAGAGAGCCGAATTAAATGAAATACGATGGTGGGGCTGTGTGCTGAAACCATTAAGTATCGAGGATTGATCCGAATTGTTCAATGGGATGGCTTTGTGATGACATTGTAGTCATGGGACTATACTCGTGATGTATGAAATGTGGTGAAAATGAGTTGTGATATATATATATATAAGTTAAAATGAGGTTAATACAAAGAAAGTGTGAAAGAGTGAATTAGCACTTAAACTGTTTTGGACAGTAGCAGTGACGTGAATTTGAAAAATCACTAAACATAGTAGGAATTTATAATTGTGTGTGACTTGCCCAGGATGACTATGTAATCCCCTATTCCAACTTTGAAAAATCATTAAACATTGTACAAAACAAATTAAGAAACATAGTTTATATGTCTAAATTCCTTATTGAGTCTAGTTTTAAATGAAATAGTTTTCATGGTTATTTGAATTGTATACTGGGAGAAATTAAATTCGTAGTGAACAGAGGTCAGATCAGTCGAGCTGTGTCACAGGGGAAACTTTAACTAATAAATTGTACTAATTGGCTGGACCAAAAATTCTAGAAAAAAATTAGTAAGAATTTTTATGAGGCTAGATTCAGGGAAATTTTACAGATTTGAATTTTGAGTTTCGTAACTCGAGTTATGATTTATTTAGTGATCATGACGCAGGAGGGATAGCTTGATCAAATTGGAGTGAATAGTAAAATTAAAAATATGATATAATTGAGTTATGTTGTAAACATATTAGATTCCTTATTTGTTATTTATATACTTACTTACTAAGCTATAAGCTTACTTTCTTTTCCTCTTTTGTCTTATAGTGTCATCCAAATTAGCACAGAGTTAGAGATCGTTGAAGATCCGCTTGCACTATCAATACTTTTGGTATTTGAACTCAACATTTTGTATTATGGCATGTATAGTAGACTTAGTTATTTTGTTACGTGTCATAATTGCCTAGGTCTAAAATATTAATTATAGTATCAAACAAATCATTTTGTACGAAGTCTTTGAAATTGGCTTGTATTATAATGGCATATGTTGTAATGATTCATGATCAAATAGCACGCCATATTTTTGTCTCGGTTTTGTTTAATAGTATGTATTATAATTTGTTAATACCTCGGACCCTGTTCTGGCGACGGATACGGGTAAGGGGTGTTACATTTAGTGGTATCAGAGCTACGGTTTTGTTAGTTCTCAGACTAATAAAGAGTGTGTAAAAGTCTAGCTATACATGCCATAAAAATATTGTGATAGTGTGGTGACTCCTGATTATTCTAAACTGTGTTTTGTTTTAATATAGTAATGGATCCTGATAGAATTGCGGCTAATGATGCTGCTAGTAATGCGCTGGCTGCTGCACAAGGGACCACGCCTGTGGAAAGTAGACCTGAGACATTGAGACAGGGAGATGAGGCTCAGGATGCCTTTCTCCAATGATGAACAATTGGTATACTGAGTTTATTCGAGCAAACCCAAATGCTCAACCTCCTCCACCTCCTTCCATACCTCAGACGATTCCTGTAGTTGCTCAAGGCATAGATTTGGTAAGAATGAACAAGCCTCCAGTTGATAAGATTTGAAAACAAGGGGCTGAAGAGTTTAGAGCAAAGATCGATGATGATCCCGAGAAAGCGGAGTTCTGGCTTGAAAATTCTACCCGTGTGTTTGATGAGCTCTCATGTACACCCAAGGAGTGCTTAAAGTGTGCTGTATCACTTTTGAGAGATTCGGCCTACCACTGGTTGAAGACTTTGGTAGCAGTGGTGCCAAAAGAAAGAGTTACTTGGGATTTTTTCCAGGAAGAATTTAGAAAGAAATACATAAGTCAGCGATTTATTGATCAAAAACGGAGGGAGTTCCTTGAATTGAAACAGAGCAAGATGTCTGTGGCAGAGTATGAACGTGAATTTGTATGACTCAGCAAGTATGCCCAGGAATGTGTGTCCACCGAGGCCATTATGTGCAAAAGGTTTGAGGATAGGCTAAATGAGGATATTAAAGTGTTTGTGGGAATTTTGGAGTTGAAAGAATTTGTAGTATTGGTTGAACGAGCTCTTAAAGCCGAAGAATTGAATAAAGAAAGAAGAAAAGCTGCTATTAAGGCTCGAGATGCCAGAAAGAGGCCGATAAGCAAGTCATTTCAATCTCAATCAAAGAGGTCCAAAGAGGCAAACCTTCGAATGACAGTTTCAACTGGGGATTCACACAGAGATCGTGGTAGAACATATTCGGGGTCTAAAGCTCAAGCTACTTCAGTGGCAAGTGTGGGTAATGTGCGATCTAGAAAGCCCAAGTGTCAGCAATGTGGCAGGCAATATTATGGTGAGTGTTGGGGAAACGAGCGAGCTTGTTTCAGGTGCGGTTCTCGTGAGCATTTTATCAGAGACTGTCCGGAGAAAGGTTGATTGATCTCCCCACGTGGTGTGTTGGTTGGTACGGGTGGTGTGCTGGATGGTTATGGGATGGGTTGCATTTTGCACTATACTGAGACTGTATTGGGCTTAGGCCCACACTGTTACTGCTTAATGACTAAGGCCCAGACTACATTGATACTGAATAGGGCTCTGGCCCAGACTGTTACTGCATGCACTGTTTTCTATAGTCTAATAAGGGATTGCACACTGAGTTTTTGTAAACTCACCCCTTTCTATTAATTGTACAGGTAATACTCAGCCTTAGACGGTTTGGAGCTGCGAGGGACTTGGGGTGGCCACACGATCACGAATGACTCTATTATTTAATGATTTTATATTTTGGGTTTTGTTTTTGTAATAAGGCCATTTGGGTTTTAACTTTTTAATTAGGCTACGATTTGGTATTTATCAACTGCTAGAGTAGGAACATCGGGTTTTTAAAATAATAACGTTTTCTATGAGCAAACCTGTAACTTTAAATTCTGGATAAGACAAACACATTGAAAACTATAC
This sequence comes from Gossypium anomalum, assembly GCA_025698475.1. NCBI lineage: Eukaryota > Viridiplantae > Streptophyta > Magnoliopsida > Malvales > Malvaceae > Gossypium > Gossypium anomalum. The sequence continues at coordinate 30,766,025 of CM046963.1, read as the reverse complement.
ACATTTTAAACAGCATGAAACACTAGGCATACACGAGCTTTAACACTAAAAAGGCTTTTACGATAACCAGATTAACAACATAAGCTTGTCGGGTTTTCGGGTAATTAATGTGGCACGTCAGATTTGGTCGTAACGTCTAGGCCGGGTTTGGGGTGTTACATTTAGTGGTATCAAAGGCAGGTTACAAAACTCGACTGTGGTATGGGTGGCAGAAAAGTATTTTTCCTTCTTTTCCAAAAGTGGGGGTTTAAAAAGGTTTCTCTAAAAATTGGTTTTGAAATTTATCAACGGAACTTGACTTGTTTCTGAAATAATGTTACTGGAATTGTGTCACGCCGTGTCTTCGGCACCAAATCTGTAAGTTCTCTGTTAGTATCTATTACTTTAAACTATAATTTTATGCTGAGAGACCATTATAGATAATAGCACAATATAGTAATTTCTAGTTAGAACAAACTGAGATCGATCTACAGAAACAAAGCTCTAAATACTGTTTATCATAAAATATCTTTTAATAACAACTGGAATCATAAACTCATAGCATAAAACTTCTAAATACAGATAAAGTGTAACTCGATATAAGCACCAGAGGTACTCGTGGAAGGGGTACACGAAGCTGTGGTAAAGGTCGAAAGGGTGCTAGGGCTGGGTCTTCTGCGTCGGGTCACATGCCTGTTAGGGAGACACCGGCTTCACCGGTAATGAAGACTAGGTCCCATGATCGAGCAATTGAGGATGACGCCTTGTCTCAAGTGATGCTACGAGTTCTTGAAAGAGTTGCAGGAGCGAGTACGGAGTCAGTGGCCCGGGGGTCAATTTTTAAGCGACTCCGATCTAACGGGGTAGAGATCTTTAGGGGTATTTCTGGTGTAGCCCTGAATGTGGTGAAATATTGGCTAGAGGCTACGGAGCAGATAATAGATGATCTTGATTGTACTGTGGAGCAGAAATTGAAAGGGGCAGTGTCGTTACTGCGAGATGAGGCTTACCAATAGTGCTTACTGTGAGGGAAGGTACACAAGCTAACCATTTGACATGGGATTTCTTTAAGACGTCCTTCTAGAGGAAATATGTAGGCCCAAGCTATGTGGATGCTCATAGGAAGGAATTTCTGAACCTGACCCAAGGGAATAAGACTGTGGTGGCTTATGAGGCGGAGTTCCTGCAGCTGAGTCATTATACTCGTGGGATAGTGATAAACGCCAAATTATACATATTGTTACCCCAAATACTTAGCATATTTATGGATATTTACTATTAGATTTGTAGATTTTGGTGCTCTTAATCTGGTTATTTCATGTTTTGTACTCAGGAGAGCACCAAGAGTCAAAATGAGCGAAAAACAAGATTAAAAGAGACAAAAAAGGACCAAATCAAGAAGATCACACGGCCTAAGCCTTGCCACACTGGCTGCTCACACACCCGTGTCTGTCGAGGGTGTCGTCCAAGGATTTCACGATTCACAGGGCCTAGCCATTGACTGTGACAACCCGAATCAGGGCCTGATTGGAATAGTGGTTTCGTGACCACAAATTCGAGATAGACATAATTGTTTTATAATTATTTTATAATTATTTTGAGGTTTATGATATGATTTCATGATTTCGTGAAAATTTCGTGAAGAAATTCAATGCATAAAGTGCTTAATTTGAAGTTAGGGACTAAATTGAATAAGTTGCAAAACTTGCATTCTAGAAGTTTCTAGTATGAAATTGCTTTAAAATATTAATTATGAGGTCTTAAATAGCAATTTGACCAATTTTAAGTTCATGGACAAAATTAGGACATGGAAGGAATTTTTGAAAGTTTAGTAGTAAGGGCATTTTGGTCATTTAGGGGTAAAATGAATTAAAATACAAAATTAAAAGCCAATTTTGCTCATCTTCTTCATGGAGGCCGAAATTAGCATGGGGGAGGCCATGGCTAGGGTTTTCAAGCTTTCCAAGCTCAATAGTAAGTGATTCCAAGACCCGTTTTTAATGTTCTTTACGTTTTTGGAATCCCGGTAGCTCGATTAAGCTTATTCTAGCAATTATTTAAGCTAGGGTTCATATTTGAAAAAAATACCCATAGGTGAAATGTGTTTATTTTGATGTTTTATGGTAGAATATGAAGCTTGAAATTGTGTTAAACAACTTTTGCTAAGTGATTTTTCGTAAAAAGAGTAAAACTAAGCATAATCGATAAAAATACCTATTGTTCATAACTATGTGTTAGAGTGAGAATTTGATGTTGCCATAGAAGGGAAAAATGATCAGTATGTCATAAAACACAAGGAAATAGGATGAAGTTTAATTTTCGAGTCTTGGGGCAAAAGTGCAAATATGCAAAAGTTTAGGGTCAAAATGAAAATTTGTAAAATATGATTTTTAGACCCACATGAATGGTGTGACTAATTATTAGGCTAAATGTGATATTATAGATCAAGAAAGGCGTGGAATCGATCTCGAGCTGGGGAAAGGAAAATGTTTTGGACTAAATTGCAAAATTTCTATATTTTGCACCGAGGTAAGTTTGTATGTAAATAATACATTAACTTCATTTACATTTTTATATTTCAGCCTATTATATATATTTTAGCCGATTTTGAAGCATAAATTGATTATTGGAAGAATGGAAATAAGTAATAGAGAGAGAAATCCCGGTTGAACATTCTAAGAATTGAATAATATAGATGGAGTGTAGCTAGGTCATATGTATGATGCCGAGTGCACATCATGTGTACAAGAAAGCTACACGATACTATGTAGTAGCTAGGTCACATGTGTGATACGAGAAGTATCCCATGTAGACAAGAGAGCTACGGGAGAGAGATAAATGTAGCTAGGTCACATGTGTGATACGGGAAGTATCCCATGTAGACAAGAGAGCTACGGGATATATGTACCTAGGTCGCATGCGTGGTTCCAGGTGAAGGACACCATGTAGACAAGAGAGCTACGAGATAAATTGGCTAGGTCACATGGGTGGTACTAAGTGTTCACCATGTGTACAAGAGAGCCGAATTATATGAAATATGATGGTGGAGCTGTGTCTTTGAAACCATCAAGTATCGAAATTGATCCGAATTGTTCAACGGGATGGCTTTATGGTGACAATGTAATTATGGACCTATACTTGTAATGTATGAAATGTAGTGAAAATGAATTGTGATATGTATGTTAAAATGAGGTTAATACAAAGAAAGTGTGAAAGAGTGAATTAACACTAAAACTGTTGTGGGACAGTAGCAGTGACGTGATTTTGAAAACTCACCAAAAATACTAGGAATTTAACTAGAGGCTGAATGAGATGTGAAATTAAAGCTTGATGAGTCTATTTTCATATAAAAGAAACGGAGCAAGTAAAGGAATTCTATATTTTGAGATATTTATAATTGTGTGTGACTTGCTCAGAATGACTATGTGATCCCCTGTTCCAACTTTGAAAAATCATTAAAAATTGTACAAAACAAATTAATAAATATAGTTTATATTAATAAATTCATTATTGAGTCTAGTTTTAAATGAAACATGTTTCATGATTATTTGAATTGTATACTGGGAGAAATTAAATTCATAGTGAACAGAGGTCAGATCAGTTGATCAGTGTAACAGGGGAAATTTTAACTAATAAACTGTACTAATTGGCTTGACCAAAAATTCTAGAAAAAAATTAGTGAATAGATATATGAGTCTATTTTCAAGTAAAATTTACGGAATTGAATTTTGAGTTTCATAACTCGAGTTATGATTTATTTAGGGAACATGACGTAGGAGAGACAGCTTGACCAAAGTGGAATAAATAGTGAAATTAAAAGTAGATACACTTGAGTTATTATGTAATCATACTAAATTCTTTATTCATTATTTATGTACTTGCTTACTAAGCGTAAAGCTTACTTCCTTCTTTTCATTTATTTTTAGTTTGTCAGGTTAGCTCAGGGGTTGGAGATCGTCGAGGCAAAGATCACACTATCAAGCCATTACCCTTGGAGTATTGGCTAGTATATGTTAAATGTTTTCATGTGAGTGGCATGTATAAGAAGTTTATTTCATGTCATGTATTATTATTATGATTTGGTTTACGTATTGGCCTACATTGAGCTTTTGTACATGGCCGTGAGATATGGTCTTTATTTATTGTGGTTTGCAAGTTTTAATTTTGGGTAGAACTTTGTGAACCGATTTTATATGTTTGTGAATGTTTAAGTCCGGTAACGCCTCGAACCTTGTTCTGGAGTCGGATACGGGTGAAGGGTGTTACATTTAGTGGTATCGTGAGCTATGGTTTAGTCGGTTCTCGGACTAACCTAGCATTTGTAAAAGTCCACTATACATGCCACTCGATCCGTGATAGTGTGATGTCTCCCGACGCGTATGAACACCGCCTTGTTTAGACAGAGGTACTCTCCAACCGAGCTGCACTGACCATGTTCAATGTGATGCGAAAGTGTTTGAATAAAATTACGATTATGATGAGTCTCGATTTAGAAAAGTATGAATAAAAATTTATGATATATATATAAGTGATAACACGTGAGATGAAAAGGTCATGTTGTAATAAATATCTATACATGCTTGATGCTCCTATGATGTAGCGTATTTGATTTACTTGATAAGGTGAATGGGATAAATAGAAATTCGTAGAGGTATGAGTAAAAGTTCCTAATATTATGATATGAATAAATATGTCATTGCCTTGATTGAACATTGAATGTTGATGAATGTGAATGATATTTTTTATGAGATAAATGATTATAATGAAATGAATTTATCTATGTTAAATTGTTTGGACCGAATTATGTGATTGTAATGATATGTATATGATGATGCATGAAATGAAAGTTGCCATTGTGATGCAAATATCTATGTTTGTTTAACCCTTATATGATGTCATGAGTATGATTTGCTCGAGTATATGAATAGATAAGTCAAGCTATTCAAAAAAATAAATAAAATATGATGCATGCATAATTATACTTGACTAAATGAGATAACTGGAAAGTGTGCATTAAACCAATATGAATGTTAGTTACTCGAAATGAATGACATGATTGAGATATGATTGCTCTGATGAAAAATGTGTTTCATGTATATGTATATGAGAGTTGAGTCAGAGGCCCTACGACCCCTTCCCCCTTATCAAAGTGGTGTTTTATAATGGGATTTCATGAGATTTGTACTGAATAAGTTTCCGGTTGAGAAACCAAAGAGTTCAGTGCTAGAATAATTATAAATATGATTAGAGATTGAAGAATGAGTTGATAAGTAAAGTCAAAGCTAAAAAAAAAAAGTATCAGTTTGGCATAAGGATTATTGGAGTTATGCACTATTCCAATTAGAGAAGAAAATTATTTTGATAAATTGAATTACTAAGGTACAAGGTCAAGGAAAGTGCAAAACAAAATTTATTCAGAACTAGTCTTCTTTAGTGAAAAATAATATGAAATTTGTGATGACAGAAATAGTTGGGGAAATGATATCTGAGATGTGTAATATCTGAGTGTGACAGTTACGGCTGGACAGATTTTAGCAGTTTCTTCTAAGATGTTTTATGTGTTTATCCGTTCCCAGAAATATTTCTAGGGTTGTTGATCTTTTGAATAAATTCTAGTTATATGAGGATGTTTTCTAATCCTGATGTTAGACGAAAGCATTGGTAGCTTTGACTGGTTTATAATTTGTATTGCTCTATTCTTTCTAGCATTCTATTATATTCTGCCTGATTTAAAAAAATAAGAGAATATGTATAATACTATGATTTTGTTTCATCTACTTGATGCTCCATTTGATATGTATATATAGGAAGATACATTGTTCTTGTTGCATTTAATTCCAGTGAGATTAAATGATGTTTTCTATTGGATTTCTTTTCTTTAAGGAATTATCGGGATTTTCTATATTTTTCTATGAGTTTGGTTTTTGATTTTCCGGCATAGTATCGTATCTTGGGTTTCTTTATTCTGGGTTTCTCTACCTTGGATTTCTTTATTTGGTTTTCTTGTTATCTTTATTCCGTAATTTGTCAATCATGACTCATGCTTGGAGTGCATTCTTCAGCTCGTGATAATCATGTCAAGTATAACTATACTTCTGATTTGATTTGGGTAATACGGTGATTTCAGTATTGGGATTTTTCTAATTTTCGTGTAAGGTTTGACAATAGTAAAAGCATAAGTGATAAAAGTGCGAGTTTCAATCGGTATGGTGGATTACTTCTCTCAAGTAAGTCAATTATAGTTAATGTCTTCAATTGAGATGTTTTGGTTACTTAGCTAATGCAATTGAAATAGTTTTGATTAACGTAAGGAATGAATAGTAAAGGATGGCATGATGAAATATTTTGTAACTAGAAGAAAGGATTATTTTCGAGGTTATATCAGAATTATTTCCGTAGTGGAAAGAGGAAAATATGATAGTGAGTAGTAAACTAAAAGAGTATAGTGAGGATCGACTTCTGATGTTGAATTTCAGATTGGATTTGATTCATGATATTATTATTCTGAGGCTTATACAGAAAGAATTGTATGAAGCTCACAGTGAAATTTGCCTATTCATTCAGAGAGTAATGACGTGTACTGTAATTTGATTCAGATGTTATTGGATTATGATTTATTGATAATGAAAATCTGTATGATTATTTCGGAAGAGTGTAGGTCCCTTTGATCGTTGGATTTCTTGGAATTCTAGTCTCCATTAACCAAATTGAGATCTGGTTTTATGTCAAGATGACAAGGGAAACGGAGAAGGCTTGAAAATTTAAGAACAATTGAGAGATGAGTCCGTAAGCTTTCATAATATATGAAAAAATTAAAAAGATATATTGGAGGCACCACCTGAGTGAAAGTTCTTCAGCACCGAATCTGAAATTTATGCATCTAAGTGAAGACCACTTTTTCTCAGTAAGATTTTCTGGGACGAAAATCTCTAAAGGGGGAGAATTGTGACAACCCGAATCGTGGCTTGATCGGAATAGTGGTTTCGTGACCACACATTTGAGATAGAAATAATTGTTTTATAATTATTTTATAATTATTTTGAGGTTTATGATATGATTTCATGATTTCGTGAAAATTTAGAAAATTTAGTGAAGAAATTCAATGCATAAAGTGCTTAATTTGAAGTTAGGGACTAAATTGAATAAGTTGCAAAACCTCGCATTCTAGAAGTTTCTAGTATGAAATTGCTTTAAAATATTAATTAGGAGGTCTTAAATAGAAATTTGACCAATTTTAAGTTCATGGACAAAATTAGGACATGGAAGGAATTTTTGAAAGTTTAGTAGTAAGGGCATTTTGGTCATTTAGGGGTAAAATGAATTAAAATACAAAATTAAAAGCCAATTTTGCTCATCTTCTTCATGGAGGCCGAAATTAGCATGGGGAGGCCATGGCTAGGGTTTTCAAGCTTTCCAAGCTCAATAGTAAGTGATTCCAAGCCCCGCTTTTAATGTTCTTTACGTTTTTGGAATCCCTGTGAGCTCGATTAAGCTTATTCTAGCAATTATTTAAGCTAGGGTTCATATTTGAAAAAATACCCATAGGTGAAATGTGTTTATTTTGATGTTTTATGGTAGAATATGAAGCTTGAAATTGTGTTAAACAACTTTTGCTAAGTGATTTTTCAGTAAAAAGCGAGTAAAACTAAAGCATAATCGATAAAAATACCTATTGTTCATAACTATGTGTTAGAGTGAGAATTTGATGTTGCCATAGAAGGGAAAAATGATCAGTATATCATAAAACACAAGGAAATAGGATGAAGTTGAATTTTCGAGTCTTGGGGCAAAAGTACAAATATGCAAAAGTTTAGGGGTCAAAATGAAAATTTGTAAAAATATGATTTTTAGACCCACATGAATAGTGTGATTAATTATTAGGCTAAATGTGATATTATAGATCAAGAAAGGCGTGGAATCGATCTCGAACGGGGAAAGGAAAATGTTTTGGACTAAATTGCAAAATTTCTATATTTTGCACCGAGGTAAGTTTGTATGTAAATAATACATTAACTTCATTTACATTTTTATATTTCAGCCTATTATATATATTTTAGCCGATTTTGAAGCATAAATTGATTATTGGAAGAATGGAAATAAGTAATAGAGAGAGAAATCCCGGTTGAACATTCTAAGAATTGAATAATATAGATGGAGTGTAGCTAGGTCACATGTATGATGCCGAGTGCACATCATGTGTACAAGAAAGCTACACGATACTATGTAGTAGCTAGGTCACATGTGTGATACGAGAAGTATCCCATGTAGACAAGAGAGCTACGAGAGAGAGATAAATGTAGCTAGGTCACATGTGTGATACGGGAAGTATCCCATGTAGACAAGAGAGCTACGGGATATATGTAGCTAGGTCGCATGCGTGGTTCCAGGTGAAGGACACCATGTAGACAAGAGAGCTACGAGATAAATTGGCTAGGTCACATGGGTGGTACTAAGTGTTCACCATGTGTACAAGAGAGCCGAATTATATGAAATATGATGGTGGAGCTGTGTGCTGAAACCATCAAGTATCGGGAATTGATCCGAATTGTTCAACGGGATGGCTTTATGGTGACAATGTAATTATGGACCTATACTTGTAATGTATGAAATGTAGTGAAAATGAATTGTGATATGTATGTTAAAATGAGGTTAATACAAAGAAAGTGTGAAAGAGTGAATTAACACTAAAACTGTTGTAGGACAGTAGCAGTGACGTGATTTTGAAAACTCACCAAAAATAGTAGGAGTTTAACTAGAGGCTGAATGAGATGTGAAATTAAATCTTGATGAGTCTATGTTCATATAAAAGAAACGGAGCAAGTAAAGGAATTCTATATTTTGAGATATTTATAATTGTGTGTGACTTGCTCAGAATGACTATGTGATCCCCTGTTCCAACTTTGAAAAATCATTAAAAATTGTACAAAACAAATTAAGAAATATAGTTTATATGCATAAATTCATTATTGAGTCTAGTTTTAAATGAAACAGGTTTCATGATTATTTGAATTGTATACTGGGAGAAATTAAATTTGTAGTGAACAGAGGTCAGATCAGTCGATCTGTGTAACAGGGGAAATTTTAACTAATAAACTGTACTAATTGGCCTGACCAAAAATTCTAGAAAAAAATTATTGAATATATATATGAGTATATTTTCAAGGAAAATTTACGGAATTGAATTTTGAATTTCATAACTCGAGTTATGATTTATTTAGTGAACATGACGCAGGAGAGACAGCTTGACCAAAGTGGAATAAATAGTGAAATTAAAAGTAGATACTCTTGAGTTATTATGTAATCATACTAAATTCTTTATTCATTATTTATGTACTTGCTTACTAAGCGTAAAGCTTACTTCATTCTTTTTATTTATTTTTAGTTTGTCAGGTCAGCTCAGGGGTTGGAGATTGTCGGAGGCAGCATCACACTATCAAGCCATTACCCTTGGAGTATTGGCTAGTATATGTTAAATGTTTTCATGTGAGTGGCATGTATAATAAGTTTATTTCATGTCATGTATTATTATTATGATTTGGTTTACGTATTGGCCTACATTGAGCTTTTGTACATGGCCGTGAGATGTGGTCTTTATTTATTGTGGTTTGCAAGTTTTAATTTTGGGCAGAACTTTGTGACCCGATTTTATATGTTTGTGAATGTTTAAGTCCGGTAACGCCTCGAACCTTGTTCTGGAGTCGGATACGGGTGAAGGGTGTTACATTGACCCACACGGCTATGTGAAATTTAGCGAAATGAACACGGCCTGGCAAACACGTCACACGGCCGTGGCACACAAGCGTGCCCTTTTTCAAAGAGTTGTATTTTACACGAAAAAAGGATACATAGGGAAGAAGAAAGCCAATCCAAAGCCTATATAAACACCCTAAGTATGACCTACTAGGAGGGGCTTTTCCGGAGGCGCAGCCAGAACTTTTCTGAAACATAGAACCACACCCTAAGTATGACATCACACATATGATTTGATATACTGAGATGATAAAGGCACTTAGGATTTAACCCACTTACTCCATAGAAAGCCGTCCCACATAATTAAACCCTTAGTGAACCCCCTTTGAGCCTACTAACCTTTTTTTTTATTGATTAACCCTCATCATTAACCCATTAACCCATTATTATTGAAATCCTATTACTTAATTTGACCCTTTTTATCGAGATTGATTTTAATATTGTTACCTCACTATGATCACCAATTTTTGTTACTGAATCATGGAGTATAACTTCTATATTGTATTGACTTGATTTATTCTTAAAAAAAAAGAAACTAACCTCAGTATTATTATTGTAATTCTTAGCAAGCTAAAGTTGTCATGAAAAAGAGAGCTCATGTAATATAGTTCTAGATTTTTTTGTCATTCAGTAATTAAGTTTTTGATAGTAGGGTGATATATTAAAATCATCTCGATTCTAACCTTTGTTTCTTCAGCCTGTATCCATACCCGTAACCTAAACCCTGTTACAACCATGCAAAGACCTTTTGATTTGTGTATCATATCATTTACAAGTGGTGGAGATTTGATTTTCATGCAAGCCTATAGTGATAACATCTTATGTTAGACAATCGAGTGCTTAATTTTGAACCTTAAACACTTTGAGTGATTTGAGTGAATCCTTAGTGAGGATGTCATCTCTTGTATATTTAGTAATAAAGTTAATTACTTAGAGGAAGGAGATTACCTATAATTTTATTATCAAAATATTCTATTTAGATTGTTTGAGGTTTTTAATGCCCCTATGGTTAAATTCTCATTGTATGATTCTCCGTGGAATAATTTGTAACATTATCGGTAATGATTATGTGATTGAAAGAAATGAATTCTAGCAGTAAATGAGAGTTTTGCTTGAGGACAAGCAAATGCTTAAGTGTGGGGGTATTTGATAAACGCCAAATTATACATATTGTTACCCCAAATACTTAGCACATTTATGGATATTTGCTATTAGATTTGTGGATTTTGGTGCTTTTAATCTGGTTATTTCATGTTTTGTACTCAAGAGAGCACCAAGAGTCAAAAGGAGCTAAAAACGAGCTTAAAAGAGACAAAAATGACCAAATCAAAAAGATCACACGGCCTAAGCCATGCCACACGGGCTACTCACACGCCCGTGTCTGTCAAGGGTGTCGTCCAAGGATCTCACGATTCACACGGCCTGGCCATTGACCCACACGGCCGTGTGAAATTTAGCGAAATGAACACGGCCTGAAAAACAAGTTACACGGCCATGGCACACGGGCGTGCCCCTCTTTCAAAGAGTTGTATTTTACACGGAAAAAGGATACTTAGGGAAGAAGAAAGCCAATCCAAAGCCTATATAAACACCCTAAGTAAGACCTACTAGAAGGCGCTTTTCCGGGGGCGCTGCCAGAACTTTTATGAAACATAGAACCACACGCCAGAAATGACTTGAAGGAAGCCAGACGATCCATCCCAAAAGTCGGAGCTACTCCAAGACTGAAGATCTCTCTCAGAATCCCTTCAGGAGTTTTAGAGTTTTCTTCATGTTTTGTTATTTTTATACTTTTGAGATGTACTCTTATTTCATTATGAACTAAACCCCTTAGATACCTAATGGGGTTGAAACCTATGATGGATCTTGTTATTATTATCTGAACTATATGATAAATACGTGATTTGTTCTTAATTATGTGTTTCTAATGCTTGACTTAACATTCCGGGTATTGACTCATGATTTAATGTGCTTATGCAGAGGAGGAATAGACCCTGCCTAAGAGTAGATTTGGCATAATTAAGCGGAGTTGATCGAATGCCTAGAGATAGGGTCACGAGATTTTATCAGATTAGGGTGAAACCTAATATGGGAGTCCATAGATCGATTTACTGCTTCCCTAGGGGTTTTAATTGGAAAGAGATTTCAATTAATTCAACTGAGGGTTAGGCGTTATTAGTCTCGAAAGAGATAATAATGTAGGTTAAGGAGTCTCACGGATCAAGTCAAGTGAATAAATCATCTGGTTCAGAGTCAGATAACAAGTCAAATCTAGGTGGATTCCTCATTGGGTGTCATCTTTATCAATTGCTTCTCTTCCAGTCTTTTTTCCAAATTTTCTCTTCGCTTTAATTAAATTAGTTAATTAGTTTAGATAATTAGTTTAATAAACAAACACTTTTATTCCTAGGCTAAATAATAAAAAGATAGTTATTACTAGTACTTTTGGTTCCCTTGGGTACGATATCCCGGTCTTGCCATTACTATGCTACTGTTCGATACGTGCGCTTGCCTTGTCGTCGTGATAATAGTTAGTCTAGGTTTGATCTTTATTATAAATATTTATTACTTGTTACGAATCACACGATCAAGTTTTTGGCGCCGTTGCCGGGGAACTGAAATATTAGGAACACTTAATTTTTATTACTTTAGCCATTTACTTTTCTTGCAATTTAACTTTATTTCTATTTTTATTTTACTAACTTTCTTCTTCTTTCTCTCGGCAGCTTCTTGTAGTGTATGACTAGAAAAAACCCGTCAGATCAATTACTTTTTTGACGAAAAATTGATCGCATACTTATTGAAATCGATTTAGAAATTAGACGCAGCTTAAGATACACAGAGGAAGAGCAAGAGGATGATATCTCAACTACTACTGAAGAGATGGCTAAAAATCAAGACAATCCGCGACCGCCAGCCATACCCGCTGAATTAGCAAATCAGAATCCTGCTCCTAGTACTATGTATGATTATGCTAAACCTAATTTTATAGGAACTGAGTCAAGTATAGTTAGACCTGCTATTGCTGCTAACAATTTTGAACTGAAACCTAACACAATTCAGATGATACAGCAATTTGTTCAGTTTGATGGTTTGCAGGATGAGAACCCCAACACGCACTTGGCAAATTTCCTAGAACTGTGCGACACTTTCAAAATTAATGGCATTTTTGTTGATGCCATTCGCCTTCAATTATTCCCTTTTTCACTAAGGAATAAAGCTAAACAGTGGTTGAACTCACTACCATGAAGATTTATTACCACTTGGGAGCAAATGACCGAAAAATTTCTATTAAAATATTTTCCGCCGGTAAAAATAGCTAAGTTGCGTAATGATATTTCTTCTTTTGTGCAGATGGACTTAGAGACACCTTACGATTCATGGGATAGATTCAAGGACCTTTTGCAAAGGTGCCCACATCATGGACTACCTCTATGGCTGCAAGTTCAAGTATTTTACAATGACGTGAACCCTTCGACAAGACAAATGATTGATGCAGCTGCCGATGAAACCATCAATAACAAAACATCTGAAGATGCCTATGAATTTATAGAGGAGATGTCACTGAATAACTATCAGTGGCAAGTTATGAGGACAAAGCCAACGAAAACAGCCGACGTTTATAACGTCGATTCGGTCACCATATTGTCAAATCAAGAAAAACTTCTTAATAAGAAGATTGACGGTTTACTTGGTTCTACGCAGGTACATCCAGCGATGATCTTTATTATAAATATTTAATACTTGTTACGAATCACGCGATCAGATAGTAGCCACTGAGTACGAACGCTGTGTGCAGTTCGAAGATGGCCTTCACGATGAATTGAGAGTTCTGATAGCTCCGCAGAGGGAGCGAGACTTTGCTTCCCTTGTCGAGAAAGCAAAGATTACTGAGGATGTGAAGCACTCTGAGCGCCAAAACCGGGAGAAAGATAGGGGCAGAGTTAAGAGGAACTTTGGATCCTCAAGCTCTGGAGGTAGGCATTTTAAGAGGGCCAAGTTTGATGAGCCAGTTCGAGCTGGAGATCCTATTGTTGCTACAAGACTGCAGCCCTGTGCTGACTGTGGGAGATCTCATTTGGGTGAGTACTGGAAAAAGATTGGGGCGTGCTTCAGATGTGGGTCCAAAGATCATCAGGTAAGGAATTATCCTCAGAGGACTACTCAGATACAAGCTGCAGGATAGGGTCATGTTCAGCTAGTGAAAGATGGTCAGCCGCTGAGAGGTCGTGGACAGGCCAGAGGTGGAAATAGGTTTCGACGAGGTCGCGAAGCACCGGGTAGGGGCACATGTAACACTAAGGCAAGACAACCAACCTTGGTTTATGCTACTCATCGTCGAGAGGATGGTGACGCCCCTGACGTCATAACCGGTACATTTTTATTCATAATTTTTCGTATGTTGCTTTAATTGATATTGGATCTATTCATTCATATGTTGCGTACACTGTGTTCGAGATGTTGGGTATTCAGTTTGAGAACACCACTAGTGAAATGACGCTGTTGAGTCCACTAGGGCAACCGGTTAGGGTGGATAAGTTATTTAATGATGTGCCCTTAGAAGTTCAAGGGGTTGTATTTCCTACAAATTTGATGAAACTGCCATTCGGGGAATTTGATATTATTTTAGGCATGGATTGGCTAGTGAAGCATCGTGCGAAGTTGGATTGTACTGCTAAGCGGTTGGTGTTGAGGACTTCGGAGGATAAAGAGGTGGCCATAGTAAGGGAGTGAAGAGATTATTTGTCTAATGTGATATCGGTGTTAAGAACCGAGAAGCTGGTTCGCAAGGGTTTTGAGGCTTTCCTGGCTTATGTCAGCAATTCTGGGACTAAAAGTCTTTCTGTTGAGGATGTTAGAACTATTAAGGAGTTTTTCGAATGTTTTTTTGAAAGAGCTTCCTGGCTTGCCTCCAGACCGTGGGTCGAATTCAGAATTGAGCTTCTACCAGGAATAGCTCCAGTGTCAATCGCCGCATATAAGATGGCACCAAAGGAGTTAGTGGAGTTGAAGGCTCAAATTCAAGAGCTGTTAGATCGAGGATTCATTCGACCGAGTGTGTCTCCGTGGGGAGCACCGGTGTTGTTTGTGAAGAATCAGGATAGCTCCATGCGCATGTGCATTGACTATCGTCAACTGAATAAGCTGACCATTAAGAACAAGTACCCTTTGTCGAGGATTGATGATCTGTTTGACCAGTTGCGAGGAGCTGCTGTGTTCTTCAAAATAGATCTTCGATCTGGGGACCATCAGCTGAAGGCTAAGGAAGCTGATGTGTATAAGACAGTGTTTAGGACTCATTATGGTCACTACGAGTTTCTGGTAATGCTGTTTGTTGTATGAATGCACTAGCTACTTTCATAGACATGATGAACTGAGTATTTCAACCCTATCTGGATCGGTTCATAGTGGTGTTCATAGACAATATTCTGGTGTATTCGAAAATCGAGGAGGAGCATGATGAATATTTGCGGATTGTTCTTCAAATTCTGAGGCAGAAGCAGTTGTACGTGAAATTCAGCAAGTGTGAGTTTTGGTTGCAAGAGGGGACATTTCTGGGTCACGTGGTGTCTGTCGAGGGGATTAGGGTTGATCCTCAGAAATTAAAGTCGTACTGGGTTGGAAACCACCAAAGACTGTATCTGAGATTCGGAGTTTTCTGGGTTTAGCGGGATATTGCAGACGTTTTGTGAAAGGGTTTTCAGTGATAGCGGCACCTCTGACTAGGTTGTTACGGAAAGGGGTGCCATTTATTTGGTCCGATAAACAACAAGAGAGTTTTGAAAAATTGAATAAAGTTTTAACTGAGGCTCCTGTTTTGATACAGTCGGAGTCTGGGAAGGAATTTACTATTTACAGTGATGCGTCACACGTTGGATTGGGATGTGTGTTGATGCAAGAAGGAAAGGTGGTTGCTTATACATCGCGGTAGCTTAAACCTCACAAGGCGAATTATCCCATGCATGATTTGGAGTTGGCAGCGGTGGTGTTTGCACTAAAAATTTAGAGGCATTATTTATATAGGGAAAGAACGATTATTTATACGGACCATGAAAAGCCTCAAATATCTCCTTACTCAGAAAGAGTTGAACCTTAGGCAACGAAGGTGGATTGAGTTGCTTAAAGATTATGATTGTTCAATTGAGTACCACACAGGCAAAGCTAATGTGGTAGCTGACGCACTAAGCCGAAGAGTTGTCTCTAATTTAAAAGCAATGTTTGCTCGTCTTAGCCTGTACGTTGATGGTAGTTTGTTAGCTAAATTGCAAGTGAGACCGACTTGGACTGATCAAATTAAGGAGAAACAGTTGTTAGATGAGTCGCTAGTTCCTCGTTTTCAGCAAGTGGGAAATGGAAAGACTATAGATTTTAAACTGAATGGGGAAGGAGTGTTATGTTTCCGTGGAAGGGTGTGTATACCGAAAGATTCTGATCTGAGGCAGGCTATTCTACGAGAGGTGCATGGTAGTCCTTATGCCATGCATCCTGGTGGGAACAAGTTATATCGAGATCTTCGTAAGTTGTATTGTTGGCTTGGGTTAAAACGCAAAGTTACCGATTATGTGAGTAAGTGCTTGACGTGCCAGCAAGTTAAGGCTGAGCATCAAGTACCTTCTGGACTATTCCAGCAAGTCAAGATTCCACTCTGGAAGTGGGAGAGGGTGACCATGGATTTTGTGAGTGGGTTCACCTTGAAGTCTTTTAAGAAGGATTCGGTTTGGGTGATTGTAGAGCGACTGGCTAAGTCTGCCCATTTTATACCGGTCCACACTGATTATTCATTACAGAAGTTGGCCAAGTTGTATGTGGCTGAGATTGGAAGATTGCATGGGGTACCAGTTTCTATCATATTAGACAGAGATCCTAGGTTCACATCTCGATTCTGGAAGAAGTTACACAAAGCTTTGGGTACACGACTGGATTTCAGTACTGCGTTTCATCCTCATACGGATAGATAGTCTGAGAGAGTAATTCAAATATTGGAAGACATGTTAAGAAGTTATGTGTTGGATTTCAAGGGCAACTGAGAGGATTATTTGCCGTTGGCGGAGTTTGCATATAACAACAGCTACCTGTCCAATATTCGAATGGCACTGTACGAAGCGTTATATGGTTGTAGATGTCGTACTCCTACTTGTTGGACTGATCTAGGTGAACGACGAATCCTAGGGCTGGAGCTCATTGCTAATACAGAAGACAAGGTGAAGTTGATTCGAGGGCAGTTGAAGAAAGCGTTTGATAGGCAGAAGTCTTATGCAGACTTGCAGCGTAAAGAGATCGAGTACTCTATGGGGAATTATGCCTTTCTTAAGGTATCACTGTGGAAGAAAATTATAAGGTTTTGGCAGAGAGGCAAACTGAGCCCTAGGTTTATTGGGCCTTACCGGATACTTAAGCGTGTAGGACCGATTGCGTATCAACTTGAGTTGCCTCCAGATCTGATAGAATTCATGACGTGTTTCACATTTCTATGCTTAGGCAGTACCGTTCTGATCCCTCGTACGTCATGTCAGTGGAGGAGATTGAATTTAGGCCTGACTTAACTATTAAGTAAGAGCCAATGCAGATCTTGGATCGTGATGTTAAAGTATTGAGAAAAAAGTCTGTTCCACTGGTCAAAGTGCTTTGACGTAATCATGGCATTGACGAGGCCACATGGGAACCAGAAGAAATAATACAGCATCAATACCCTCATCTGTTCTGACCAGGTAAATTTCGAGGCTGAAATTTCTTTAAGGGGGTAGAGTTGTAACGCCCTAAAAATTTAGGGTTTGTTGTTAACAATAGTTGCATGTTGGTGTGTTAGCTAAGAGATTTGAGTGTGTTTAGGATGGTCTGGGAAGTCCTGGGATCAAGCTCTGGCCTTTTCAGAATTTTTTGGTTTTGCTTAAAACGGGAACCTGGACATTGGTGCGTAGGCCTTGTAAATAAATGTGGTTGACTGAGGACATGAAAGAGCCTTGTGGCGTAGTGGTAGTTGGCGTGTCGTGCATCTGAAGAGGATGTGAGTTCGAGTCCTATGTCAAGCAAAGGAGTAATTATTTTTGCTAGAAGGGGACAGCAAGAGTTAGTGTTGGAGTTGAACACTGAGGATGAAGAGTTTAAATTGGTCTTAAGGTTGTTGCAGAGGATTTCAAAGAGGGATAAGGGGAGTGATTTAGGGAGATTTTAAAGGAGTTTGAGGTGTGGTAGGAGTGTAGCTGAATAGGGAGTTGTGGATACCTATTCAGTCATGCCATTGAGTGCCAAATGGGGTTTTTCTGAATGTTGGTTTCTTTGTTTTGTTTTCGGCATTTTCCTCTAGCCTTCATTTTAGCATTTTGGAGTTTCAACTTTCTTGACCTTTACCTCATTTTCTTCTATATCTCCTTCTCTTACCCGAAAACTCTCGATTCTTTTCTAGCTTTAGACGCCTTGCTTTGATCAAATATCCCTTTAGACCATTCACAAGTTGTGCCGAAACCTTTATTTTTCTCTCTCATTTCAATTTTGTTTCTCCATTCTCTTGCTGCTCTATTAACTGAACCCTGTCAAGGTTTCAATTTTGTTCTTCTTTGCTTCGCATCTTTTCTTCATCTCTTCTTGTGAGTGACCATTTCCTGTTGGGCTGTCGAAATTATCTTGTATTCTGGTATGTGTTTTTAGCCGAATTTTATTCGAATTCTTTTTCTACTGAGGTTCAGCTTATGTTTCCACTTAAGCCGAATGGTGTTGTTCTCTCTATCAGGGAGAGTCGTTTATGTTTTAACATTCCCTTCTATGTGTTTGCGGCTAGGGGTTTAGTCTCGTTTAGCAAGGTGTGGACCTGATTGCTCCTTTGTAGGTGCATACTCCATCTCTGGTAAGTGTTAAAGGGTTGGACGTGTGTATGGGGTTTGCAGATTTCTATTAATCGATTAACTGTATTTGTGAAGGATTGACAGTTGGGAAGAATACGTGATAAAGGAGGAGCTGCGCTTGTTGGTTGGTGAGTAGTGTTTTGGTTACGATATTATATTCTATTACAGTATAGTATTGGATTAGCAAGGTTATTAGACTGACACAAGATTGTGAATGATCTTAGGTTCTCAATCCCGAAGGGCTTTGCGACTACAATTTTTAACAGGTGTGTAACCGTACATTCACACCACTAAGTAACTGTGAATCGGTAAAAGCCGAAAAGCTAAAACTTTGGCTTTTGAGGCCTCACGAGCGTGCGATCGCTCGTGGGGTAGATCGAGCCCGTATATTATGAGAGGTAGACTATTAGGCCGTGGCGTGTGTTTCATAGACTAGGGTCGCTATGGGCTTCTATGGGTCGAGATGGGCCATGTAGGCCCAATAGACCAGTGGGCCCCACACGGATAGGTTATGCGGGAAGTAACAAAGTATGGAATTGGACATGGAAACTGCATTGGCACGGCTGAACTTGAACTGAAGTGGGCCACTTGGGCGTGTGGGCCCACTTGGGTCGAGTAATGGGCCTTGAGCCCATTTGCGCTGTTTGGCCACAAAGGGTACCTGAGTCATTCGAGACGACTATAGATCTTCCGAAGGGTCGTTACCTGTACCGAGACCCTAATATCTGTTAAATGACCAAAATACCCCTGAGGGGTAAAAACTACTGTTTTACCCCTAACTGACGAAATGAGCTTTATAACGCTAGTGGTAGTTTAGTTGCTGTGGGTATGACATTCATATGCCTAGATTTGAATATGACATACTGCATACACATAATATTTATGACACGAAATCTGCATAGGGTGGGGTTTGTGATATGGAGGAAGTATTGTACTGGTGACTATGTCACGTTTACTATTACTGGTGGCTTGCCACACTTACTGCTACTGGCAGCTACACTGCGTTATTATTACAGGTAGCTTTGTTATGTTATTGGTGTGCTGGTTGGGTGGGTTGATTGATATCCTCACATGGTGTGCTAGTTGGTACGGATCGTGTGCTGGATGGTTATGGGATGGGTTGCATTTTGCACTATACTAAGACTGTATTGGGCTTAGGCCCACATCATTCTTTGCTAAGGGCTAAGGCCCGCATCAGTATCGATACTAAATAAGGCTCGCCTGGCCCATTCTCGCATGCACTATTTTCTATAGTCTGATAGGGGATTACACACTGAGTTTTCATAAACTCACCCTTTTTTATTAATTGTACAGGTAATCCTCAGCCTTAGACGGTTTGGAGCTGCGAGGGACTCGGCGTGGCCACACGATCAGGGATGACTCTATTATTTAATGATTTTATATTTGGGGTTTTGTTTTTGTAATAAGGCCATTTGGGTTTTAACTTTTTAGTTGGGCTATGATTTGGTATTTATCAACTGCTAGAGTAGGAACATCGGGTTTGCAAAATAATAACGTTTTTTATGAGCAAACCTGAAACTTTAAATTCCGGATAAGATAAACTCATTGAAAACTATACACATTTTAAACAGCATGAAACACTAGGCATACACGGGCTTTAACACTAAAAAGGCTTTTACGACAACCGGATTAACATCATAAGCTTTTCGGGTTTTGGGTAATTAATGTGGCACATCAGATTCGGTCGTAAAGTGTAGGCCGGGTTTGGGGTGTTGCATTTGGTGACTCATCCATGGAAAAATTAGAAAAGAGTAGGGACTAAATTGGAAATTGAAATAATTAATTAATTAATTAAAAGATGATAAAAAGAAATATCATCTTATTTTGTCATCTTCAACCCTAAAATTTTATGGAAACCCTAAGAGAGAGAGAAAAAACTTTCAAGGCTTAATTGGGTAAGTTTCCTTGTCTCGTTTTTAGTAATTTTGATATTTTTAAAACTGAGAGAGCTTAATCTATCTATTTGGGGGATTAATTTGAAAAGTTATGAAGGTAAGAAATTTGGGTCATGGATTAATATGTTGAAAATTAGAAATTTATGGTAGAAAATGAAAGGTTGTTGTTAGATAAATAACTTTTACAAAGTGATTTTTGATGAAAACATGATTTAGGGACAAAAATGTAAACTTGTGAAATTGAAGAAAAATGTTGAATTTTTATGAATACATGTGCTGTAAATTTTTTAATGGGATTTCGGTTAGGCTTGGAATAGAGAGTAAATTGCATAAGCTTCATTTTCTGAGCCTAGGGACGAAATTGGAATTTATGGAAAAGTTAGGGGCAAAATGGTAATTTTGCCTAGGACATAAATTGAGTCCAAATAAATATGAAATATGTGAAATTGCTAATTAAAGCTATTTATATAGATCCGAACAACACAAATTCATGATTAGACTGAGGAAAAGAAAAGGTTTCGGATTAGTAGATTTTATACGCGAACAACTTAATCGAGTATGTAATTATGTTAATTGAATGTTATACATGTATGTAATGTGACTTATATTGAAATGATTTACTTGAATGTTATAATGGAAAATTTAATACATGCTTGAAATGGTGAAAAAGGGTTAAGTCTCGATTAAATATTGAATTCCGATGAATATATGTGCTTTCCTAAAATGGATAAGGTCCTACATTTGTTGTTGACGAATTTAGCTCGAACGAGTAATCCTATTAACCTCATTTAAGAAAGGATTTAGCCAGGACGGGCAATCCTGATATAATACCTCTTGAGTATACATTATGATTAGGGTTTAGCCTAGGCTGGTAATCCTAATTGAGCTCTTCTAAGCATACGTTATATAAAGGATTTAACCTAGACTAGTAATCCTGTTATACGATACGTGGCTTGAGTGTGTTCCTTGGTTAAGTACCCTAATGGGTACCCTTGAATAAGAATTGATTGATTATCGAATCGTACACCTCGAATGTACTACTTAAGCATCCATCGAAAATTCAGTGATTCAATGGACACAACTCTAGACATGGTATGAGAATTTTGAGATGAAATGATAATGACTTGAAAGAAAATTTCATGATGAACTCATCTATGTTTACTTGATTGATATGAAGATTTTGGTGACTAACATGTTTGATTGAATGCATGTGCTTAGGCAATTTTACTAATGGATGAAAAACATGATATTGTATGCTTAGATTTAATAAACATGATTGGTAAGTTTAGTTTCCGTTATACGAACTTACTAAGCATGTAATGCTTACTCCGTTTCATTTTTCCCTGTTTTATAGTGCTCGAAAGCTCGCGAAGGTTGGAGATCATTAGAGTATCATCACACTATCAACTAGTTATTTTGTGGTATACGTATAGTAGAATCATTTTGGTATAATGGCATGTATAGGACAACTTGACCATTAGTGGCTTGAAAATGATTTTGTAATCTAGCCATTGGAATGGCTAGTAATGGTTGTTTTGATATACTTGTAATGTCATGATATGGTAGCTAAATATATGTTAAGTGGTTGTCCAAATTATACCTAACATATGGAATATGCCAAGGTAAGATTATAAACATATATGCATGTAATGATATGCCTTGTTGAATGATGAAATTTCCTTAT
The DNA here is from genome assembly GCA_025698475.1 of Gossypium anomalum. NCBI lineage: Eukaryota > Viridiplantae > Streptophyta > Magnoliopsida > Malvales > Malvaceae > Gossypium > Gossypium anomalum. The sequence goes on along the minus strand of CM046963.1, from coordinate 30,743,856 downwards.
TTGAATGCTTGAATTGGTTGGTATTTGGATATGAGTTTTAGTGCAAGTCATTGGTATGATTTTGGGTGAGAAATGAAGCTAGAAATGGCTTCATTTTGTCCACACGGGCGTGTGTCTAAACCGTGTGTGACACACTGCCTGGTACATAAGCGTGTGGTTAGGCCGTGTGTCCCCTACACCTTAAATTTTGAGACACGGACGTATGTCTCAGCCGTGTGTGCTACCTATGTTCTAGGCCGTGTGAAACCTGCACCTAATTTTGAATTAAATTAATTAACCACACGGTGTAGCACACGGGCGTGTGGCATGACCGTGTGCACAAGTCAAAGAGTTACATGGGGTCGAACACGACCTGTAGCACGGGCGTGTCCCAGGGTCACACGGGCATGTGAGCCCTGCACCTGGGAAAATTTTTGTAACTTCTCAAAAAAATTTTAGAGCTTCCGATTAAGTCCCAACTCGATTCTAATGCTCGTATTAGGACTCGAGGGTCCAATTAAGGGACTTTTTATATGATATCATTTAATGAATAGTAATTTACATAAATTATTGTAAAATGTTTTGAAAGTTTTGGTAATACTCTGAAACTCTGTTTCGACGACGGCTATGGGTTAGAGGTGTTAAATTTAGTGGTATTAGAGCAAACACAAGTTTAGCTATACAAGACATTATATAATTTGTGATAGGGTGATGACTCCTGATCATTTTAAATGTCATCCAACCGAGCTAGAGCTGAATTCGGGGAAACTGAGACTAATGCTTCAGCTTCAGTTCAAAGAGTTATGGCTACGTCTGGTAGTGAAAGGCCCGTGCATGAGGGCCAAAGTGAGGAGGAAAAATAGGCCTTCTTTCAAATGATGAATGAATGGTTTACATAATATGTGAGAATAAACCCTGCAATACAACGACCCCCCACCTGCTCCTCAACTGGTTCCGAAGGCACCACAGGGTGTTCAACCCGCTAAAACAAGTAAGCCTCCGATAGATAAAATCTGAAGCTTAGGGTAGAAGAATTTTGATCTAGAAAAGGCTGAGTTTTGGCTAGAAAATACTATTCAATTTTTTGATGAATTATCTTGTACACCTGCTGAGTGTCTGAAATGTGCAATATCTCTACTGAAAGATACAGCTTATCATTGGTGGAATACCATAAATTCAATGGTACCGAGAGAAAATGTTACATGGGAATTCTTCCTGGCTGAATTCAGAAAGAAATATGTTAGTCAGAGATACATGGATCAGAAAAAGAAAGAATTTTTAGAACTCAACCAGGGAAATATGGTTGTGTCCGAACATGAACGAGAATTTGTTCGGTTGAGATAATATGCTAGAGAATGGGTTCTAACCGAGGCTGAGATGTGTAAATGCTTTGAAGAGGATTTAAATGAGGATATCAAGTTATTGATTGGAATTCTCGAAATAAGGGAATTTGCGGTGTTAGCCAATCGAGCACCCAAAGCTGAGGAATTGAGTAAAGAAAAGAAACAAGCTGAAAGAGAGGCTTGGGTTTCTAGAAAAAGAACTATGAGTAAGTCACAATCATTTGCTTCTAATAAATTAAAGAAGTATTATGATCATGTTACCACCTCTACGGGATATTCTGGAAGAGAGCGGGGCTCTCAACGTGAGAGCGGGGCTCTCAATGTTCTAACTCGAGGTCTTCATCTGCATCTGTGACCAGTGTGGGTAGTGTCGGTAATCCCAAACTGAAATGTAAACATTGTAACAAATTTCATCATGGGGAATGTCAGTCTAAAAGTGGAGCTTGTTTTGATTGTGGTTCACTTGACCATTTTCTCAAGAATTGTCCCAAAAGAGTTAAAAAATAAATAGAACCAGCTCCAAAGCCTAGTAATCCTATTTCGAGAGGTTGACCACCCCATCACCCCGGTAATGTTAGTGGTAGTCGAGGTACTACCAGGGATACAACATTTAGATCTGAGGCATGAGCACCTGTAAGAACATATGTTATTCATGCTAGAGAAGATACCCCTACACCAGACATCATTACTGGTACATTTTCTCTACTTGATACTGATATTACTGCTTTGATTGATCTTGGTTTCACACATTCATACATATGCACGAACTTAGTAACTGTTAAAAATTTACCTGTTAAATTCACTAAATTTGTGGCTAAAGTTTCAAACCCCCTGGCCTAGTGTGTTATGGTGGATAAAGTTTGTAAGAACTGTCCATTGATGGTAAAAGGTTATTGTTTTTCGGCTAACTTGAAGTTATTGCCATTTGATGAAGTTGATGCAATCTTGGGAATGGATTGGTTAACCCAATATGATACAGTGGTGAATTATAAACAGAAATATATTGTATTGAAATGTGAGAGTGGTGAATTACTTCATGTTGAATCTGATAAACTGGATGGATTACCTAATGTAATTTCAGAAATATCAGGCCAAAAATATGTCAAAAAGGGTTATGATGCTTACCTTGCATATGTGTTAGAAACTAAAGTATCTGAGTTAAAGATTCAACCAGTACCGGTTGTATGTGAATTCCCTGATGTATTCCCAGAAGAATTACCTAGTTTACCACCAGATACAGAAGTGGAATTCTCTATAGATCTTGTTCCGGGAATAACACCTATATCTATAGCACCTTACAGAATGGCTCCTACTGAATTGAAAGAGCTGAAAATACAATTGTAAGAATTAATTGACAGAGGTTTTGCTCGACCTAGTTTCTCACCTTGGGGTGCGTCGGTTCTATTTGTAAAGAAGAAAGATGGATTGTTGAAGCTGTGCGTTAATTACAGACAGCTCAACAAAGTTACAATAAAGAACAAGTATCCACTGCCTCGTATTGATGACCTGTTTGACTAGTTAAAATGTGCCACTGTATTTTCCAATATTGATCTTCGTCCTGGTTATTATCAGTTACGGGTAAAAGATTCAGATGTGCCAAAGACAGCTTTTAGAACCAGGTATAGACACTATGAGTTTCTTCTGATGCCATTCGGCTTGACAAATGCACCTGCAGTGTTTATGGATCTGATGAATAGAATTTTCAGCCCATATTTGGACAGGTTTGTGGTGGTATATATAGATGATACTCTGGTTTACTCTCGAGATGAAAATAAACATGCTGAGCATTTGATAATAGTATTGCAAACCCTGCAAGAGAAATAATTGTATGCCAAATTCAGTAAATGTGAAATTTGGCTATGGGAAGCTAGTTTTCTTGGGTATATAGTATCTGCTAAAGGTGTCAGAGCAGACCCAAATAAAATTTCAGCCATTGTTAATTGGAAGCCACTAAAGAATGTGTCTGAAGTCTGAAGTTTTCTGGGACTAGCTAGTTACTATCAGAGATTTGTAAAAAGTCTTTCAATGATAGCTTCTCCAATAACCCGACTATTGCAAAAAGATGTGAAATTTGAATGGGCTGATAAATGCCAATAGAGTTTTAATAGATTAAAAGCTTTATTGACAGAAGCTCTAGTGGTAGTTCAACCAGAATCGGGTAAGGAATTTATAGTCTACTGTAATACATCATTAAATGGTTTAGGCTGTGTTTTGATGCAAAAAGGTAAAGTAGTAGCCTATGCTTCAAGACAGCTAAAACCACATGAAAGAAACTACTTGACACATGATCTTGAATTGGCAGTCATTTTCTTCACATTGAAAATCTAGCGGCATTACTTATTTGGTGAAAAATGTCACATATTCACTGATCATAAAAGTCTGAAATATTTGATGTCATAGAAAGATTTGAATTTAAGACAGTGCAGATGGCTTGAATTACTCAAAGATTATGATCTTGTTATTGATTATCATTCAGGAAAAGCCAATGTAGTGGTAGATGCTCTGAGTAGAAAATCTCTGTATACTTTGCGAGCAATGAATACTTGATTGTCATTATTTGATAATGGTTCAATCATAGCTTAGTTAAAAGCTAGATCAACATTTTTACAACAGATCTCTGAAGCTCAGAAAAATGGTAGTAAGTTACAAGCAAAACAAATACAAATTGAATTGACTCTTGACTCAGAATTTCAGATCAGGACTGATGGTTGTTTGTCATTCAGAGGCAAAGTATGTGTACCGAGAGGTTCAGAACTAGTACATTAAATTTTGAATGAAGCTCATAATGCAAACATGTGTGACAACCCGAATTAGGGCCTAATCGGAATGGTGGTTTCGTGACCACAAATTCGAGATAGAAATAATTATTTTATGATTATTTTGAGGTTTATGATATGATTTCATGATTTCGTGAAAATTTCGTGATGAAATTCTATACATTGAGCGCTTAAGTTGAGATTAGGGACTAAACCGAATAAATTGCAAAACTCGTGTTTTAGAAGTTTTTAGTTTGAAATTGCTTTGGGATATTAATTAGGAGGTCTTTATTAGCAACTTGACCAATTCCTAAGTTATGGACAAAAGTGGGACATGGAGGGAATTTTTGGAAAGTTTAGTAGTAAGGGCATTTTGGTCATTTGTATATTAAATGAAATAAAATGGGAAAAATAACACAAAATTGGCCATCATCTTCATTAGTTGCTGCCGGAATTTGCTCTCCTCCATAGCTAGGGTTTATTCAACTTTCAAGCTTCATAGTAAGTGATTTCAAGCCCATTTTTTAATGTTCTTTACATTTTTGAAATCCTCGTAGCTCGGTTTACCTATTTCTACCATTATTTCGAGTTAGGGTTTATGTTTAAAAATTTACCCATGAATGATAGGCATCTATTTTGATGTTTGACGGTAGAATATGAATGTTTGAAGTTAGGAGAACGATCTTTTCTAAGCGATTTTTAGCGAAAACGAGCAAAATGGCATAATCGATAAAAATACCTATTGTTCATAACTATGTGTTAGAGTGAGAATTTGATGTTTCCATAGAAGAGAAAAATGATCAGCATTTATTAAACATAAGAATAAGGGATGAAATTAAATTTCTGAACCTTGGGACAAAATCATAATTTTGTAAAAGTTCGGGGGCAAAAATATAATTTTTGTATAATATGATTTTTGGATTGAAATAAATAGTTCAGGTGTTAAATGAGCTAAATGTGTTGTTATAGATCAAGAAAGGCGTGGAATCAACCTCGAACGGGGGAAGGAAAAAGTTTTGGACTAAATTGTAAAATTCCCATATTTTGCACCGAGGTAAGTTTGTATGTAAATAATACATTAATTTCATTTACATTTTTATATTTCAGATTACATTATATATATTAGCTAATGTTGAAGCATAAATCGACTATTGGAAGAATGGAAATAAGTAATAGAGAGAGAAATCCCGATTGAACATTCGGAAAGATCGAATAAAATACATGGAGCGTAGCTAGGTCACATGTATGGTGCCGAGTGCACATCATGTGTACAAGAAAGCTACGAGATACTATGTGGTAGCTAGGTCACATGTGTGATACGGGATGTATCCCATGTAGACAAGAGAGCTACGGGAGAGGTAAATGTAGCTAGGTCGCATGTGTGATTCCAAGTGTAGGACACCAGGTGGACAAGAGAGCTACGTAATAAATTGGCTAGGTCACATGGGTGGTACTAAGTGTTCACCATGTGTACAAGAGAGCCGAATTATATGAAATATGATGGTGGAGCTGTGTGCTGAAACCATCAAGTATTGGGAATTGATCCGAATTGTTCAACGGGATGGCTTTATGGTGACATTGTAATTATGGACCTATACTTGTGATGTATGAAATGTGGTGAAAATGATTTGTGATATATATATATATATAAGTTAAAATGAGCTTAATACAAAGAAAGTGTGAAAGAGTGAATTAGCACTAAAACTGTTGTAGGACAGTAGCAGTAACGTGATTTTGAAAAATCACCAAAAATAGTAATAATTTAATTAGAGGCTGAATGAGATGTGAAATTAAAGCTTAATGATCCTATTTTCATAGAAAAGAAACGGATCAAGTAAAGGAATTCTATATTTTGAGATATTTATAATTGTGCGTGACTTGCTCAGAATGACTATGTGATCCCCTGTTCCAAATTTGAAAAATCATTAAAAATTGTACAAAACAAATTAAGGAACATAGTTTATATTTCTAAATTCCTTATTGAGTCTAGTTTTAAATGAAACAGGTTTCATGGTTATTTGAATTGTATACTGGGAGAAATACTGGGAGAAATTAAATTCGTAGTGAACAGAGGTCAGATCAGTCGAGCTGTGTAACAGGGGAAACTTTAACTAATAAACTGTACTAATTGGCTCGACCAAAAATTCTAGAAAAAAATTGGTAAGAGTTTTTATGAGTCTAGATTCAGGGAAATTTTACGGATTTGAATTTTGAGTTTCGTAACTCGAGTTATGATTTATTTAGTGATCATGACGCAGGAGGGACAGCTTGATCAAATTGGAGTGAATAGTAAAATTTAAGAATATGATATAATTGAGTTATGTTGTAAACATATTAGATTCCTTATTTGTTATTTATATACTTACTTACTCAGCTATAAGCTTACTTTCTTTTCCCTCTTTTGTCTTATAGTGTCATCCATTAGCACAGAGAGTTAGAGATCGTTGAAGATCCGCTTTGCACTATCAATACTTTTGGTATTTGAACTCAAAATTTTGAATTATGGCATGTATAGTAGACTTAGTTATTTTGTTACGTGTCATAATTGCCTAGGTCTAAAATATTAATTATAGTATCAAACAAATCATTTTGTACGAAGTCTTTGAAATTGGCTTGTATTGTTAATGGCATATGTTGTAATGATTCATGATCAAATAGCACGCCATATTTTTGTCTCGGTTTTGTTTAATAGTATGTATTATAATTTGTTAATACCTAGTACCCTATTTTGGCGACGGATATGGGTAAGGGGTGTTACATTTAGTGGTATCAGAGCTACGGTTTAGTCGGTTCTCGGACTAATAAAGAGTGTGTAAAAGTCTAGCTATACATGCCATAAAAATATTGTGATAGTGTGGTGACTCCTGATTATTCTAAACTGTGTTTTGTTTTGATATAGTAATAGATCCTGACGAAACTACGGCTGATGATGCTGCTAGTAATGCGCCGGCTCCTACACAAGGGACCGCGCCTGTGGAAAGTAGACCTGAGACATTGAGACAGGGAGATGAGGCTCGGGATGCCTTTCTCCAAATGATGAACAATTGGTATACTGAGTTTATTCGAGCAAACCCAAATGCTCAACCTCCTCCACCCCCTCCCATACCTCGAGATTCTCCTGTGTTTGCTCAAGGCATAGATTTGGTAATAATGAACAAGCCTCCAGTTGATAAGATTTGAAAACAAGGGGCTGAAGAGTTTAGAGCAAAGATCGATGATGATCCCGAGAAAGCGGAGTTCTGGCTTGAAAATTCTACCCGTGTATTTGATGAGCTCTCATGTACACCCGAGGAGTGCTTAAAGTGTCTTTGTATCATCACTTTGAGAGATTCGCCCTACCACCGGTGGAAGACTTTGGTAGCAATGGTGCCAAAAGAAAGAGTTACTTGGGATTTTTTCAAGGAAGAATTCAGAAAGAAATACATAAGTCAGCGATTTATTGATCAAAAACGGAAGGAGTTCCTTGAATTGAAACAGGGCAAGATGTCTGTGGCAGAGTATGAACGTGAATTTGTAAGACTCAGCAAGTATGCCCAGGAATGTGTGTCCACCGAGGCCATTATGTGCAAAAGGTTTGAGGATAGGCTAAATGAGGATATTAAAGTGTTTGTGGGAATTTTGGAGTTGAAAGAATTTGTAGTATTGGTTGATCGAGCTCTTAAAGCCGAAGAATTGAATAAAGAAAGAAGAAAAGCTGCTATTGAGACTCGAGATGCTAGAAAGAGGCCGATAAGCAAGTCATTTCAATCTCAATCAAAGAGGTCCAAAGAGACAAACCCTCGAATGACAGTTTCAACTGGGGATTCACACAGAGATTGTGGTAGAATATATTCGGGGTCTAAAGCTCAAGCTACTTTGGTGGCAAGTGTGGGTAATGTGCGATCTAGAAAGCCCGAGTTCAACAATGTGGCAGGCAACATTATGGTGAGTGTTGGGGAAACGAGCGAGCTTGTTTCAGGTGCAGTTCTCGCGAGCATTTTATCAGAGACTGTCTGGAGAAAGTTAAAGAAGAAAAATTTCAGAGTGCTAGACAGAATACCACCGCTAGCAGGGGTAGTCCACCGAGAAATACTGAAAGTGGAGCTAGCAGTAAAACTGTAATGAAAGATTCAGTGGCGAGATCGGAAGTTAGGCGCTGCTAGAGCTTATGCCATACGTGCCGAGAGGATACATCATCTCCCCAAATGTGATTATCGGTACATTTTCTCTCTATGATGCTATTGTTATTGCATTGATTGATCCCGGTCCACTCATTCCTATATTTGCATGAATTTAGTATCTAATAAAAAGTTGCTGTTGAGTTTCATCGAGTTTACGATTAAAGTGTCGAACCCCTTAGGCCAATATGTGCTAGTTGACAAGGTTTGCAAGAATTGCCCATTAATGATTCAAGGTCACTGTTTTTACGCTAATCGATCTTTATTACCATTTGATGAGTTTGACGTTATTTTGGGAATGGACTGGTTGACATTGTATGATGCCAAGGTAGATTGTAAACAAAAAACACTAGAGTTGAAATGTGAAAGTGGAGAAATTCTGTGGGTTGAAACAGATGAATCAAATAAATTGCCTATGGTGATTTCCCACATGTCTGTACAGAAATACATGAAAAAAGGGTGTGAAGCCTATTTGCCCTATGTAATGAATACTGAGTTGCCTCAATTGAAGTTTGAATCAGTACCGATAGTCTGTGAATTTCCAGATGTATTTCCAGAGGAATTGCCTAGATTGCCTCCGAACAGAGAGATAGAGTTTGCCATTGATTTGTTACCAGGTACTGCACCGATCTCGATTGCTCCATATAGAATGGCTCCGACTGAATTAAAAGAATTGAAGGCTTAGTTGCAAGAGTTAACAGACAAGGGGTTTGTGAGACCGAGTTTCTCTCCTTGGGGTGCTCCTGTATTGTTCGTAAAAAAGAATGATGGTTCAATGAGGCTTTGTATTGATTACCGTCAGCTCAATAAGGTGACTATAAAGAACAAGTACCCGTTGTTTGAGGATTGATGATGTATTCGATCGCTTAAAGGGGGCCACGATTTTTCAAAGATCGATTTGAGGTCCGGTTACTACCAGTTGAGAGTTAAGAGCCTGGATGTGCAAAAACGCTTTTAGGACACAGTATGGACATTATGAGTTCCTTGTGATGCCTTTCGGCTTAACAAATGCTTCAGCTATATTTATGGACCTAATGAACCGAATCTTTCGGCCATATTTAGATAAGTTTGTAGTGGTGTTTATAGATGACATTCTAATTTATTCTCGGGATGAGTCTGAACACGCCGAACACTTGAGAACTGTATTGCAGATTTTAAGAGAAAAGAAACTATTTGCTAAGTTTAGTAAAAGTGAGTTTTGGCTTCGTGAAGTCGGATTTTTGGGACATATAGTCTCAGGTGATGGTATTCGGGTAGATCCGAGTAAGATTTCCGCGATCGTTGATTGGAAACCGCCAAAGAATGTATCTGAGGTTAGAAGTTTTTAGGCTTGGCCGGTATTATAGACATTTTGTCGAGGGATTTTTTCGACGATTGCCTCTCTTATGACTAAGTTGTTGCAAAAGAATGTTAAGTTTGAATAGACCGATAAATGCCAAAGTGAGTTTTGAAAAGTCAAAGCACGATTGATCAAAGCACCAATTTTAGTACAAATTGAGCCTGTGGAAGGAGTTCGTAATTTATAGTGATGCATCATTGATGTGCCTTGGGTGTGTGTTGATGCAAGAGGGTAAAGTGGTAGCTTATGCCTCGAGACGCTTAAAACCACATGAGAAGAACTATCCTACACATGATTTGGAGTTGGCGCTATTGTCTTTGCCTTGAAGATTTGGCGACATTATTTGTATGGTGAAAAATGCCGAATTTTTACCGATCACAAAAGTTTGAAGTATTTGATGAATCAAAAGGATTTGAATCTGCGACAACGGAGATGGCTTGAATTATTGAAGGATTATGAGCTAGTGATTGATTATCATCCAGAAAAGCAAATATAGTTGCCGACGCGCCTGAGCGAAATCTCTTTTTACTTTGAGGGCCATGAATACGAGGTTAGCATTATCCGATGATGGGTCAATTTTGGCAGAGATGAGGTTAAACCGTTGTTTCTCCAAATAATCTGTGATGCTCAAAAGAATGATAGTGAGTTGCAAACCAAGAGAACTCAGTCATAATCGGGTTACGACTCAAATTTTCGAGTTGGACCGATGATGATTGCTTTGATGTTTCGAGATAGGATTTGTGTAAATTAGAAAAATGATGAATTGATTCGAAAAATATTACATGAGGCACACAAAGGGTCGCTTGTCGATTCACCACAGTAGCACAAAAATGTATAATGATTTAAAGAAGTTATATTAGTGGCCAGGTATGAAAAGGGACATTTCTAAATTTGTAACCAAGTGTTTGATCTATCAACAAGTAAAAGCTGAACATCAATTGCCTTCAGGATTACTCCAACCGGTAATGGTGCCTGAGTGGAAATAGGATAAAATTACTATGGATTTTGTAACCGGTTTGCCTTTGACTCCTAAAAAGAAGGATGCTGTCTGGGTAGTGGTTGATAGGTTAACAAAGTCAGCCCATTTTATACCAGTACGTATCGATTACTCACTTGATAAATTAGCTGAACTATATATTGCTGAAATTGTGAGGTTGCACGGGGTACCTATGTCTATAATATCAGATAGAGATCCGAGGTTTACCTCGAGATTTTGGAAAAAGTTACAAGAAGCTTTGGGCACAGAATTGAACTTTAGTACTGCGTTTCATCCACAAACAGATGGTCAGTCGGAAAGAGTAATCCAGGTACTCGAGGATATGCTTAGATGCTGTGTTTTAGAATTTGGAGGTAGTTGGGAGAAATATCTATCTTTGGTTGAATTCGCCTACAATAACAGTTTTCAGTCAAGTATACAAATGGCACCGCATTTAAGCCTTGTATGGTCGCAAATGTCGGACTCCTTTATATTGGACCGAACTTAGTGAGAAACAGATTCACTGAGTTGATCTAGTTAAAGAAACCGAGAGAAAGTAAACGTAATTGTGATTGCTTAAAAGTCGCTTGATCGACAAAAGTCATATGCGATTTAAAATGAAAAGAGATTGAATTTCGTGGGTGATAAAGTGTTCTTGAAGGTGTCACCATGGAAGAAGATTCGAGATTTAGCCGAAAAGGCAAATTGAGTCCGCGTTTTATTGGGCCGTACGAGATTACTGAGAGGATCGGACTAGTGGCATATCGGTTGGCCTTACCGGTAGAGTTAGAAAGAATTCATAACGTGTTTCATGTATCAATGTTATGACGTTATCGTTCGATCCTTCACATGTGATTTCTCCAACGAAAATTGAGATTCGATCGGATATGACCTATGAGGAGGAACCAATAAAGATTTTGGCTCGGGAAATTAAACAGTTAAGAAATAAAAGTATAGCATTAGTGAAAGTATTGTGGCACGTACATGGGATAGAAGAGGCTACGTGGGAACTCGAGGAAACTATGAGGAAACAAAGACTCAACCTCTTTATCGGTAAGATTTTCTGGGACGAAAATCCTTAAAGGGGGAGAATTGTGACAACCCGAATTAGGGCCTAATCGGAATGGTGGTTTCGTGACCACATATCCGAGATAGAAATAATTATTTTATGATTATTTTGAGGTTTATGATATGATTTCATGATTTTGTGAAAATTTCGTGATGAAATTCTATGCATTGAGCGCTTAAGTTGAGATTAGTGACTAAACCGAATAAATTGCAAAACTCGTGTTTTAGAAGTTTTTAGTATGAAATTGCTTTGGGATATTAATTAGGAGGTCTTAAATAGCAACTTGACCAATTCCTAAGTTATGGACAAAAGTGGGACATGGAGGGAATTTTTGGAAAGTTTAGTAGTAAGGGCATTTTGGTCATTTGTATATTAAATGAAATAAAATGGGAAAAATAACACAAAATTGGCCATCATCTTCATTAGTTGCTGCCGAAATTTTCTCTCCGCCATAGCTAGGGTTTCTTCAACTTTCAAGCCTCATAGTAAGTGATTTCAAGCCCCGTTTTTAATGTTCTTTACATTTTTGAAATCCTCGTAGCTCGGTTTACCTATTTCTACCATTATTTCGAGTTAGGGTTTATGTTTAAAAATTTACCCATGAATGATAGGCATCTATTTTGATGTTTTATGGTAGAATATGAATGTTTGAAGTTAGGAGAACGATCTTTTCTAAGCGATTTTTAGCGAAAACGAGCAAAATGGCATAATCGATAAAAATACCTATTGTTCATAACTATGTGTTAGAGTGAGAATTTGATGTTTCCATAGAAGAGAAAAATGATCAACATGTTATTAAACAAAAGAATAAGGGCTGAAATTAAATTTCCGAACCTTGGGACAAAATCATAATTTTGTAAAAGTTCGGGGGCAAAAATGTAATTTTTGTATAATGTGATTTTTGGATTGAAATAAATAGTTCAGGTGTTAAATGAGCTAAATGTGTTGTTATAGATCAAGAAAGGCGTGGAATCGACCTCGAACGGGGGAAGGAAAAAGTTTTGGACTAAATTGCAAAATTCCCATATTTTGCACCGAGGTAAGTTTGTATGTAAATAATACATTAATTTCATTTACATTTGTATATTTCAGCCTACATTATATATATTAGCTAATGTTGAAGCATAAATCGACTATTGGAAGAATGGAAATAAGTAATAGAGAGAGAAATCCTGCTGAACATTCTGAAAGATCGAATAAAATACATGGAGCGTAGCTAGGTCACATGTATGGTGCTGAGTGCACATCATGTGTACAAGAAAGCTACGAGATACTATGTGGTAGCTAGGTCACATGTGTGATACGGATGTATCCCATGTAGACAAGAGAGCTACGGAGAGGTAAATGTAGCTAGGTCGCATGTGTGATTCCAAGTGTAGGACACCATGTGGACAAGAGAGCTACGTAATAAATTGGCTAGGTCACATGGGTGGTACTAAGTGTTCACCATGTGTACAAGAGAGCCGAATTATATGAAATATGATGGTGGAGTGTGTCTTTGAAACCATCAAGTATCGGAATTGATCCAATTGTTCAACGGGATGGCTTTATGGTGACATTGTAATTATGGACCTATACTTGTGATGTATGAAATGTGGTGAAAATGATTTGTGATATATATATATATATATATATATATATATATATATATATATATATATAAGTTAAAATGAGGTTAATACAAAGAAAGTGTGAAAGAGTGAATTAGCACTAAAACTGTTGTGGGACAGTATCAGTAACATGATTTTGAAAAATCACCAAAAACATTTATAATTTAATTAGAGGCTTAATGAGATGTGAAATTAAAGCTTAATAAGCCTATTTTCATATAAAAGAAACGGAGCAAGTAAAGGAATTCTATATTTTGAGATATTTATAATTGTGTGTGACTTGCTCAGAATGACTATGTGATCCCCTGTTCCAAATTTGAAAAATCATTAAAAATTGTACAAAACAAATTAAGAAACATAGTTTATATTTATAAATTCCTTATTGAGTCTAGTTTTAAATGAAACAGGTTTCATGGTTATTTGAATTGTATACTAGGAGAAATTAAATTCGTAGTGAACAGAGGTCAGATCAGTTGAGCTGTGTAACAGGGGAAACTTTAACTAATAAATTGTACTAATTGGCTCGACCAAAAATTTTAGAAAAAAATTAGTAAGAATTTTTATGAGTCTAGATTCAGGGAAATTTTACGGATTTGAATTTTGAGTTTCGTAACTCGAGTTATGATTTATTTAGTGATCATGACGCAGGAGGGACTGCTTGATCAAATTGGAGTGAATAGTAAAATTTAAGAATATGATATAATTGAGTTATGTTGTAAACATATTAGATTCCTTATTTGTTATTTATATACTTACTTACTAAGCTATAAGCTTACTTTCTTTTCCTCTTTTGTCTTATAGTGTCATCCAAATAGCACAGGAGTTAGAGATCGTTGAAGATCCGCCTGCACTATCAATACTTTTGGTATTTGAACTCAACATTTTGAATTATGGCATGTATAGTAGACTTAGTTATTTTGTTACGTGTCATAATTGCCTAGGTCTAAAATATTAATTATAGTGTCAAACAAATCTTTTTGTACGAAGTCTTTGAAATTGGCTTGTATTGTTAATGGCATATGTTGTAATGATTCATGATCAAATAGCACGCCATATTTTTGTCTCGGTTTTGTTTAATAGTATGTATTATAATTTGTTAATACCTCGTACCTTGTTCTAGCGACGGATACGGGTAAGGGGTGTTACAACATGTCTGTACATACTGGTAGTAATAAAATGTATAATGATCTGAAAAAGATGTACTGGTGGTCGGGAATGAAACGAGATATTTCTGAGTTTGTATCTAAATGTTTGATATGTCAGCAAGTAAAAGCTGAACATCAGTTGCCTTCTAGACTATTACAGCCGGTTAAGATACCAGAATGGAAATAGGAAAAAATTACCATGGACTTTGTATCGAGATTACCCCTGTCTCCAAAGAAGAAAGATGTCATTTGGGTGATTGTTGATCGGTTGACAAAGTCTGCACACTTTATTCCGGTAGGTATGGATTATTCTTTGGATAGATTGGCTGAATTATATGTCTATGAGATTGTCAGATTGCATGGAGTGCCTCTGAGATTGTCAGATTGCATGGAGTGCCTATCTCCATTATTTCAGATAGAGACCCTCGGTTTACATCTTGATTCTGGAGCAAATTGCAAGAAGCTCTAGGTACTCAGTTACACTTTATCACTGCATTTCATCCAAAGACAAATGGTCAATCTGAACGTGTTATACAGACCTTGGAAGATATGCTTCAGTGCTGTATACTTGAGTTTGAAGGTAACTGGGAAAAGTATTTACCTTTAGTTGAATTTGCTTACAATAACAGTTATCAGTCCAGCATCAAAATGGCACTGTATGAAGCTTTATATGGTCGCATATGTAGAACTCCATTGTATTGAACAGAACTCAATGAGAAAAAGTTACACAGAGTTGACTTAGTCCGTGAAACTGAGGAAAAAGTGAAAGTAATTTGAGACAGTTTGAAAGCAGCCTCTGACCATCAAAAGTCTTATGCTGATCTGAAATGAAAAGAAATAGAATTTCAAGTCAGTGACAAAGTATTCTTGAAAGTATCACCTTGGAAGAAAGTTCTCTGGTTTGGTCGCGAAGGAAAATTGAGTCCACAGTTCGTTGGACCATATGAGATTATAGAAAGAATTGGACCGGTCGCGTATCGGTTAGCATTACCACCAGAACTTGATCGGATTTATAATGTTTTTCATGTTTCTATGTTATGATAGTATCGATCCGATCCTTCACATGTTATTTCTCCGACAAAGGTAGAGATTCAGCCTGATATGACATATAGTGTAAAACCAATCAAAATCTTAGCTCGAGAAACAAAAAAGTCAAGAAATAAAAAGGTAGTTTTAGTAAAATTTCTTTGGCAACAACATGGTATAGAAGAGGCTGCTTGGGAACTAGAGGACGCTGAGGAAGAAATACCCAAATCTTTTTACTGGTAAGGTTTTCGAGGACGAAAATCCCTAAAAGGGGTGAGTTGTAATAACCCATTTTTCAATGAAATCGAAACAATGGTTTCGGGACCACAAATCCGATCCGAAAATAAATTTTATTTTTTATTTTATAATATGGTCCATATTATGATAGACATGTTCTGTGAAAATTTTGATGCGAAAATTTTATCGATTAAGTGCTTAATTACGAGAAGGACCAAATTGCATAAAATGCTAAAATTAAATTCTAGTAGATATAAGGATTAAACAGCTATGGAATTCAAAACTAGAGGTCCTTATATGGTAAAGAAAAGTATGTAGATTTTTGGTGACTCATCCATGGAAAAATTAGAAAAGAGTAGGGACTAAATTGGAAATTGAAATAATTAATTAATTAAAAGATGATAAAAAGAAATATCATCTTATTTTGTCATCTTCAACCCCAAAATTTTGTGGAAAATCTAGGAAAGAGAGAAGAAACTTTCAATGCTTAATTGGGTAAGTTTCCTTGTCCCGTTTTTAGTAATTTTGATATTTTTAAAACCGGGATAACTTAATCTATCTATTTGGGTGGATTAATTTGAAAAGTTATCAAGGTAAGAAATTTGGGCCATGGATGAATATGCTAAAAATTAGAAAATTATGGTAGTAAATGAAAGGTTGTTGTTAGTTAAACAACTTTTACAAAGTGATTTTTGATGAAAACATGATTTAGGGACTAAAATGTAAACTTGTGAAATTGAAGAAAAGTGCTAAATTTTTATGAATACATGTGCTGTAAATTTTGTAATGGGATTTTGGTTAGGCTTGGAATAAGGATTAAATTGCATAAGTTTCATTTTCCGAGTCTAGGGACGAAATTAGAATTTATGGAAAAGTTAGGGGCAAAATGGTAATTTTACCTAGGATGTAAATTGAGTTCAAATAAATATCAAATATGTGAAATTGATGATTAAAGCTATTTATATAGATATGGACAACACAAATTTGAGATTAGACCGAGGAAAAGAAAATGTTTCGGATTAGTAGATTTTATACGCAAACAAGTGCTGAGGTAAGTTCGTGTAACTTAATCGAGTATGTAATTATGTTAATTGAATGTTATGTTTGTATGTAATGTGACTTATATTGAACTGTATTGCTTGAATGTTGTAATGGAAAATTTAATACATGCTTGAAATGGTGAAGAAGGGTTAAGTCCTGATTGAATATTGAATTCCAATGAATATATGTGCATTCCTGAAATGGATGAGGTCCTGCATTTGTTGCTAGTGGATTTAGCTAGGACGAGTAATCCTATTGACCTCATTAAAGAAAGGATGTAGCCTGGACTGGTAATCCTGATATAATATCTCTATAGTATACGTTATGATTAGGGTTTAACCTGGACTAGTAATCCTAATTGAGCTCCTCTGAGCATACGTTATATAAAGGATTTAGCCTGAACTGGTAATCACGTTATACGATATATGACCTGAGAGTGTGTTCCTTAGTTAAGTACCCTAATGGGTACCCTTGAATAAGAATTGGCAGATTATCGAATCGTACACCTTGAGTGTACTACTTGAGCATCCATCAAAATTTTAATGATTCAGCGAACACAACTCTTGACATGGTATGAGAATTTTGAGATGAAATGATAATAAATTGAAAGAATATTGCATGATGAGCTCATTACTTTGTTGATATGAAGATTTTAGTGACTAACATGTTTGATTGAATGTATGTGTTTAGGCAATTTTGCTAATGGATAGAAAACATGATATTGTATGCTTAGATTTAATAAACGGGATTGGTAAGTTTAATTTCCATAATACGAACTTACTAAGCATGTAATGCTTACTCCGTTTCATTTTTCCTTGTTTTATAGTGCTCGGAAGCATGCGAAGGTTGGAGATCATTGGAGTATCGTCACACTATCAACTAGTTATTTTGGGGTATATGTATAGTAGAATCATATTGGTATACTGGCATGTATAGCACAACTTGACCATTAGTGGCTTGAAAATGATGTTTGTAATCTAGCCATTGGAATGGCTAGTAATGGTTGTTTTGATATACTTGTAATGTCATGCTATGGTAGCTAAATATATGTTAAGTGGTTATTCAGATTATGCCTAACATACGAAATATACCAAGGTAAGATTATAAACATATATGCATGTAATGATATGCCTTGTTGAATAATAGAATTTGCTTAATTTGAATGCTTGAATTGGTTGGTATTTGGATGTGAGTTTTAGTGAAGGTCATTGGTATGATTTTGGGTGAGAAATGAAGCTAGAAATGGCTTTATTTTATCCACACGGCCTGGTACATGGGCGTGTGGTTAGGCCGTGTGTCCCCTGCACCTTAAATTTTGAGAAACAGAATGCTCAGAATTGAGCACAAGGGCAAAGACACGGGCATGTGTGCCAGCCCTATGTGCTACATGACCTAGAACATAGGTATGTGTCTTAGTCGTGTAAAACCTGCACCTAATTTCGAATTAAATTAATCAACCACATGGCCTAGCACACGGGCGTGTGGCATGGCCGTGTGCGCAAGTTAGAGAGTTAGATGAGGTCGAACACGGCTTGTAGCATGGGCGTGTCCCAGGGTCACACGGGAGCCCTGCACCTTGGAAAATTTTTGTAATATTATGAAAAATTCTTAGATTTCCCGATTAAGTCCCGACTCGATTCTAATGCTTGTATTGGGCCTCGAGTGTCCAATTAAGGGAAGTTTTGTATGATCTTGGTTAATGAATAGTAATTTACATAAATTATTCTAAAATGTTTTGAAAGTTTTGGTAATACTCCGAAACCCTGTTCCGACGATGGATACGGGTTAGGGGTGTTACAAAAATCATCAATTCTATGTACATAGTCATACTTTTATTTAACATTTCCTTTTCATTCTTTTTCATAGTTTTCATAATATAAGTCATTTGAATACTTACCGTTCCTTCCCTTTTCATGCATGTTGAACCACTTAGAATAACATCGAATATGCGGGAGAGCTCACACAAAGTGTGCTACGATATAGTCGTAGCTCATATGAGCTGTAAAATGGGTTTGCTCACACAAGCTGATAGTCAGAATGTAAGTTACACGATGCTGCTCACATAAGCTGATGAGTATCTACAACTAATGTTGGACCTCAGCCATCGGTTGGACATTCAAGACTAGTATCCGAAACATGGTAACCTGGGTCTGCTCACACAAGCTGGCGGTCAGAATGGAGCTACACGATGCCACTCACACAAGCTGACGAGTATTCGCAACTAATGTCAGAACTCAGCCATCAGTAGGACATTCAGGACCAGCACCTTAAACATGGTAACACTAATGACATGTCATTTGTATTCTATATATTCCTAAGGTTCAAACAGGGCTTGATAGTTGTCGAACGTTGTTGGATTTCCATCGTCACTTTACTTAATAAATTGAATAATAACATATATATTGATTCATTTACAATAGAATCACACATTAAACAATCAATTTAATCAACATGTAAGTGATTTTAGTTCATACTAAACTTACCTTGCTAAATTGCAGAAATGTCAAAGTACAGGGGCTTTTTTGTAATTTTTTATTCTCTTCGATTTTCCACTCGATCTTGATCTAAATTAATAATTTCATTCAATTTATTAATTTATATAGTAAAACAAATTTATTTATGCAATTTAGTCATTTTTGACATTTATACAAAATTGCCCCTAACATTTTACTTTTATTCAATTTAGTCCCTGAGACTAAAACACGCAAATTAACCATTTTTAATGCAAACCCATGCGAAATGAATATATTAATGAAATCCAATACAGCCACATTTATAATAATTTCACAAAAATCCTTGTATTTTTACTATTTCAACAATTTAGTCCCTAATCGGTAAATTCATCAAAATTACTTAACAAAATACTTATAAATAAAAACTAATACTTCAAATTCGTCATTTAATATCTAAAATCACATGGATTCATCAATGGCAACATTCAATATCTTTAATAGCTTTAAAATCGAAGGCACGGGCTAGTTGGACTTAGTTGCAACGATCTTAAAAACATAAAAAATTAAAAGAAATGGGGCCAAAGTCACATACCATGCTAGCCACAAAGTTGTCCAAAAATTCAAGGTATAAAAATTTCTTCCTTCCCTTAACAATTCGGTGAAGAAGACAAATTAAAAGATGATAAAAGCTTTTAGTTTTATTTAGTTTAATTAAATTATCAAATTACCATTTTAACCTTGACTAATAATTAAATAAAACACTAAATCCATGCCCATATTAGTCGAATAACTCCTTAAGTTGTTTAATTACCATTTAAGTCCATTTACCTTTATTCATTAAGCCATTTAATCACTAAAATTAAATAGTGATCAAATTTTACATTTTTTACAATTTAGTCCTTTCTAATTAATTAACGATCGAAACATTAAAATTTCTTAACGAAACTTTATTACAAATTTAATAACAATCCGTAAATATTTATAAAAATATTTATGGCTCATTTTATAGAAGCGAGGTCCTGATACCTCATTTTCTAAAACCACTTGACTTTAGAGTCTTACCACTTGAACTTAATTAATCATTTATATAGCATAAATTACCAAATCAAAAACCCTCTTAAAACCATATTTGACTTGTACATATTAAATAATCATATTTACGAATTTACTTGTCGGATTTGTGGCCTCGAAACCACTATTTTCGACACTATTGAAAAATGTGTTGTTACAATTATAAATCGAACCAAATTACTAAAAAACTACCAATTTTTCCATTGGATAGTGTGATAGATCTCCGACGAACTTCCAATCGACCGAGCTTCTGATAATCTGTAAAGTAAAGGAAAATAACTACTTAAGCAATGAATGCTTAGTAAGCTTGTATAAACTTTAAACATAATATTCCATTTCAATAATGAACTTTATAGGATAAATAATAAGTTACCAATGCCATAAGATTTATAAAACTATAGAACCATCAACTCGCAAATGAGAAATTCCATCAGCATCACATATATTTTTCATTCATAACATAATAGGATTTTATAAGCTATATTATGAAATCATCAACCTTTTTATAAGATTATGAACCTTTCTATTTACTTACTTTCCATTTCATTCCAAATGTTTAACATAAGCCTAAACAACATATCAATTCACGAGTTAGTCTATTTATTCATGACATGAGTAGATTAATCCATAACATAAGTATACTTCTCACATATAAATATGTCATTTAACTTATCAATTCTTTTATTTCATCAAATTACATCCCAATTATGAAATTATTGTTTCATTATCTTTTCTTACCTGTATCATTTGCATAATACATGACATAAGTATAAACATCAACCAATTACACAAGCTTGACACAAGCTTAAGCACCAACAACAACACATGTTAGCATATTCAAACATAATTCACATGAGTTTAACATAGGTAAGCCATTACACATGAACATAATTCATTTGAATTCATCATTTTCCTTAACATATCATACTTTTAATGAAACTTACCATTTCAACCCTTCTCATAAATACATGATATAGTTCCTTTTGAACACTTACCATTCCTTTCCTTTTCATGCTCGTTGAACTGTTTAAAATATCATCAGATGCGGGGATAGATCACACAAAGTGTGCTAAACATATAACTGTAACATTTCCTTTCCTTTACATCATTACTCACATGAGCTGTGAAATGGGTTTGATCATACTAGCTGTGGGTTGGAATGTAAGCTACACCATGTTGCTCACACGAGCTATGGACTATCCGCAAAAAATGCAAGATCTCAGCCATCAGTAGGACATTCAAGACCGCCACCCAAAACATAAAAACCCTAATGACATATCATTTGTATCTTACGAATTCCTAAGGTTCAAACGAGATTCAATAATCGTCGTAACATCATTGGATTTACACTATTCAGTTACATAGCAATCAACATATCAACATATAGATCAAAACATAGCATTAAATGATATATAATCATATGAACTTACCTAGCTAAATTGCAGCAATGACTAAGTACAGGGGCTATTTGGTAATTTTATATTCTCCTTGATTTTCCACTTGTTCTTGATCTAAACTGATAATTTCATTCAATTCATTAATTTAGACAGTAAAACCAACTTATTTTATGCAATTAATTCTTTTTTACATTTTTACATAATTACTCTCAACTTTTCATTTTTATTCAATTTAGTCCTTATGTCCTAATCATGCAAATAAACCAATTTTATTGAAAACTTATACCAGCCGAATGTTAATAGCATCCATTACAGCCCAATTTTGTAACAATTTCACACCAAGTCCTTGTATTTTTACTATTTCAATAATTTACTCCCTAATCATTAAATTCATCAAAATTACTTAACAAAATACTTATAAATAACAACTAATACCTCAAATTCATAATTTAACATCTAAAATCACAAATATTCATCAATGGCAACATTGAAATCTTTAACAATTTCAAAAATGAATGTACGGGCTAGCTAAACCTAGTTGCAAAGATCTCAAAATCATAAAAAAATAAAAGAAGCTGATGAAAAATGGCTTACCAGGCATAAATTGAAGCGTGGCCAAACCTTGGTTCTTCTTGCCATGGTGTTTTGGTGATGAGCAAAACAATTGAAGAAGAAAACATTATGTTTTCTTATTTTATTAACCTTTTTACTTTATTTTAATAATAAAAATAACATATAATCATATAAAATTAAAAGAATTTAAAGCTTAAACTATCCACCATCATAAGAGTGGGTAATTTATCCATTAAGGTCATCCAGTTATGTTTCTTTAATCAATTAATACCTTTAAACTAATAGTGATTGACTTTTTCAACTATTTTGATTTAGTCCTTTTTGCTTAATTAACTATCTAAACATCAAAATTTCTTAACGAAATTTTAATACAAACTTAGTAACATTCCGTAAATATTTATAAAAATATTTACGGCTCGGTTTATAGAAACGAGGTCCCGATACCTAATTTTTCAAAACCACTTAACTTTAAGGTCTTACCACTTGAACCTAATTGTTCATTCGAATAGCATAAATTGTCAATTCGAATTTTATTTTAATACCATATTTGACTCATAAATATTAAATAATAATATTCATCAACTTACTCGTCATATTTGTGGCCTCAAAACCACTATTTTCGACACCATTGAAAAATGGGTTGTTACACGGTTGAAGCGTTCCTCCTAGACGAATCAAAATGTTACAATTTTAATTAAGTGTTTATTAATTTATATATCACAACCAAGTTCTTATTTTGGAAAAAAAAAACTTTGGCTTTTCCCATAATTTATTTTTCGCTGAGTTTCCAAACCTGATTTTCCAACAGTATATACTTTAAAACGTAAATTAATGAGCGAACAAAAGCATTATGAGGGTTAAAAGCAATGCCAGTGTGATAAAAGTATAGAACAATTAAAATCCATGTGAGTGAAGAGTGAATAAATTGAAATAACTCAAAAATATAATAAACTGAGAAAATCTCACTCATATTGGCACAAAATACTCATGAATTGCTTATACTTGTAAATATCATATTTGAGTTCAAAGCATGGATAAAAGAAACCAATTAAATAGAATTATAATCGCCTGTATTCTGCAACCATATATGTTATACTCGTGTATGTGTTTTGATAGAATTATATATTAAGTTTTCTTTAACTTGTTTACTTTGTAACTTATTAAACTAGCATATTTGAAGTGAAAATCATGAATCATTTAAAAATCTAGCTATAATTACTTGTTTAGCGGATTTTCCTATCTCAAATGTTCCAAAACCAATCTCGTGTATGAAACATGCTCAAGTACATTTTTGTTTTGTGTGTTTTCTTTTTCTTTCTCATTTATCCTTGTTTTGTGTGCTTGAGGACTAGCAATGAGTTAAGCATAAGGGAATTTGACCTACCACAATTCATTGTGATAAATTAGACTCTTTTTGGCACTTAATGAACTTCTTTTTAAGCCATTTTATGTTATTTTGATGTATTTTTTATTTTAGTAGCCTAGATTTAATTTCTAGCAAAATAAGCATTTTTACACATAATTTAGCTTCAGTTGACCTAATGGGCCGATACGGGCCTAAGGTAGTTTTAACGACCTTAATTGAGTGCATAAGACACCTATTTTTAGGCCTAAGAACATTAGGAATGAAAATCGAGTCACAACACAATAGAACGAGCTCCAAAGTATAGGTTCAAAATTGTGTGTCATGACACAGCTTCCTTGTGTTGTGACACAACTATGACAAGGGCTAGAAATTAATCAGGGGTGTTTTCCTTTGTATAATCCATATTTATCAGATTTTAGGCTTGTATTTGACCTAATTATGGTAGTTAATTGTCCCTATAAATAGCAAGGCCTAGGCTGAGCTATGGGAGGCAAATTAGGAGGCCATTAGTTAGGCTTAGACATTAGATTTAGTTTTTAACTAGGTTTTATTTCAATTTTAAAATAGTTTATTTTCTTGTTTCTAACTTGGATAAGATTTGAGTCCAAGCCTTCATTATTTAAGATTTCAATATTTTTCTTTTACTTTTCTCTTACAGTCATCAATATCTAACTAGTTGTTAAGGATTTTCTGCAACCGAGCACATTCAACCTCTCAACGGATCGATTTCTCATTTTCCATCATTTTATTTTAATTTGTTTGTTTTGCATGATTAATTTTTTTAGGGACAATGATATTTAGATTCATGAGTAGCTAATTTTTTTTAGGGAGACTAACGAGCAAATGTAGGAGTAATTAACGGATGAATAGGGGTTTCTCGTTGAATTAATTGGCTTGCATTATGTATGCTTAAATCGTAGGATTGACTACCATATGAAGTAATCTAGGTAGATAGGCTGAAAGGATAAGTTTACCGAGCACATCTTAATTTATCCTGGTTTTAAACCGGGAGGTCAAAAAATAAGTTGGTTTTTACCGATTAATTAATCAATTAGAGGTCCAAAGGTAATAATTGGTTAGTTATTAGCTAATTCACTAAAACTCGAGTTTTGAAGTTAATTACATACAGTAAAACGAGTTAATCTTTTGCCTATTATTCGAGATTTCATTAACTGCTAATCTCTTTTCAGTAAGTTTAGTTTATTTTATGATCTTAAATTTTACCATTATTTTTCGTAATATAATTGTAACACCCCTTATCCCTCTTCAACACTGGAACAGGATGGGAGGCATTACCGGACTTACATTGCAAGTAAACATACAAATCAAGTCATAAATTTTGCATCCAAATTAAAACCATTTGTATTCAATCATAAAGTCCCTAATACGAGCCTATGAAGCCTAAAATATGCTTTGGAAGTAGTTCAGGGCTAAACCGAGCACCTAGGAAAATTTTACAGAACTTAGAAAATTTTTGCCACGAATAGGGGTTACACGCCTGTGTGGCTTAGGACACGCCTGTGTGGGCAAGCCGTGTGTCACACACACCTGTGCCCCTAACCCTTGTAACTTTCTGTTTGGCAAGGCATGAACAAATTGAAGTCACACGGCCAAGTCACACGCCCGTGTCCTAGGTCGTGTGGTGAATTTAATTTTCATAAAATAGGTGCAGACTTTACACGGTCTGTAACAGCCCAGTTTAGACCCTAATCGAAATAGTAGTTTTGGGACCACAAATCTGAGTCAAAAAATATTTTAAAATTATTTTTAATGTTTGTAGTATGTTAATTGATATGTGTGAAAGTTTCGTGTGAAAATTTTATCGTTTGTGTGCTCGATTAAATAAAAGGATTTAATCGCGTAAAATATAAAAGTTATGGTTTAATTGATTATATGCTGAATTGATGTGTTCCTTTAATGTGGGGTCCTTATGTTGATAATATACCATTGAAATTATGGATGGACATAAAAACCTAAGGTTAGTGTATTTTAAATGAAATTAAAAAGGCTAATTTGGTAATTATGAAAATAAATGATAATATAATAAAACATAAAATTAAAACCATGCATGTTCATCTTATTCATGGCCGAATATTGATAGAAAAAGAAGCCATGGTTGTATAACATTTTGGCACTTTGAAGCTTTAAATTAGGTATGTTCTTTGCTCGATTTTTGATAATTTTTACGTTTTTGAGATCGTTGCTTTGAGTACTAGCTCGCCCATGCTTAAATTTTTTGGAATTTATGATGAATTTGAGATTTTCCATCTTGATAGCTTGTTTTTTTTGTGGTTTGATGATGAAAAATAAATATGTGTTGATAGGTTATCATGTTTAATTAAGTGATTTTTAGTAAAAAAAATGCCTATTTAGGATTAAATTATGAATTTTGTAAACTGAGGGGTCAAAATGTGAAATAAATGAAATAAATGGGCTGCTATGAACCTTAGTAAAATTCAGCTATACTTGAGTTTCGTGAAATTTTGAATATTTTGTGTTTTGTGAAATAAGGACTAAATTGTGAAAAATGTAAAATGTTAGGGGCTAAAGTGAAAATTGCCCTTTTATGTGTTTTTGGATGAATTTGAGTAAATATGTGATTAAATAATTTAAATTTGTATTAAATTAGATCAAGAAAAATAAGAAATCAGATTTGGATCGAGGGAAGTCAAAAGTTGTCGATTAGTTGTTCCGGTCCGTTCGTTTCCATACAAGGAAAGTCCATAAGTGAATAAATGATATTAAATTGAATGTATTTATTATGTACATAGCCGAATTGAATTGTATGTATGTATAACTATATTGTCGAATTGAATTTAGCATTGAATGATTAATTACGAGCATGAATCGATCGATTTGCGACGTCTGAATGCCCCGTACGAACCTTAGGAATAGTTAGGATACATATGTCATGACATAGGACTCCGATATGTGATTTCGTGTAAGACCACGTCTGGGACGTTGGCATCGATTTGAGGTGTAAGACCACGTCTGGGACGTTGGCATCGATTTGAGATTTACGTGTAAGACCTTGTTTGGGACAGTAGCATCGATAGTTGATTACATGTAAGACCACATCTGGGACGTTGGCATTGTACGAGCTTTTCAAGCTATCCGAGTATCCTTATTGATTGCGAATGGTTCAACAGGCAATGTTAAGACAACACCGAATGTGAAATTGAACTTAATGGCTAAGGTACGAGTAAGGTTTAAATGTTCATGAAAGTAAAGGTAAGTAAAGTGTTTACATGATTATATGAATTTGCAAGCATGATAAATGTATATGTGGTTAAGATTGCTTGATTCGGCCTAGTTTAATTGAATTATGTATGTTGTTGAAATGATTTATTTGTTTATGAATTACTAAGCTATTTAAGCTTACTCTGTGTGTTTGTTCATTTTTTTTATAGATTTTGAAAGCTAGTTACGAGCTTAGGGATCGTCAAGGAACTTCGTCACACTATCGATCGCTATTTCGGTATTTTAAAAGCTTGAATTATGAACCTATGGCATGTATAGGCTAGCATTTGTTTTGGTTGGTTTTGAAAGTATATATATGTATAAGCTAGTTTTAATGTGTTTGATTTTGAAAGTGTATATAAAAAGCCATACGAAAATGGCTTGATCATTATGCTTACGTTCAGTTATATTTGATCATGGTTTAAGCTCATTTTAGTAAGTATGTTATATGACATGTATGAATGGTGTTTGGTTATACGTCTTAATTTGGGTAATGATATGAATAACTATTAACTAGCTCATTTAATCAGCTTGGTATATGGTTTGATTTGCATATGTGGTTAGTCTTGTGATTCGGCTTTGTAATGGAGTAAATGATGAATTTATAGCCGATTGTATAATGGTTATTTTGATTCAATTGTATTGGTTAAGTACGCACATATTGTATGTTTGAATGAATAAGTTTTATGTATGGTTCAGAATGGATGTGGTATGAATTTTTGGAGGCTAAATAGATGACCGATTATAGAGTTGAATGATATGGATGAGCATATGAATTTTGACATGATACATAGCATAAGAAATTGGTATATTTGAATTCGGTTAATGTACTTAATATGACTATTCAAGTATTGAATTATGTAATGTTAAAATATGACGGTTGAATGCAAATTAGGGAAGTTTTATTTGTCTTTTGTAATTTAATGATAAAGTCTACTAAGGAGGAATGGGTAAAATCATACGTTATTTTGATAGCCGTATGGATGAGTAATGATTTGGTTGTATATTTGTAACAATTTAATTTGTCATTTATCATATGAAATAGGTAGGTTGAATTGGTTACATTTGCAATTAAATTTCAAGTTTTTGGAAATATTTCTATGTACTTGTATAATTTTTGCCCATTTTGCTGTGTGGAATAATTCAACTTAAGCTAATATGTGCATGTACAAAGCTCATAAATAACATGTATTGACATTAATTAATTTTATGATTTGATAGGGCTGGTTGTGGTTTAAATACGCGCAAGTGGGTAAGTTTTATAATGGATGTATTGCTGTAAATTGAGTATATGAAAGTGACATATGATTGATGATTAAGTAGGTGTCCAAATGCTTTACTATATAGCCATAAGATTCGGCTAATGGAAATATAATGTATATGTATTACGATATGATGTTTTATAATAGTAAAATATGTTTAGTTAGTTGGTTAAGTAGTACACATGTATGATTGTTATAAATATGTGATGTATGGTTTGAATGTTTTTATTATAAAGCATGTATAATATTGACTTAATGCAAGTTAATTGGTTCGAATTTTGGGATTAGATTATTGATTTCGAAATGGGTGTGTTATGAAGTATGATTCGCCTATGTGTGAAGTGGCTAGTGAAACATAACTAGTTTTGGTTGGTTACATAATTAATATGTGCAAATTTTGATTCATATGATTGAACTAATGATTTCTATTCGAGTTTTAAAATTCTTAGAAATAAACTGATATATATATATATATATATATTTGTACTTCTAAATGTATTATATGAACGTGCTAAGTTGTGTTTAGTCTGGTAATGCCTTGTAACCTTAACCCGGTGACGGATATGGGTTAGGGTTGTTACACGGTCGGGACACACGCCCGTGCCTGAGGTCGTGTCCCTAACACGACTGAGACACGTGCCCGTGTCTCTGCCCATGTGCTTAATTTTAGGCATTCAGTTTCTCAAAATTTAGGTGCAGGGGACACACGGCCGAAACACATGCTCATGGGGCAAACCGTGTGTCACACACTGCCTAGACACATGCCCGTATGTCTACTCATGTGGACAAAATAAAGGCTATTTACCAAGCTATTTGTCACCCTCATTTCCACCTATACACACACAAGTTCAATGGCATAAAATCATGATATACTTAGGCAACCAAACATCCACAAAACAGGGCCAAATCATGTCATTTCATTATCCACACTCAACACATTTACAACACCATAATTTGTCAAACCAAATCATACCAACTCACATTCTACAAGTTCCACTATGGCTACCAATAACATGCATAATTTTACTTAGTTTTCCAAGCATACCAATGAGCCAACCTTAACAATTCAACAACAAACCCATTAAGCCACATTCAACCATTTATCAAGTATTTATAAACCACTTCACATGATAGATAATCACACATGCATGCATATATAAATATATATGAGCTTACAACCAAATCAACCAAAATAAGCCAAGTTACATGGCCAAATACCAAATCAAGCCTTTGACAATTACAAGCCAATACATTTGGTCGAATCATGATAACACATATAACAAAATGACCAAGCCCCTATACATGCCATATTCTCAAAATATTAAAATCATCGATACCCAAAATGACAGTTGATAGTGTGGTGCGAACTCCGACAATCTCCAATTTGAGCTAGCTTGGTGAAACTATAAAACATGGAAAATAAAACGAAGTAAGCTATATAGCTTAGTAAGCTCGTATGAAAGAAATAAGGAAACCTTACCATACATTGACATGCAAGTAATATAACATAAGGCAATGTAATTTTCCATAGTCTCATGATCAAAAATCACTACCATCACAAACTTACCTTAAAATCGTCATATCATGAATTAATAATCATAAGCTTTAAGTACATACCTGTACCATCTCGAAATAATTTCATACACATTCTCATCCTTTTCATACCCAATAAACCACTCGGAATAATAAATTCGGATATTCGGGAAACCTTGCACACAAGGTGCCACATATGTAGCCATTGCTACCTCTATCTCATAACACATATATGCTCACTCTCGAGCCATTAGTGGGCCTGCTCACACAAGCTGTCAGTTAAGACGTAGCTACTCAGTGCTGTTCACACTAGCTGTCAAGTAAGCACAACATATGCCGGTATACTCAGCCACCGGTAGGACGTACAGGACCAGCACCCGAATCACATAACATAAAACTCTAGTGACATGCCACTTGTATCCTAATCTATTCCAAAGGTTCAATTGGGATTTCTAGCTTGCCAAATCATCATCCAATATGTCCGTAAGGTCGATTTCACAATTCATGCATAGATTAAAGCATTTAAAATACATTTAAAGTAAGGCTTATTGTAACATCCCTAGCCTGTGTCCGTCGCCGAATTAGGGTTAAAAGGCATTACCGAACGAACACAACATTCACATACAGTTATACATTCATTATGAAAATTCGTTCAAAATATTCAGAATGTCCCTTATAAGGCACTACAAGACCTTAAAACATGCTTAGAAGTGGTTCAAGACTAAACTGATAATATTTACAAACTTATGGAAACTTAAATTTTTTTCAAACATTTAAGGGTCACACGCCCGTGTGAACAGGTCGTGTGCCCCACACGGTCACTAGACAGCCCGTGTCATAGGCCGTGTGAAAACAAGGCATACATATTGACTTGCACCACACGGTCGAAGACACACCCATGTCCCATGGCCGTGGGAAAACCTGGAAGGTTACTAACTTAGATCACACGGCTGGCCACACACCCATGTGCTCGCCCGTGTGTCACACATGGCCAGTAGACACACCCATGTGTCTAGGCCATGTCAAAACTGTAGGGTATACTGACTTAATTTGAAAGGGTACCCCAGGGGACACACGACAGGGTAACATGACCATGTGTCGCACTCGGCTGAGACACACACCCGTGTCTCTGCCCGTGTGGACAAAAATAGGCCATTTGCAAAGCCAATTTGCCACCCTTTTCTCATGCACACCTAGCCATTAAAATGGTATCATTTCAACACATATATAGGTAGCCAAAACATGCCAATATACTCACATATCATGCATAAATCATTAACCATTTCAATTACTCAACTCCTTATTCAAAACATACCAAATTACTAAGCCAAAATCAATCACAACTTACATAAGTTCCAAATATATTAATTCATTATCTTATCACCTATTCAATCATATACCAAAGCACATATCATACTCATCAATACAACCTATTTCAATATGTATTTTTACTATCATCAATTACACACAATGTTTGACTCACAAAACATCTATTAGCCATTCACTTATTAAATCCAAAATCATGCTTTTCATAAGTATATACTCATCATATACCAAATGACCAAATGACCAACTTGAACTATCACCAACCATACCAAATTATGCCACTACACAAGGCAAAATACACATCAAACATAAGTCATTAATAAGCCATATAAAATGGCCAAATACATCACCAAAAATCTTTATCAAAAAGACACAAGCCTATACATATCAAACCTTGCATCATTTTCATGCTAAATCTCATGGATAAATGTATATTAAACACATAGGCATCAATCACCAACATGACTTGTACTCAACAACTAATCACAAAACCTATACATGCCATATACCCAATATCACAAAACTTATAAGCACCAAACCATAGCTGGATATTGTGATATGATCTCCGATGACTTCCAACCCGAGTGAGCCTCTGAATCACTATAAACATAGAAAAATAACACAAAGTAAGCTATAAAGCTTAGTAAGCCATATACAAATAAAATCACCACATGTATCAAAATCATTTCCATCAATAGGCAAACTATGAGTATGCACATATAATTTCACAAATCTTTCTCAATGTATACATATTCAATATCATAAATGAATTCATCAAATACTTCCCTTTTCAATGCTCGTATGAATCTTGTACATACCTGAGTCTCTTAACTCATTCACACATTCTTTCTCGACTTGTCTTTGCCCGTTGAACCTTTTGAAATAGTTAAGGATACTTGGCAATCACATATAACTCGTACAATGCCATATCCCAGATATGGTCTTACATGTTATCACATATCGATACCACTGTCCCAGACAGGGCTTATATGTAATCGATTAACGATGCTAATGTCCCAGACATGGTCTTACACGTAATCACAATACAAT
Organism: Gossypium anomalum; assembly: GCA_025698475.1. Classification (NCBI taxonomy): domain Eukaryota; kingdom Viridiplantae; phylum Streptophyta; class Magnoliopsida; order Malvales; family Malvaceae; genus Gossypium; species Gossypium anomalum. The sequence continues at coordinate 30,711,907 of CM046963.1, read as the reverse complement.
GCCAACATCCCAGACATGGTCTTACTTGTAATCACATCTCGATAATCTAATGTCATGACATTCGTATCCTATACTATTCCTAAGGTTCGTACGGGACTTTCAGACGTCGTAATTCTGTCGATTCTTGCTCATATTTGATCTTTTGACATTCAACGCAGTTCAATGACAAATAAACATGTATAATTCAATTTAAAGACATTTATTTGCATATGAACTTAGCTGGTATTCAGGGATAAACGGATTAAATCGACTATTCGATAACCTTTGATTTTCCCTGATCTAAATCCGATTTGTTTCGTTCTTGATACTGAAAAATGATTCACGGATTCAATTATAATCTTTCTTACTTTCGAGATAAGCAAAGCATGCAAAGTCGTACTTACTTTACTCTTTCTACCCATCAGGAGAATACAATTTCTCCTCTATTTCAGTCATTTTTTTCAGTTTTCAGTAAAATTAAATAGCAGAATCGTGGCTAGGAAGGTTAAAAGATGATAGGAAATTTGAATTTTTTTATTAGTATTAAGTTAATAACTAATTTCCAAAATTAACCCTAATTAAAAGCCACCATATTCCATCTTCTTAAACCCATTTATGTCAATTTCCACGTTCAATGGTCTAATAACAACATAAGGACCTTTCATTTAATAAGCCATAACAATTAGACACCTTTATCAATTAGAATGCAACTTTTGCATTTTACGTGATTAAGTCTCTTTTTCTCAAATTGAGCTATTAAATGATAAAATTAGTTCACGAAATTTTCAAACATACATATTCACAAGCTGTAAACATATAAAATAATTTTAAAATAATTTTATGACCTCAAATTTGTGGTTCCGAAATCACTGTTTTGATTTAGCTAAAACCGGGCTATTACACTTATTTAACAGACGAACTTACCTAGGCTACAAAAACGGCCAAAGAGATCTATTCGTCAACTACTTTGGTTTTCCCCTGTTTAGACTCGAACTTCATTTTTCTTGATCTACCATGCCACGTTTAACTCATTTAATCGTCACATTATTCAATTCAATCCAAAATCACAATATGGCAAAAATTACATTTTTGCCCTTAACTTTTCAACATTTAACAATTTAGTCCCTAGGCTCATAAAATGAATTCATTCAATTTCTTCACAACCCAAGCCTAGCTAAATATTATTTATACTCATAACAGCCCACATTTTTCATTTATTTACACTTTTCTACACATTTTATAGACTTTTACAAATAAGTCCCTATTTGACGTTTTACCGAAAATCACTTTACAAAAGTCATTTAACAAACAACAAACATGCATTTTCTACCACCAAACATCAAAATAAAAGTATATTCAACATGGGTAAAATTTTAAACTTTAACTTTCTTTCAAATTAGTCCTTGAAATAGCTAAATCAAGTTACAACTATCCCAAAAATGAAAAAATCATTAAAAACGGGACAAGAACGGACTTACAATCGAGCTTGAAAGCTTGGCCAAACCCTAGCTATGTCTTCTCTTGCAATTTTCGGCTATGGCGGACTAAATTGAAGAAGATGGACACTTTTATTTGTTAATTTTGCCTTTATTTAACAAATTACTAAAATGCCCTTAATGCATAACCTTAAAATTTTACTTAGCCATGTCCATTGTTTTCCATATTAAAATATAATGGTCTAATTGCCATTTAAGGACCTCCAATTTAAAATTTCATAGCAATTAGACACCTTTAACATATAGAACTCAAATTTTGCACCTATTGCAATTTAGTCCTTCTAGTCAAATTGGGCACTCAATCGATAAAATTTTCTTAACGAAATTTTCACAAAATTATCCTATCATGCTGTAGACCTTAAAGAAATAATAAAATAAATACTTTTACTTCGAATTTGTGGTCCCAAAACCACTGTTTCGATTTGACCCAAAAACAGGCTATCACAACTCTCCCCCCTTTAGGGATTTTCGTCCCCAAAAATCTTACTGAAATAGAGGTTAGGGTATTATTTTCTTATAGCTTCCTTGGGTTCCCAAGTAGCCTCTTCGACCCCATGTCATTGCCACAAAACTTTCACTAGAGCTTCCTTTTATTTCTCAACTGTTTAACCTCTCGAGCTAACACTATGATCGGTTCTTCACCATATGTCATATCGGGTTGAATCTCAATCTCCGTTGGGGAAATTACATGCGAAGGATCTGATCAGTATCATCACAACATCGATACATGAAACAAATTGTGAATTCTTTCCAACTCTGATGACAAAGCTAGTCGATATGCCACTGGCCCTATTCTTTCAATAATCTCATACGGCCCAATGAAACGTGGACTCAACTTGCCTTTGCGACCAAATCTAAGAATTTTCTTCCATGGAGACACTTTTAGAAACACTTTATCACCAACTTGATATTCGATATCCTTCCGTTTCAAATTTGCATACGATATCTGCTGATTCGAAGCTGCTTTCAAACAATCACGAATTACTTTCACTTATTCTTCGGTTTCTCTGATCAAATCAACCCTGTGAATCTGTTTCTCACTAAGCTCGGTCCAGTACAACGTAGTTCGACACTTACAGCCATACAATGCTTCACACGGTGCCATATTTATACTCGATTAATAACTATTGTTATAAGAAAATTCGACCAGCGGTGGATATTTCTCCCAACTACCTTCGAATTCTAAAACACAATAACAATGCATATTTTCGTGAATTTGAATCACTCTCTAAGATTGACCATCGATTTGCAGATGGAATGCGGTACTAAAATTCAACTTCGTACCCAATGCTTCTTGCAATTTCTTCCAAAATCGCAAGGTAAATCTCGAATCTATATCCGAAATAATAGATGTAGGCACCCTGTGCAATCTAACAATCTCAGCAATGTACAATTTAGCTAGTTTATCAAGTGAATAATCGGTACATACTGGAATAAAATGAGCCTATTTCGTCAATCTACCAACAACGACCCATACAACATCTTTCTTCTTCGAAGTCAGAGGTAACCCCGTTACAAAATCCATCGTAACTCTATCCCATATCCATTCGGGTATAGTCACAGGCTGAAGTAAACTCGAAGGCACTTGATGTTCAGCTTTCACTTGTTGACAAACCAAACATCTCGTTACAAACTCTGAAATGCCTCGCTTCATGCCTGACTACCAGTACAATTTTTTCAAATCGTTATACATCTTAGTACTCCCAAGATGAACAGATAAACCACCATTATGTGCCTCATGAAGAATTTTCTAAATCAGTTCAGTATCTCTCAATACACAAATCTTACCTCGGAACCTCAAACAATCTTCCGATCCAATCTGATATTCTAAATCACTATTCAATTGGCACTGAACTATTTTAGCTTGCACCTCATTATCACTTTTTTGAGCTTCGCAAATTTTCTGAAGAAATACCGGTCTAGCTTTCAACTCGGCCAGAATCGATCCATCATCAGATAAAGTTAACCATGTATTCATTGCCCTCAACACAAACAAAGTCTTTTTACTTAAAGCGTCTGCAACTACGTTCGCTTTCCTCGGGTGATAGTCGATCACTAATTCATAATCTTTCAACAACTCAAGCCATCTTCGTTGTCGCAAATTCAAATATTTTTGAGTTATCAAATACTTTAAACTCTTGTGATCAGTAAAGATGCGACACTTCTCACCAAATAAATGATGTCTCCAAATTTTTATAGCGCACACAATAGCAGCCAATTCTAAGTCGTGCATCGGATAATTCTTCTCGTGTGGTTTCAACTGTCTCGAGGCATAAGCTATCACTTTACCCTCTTGCATCAACACACAACCAAAACTGTTCAATGGCGCATCACTAAAGATCACAAACTCTTTCCCCGACTTAGGTTGCACTAATACAGGTGCCTCGGTCAACAACGCTTTCAACTCTTCAAAACTCTTTTGACATTTCTCGGACCACTCAAATCTCACATCTTTTTGTAATAACTTGGCCATAGGTGTAGCAATCATCGAAAATCCCTTAACAAAATGTCAATAATAACCAACCAAACCCAAGAAGCTTCTAACTTTGGATATGTTTCTCGGTGTTTCCAATCAACAACTACTGAAATCTTACTCGGATTAACCCATATACCTTCCACTAAAACAATGTGTCTTAGAAATCTGACTTGACGGGCCAAAACTCACTCTTGATGGATTTAACAAACAATTTCTTATCTCTCAAATTCTGTAAGACAATTCTTAAATGTTCAGCATGCTTAGACTCATCTCGGGAGTAAATCAAAATGTCATCAATGAAAACAACCACAAATCTATCTAAATACAGTCAAAAAATTTGATTCATCAAGTCCATAAAAATTGCAGGAGCATTTGTTAATCCAAAAGGCATAACAAGAAATTCATAATGCCCGTACCTCGTTCTGAACGCGGTCTTCGGCACATCTGACTTTTTAACTCTCAACTGATAATAGCCTGATCTCATGTCTATCTTCGAGAACACTGTTGCCCCTTTCAACTGATCGAACAAGTCATCAATTCTCAGCAAAGGATACTTGTTCTTTATCGTAACCTTATTAAGCTGATGATAATCAATACAAACTCTCATGGATCCGTCTTTCTTTTTGACGAATAACACTGGTGCACCCTAGGGCGAAAAACTCAGTCTCACAAAACCCTTATCAGTCAACTCTTGCAACTTAGACTTCAATTCTTTTAGTTCGGTCAGAGCCATTCTATACAGAGTTATTGATATCGATGAAGTTCCTGATACTAAATCAATAGTAAACTCAGACAACTCTTCTAGAAATACATCCATGTATTCACAAACTACCATCACAGATTCGATCTTCAATTCAGATACTTTTGTATTCAGCACATAAGCAGGATAAGCTTCACAACCCTTTCTCAAATTCCACTAAGCTGACATTGACAAAATCAAAATAGGCAAATCACCCGACTCATCCGATTCAATCCAAAGAATTTCATTATTTTGACATTTCAATTCAATAATCTTTCGCCTACAATTCACTACTACATCATGTAGAGTCAACCTATAACACCTCTTACCCGTATTCAATGCTAGAACTGGGTACGAGGCATTACCAGACATAAACACAAGCAAACATACAAAATCGAGATGCAAATTTCCTTCCAAATTTAAAACTTTTCATATATATTCATATTGTCCCTAAAACGAACCTACGAGGACCAAAACATGCATTGGAAGGGGTTCGGGACTAAATCGAGAACTTTAGAAAATTTCAAAACACTTCAAAAAATTTTCATGTTTTAAGAGCCACACGCCCGTGTCGCTTGGGACACGCCCGTGTGGGTAGGCCGTGTGGTCACACACGCCCGTGTCCCTAACCTGTGTAACTCTCTGTTTGTTACCCAAGAACAAATTGAAGTTACACGGCCAAGTCACATGCCTGTGTGCTAGGCCGTGTGGTCGATTTAATTTTCATAATTTTTCATAAAATAGGTGCAGACTTCACACGCCCAGGGCACACGCCCGTGCCTGAGGCCGTGTCATCCACACGGCTGAGACATATGCTCGTGTCTCTACCTGTCTGCTCAATTCTGAGTATTCTATTTTGTAACAATTAACGTGCAGGGGACACATGGCTGGAACACACGCCCATGAGGCAAGTCGTGTGTCATACACGGCCTAGACACACGCTCGTGTGTTTACCCGTGTGGACAAAAACAAGGCTATTTACCAAGCTATTTTGTCACCCTATTATGCACACACCTACACAACAAAATATAACACCAATCTAGGCAATTACATTCAAACAATTCAGCCACAATCAAGACATCCATACATCATTCACATGCTACCATTTACCACATACAATCATCACATACTTATCAACTTAAACCATGCAAATTTCCACATCCATGAAAACATTATCATATGCATATATACTTAGACCAATATTAGCCAATTCCAAATGGCCATTTACAAAATGAATTATCAACCAATATAAGCCAACACATTAGGCCAATTCAACTATGACACATAACAAAATAACCAAGTCCCTATACATGCCATAACTCAAACTGTCAAATTCATTGGTACCCAAAATAATCAGTTGATAGAGTGAGTGGATCTCTGACAGTCTCCTATCCCCGAGCTAGTTTGGTGACACTATAAGACAAGAGAAAGAAAAGGGGAGTAAGTTATATAGCTTAGTAAGTTCCCATGCAAATAATAGGCATCATAAACCAACATTTAATATAAAATTTACATGATGATAATTGGTATAAATATTATTAAGATCTTATAATCATAACTTACTCAATTATAACCTTACCGAGGGTTCAGCACATAACGGGCTCATCATGTATGAGTTTTTCGTGCATACCTGAGTCATCTCAAATTGGATTTACACACCATTCGTCTTTGACATACTCATTAAATTACCCGTTGAACCACTTGGAATACTAAAGGATACTTGGGAGTTCTGTACACACGGTACCATACCAATGCCATATCCCAGATATGGTCTTACATGTAATCTCGTATCGATGCCAGTAGCCCAGCTATGGTCTTACACGTAGTCTCATATCGATGCCACATCTCAGATATGGCCTTACATGAAGTCTCATATAGATGCCATATCCCAGATATGGTCTTACACATAGTGTTTGTAACTTTAATGTCATGACATTTGTATCCTATCTATTCCTAAGGTTCAACCGGGATTTCATGCTTGTCGTAACATTGTCGAATATGTCCGTTAGTCAATCACAATTCATACAATAATAAAAAATTAAAACATAATTAAAACAATGCATTATTTACATAAGATCTTACCTCGGTACAAAAATAGTAGAAATGGGACCTACTCGTCAAACACTTTATTTTCCCCCGATCTATATCTAAACCTTGTTTCTCTTGATCTATAATAGCAAATTTTACTCATTTATTATTCACATTACTCAATTCCGTTCAAAAATCATATTAATGAAAAATTACATTTTTGCCCCCAAACTTTGACATTTTTACACTTTGGTCCCTAGGCTCGTAAATTGAAATAGATTCAATTTCTTCGATTCCCAAGCCTAGCCGAATCTCTTTCATGCTTACAATAGCCTACATTTTTTTATTTAATCACACTTTTACAACCCATTTTGTGATTTTTCACAAATAAGTCCTTTTGACATTTTCATCAAAAATCACCTAGCAAAAGTTGTTTATCTTACATCTAACATACATTTTCTACCATTAGACATCAAAATGCACAAATATTCTTCATGGGTAAAATTTTAGTCTTTGATTTTCTTTCAAATTAGTTCTTGAAATAGCTAGATTAGGTTACAAGGATTTCAAAAACATAAAAATCATTAAAAACGGGGCTAGAACGGACTTACAATCGAGCTTGGAAGATGAACAAACCCTAGTATGGTTCCCCCTTGAGAATTTTGACCATGGGAAGAAGATGGACAAACATTGGCTTTTAATTTGATTTTTAATTCATTTATTAGCTTAATGACCAAAATGCCCCTAACTTAAAACATAAAATTTCTCTTCCTTCATGTCCATTTTTGTCTACTAACTTAACAAATGGTCTAATTATCATCAACGACCTTCAATTTAAAATTTCATAACAATTAGACACCTCTAGCATGTAGAACCCTACTTTTGCACTTTTTACAATTTAGTGTTTTTTGATAAATTGAGTGTTCAAACGTCAAAATTTTCAAACGAAATTTTCACGAAATCATTCCATAAAATTGTAGACCATAAAAATATAATAAAAAAAAGTTTTACTATGTCGAATTCGTGGCCCCGAAACCACTGTTCCGATTAGGCCCTAAATCGGGTTGTTACAATTCTCCCCCCTTTAGGGATTTTTGTCCCCGAAAATCTTACTAGAAAATAGGTTTGGGTACTATTTCCTCATAGCCTCCTCAGGTTCCCACATAGCCTCTTAAACCCCATGTCGTTGCCACAAAACTTTCACTAAGGTTATACTCATATTTCTCAACTGTTTAACTTCCCGAGCTAAAATCTTGATCGGTTCTTCACCATACACCATATCCTGTCGAATCTCAATCTCTGTTGGAGAAATCACATGTGAAGGATCAGAATGATATCGTTGCAACATCGACACATAAAACACATCTTGGATCCTTTCCAACTCCGACGGTAAAGCTAATCGATATGCTACTGGCCCTACTCTTTCAACGACTTCGTACGGCCCAATGAAACGTGGACTTAACTTGCCTTTACGACCAAATCTCAAAATCTTCTTCCATAGAGATACTTTCAAAAATACTTTATCACTGACTTGATATTCTATCTCTTTTCTTTTTAAATCTGCGTACAACTTTTGTCAATCTAAAGCTGTTTTCAAGCAATCATGGATTACCTTTACTTTTTCTTCAGTTTTTCTAACCAAGTCAACCCCGTGAATCTGTTTCTCACTAAGCTCATTCCAAAACAAGGGTGTTCGGCATTTGGGTGCCATCTTAATACTCAACTGAAAACTATTGTTATAAGCAAACTTGACTAATGGTAGGTACTTTTCCCAACTACCCTCGAATTCTAGAACATAACAACAGAGCATATCTTGGAGTACTTGAATCATTCTTTCAGATTGACTGTCAGTTTGATGATGAAATGCGGTACTAAAGTTTAACTTTGTACCCAAAGCCTCTTGTAACTTCATTCAAAATCTCGAAGTGAACCTTGGATCTCTATCCGAAATAATAGACATAGGCACCCTGTGCAATCTCACAATATCAGAAATGTATAATTCGGCTAACTTATCAAGTGAGTAGGCAGTACATACTGGAATAAAATGAGCTGATTTCGTTAATCTATTAACAATAACCCAGACGACATCCTTCTTTTTCAGAGTTAAAGGCAACCTAATTACGAAGTCCATAGTAATCCTATCCCACTTCCACTCAGGTACCATCACTAGCTGAAGTAAACCCGAAGGCACTTGGTGTTCGGCTTTTACTTGTTGATAAATCAAACACTTTGAAACAAACTATGAAATATCTCATTTCATACCTAACCACCAATACAATTTCTTCAAATCATTCTACATTTTCATACTACCTAGATGCACAAATAAACAACCATTATGTGCTTCATAAGAATTTTCTGAATAAGTTCATCATTTTTTGGTACACAAACTTTGCCTCAGAACATCAAACAATCATCGGATCCGATATTCATAAAGAACTCTTTTGGCTTGCAAATCACTATCATATTTCTGAGCTTCACAAATTTGTTGAAGAAATAATGATCTCACTCTCAACTCAGCTAGAATCAAACCATTATCGGACAAATGCAACCGTGTATTCATCGCTCTCAAAGAAAACAAAGTCTTTCTACTCAACGCATCTGTGACTACATTTGCCTTACCCAGGTGGTAATCAATTACAAGCTCATAATCCTTTAATATCTCAAGCCATCTCCGTTGCCACAAGTTTAAATCTTTATAAGTAATCAATTATTTTAAACTCTTATAATCAGTAAAGATGCGACATTTCTCACCGTACAATGATGTCTCCAAATTTTTAAAGCGAACACAACGGCGGCTAATTCTAAATCATTCGTCGGATAATTATTCTCGTGCAGTTTCAACTATCTCGAGGCATAAGCTATCACTTTGCCCTCTTGCATCAACACTTATCCTAACCCATTCAGTGATGCACCACTATAAATCACAAACTCTTTTTCGAGTTCAGGCTGCACTAAAATCGACGCCTCAGTCAATAATGCTTTCAACTTATCAAAACTTTGCTGACATTTTTTAGACCATTCAAATTTAACATCTTTTTTCAATAGATAAGTCATAGGAGTAGCAATTGTCAAAAATTCTTTGACAAAACGTCGGTAATTGATAAACCATAATTTATACATATTTTTATCCCTCGCTCATCACATTTATGAATGGTTTCTCCTTAGATTGGGTGAATTTGATGCTCCTAATCCTTTAATTTCATGTTTTATACTTAGGTGAGCATAGAAGGACGAAAAGAACGAGAAACGGGCCAAAAATGGAGAAAATGGGCCGACAAGGGAAAACAACACGGCCTGGACTTCCTCACACGGGCAGAACACACGCCCGTGCCAATCTAACAGGCTTGACCACGGCCCAAATCAGCCTCAGCACGGGCGTTTTGATATCTCAACCTCGACCACGGCCTGAAGTACTCGCACACAGCCGTGTCACAGGGGCGTGTCCCTGCCGAACCCTAACTAAGTTCCATTCGAAAAAGGGCAAGTTTTAGGGCTTTTAGGCATTCAAAAGCCTATTTAAACACCCTAGAGGAAGACTAAAAGAGGGACAGAGAATAGGGAGTAAGGAATTACTCCAAGGAAGCCGATTGATCCATCTCAGAAGCCGGATTCATCATCAAGACTGAAGATTTTGCCTCAATTTTCCTTTAGGAGTTCTGGGCTTTCTTTATGTTTTGTATTCTTTATCATTCTGAGATATTTTCTTATTTAGTTATGAACTAAAACCCCTAAATACCTAAGGGGGATAAAACCTAATACGAATCTTGTTATTAATTTCTGAATCGTATGATAAATATTTGACTTGTTCTTAATTATGTGTTCTTAATTCTTGTTTTGGTATTTTAGGATATCACTTCAAGTTAATGCTCTCAGTTGGAGGATGAATAGTCTCTGGCTAAGAGTGACTTTGTCATAATTAAGCGGAGTTGATTGCACACCTAGAGATAGGGTGACAAGATTTTGCCGGATTAGGGTGAAACCTAATAAGGGAATCCATAGATCGAGTTAATGCAACCTTAGGGTGTTAATTAGATAAAAGTCTCGGTTATTCAACCTAGGGATTAGACGTTATTAGTCTTGAATAGGGATAATAACATAACTTAGGGATTCCTACGAAAGAAGTTAAATGAATAAATCGTCCGGTTTGTAGCCAGAATAACAAGTAAAAGTCTAGGTGGATTTTTCCTTAGGTATTGTCCTAAATCAATCGTCTTTCCCAAAAATAATTTCCCAATTCTATTTTCTGTAACTTCTTAGTTTAATTAATTAGTTAGTTAAAACAAACCCCTTATTTCTTAGGCTAGATAATAAAAAGACAGTCATTACTAGTACTTTTAGTCCTTTGGGTTTGACAATCCGGTCTTGCTAAAGCTATACTATTGTTCGATAGGTACACTTGCCTACATCGTGATAATAGTTAGTCTCAAGAACTTTTAATTATAAATTTATAAAACTTATCACGAAAAATCACGATCAAGTTTTTGGCACTGTTGTCGGGGACTAAAATATTAGGAACACTCAATTTTTATTACTTTAGCCATTTTTTTTCTTGTAATTTAATTTAATTTTTATTTTTATTTTACTAATTTTCTTTTTCTTTCTTCTGCGAGGTTCTTATAGTTTATGACTAGAAGAAACCCGTCGGGACCACTACTGTTTGACGAAGAAATTGATTGCATAGCTTGTAGAAACTGACGAGAAATAAGGCGAAGCCTAAGATACACAGAAGAAGAGCAAGAAGACGATATCTCAACTACAACTGAAGAGATGGCTGAAAATCAAGACAATCAGCTACCTCCTGCGATACCCGCTGAATTAGCAAATCAGAATCCTGCTCCTCGTACTATGTATGATTATGCTAAACCTAATTTAACAGGAACTGAGTCAAGTATAGTTAGGCCTGCTATTGCTGCAAATAATTTGGAACTGAAACCTAGCACGATTCAAATGATACAGTAGTTTGTTCAGTTTGATGGTATGCAAGATGAGAATCCCAACACTCACTTGGCGGATTTTTTAGAAATCTACGACACTTTTAAAATTAATGGCGTCTCTGATGAAGCCATTCGTCTTCGGTTATTCCTTTTTTCACTAAGGAACAAGGCTAAGGGTCCACCACTACTTGGGAACAAATGACCAAAAAAATTTTATTAAAGTATTTTTCGCCGGCTAAAACAGCTAAGTTACGTAATGATATCTCTTATTTTGTACAGATGGACTTAGAAACTCTTTACGATGCATGGGAGAGATACAAGGACCTACTATGAAGGTGCCCGCACTATGGGTTACCTCTATGGCTGCAAGTTCAAATGTTTTATAATGGTGTGAATCCCTCGACAAGACAGATGATTGATGCAGCCGCGGGTGGAACCATCAACAACAAAACACCTGAAGAGGCTTACGAATTTATTGAGGAGATGTCACTGAAAAACTATCAGTGGCAAGTCATGAGGACTAAGTCAACAAAAACAGCAGGCGTTTATAATGTCGATTCGATTACTATGTTGTCAAATCAGGTAGAACTTCTAAATAAAAAAATTGATGGTTTACTTAGTTCTACGTAGGTACATCCAGTGATGAGGTGTGATTCAAGTGGAGGAGATGTGCATACAGAATATCAACCATTCAATCCTACAACCAAAGAGGAACAAGTCAACTATATGGGTAACAATAACTTTAGATCTCAAGATAACCCATACAGTAACACTTATAATGCAGGTTGGAAGAACCACCCAAATTTCTCTTGGTGTAGTCAAGGGAATCAAAGGCCACAAAATCCTCACGATTTTCAACAGCCACCTTATCAACAGGAAAAGAAATCGAACCTTGAGAAGATGCTATCCAAATTCATCTTGGTGTCTGAAACCCATTTCCAGAATACTGAGACGGCACTTAAAAATCAACAAGCATTAATCCAAGGGCTCGAAACTCAGATAGGGCAGCTGTCCAAACTAATCTCTGAATGACCACAAGGTAGCTTACCAAGTAATACTGAACCTAACCCAAGGGAACAGCTTAACGCAATTAATGTTCAAGATGAAGAAGGATTCGTTGAGTCTGAGCCAAAACTGAGGCAAGAAAATGTGGTGAGCAAAGGTAATGGTGAGGTAAGTCATAATGAAAACAAAATGGTGAGTGTAGAATAAAAACCTCGTGTGCCATACCATAACGCAATAAGGAAAGACCGTTCAGACGAACAATTTGGTAAATTCCTTAAACTTTTAAAAAAATTACATATCAACTTACCGTTTATTGAAGCTCTATCGCAGATGCCGAATGCAATGAAATTTTTAAGGGAGCTTTTAGCGAACAAGCGGAAATTGGACGAAGCGTCGCATGTGGAACTAAACGCAGTTTGCTCAGCTATTCTACAGAATAAGCTACCCCACAAATTGAAAGATCTAGGGAGTTTTACAATTCCTTACTTAATTGGTAGTTTAGATGTTAATAATGCATTAGCTGATTTAAGGGCAAGCATCAACGTCATGCCCTACAAAATGTTTAAGTAACTAGGTCTTGGGAAACCCAAACAGACTAGGATGAGCATTCAATTAGCAGATAAAACTATAAGATTTCCTAGGGGTATTATTGAAGATGTACTTATATTCCCCGTTAACTTTGTTGTTCTAGACATAAAGGAGGATAACAACATCCCTTTGATTTTAGGGAGGCCCTTTTTAGCAACTGCTAAAACAATTATTGATGTGGGCACAAGTGAGCTCATAATTCATGTGGGAGACAAAACGATCACCTTTCTACTAAAACTAACAATATGACGCAACCTACTTTGCAGGAATTGAGTTTGAAAGAAGTTTACGAGCCATGTTCCAGCAATAATAGAGGACCCATTCATGAAGAACGAAGGCTACAAATAGAGGATCTAGACGAATGGTGAGCACATAAATCGAGAACACACGATAAACCAAAACTATGCTAGAACGAGCTCGATACCTCTCCAAATCAACTTAAGGTTGGAAATAAATTCTTACTAGATGCCACAAATCCTCACATTGTCACTACCAACCTGAATGAAGAAATCCCTCTTACGGTAGTTAGTATTTTTCCATTCGGTACAGTCGAGGTCAGTCACCCCATGTTCGGCACTTTTAAGGTAAACAACACCCGTTAAAACCTTATTTTAATGAGATTGATAGCAGGAATGAGGAGTATGAACTCCTTAAACCACCATGACCATTCAATTGAGGGGTAAGTAGAGCTTAGACTATGAATAAGCGCTTCTCGGGAGGCAACCCGAGCACTAATTGTATTAACTTCTTTAAATTTTAGTTTTTAAACACCTAACCTACTAACAAAGCTCTTGAAAACAGAATCACCATAGAGACACAGCCAAGCACATGGGCGTGCTTAGGACCGTGTGAAAATAGGGCAAAGATTTCCCCAAGACATGGGTTGCGATAAATCACCACGGCAGTGCGACATGGCCGTGGGCAAGCCTGTCAAAACAACACGGGCGTGCGACACGCCCGTACCCTAGGACTATGGTTGAAACTGAGAAACTAGCACGGACGTGCGACACGCCCGTGTCTAGGACCCGTGGTTAAACCTGTCAAATTAACACGGGCGTGGGGCTTGCATACACAGGCGTGGGAGAGGCGAACGAAACTAGACACGGTCGTGCGACATGGTCGTGTGCACCAACACGCCCGAGGTACATAGGCGTGTGTCAAATTTTAGACGCGCCAAAATAGGAAAAACACAAACCACACGGGCAAAAATTACGACACCTGGGCATGTTCCCTGGCCGTGTGCCCCAAAATCAATAAATACCCTGCACTATTCATTGTCTTCCCCACTCAAAAACCCTGACCCTAGCCACTGCAAGTCCACACGACCTCCCTGCCACGCCTATGCGCCGCCTCTAACTCTATTTTTGACGCTCAATCCTCTCTTGTTAGCGTTTGTTTACTTCTTTCTTGTATATTTTACTGATTTCTAAAGATATTTATCATAATAATATGCAAGTTTTCATGTTCTTTTCATATTTTTATCACTTAAATGTCATAATCTAGAATAACTATCATCTTTTTCATGTTAAAGCTCTCACCCATTGCATGATTTCTTTACTCCATTTGAGTAGTTAGAAGTGAGTATTCATTTTTAGGATAGTTGAAATATTCTTGCCTTTTGTGTTGACATTTTTCATCCATTTATCATATTGCATTCCCTAAAATTCTTCGCCATTCTTACTCATAATACAATGTAATGCCACAAAAGTATGCTATTGAACTTATTGTTTTAATTTTTGTGGCTGAACATATTTATGCCTTCTCCCTCTTAAAATTTAGTTTCATTTTACCGTGTCTACTCAACAAGACGAATTCATGATTTCAATTACAGGTTCACCATGTTATCTTCACGAGGATAGAAACCACCATCTCCGCCTCGAAGAAAAGAAAGGGAGCGTCATCTTCCTTGGGCCCTACCGCGAAAATTTGCCACCCTTTCCTACAATTCCCCAATGGGCCCAAGAAGAACTTTTCCAAATACTACGGGCCTGACCTTTAACTACGAGCCGCTGCATCGACTAGGCTGCGGTAGAACAAGTTCAATTGGCTGATGTGATCCGGACCCTCCTTACCACCGATCCTTGGCAGCTATTCTTTGGGATCATCGAGCCGACATACTTAGAGCTCACGATAGAACTATGCTCAACGTTCCATCTTCAAACAGTAATGACAAACTATGATGATCCCGGCACAGTCCAGTTTCACTTAGACGGATTAGTCCGCCAACTAAGCGTCCCAGAATTCGGCACTGCATTGGGCTTATATACCAGGGAGTTTAGAGAGGAGAATGACTTACATGCTCTCGACCGCCACATCTTTCATTCTCCCTCACATTGCTGGGACGCCCTCATCTCACGTTCGGCTAGCTACGACCCTAGTCGCACCAAGGCATCATCTCTCCCTTCGTCCTTAAGGTATCTACATTCTATTTTATCTCACACTTTGACAGGGCAGAGAGAGAGCACCGGCGTCATCACTACCTACGACGTCTACTACTTATAATGTATGTCAAATGGGCTTGTCTTCGATCTCGTATACTTTATAGCCCATGCCATTCGCCACCAGACGGAGCGACACCGGAGGGGGGTCATCTTCATTGGCCCCTACATGACTCGACTGGTGCGACACTTCAGACTCCTCAACACCGCGGCCCAAGAATCATCCCTTACCGTCATCGGCCAGATGTCTCCACAAGGCATCTTGAGCATGCTTAGCATGAGGATGATCGAGAGGCGCCGTGGAACCTACCCTCCCCAATATCATCTCGCCCAATCTACTGAGGAGGAGGCTCCATAGGACATTATTGATGATGTCCTTCCCCAGCACGAGGACCCACCTTCCCAGCCACCACGCTCCCATCGTCCAGTTCATGCGGCGGCTTCATATGCTGACATATCTGAGCGCCTCAACCGATTCGAGCAGCAGTGTTTTCAAAGATTTGACAACATTGATGCTGCTCTCCAGTAGATCTATCAGCATTTCCATATCTCATCGCCACCACCACCTCGCGAACCATTCGGCGATGATGATGATTTTTAATTTAATTTTTATCTTTATTTTTATTTTTAGTTTTACTTTTATTTCTATTTCTACTTTTTAAGTCTTTATTTATTTCACTTTTGACATTTAAATATTATTTTCCTTTTTCATACTATCTTTTATTTAGGTTTTATTAATTAATTTTAATCTCGATTATTTCTTTATGAGTAATTATTCCTCCTAATGTTCCCTAAAAAGTTCCTGATTTCCTCACAGTTATAAAGAGCTCCAAAGCTCACAATCACTTAGGAACTTTAAACTCCATTGGAAAGGGTTCTCCACGACTGCCATGCCTTACTCGATAACGAGATATAATATTCTTTTGGCGCAGCACTTGTGGCACCCAACCTCTACCACCACCAGAGTATCCTCCTCCAATCTACATAACTCCAAACTAGGGAGTTCATCCATTCAACACTCAGGAAGTTTCACTTCTCTCCCTATCTTATAATTTTATATTTTTCTATATATCTATCTTTATACATTGAGGGCAATGTACATCTTAAGTGTGGGGGGGGTTAATCATTTCATTATCTGAAAAATCCCTGAATATTGTCTTGTTCTCTTGTAAATTTCTCATATCATGTTTAGGATGAATTTTGATTAACTTATGATTTTTATTACTATATCTTGAATTAAAACATAGGCATTCATGCATTGATTATTTAAACTTTAAGACATTAGAAATTTAAGCATGATAATTTGATTTAAGAATTTAAAATTTTAGGTTATTTCCCCAAGTTTAGGTATTATCTTGAATTGAATTCCACAGGTTTAAACATCAATAAGCCATAATTTTTGTGAGATTTTGAGCCTTCAAGAGCATCTATTAATTCTTTCATGCTCACTTTTATTATTGCTTTGAGAGTGTCAATATCGAATTGTTATTCTAGAACTTGCCTGATTATGCATGTCAAGACCACACCATTTGATTTGATATGTCAAGATGATAGAGGCACTTAGGATTAACCCACTCATGCCATGAAAAGCCTACCTCCACAATTAACCCTTAGTAAAACCCTTTGAGCCTAACAAGCCATTCCTTGTATTACCCTTAATATTAACCCTTAACCCATTATTGTTGAAATCCCCTCAATTACTTTGATCCCTATTTTTGCCGAGATTTGATTTGAATAAATTGCTTAGCTATGTCTTGTTCTTAATAGTTAGTTTATGTTATTTGACTTCTTCTAAAAATAAAAAAAAAACATGTATATATTAGTAGTGATCTTTTGTTTTTAAACTTCAGTATTCAAATTTCATAGTTAGAGAAGAAGCTTTGTTGTACACAAATGATGATTAATTATTTTTCTAGTTAAGTAATTTTTCAAATCAATCTCGATTCTAACCTTTTCTTTCAGCTTGTGACCACACCCCCTAACCAAGCTTCATTACAACCCTCTAAAGACCTTTTGATTGATGTATCATCTCGATTTATAGTGGTGAAGAGTTGATTTTCATGCAAGCCTATGGTAATAACTTTTCATATTGACTGATGAGTGCTAATTTCATTATCCTTAAACACTTCGAGTGATTTGAGTGAATCTTTAGTGAGGATGTTAAACTCTGTGAGATTAAAAATCGATGGTAACTACTTAGATGAGGGGAGATGCCTAAGTTTTTCATGATTAAATACTCAACTTTGAATGTTTGAAGCTTTAATGTTCTTTTAGTTGAATTCTCAATATATGATTACTTATGGATTTAGTTTGAGATATTATTGATAGGAATTATAAGTTGAGAAAAAGGAATTCTTAATTATGAAGAGAGAATTTTGCTTGAGGACAAGCAAACACTTAAGTGTGGGGGTATTTGATAAATCATAATTTATACATATTTTTATCCCTCGCTCATCATGTTTATGACTGGTTTCTCCTTAGATTGGGTGAATTTGATGCTCCTAATCCTTTAATTTCATGTTTTATACTTAGGTGAGCATAGGAGGACGAAAAGAACGAGAAACGGGCCAAAAACGGAGAAAATGGGCCAACAAGGGAAAACAACACGGCCTGGACTTCCTTACACAGGCAGAACACATGCCTGTGCCAATCTAACAGGCTCGACCACGGCCCAAATCAGCCTCAACACGAGCATGTTGATATCTCAACCTTGACCATGGCCTGAAGTACTCGCACACGGCCGTGTCACAGGGACGTGTCCCTCCCGAACCCTAGCTAAGTTCCATTCAAAAAAGGGTAAGTTTTAGGGCTTTTAGGCATTCAAAAGCCTATTTAAACACCCTAGAGGAAGACTAAAAGGGGGACGGAGAATAGGAAGTAAAGAATTACTCCAAGGAAGCCGATTGATCCATCTCAGAAGCTGGATCCATCATCAAGACTAAAGATTTCTCCTCAATTTCCCTTCAAAAGTTTTGGGTTTTCTTTATGTTTTGTAATCTTTATCATTCTAAGATGTTTTCTTATTTAGTTATGAACTAAAACCCCTAAATACCTAAGGGGGATGAAACCTAAGACGAATCTTGTTATTAATTTCTGAGTATGATAAATATTTAACTTGTTCTTAATTATGTGTTCTTAATTCTTGTTTTGGTATTTCAGGATATCACTTCAAGTTAATGCTCTTAGTTGGAGGATGAATAGTCACTGGCTAAGAGTGACTTTGTCATAATTAAGCGGAGTTGATTGCGCGCCTAGAGATAGGGTGACTAGATTTTGCCGGATTAGGGTGAAACTTAATAAGGGAATCCATAGATCGAGTTAATGCAACCTTAGGGTGTTAATTAGAGAAAAGTCTCGGTTATTCAACCTAGGGATTAGACATTATTAGTCTTGAATAGGGATAATAGCATAACTTAGGGATTTCTACGGAAGAAGTTAAATGAATAAATCATCTAGTTCGAAGCCAGAATAACAAGTAAAAGTCTAGGTGGATTTTTCCTTAGATATTGTCCTAAATCAATCGTCTTTCCCAATTTTATTTTCTACAACTTCTTAGTTTGATTAATTAGTTAGTTAAAACAAACCCCTTATTTCTTAGGCTAGATAACAAAAAGACGGTCATTACTAGTACTTTTAGTCCTTTGGGTTCGACAATCTGGTCTTGCTAAAGCTATACTACTATTCGATAGGTATACTTGCCTACATCGTGATAATAGTTAGTCTCAAGAACGTTTAATTATAAATTTATAAAACTTATCACAGAAAACCACGATCAGTAATATCTGGCTAAACCCAAAAAGCTTCTAACTTCAAATACATTTCTCAACGGTTTCCAATCAACAATTATCGAGATCTTACTTAGATCAACCCGAATACCATCACCTAAAACAGTATGTCCCAAAAATTTGACTTCTCTGATCCAAAACTCACTTTTACTGGATTTAGCAAACAACTGCTTATCTCTCAAAGTCTGCAATGCCGTTCTCAAGTGCTCAGCATACTCAGACTCGTCTCGAGAATAAATCAGGACATCATTGATGAACACAACCACAAACTTATCTAAATGTGGTCGAAAAATTCTATTCATCAAGTCCATAAATATAGCAGGAGAATTAGTTAGTCCGAAAGGCATAATAAGAAATTCATAGTGCCCATACCTTGTCTTGAAAGTGGTTTTCGGCACATCCGACTCTTTGACTCTCAACTGATAGTAGCCAAATCTTAAATCAATCTTCGAGAAAACCGTTGCTCCTCTCAACTGATCGAACAAATCATCAATCCTTGGTAAAGGATACTTGTTCTTTATAGTCACCTTGTTGAGTTGACGATAGTCAATACAAAGCCTCATGGATCTGTCTTTCTTCTTTCCAAATAATACGGGAGCACCCCAAGGAGAAAAACTCGGTCTCACAAAACCCTTATCTATAAACTCTTACAAACTCTATCAACTCTTACAAACTCTATCAACTAACACATGTTTGCCTAAAGGGTTTGACACTCTAATCACAAATTCAGTAAACTCAACAGGCAAACTCTTACTAGTTACCAATTTCACACAAACATAAGAATGAGTCGATCCAGGTCAATCAACTAAACTACATTAGTATTATAGAGAGAAAAAGTACCAGTGATAGCATCCGAAAATGTCGCTTCTTCGCGAGCACGGATGGCATAGGCTCTAGCAGGTGCTCGAGCTTCGGATCTCATAGTAGTATCTTTTGTCACACCTTTACTACTAGCTCCATCTTTGGTATTCCCCGGTGGCCTACCCCTATTAGTAGTATTACTCAGCCCTGCACTTTGAAAATTTTCTTTTCTTAGCCTTTTCGGGGCAATCTCAGATAAAATACTTTTAGGAGCCACACTTGAAACAAGCCTGATCATTCATCCTACACTCGCTGGGATGTCTTCTTCCACAATGCTGACATTCAAGTCTGTTAGGCCTTACATTACCCATACTTTCTATTGAAGTGGCTTGAGATTTAGAACCAGAGTATTGCTTCCTGCGGTCTCTGTGGGAATACCCAGCTGATACATTCGAATGGGAATATATTTCTTTAGATTTCTTTGAATGTGATGGAAATGACTTACTCATCGTTCTTTTCCTCGAATCTTTAGCTTCACAATCAACTTTCCTCTTTTCTTTATTCAACTCTTCGGCCTTATAAGCTCGCTCGACCAATACCACAAATTCTTTCAGTTCTAAGATCCCAACTAACACACGAATATCTTGATTCAATCCATTCTCAAATCTCTTGAACATAATAGCCTCGGTGGAAACACACTCTCGAGAATATTTGCTAAGTCTGACAAATTCTCGCTCATATTCAGTTACTGACATTTGACCTTGTTTCAGCTCAAGAAATTCCTTACATTTCTGATTGATGAATTGCTGACTAATATATTTCTTTCGGAACTCCTCTTGAAAGAATTCCCATGTAACCCTTTCTCTCGGTACCATCGATATTAGTGTATTCCACCAGTAATATGTAGAATCTCTCAAAAGTGAGATGGCACACTTTAAACACTCATCCAATGTACAGGGCAACTCATTAAATACTCTGATGGAGTTTTTGAGCCAAAACTCAGCTCTCTCGGGATCATCATCCACATTAGCTTTGAAATTTTCAGCCCCATGCCTTTGGATCTTATCAACAAGCGGCTTGTTCATTCTTACAAAATCCATACCTTGTGAAGCTACGGGAACCGATTGAGGAATAGGTGGGGGTGGAGGAGGTTGGGCATTCAGATTTTTTCGAACAAACTTCGTATACCACTCATTCATCATATGGAGAAAAGCTTCCATACCCCCTTCTCCCTGACCAACAGTTGGGGGTCTACTTCAGACAGTGATGCCTCTTGAGTGGGAGCCGGCGCATTACTTTCAACATCATCAGCCTCAGCTCGATTACGATCCATTTACTATACGAAAACACAACTAAAATTGTAAAGAGTCATCACACTATCACATTTCATTTATGGCATGTATAGCTAGACTCTTACACATGCTACGTTAGTCCAAGAGTCGACTAAACTGTGGCTCTAATACTACTAAATGTAACACATTTTACCCATATTCAACATCAGAATAGGGTATAAGGCATTAGCAGACTTAAACACAAGCAAACATACAATACCGAGATGTAAATTTCCTTCCAAATTTTTAAACTTTTCATATACATTCATATTGTCCCTAAAATAAACCTACGAGGCCCAAAACATGCATTGGAAGCAGTTCTGGACTAAACCGAGAACTTTAGAAAATTTCACAACACTTAAAAAAAATTTCATGTTTTAAGAACCACACACCCGTGTGGGCAGGCCGTGTGGTCACACACGCCCGTGTCCCTAACCCTTGTAACTCTCTATTTGTCACCCAAGAACAAATTGATGTCACACGGCCAAGTCACACGCCCATGTGCTAGGCCATGTGGTCGATTTAATTTTCATAATTTTTCATAAAATAAGTGCAGACTTCACACGCCCGCGACTGAGGCCGTATCATCCACACGGCTAAGACACATGCCCGTGTCTCTGCCCGTGTGCTCAATTCTGAGCATTTTGTTATGCATCAATTAAGGTACAAGGGACACACAGTCGGAACACATGCCCATGGGGCAAGTCGTTTGCCACACACGGCCTAGACACACACCCGTATGTCTACCTGTGTGGACAAAAACAAGGCTATTTACCAAGCTATTTTGTCACCCTATTATGCACACACTTACACAATAAAATATAACACCAATCAAAGCAATTACATTCAAACAATTCAGCCATAATCAAGACATCCACATATCATTCACATGCTACCATTTACCACATACAATCATCACATACTTATTAACTTAAACCATGCAAATTTTCACATCCATGAAAACATCATAATATGCATTTATACTTAGACCAATATTAGCCAATTCCAAATAGCCATTTACAAAATGAATTATCAACCAATATAGGCCAACACATTAGGCCAATTCAACTATGACACATATCAAAATAACCAAGTCCCTATACATGCTATAACTCAAAATGTCAAATTCATTAGTACCCAAAATAATCAGTTGATAGTGTGATGAATCTCAGACAGTCTCTGATCCCCGAGCTTGCTTGGTGACACTATAAGACAAGGGAAAGAAAAAGGGAGTAAGCTATATAGCTTAGTAAGTTCCCATGCAAATAATAGGCATCATAAGCCAACATTTAATATAAAATTTACATGATGATAATTGGCATAAATATTATTAAGATCTTATAATCATAACTTACTCAATTATAACCTTACCGAGTGTTCGTCAATAACGGGCTTATCACGTATGACTTTTTTGTGCATACCTGAGTCATCTCGAATTGGATTTACACACCATTCACCTTTGACATACTCATAAAATTACCCATTGAACAACTTGGAATACTAAAGGATACTCGAGAGTTTCGTACACACAGTACCATACCAATGCCATATCCCAGATAAGGTCTTACATGTAATCTCGTATCGATGCCAATAGCCCAACTATGGTCTTACACGAAGTCTCATATCGATACCATATCCCAGATATGGTCTTACACGAAGTCTCATATAGATGTCATATCCCAGATATGATCTTACACATAGTGCTAGTAACCCTAATGTCATGACATTTGTATCCTATCTATTCCTAAGGTTCAACCGGGATTTCATGCTTGTCGTAACTTTGTCGAATATGTCCGTGAGTCAATCACAATTCATAAAATAATAAAACATTTAAAACATAATTAAAACAATGCATTATTTACATAAGAACTTACCACGGTACAAAAATAGTAGAAATGAGACCTACTCGTCAAACACTTTGTTTTTCCCCCAATCTAGGTCCGAACCTCATTTTTCTTGATCTATAATAGCAAATTTAACTCATTTATTATTCACATTACTCAATTCAGTTCAAAAATCATGTTAAGGAAAAATTATATTTTTGCCCCTAAACTTTGACATTTTTACACTTTGGTCCCTAGGCTTGTAAATTGAAATAGATTCAATTTATTTGATTTCCAAGCCTAGCCGAACCTCTTCCATGCTTATAATATCCCACCATGTTTCATTTAATCACACTATTACTACCCATTTTGTGACTTTTTACAAATAGGTCCTTTTAACATTTTCATCAAAAATCACCTAGCAAAAGTTGTTTATCTTACATTTAACATACATTTTCTACCATTAGAAATCAAAATGCACAAATATTTTTCATGGATAAAATTTTAGGCTTTTATTTTCTTTCAAATTAGTCCTTGAAATAGCTAGATTAGTTTACAAGGATCTCAAAAACATAAAAATCATTAAAAACAGGGTTAGAATGGACTTACGATCGAGCTTGGAAGATGGAAAAACCCTAGCTATGGTTTCACCTTGAGAATTTAGGCAATGGGAAGAAGATGGACAAAAATTGGGTTTTAAGTTGATTTTTAATTCATTTATTAGCCAAATAACCAAAATGCCCCTAACTTAAAACATAAAATTTCTCTTACTTTATGTCCATTTTTGTCTACTAACTTAACAAATGGTCTAATTACCATTTAAGGACCTTCAATTTAAAATTTCATATCAATTAGACACCTCTAACATTTAGAACTCAACTTTTGTACTTTTTACAATTTAGTCCTTTTTGCTAAATTGAGTGCTCAAACGTCAAAATTTTCGAACGAAATCATTCCATAAAACTGTAGACCATAAAAATATAATAAAAAAAAGTTTTACTATGTCAGTTTTGTGGTCACGAAACCACTGTTTCGACTAGGCCCTAAATCGGGTTGTTACATAACCAATCCGTTCCAAGAATTACATCGAGCTCATCAAACAGTAAAAGCATTAAGTCAGCTAGAAATTAGTGACCCCGAATCATTAATGGACAGCTCTTGCAAACTTTATCAACTAGAACATATTAGCCTAAGGGGTTCAACATTTTAATCACATACTCAGTAGACTCAACAGGAAAAGTCTTACTAGATACCAAATACATACAAATATAAGAATGAGTTGATCCAGGATCAATCAATGCAATTACATTAGTATCATAGAGAAAAAATGTACCAGTGATATGTAACAGCCCCTTTTTGAGACAAATCGGAACAGTGGTTTCGGGATCACAAATTCAAAGTCAAAATATTTATTTTATTATTTTAATAAGGTTTACAACATGATATAATTATTATGTGAAGGTTTCGTATAGAAATTTTACTGTTTGAATGCTTAATTCGGTAAAAGGACTAAATCGCGTAACACGTAAAAGTTGGGTTCTATTTTTTAAAAGTATTAAATAGCTATGGTTTATTAATATGGAAGTCCTTATTATATAATTAGAACATTTATAATGTAAGTGGACAACCTTGGACATTGATTATATGATATATTAATGTTTTATAATAAGGTTATTAAGGTAAATTGATTATTAATGTTAATATTAATAAAAGAAAACCAAATTTTGTTTATTTATTCATCTTTTAAACAAAAATTTGAGGAAGAAGAAACAAAAATAGGGTTTTACATTTGGAAAGCATAAATTCTTCATTTAGGTATGTAATCTGACTCAGTTTTTAATGATTTTTACGTTTTTTAGATCGTTGCTTTGTAATAGCCTGTACCCTAATTTTTGAATTTGTTCATGATTTTGTAAAGTGCCATTGATGAATACTTGAGTTCTTTGATGTTTAATGATAGATTATGGAAGCTTGATGATAGTTAAACTAGTTTTGTAAAGTGATTTTTTACAAAAATGTCAATTAGGGATTAAATTGAGAAAAATGTGAAATGTCGTGGTTAAAAGTGTGAAATAATGAAAGATATGGGCTGTTAGTATTATATAGAAAATTCGACTAGGCACGGGTTGGTATTAAATTGCATGAATTTACAATTTTATATTATAAGGACTAAATTGTAAAAATTTAAAAGTATAGGGTAAATGTGTAAATTTTCCAAAATATAAATTATGGACTAAATTGAATATATTGAATGCTGAATGTACTGAATTTGATAATATATAGATCAAGATAAGCTGAAATCGAGTTTAGATCAGGGAAAAGGAAAGATCGACGAATAACCGATAGTTTTATCCGAGCAATACGAGGTAAGTTCATAAAATTAGAATTGAACTTTTATATACTTGTAATTAATGAAATGAATGTATATAATGGAATATTTGACGTATGAATGCCTTATTGATATAATTTAATTGTTATTGAGCCCTGTTTGAACTTTATGAATTCATAGGATTCGGGTGACATGTTACTGGGGTTACCGTTTTGGTTGAGCTCCTGCATTTGTTGTGGACTCACCACAGCTCGTATGAGCTTATTGATATGTCAGCTCTTAAGAGCTTACTGTTATCAACTATTGGAGCTTACTATTTTAGCTTGTATGAGCTTACCATTTAGCTCGATAGAGCTTACCGTTTCAGCTCAATAGAGCTTCTCGCTTCATCACCGGGAGGAGCTTCATCGATTATGGCTCGAAAGAGCATAAATGATAATGAATTGATGGATTACTGATGTTATTCACCTAAGTATCCTTTGAATTTCTAATAGGTTCAATGGGCACAAATACTGTTTATACGAATGAGTTACGGTTTATAAATGTTACTAATGTTATATATGATATATGAATTTGGAATGATGCAAAGTATTGTATTAATGGATGGTTTCATGTATTTTTAAATGACTAACATGTGATGAATACTTGTGATTAGGTATTTGTTAATTGAATTGGTTGTACTTAAGTATTGCTTTGATTATGTATAAATGGTAAGTTTAATTCTAAATTATACGGGCCTACTAAGCCATAAGCTTACTCTGTTTCTTTTTCTATGTTTTATAGGGACAAGTCCGAGTTGCACATCACACTATCAAATTTCTGATTGGTACTTTTGAATTTGTGGATATGTAAATATGGCATGTATAGGCTAGTTTAAATGTTGTTAGAACTTTTGGTATATTTTGTGTATAAGTTAAGCCATGTGATTTGGCTTATTTTGGTACTATGTTTGGGTTGAATTTTAGTGTTCAATTATGGTATCTTGTGGCAAGAAATAATGGAATGAAATTATGCAAGTGAAGATTTGTAAGTAGTTGTTAAATGAATGGTTTATACATGAGGTTATATATATATATATATTTGAGTATGTAATTGTTAGGTTTTGATATGGTAAATAATGTGTATTGGAATGGTTATTTTGGCTGCCTATTGAGCTGTAAAAATGTGGTCATTTATGCTTGTGAATGCTTGTGTTTATAGGGTGACAAATTGGCTTTGCAAATAGCCTATTTTTGCCCACACGGGTAGGGACATGGGCGTGTGTTTCAGCCGTGTGTCCCCTTGTGTTGAAATGAAATTGAAGTCAGTATGCTCTACATGGTCTCACACATGGGTGTGTGACCAGTCGTGTGGTATAAGTCAGTATACACCTCTAAATGGTACATGGCCTAGCACACGGGCATGTGACTTGGCCATGTTGATAAGTCAGCATCCTCTCTTTTTTTCACACGGCCTGGCACACGGGCGTGTCCTCGGTCGTGTGACACAAGTCAGTATGTATGCCCTGTTTTCACACGGTCTGAAACACGGGCATGTCTACTAGCCGTGTGAGGCACATGGCCTGTTCACACGGGCGTGTGATACTTGAAATGTTGAAAATTTTTCTAAGTTCCTAAAATTTTAATATGTTACCGATTTAGTCCCGAATGCATGATTTAAGCTTTATATGCTTAAGTTAAGTACATATTGAATGTGAATGAATTATATTGACGGAAATAAGATGATTTTAGTTGAATGATATTTCTGAATTGAGTCACAAGTCCGGTAATGCCTCTTAACCTATTCCAGTGACAGTTATGGGTTAGGGGTGATACAGATAACATCAGGGGATGACACATCTTCGCGAGTGTGAATAGCGTAGGTTCTAGCAAGAGCTCTGACCTCTGATCTCGCAGTTAAATCTTTTGTTGCACCTCTACTACTGTTCCCATTTCCCATGTTTCTCGGTGGCCTCCCTCTAGTGGTAGTGTTGCTTGGTCTTGCATTTTGAAAATTATCTTTCTTAGTCATTTCAGGGCAATCTCGAATAAAGTGATCATGGGAGCCACATTTAAAGCAAGCCCGGTTGCTCATCCTACATTCACCAAGATGTCGTCTACCATAGTGTTGACATTCAGGTCTATTAGACCTAGCATTACCAACACTCACTATTGACATAGTTTGGGCCTTAGAACCTGAATATTGCTTCCCACAATCTCTGTTGGGATACCCAGCTGAAGCACTTGGACAAGTATACAAATCCTTTGATTTCTTTGACGAAGACTGAAATGACTTATTCATTGGTCTTTTTCTTGAATTTCTAGCCTCAAACTCGGCTTTTCTCTTTTCTTTGTTCCATTCTTCGGCTTTGCAAGCTTTATCGAACAGCACGACAAATTCTTTCAACTCTAAAATCCCAACTAGCAGTCTGATATCTTCATTCAACCCATCTTCGAATCTCTTGTACATGATAGCCTCGGTGGAAACACATTCCCGAGCATACTTACTGAGCCTAACAAACTCTCGCTCATATTCAGTCACGGACATATGGCCCTATTTCAGCTCTAAAAACTCCTTACGTTTCTGATCAATGAACCGTTGACTGATATATTTCTTTCTGAACTCTTCTTGGAAGAAACCCCAGGTAACTCTTTCTTCCGATACCACAGACACAAGACTATTTCACCATCGATATGTTGAGTCCCTTAGAAGTGATATAGCACATTTCAAACACTCATCCGATGTGCAATAAAGCTCATTAAATACCCTGATAGAGTTCTCAAGCCAAAACTCTACCCTCTCTGGATCATCGTCAACATTGGCTCTAAATTCCTCAACCCCTTGTTACCGAATCTTATTAACTAGAGGTTTGTTTAGTCTTAACAATTCCACACCTTACGGAGCTACGGGAATCGGTTGGAGGTTAGGTGGGGGTGGAGAATGTTGGGCAGCCGGATTTGTTCGAACAAACTCGGCAAACCACTCGTTCATCCTTTGGAAGAAAGCTTCCCTAGCCTCTCCTCCCTGACAAATCGTTATTGGTCTACTCTCAGATGTCATTGTCCCTTGGGCAAGGGTCGGTGCATTACTTTCAACATCATCAGCTACCTCTCAATTGGGATCCATTTACTAGATGAAAAAACAATTTTAAATTGTCAGGAGTCGTCACACTATCACAAATTATATATGGCATGTATAGCTAGACTCTCACACACGCTACGTTAGCCCCAGAATCAACTAGACCGTAGCTTTGATCCCACTAAATGTAACACCCCTTACCCGTATTCAACGTCGGAACAGGATACGAGGCATTACCGAACTTACATCGCAAGCAAACATACAAATCGAGTCATAAATTTTGCATCCAAATTAAAACCATTTGTATTCAATCATGAAGTCCCTAATACGAGCCTACAAGGCCAAAAATATGCTTTGGAAGTAGTTGGGACTAAACTGAGCACTTAGGAAAATTTTACAAAACATAGAAAATTTTTGCAATTAACAGGGGTCACACGCCTGTGTGGTTTGGGACACGGGCGTGTGGGCAGGTCGTGTGTCACACACGCCCATGTAACTCACTATTTGGCAAGGTATGAAAAAATTGAAGTCACACGGCCAAGTTAAACACCCATGTCCTAGGCTGTGTGGTTAATTTAATTTTCATAAAATAGGCACAAACTTCACACGGTCGAGACACACGCCCATGCCTGAGGCCATGTCTTTCACACAACTGAGGCACATGCCCGTGCCTCTGCCCGTGTGCTCAATTATGGGCATTCTGTTTCTCAAAATTTAGGTGCAGGGGACACACGGCTGAAACACAAGCCCATGGGGCAAACCGTGTGTCATACACGGCCTAGACACATGCCCGTGTGTTTACCCATGTGGGCAAAATAAAGGCTATTTACCAAGTCATTTGTCACCCTTATTTCCGCATGCACAAATACAAATTCAATGGCATAAATCATGATATACTTAGGCAACCAAACATCCACAAAATAGGTCCAAATCATGTCATTTCATTATCCACACTCAACATATTTACAACACAATAATTTGCCAAACCAAATCAACCAACTCACATTCTACAAGTTCCAATATGGCTACCAATAACATGCATAATTTTACTTAGTTTTCCTAGCATACCAATGAGCCAACCTTAACCATTCAACAACAAACCCATTAAGCCAGATTCAACCATTTATCAAGCATTTATAAACTACATCACATAAGAGATAATTTGTAACACCCCCTTACCCATATCCAACCCCTGAACAGCGTACGAGGTATTATCGGACTTATAACTCAAGCAATCATACCTTCCGAGTCATAAATTTGCGTTCAAATTAAAACCATTCATATTTAATCATAAAGTCCCTAATACGAGCCTACGAGGCCCAAAACCTACTTTAGAAGTCGTTTGGGACTAAACGGAGAACATTAGAAGTTCTTCTAAAAACTTAGAAAATTTTTGCTATAAACAGGGGTCGCCCGTGTGGTTTGAGACACGCCCGTGTGGGCAGGCCGTGTGGTCACACACGCCCGCGTCCCTAACCCATGTAACTCTCTGACCTGCAATGCATGTACAAATTGATGTCACACACCCAAGTCACAAGCCCGTGAGCTAGGCCATATGTGTAATTAAATTTTCACTAAATAGGTGAAAACTTCACACGCCCGAGACACACGCCCGTGTCTGAGGCTATGTCCTTTACACGACTGAGACACACGCCTGTGTCTCTGCCTGTATGCTCATTTCTGAGCATATTATTTCTAAAAATTAAGGTGCAGGGGACACACGGCCGGAACACATGCCCATGGGACAGGCCGTGTGCTACCGGTGTGGACAAAATAGAGGCTATTTACCAATCCATTTCTCACCATCATTTACATCTACACTTACACAAATTCAATGGCACAATTCATGGCATACTTAGCAACCAAAACATTACAATTATAGCTAAAACATGTTAATACAATACCATCATTTACAATATACATGACATTTCATTATGCCAAATCAAACATACCAATTTCACATTCAAAGGCATCCAAACACACACTTTCATCATGTATAATTCAACTTGGATTTTTCTAACATACTAATGAGCCATACTTAACCATTCATCAACAACCCATTAAGCCACACTCAACCATTTTCCAAGCATTAATAAACTACATCACCAACAAGGCATTGACCCATGCAAGCATATATATAAGCTTACAACCAATTCAACCAAAATAAGCCAAGTTACATGGCAAAAGGCCACATCAAACCATTGACAATTACAAGCCAATACATTTGGCCAAATTCATAATGACACATATAACAAAATGACCAAGTCCCTATACATGCCATATACTCAATATGCTAAATTTCATCAATACCTAAAATGATAGTTTTGATAGTGTGAGGCGAATCTCCGATGATCCCTAATCTGAGCTAGCTTGGTGACACTATAAAACATGGAAAAATGAACGGAGTAAGCTATATAGCTTCGTAAGTCCGTATGTAAGAAATAAGCAAACATTACCATACATTGATCATGTAAGTAACATAATATAAGATAACATAATATACCATGAGTTTCACAATCATAATTCATTTCTTCACCAACTTACCTTGAATTCATCATTTTTCGAGATTCAATAAACCTAAGCTTTATGTACATACTTGTACCACCTCTAAATTCTTATCTTTGACATACCCGTGAGCCACTAGGAATAATAATGTCGGATACTCGGGAATTTTGCACACTGAGTGCCACATATGTAGATAATGCTACCTAAGTCACTTATCTCATAATTGCTTGCTCTTTAGCTATCGACGAGCCTGCTCAAACAAGTTGTCAAGTAACTACAACATATGCTGGAATACTCAGCCACCGGTAGGACGTACAGGACCAACACCCGGATCACATAATCACATAACACATGGTAACCCTAGCGACATGTCACTTGTATCCTACTCTATTCCTAAGGTTCAAACGGGATTTCTTACTTGTCGAATTATCGTCGAACTCATTTGTAGAATTAAACTCTTCAACATAGTCAATCATACAGTTCCTGCAATATTGAAGCATTTAAATACAATTATATTAAAGATTATTTAACATACGAACTTACCTCGATTACAAAAACAACTATTAGTTAAATTTAGTCCACAACCTTGTTCCTTTCCTGGTCTAAACTCGAACTTTTCTTAATCTATAATATAAAATTTAACTTATTTTATCATCACATTATTCAATTCAGCCCAAAAACATACTATGGCAAAAATTACACTTTTGCCCCTAAGCTTTTGACATTTTACATTTTTCATCCAATTTCTTTATTACCCAAGCCTAGCCGAACCTTTTTCATGCTCATGACGGCCCATATTTTCCATTTATTCACATTTTACCACACATTTTACAACCTTTTACAATTAAGTCCCTTTTTGACATTTTCATCAAAAATCACTTTGTAAATGATGTTAAACCAACAATAAACATGCCTTTTCTAATATTAAACATCAAAATACAAGCTTATTCAACATGGATAAAATTCTAGACTTTGATTTTATTTCAAATCAGTCCTTAGAATAGCTAGATTAGGTTGAGATAACTTCAAAAACATAAGAATCATGAAAAACAGGGTAAGAATGGACTTACAATCGAGCTTGAAAGTTGCACCCTAGCTATGGACTCCCTTGAAATTTCGGCATAGGAGGATGAAGATGAATAAAAATTTTGACTTATTTTTAGCTTATTAAATCATTTAATTACTAGTTTACAAAATGCTTTTAATGCAAAACTTTGAAATTTTATCTAACCATGTCCATTTTTGTCCATTATGAAGTATAATGGTATAATTACCATTTAAGGACCTCTAACTTAGAATTTCATAACAATTAGACACCTCTAACTTATAGAATCCAAGTTTTGCACCTATTGCAATTTAGTCCTTCTGGACAAATTGAGCATTCAATTGATATAATTTTTAAACGAAATTTTCACACAATTATTCTATCATGCTATAGACCTTAAAGAAATAATAGACCTTAAAGAAATAATAAAATAAATATTTCTACTTCGAAGTTGTGGTCCCAAAACCATTATTTTGATTTGACCCAAAAACGGGTTGTTACAACTTCCCCCATAGGGATTTTTATCCCTAAAAATCTTACTAGAAAAAGGTTTGGGTACTATTTTCTCATAACTTCCTCAGGTTCCCATGTAGCCTCTTCAACCCCATGTCTTTGCCACAAGACTTTCACTAGGGCTATGCTTTTATTTCTCAACTATTTAACTACTCGAGCTAAAATCTTGATCGATTCTTCACCATAAGTCATATAGGGTCGAATCTCGACCTCTGTCATTGAAATTATGTGCGAAGGATCTAATTGATAACAGCAAAACATCGATACATGAAACACATTGTGGATCCTTTCTAACCCTGTTGGTAAAGCTAACTGATATGCAATCGGTCCTATTCTTTCAATAACCTCATACGGACCAATAAAACGCAGGCTCAGTTTACCCTTGCGGCTGAATCTAGGGATTTTCCTCCATGAAGATACTTTCAAGAACACTTTATCATCGACCTGAAATTGAATATCCTTTCATTTCAAATCTGCGTATGATTTCTGTCGATTCGAAGCTGCTTTTAAAAAATCATGGATTACTTTTACTTTTTCTTTGGTTTCTCTAACCAAATCAACCCCATGAATTTGTTTCTCGCTGAGCTCGGCCCAGTACAATGGAGTTCTACACTTGCGACCATACAATGCCTCATACGGTACCATCTTTATACTTGATTAAAAACTGTTGTTATAAGCGAATTCGACTAAAGGTAGATATTTTCCCAACTACCTTCGAATTCTAAAACACAACAACGAAGTATATCTTCGAGAGCCTGGATCATTTTTTCAGATTGACCGTCAGTTTGCAGACGAAATGTAGTACTAAAGTACAACTTTGTGCCCAAATCCTCTTGTAACTTTTTCCAAAATCAAGATGTAAACCTCGAATCTCTATACGAAATAATAGAAATAAGGCACCTCGTGTAATCTAACAATCTCAACAATGTACAATTCAGCTAGCTTATCAAGCTAATAGTCGGGTACGTGCCAGAATAAAATGAGTCGATTTCGTCAATCTATCAACAACGACCCAAACAACATCTTTCTTCTTCGGAGTCAGAGGTAATCCAGTTACGAAATCCATCGTAATTCTATCCCATTTCCACTTAGGAATCATCATAGGCTGAAGTAAACCCTAAGGTACTTGATGTTCGGCCTTTACTTGTTGACAAATTAAACATCTCGATACGAATTCGGAAATATCTTGTTTCTTTCCCGACCACCAATACAATTTCTTCAAATCATTATACATCTCCGTACTTCCTGGATGAATAGATAGACAACCACTGTGTGCTTCGTGAAGAATTTTCTGAATAAACTTAGTGTTTCTCAATACACCAATCCTACCTTGGAACATCAAACAATCATCGATCCCAATCTGATAGTCTAAATCACGTTGATTCGCACTGAACTCTTTTAGCTTGAAGTTCTTCGTCACATTTCTGAGCTTCACAAATTTGCTAAAGAAAAATCGATCTAGCTTTTAAATCAGCTAGAACCAAACCATCATCAGATAAAGTTAGTCGCATATACATTGCTCTCAAAGCAAATAAAGATTTCCTACTTAAAGCATCGGCAGCTATATTCGCCTTTCCCAAATGATAATCAATTACCAACTCATAATCTTTTAACTGCCCAAACCATCTCCGTTGTCACAAATTCAAGTCCTTTTGAGTCATCAAGTACTTTAAGCTCTTATGATCGGTAAAGATACGGCATTTCTTACCGAATAAATAGTGCCTCCAAATTTTGAAAGCAAACACAATAGCGGTTAATTCCAAGTCGTGCGTTGAATAGTTCTTTCCGTGCAGTTTCAACTGTCTCGAGGCATAAGCTATCACTTTACCCTCTTGCATCAACACACAACCTAAGCCATTGAATGACGCGCCGCTGAAAATCAAAAAGTCCTTTCCCGACTCAGGTTGCACTAACACTGGTGCCTCAGTCAACAACGCTTTCAACTGTTCAAAACTTTTTTGATATTTCTCAGACCACTCGAATTTCACATCCTTTCGTAACAATTTGGTCATGGGTGTAGCAATCATTGAAAATCCTTTAACAAAACGTTAATAATAACCAACTAAGCCCAAAAAGCTTCTAACTTCGGATACATTTCTTGGTGGTTTCCAATCAACAACTGTTAAAATCTTACTTTAGTCAACCAGTATACCTTCTGCTGAAACAATGTGCCCTAAGAATCCGACTTCTTAGAGCCAAAACTCACTTTTGCTGAACTTAACAAACAATTTCTTATCTCCCAAAGTCCACAATACAATCCTTAAATGTTCGACATGCTCAGACCCATCTCAGGAATAAATCAAAATGTTATCAATAAACATGACTACAAACTTGTCCAAATACGGTCTGAAAATTTGATTCATCAAATCCATAAAAACGGCAGGAGCATTAGTTAACCCAAAAGGCATAACAAGAAATTCATAATGCCCATACCTTGTTCTGAACGTAATTTTTGGCACATCTGAGTCTTTAACTCTCAACTGATAATAGCTGGACCTCAAATCTATCTTTGAGAACACTGCTGCCCCTTTCAACTAATCAAATAGATCATCAATTCTCAGTAAAGGATACTTGTTCTTTATCATAACCTTGTTAAGCTGACGATAATCAATAGAAAGTCTCATGGATCTATCCTTCTTCTTGATGAACAACACTGGTGCACCCCAGGGCAACAAACTCGATCTCGTAAAATCTTTATCTGTCAACTCTTGCAACTGAATTTTCAATTCTTTCAATTTGATTGAAGCCATTCTATAGGGAGATGTCGATATTGGTGTAGTTCCTGATACCAAATCAATAGTAAACTCAACCTCTCTGATCAGTGGTAATATAGGCAACTCTTCTGGAAACACATCCGGATATTCACAAACTACCGGCACAGATTCAATCTTCAATTCAGACACTTTCGTATTCAGTACATATGCAAGAAATGCTTCACAACCTTTTCTTACATATCTCTAAGCCGACATCGACGAAATCACAATAGGCAACTCACCTGACTCATCCTGTTAAATACGAAGAATTTTATTATTCTGACATTTCAATTCAATAGTCTTTCATTTACAATTTACTACGACATCATATAGAGTCAACCAATCTATTTCAAGAATTATATCAAACTCATCAAACGGTAAAAGCATTAAGTCAGACAGAAAACAGTGACCCCGAATCATTAAAGGACAACTCTTGCAAACTTTATCAACTAGAAAATATTTGCCTAAGGGGTTTGACACCTTAATCACATATTCGATAGACTCAACAGGCAAATTCTTACTAGATACAAAATTCACACAAATATAAGAATGAGTCGATCCACGATCAATCAATGCAACTACATTAGTATCATAAAGAGAAAATGTACCAATGATCACATCAGGGGATGACGCATCTTCGTGAACGTAAATAGCATAGGTTCTAGTAGGTTCTCTGACTTCTGATCTTGCAGTTAACTCTTTTGTCACACCTCTGCTACTATTCTCACTTCCAGTATTTCTCGATGGCCTTTTTCTAGTGGCTGTGTTACTCGGCCTTGCATTCTGAAAACTATCTTTCTCAATTATTTTAGGGAAATCTCGAATGAAGTGGTCTTGGGAGCCATATTTAAAATAAGCCCGGTTATTTATCCTACATTCACCGGGATGTTGTCTACCACAGTGCTGACATTCAGGTCTATTAGACCTAGCATTACCAATGCTCGCTATTGATGTAGTTTGGGCCTTAGAACCCGAATACTGCTTCCTACGATCTCTGTTGGGATACTCAACTGAAGCATTCAAACGAGTATACAAATCCCTCGACTTCTTTGACGAAGATTGAAATGACTTATTAATCAATCTTTTTCTTGAGTCTCTAGCCTCAAACTCAGCTTTTCTCTTTTCCTTGCTCAACTCTTCATCTTTGCAAGCTCGGTCAACTAGCATGACAAATCTTTCAACTCTAAAATCCCAACTAGCAGTCTGATATCTTCATTCAACCTATCTTCGAATCTCTTGCACATGATAGCCTTGGTGGAAACACATTTCTGAGCATACTTACTGAGCCTGACAAACTCTCGCTCATATTCAATCACTGACATACGGCCCTGTTTCAGTTCTAGAAACTCCTTACATTTCTGATTAATGAACCATTGACTGATATATTTCTTTTTGAACTTTTCTTGGAAGAAATCCCAGGTAACTCTTTTTTCTGATACCACATATACTAGAGTATTCCATCACTGGTATGCTGAGTCCCTCAATAGTGATATAACACATTTCAAGCACTCATCCAGTGTGCAAGAAAGCTCATTAAATACCCAGATGGAGTTCTCAAGCCAAAACTCTACCCTTTTGGGATCATCATCAATATTGGCTCTAAATTCTTTAGCCCCTTGTTTCCGAATCTTATCAATTGTAGGCTTATTCAATCTTAACAATTCCACACCTTGGGGAGCTACGGGAACTGGTTAGGGGTTAGGTGGAGGTGGAGTATGTTGGCAGCCGAATTTGTTCAAACAAACTCGGCAAACCACTCATTCATCCTTTAGAAGAAGGCTTCCCTAGCCTCTCATCCCTAACTAATCGTGACCGATCTACTTTCAAATGGAATTGTCCCTTGAGCAGGAGCCGGTGCATTATTTTCAACATTATCAGCTACCCTTCGATTGGGATCCATTTACTAGATGAAATCACAATTTAAATTGTCAAGAGTTATCACACTATCACAAATTATATATGGCATGTATAGTTAGACTCTCACACACGCTATGTTAGTCTGAGAATCGACTCAACCTGGCTTTGATACCCCTAAATGTAAACCCCCTTGCCCTTATTCAACATTGGAGCTGGGTATGAGGCATTACCAGACTTATAACTCAAGCAATCATACCTTCCAAGTCATAAATTTGCGTCCAAATTAAAATCATTTGTATTTAATCATAAAGCCCCTAATACGAGCCTACGAGGCCCAAAACATTATTTAGAAGTGGTTCGGGATTAAACTCAGAACTTTAGAAATTCTTGTAAAATAGGTGCAAGGCCCGTCTACTAGGCCGTGTGTGTAATTAATTCTTTATTAAAGAGGTGCAGACTACACACGCCCGTGTCTGAGGTCGTGTCCCGCACACGGCTGAGAGATACGCCCGTGTCTCTACCCATGTGCTCAATTCTGAGCATACTATTTCTAGAAATTAAGGTGTAGGGGACACACGGTCGGAACACATGTCCATGGGACATGCCATGTGTCTACCCGTGTGGACAAAATAGAGGCTATTTACCAAGCTATTTGCCACCCTCATTTACATCTACACTTGCACAAATTCAATGGTACAATTCATGGCATACTTAGAAACCAAAACATTCACAATTATAGCTAAAACATATTAATGCGATACCATCGTCTACAATATACATGACCTTTCATTATGCCAAATCAAACATACCAATTTCAGATTTAAAGGCATCCACACACACGCTTTCATCATGTATAATTCTACTTAGATTTTTCTAACATACCAATGAGCCATACTTAACCTGTAACACCCCAAAGCTGGCCCAGAAGTTAGACCCGAATTTGGTGTGTCACATTGAAGTATTTTTCGAAAACCATGTTTTCATTAGAAACCCTTCTTATTTAAAATGTAGTGCATTGAAAAATTCTTAATTTTATTTCCAAAATTCCTCTTTACTTTACGGAAGCTAATTGTAAAAGTAACTGATTTACGAAAACGTGATGTTTAAAAGTTAAGTTGCGAAAACGTAGTGTTTTGAAAACCGCGATTCTACTTCTAACAAATATCAAACATAGTAAATAAATTTTCCCAAATGAAAAGTTAAGAAAGAAAATAAAGAGGCCCTATTACAACCCAAATCAAAAACCAAAGGGCTTAACTAAATAAACGAAATATAAAAACATGTGCAGATGTGTAGTCGTCTCCGAGTCCCTCTGCGACACCGATCCACTTAACACTGGGGATTACCTGCACAGTTAATAAGCGGGGTGAGTTTAGGAAAACTCAGTGTGTAATCCCCTTACTAGAGTAACAGCTAGTATACAGAAACAAAAACAGAAACAGTCTGGGCCAAAGCCCTTTAACGCTAATAGTACAGTCCAGTTCAGAGCATACGTGGGCCACAACCCATTACAAATCACTTGGGTCTCAGCCCTTGGTAGAATCAAACCATATGCATAATGCAAAAATGCATGCTAACCCATCCCATCCAACCACTATACACTAACTCCGTCCCCCGATACACATCATGTGGGGATATAACTATTGACCCACCCATCCGATACACATCAATGGTAGCCCAGTTGCGGTACTACCTTCATTGCAGCAAGCTGCTAGTATATATACGGCTTTAAGCCTTCAGTAGTGGTATTATAATTAGCACAAAGCCATCGGTAACTATAATAAGTTCAGAACATAGCCATCAACTAGAGTAGCATAACCGGCACACAGCCCTAGGTAAATGTAATTGACACCGGGTCGTCAATAATCATATATTGACACAGCCTTAGGCAAATACATTTGGCACACAGCCATAATCAGGATAATTGGCTTTAAGCCATCGGTAACTGTATCATGTTAGGCACATAGACATCAGCGATGGTAATATAGTCAGCACACAACCTCGGGTAAATATGATCGACACAGAGTCGTCAGTAATCATATATTGGGCTTAAAGCCACCGGTGGATCCACGGTCATCAAGCAACCATGCGATCCTCATATACTTCCTCCGTTCCATAATTCCCACCCATGTGCAACATAATATTATATGAATGTAGCAAATATACACGCGGCATACAAAATCATACCAATCACAGTCACAACAATCCAATCACAGTCATACATTCTCAGTCAGAACATAGTCAAATCAATCAAATTGTATTATCAGTGAGTCATATACCCTTGAGGGGCAAAACGGTCTTTTTACCTATTAAGGGTATTTTAGTCATTTCACCCTACAAGGGTGTTTTGGTAAATCTCAAACCAAGGGTATTTTGATAATTTTGCAAATCAAGGGTATTTCTATAATTTTGTAAATAATGGGTATTTCTGTAATTTCTCAAATCAAGGGTATTTCGGTAATTTTTCAAATTAAGGGTATTTTGATAATTTTCCAAATCAAGGGTATTTCGGTAATTTTACAAATCAGGGATATTTTGGTAATTTACAAATTGAGGGTATTTCAGTAATTTTCTAAATCAATAGTATTTCGGTAATTCTACCCTACAGGGGCATTTCAGTAATTCTACCCTACAGGGGTATTTCCGTAATACTAACCTACAGATATGAGATTCACATAGTCCAATCCAATATTTACTACACAATCATACAATTTACCCACTTGGGCCCTTAGGCCCATTGGGCCCACATGGCCCAAAGCAACCTAAGCCCACGAGAGCACTCATGATGGCCTCAACCATCACATCAAAGCTCCCACACGTGCGCTCGCACGCTCGTGTGGCCGCCATCGTTGTGTGACTGGCATTCCGGCATTTGCTGTTCTACAACTAGAGTAGTGTGAAATACACACCTATTTATGAGAACGCGCCGAGGTCCACGATCACCAACCTTGGCACATCCTGCATTCAGTCTTCCTCCCAACTCATCTGGTTCACTTCATTTAAAGTCAGCTTCTCACCAATTCTTATGTTAGCTCCCCGATGTGGGATTACTTTCAACCATCAGGAAAATTCCTCATTCTTATGACCACTTCAACCACAGAGTTTCAGTCCAAGTCCACCTCCTTCGTAGCTAAAATAGCAAAATAAATACTCCACTGCGCATCCCAAAACATGAACCTCAGACCTCACAGTTACACAACACGCCACCTTGCCACTCCACCACAAGGCTTTTTGTGTGATAAAAAATCCATACTTAACTTTAAGACATATGTGCCAACGTCCAGATTCACTTAAGAGAAAAACCAAAATGAATTGTAAGAGCCAAGACTTGAACCCAAGCTCCCTTGCAACCTTAAGGACGCCACAACCACTAGACCACATGCTTCCTTGTGTCATTTATTTAACACAATAATTTAAAAGGCCATCATCCAAGCATCCAAGGTTTTATTCACTTAATATCAAAATTTTTGCTAAAGCCCAGGTTTGAACCCAAGATTTCTCCAACACTTCTCAGGGCCATTAACCACCAAGGTAGACATTTAATTATGTCATTTCCTTGCACAATTAAATACCTATATACAACCTCCTTCCATACTCAAGGCCCAATACTTTTAGGCCCAAATTCAGGGCGTTACATAACCATTCGTCAACAACCCATTAAGCCACACTCAACCATTTGCTAAGCATTAATAAACTACATCACCAACAAGGCATTGACACATGCATATATATATATATAATATAAGCTTACAACCAATTCAACCAAAATAAGCCAAGTTACATGGCTAAAGGCCACATCAAACCTTGGAAAATTACAAGCCAATACATTTGGCCAAATTCATAACAACACATATAACAAAATGACCAAGTCCATATACATGCCATATACTCAATGTGCTAAATTTCATCAATACCCAAAATGATAGTTTTGATAGTGTGAGGCGAATCTCTGACGATCCCCACTCCAAGCTAGCTTGGCGACACTATATAACATGGAAAAATAAACGAAGTAAGCTATATAGCTTAGTAAGTCCATATGTAAGAAATAAGCAAACCTTACCATACATTGATCATGCAAGTAATATAATATAAGATAACATAATATACCATGAGTTTCACAATCATAATTCATTTCTTCACTAGCTTACCTTGAATTCATTATTTTTCGATATTCAATAAACCTAAGCTTTATGTACATACATGTACCATCTCAAAATAAACTTACAGATATTCTTATCTTTGACATACTCATGAACCACTCGGAATAATAATGTCGAATACTCGGGAATTTTGCACACTAAGTGCCACATATGTAGCCAATGCTACCTAAGTCTCTTATCTCATAATTGCTCTCTCTCGAGCTATCGACGGGCCTGCTCACACAAGCTGTCAGTCCAGACGTAGCTATACGATGCTACTCACACAAGCTGTCAAGTAACCGCAACATATGCCGGTATACTCAGCCACCGATAAGACGTATAGGACCAACAATGGATCATATAATCATATAACACATGGTAACGCTAGTGACATGTCACTTGTATCTTACTCTATTCCTAGGGTTCAAACAGAATTTCTTACTTGTCGAATTGTCGTCGAACTCGTTCGTAGAATTAAACTCTTCCACATAGTCAATCATATAGTTCATGCAATATTAAAGCATTTAAATACAATTATATTAAAGCTTATTTAACATACGAACTTACCTCGGTTACGAAAACGGCTATTAGTTCGATTTAGTCCACAACCTTATTCTTTCTCCGGTCTAAACTCAAACTTCATTTTCCGTGATCTATAATATCAAATTTAACTTATTTAATCATCACATTATTCAATTCAGGCCAAAAACACACTATGGAAAAATAACACTTTTACCCTTAAACTTTTGACATTTTACATTTTAGTCCCTAGGCTCGTGAAATGGTTTTCATCCAATTTTTTCATTACTCAAGTCTAGCCGAACCTTTTTCATGCTCATGACAGCCCATATTTTCCATTTATTCACATTTTACCACACATTTTACAACCTTTTACAATTAGGTCCCTTTTTGACATTTTCATCAAAAATCACTTTGTAAATGATGTTTAACTAACAATAAACATGCATTTTCTAACATTAAACATCAAAATACAAGCTTATTCAACATGGATAAAACTCGAGACTTTGATTTTCATTTAGATTAGTCCTTAGAATAGCAAGAGTAGGTTGAGACAACTTCAAAAACATAAAAATCATGAAAAACGGGGCAAGAACGGACGTACAATCGAGCTTGAAAGTGGCCAAAACCCTAGCTATAGACTCCCTTGAAATTTCGGCATAGGAGGATGAAGATGAATAACAATTTTGACTTATTATTAGCTTATTAAATCATTTAATTACTAGTTTACCAAAATGCCCATAATGCAAAACTTTGGAATTTTATCTAACCATGTTCATTTTTGTCCATTATGAAGTATAATGGTCTAATAACCTTTTAAGGACCTCTAATTTAGAATTTCATAACAATTAGACACCTTTAACTTATAAAATTCAAGTTTTGCACCTATTGCAATTTAGTTCTTCTAGACAAATTGATCACTTAGTCGATAAAATTTCTAAACGAAATTTTCACACAAGTATTCTATCATGTTGTAGACCTTAAAGAAATAATAAAATAAATATTTCTACTTCAAATTTGTGATCCCGAAACCACTATTCTGATTTGACCCAAAAACGGGCTGTTACATAATTGTACATGCATGCGTATATAAATATATATATGAGCTTACAACCAATTCAACCAAAATAAGCCAAGTTACATGGCCAAATACGAAATCAAGACTTTGACAATTACAAGCCAACATTTTTGGCCAAATTCATAATGACACATATAAGAAAATGACCAAGCCCCTATACATGCCATATTCCCAAAATGTTAAAATCATCGATACCCAAAATGACAATTGATAGTGTGATGCAAACTCCGATGATTTCCAATCCAAGCTAGCTTGGTGACACTATAAAACATGGAAAATAAAATGGAGTAAGCTATATAGTTTAGTAAGCTCGTATGAAAGAAATAAGCAAACCTTACCATACATTGACATGCAAGTAATATAACATAAGGAAATGTAATTTTCCATAGTCTTATGATAAAAAATCACTGCCATCACAAACTTACCTTAAAATCATTATATCACGAATTAATAATCATAAGCTCTAAGTACATACCTGTACTACCTCGAAATAATTTCATACACATTCTCATCCTTGTCATACCCAATGAACCACTCGGAATAATAAATTCAGATACTCGTGAAACCTTACACACAAGGTGCCACATATGTAGCCATTTCTACCTCTATCTCATAACACATATATAGTCGCTCTCGAGCCATTAATGGGCCTGCTCATACAAGCTGTCAGTCAAGACGTATCTACTCGGTGCTGCTCACACAAGCTATCAAGTAATCGCAACATATGCTTTGTATACTCACCACCAAAGGGACGTCATGAGGACCAAAGACCGGATCACATAACATAAAACCCTAGTGACATGTCACTTGTATCCTAATATATTCCTAAGGTTCGATTGGGATTTCTTGCTTGCCAAATCATCATCAAATGTGTCCGTAAGGTCGATTTCACAATTCATGTAACACCCCTTACCCGTATCCGATGCCAGGACAGGGTTCAAGGCGTTACCCGATTTAAACATAAACATTCATACAAAACCGAGCCATAAAATTTTATCCAAATTTAAAGCTTTTCAATCACATGCAATTTGTCCCTTAAAAGGTCCTATGAGGCCCAAAACATACACCGGGAGCGGTTTGGGACTAAATCAAGAACTTTCAGAACTTTTTGACACTTAGAAAATTTTCTTGTTTTGGAGAGTCACACGCCTGTGTGGGTAGGCCGTGTGGTCACACACGCCTGTGTGGCTCTAGGACACGCCCATGTCCTCAGCCCGTGTAACTCTCTAACTATGATGTCATCATCTAAATAAGGTCACACGGCCAAATCGCACGCCCATGTGCTTAGGCCATGTG
Source organism: Gossypium anomalum (assembly GCA_025698475.1). Taxonomy (NCBI): domain Eukaryota; kingdom Viridiplantae; phylum Streptophyta; class Magnoliopsida; order Malvales; family Malvaceae; genus Gossypium; species Gossypium anomalum. The sequence goes on along the minus strand of CM046963.1, from coordinate 30,667,393 downwards.
GCGAATTAAATTTTAAAAATTAAGTGCAGACTTCATACAGCCTGGGCATACGCCCATTTCCTAAGGTCGTGTTCTTCACACGGCTGAGACACACAGCCGTGTCTCTGCCCATGTGTTTACTACTGGGCATACTGATTTGCATAATTAGGGTGTAGGGGACACACAGCCGAATCACACGCCCATGGGGGCAGACCGTGTGTCACACACGGCTTAGACACGTGCCCGTGTGTCTAACCGTGTGAACAATTTCTAGGCTATTTTCCAAGCCATTTGCCACCCTTAAACACTCACATACTCAATTCCACTTCATAGCATGCAAAATGGCACGTTTGACTACTCAAGTATTTACATTCATGGTTAATTATAACTTGGTAGTGTCAACTTATCACATACTTAAACCATTAAGCTTTCATATGGCATTCCACACCAATTTAATATCTATTCCTCATTATACCACAATTATTGTTATACACATTAATCATATTTCGTACATTAAACAAACATGCCATCCATCATACTCATTAACCATAACAAGCACATTTGCATCCATGCATCAATAATTAGGGTTACAACCCAAATAATCAATATGAGCCACCTCTCATGGTCATATACAAAATGAATCACAATACCATCATGAGCCAACACATTTGGCTAACCAATATGACACTTAACAAAAAGACCAAGTCCCTATACATGCCATAATCAAAATGATGAAACTAACTATACCCAAATGTTTAATTGATAGCATGATCGAGTCTCCGACGTTCCACGATCCCTGAGCTAGCTTGGCAACACTATAAGAAAATGAAGGGAAAGGAGGGTAAGCTTTGAAGCCTAGTAAGTTCACATGCAAATAAAATGCAACTTAAGCAAGCATTAGTCATACATTTAACATAATGAACATAATCTTGTATTTTATCAAATCTCTTAAACTTATTCTTCATATACATATATATATACATATTCTTACCACAAGTTCATCATGTCTCATGTCATTCTCATGAGTTCGATGTACATACCTGTGCCACTTGAACATAATGATTTATTTTTTCATCTTGATACAATCGTTAAGATTACTAATTGAACTTTCTTGAACTACTCGTTGAACCCTCAGAATACTATCAGATACATCGGAATCTTGCATCTAAGTGCCCCATATGTAGCTAATGCTACTTCATATTTCATATCACATGTTGCTCGCTTTCAAGCTACTAACGGGTCTGCTCAAACAGGCTGTTAGGTATCCGCAACACATGCCGGACTACCTCGCCATCAATAGTTTGTACGAGACCAGTACCCGGACCGCCAAAACATGTGTCTCATAATCATGAACTCAGACCACAACTCATGAGTTCGAATCACATAAATCATGAACTCAGACCACAACTCAATGAGGTTAGATTACCTAATCCCTATTAACATGTCACTTGTATCCTAAACTATTCTTAAGGTTCAAGCAGGATTCTTCGATACCACATCTCTATCAAACTTGCTCGTAATGTCAATTGCAATATTCATAGCACCAATCACATACTCATGAAATATTCAAAGCATAATTCATAATAAAAGTGTACGCATTTAAACACATGATACAACATCACATTAAATACGTATATACTCACCATACATGCAATATTAAAGCATTTAAAGTATGGTACATGTTGCATTATTTGCAAATGAACTTACCTCGGTACACAATGATAGAAACGAGCCTAATCCTCGTAAACTTTATTTTTCCCTCGATCGAGACCCGAATCATGTTTTTCTTAATCTATAATGCCAAATTTAACTTGTTTAATACATAAATTGGTCAAATCGACCCATAGCACATACTTTGGTAAATTTACCATTTTACTCCTAACTTTTCACTTATTTACAAATTAGTCCCTAGGCTCGTAAAATGGAATGCATACATTTTCTTGGTTACCCAAGCCTAGCCGATTCATATTCTAACTCATACCAGCCCATATTTCTCATTAAATCACATTTCTACAACCCATTTCTTCATATTTTACAAATAAGTCCTTTTTAGGGTTTTCATGAAAAAACACTTAGTAAAAGATGTTAAACACGCATCAAACTTTCATATTCTTCCATTAATCAATAAAATATAAACATGTCACACTACCTGAACCCTAGCTCAAAATATGGCTAGAAATGGATAGATCATGCTTCAAGGATCTCAAAAATGGAAAGGACATCAAAAACAGGACTAGGATGCACTTACAATCAAGCTTGAAAAGTTGAAAACCCTAGCTATGGAGAGCATGCAATTTTCGGTTGGTACATGGAGAATATGAGCCAATTTTGACTTGATTTTCCCTTTTTATTCTTTTATTTACCAAATGACAGAAATGCCCTTAAGGTCTTTCTTTCAAATTTTTGCTATTCATGCCCATTTTTGTCCAAAATTGTAGAACTTGGTCAAATTGCTATTTAAGGACCTCTAGTTAATAATTCAATGCAAATTCATGCTCAAAGCTTCTAGAACATGTATTTTGCAACTTATTCAATTTAGTCCCTAACTTCAATTTGGACACTTTAGGCATAAAATTTCTTCATGAAAATTTCACACAAACATGCAATCATGTCATGGATCATCAAAATCATAAAATAATTATTTCTATTTCAGATTTGTGGTCTCAAAACCACTGTTCTGACTAAACCCTAAATCGAGATGTTACAATTCATGCATAGATTAAAGCATTTAAAATACATTTAAAGTAAAGCTTATTTAACATACGAACTTACCTCTGTTACAAAAATAGCTAAAGAGATCTATTCGTCAACTACTTTGGGTTTTCCCCGATCTAAACCCGAACTTCATTTTTCTTGATCTATAATGCCACATTTAACTTATTTAATCATCACATTATTCAGTTCAGTCCAAAATCACAATATGGTAAAAATTACATTTTTGGCCCTAACTTTTCAACATCTTATAATTTAGTCTTTAGGCTCGTAAAATGAATTTCATTCAATTTCTTCACAACCCAAGCCTAGCCGAATATTATTTATACTCATAACAGCCCACATTTTTCATTTATTCACACTTTTCTATATGTTTTATAGACTTTTACAAATAAGTCTCTATTTGACGTTTTTACTGAAAATCACTTTACAAAAGTCATTTAACAAACATCAAACATGCATTTTATACCATCAAACATCAAAGTATAAGCATATTCAACATGGGTAAAATTTTAAACTTTAACTTTCTTTCAAATTAGTCCTTGAAATAGCTAAATCAAGTTACAACGATCCCAAAAATGTAAAAATCATTAAAAACAGGACAAGAACGGACTTACAATTGTGCTTGAAAGCTTGGAAAAACCCTAACTATGTCTTCTCTTGCAATTTTCAGCTGTGGGGGACTAAATTGAAGAAGATGGACACTTTTATTTGCTAATTTTGTCTTTATTTACCAAATTACTAAAATGCCCTTAATGCATAACCTTAAAATTTTACCTAGCCATGTCCATTTTTGTCCATACTAAAATATAATTATCTAATTACCATTTAAGGACCTCCAATTTAAAATTTCATAGCAATTAAACACCTTTAACATATAGAACTCAAATTTTACACCTATTGTAATTTAGTCCTTCTAGTCAAATTGGACATTCAATCGATAAAATTTTCTTAACAAAATTTTCACAAAATTATTCTATCATGTTGTAGACTTTAAAGAAATAATAAAATAAATATTTTTACTTCAGATTTGTGGTCCCGAAACAACTATTTTGATTTGACCCTAAAACGGGCTGTTACAATAATTTTCAATTATTACTATTTAGACCAGTCATTGTAGAAAATAATATCAAGTTTAATCCATCCTCCCTTGGGTATGATCCTTGGAGTACTTCTTGTACCCCATTGTACAATACTATATTACAATTTGACTCGTATACTTATGGACATTACTACCTTAATTTCATATTTTTCTATTGCAGTATTCCTAATCCAAACGTTTGCACGTTTGGCGGCAGTCAATGTTGATATTCAACATGAAGAACTAAGAAAATTTTAGGGCATTACATATGTTTTGTGTTAGAAGATAATGATTTGTTTAAGACAACAATATGTGCCTTGTGGAGCTACGCATAAGTGCATAATAAGGGCCCTAGTGTTTGGTATAATGGTTGGGATGCACCTTTAGTGAAAGTGTATGGTGTTTGGTTGGAATCCCAAGTATTCAAGTCTTATTTTACTAAATTTTACTAAGGCTAAGTGTTCATAATAAGTGTTAATTTGACTCTTGATGATATTAAATGTTGCAATGGGTAAGAACAAAGTGACCTAAGTAAAAAGGAGAGATACAAGTGAATAGTTGATTGTAAGTGGACTTAAAAGGTGAATGCTAACATTATTAATAAATGAAATTAACAAAACATGAACTTAATTGTGAAATACCAAGTGTTTAAAAAGTAGAACGACTTAAGTGACATAGTTACAAGTCCTATAAATAACGGAAGTTTGTGATGCAACACTCTTAACCTCTCACAATACCAGATTAGGGTTACAAAAAGTTACAACACTTAATAGAACACAAGTAAAACATTTCATTTCAAAAATTTATTTTCGAAACATTCAATAATAATTCATTTAATAAACATGACATTCAATCATATACAAAGCTTAATTCGAGCCTATAAGGCCTTAAAAATAGATTGGAAACAATCAGGGACTAGTATGAGACAAAATAGAAAAATATGGACAATTTGAAAATTTTGGAAAAATGGGTCACACAGCCATGTGGCCAAGCCATGTGACAAAGCCCAGGCCGTGTGTCTCAAAGACATGGATGTATGGCCAAGCTGTGTAACAAATTGTGCCCGTGTAACTCAGGGTCACACGGTCGTATCGCCGACCATATACCAGACCGTTTTTAGCTCAATGTAAGGTCACACAACCGTGTCACTAGACAGTGTCACTAGACCGTGTAACAGCTTGATGGCGTGCAGAAAAAATCTATACTTAAAATCAATAAGCTTTTGGATGTTCTTCAATGGTGTATTCGGTGGAACAAAAGAAAACATGAAAGCAGATGATATTAATTTTTTTTGTCTTTTATCTTTTTAATAAATGTTTATTATTTAAATTAATTAACATATACATTATATTAATATAAAACAATATGAAATACTGTCCACCAACCTTAATAATGGCTTTATTGCCTTATAATCCTTAAACAGACCTTAATTATGCACTTTACTTAATAATAATCAATAGTGATGAAGTTTTATAGTTTTTACGATTTAGTCCTTTTTCCTTAATTAACTAGCCAAACATTAAAATTTTCGGACCAAACTTCAATATACCATTATAATAACTCCATAAATATTTAATAAAAACATTTGTGGCCCTGCTTATAGAAACGAGGTCCCAAAACCTCATTTTCCAAAACCACTTAACTTTTAGAACAAACTACTTATCTTTACTATTGTCAATAAACTAAAATTTATGAAATCAAAACTTAATATAAAATTATAATTGACTCATATAAATTAAATAATAATAATTACAAACTTACTCGTCGAATTTGTGGTCCCGAAATCACTGTTTCTGATACCACTGAAAAACGGGTTGTTACACGTGAATACTTGTGAAAATTGAATAATAATTCAATTAGTGAACTAATAAATTGATAACTTATGTGAGTGCTTAACAAGTGAGTAAAAGAACTAATAAATGGAAATTATCTCAAGAGTGTAAAGTGATTAAATGCGTGGAAAGACCTTGAGTTTTAGTGAAATAAATGGATAAGTGGAGAGAAATAAATTATCATTATTAAGCGGCATAACTAAGTGAAACCTGTAACTAATAAAAAAACTAAATGCTAAGTGTAAGAATTGATAAATTTTAGTGTGCTTACTAAGCTCTTTGAGCTTAACGCGTTAGTAGTTTAAACGTGTAGGTGGAACACCTTCTTGAGAAGTTAGAGATCGTGTCTTCAAAGAATCACATTATTGTGCAAGGTTGGAATAACATAGTGGATTTTATTGTATTACTTTGTATTAGAAGAATTTTAATGGTTTGTACATAGGCTAAGTGTCTACTCTTAAAATGTAAACTTACCTTTATTTCATAATGTTTATGAAACTTTCTATTGGTTTCAATTTAAGTTTTTTCCTTTCATGCCATTTTTAAGTTTTGGCCTTTGATGCGATTTAAAAATGTTTATGAAATTACTTTGAGTTTAAATGTTCTTTAATAATGTTTTTAAGTGATTTAGAACTTATTGGTTTGATTTGATGATGTTTGAGGATATTTTAAAGTGTTTTTAGGTTACTCTACTACAACGTCATAACATCGTCCCTCACAATGCCGCGACATTGATCATATAGATAGTGATGTTGCAACATCAAGTAAGACAAGGTCGCAGCATTCTACAATGTCACAACATCATGCTCTTACATTGTCTCCTACTAGACTGTTTTAACTCATTTTAACTTTTGGTGGCTTTTTTTGGGTCTCAAGCACCTCCAATCACTCCCAAACATTTTCTAAATGATTTTAAAATGTATCTACCCCAAATGATCCTAAACTTCATTTTATAATTTTATAAAAGGTTTCAAGTTTCAAATTTTTAAAAGAGTAGAGATTTTTGTTATTTTTGTGTTTAGGTAACATCTCTTATTTATACCATATGTTAGGATGGTTGAAGGGTGTTGCACGCCATCCTATCATTGTACTCGAGGTAAGAAAACTCAAGAAGCTGGAACCCACACCTCATCCTCAATTCCTCTAGAAATACCCCTCATCACCGGGGTAAAGGGGACAAAAGAATTTTTCAATAAAAATAAAAAAGACAAAAGAAAAGATATAGTCCTTACTTTGTCAAGACTCCTCCCGATTTCACCTTCTAAAACTTTCAAGTCAAGTAGCTCTTCGCATCTTCCATAATGTGAACCAACCCTATATAAATCACTCTTTGCACCCTTATGGTGTGAACTATCATAAAGAACCATCCAATTTTTATGTTATAACAATAATATTTTTGTCATCATAAAAATCATTTTAATTAAATTTTATAAACATTAATGTAATTTATAATTTTATAAATAATTTTTTTATCTTTATAAAATTGAATTATTTATCATATTGAATTGTAATTTTTTATTTTCTCAAACTTAGTACCATATAACACAAACCTTATTAAATATTGATGAAGGTACATATAGTGTGAAGTGGCAAGTGCCAATGACGCAGGACGTCTCTGGGGTATGTGCCAAATTGATGAACTGCACAGCTAGCAATGAGCCGATGAACCAGCAAAGCATTAGCGCAACAATTGGAGTCCACGTATCTTTAACCGCTTCATATTCGGGTCTTTTCTCACTATCTAAAGCTTTAACAAGCAAGGCTCATTTTGACCAAAAAAAAGAACAAAAGAAAAACAAGGCTCGTAAATATGAGATGCAACTTTAGTAATTGTCAATCACACAAAAACTACTTGAGTTATAAAATGAATACATAAAGATGTTGAACTATATCACACGTTTTTTACTCTAATAAATTTTATCGTTTGAAATCGATATCCTGCAAATATCTCGTATTTAACATTAGAATACATTTTGGAATTCCATCTCAGATGTCCCTTATATAAGATTCAGAAAAAGTTAAATTGAAAAACTTGAGAATTTTATTAATCAAAGGATTTATGTACAGAAAAATATGGAAAATAGGGTAAAAAACGAAATTGAATTAAAGGGAATCACTGACCAATAAAGAGAATAAAGGGAAACTAAATTAATGAGAAAGACTAAGCGATAAAAAGAAGAAAGAGGGCTAGTTATTCATTATTACCTTATATTTGTGTCTTGCATTTTGAATTTAGTAGAAATTGTATGGTAAGAAACAAAATAAAATTTTTAACCTTGCTTATAGTAATTTTTTTTTTTGCTTATGTTACATGCCTCACACATAACTATATAGATTTAATTACCTTTATTTTTAATAAAATGTTTGAATTTTATATAATTAATTTAGTAATTGTTGTTAAAAGATTCTAAAAATATATTTTTATAATGTTGAAAAATAAACATGTTGCAAATTCATATTTTCTAATCTTAAAGATTAATTGTTTTAATTTTTGAAAAATCGATGTAAATAAATTAATTATATTTTAAAGACTTAAGTACTAAAATAAAATAAGAAATTAATTAAAAAACTAATTGAGCCCCTCGTTGAAAAGTGCAATCGATTGAACTTTTAATCAAAAGTTAAAAATTGGTTGAGCCCTAATATAGTGTTCCATCAAAGCCTCTACTAGACCGTTATATACTGATGTGATAGGTGGTGTGATATCTGACATGAAAAATTTGTTGACATGATGATTGATATGGCATCTGACATGGAAAACGTGGAGGGCTTAATTGATTTTTTATAAATATTTTAAGAGGGCTTAAATGATTTTTATCACACAGAATTATAATAATAATAAATTCTAAAATTTATAAATGAAGTCATAATTTTAAATTTTTTAACATTTAATAATTTTTAATAACTATATTTTTTGTAATTTTTAAATTTTTTTATAATATTTTAGTAATTTCTAATCATTTATAAAAAAATTTAATAAAAATTACTACTCATTTTTGTTTCCCCACACATGTTGCCTTATGTCATACCTTAACTTATCCTTATAAATATCTATTGCATCATCTCTTCTCAACTAAAATTGTTACTCATCACTCAATTTAAGCCACCAAACATTAAACTCATAACCTCTCACACCCCTTACTCAACACCTCACTTCAATCTAACCATTAAAATATAATAAAAAACTTCAGTATAACAAAAGATTTCTATAATTCTGTTGTATATTTTAAATTTTTACTACTTTTTTATACTTTTAATAAATTTTTATAATTTTGATATTAATTTTTATAAATTGCTATCATTTTAATTATTCTATTCAACTTTCTATAACCACTAATTTTTTTTATAATATTTATTTAATATTTTCATAACATTTTAATAATACTTAATAGTATTTATTATTTTTAAAATTTTATGATATTTAATAAGAATTACAGCATTTCTATAATTTTTTTTATTTTCAAAATTTTTATAATATTTTAATAATTTTTAGATTTAAATAATTTGAAAAATCAATCAAACCTCTTAAAACTAATTTTTATATTTATTTTTTATATTATATATTCCACCTTTACTATTTTAACTAAACTGATATTTAATTTGTACATTAACTTTTTTTAAATTTACTACATAAAGTTACCACTCATATAAATATGTGTCATAATCTAGTATATTTTAATTAATGCATGTGACGCTATAGATAACATTTCCCAACTAAAATAATATGATAAAGAGTATGAAATATGCTTCATTTTGTTTTCTTCTAAAAAAAGTGAAAAGGAAAAGAAATAATATGATAAGGGTGTAAAGCACAAGAGTTGGCAGAAGAATCACGTACAATACAAAAGCTTTTGCATGGAACCGTTTTATGTTTATTAGGTAACCGTTTTAAGTAGTCCTCTCCTCTCCTCCCCTGTCATACCATACCATATAAATCCAATCCACCCTTACCTTTTTCTCTCCCTTAGCTTTTTCTATCTTTCTACCGCAAGATTTTGCCCAAAAATCAATTTAAAGCGACTTTTTTTTGGGAATCGTCTTGCGCACCCCACCCTTAATGTTTTCATACGTTTTCTTTTTTCTCCACTCTTAAGAGTTAAAATTATGACTAGTTTGATTCACCCGCACTCCACTTTCAGTTAACTATTTGTTTATCTTAAATTATAACATAAAAATTTGGAAAATTAAAATATATTTTAAGAAAAAAATTTAAATCAAATTGGTGGTCTAATTGGTCACGTCACAGATGTATAAGGTTCGATTAAGTAAATTATTAAAAAATCATAAAAAAATAAAAACAATATTAATCGGTTTTTTAGATTGGCTCAACTTGCCCGTATCAATTTATAGATCAACCGATTTGATGCCTCTCTCTGAACTAATACTCCAATTAGTTCATTTTGGTTCAAACAGTTATAATTTTGAGTCTCTACACTTTATACATTTAGAATTTAGCTCTCCTTTTTTTATTTCAAAATTTTAATCCATCTACTTTTTGAATTTAAAAACTCACTTTCAAATTATAAATAATAACATAATATTTTAATTAAAAATGTAATAATATTAACTATTTGAATTAATTATAAATTATAAAAATACTAAATTAATTAATAACATCATAAAAAAAATAAAGACAATATTATGTTAAAAATAAAAATAAAATGATTAAATCTTCAATTTCAACATATTAAAATGACCAAAATTGAAAATTAGCTATTTTTATAAATTGAAAACAAAAAAAGAAAAGAAATATGGTAGTTGTGTGCCACTTGTCAATATGAGGAAGGTCCTTTTCTCTTATATATAGGTATATAAAGATTAAGCATTTATAACATGTTTGGTTATTATTATAAAAAAAATTATTTAATACATGTGTTAAAATAATTAGATATTAAATAAAAATAATTCATTTAAATTTAAATTTGAAATTAAAAAGATGAATAAATTTCTTGTAAAATATAATATGCAATGGCAAAGTTAAGAACAAAAATTTTAGGGGGATTGAAATTAAATTGTAATTTTTACAATAGTAAAAATACAATTTCACCATTTTAATAGCTTATGTTTATAATTTCTAAATAATTAAATTAAAATTTTATCATTTTTAGCAGTCAAAGTACAATTCTACCTCTACTAATTTAAAATTTTAAAAAATTTAAATGGCCTAAATAAAAAAATTTTCATTTGAGGAGGGCAGGGTGCTACCAACCTCCTTAGCTATCCCTGATAATTCATCTTCAGAATAAATAAATAAAAATATTTTTTTTGTCACAAATAAATTATATAATGGCTAAACATTACCAATTTTAATTAATTTACTGTAACTTGTGCACTTAGACATGTGAAAAAAATTACTCTTACAGAAATGTAGTTTTATTAATTTCAAAATAATAATAATAATAATTGATCGATTATAACCGTACCAAATAGTTTTGGCATCTTGTGTTTATTTTTGGATGGTTTGGAGGCCAAAAGGAATATCACTCAAAACATATAATCAATCATACAACAAAAGAAATTTCCAATTTATTTTATATCACAATTCGCAAATTAGGCAAATGGTGGAACCAAAGAAGCTTATTGCTTTTGTCCTTTTATATTATTATTCTTAGAGCTCATTTATTCCTACTCATTAACCAATCAATGTCTTTGTACCATGGGCACTCTCTAATCCCCAACTTAATCATTTTAAGTATGAGTTTTTGTTTGCCATTGTTTTAAAATGTTATTTTGTTGATAAAGCATTAAATAGTAATTAACTCAACTAATCAATCAAAATTTATTTATTTAATTTTACTATAATAAATCATAAAATTATTTATAAACCTCAAAATTTTCAAAATCTCTATTTCACCATTAAATCAATTCTTCTTAATCTTATAAAATCATTTAATAAAAAGATATTTGTTAATTAATTTTTCAAAAGTAGTTTTTAAGGTTCAATGAATTAAAATGATAAACATATTTGGTAACTTCAACATCTAATATGTTAATAAAATGGTTTTAATAATCCCAAAACCATGCCGAAGATTTGAAATACCATTGTGAGGGCTTGTGGACTCAAAATAGGAAAAATATAAACAAAAACTAATCATGGGTGGCCAACTGAATTATAGGCAACTCTTATTGTAACACTCCAAACCCGGCCCAGACGTTATGGCCGAATCTGGCGTGTCACATTGAAGTGTTTTAGCGAAAACCGAGTTTTCATTGAAAACCATTCTTAAAATAAGAGAGAATCTTAACTAAAAACTTGTTCAAACATAAGATTTGATGAAAATAAAGCACTTAGAAATTTTAGTTGCGGAAGCGTAGAAAACATACTATAACTTAAGAAATCCATGTTCAACTTCTCGTAGATACAATGAAAATAATAATAATAATTCAAGCAATAATAACATAATGAAAACCTTATTACAATCTGGTCTGATCATACTTAAAGAGAAATGAAAACTTAAATGCTTAAAAAAAACCAAGTCCGATTTATCTTGTAGCCGGCCACCCAGAGTCCCTCCTGACATCGAACCTTCTACTGAGCATCACCTGAAAATAAAATAAAAGAGAGGGTGAGTTTTCGCAAACTCAGTGTGTACAACCCTCTATGAAGAAAAAAAACAAGCATTTAAAGAAGAATCATCAAACATGCAATGCAAACCCATCCAAATTATCCATCCGCTACACACCAGCTCCGTCCCCGTCACACCATGTGGGGATATAAATATCGACCCACCCAGCCCACACACCATGGTAACCCGATTGCGGAACTATCTTCATTTACATATTGGGCTTTAAAAGCCGTCGGTGGATCCACGATTGTCAAGCAACCATGCGATCCTCATATACTTCCTCCGTTCCATATTTCCCATCCCATATGCAACCTAAGCGAGATATCATATGTATGCAAAGAAATAGGCATGTCACATTCAATAAACTTACATTTAACACATAGGGGTATTTTGGTCATTTTTGCCCTTAGGGGCATTTCGGTAATTTTCCCTTAATTATGGTTTTCATTTACCTTGGCCCGTTAACAAGTCCCGCGAGCTAAGATGAACGAATACTATGCACCAGGTAGGATTCCAGAGAAGAGGAGGTGGGTCATTAAGACCGCTTAAGTACTAAGCTGCCCCTAGATCCAATCCTAGACATGCATATACCCGTTGCCACACCTTAACCCTTTGAGTTGTCCATGATCGCAAAATTTAATTAAGTCTTATGTAGTTGTCATATACTCGGCCCAAAACCCCTTACAAAGTCCAAACAAATTCACATACATGTATCTGGCCCATTAAGCCCAATTATATTCATATGGCCCATTAGGCCCAAATCACTTGTATATGACCCATTAGGCCCAAATCACATTTATATGGCCCGTTAGGCCCAGTCACATTCATATTCATTCTCACATACAAATTCCTATCACATAGCATCAATATTCAGTTTTTGCCTATGTGGGCCCAACAGCCGATCGGGCCCATTTAGCCCATTCTGACCTGTATGGCCAAATCACAACCCATGTCCACGAAATCACCTGTAGGTCTTAGGAAACCTATCGGTCTCTCCCTTATGAGTGTTTACGCACTCGCAAGACCACCGTAGCCAAACTTTCAACTTTTCGGCATTTCGGCATTTCGGCATTTTGGCATTTCGGTATTTCGGCATTTTGGCTTTTGTTGATTCATAGTGTGTGTGCAGTGTATGTACACACCTGGTAAGCAAGCGTAATGCGATCTCCTTAGCCCAAACCTACAATCAATATCACTCAAAGATTAATCTTACATACTTATCGAATACTTTACCAAAAGCCAGAATCTCACCTAAGCCTTACCTTGCGCGATAAGTATAACAACCCCTTCACTAACCACGATCAACTCCTAGATCTGCACCAATCGTAACTATTAAAACCTAAATAATAAGTGACTCGTATCCAACACAAGTCCCCTTACCTTACTATGGCTATTCGGCCAACCTTAGCCAATAGATGAGGAATACTTACCAAAACCGCAAACACCTAAAGAGCAATTCGGCAGAGAGCTAAGATCCGAGATCTGATACTAATTCGCTACCAAATTTGATTGAAAGAGTGAGAGACAATAATCAATACCTAGCAAAGAAAACCGATTGGAAGAGAAACACTTACACTAGATTCAGTCAAAGAGTATTCAGCCCTTGAGAGATTTGGCTTTTCGGCTTTTCAAATTTAGTATGGTGAATAAGGTTTATTTGGTACAGATTAAAAAAGAAGAGTAGAAGAAGCAATCGGCTAAGTGAAACAAAGAAAATTGTGTAGAGAAGAATAGAAATCAGCAGGAAGAAAAGAAAGAAAAACAAAAGGGTTTTTAGCTTTTTGGATCTTGAAAAGAAAAAGGTTTTTGACTTTTGGAGAAAAAGGTTTCTGGAAACAAGGTGAAGAAGAATTTTGGCGGAGCCTGGCAACCCTGTATTTAGCCCCTATTTATAGCCTTTATAGCTAAATTTTCCATGCCCAATTCCCAATTCGGCTCCATCACTTCTCCCTTCTCATCTCCCCATTTTTCTCCCTGATAACCCCTTGATCTTTTCCTTAATTTTCTCTCCTGAACACTTCCCTTGGAGTCCTCTTTCACACCACTACCATCCTTCTAGAAGGCCAAAATTAAACTTCTAAAAATACTAAGCTAGGATTTGAACCTTGGATCTCTTTGCTAGCTACTAACACCACCTCCCTGCTCTCTAAGTAGCGTCACTTAGCCACTCCTCCACAAGGCTTTTTGATGCTATTTTTCCCCTATTTTTATTTAAAAGCCCAACTACTTACCAACCCTGATTCTTTTAATAATTAAACTATAATTCCATTTATTCCTAGGTTCGAACTCAAACCTTAATTAAGACCTACTATAATTATCACATGGCTAAGAACATAAAACACAATTTTTATCAAAACCGAAAACAAAGAAATTTCAGGATTTCAGGATTTTTGGGTTTCGAGATTTTTAGGGCGTTACAACTCTATCCCCCTAAAAGAAATTTCGTCCTCGAAATTTTCAACTACCCAATAGTCGCACCGCCTAGGTTACACCACTACGCTTCTGCTGTGAACTCTATTTCTAATTTCAAAATAGATAGATCGCACACCATGGATAAAGTACGTACCAGTATTCACTTCTGGAGCGTCTTCATCCTCTTGACGACATGCTATATAGACCAAAGCTGGCTGCCTTGCCTCAGCATGACTAGCACCTCTACCCAGTGCTCCACGAACTAAACCGTTTCCACCCCTAGCCTGATCACGGCCTCTCGGCGGTAGCTGTCCACCCCTTGGTGGCTGAGCACTACCTTGACCTACTGCTGGCTCTTGACCTAGCGTTCAAGGGAAATCCTTGATCCTATGCTCCATAGACCCACAAGCAAAACAAGCTCCCGTCCTCTTCCAACACTCGCCTCTATGGCTTCTTCCACAATCAGCACAAGGTGGCACCTCTGGATTAACAGCAGGGGGCCCTGCTCTAACTGGCCCAATAACTCTGGCCCTAGCCCTAGGCCTCTGATCAACACCAGGAGTCTCAGCCTCCCTTTTTATCCTTACCCCTTTCTTTCTCCCGATTTAAGAGCTCAGTGCACTTAACCTCATTCGTTATCTTTGCTTTCTCCACCAATTCTGAGAAAACTCGCTCTCTTTGTGGAGCTATCAATACCCTAAGGCTACTTCTCAGTGCGTCCTCAAACCTAACACAACACTCATTGTCTGTTGCCACCATTACTCTCGCATACCTACTAAGGCGTAGAAACTTCGCCTCATACTCCGCCACTGATTTGTTTTCTTAGGTCAAGTTTAGGAACTTCTTCCTTCTAGCATCCACATAGCTTGCACCCACATACTTTCCTTGGAATGCAGCCTTGAAAAACTCCCAAGTGACCCGCTTTGGGTGCCCTTTTTCACCGTCAGCCACCACTAGTAGCCTTCTTCCCTAAGTGGTGACACGGCTCCTTTCAACTTTTGCTCAGGTGAGTTGTCCAGGTCCTCTATTATCCTTTCAGTGGCCTCCAACCAATATTCCGCCACATTAGGAGCCACGCTAGCCACACCCTTAAAGATCTCAGCCCCGTTCGAATGAAGTCACTCCGGAATGGACCCCAAATTTTCGCTGCCTTTATTGGGCCCAGCGACCCTTTCCAAAATTCTCAGCATTGCCTGCGACAATGCATCTTCTCCCGCGGCCCGATCATACGGTCGATTCCCCGCCACAGGTAAGGCCGGAGCCTCTTCTACTCCAACATTGGGCATATGGCCTGATGCCGACAATTCAGCCCTAACACTTCCGCGGCCTCGGCCACGGCCTCTTGCACCTCTTCTAGCACTCATCGTCGATTCGCGTATTATTTGGATTAGAAATTTTTATGAAGTCTTGGTTAGTTTTAATAATTAACCCGATGTTTTATGGAAGTAATTAAAGAAAAAATTGTTTTCGAAAATCCTCTACAGTTTCAAGTTCCTGCGGGCTTTGGTTCTATTCCAACAAAATCATCTAAAGTAGGCCTCTAAGTATCTACTGTTTAACAATTTAAACAAACTTTAGAATAAGAATACTTACTTGGTTCGACATCGGAGACTCGGTGTGACGCTCAGCAAGACTTCCTCTTTTCTAAAATATTGTAAAAAAATTAAAAAAAAAGAATCCAAGTAATAAGGCCCAATTCATAGCCCGAGTTTTACAACCTGGGCTCTGATACCACTAAATGTAACACCCCAAACCCAGCCCAGACGTTATGGCCGAATCTGGCATGTCATATTGAAGTGTTTTAGCGAAAACCGTGTTTTCATTGAAAACCCTTCTTAAAATAAGAGAGAATCTTAACTAAAAACTTCTTCAAACATAAGATTTGATGAAAATAAAGTACTTAGAAATTTTAGTTGCGGAAGGGTAGAAAACATACTATAACTTAAGAAATCCATGTTCAACTTCTCGTAAATACAATGAAAATAATAATAATAATTCAAGTAATAATAACATAATGAAAACCTTATTACAATCTGGTCTGATCATACTTAAAAAGAAATAAAAACTTAAATGCTTAAAAAAAACCAAGTCCGATTTATCTTGCTAGCCGGCCACCCAGAGTCCCTCCTGACATCGAACCTTCTACTGAGCATCACCTAAAAATAAAATAAAAGAGGGGGTGATTTTTCACAAACTCAGTGTGTACAACCCTCTATGGAGAAAAAAAACAAGCAGTCAAAGAGGAATCATCAAACATGCAATGCAAACCCATCCAAATTATCCATCCGCTACACACTAACTCCGTCCCCTGTCACACCATGTGGGGATATAAATATCGACCCACCCAGCCCACACACCATGGTAGCCCGATTACGGAACTACCTTCATTTACATATTGGGCTTTAAAAGCTGTCAGTGGATCCACGATTGTCAAGCTACCATGCGATCCTCATATACTTCTTCCGTTCCATATTTCCCATCCCATATGCAACCTAAGCAGAATATCATATGTATGCAGCAAGTAGGCATGTCACATTCAATAAACTTACATTTAACACATAGGGGTATTTTGGTCATTTTTGCCCTTAGGGGCATTTCGATAATTTTCCCTTAATTATGGTTTTCACTTACCTTGGCCCGTTAACAAGTCCTGCGAGCTAAGCTGAATGAATACTATGCACCAGGTAGGATTCCAGAGAAGAAGAGGTGGGTCATTAAGACCGGTTAAGTACCACGCTCTCCCGAGATCCAATCCTAGACATGCATATACCTGTTGCCACACCTTAACCCTTTGAGTTGTCCACGGTCGTAAAATTTAATTAAGTCTTATGTAGTTGTCATATACTAGGCCCAAAACCCCTTACAAAGTCTAAATAAATTCACATACTTGTATCTGGCCCATTAAGCCCAATCATATTCATATGGCCCATTAGGCCCAAATCACATTTATATGGCCCGTTAGGCCGAGACACATTTATATGGCCTGCTAGGCCCAGTCACATTCATATTCATGCTCACATACAAATTCCTATCACATAGCATCAATATTCAGTTTTACCTATTGTGGGCCCAACAGCCCATCGGGCCCATTTAGCCCATTTCGACCTGCATGGCTAAATCACAACCCAAGTCCACGGAGTCACCCGTGGGTCTCAGAAAACCTATCGATCTCTCCCTTACGAGTGTTCACGCACTCGCAAGACCACCGTAGCCAAACTTTCGGCATTTCGGCATTTCGGCATTTCGACATTTTGACATTTCGGCATTTTGGCATTTCGGCTTTTGCTGATTCATAGTGTGCGTGCAGTGTATATACACACCTGGTAAGCAAACGTGATGCGATCTCTTTAGCCCAAACCTACAATCGATATCACTCAATGATTAATCTTACATACTTATCGAATACTTTACCAAAAGCCAGAATCTCACCTTAACCTTACCTTGCGTGATAAGTATAACAACCACTTCACTAGCCACGATTGTAACATCCCAAAATAGGGCCTAGTCGGAATAATGATTTCGGGACCACAAATCTGACGTTAAAATATTTATTTTATAATTGTTATGGGGTTTAGAATATGAGAATATGTTTACATTAGAGTTTCATGAAGAAATTTTAAGTATAAGATGTTCAATTGGGAATTAAGGACCAAATTGAATAAGTTTCAAAACATGGATTTTAAAAGCAATTTGTATGAAATTGCTTTGGATTATGAATTAGAGGTCTTTAAATAGTAATTTGACCAAGTTCTAGAAATTTGGACAAAAAAATGGGCTTGCATGGATAAATTTTAAAGAAAGGATCTAAGGGCATTTTGGTCATTTACCATTTTAATGAATTAAAAAGGGGAAAAAGAAGCAAAAATCAGCCATCTTCTTCCCCATAGCTGCCGAAATTTTTAGCTCTCCATAGTTAGGGTTTCTTCAATTTCCAAGCTCAATAGTAAGTGCTCTCAAGCCCCGTTTTTAATGTTCTTCGTATTTTTGAGATCCCGATAACTTGTTCTTTCCATTTCTACCCATATTTCATGCTAGGGTTTATGTTTAAAAATTTACCCATGCATGACATGCTTGTATTTTGAGGGTTTATGGAGGAATATGAAAGGATTTTGTATGTTAAACATCTTGTTCTAGGTGATTTTCATGAAAAACCCTTATAGGGACTATTTTGTGAAAGTTACAAAATGTGTGGTAGAAATGTGAAACTAATGGAAAATGAGAGTTATCATAGGAGAGAAAAATGTTTTACTAGGCTTGGGTAAGGTATAAATTGCATGAGTTTTATTATACGAGCCTAGGGACTAAATCGTAAAAACGTGAAAGGCTAGGAGCAAAATGGACATTTTGACCGGGGGTGGAATTTAGACTTGAAATGAATTAAATGAATGGTTAATAATCTATTCTTATTGTTATAAACCCCGAGGAACCAATTTCAGAGGTCGATCGAGGGAAACGGAAGGTTTCGGAGTGACCGAAACATTAAACAAACGAATACAAGGTAAGTTCAGGTAACCCTAAGTAAACATATATTATGTTAAATTTTATACATTAATAAATGTATGATGATGAATTGCATTTATTCAAAATCTATAATTGTATAAAATAAAATTGTATAATGAAATAATGAAAAACGTCTCGGTTGAGGTTGAATGGGAAATCTGATGGAGGAACCCTAATTTACATGAAAAATTAGATCCTGCATGTGTTGCAGTAAGGATTTAGCCCGGACGGGTAATTTATTGATCTCATCTCTAAAAAGGATCTAGCCTAGAAGGGTGTTCCTTCCGAATGATTGAGCCTCCCGAAGAATAAGTGTGCATTATAGATTTAGCCCAGACGGGTATTCCAATTAGGGTCTGAATTTAGCCTGGACTAGTAATTCAGATCCTAGCTTATTAAGGATGTTTGCCATGAATGGGATTTAGCCTGGACTGGTAATCCCGGCATCACCTTATAAGTTTTCTGAATGGAGGATTTAGCCTGAACTAATAATTCCATCATAAGAATGTGAGGTTCACGGGAGTGCATATCTGATATGATCATTCACACGAATTGACGGATAATAGGTATTTTCATTGAGATTGCCTATAAACTCAATGAGACTAATATGATACACCTGTATAAGATGAATTGTAAAGTGATGAGCTCATCTAAGTTAAATTCCATGGTGTTATTGATATATATATACATATATGTATCTAACACATTGATTGAGTGCATGATTAGGAAGAGCATTTCATGCTAATTGAGTTTACTAATCAAATATGGTTGAATGCTAAATTATTTGGTAAGTTTACTTCCCGGTTAATCGAGCTTACTAAGCATGTAAATGCTTACTCCTCTCTTTTCTCCTACTTTTCAGAGCTTGTGGACTCATAAGGCTTGGAGGACATTTGGAGATTACAACACACTATCAACTAGGTCCGCTTTGGTATATGAATACTTTTATTTTGTTAATTTGGCATGTATAGGTGCTTTTGAGTTATTTTGTTAAAAGCCATTTGGCTAACCAATGTAAAGGCTTGGATGCCTTGTTTATGCATTTTGTAATGGCTTTGATATATGGTCTTTTGTGGTATGTTATCCCACCATCATGCTAAATGAATTGTTAAATGTGTATGTATATGTCATAATATAGACATATTTGTGCAATGTGACCAATTCATCGGAATTGGGAGGATCATAATTGGCAATGAATAAATAACGAGCCAAAATCCAATGTTGTGGCAAATATTGCTATCATCCCTCAGGCTACTAAGGAACATTATGGCATGCGTAAACCAATGATATGAGGTTTCCATGCAATAAGGTTTTATGGAGACCATTCATAAGTATTAAGTGAATATTGTTTGTTAATTGACATCCAATTAGTATAAGTATGATAAAGGGGTGACCTAGGGCTTGAAAAATAGCCTAATATGGTCCACATGGTGAAACACACGGGCGTGTGTCTAGGTAGTGTGTGACACACGGGCCATTCACATGGGCGTGTGGTATGGCCATGTGTGACAGCCCTAATTTGACCCTAGTCGGAAAGTGGTTTCGGGACCACAAAATCGAGTCATAAAAATAATTAATTGTTATATTCTATGCTTATTATATGTGTACATGCATATGTGAAAGTTTCATGCTTTAATTTTGTCAATTGTATGTGAAATTATTAAATAGGACTTATGTGAGAAAAATGTGAAAGGTGATAGATAGTTTTAAAGGTGGTCTAATAATGCATGTATTGAAAAGAATAGTCTTGCATGTCAAATTCCCCATTTTTGATAGTGGCCGGCCATGTTGTTAGTATAAAATATATGAAATTTCTATAGTATTATTTTAATTAAATGGCTTTATAATATAGAGTAATAATAATTAAAAGAAGAAAATGGGTGAAGAAAACAAAGTATTCATCCTTGTTTCTTCTTAGCCGATTTTAAAGAAGGAAAAGAGCAAACCATTCGGTGATCTTGAACTTTAAATAAGGTAAGTAATTCATGTTAGTTTTTGGATTTTTAGCATATTTTGAGTTAGGTATTAAGTTCTTTACTTAACCCATGACAAAATTTTGAGTTGTGAGGTGTCTTGAGCATTCGGCCATGGGAGAAATTGAAGGGATAGATTGTTGTTCTTACATTAAATGAAGTTTGAGCTTGTTAATACTTAGTTGTTGGTATTTATATGTGAAATGGAATTGTTTAGTTACTTGAACACATGTTTGGTATTTAATTGTTAAAATTTGAGCAAATGCCGTTTGGGTGTTAGAAAAGAATGAATTAGAGGTTTGGCATTGTATATGAATTTTTAAGGGTATGACTTTGAATAATGTGAGTAGTGTTATGCATAGGTTTCGGCATTTATAGTGTTTATATAAGTATATGTGTGTTCGGCCAAATGAATTTTAATTGAAGTTTTGATAGGTTGAGGAATGAATGGCCGAGTGAGCTATAGGCTATGCAAAGATGAATTTTGTTTATAAGTAATGTGTGTGTGGCTTTAATTGTTAATGACATTCGACATAAATTTTATTTATTCAATATAAGTGCATTCGGTCTTTGGAAGTAAATAGATGAAGTAAAATGATAAAGAATGTTTCTAATTAGACTTGTTAAGTCATTGTGGCTATGGTCGAATGTATGCTTTGTCAAAGGAAATTTTCAAATCATTTATGCATGTGTATGTGAGCTGAATATTTAATGAAAACTCGGCAAAATGGGGTTAAAGGTTAAGTCATAAGAATTTTGGATGGTATTTATATTTGAACGTTAAGGTTATATGTACTTTGGCTATGTGAGTTAGGTGTCAAGTAACCTAATTATTTGACATACATATCCGGTCATTGTTTGGTAATAATGTAACCTATACGTAATTTGCTACATTTGATCATGAGATGGAATTTGTATATGAAAGTTTAAGCTTGAGTAATTAGGGTTAAATGGGTCGTATAATGATCTTAAATGAATTTATTCGTATGAAGGCATGATAAGTTATATGAATATTTGTTGAATATGCGAATTAGATATTTATGAAATAAGTATGAAATCGATTCATGTCATTTTTTTAAAAAATATATATATATAATATGTATTAGAGTTTTATTTGATTGTTTAATGTGACTACTAAGAAGTAAAGTGGAGTAAATATTTAAATAAATCTATTTGTTTTAATCAATCTCAAGAGAAAAAGGGGTCTAAATCAGATAGGGGAAAAGAGAAAGCAGTCGAGTAGATTATCCGCAACTATCCAAAATATCCGAGGTAAGTTTTGAGTAGTCTCCTCTGGTATACATAATTGATGATGCCTTATAAGAGTATAATAGGTGCATTGCGATCTTTGGTTTGCACTTGAAGAAAGCTGTTTATTAAATAATACGTGTACATGACTTATAGTAATGGTCACTTGGAGTTTAAGCTATAATAGTGATATGAATATATGATATTGAGTATAACTTTGCAGTCGAAATGTGAATGATGATGTGCATATTGAGCTTATATCCGGACATAAGGTCCGCAGGCTATATGCTGGGAATATATCCGGACATAAGGTCCGCAGGCTATGTGCTGGAAACATATCCGGACTTGAAGTCCGCAGGCTACGTGCTGGAATGGTATACGGGTTAAGGACCCGTGCAATTGCATTATAAATGCGTTATAAGTTCTAAGACTCGACCGGATTGAGGCCAGTAAGTTAAGTAAGACTACGATAATGAATATCTGTAGTAACCATTTTCAAGTAAGTAATATATATATATTCGTGTGAATAAAGGTAATTGTTTAAGCCGTGTAGATAATGAAACATATGTTATAAATTTTTTTTTTGTGTTTACATAAATATTTACCCAGCCAATAGAATTTATAACTAGAGTACTTATGTATATTCGGCCTAGTGGGTTAAAATTTGGAATATGAAGTTTGATTATTTAATTTTCGTTTTAATTAACAAGCTTTTATAGTATGAAATGCTTAAAACTTACTAAGCCTTGAAAACTTACTCTGTTTCTTATTTCTCTGTTTTTAGATTGTCGATTCTGGCCCCCGACTCGGGGATCGTCAGCGGATCATCATACTATCGACCATTTTGGTATAGTTATATTTTGGACTTGATATGGCATGTACAAGCTAGACCGTTGGGAACA
The DNA here is from genome assembly GCA_025698475.1 of Gossypium anomalum. Taxonomy (NCBI): domain Eukaryota; kingdom Viridiplantae; phylum Streptophyta; class Magnoliopsida; order Malvales; family Malvaceae; genus Gossypium; species Gossypium anomalum. Next base: position 30,644,188 of record CM046963.1, on the reverse strand, counting down.
ATATTTTTGCATGTGTAAATATGTAGTCATACGAGTATAACTTTTATTCTAGAATGTTTGTTCAGACTGAAATTGGATTGTGAATTGCCGTTAATGACTCTGTGAATGTTTTAATTAGTGTTTAGCTCGGTAATATCTCTTAACCCTAATCCGGCGATCAAATACGGGATAGGAGTGTTACACCGTGCATCCCCTGCACCTAAAATTTTAAGTTAACATCAAGCACAGGCTAGAGACATGGGCGTGTGTCTTGGCCGTATTAATTTAACAAGATGCTCAAGTTATGGGCACGGGGTGAACCCACGGGCGTGTGCCATGGCCGTGTCCATAAGTCAGTATAGCCCCACAGCTTGGGGGCATGGCCGTGTTTCCCCTACCCACGAGCGTGTGTAAACCCCTACACGGGCGTATGGGATATTGTTCAAGGAATTCATGCCGAAGATCTGATTTTGTTCCGATTTATTCTTGGTATTAAATAAAGGCCTCGTAGGCCCACGCAAATAAATCGACTTAAGGTTGAAAAGAAATTTTATAACCCTTATTTTCTGGTTCTGCCTGTATGTCTGTCTGGTAATGCCTTGTACTTGTCCCCGGGCATGGGTACGGGGTAAGGGGTGTTACAACGATCAACTCCTAGATCTGCACCAATCATAACTATTAAAACCAGAATAATAGGTGACTCGTATCCAACACAAGTCCCCTTACCTTACTATGGCTATTCGGCCAACCTTAGCCAATGGATGAGGAATACTTACCAAAACCGCAAACACCTAAAGAGCAATTCGGCAGAGAGCTAAGATCCGAGATCCGATACTAATTCACTACCAAAGTTGATTGAAAGAGTGAGAGACAATAATCGATACCTAGTAAAGAAAACTGATTGGAAGAGCAACACTTACACTAGATTCGGTCAAAGAGTATTTAGCCCTTAAGAGATTGGCTTTTCGACTTTTCAAATTTAGTATGGTGAATAAGGTTTATTTGGTATAGATTAAAAAAGAAGAGTAGAAGAAGAAATCGGCTAAGTGAAACAAAGAAAATTGTGTAGAGAAGAATAGAAATCGGCAGGAAGAAAAGAAAGAAAAATAAAAGGGTTTTCGACTTTTTAGATCTTGAAAAGAAAAGGGTTTTCGGCTTTTGGAGAAAGGGGTTTCTGGCAACAAGGTGAAGAAGAATTTCGGCAGTAGCCTGGCAACCCTGTAATCAGCCCCTATTTATAGCCTTTATAGCTAAATTTTCCATGCCCAATTCCCAATTCAGCTCCATCACTTCTCCCTTCTCATCTCGTCGTTTTTCTCCCTGATAACCCCTTGATCTTTTCCTTAATTTTCTCTCCTGAACACTTCCCTTGGAGTCCTCTTTCACGCCACTACCATCCTTTTAGAAGGCCAAAATTAAACTTCTAAAAATACTAAGCTAGGATTCGAACCTTGGATCTCCTTGCTAACTACTAACGCCACCTCCCTGCTCTCTAAGTGGCGTCACTTAGCCACTCCTCCATAAGGCTTTTTGATGCTATTTTTCCCCTATTTTTATTTAAAAGCCCAACTATTTGCCAACCCTGATTCTTTTAATAATTAAACTATAATTTCATTTATTCCTAGGTTCGAACTCAAACCTTAATTAAGACCTACTATAATTATCACATGGCTAGGAACATAAAACACAATTTTTATCAAAACCGAAAATAAAAAAAATTCCAGGATTTCGAGATTTTTGGGTTTCAGGATTTTTGGGGCGTTACACTTATCATTTTACCAAATTATTGAAGTATGAATGCTTCCAATTAATTTCTAAACTTGAATTTTGGTTTTGTAATTGTTATAGTTGTGTGATATATTTGTATGGTCATCACAATACAATAATTGCAAGAACAGCCACATGTTTTCTAGCAATTACTACACCTTAACTTCAATTGCCTTCTAATCTATATTTATACACAAAAACAGTGTACTTAATAATAATCAATGTTTCTATAGAATCTAGACCAGTCGTACGTCCATTCTTAAGATCCGATTTGAAAAAGTCCATCATCAAATTATATGACCAACCCATGAAACCCTGCAGTTACATGTCAAAAATGGTGAAACTGAAACATCCAGAGAGACATACAGTTAATAAAAGAGTTTTACTTTTACAGGTGGAAATGTGCAATCCGCATAGATACGATTAGAAAGAGGAATTGAAGGGTTCAGCTATTTTCATTAGATAACCAATCATTGGTTTTAACTTTACTGTAGTGTTTATAAAACCAGTTTCTACATTCTACTCGTTAAGTGGTTTGCCCGTAGTACTGTTTTCTTCCGAAATTCCCGAAGAAGCCCCCAGTTCAATATTTGTACAAAAGTGACGCCATATATCACCTAAATTGTAAAATAATCCTCCCACTTTTCTCCATTTTCTTCCTTTTATAAATACCTTTGCAACCACTCCCCAACGCTCACCAAAAGAGAGAAAACAAAAATACCCATCTTTGCAGTTTAGCTTTCCCTTGTACAAGCTTTGCTTAAAAGCAAACAAAAATGGCAGCAAGAGAGACATTCAATGTCACAGCAGCGTCGCCTTCCACGATTCCACACTCGCCATGGCATTCACCAGTTCCCTACTTGTTCGGCGGCTTGGCTGCCATGCTTGGTCTCATAGCCTTTGCGCTCCTCATACTTGCTTGTTCTTATTGGAAACTGTCAGGGTACCTTGAGAATGGCGAGAGAGGTGAAGGGGACAGAGACTTGGAAGCAGGAGATGAGACCCAGAAAGGAGGAGCTCCTGTTATGGAACAAAAGTTTCTTGTGATAATGGCAGGCGAAGTAAAGCCAACGTTCTTGGCCACCCCCATTTCTTCTAGCAGGTCTTCTTCTTTCGGCGATAAGACCTGTTGCTGTGGTGAAAAGGGCGAGAAATTGGAGGAGGAGACTACTAGTGGTGATGCTGAGGATCAGCATCAGCAACCCCCGACTCAGGAGACTCAACACCATTGAATTTCCAGGTGATGTGCTGAGGCGGATGGTGGGTTTGGTTCCGTAAAAGAGAGCTCCAGGTTTTGCTTTTTTGAGGTGGGGGTTTATCTATCTGAACATCAGCTTGCATCTCTCTGTTTGCTTTGAGCTTGCCTTCTGTAGCACATAAACTCTTTTTCTCCTTGTTTTATTTACACCTGCTCTGGGGTCTCTCTTTTTTTTCTTGCCTGGTCTTCTCTTTCTTTTTTCAATTCAGGAAATGTAAATTTTTACAAGATCGGATGCAAGGAATTGAATTTACTATATATTATTCCTCAGTATCTTCCAAAAGTGTTTATTGTTTTGTCACATTAAATCTATGGTGAAACTATAAATATTTGACAGGCAAGAATTTGCCAAAGGTACAGAGAGAAAGGCACGTGTGAGGCTATGGTGATAGGTTTATGCATATGCTCCTGATGCGGCGTGGTGAAGCAGAACAGCCTCGCGTTCACCACTCTCTCTCTCTCCCTCTCTCTCTCTCTCAGTTCATTCCAAGTCTATGCTTTGCCCTGCTGCTGCAGCAGTTCCAACTTCCAACACATAATATTCAATTATTGCAGAGCAATCAATGTCTGGAAATTACAAAGTCATCCTTACTTTTATGCGTTCCTGACTTGTTTTGCTGAGTTTTGGATAATGGAATGGTAAAGGTAGTTTCCTTTTCCTCACTTATGAACCATTATACAAGTAGTTAGCCACTTTAGATAAATCTAAAACTTTGAAATGCTTTTTTTTTCTTTTTTACAACTAAAACTTGAAATTTAACATTTAGGATTTAGGATTAACTTTACTAAACTTATATAAATTATTGTAACTGGAATAGTAACTTGTTGGCTATAAAGCTACTATGTTATATGTTAAAAAGAAGTGCGCAATTCATATTCCAAAGTGGCACAAACACATCAATAATAACCCAACAAAGATTGTCCCAATTGCCAAGGATAGCCATGATTTGTTCATAACGTTGTGGTTTTTGTTAAAAATGCATCAACTACCTATGACTATGTAAGCAAACAACCATTGGTACATATATTATGATTTATGATTTATGACGTATTCCATCTCCAGGGATTATCCATCTTTACTGCCAAATTCTGCAGGACTTGCACCAGTGGCCACTTATGCTTTTAAAATGTACAAAATCAAGCTCCAAATTGGATCCGTTAATTTATGTATATGTACTGTACTTTGTAATAAATTTATATAAATTAATATTAGTTACATTAAAATTTTACACAATAATAAAATAAATGCATTAGACATATATTGTATTGATTATATAAATATGTTGTATTTATTACGCAATCATACGAATGTAATACTTTTAAATTTGTTGAGGGTGAAATAAAGGAGAAAAATGGCAGTTCACATGGTGGAGATGCATTGTGAGCTGCTTGAGAAGAAGGTTGAGCAAGGTAAAAACATAAAAAGAAGAAACTCATTAAGGCCAAGGAAGGGTATTTATAAGTGAGGTTGATTGCCCTTTGCCCTCTAGTCTTGACATGTGTCCATGTTGGTCTTGACATGGTTAGTTCCTTAGGGGAAATGCCTTTCTAGCTAAGTAATAATAGCTTAAGGGATTTGAGGATCTACTTGTGATTTGACTGATGTGGACTTGATAAAGTTCCACGTGAGCTTCATACGAGGAAGAGGATCAACACTTGTCTTTGGCAAGGTAGCCTAGAGGCATTTCACATGTTGATCATGCTTGTGCTTGCGAGGATCAAATTTGGCAAGGTGTTGCTTGAGAGCAAGGTTTTGGTTGGCAAAGTTCACTTTAGTGAGGCTTGTATAACATTTGCTCCCTAATTGAAGGGAATGTTATAATGTGACCTTCCTTGCGACTAGAAAATGACATATTGGATTTCTACTTTTCAAGTGAGGTAGAAAGCTTGGGCATCTGTACGTGAACAATGCATATGGTTGGGGAGCTGCGTATTGCACATATGTCCTATAATCATGAGGACCTTAATTTTGGTGGAGATGTGTGTCATTTAAGTTTTTGCTAGTTATTAATAGAGCCATGTGTTTATTGCTGATAGGGCATATAAACTGACGAATCATAATTGTAGGGACACATGTCTACGCTCAATTAGTTTTAAAAAATATTGTTAGATTTTGAATCATGCTAGGCATGCTTGGGCTCTTTATTGATAGGGCTTCTTCAAAATTTTCTCAATTCCTTACATTGCTATGTTGAAAGCCTAAAGATTTTTTCAAGTCTTGTGTTTCCAGAGCCTTTACTTCTTGGTTTTATTAGGTAAGTTTCAAAGTTTTTCTTCTTCTTTTGTGTTTTAGGTGTTGTAAGTAAAGGTTCGTCTGAGGTAAATCGGAGTTAAATTTAGCATTTGGATATCATGGTTGGTGAGAGTTGTAACACCCCTAACCCGTATCCGTCACCTGAATAGGGTTACAGAGTATTACTGACAAAACATATCTCAAATCATTCATTCTCAACTTTTCATAATCATTGCAAAATCCAATCAAACATATGCATAACATCCCTAATTCGAGCCCTCGAGGCCTTAGAAACACTTTAGAAATGACTCGGGACTAAATCAAAAATATTTAAAACTTCATAGAAAAAGATGGAAAAATTCACACTATAGGGGTCACATGGTCATGTGGCCAGGCCTTGTGACTCACACGACTGAGACACACGCTCGAGACACATGCCTGAGACACGCGTGTCTCAGGCTGTGTGGACATTCGAAGTAGGGACACACGGCTGTGTCCTAGCCCGTGCCCGTGCCTGTGTAACTCTTTGACTTGGTTCACACGGCCAAGCCACATACCCGTGTGCCAGGCCGTGTAACATTCAAAATGCAAGCTTTAAAAACCTACAGGGGACACATGACCATGTGTCACACACAGTTAAGTCACACGCCCGTGTCTTAGGTCATGTGGATAAGATATAGGCCATTTTTAAGTCATTTCTTTCACCCAATACCTATCCACACATTCATGCCATTTGCACTTATTCCAAGCATTAAAACATACTCAAAACTTGCATTTTAAGACCAATTCAATTGGTCATTTATCCATACAACCAATATGCCAAAAGATAACTCAAACACAAACCATCAAGTCAACCTAAACATGGGCACATTTACCATTTATCAACCAATTTGCTTCCATGCCAAAACATATCACAATTGATACATATCAACCATACCATATTAGAATCATGTCATATCAAAATAACCTTACCTTTTTGACCATTCCTCACATGCATGATCAAACCACCTAAATGACACGAACCAACCATCAAGGCGTCAAAATAACATAAGTTTCACAAAGTCATAGCAATATTACATGCCAATATCATCAACTAATCATTAGACATAGTCCACATATACATGCCATTATAACCACGACCAAAGCATTAAAATCTATCGATAAAATCGATAGATAGTGTGATGGATCTCTGACTAGCTTTCAACTCGATCGAGCTTCTGATAATCTATAAAGTAAAGGAAAATAACTACGTAAGCAATGAATGTTTAGTAAGCTCGTATAAACTTTAAGCATAATTTTCCATTTCAATAAGGAAATTTATAGGTTAAATATAAACCTATACCAATGTCTCAAGACTTATCAAACCAAAATCATCAACTTACAAATGAATAAGTTCATTAATGTCACATATTTATTGACCATTCATAATATGATAGGATTTCATGAGACATAATATATAATCATCTACCTTTTTATAAGATTATATATATCTTTTCATTTACTTACTTTCCATCCCATTCCCAATGCTTATCACAAGCCTAAACAACATTATTAATTCCTGGTTCAATGAATTCATCCATTACATAGGTAGATTCATTCATAGCATAAACAATTTGCTTACATACAATTACCTCATTTATCACATTAAACCTTTTATAACATCATAACACATCCCAATTACATACTTACGTTTCATTCCCTTTTTCTTACCTGTTTCATATGCATAGTACAAGCATAATCATAAACATCAATCATATCCACAAGCTCGACATAAGCCTAAGCACATCAATAGCACATGTTAGTTCATTTAAACATGATTCATATGAATTTGACATGGATAACCAATATACTTGAGCATGGTTCAATTGGATTTATCATCCATCTCAACATAACATATTTTTCATGTAGCTCACCATTCCAAAGTATTTCATACATAAATGTCTTGGTTCATATTGAACACTTACCATTTCATTTGCATAACACATAACATTAACCATAGCCACAAGTTAGTGATTAAACACATAACTTAGCAATATCATCATATAGTAAGGTATGGTACATAAACATAACATCACTTAAATCATATTTTCCATAATTATGAATATACATACTTCATACCTTTCTATAATATCAAAGTGAATTTCATCGAACCCTTACCAAAGCTTACACAAAGTGTGCTAAACAATGGTCAAAACCATCGCTTTTCATATTCGATGGTCATCACCATCCTTTTTCATATTCGATAGTTGAAATTATCCCTTTTCATATTCGATGGTTGTCACCATCCCTTTTCATAATTGATGGTCGTCACCATCCCTTTTCATGGTCGATAGTCGTCGATACGTTGGATTTTTTCTGCCGAGACATAATATGATAATATAACATGATAAAATTTAAAACATAAATTTAAAAAACTATTTAAATGTACGAACTTACCTGACTAAATTAAAGAAAAGATAAAGTTTAGGGGCATTTTGATAATTTTCCATACTCCTTGATTTTCCACTCGATCTTGATCTAAATTAATAATTTCATTCAATTTATTAATTTAGATAGTAAAACAATGTATTTTATACAATTTAGTCATTTTTTTACATTTTTACAAAATTTCCCCTAACATTTTACTTTTATTCAATTTAGTACCTAGGCCTAAAACATGTAAATTAACCATTTTAATGCCAATTCACATCAATCGAATATTCATGGCACACAAAAAAGCCCACATTTGCAGTAATTACACATCAAATCCTTGTACTTTTACTATTTTAATAATTTAGTCCTAATCGAAAAATTCATCAAAATCACTTAACAAAATTCTTTTAAATATCAACCAACATTTCAAATTCATCATTTAATAACTAAACTCACATAGATTCATCAATGGAATCCTTCAAAATCTTTAACAGTTTCAAAATAGAAGGCACGGGCTAGCTGGACCTAGTCGCAACGATCTCAAAAACATAAAAATTATTAAAAACGAGTGAAAAATGGCTTACGATACATGAATTGAAACATGGTCGAACCTAGCTTCTTCATAGCCATGACTTTCGGCTGAAAAAAAAAATGAGAAAGGAAGATGACAACCATTATCTTTTACTTATGCTTAATTTAATTTAATTAATTATCAAATTACCATTTTAACCTTGGTTAATAAATAAATAAAACACCAATTTCATGCCCATAATTGTCCACTAACTCCTTGAATCGTTTAATTACCATTTAAGTCCCTTTTCCTTTATTCCATAAACCATTTAATCACTCAAATCAAATAGGATCAAATTTTACATCTTTTATGATTTAGTCCTTTTTAATTAATTAACTACCGAAATGTTAAAATTTTTCAACGAAAGTTTAATACCACCTTAATGACACTCGGTAAATATTTATAAAAATGTTTAGAGCTCAATTTATAAAAATGAGGTCCTGATACCTCATTTTCTAAACCTGTAACGCCCCGTACCCGAAACCGTCATCGGATTCGAACACGAGGTGTTAACAGACTTAATTCATTACTTAAACCGCTCAAACAATTTTTTTTTTATAATTTCTAGTCAAGCTAGCAATCTACATCATAGTCGCTTAAAAATTCATATCTCGAGTTTCGAAACTTGAAATCTAATTCCATAAATTTTATCTGAAACTAGACTCATATATCTATTTACTAATTTGTTTCTAGAATTTTTTGTCAAGCCAATTAGTACAGTTTATTAGTTAAAGTCTACCCTGTTTCAGGGTTTGACTGCTGTGACCTCTGTGTATTACGAATCAGATATCTCTCTATACAGAATTTCAATGTCTATGATGTTTATTTCTATCAAAACTAGACTAAATAAGAAATCTGTACATATAAACCATGACTTCTAATTATTTTTTTACAATTTATTATGAAGTTTTAAAGTCAGAACAGGGGATCCAGAAATCACTCTAGCCCTATTTCACAAAAATTAAAATATCTCATAAAATATAATTCATATACCTGTTTTGTTCAATCCATATGAAAATAGACTCATAAATATTCAATTTCATTACTTACTCATCACTTAATTCCATTTATACTATTTTTAGTGATTTTTCAAATTTACATCACTGCTGCTGTTAGATTCTGTTTTATGGCAAATTTCACTTTACTAAGGATTTTCATGGACTCAATATCATTTTAAACATACATAACATCAAACATGACTTAGATTGGCCATTCCAATGGCTAATCATTTACAAACCCTTTTCTTTCCAAACCATAGCCATATCATAAGATCATTTACACAAAGTGAGTATTTTGCCATACATGCTACATTCAAAACACACAAGCCATTTTACCAATTTAGGCCTTCGGGTAGTGTGAACGAGTCTTCGACCTATCCCGATTCTCAAGCCGGCTTGTCAAAACTATAATGAAAGAAAAGGAGGGAGTAAGCATAAATGCTTAGTAAGTTCACATGCAAATAGCAAGTAACATAATCACACAATCCTACAAGAACATTATTTGCATAAACAACACCAAGATATTCATATTTCATTTGTATTTAATATCTTTCTACGATTTCATCATACCAAGTTCTCAACCCGAGGGTTTAACCACATACCTGTCAAATTTTCTCATTTACCACACTTACCAATATGTCACATTCATTTTAGGCCTTCTTCTTATTCACTTAAGATTCACCCGTTGAACACATCGGAATATAATTCGAATACACGGATCTCGTGAACATAAGAGCCATACTCGCAGCTAGACAAACTCAATAGCATGCGGAACTTATGTAGCCAAGTTACCATGTAACCCACCCATAAGTGAACTCGAACTCAACTCAACGAGCTCGGGCGTTCGCATCCATAAATGAACTTGGACTCAACTTAACGAGCTCGGATGCCTAGTTAAATCTCACGAACTCGGACTCAACTTAACGAGTTCGGAACTCAACCATCCTAGTGACATATCACTTGTATTCTAATCTATTCCCAAGGTTCAAACGGGCTTTTTCCTCAATCACACATCTTTGCCATCTTCCACGGAATATCAAAACCGATACTCGGTAGCAATTCATATTTAACAAGTATTAGACATAATTTGCATATTACTCAACAATAACCACAAAGTATAATATTTCATAATAATAATCATCATATCATATAAATATCATTAAGTTAATTAAAATGAAAATTATGTTACTACATTTACACATGAACTTACCTCGGTACGAAATTATTAGCAAACGAGCCTATTCTTCGAAAACTTTGTTTTTCCTTCGATCGCGACTTGAATCTCGTTTCTCTTGATCTATAATGCCAAATTAATCTTATTTAATACATAGATTCATCAAAATAGCATTTAATACAAACTTTGGCAAAATTACATTTTTGCCCCTAAACTTTTACATAATTACACTTTTGCCCCTAGGCTCGGGAATTAAACTTCATCCCTTATTCTTATGTTTTATGACATGCTGATAATTTTTCCCTTCTATGATAACATCAAATTCACACTCTAACATGTACTTATGACTATTAGGTATTTTTACTGATTAAGCCCTTTTACTCGTTTTCGCTTAAAACCGAGTAGTACAAGTTGTCTAACATAATTTAAAACCTCATTTTCTATCATAAAACACCAAAATACACAAATTTCACCTATGGGTATTTTTCCAAATATGAATCCTAGGTTGAATTATTGCTAACATAAGCTTAATCGAGCTACCTGGATTCCAAAAACGTAAAGAACATTAAAAACGGGGCTTGGAATCACTTACTATGGAGCTTGGAAGCTTGAAACAAGCCCTAGCTATGGAGAATCCTTGAAATTTCGGCCTAATGAAGAAGATGAACAAAAATTGGCTTTTAATTTTGTTTTTAATTCATTTTAATAACTAAATGACCAAAATGCCCTTACTACTAAACTTTCCAAAAATTCCATCCATGTCCAATTTTTGTCCACAGACCTAGAAATTGGTCAAATTTCTATTTAAGACCTCCTCATTAATATTCCAAAACAATTTCATACTAAAAACTCCTAGAATGCAAGTTTTACAAATTATTCGATTTAGTCCCTAATTTCAATCTAAGCACTTTAGGCATAGGATTTCATCACGAAATTTTCACACAATCATGCAATCATATCATAAACATCAAAATAATTATAAAATAATTATCTCTATCTCAGATTTGTGGTCACGAAACCACTGTTCCGATTGGGCCCTAATTTGGGATATTACAACTCTCCCCCCTTTAAGGATTTTTGTCCTCGAAAATCTTACCGGTAAACAGGTGTGGGTATTGGTTTCTCATAGTTTCTTCAGGTTCCCATGTAGTCTCTTCTACCCTATGCTTTTGCCACAATACTTTCACGAGAGTGACACTTTTATTTCTTAGTTGTTTGACTTCTCGAGCTAAAATCTTAATCGGTTCTTCTTCGTAAGTCATATCCGGTCGTAGTTGAATTTCTATCAGTGAAATTATATGTGAAGGATCTGAACAATATCGACGTAACATAGATACGTGGAATACATCATGCATCTTCTATAATTCAGATGGAAATGATAACCGATAAGCTACTGGTCCAACTCTCTCAATCACTTCAAACGGTCCAATAAATCGTGGACTTAATTTGCCTTTCTTGCCAAATCTGAGAACTTTCTTCTAGGGGATACTTTCAAAAACACTTTGTCACCAACTTGATATTCAATCTCTTTTCTGCTCAAATCGCATACGATTTTTGTCATGCTCAAGCGCTTTCAAGCAATCTCGATGACTTTACTTTCTCTTCTGCTTCCTTAACTAGATCAACCTCAGTAAATCTGATTTTCCTTAAGCTTTGTCCAATACAAAGGTGTGCGACATTTACGTCCATACAAAGCTTCATAAGGTGCCATCTTCAAACTCGTCTGATAACTATTATTATAAGCAAATTCTACCAACGGTAAATACCTTTCCCAACTACCTTGAAATTCTAATACGCAACATCTGAGCATTTCTTCAAGAATCTGAATTACTCTCTTTGATTGTCCATCAGTTTGTGGATGAAAGGCAGTGCTGAAATTTAACTTTGTACCTAATGCCTCTTGCAACTTTTGCCAAAACCGTGAAGTAAATCTCGAATCTCTATCCGAAATGATTGACAAAGGTATTCCATGAAGTCTAACAATCTCACGGATATACAATTCAGCCAACTTATTAAGAGAATAATCCGTACGTACTGGAATAAAATAAGCTGATTTAGTCAGTCTGTCAACTATTACCTAGATGGAATTTTTCTTCTCCGGAGTTAACGGCAACCCTGATATAAAATCCATAGTAATCCGATCCCATTTCCGTTCAGGAACCATGATAGGCTGGAGTAATCCCGAAGGTACTTGGTGTTCAGCTTTCACTTGTTGACAAACTAAGCACTTTGATACAAACTCGGAAATATCTCTTTTCATTCCACTCTACCAGTACATTTTCTTCAAGTCATTATACATTTTCATACTGCCCGGATGAACCGTCAAACAACCATTATGTGCTTCATGCAAAATCTTTTGAATCAACTCATCATTTTTTGGTACACAAATCCGATTTTTAAACATCAAGCAACCATCAGAACCGATTCTGAAACCTGATCCCGTATCATCTTCACATACTGCTTTCTCTTGGCTTGCAAATCTTGATCATTTTTCTGAGCTTCAGAAATCTCTTGTAAAAACATCGGTCTTGCTCTTAACTCTGCTAGAATCAATCCATCATTTATTATCTTTAACCGAGTGTTCATAGCTCTCAAAGCAAATAGCAATTTTCTGCTTAAAGCATCGGCAACCACATTTGCTTTTCCCGGATGGTAATCAATAACAAGCTCGTAATCTTTCAATAACTCCAACCATCTTCGCTGTCTCAAATTCAAATCTTTTTGTGACATTAAGTATTTAAGACTTTTGTGGTCGGTATATACTCGGCACTTTTCACCATACAAATAATGTCACCAAATTTTCAAAGCAAACACTATAGCAAATAATTCCAAATCATGAGTCTGGATAATTTCTTTCGTGAGATTTTAACTGCCTCGAAGCATAAGCCACCACTTTTCCTTCTTGCATAAGTACACATCCTAAGCCATTTTGAGAAGCATCACTATACACCACAAATTCTTTACCTGATTCGGGTTGTACCAACACTGGTGCTTCAGTTAATAACTTTTTCAATTCTTCAAAACTTTGTTGACATTCTTCTGTCCATTCAAATTTAACATTCTTTCGGAGTGGTCTAGTCATAGGAGCAGCAATTATAGAAAATCCATTTACAAACCGTCGATAATACCCTGCTAGCCCCAAGAAACTTCTAACCTCGGTTACATTTTTTGGTGGTTTCCAATCAATAATGGCTGAAATCTTACTAGGATCAACCCATATACCATCACCTGAAACAATATGACCCAAAAATCCAACTTTCCGAAGCCAAAATTCACTTTTACTAAACTTTGCATATAACTGCTTATTTCTCAAAGTTTGCAAAACTATCCTCAAATGCTCAGCATGCTCTGTCTCATCTTTTGAATAAATTAAAATATCATCTATAAACACCACAACAAATTTGTCCAAGTATGGCCAAAATATGCGGTTCATTAAATCCATAAACACAGCAGGAGCATTTGTCAACCCGAATGGCTTAACTAAAAATTCATAATGACCGTACCTTGTTCTAAAAGCAGTTTTAGGCACATCCGACTTTTTTACTTGTAGCTGGTAGTACCCAGATCTCAAGTCAATCTTTGAAAACCATGTCGCTCCTTTTAGCTGATCAAATAAATCATCAATTCTTGGCAACAAATACTTGTTTTTGATTGTCACCTTATTTAACTACCGATAGTCAACACACAACCTCATAGAACCATCCTTCTTTTTCACAAATAACATAGGAGCACCCCAAGGTGAAAAACTCGGTCTCACAAAGCCTTTATCAGTCAACTCTTGTAACTGCGACTTTAATTCTTTCAACTCTGCTGGTGCCATTCTATATGAAGCAATTGAGATCGGAGCTGTTCCTGTGATCAAATCAATACCAAATTCTACTTCCTGATCGAGGCAAACCCGCAATTCTTTTCTCGAAATACGTCCAGTAAATTCACACACAACCTAAGACGATTCAACTTTCTTTTCAACTTCTTTTGTATTAATTACATATGCCAAATAAGCTTCATAACCCTTTCTCAAATATATCTGAGCCGACATTGAAGAAATCATACTAGATAATGCCTCTGATTTGTCTAGTTCAACCCGCAGAATTTTACCACTTTCACACTTTAATTCTATAACCTTTTCTTTGCAATTTATTATAGCATCATGCAATGTCAACCAATCCATACCCAAAATAACATCAAATTCATCAAACGGAAACAACATCAAGTCGGCCGGAAAGTAATGACCCCGAATCATTAAAGGGCATTTCTTGCATACTTTATCAACTATCACACATTTGCCTAACGGATTCGACACTCTAATCATAAATTCTGTGTTCTCAACAGGTATATTCATACTAAACACCAGTTCATGCATACATATGAATGAGTAGAACCGGGATCAATCAAAGCAATAACATTATCATAAAGAGAAAATATACCAGTAATCACATCGGGTGATGAAGCATCTTCACGTGCCTTTATAGCATAAGTTCTAGCTGGAGCCCTTGCTTCAGATTTAGCTGCTGAATCTCTGGCTAAATTTTTGCTGCTTGCTTCATTTCCAGCTTTTCTTGAATATCTTCCCCTCAAGTCTGCACCGCTGGCTTTTACACTCTGAAATTTTTCTTTCTCAACTCTCTCTAGGAAATCTCTAATAAAATGATCCGGAGAAACACACCGAAAACATTCATTCGCTCTACATGGGCCAAAATGATTTTTGCCACACCGCTGGCACTCGGGCTTAACAAATCTCGTATTTCCCACACTAGCCATGCATAGTCCGAGATTTAGGACCCACATTTTGCTTCTTAAAATTTCCATATGATTGTCCAGCCGAAACCTGTGAACGAGGATTCATATTTCTAGATTTTTTGGATTGCTGTGAGAATGAACTGCTCGTCGGTATTTTCTTCCAATTTCTAGTCTCAGCCTCTACCTTTTTCTTGTCTTTAAGTAGTTCTTCAGCCTTGCAAGCTCGATCAACCAGTACTACCATTTCTTTTAATTCAAGAATCCTAACAAGTATTTTGATGTTTTCATTGAGTCCGTCTTCAAATCGTCTGCACATTTTAGCTTTTGTAGGAATATATTCTCTAGCATACTTACTAAACCTGACAAACTCCCTTTCGTATTCAGTAACTGTCATGTTCCCCTACTTTAATTCAAGAAAATCTTTACGCTTTTGATCAACAAATCTTTCACTGATGTATTTCTTCTGAAATTCTTCTTGAAAGAACTCCCAAGTTACTTTCTCTTTCGGTATTACTGAAGTCAATGTCTTCCACCAATGATAAGCTGGATCCCTCAACAATGATATAGCACATTTCAAGCATTCTTCAGGTGTACAAGACAATTCATCAAATACACGAATAGAATTCTCGAGCCAAAACTCTGCTTTCTTGGCATTATCATCAATATTTGCCCTGAATTCTTCGGCCCCTTGTTTACGGATTTTATCAACTGGAGTTCTGTGAAATTTCATCAGATCTACACCTTGAGGCATCGGGGGTACAGGTTGAGGAATCGGGGGAGGTGGAGAGGTTGTGTATTCGAGTTCGTCATTTAACGAACTCGATGATACTGCATTCATCATCTGGAGAAAGACTTCCCGAGCCCCTTCTCCTCCTCCTTGACCGATAGTAGGAGGTGGATTTTTAGTTGGCACCGCCCCTTTAGCCGGAGCTGGTGCATTACTCTCTACATCATCAGCCGCAACTGGATCGGGATCCATTTACTATAAAAAAAATCATTTAAAAGGTCAGAAGTCGTCACACTATCATAATTTATATATATGGCATGTATAGCAAAACCCATACATACAACACATTAGTCTGAGAACCAACTAAACCTACTCTGATACCACCAAATGTAATGCCCCGTACCCGAAACTGTCACCGGATTCGAACACGAGGTGTTAACAGACTTAATTCATTACTTAAACCGCTCAAACAATTTTTTTTTTTAAAAATTTCCAGTCAAGCTAGCAATCTGCATCATAGTCGCTTAAAAATTC
This sequence comes from Gossypium anomalum, assembly GCA_025698475.1. Classification (NCBI taxonomy): domain Eukaryota; kingdom Viridiplantae; phylum Streptophyta; class Magnoliopsida; order Malvales; family Malvaceae; genus Gossypium; species Gossypium anomalum. The sequence continues at coordinate 30,627,795 of CM046963.1, read as the reverse complement.
ATATCTCGAGTTTCAAAACTCGAAATCCAATTCCATAAATTTTACCTGAAAATAGACTCATATATCTATTTACTAGTTTGTTTCTAGAATTTTTGGTCAAGCCAATTAGTACAGTTTATTAGTTAAAATCTCCCCTATTTCAGGGTTTGACTGCTCTAACCTCTATGTATTACGAATCATATATATCTCTGTACATAATTTCAATGTCTATGACGTTTATTTATTTTAAAACTAGACTCAATAAGAAATCTTTACATATAAACCATGACTTCTAATTATTTTTTTACAATTTATTATGAATTTTTAAATTTAGAACAGGGGATCCAGAAATCACTCTGGCCCTATTTCACAAAAATTCAAATATCTCATAAAATATAATTCATATACCTATTTTGTTCAATCCATATGAAAATAGACTCATAAATATTAAATTTCATGACTTACTCATCATTTAATTCCATTTCTACTATTTTTAGTGATTTTTTAAATTTACATCACTGCTACTGTCAGATTCTGTTTTATGGCAAATTTCACTTTACTAAGGATTTTCATGGACTCAATATCATTTTAAACATACATAACAGCAAATATGACTTAGATTGGCCATTCCAATCGCTAATCATTTACAAACCCTTTTCTTGCCAAACCATAGCCATATCATAAGATCATTTACACAAAGTGAGTATTTTGCCATACATGCCACATTCAAAACACACAAGCCATTTTACCAATTTAGGCCTTCGGATAGTGTGAATGAGTCTTCGACCTATCCCGATTCTCAAGCCGGCTTGTCAAAACTACAATGAAAGAAAAGGAGGGAGTAAGCACAAATGCTTAATAAGTTCACATGCAAATAGCAAGTAACATAATCACACAATCCCACAAGAAGATTATTTGCATAAACAACACTAAGACATTCATATTTCATTTATATTTAATATCTTTCTACGATTTCATCATACCAAGTTCTCAACCCGAGGGTTTAAGCACATACCTGTCAAATTTTCTCATTTACCACACTTACCAATATGTCATCTTCATTTTAGGCCTTCTTCTTATTCACTTAAGATTCACCCGTTGAACACATCGGAATATAATTCGAATACGCAGATCTCGTGAACATAAGAGCCATACCCGCAGCTAGACAAACTTAATAACCTGCGGAACTTATGTAGCCAAGCTACCATGTAACCCGCCCATAAGTGAACTCGGACTCAACTCAACGAGCTCAGGCGTTCGCATCCATAAATGAACTCGGAGTCAACTCAACGAGCTCGGATGCCTAGTTAAATCTCACGAACTCGGACTCAACTCAATGAGTTCAGAACTCAACCATCCTAGTGAGATGTCACTTGTATTCTAATCTATTCCCAAGGCTCAAACGGGCTTTTTCTCAATCACACATCTTTGCCGTCTTCCATGGAATATCGAAACCGATACTCGATAGCAATTCATATTTAACAAGTATTAAACATAATTTGCATATTACTCAATAATAACCACAAAGCATAATATTTCATAATAATAATAATCATATCATATAAATATCATTAAGTTAATTAAAATGACAATTATGTTACTGCATTTACACATGAACTTACCTCGGTACAAAATTATTAGCAATCGAGCCTATTCTTCGTAAACTTTATTTTTCCCTCGATCGCGACTTGAATCTCGTTTCTCTTGATCTATAATGCCAAATTAATCTTATTTAATACATACATTCATCAAAACAACATTTAATACAAACTTTGGCAAAATTACATTTTTTCCCCTAAACTTTTGCATAATTACACTTTTGCCCCTAGGCTCGGGAATTAAGTTTCATCCCTTATTATTATGTTTTATGACATGCTGATAATTTTTCCCTTCTATGGTAACATCAAATTCACACTCTAACATGTACTTATGACTATTAGGTATTTTTACCGATTAAGCCCTTTTACTCGTTTTCACTTAAAACCGAGTAGTAAAAGTTGTCTAACATAATTTAAAACCTCATTTTCTATCATAAAACACCAAAATACACAAATTTCACCTTTGGGTATTTTTCCAAATATGAACCCTAGGTTGAATTATTGCTAACATAAGCTTAATCGAGCTACCTGGATTCCAAAAACGTAAAGAACATTAAAAACGGGGCTTGGAATCACTTACTATATGCTTTGAAGCTTGAAACAAACCCTAGCTATGGACAACCCTTTAAATTTCACCTAATGAAGAAGATGGACAAAAATTGGCTTTTAATTTTATTTTTAATTCATTTTAATAACTAAATGACCAAAATGCCCTTACTACTAAACTTTCCAAAAATTCCATCCATTTCCAATTTTTGTCCATAGACTTAGAAATTGGTAAAATTTCTATTTGAGACCTCCTCATTAATATTCCAAAACAATTTCATACTAAAAACTCCTAGAATGCAAGTTTTACAAATTATTCGATTTAGTCCCTAATTTCATTCTAAACACTTTAGACATAGGATTTCATCACGAAATTTTCACACAATCATGCAATCATATCATAAAAATCAAAATAATTATAAAATAATTATCTCTATCTTGGATTTGTGGTCACGAAACCACTATTCTGATTGGGCCCTAATTCGGGATATTACAAAAACCACTTGACCTTAGGCTTTTACCACTCGAGCTTAACTAATCATTCGAATAGCATAAATTGTCGAATCAAAAACCTTTTTAAAATAATATTTGTATCGTAAATATTAAATAATAATATTTACAAACTTACTCGTCGAATTTGGTGGCCTCGAAACAACTGTTTCCAACATCACTGAAAAGCAGGCTATTACAAGAGTAGTTAAAAGGGCAAATGTAAGGGCGGTAGAAATGAAAAGGGAAGGAAAAGATGAGTTCAAGCGTGATCGTAATGAAGAATGTGGAAAAGTTACGAGAATTTTTTATGGTAGTGATTACCAATGGTTGGTTATGTAAGATAAAGGAATAGGAGATGGTGAGGATGTACCACCCGAAATGTAACACTCCTTACCCGTATTCAACGCCGGAACAGGGTACGAGGCATTAGCAGACTTAAACACAACAAACGTACACTTCCGAGTCATAAATTTTCGTCAAAATTAAAACCATTCATATACAATCACAATGTCCCTAATACGAGCCTACGAGGCCCAAAACATCTTTGGAAGTGGTTTGGGACTAAACCGAGAACTTTGGAGAATTCCATAAAACTTAGAAAATTTTTACCCTGAACAGGAGTCACACGCCCGTGTGGATCTGGGACATGCCCGTGTGGTCACACACACCCGTGTCCCGAACCTGTGTAACTCTCTGTTTGTCACCCAAGAACAAATCGAAGACACACGGTCAAGTCACACGCCCGTATGGTAGGCCGTGTGGTCAAATTAGAATTTATGATTTTTCATAAAAAAGGTGCAGACTTCACACGTCCAGGACACACGCCCATGTTTGAGGCCATGTCATCCACATGGCTAAGACATATGCCCGTGTCTCTACCCGTGTGCTCAATTCTGAGCATTCTGTTTTGCAAAAATTAGGCTACATGGGACACACGGTCTAAACACATACCCGTGGGGTAAGCCATGTGTCACACATGGCCTAGGCATACGCCCGTGTGTCTACCTGTGTGGACAAAAATAAGGCTATTTACCAAGCCTTTTTGCCACCCTTTTATGCACACATCTACACAACATAACATAGCACCAATTCAAGCATTTACATACAACCAAATCAGCCATAACCAAGCCATCCACACATCAATCACATGCTACCATCTATCATACACAAACATCACATACACATCAACTCAATTCATGTAAATTCCTACATCCATGAAAGACATCATCATATAAATTACTTATACCAATAGTAGCCAATTTCAAATGGCCTTATACAAAATGAACTTTCAACAAATATAAGCCAACACATTTGGCCAAATCAATTATGACACATAAAAAAATGACCAAGTCCTCTATACATGCCATAACTCAAAATGTTGAGATCATTGATACCAAAATAATTGTTGATAGTGAGAGTGGATCTCCGACAGTCTCCAATCTCTGAGCTAGCTTGGTGACACTATAAGACAAGGGAAGGGAAAGAGGAGTAAACTTTATAGATTAGTAAGTTCCTATGCAAATAATAAGCATCATAACCACACATTTAACATACAATTATCATAATGAAAATTGACATGAATATTATTAAGATCTTCTAGTCATAACTTACTCAATCACAACATTACCAAGGGTTCATCACATATTGAGCTCATTACGTATGAGTTTTACGTACATACTTGTACCAACTCGCAATATAACCATAGTCTTTCACCACTTTGAAATTCTTGTTGAACACTCAGAATATTAACGGATACTTAGAAAATCTTGCACATAAGTACCATATATGTAGCCAAAGCTACCTCGTATCTCATAATACATATAGACTCGTTTTGAGCTATTCTCGAGCCTGCTCACACAAGCTGTCAGTTGGGACGTAGCTACACAGTGCTGCTCACACAAGCTGTCAGGTATCCGCAACATAAGCCGGCATACCCAACCACTGGTAGGATGTATAAGACCAGCACCCGGATCACATAAACACATGGGTTCCTAGTGACATGTCATTTGTATCCTATTCTATTCCTAAGGCTCAACCGAGAATTCTCATTTATCGAAACTTATCAAATTCGTCCAAAGAGTCAACGACAATTCATACAATATTAAAGCATTTAAAAAATAAATATAACAATGCATTATTTACATACGAACATACCTCTGTAAAAAAGTAGTAGAATTTGACCTAATCGTTAAACACTTTATTTTTCCCCCGATCTAGGTCCAAACCTCGTTTATCTTGATCTATAATAACAAATTTCACTTATTTAATACACACATTGTTCAATTCAGTCCAAAAATCATATTATGACAAAATTATATTTTTACCCCTAATATTTCACAATTTACAATTTAGTCCCTAGGCTCATAAATTGAAATGTATTCAATTTCTTAAAAACCCAAGCCTAGACGAACTATTTTCATACTTATACTAGCCCAAATTTTCCACTTAATCACACTTTTACTACTTATTTTATAACTTTTACAAATAGGTCCTTTTTTACATTTTTACTGAAAATCACTTAGCAAAAGTTATTTTTCTAACATCAAACATGCATTTTCTACCATTAGCCATAAAATACACACATGTCTAACATAGGTCAAACCCTAGACCTTAATCATACCTCAAATTAGTGCTAGAAATAGGTAGATCGAGTTACAACGACTTTAAAAATGTAAAGAGCATTAAAAACGGGGCAATAACAGACTTATAATCGAGCTTGGAAGCTTGAAAAACCCTAGCTATGTCTTCCTCTTGTAAATTTTGGCCAAGGGGTAGAATATGAGAAAAAATTGGCTTTTAATTTGCTTATTAATTCATTTAATTACCAAATGACCAAAATGCCTTTCTCTTAAAACATTAAAATTTCTCTTACTTCATGTCCATTTTGTCCACTAACTTAAGTATTGGTCTGATTACCATCTAAGGACCTCTAATTTAAAATTTCGTAGAAATTTGACATCTCTAGCATATAGAACTCAAGTTTTGCACTTTTTACAATTTAGTCCTTTATGCTAAATTGAGTGCTTAAACGTCAAAATTTTCGAACGAAATTTTCACAGTATCATTCCATAAAACTGTAAACTATAAAAATATAAGAAAAATAAATTTTTCTGCGTCGAATTTGTGGTCCCGAAACCACTGTTCCGACTAGACCCAAAGTCAAGCTATTACAACTCTCCCCCCTTTAGGGATTTTTGTCCCCGAAAATCTTACCAGAAAATAGGTTTGGGTACTATTTTCTCATTGCTTCCTCAGGTTCCCACGTAGCCTCTTCAACCCTATGTCATTTTCATAAAACTTTAACTAGGGCTAAATTTTTATTTCTCAACTGTTTAACTTCCCGAGCTAAAATCTTGATCGGTTCTTCACCATATGTCATATCCGGTCGAATCTCAACCTCTGTTGGTGAAATCATATGTGAGGGGTCAGAACGGTATCCTCGCAACATCGACACATGAAACACATTATGAATCCTTTCCAACTCTGTCAGTAAAGTTAACCGATATGCCACTAGCCCTATTCTTTCAATAACCTCATACAGCCCGATGAAACGTCGACTTAACTTGCCTTTATGGCCAAATCTCAGAATCTTCTTCCATGGAGATACTTTTAGAAATACTTTATCACCAATCTGAAATTCAATCTCTTTTCTTTTCAAATCTACATATGACTTTTGTCAATCTGAAGCAGCTTTCAAGCAATCACAGATTACCTTTACTTTTTCTTCAGTTTCTCTAACCAAATCAACCCTGTGAATTTGTCTCTTATTGAGCTCGGTCCAGTACAACGGAGTTTGACATTTGTGGCCATACAACGCCTCATACGGTGCCATCTATATACTCGACTAAAAATTATTGTTATAAGCAAATTCGACTAAAGGTAGATATTTCTCCCAACTACCTTCGAATTCTAGAATACAACATTGGATCATATCTTCAAGAATCTGAATTACTCTTTTGGATTGACCATCGGTTTGTGGATGAAACGCGGTACTAAAATTTAACTTTGTACCCAAAGCCTCTTGTAATTTCTTCCAAAATCTCAAAGTAAACCTTGGATCTCTATTTGAAATAATAGAAATAGGCACTCCGTGCAATCTCACAATCTCAGAAATGTACAATTCAGCAAACTTATCAAGTGAGTAGTCAGTACGTATCGAATTAGAATGAGCTAATTTTGTCAATCTATCAACAACAACCCAAACGACATCTTTCTTTTTCAGAGTCAAAGGCAAACCCGTTACGAAGTCCATCGTAATCCTATCCCATTTCCACTCGGGTACCATCATAGGCTGAAGTAAACCCGAAGGCACTTGATGTTCGGCCTTTACTTATTGAAAAGTTAAACATTTCGAAACAAACACCGAAATGTCTCATTTCATACCTGACCACAAATACAATTTCTTCAAATCATTATACATCGTATCTAACCGAAATGTCTCATGACTTACCTGGATGAACTGATAAACAAGTACTGTTTTGTGTAACAGCCGATTTTAGGTCTAGTCAGAATAGTGGTTTCGAAACCACTAACCCAAGGTTAGAAAAATTATTTTTATATTATTTTATGTGTGTTGGCATGTTTATAAAGGTGCATAAAAATTTTGGTAAATTAATTTTAGCGTTTGTGAGCTTAATTGCAAAAAAGGACTAAATCGCACAAAGTGTAAAAGTCCTATTTTGATAGCTAAGGGTGTCAAATAGCTAGAGAACCATAATTGAAGGTCTTTAAAGGGCAATTAGACCTTTGAAAGAAAATTAGCCGGCCATAGGGGACAAGATTGGTCAAAATGTCAAAGTTAGGTGACATTTGGTGACTTAATTGAATAAATAAAACAAAAGAAATATGGGCTATCATCTTTCTCATCTCTCCACTGAAATTTTTAGCCATTTTAGGGTTTTAAAAGTTTAAAATTTTAGCAACTTCTCATCCTTACAAATCAAGAGAAACATGATTCGGGTCTTGATCGAGGGAAGAACAAAGTTTACGAAGATTAGGCTCGTTCCCATCATTTTATGCCGAGGTAAGTACATATGTAAATAACGTGTCATTGTAGCTTACTTTTAAATGTTTTATTTTTACCATGTATCATAATTTTACTTGATACCATGAAAGTGTAAATAATGCAATATAAGAGTAACCTACATTATGAACAAGTGCGACAGTGTCAGGTTAGATACGAGATCCCGTCGAACCTCAGAAATAGTATAGGATATAAAAAGGTAAGTCATGAGAAATAGAGTGGTCTGAACTCATGAGTTGAGTTTGAGTTCATAAGATAACTGAAATATGTAATGTGGGTCCAGGTACTGACTTTTTGTGCAGACTCGTGAGTAGCTCAATGAGCGGGCATTACATGATAGAGCTATGGGGTCCGGGTGCTGCCTTGGTAAAAAGGCCCGTGAGTAGCTCAAATACGTAGGTATTACAAAGTACGAAGTAACTTTGGCTACTTGTATAGTACTTAGGAGTAAACTATCCGTGTCTTCATTGGTATTTCCAAGTGTTCAATGGGTAGCTCGAGAATGGATTGGCGATACTTCCAATGAGGTATGTCAATAGAGGGAATGAACTTGAGTTATTTTACGGATAATTACAAGTATGTATACTAAACTCTCGAATGAAGATCTTAGCATGTGATGAGATGTAGTATGTATGCATAAAAGTAGTGAGGAACAAAATAGTGAGGTTAAAATGATATATCATTTATGTATGATAAGCCACTGTTTGATGAATGTGTTTCTAATTACACTTATTTGCATATATGTATTTACTAAGCTTACATGCTTACCCATTTTCCCTTCCATTTCCTTATAGTGCTGCCAAAGTAGTTCGAGGCTTGTTGCCTACGTCGGAGAAGCCAGCCACATAGTCCTTGAACCATTTAGTATAACTAGTTTTATCATTTTGATTATGGCATGTATAGGAACTTTTGATTTTATTTTTATGTCACATTGTTTTGGGGCCAAATGTGTTGGCTTGTTTTAGTATTTAACTACTCATTTTGTATAAGGCCATGAAAATGGCTAAATTGAAAGTTATCATATGAATGCAAGATAGTCTTTCATAAATGTGAAATTGTTGGCATGGTTGAAGATATGAAATGTAAATAGGCCTTAGCAATGGTTGTTTGGTTGAGAAATCATATTAAGTTAGACTTGATATGTTGGTTGGTGTTAAAATTGTATTTTAGGGTGGCAAAGGGCTTGGTAGATAGCCTTATATTATCCACATGGGTAGGCACATGAGCATGTACACACGGCCAGCCCCATGGGCGCGTTGTCTGGCCGTGTGTCCCCTACACGTAAAAATTTCAAGTCAGTATGCATGGTAGTAACAATAGGGTAGAGACACGGTCATGTGTCTCAGCCATGTGGAGGACACTGCCTCTAGTCACGGGTGTGTGCCTTGGCCGTGTGCCCCTTATTGAATGCTAACGTCAGAAACAGAATGTCAAGGTTTTTAGACATGGCCTAGGGCACGGGCGTGTCGTTGTCGTGTGAGGGACAAAGGCCATAGACACGGGCGTGTGTCGGGCCGTGTGAAGACCCTGTAGGTTCGAATTTAGAATTTAATTCACATGAGCATGGGACACGGGCGTGTCTCTAGAGGCTTAGGCTGTGTGTGTCACACGAGCCATAAGCACGGCCATGTCATAATGACCATACGGGCTTATTCCTTATTTCGAAGATCATTTTTCTAAAATTTGGTAAACGACTTGAGTTAGTCCAATGTACGTTTGAGGCCTCGTAGGCCCATGTTAAAGAGTTTAGGCAAAGTTCGAAAAAGTTTTAAATGTGATCAAGTCTTGATGACTCGGAAACATGGGAATACATGTGTTTAAGCTTAGAAATGCCTTATATTCCGTCTCAACGTAGGGCATGAGTGCAGGGTGTTACATTTAGTGGTATTAGAGCTATAGTTTAGTCGGTTCTCGAACTAACCTAGCGTGTGTACGAGTCTAGCTATACATGCCATAAATAAATTGAGATAGTGTGACGGCTCCGAATTTTTTTATGTTTTTATATAGTAATGGATCCCGATCGAACTATGGAGGATGATGTAGAAAGTAATGCACTGGCTCCCGCTAAAGGGGTGGTGCCATCCAATAATCGACCTCCCACAATTAGTTAGTGAGGAGGAGAAGGGGCTCGGGAAGCCTTTCATATGATGAATGAATGGTACACGGAGTTCATTCGAGCGAACCCGAATGCTCAACCCCCTTCACCTCCACCTATTCCTCAACCTGTTCCTGTAGCACCCTAGGGTATGGAGTTTGTGAGGTTGAATAGACCCCCAGTGGACAAGATTTGAAAGCATGGAGCCGAAGAGTTCCGTGCTAATAAAGATGATGATCTCGAAAAGGTAGAGTTTTGGCTTGAGAATACCATTAGGGTATTCGATGAATTATCTTGTATGTCCGAAGAATGCTTGAAGTGTACCATATCCTTGTTGAGGGACTCGGCATACCACTGGTGGAAGACATTAATTTCAGTGGTATCGAGAGGATCACATGGGAATTCTTCTAAGAAGAATTCTGGAAGAAATACGTTAGTGAGAGATTTATGGATCAAAAGCGTAAGAAATTTCTTGAATTGAAACAAGGTCGCATGACGATTACTGAATATGAAAGGGAGTTCGTCCGACTTAATAAGTATGCTCGGGAGTGTGTGTCCTCTGAGGGTAAGATGTGCCGAAGGTTTAAAGACAGACTTAATGGGGATATCAGATTGTCAGTGGCTGTCCTTGAATTGAAGAAGTTTGTAGTGCTCATTAATCGGGCTTGTAAGGCCGAGGAATTGATAAAGGAAAAGAAGAAAATCAAGGCTGAGATTAAAGATACAAGGAAGAGGCATGCACGCAAGTCATTTCCATCTCAGTCTAAAAAGTCTAGAGATCTTTATTCTCGTTTTCATGTGCCAGCTAGACACTCTTGTAGAGATCATAAGAAGCAAGATTCGGGTTCTAAATCTTGGGCTACATCAGTGGCTAGTGTGAGTAATGTCAAGTCTTCTCGACCAAAGTGCCAGCAATGTGGTAGAAGTCATTTTGGCAAGTGTAGAATGAATGATGGATCCTGTTTCTGATGTGGTTCTTAAGACCATTTTATCAAGGATTGCCCCAAGATGAATGAGAAAGAAAATTTTCAAAGTGCAAGACTAAGTGGCACAAATTCTAAAGGAAGACCATAGAAAAATGTCAGAATTGGGGCTAACAGCAAGAATGTGATGAGAGACACCACAGGGAGATCCGAAGCTAGAACTCAGGCTAGAACCTACCCATACGTACATGTGAAGATACATCTTCTCCCAATGTGATCACAGATACATTTTCTCTCTATGATAATACTGTTATTACTTTGATTGACCCTAGTTCTACCCATTCGTATGTGTGTATGAAATTGGTGTCTAGTATGAACATACCTGTTGAGTCTACGGAGTTTATGACTAAGGTGTCAAACCCTCTAGGTAAACATGTAATAGTCGATAAAGTATGCAAGAAGTGTCATTTGATAGTTAGAGGTCACTGTTTCCCGACTGATTTGATGTTATTACCATTCAATGAGTTTGATGTCATATTAGTTATGGACTGGTTGACACTCCATGATGCTATCGTAAATTGTAGACAAAAGGTTGTTATATTGAAATATGGAAATGGTGAAACTCTTTGGGTTAAATCAGATGACCAGAGAATTTACCTATTGTGATATCCTCAACATTTGCCCGAAAATGTTTGAGGAAAGGTTATGAAGCATATTTGGCTTTTATAATGAATTCTAAGGAGTCTGAGCTGAAGGTTGAGAGAATACCAGTTGTATGCGAATATACAGATGTATTTTCAGAAGAATTTCCTAGGTTACCCCATAACAGAGAAGTTGAATTTGGTTTAGAGCTAATGCCAAGAACAATACCTATTTCGGTTGCTCTGTATCAAATGGCTCCAACTGAGTTGAAAGAACTAAAGTCACAATTACAAGAGTTAACCGATAAAGGTTTTGTGAGACCAAGCTTTTCACCGTGGGGTTCTCCAGTGCTATTTGTGAAAAAGAAAGATGGGTCCATGAGGCTGTGCATAGACTATCAACAGTTAAATAAGATGACAATCAAGAATAAATATCCGTTGCCATGGATTGATGACTTGTTTGATCAATTGAAAGGAGCAACATGGTTTTCTAAGATAGATTGAGATCCAGCTACTATCAACTGAGAGTTAAAGAGTCAGATGTGCCTAATACTGCTTTTAGGATGAGGTATGGCCACTACGAGTTCCTCGTCATGCCTTTTGGCCTAACAAATGCCCCTGCCGTATTTGTGGATTTAATGAATAGAATATTTCAGCCATACTTATATAGGTTTGTTGTTGTATTTATCGATGACATCTTAATCTATTCAAGAGATAAGGTAGAACATGTCGAACACTTGAGAACCGTTCTACAGACTCTGAGAGACAATCAGTTGTATGGAAAGTTTAGCAAGAGTGAGTTTTGGCTTCGAGAATTTAGGTTTTTGGGTCACATTTTCTCGAGTGATGGCATTTGGGTTGACCCCAGTAGTGTTTCTGCTATTGTTGAATGGAACCCACCAAGGAATGTGACGAGGTTAGAAGCTTTTTGGGTTTGGCTAGTTATTACATGCGATTTCTATAGGACTTCTCCATGATTGCTATTCCCATGATGAGGTTACTGTGAAAAGAAGTTAAGTTTGAATGGCCGGATAAGTGTCAGCAGAGTTTCAAGAAGTTGAAGAAGTTGTTGACTAAGGCTCCAGTATTAGTACAACCCGAAGCAGGAAAAGAGTTCGTGATTTATAGCGATGCTTCTCTAAATGACTTGGGATGTGTACTCATGCAGGAAGGCAAGGTTATAGCTTATGCCTCGAGACAATTGAAACCTCACGAAAAGAATTATCCGACATATGACCTAGAGCTAGCCGCTATAGTGTTTTCCTTGAAGATCTGGCGACATTATTTGTTCGGAGAGATATGCCATGTTTACACCGATCACAAAAGTCTTAAGTACTTGATGACTCAAAAGGATTTAAATCTGAGACAACAGAGGTGGTTGGAACTACTAAAAGATTATGAGTTGATTATCAACTACCATCCGGGTAAGGCAAACGTGGTCGCAGATGCATTGAGTAGAAAATCATTATTTCCACTGAGAGCAATGAAGGCTCAATTGGCCTTGTCAAAGGATGGTTCGATTCTAGCTGTGTTAAAAGCTAGACCGACATTTCTCTAAGAAATTTGTGAAGTTCAGATGAGTGACAATGAATTGTTAGGCAAGAGAACTCAGTGTGAATCGAGTGTTTAATCTATTTTTCAAATTGATTTCGATGGTTGCTTGAAGTTTTGGGATAGGATTTGTGTTCCTAAGGATATTGAGTTGATTCGAAAAATTTTAACTAAGGCACATAGTGGTTGTTTGTCGGTACACCCTAGAAGTATGAAAATGTACAATGATATGAAGAGAATGTATTGGTGGCTAGGGATGAAGAGAGACATTTCAGAGTTTGTATCAAAATGCTTAGTGTGCCAACAAGTGAAAGCTGAGCACCAAGTACCTTCGGGTTTACTTCAGTCTATCATGGTCCCTGAGTGGAAGTGCGATTGGATTACTATGGATTTTGTAATGGGTTTGCCAGTAACTCCGAAGAAGAAAGATGTCGTATGGGTTGTGGTTGATCGATTGACAAAGCCAGCTCACTTTATCCAAGTGCGAACGGACTTTTCACTTGATAAGCTAGCCGGCTTGTACATTTCTAAAATTGTGAGGCTTTATGGACTACCCTTGTTGATTGTTTCGGATAGGGACCTAAGGTTTACCTCGAGGTTTTGGAAGAAGTTGCAAGAACCTTTGGGGACAAAGTTGAATTTTAGCACAGCTTTCCACCCGCAAACCAACGGTCAGTCAGAGAGAGTAGTTTAGATCCTTGAGGATATGTTGTGTTGTTGTGTTCTAGAATTCCAAGGTAGTTGGGAAAAGTATCTACCAATGGTCAAATTTTCCTACAATAATAATTATCAGTTGAGTTTGAAAATGGCACCTTACGAAGCTTTGTATGGGCGTAAGTGCCAGATGCCCTTGTATTGGACCGAGCTTAGAGAGAATCGGATTCACGGGGTCGACTTCGTAAAGGAGACTAAAGAAAAATTTAAAGTGATTAGTGATTGTTTAAAGGCTGCTTCGGATAGATAGAAATCCTACGAGGATTTAAAACGAAAGGAAATCAAATTTCAAGTCGGCGGCAAAGTATTCTTGAGAGTGTCTCCTTGGAAAAAGGTTCTCAGATTTGGTAAAAAGGGTAAATTGTGTCCGCATTTTATCGGACCTTATGAGGTGATTGGGAAAGTAGGACCGGTACCTTATCGATTAGCCTTACCATTAGAATTGGAAAATAGTCCATGTGCTCATGTTACGCCGATACAGCTCTGACCCTTCACATGTGATTTCTCCGACTGAAATAGAGATTAGATCAGACATGTCTTATGGTGAGAAACCCGTTAAGATTCTAGCTCGAGAGGTTAAGCGATTAAAGAATAAGAGCATTCCCCTTGTGAAAGTGTTATGGCAGAGACATGGAGTCGAAGAGGCCGCGTGGGAAACTGAGGAGACTATGAGAGATCAATACCCGAACTTATTCATCGGTAAGATTTTCGGAGACAAAAATCCCTAAGGGAGGAGAATTGTACCAGCCCGATTTTGGACTTAGTCAAAAAAGTGGTTTCGAAACCACTAACCCAAGGTCAGAGAAATTATTTTAATATTATTTTATGTGTGTTGGCATGTTTATAAAGGTGCATGAAAATTTTGGTAAATTAATTTTAGCGTTTGTGAGCTTAATTGCGAAAAAGGACTAAATCGGATAAAGTGCAAAAGTCCTATTTTGATAGCTAAGGGTGTCAAATAGCTAGAGAACCATAATTGAGGGTCTTTAAAGGGCAATTAGACCCTTAAAAGAAACTTAGCCGGCCATAGGGGACAAGATTGGTCAAAATATCAAAGTTAGGTGACATTTGGTGACTTAATTGAATAAATAAAACAAAAGAAAAATGGGCTATCATCTTTCTCATCTCTCCACCGAAATTTTTAGCCATTTTAGGGGTTTTAAGAGTTCAAAATTTCAGCAACTTCTCATCGTTACAAATCAAGAGAAATGTGATTCGGGTCTTGATCGAGGGAAGAACAAAGTTTACGAAGATTAGGCTCGTTCCCATCATTTTATACCGAGGAAGTACATATGTAAATAACGTGTCATTGTAACTTACTTTTAAATGTTTTATTTTTACCATGTATCATAATTTTACTCGATACCATTAAAGTGTAAATAATGCAATATAAGAGTAACCTACATTATGAACATGTGTGACAACGTCATGTTAGATACGAGATCCCGTCGAACCTCGAAAATAGTATAGGATACAAAAAGGTAAGTCATGAGAAATTGAGTGGTCTGAACTCATGAGTTGAGTATGAGTTCATGAGATAAGTGAAATATGTAATGTGGCTCTGGGTACTTACTTTGTGTGCAGACCCGTGAGTAGCTCAATGAGCGAGCATTACATGATAGAGCTATAGGGTCCGGGTGCTGCCTTAGTAGAAAGGCCCGTGAGTAGCTCAAATACGCAGGTATTACAAAGTACGAAATAACTTTGGCTCCTTGTATAGTACTTAGGAGTAAACTATCCATGTATTCATTGGTATTTCCGAGTGTTCAATGGGTAGCTCGAGGAATAGATTGACAATACTTCTAATGAGGCATGTCAATATAGAGAATGAACTTGAGTTATTTTACGGGTAATTACAAGTATGTATACTAAACTCTCGAATGAAGATCTTAGTATGTGATGAGATGTAGTAAGTATGCATAAAAGAAGTGAAGAACAAAATAGTGAGGTTAAAATGATATATCATTTAAGTATGATAAGCCACTGTTTGATGAATGTGTTTCTAATTACACTTATTTGCATATATGTACTTACTAAGCTCCCATGCTTACCTTTTTTCCCTTCCAATTCCTTATATTGCCGCCAAAGTAGTTCGAGGATAGTTGCCTAAGTCGGAGAAGCCAATCACACTATCCTTGAAGCACTTGGTATAACTAGTTTTATCATTTTGATTATGGCATGTATAGGAACTTTTGATTTTATTTTTGTCTCACATTGTTTTGGGGCCAAATCTGTTGGCTTGTTTTAGTATTTGACTCATTTTGTATAAGGCCATGAAAATGGCTAATATTGAAAGTTATCATATGAATGCAAGATAGTCTTTCATGAATGTGAAATTGTTGGCATGGTTGAAGATATGAAATGTACATAGGCCTTAGCTATGGTTGTTTGGTTGAGAAATCATATTAAGTTAGACTTGATATATTGGTTGGTGTTAAAATTGTATTTTAGGGAGGCAAAGGGCTTGGTAGAGAGCCTTATATTGTCCACACGGGTAGGCACACGGGCGTTTGTCTAGGCTGGCCATGTGTCCCCTGCACGTAAATATTTCAAGTCAGTATAGTAACCACACAGGCAGAGACACCGCCGTGTGTCTCAGCCCTGTGGAGGACACGGCCTTTGGCCACGGGCGTGTGCCTTGGCCTTGTGCCCCTTATTGAATGCTGATGTCAGAAGCAGAATTTCAAGGTTTTTAGACACGGGCTAGGACACAGGCGTGTCGTGGCCGTGTGAAGGTCACGGGCCATAGACACGGGCATGTGTCAGGCCGCATGAAAACCCCTGTAGGTTCAAATTTAGAATTTAATTCACATGGGCATGGGACACGGGCGTGTCCCTAGAGGTTTAGGCTGTGTGTGTCACACGGACCATAAGCACGACTATGTCATAATGACGACACAGGCGTGTTGCCCTTCCACACGGGTGTGTGCCCTGTTTCAAAGTTTATTTTTCTTAAATTTGGTAAAGGACTTGATTTGGTCCCGAATGGTTTCCAATGTACGTTTGAGGCCTCATAGGCCTATGTTAAAGAGTTTAGGCAAATTTCGAAAAAGTTTTAAATTTGATCAAGTCTTAATGACTCGGAAACGTGGGAATGCAATTGTTTAAGCTTAGAAATGCCTCATATTCTGTCCTGGCGTAGGGTACGGGTGCAGAGTGTTATAGTGTGCCTCGTGTAAAATTTTCTGAATAAGTTCATCATTTTTTGGTACACATACTTTATCCCGGAACATCAAACAACCATCTGAATAGATCTGAAAGTCTGTATCACTACCTAATTCACACTGAGCTCTTTTGGCTTGCAATTCACTATCATTTTTCTGAGCTTCACAAATTTGCTGAATAAATTCCGGTCTAGCTTTCAACTCGGCCAAAATTGAACCATCATTAGACAAGGTCAATCTCGTATTCATAGCTCTCAAAGCAAACAATGACTTTCTGCTTAAAGCATCTATGACTACATTGGCGTTTCCCGGATGATAGTCAATCACTAGTTCATAATCTTTCAGTAACTTGAGTCATCTTCGTTGTCGCAAGTTTAGATCTTTCTGAGTCATCAAATATTTTAAACTCTTATGATCAGTAAAGATATGACATTTCTCACCGTACAAATGATGACGCCAAATTTTCAAAGCAAGAATAATGGCGGCCAATTCCAAATCGTACATTGGATAATTCTTCTCATGTGGTTTCAACTGTCTAGAGGCATAAGCTACCACTTTGCTCTCTTGCATCAACACACAACCCAAACCATTTAATGACGTGTCACCATAAATTGCAAATTCTTTTCCCAATTCAGGTTGTACTAAAAGTGGTGCCTCAGTCAGTAATGCTTTCAATTTCTCAAAACTTTGCTGACATTTTTCAGACCATTGAAATTTAACATCTTTTTGCAACAACTTGGTCATAGGAATAGCAATCTTCGAAAATTCTTTGACAAAACGTCAGTAATAACTGGCTAAACCTAAAAAGCTTCTAACTTTAGATACATTCCTCGGTGGTTTCCAATCAACAATTGCCGAAATCTTACTTCGATCAACCGAATACCATCACTTGAAATGATATGTCCCAAAAATTTGACTTCTTGGAGCCAAAACTCACTTTTACTGAATTTAGCAAACAATTTCTTATCTCTCAACGTCTGCATTATAGTTCGCAAATACTCAACATGATCAGACTTGTCTTGAGAATAAATCAGAATATCATCGATGAACACAACCACAAACTTATCTAAATACAGTCGGAAAATTCGATTCATCAAGTCAATAAAAACGACAGGTGCATTAGTTAATCCGAAAGGCATAACAAGAAATTCATAGTGCCCATACCTCGTCCTGAAAGTAGTCTTCGGTACATCTGACTCTTTAACTCTCAACTGATAATAGCCAGATCTCAAATCAATCTTCGAGAATACCGTTGCTCCTTTCAACTGATCAAACAAGTCATCAATCCTCGGCAAAGGATACTTGTTCTTTATAGTTACCTTGTTGAGCTATCGGTAATCGATACAAAGTCTCATAGATCTGTCTTTCTTCTTTACAAATAACACTAGAGCACCCTAGGGAGAAAAAATCGGTCTCGTAAAACCTTTATCTGCCAACTCTTGCAACTGAGCTTTCAATTCTTTCAATTTATTCAGAGCCATCCTATATGGAGCAATCGATATCGGTGAAGTCCTAGGTATCAAATCAATAGCAAAGTCCACTTCTCTGACTGGTGGTAACCTTGGCAACTCTTCCAGGAACACATCCAGATATTCACAAACTATCGACACTGATTCAATTTTCAATTCGGACATCTTTGTATTCAACACATAAGCAAGATAAGCTTCACATCCTTTCCTTACGTACCTCTGAGCAGACATAGATGAAATCACAATAGGCAATTCACTTGATTCATCGGTTTCAACCCAAAGAACCTCACCATTTTCACATTTCAATTCAATAGTTTTCTGCCTATAATTTACTATGGCTTCATCCAGTGTCAACCAGTCCATACCCAAAATAACATCGAATTCATCAAATGGCAACAACATTAAGTCAACCGGGAAACAGTGACCTCGAATCATCGAAGGACAATTCTTGCAAACTTTATCAACTAGCACATACTTGCCTAAGGGGTTTGACACTTTAATCACAAATTTAGTAGACTCAACAGAAAAATTCTTACTAGATACCAAATTCACACAAATATAAGAATGAGTCAATCCAGGATCAATCAATGCAATAACATTAGTATCATAAAGAGAAAATGTACCAGTAATCACATTAGGAGATGATGCATCCTCACTAGCACGAATGGCATAAGCTCTAGCAGGTGCTATGGCCGCAGATCTCATGGTTGTATCTTTCGTCACACCTTTACCGCTAGTTCCATTCCCGATATTTCTCAGTGGCCTACCCCTATTGGTAGTATTACTCGGCCTTGCATTCTGAAATTGTTCTTTCTCAGCCATCTCAGGACAATCTCGAATAAAATGCTCTTGGGAACCACACTTGAAACAAGCTCTGTCATTCATCCTACACTCGCCAGGATGTCTTTTTCTGCAATGCTGACATTCAGGTATGTTAGACCTAACATTACCCACACTTTCCATTGAAGTAGCTTGAGTTTTCAGACTCGAATACTATTTCCAACGGTCTCTGTGTGAATACCCAGCTAAAACATTCAAATGAGAATACATTTCTCTAGATTTGTTTGACTAAGATTGAAATGACTTACTCATTGGCCTTTTTCTTGCATCTCTAACCTCACTCTCAGCTTTTCTTTTCTCTTTGGTTAGCTCTTTGGCTTTGCAAGCACGTTCAACCAATACAACGAAATCTTTTAGTTCCAAGATTCCAACTAACAGTCAGATGTCCTCATTTATCCTATCTTCAGACCTTTTACACATAATAGCCTCAGAGGAAACACACTCTCGGGCTTACTTGCTGAGTTTGACAAATTCTTGCTCATACTCTGTCACTGACATTCGGCCCTGTTTCAGCTCAAGAAATTCTTTACGTTTCTGATTGATGAATTGCTAGCTGATATATTTCTTTTGGAATTCCTCTTGAAAGAACTCCCATGTAACCCTCTCTCGGTACCACTAATACTAGTGTCTTCCATCAGTGATATGTTGTGTCCCTTAATAATGATATGACACATTTCAAACATTCTTCGGGTGTACATGATAATTCATCAAATACCCTGATAGTATTCTCAAGCCAGAACTCAGCTCTCTCGAGGTCATCATCTACATTAGCCCTGAATTTCTCAGCACTTTGCTTTCAAATCTTATCAACTGGAGGCTTATTCTGTCCTCTCAAATTCACACCTTGAGGAACTACGGGAATTGGTTGAGGATAAGAAGGGGGTGGAGGATGTTGAGCATTCGGATTTGTTCGAACAAACTCCGAATACCACTCATTCATCGTACGGAGGAAGGCTTCCCTAGCCCCTCCTCCCTGACTGATCGTGAGAGGTCTATTTTTGAATTACATTGCCCCTTGAACAGGAGCTGGCGTATTACTTTCTACATCATCAGCTAAAGCTCAGTCGGGATCCATTTACTATATAAAAACACAGTTTAAAATTGTCAAGAGTCATTACACTATCACAGTTCGTATATGGCCTGTATAGCTAGACTCTTACACACGCTACGCTAGTCCAAGAATCGACTAAACCATAGCTCTGATACCATTAAATTAACACCATTTACCCGTATTCGACGCTGAAATAGGGTAAGAGGCATTACCAGGCTTAAACACAACAAATGTACACTTTCAAGTCATAAATTTTTGTCCAAATTAAAACCATTCATATACAATCACAATGTCCCTAATACGAGCCTACGTGGCTCAAAACATACTTTGGAAGTGGTTCGAGACTAAATCGAGAACTTTGGAGAATTCCATAAAACTTAGAAAATTTTTGCCCTAAACAGGAGTCACAAGCCCGTGTGGATTTGGGACACGCTTGTGTGGGCAATCTGTGTGGTCACACACGCCTATGTCCCGAACCAGTGTAACTCTCCGTTTGTCATCCAAGAACAAACTAAAGACACAAGGCCAAGTCACACGCCTATGTGCTAGGCCATGTGGTCGAATTAAAATTTATGATTTTTCATAAAATAGGTGCAGACTTCACACGTCCAGGACACACGCCTGTGCTTGAGGCCGTGTCATCCACACGGCTGAGACACACGCCTGTGTCTCTGCCTGTGTGCTCAATTCTGAGCATTTTGTTTTGCAAAAATTAGGATGCAGGGGACACACGGCCTAAATACATGCCCGTAGGGTAAGCCGTGTGTCACACACGACCTAGACACACGCTCATGTGTCTACCCGTGTGGACAAAAATAAGGTTATTTACCAAGCCTTTTTGCCACCTTTTTATCCATACACCTACACAACATAACATATCACCAATTTAAGCATTTGCATACAACCAAATCAACCACAACCAAGACATCCACACATCAATCACATGCTACCATCTATCATACACAAACATCACATACTCATCAACTCAATTCATGTAAATTCTCACATCCATCAAAGGCATCATCATATAAATTACTTATACCAATAGGAGCCAATTTCAAATGGCCTTATACAAAATGAACTTTCAACAAATATAAGCCAACCCATTTGGCCAAATCAATTATGACATATAACAAAATGACCAAGTCCTCTATACATGCCATAACTCAAAATGTTGAGATCATTGATACTAAAATAATTGTTGATAGTGTGAGTGGATCTCCGACAGTCTCTGATCTCTGAGCTAGCTTGGTGACACTATAAGACAAGGGAAAGGGGAGTAAGCATTATAGCTTAGTAAGTTCCTATGCAAATAATAAGCATCATAACCACACATTTAACATACAATTATCATAATGAAAATTGACATGAATATTATTAAGATCTTATAGTCACAACTTACTCAATCACAACCTTACTAAGAGTTCATCACATATTGAGCTTATTACGTATGAGTTTTACGTACATACCTGTACCAACTCGCTACATAACCATAGTCTTTCACCACTTTGACATTCTCGTTGAACACTTGAAATATTAACGGATACTCAAAAATCTTACACATAAGCGCCATATATGCAACGAAAGCTACCTCGTATCTCATAATACATATAGACTCGTTTCAAGCTATTCTCGGGCCTACTCACACAAGCTATCAGTCAGGACATAGCTATACAGTGCTGCTCACACAAGCTATCAGGTATCCGCAACTTATGCCGGCATACCCAACCACTGGTAGGACGTACAAGACCAGCACCCTGGTCACATAAACACATGGGTTCCTAGTGACATGTCACTCGCATCCTATTCTATTCCTAAGGCTCAACTAGGAATTCTCGTTTATCGAAACTAGTCAAATTCGTCCAAAGAGTCAATCACAATTCATGCAATATTAAAGCATTTAAAACATAAATATAACAATGCATTATTTACATACGAACTTACCTCGGTGCAAAAATAGTAGAATTTGACCTACTTGTCAAACACTTTGTTTTTCCCTCGATCTAGGTCCAAACCTCATTTATCTTGATCTATAATAACAAATTTAACTTATTTAATACATAGATTATTAAATTCAATCCAAAAATTATATTATGGGAAAATTACATTTTTGCCCCCAATGTTTCACATTTTTACAATTTAGTCCCTAGGCTCTTAAATTGAAATGTATTCAATTTCTTCAAAACCCAAGCATAGTCGAACCATTTTCATACTTATACCAACCCTCATTTTCCACTTCATCACACTTTTACTACTTATTTTATAAATTTTACAAATAGGTCCTTTTTTACATTTTTACCGAAAATCATTTAGCAAAAGTTGTTTTTCTAACATAAAACATGCATTTTCTACCATTAGCCATCAAAATAAACACATGTATAACATGGGTCAAACCCTAGACCTTAATGATACCTTAAATTAGTGCTAGAAATAGGTAGATCAAGTTACAACGAAAACTTCAAAAATGTAAAGAGCATTAAAAATAGGGCAAGAACGGACTTACAATCGAGCTTGGAAGCTTGAAAAACCCTAGCTCTATCTTCCTTTTGTAAATCTCTGCCAAGGGGTAAAAGATGAGAAAAAATTGGCTTTTAATTTGCTTATTAATTCATTTAATTACCAAATGACCAAAATGCCCTTCTCTTAAAACACTAAAATTTCTCTTACTTCATGTCCATTTTTGTCCACTAACTTAAGTATTGGTCTAATTACCATCTAAGGACCTCTAATTTAAAATTTCATAGCAATTTGACGTGTCTAGTATATAGAACTCAAGTTTGCACTTTTTGCAATTTAGTCCTTTTTGCTAAATTGAGTGCTCAAACGTCAAAATTTTCGAACGAAATTTACTCAGAATCATTCCATAAAACTATAGACCATAAAAATATAAGAAAAATAAATTTTTCTACATTGGATTTGTGGTCCCGAATCCACTATTCTGACTAGACCCAAGATCGGGTTGTTACACGAAATGTGGGTGTTATTGCTACTCGATTTTCTACTCCCTTTCGATATTGAATTTGTAGATCAAATTGTTGAAGTAGAAGTACCTATCGGATCAGTCTCGGCATAACATCTTTATTGGAAAGTATATACTTAATTGTCGAATGGTTTGTAAAGACAATCATTTTGGTACCTATAAGATAAGATCGAATCTTGTCAAAAGAAAACACAATAGCAAGTAACTCTCTCTCTATTACCGTATAATTCAGTTGAGCTCCTGTTAGAGTTCGACTTACCTAGTAGATGGGATGAAAAAATTTGTTCCTTCGTTGCCCATGATAGCTCCTATCGCGAATTCACTTACATCACACATTAATTCAAATGGCAAATCCCAGTCTGGTGTAACGATTATGGGTGCTGAAACTAACCGAATCTTTTAACCTATGAAAGTTCTTAAGCACTCGTCATCAAATTTGCACGTTGTGTTCTTCTCCAATAATTTTCATAAGGGTTTAGCAATTTTAGAGTAGTCATTGATAAATCTTCGATAGAAACCAGCGTGGCCCAAAAAGCTCCTAACACTTTTTACAGATGTTAGAGGTGAGAGTTTCTCAATAATGTCTACCTTTTCTTTATCTACCTCGATTCCATGTCTCGTTATTTGATGCCCTAGAACAATACCTTCTCGTGCCATGAAATAACACTTTTCCCAATTGAGCACAAGGTTTGTTTCTTCGCATTGCCTTAACACCTTGGCTAGATTGGCTAAGCAATCATCATATGTATCTCCAAACACTAAAAACTCATCCATAAACACTTCTAAGAACTTCTCAACCATGTCAGTAAAAATAGACATCATAGATATTTGGAATGTAGTAGGTGCATTACATAAACCAAATGACATGCGTTTAAATGCAAATGTACCGTACGGGCAGGTGAATGTTGTCTTGTGTTGATCTTCTGGTGCTACTGTAATCTAATTATACCTTGAGTATCCATCGAGAAAATAGTAATAGTCTCACCTCGTGAGTCTATCCAGCATTTGGTCCAAAAAAGGAAAAGGAAAGTGATCTTTCCTAGTCGCCTTGTTCAGATAATCGATGCAAATTCTCTATCCCGTAACTATTCTAGTCGGTATCAACTCGTTATTTTCATTTTCTATGATCGTAATACCTCTTTTCTTTGGCACGCACTGGACTGGACTTACCTACGAACTGTATGAGATGGGGTAAATTATACCTGCATCTAACCATTTAATGATCTCTTTTTTTACCATGTCCTTCATGATGGGGTTTAGTCTTTGTTGTACATCAATCATCCCTTTCTCGCCATCTTCCAGGGTGATCTTGTGCATGCATAGAGACGGACTAATGCCACAAATATCGGCTATGGTCCATCCGATAGCTTTCTTGAATTGTTTCAATACTAGGATGAGTTTTTCTTCTTGCTCAATGATTAATTTTGCTGAAACAATCACAGGCAAAGTGGAAGTGTTACCTAAATAAACATATTTTAAATACGAAGGATGAAACACCCCAAACCCATATCCGTTGCCGAAAACAGTGTTACGGAGCGTTACCAAAGTTTCCAGAACATTTACTGATAATTCATGTCAAATTCTATTCAATTTCTGACTTTACTCATAACGTCCATTAAAATGGACCTTCGAGGCCCAAAACGAGTATTAGAATCGAATCGGGACTAAATCGGGAACTCAGGGAATTTTTTGCGAAATTTTAAAAATTTTCCAAGATGCAGGGCTCACACGCCTATGTGGTCCAAGGGCACGCCCGTGTGACCCTACGACACACCCTTGTTGCAGGCCATGTTCGACTGCGTGTAACTCTATAACACCCCTAACCTGTAATCGTTGTCAGAATAGGTTAAGAGGCATTATCGGACTTGTCATTCAGTTCAGAACAATTTCATATTAAATATCATCTCATTACAAAAAGTATCATTCATTTACATTTAATATTAACTTAAAATCGAGCATACTATACTTAAAACATGTATTCGGGACCAAATTGGTAACATATAAAAGTTTCAGAAACTTAGAAAATTTTCAACTTTTAAGAGGTCACACGCCCGTGTGAACAGGCTGTGCACTTTACACGGCCTTAGACATGCCTGCGTGTCTAGGCCGTGGCAAAACAGGGCATACATACTGACTTATCCGCACGACCACAAGACATGCCCGTATGCCAGGCCGTATGAAAATTAAGAAGGCTACTGACTTGGCCACACGGCCGACCACACACTCGTGTGCCAGCCCATGT
Source organism: Gossypium anomalum (assembly GCA_025698475.1). Classification (NCBI taxonomy): domain Eukaryota; kingdom Viridiplantae; phylum Streptophyta; class Magnoliopsida; order Malvales; family Malvaceae; genus Gossypium; species Gossypium anomalum. The sequence continues at coordinate 30,602,487 of CM046963.1, read as the reverse complement.
GTCACACACGACCAATAGACACGCCCATGTGTCAAGACTGTGTCAAAACTGGGGGGTATACTGACTTTAATTCGTAGGGTACCACAGGGGACACATGGTCGTGTAACATGACCGTGTGTCGCACACGGCTGAGACACACGCCCGTGTCTCTACCTGTGTGGAAAAAAAATAGGCGATTTGAATAGCCAAATTTGCCACCCTAAAACACAAGCATATACATTCAAATTTGACCCCATATAAACAACTCAATTTGAAACCAAATGAACCAATTCAAAACACAATAAAGCTATATTTAAACTTACCATTCCCATGTCCATACCCCTATATAACATCATATACAATTCATCCATTTAACTTACCTAAATCAAGACTACCTTTGCATAATTTCTTTCATACATTATCATAATAAAAACATACCATAATCAAACACATTATATACAACCAAAACATAGTAACAATTAAGCCAAATCACATGGCTTAATTTATATACAATTTTTACTCAAAATATGATTCCCAAAATATAGCTTATACTATCAAACTAGCCTATACATGCCATATTTACAAAGGTTCAAAAGTTCAAAATACCAAACGAAAATTTGGATAGTGTGACACGCAATTTCTGACTTGTCTGAAACGAGCGAGCTAACAAACCTCTATAAGACATAGAAACAGAAATAGAGTAAGCTTCTAAGCTTAGTAAGCCTATATAATTTAGAATTAAACTTACCATTTAAAGTAATCAAATACAATAATAACAAACCAACAATTCAATATACACCCATCACCTAATCACACATAATCATCACATGTTAGTCATTCAACGAATACATAAACCATAAATTGTTCATATAACTTTATTTAGGCTCGTTGAGTCTATTAGAATTTCAAAGGATAATCGAGTGAATAATGTCAATAATCCGTCAATTCATCATCATACATGCTCTTTCGAGACATGGCCAGTAAGCTCTTCATGAGCTGATAACAGTAAGCTCTATTGCCGAAAATGGAAAGCTTTATTAAGCTGAACAGTAAGCTCTTTCGAGCTGAATCAGTAAGCTCATGCGAGCTATGGTGAGTCCGCAACAAATGTAGGAGCTCAACCATTTTGGTAAGTACAGTAACACGTCACTTGTATCCAATGAATTCTTATAGTTCAACTAAAGCTCGATAACACATTCGATATATCATCAAGTAATTTAATTATAAACATTCAATTCAATAAATGCAAGTATATTATAGTTCGATTCTAATTATATGAACTAACCTCAAGTTGCTCGGATAATTGTCGACAACTCGTCTACCTATCGTTTCCCCCGATCTAATTCTGGTATTTGCTTATCTTGATCTATATGATATCAAATTAACTCATTCAAACTTTCGTTCAATTCAATTTAGCCTAAAACATTCATTTTTGGCCAAATTTACCCCTAGACTTTTAACTACTTTACAATTTAGTCCTTTATACAGAAATGGCAAATTTACACATTTAGGCTATAAACCATGATAGCCGAATTTCCTATATGCTACTAGCAGCCAAAACTTTCATTATTTCACATTTTTAACTACTAAATTTTACAATTTCACAATTTAGTCCCTATTTTGCATTTTTATCAAAAATCACTTTACAAAACTAGTAAAACTATCATCACACCTCCAAAATCTATCATTTAATAACAAAGAACTCAAGTATTCAAAAATGGCACTTTTCAAAATCTATAATAGTTTCAAAAACGTAGGTACGGGCTAGCCAGATTAAGCTGCAACGAGCTCAAAAACGTAGAAATCATTAAAAACCGAGTCGAAACTGTACCTTAATCAAGCTTCTAAGTACCAAAACTTCAAGCACTAAAAATGGCTGAATTGTTTCTCTATTTTTGGCTTGGAGAATATGAGATAGTATAAAAATGAAATTTGGTTTTATTAATATTAACATTAATTTACAAATGACCAAATTAACCTTTATAAAATTTAATAATTTCAAAAATACCTAGCTAAAAACTTCCACTAACCCTTATAAAGGTCTATTTGACATGAAATGACTCCTACATTTCAAGCTATAGCCATATAGCACTTTTAAACAATAGTACTCAACTTTTACGCGTTACGCGATTTAGTCCTTTTTACCGAATTGAGCATTTAAACGATAAAATTTCTTTACGAAACTTTCATCTAAATAACCTATCATGCTGTAAACCTTATTATAATAATAAAATAAATATTTTGAATTTATATTTGTGGTCCCAAAACTACTGTTTTGATTTGACCTAAAAACGTGATGTTACAAACTCTCTGACTTGTGCACACGGCCAGCCACACGCCCGTGTGCTAGGCCGTGTGGTTAATTAATTTTCTTCAAACTTAGGTGCAGGTTTCACATGGCCAAGACACATGCCCGTATTCCAGGCCGTGTAGCACACACGGCAGAGACACGTGCCTGTGTCTCTGCCCGTGTGCTCAATTTTGAGCATTTTGTTTCTCTAATTTAAGATGCAGGGGACATACGGCCTAACTACACGCCCTTGTACCAAGTCGTGTGTCACACACGGTCTAGACACACGCCCTTGTTTCTACCCATGTGGACAAAATAAAGCCATTTCTAGCTTCATTTCTCACCCAAAATGTTACCATTATCCTGCACCAAAACTTACATCCAAATACCAACCAATCCAAGCATTGATTTTAAACAAATTTTAACATCTAATATGATATAACATAGCATCCATACATGTTTAAATTCTTACCTTTATTTAACCTAAACATTTGAACATAATTTGGTCATTTATACTTAACACATAAGTGTTTATCCTGACATTATCCTTTATAAGTACCAAAACATACCATTACTAGCCATTCTAATGGCTAGATTACAAATAACATACTTAAGCCATCTATGGCCAAGTTAGCTTATACATGTCGTTATACCAAAATAAGTGTACTATTTATACCAAAATAAGTTGGTGGATAGTGTGATGATGCTCCGATTGATCTCTAACCTTCACGAGCTTCCGAGCACTATAAAACAGGGAAAATAAAACTAAATAAGCATTACATGCTTAGTAAGTTCGTATAATAGGAATAAAAACTTACCAATTTACATTTATTAACATTAAGCATTCGATAACATGCTTTTTCATCAATTTGGAAATTTTACCCATACAAATACACTCAATCAAACAAGTTAGTTACATAAATGTTCACATATGCATCAAGTAAGCATAGATGAGCTCATCATACTATATTTTTTCAAGACATCATTCATTTCGTCTCATGATTCTCATATCATGTCAAGTATTTTACCCATTGAATCATTGAAATTCTGATGGATATTCAAACAGTACGCTCAAGGTGTACAATTTAATAACCTTCCAATTCATATTCAGGAGTACCCAATAGGGCACTTAATTGGAAAGCACACTCTCGAGCCTCATAACATATAAACATGCTTACTAGTTCAGACTAAATTCTTTTTGTAATATATGTTCAGAAGAGCTAAATTAGGATTACCAGTCCAGGCTAAATCCTAATTGTAACATATGCTAGAGAGGGATTGTATCAGGATTACCAGTCCTGGCTAAATCCCGTCAGCAATAATGTAGGACCTTATTCAGTAAGGAAATTTCGTTTATGCATCAAAATCCAATATTCAAACGGAATTTAACCCTTTTCAAACAATCTCAAGTATGTAATCTTTTCTTATGATATAACATTCAAATTAACTCACATAAATACAAAACACATTCCATACAACACAACATTCAATTTATCATATTTACAAGCTCAATTAAGTTACACGAACTTACCTCGACACTTGTTCGCATATATAAATCTACTAATCCAAAACTTTCTCCTTTCCTCGATCTAGCTTCGAATTTGTGTTATCCGGATCTATATAAATGAATTTATTCATCAATTTATCACATTTCACATTTAAGTGGAGTCAACTTACATCCTAGGGAAAATTACCATTTTGCCCTTAACTTTTTCATAAATTTCAGTTTCGTCCCTAGGCTCGGAAAATGAAATTTATGCAATTTACTCTCTATTCCAAGTCTAACCAAAATTTCACTATAAAATTTACAACACATACATTCTATAAAATTCAAAAATTTTCTTCAATTTTTACAGCTTTACATTTTAGTCCATAAATCATGCTTTCATCAAAAATCACTTTATAAAAGTTGTTTATCTATCAACAATCTTTCATTTTCTACCATAAATTTCAAATTTTTAGCATATTCATCCATGAATTAATTTCCATACTTTGATAACTTTTCAAATTGATCCCTCAAATAGATAGATTAAGCTATCCCGGTTTCAAAAATATCAAAATTACTAAAAATGGGACAAGAAAACTTACCCAGTTAAGCCAAGAAAGTTTCTTATCTCTCTCTTAGGTTTTCATGTATTTTAGGGATGAAAATGACATAAAATAAGATGATATTTCTTTTATCATCTTTTAATTAATTAAATTAATTGAATTTCCAATTTAGTCCTTGCCCTTTTCCTAAATTTTCATGGATGAGTCACCAAAAAATATCTACATACTTTTATTTAATAGTCTAATTACCATATAAAGATCTCAATTTTTGAATTCCATAACTATTTAATCCTTCTAGCTACTAGAATTTAACGTTTACATTTTATGCAATTTAGTCCCTCTCGTAATTAAACACATAATCGGTAAAATTTTTCTTATCAGAATTTTTACATGACATTTCTAACATAATACAAACCACTGTTTCGATTTCACTGAAATTGGGTTGTTACTATAACAATCCGTTTTTGGGTCAATTTGGAACAGTGGTTTCAGGACCACAAATCTGAAGTAGAAATATTTATTTTATTTTTTCTTTAAGGTCTACAGCGTGATAGAATAATTGTGTGAAAATTTCATTAAGAAAGTTTATCGATTGAGTACTCAATTGGACTAGAAGGGCTAAATTGCAGTAGGTGCAAAATTTGAGTTCTATAGGCGAAAGGTAGTTAATTGTTAAGAAATTCTAAATTGGAGGTCATTAAATGGTAATTAGACCATTATACTTCTTAGTGGACAAAAATGGACACGGAGTATGTAAAATTTCAAAGTTTAAGTAAGGGGTAAATAGGTAATTTGGTAAATAAAACCAAAATACTAAAATAAAAGATGTCATCTTCTTCCATTTCATCCTTAGAGTTGAAATTTTAAGGGAGCCCATAGCTAGGGTTTTGATCACTTTCAAGCTTGATTGTAAGTCTATTCTTACCTCGTTTTTAATGATTTTTATGTTTTTGAAATTGTCTCGACCTAATCTAGCCTTTCCAATGACTAATTTGAAGAAGGATTAAAGTTTAAAATTTGACCCATGATGAATATGTGTGTATTTTGATGTTTGATGGTAGAAAATGCATGTTCATTGTTAGTTAAACAACGTTTATAAAGTGATTTTTGATAAAAACTTTAAATAAGGACTTATTTGTAAAAGTCTATAAAATATGTAGAAAAGTGTGAATAAATGAAAAATGTGGTCTGTTATGAGCATGAAAAAGGTTTGGCTAGGCTTGGGTAATAAAGAAACTTGATGAAAATCATTTTACGAGCCTAGGGAATAAAATGTAAAATGTTAAAAGTTTAGGGGCAAAAATATAATTTTTTCCGTAGAGTGTTTTTGGGTTGAATTGAATAATATATGATTAAATAAGTTAAATTTGATATTATAGATCAAGAAAAACGAAGTTTGAGTTTAGACTAGGGAAAGAACAAGGTTGTGGACTAAATTGAACTAATAGCCATTTTTGTAACCGAGGTAAGTTTGTATGTCAGATAAGCTTTAATATAATTGTATTTAAATGGTTTAATATTTCATGAACTTTATGATTGGCTATGTGGAAGAGTTTAATTTTACAAACGAGTTCGACGATGATTCGACAAGTAAGAAATCCCGTTTGAACCTTAGGAATAAATTAGGATACAAGTGACATGTCACTAGGGTTACCATGTGTTATGTGATTATGTGATCCACGTGCTAGCCTTGTACGTCCTACCGGTGGCTAAGTATACCGACATATGTTGCGGTTACTCGACAGCTTGTGTGAGCAGCACTGTATAGCTACGTCTGGACTGACAGCTTGTGTGAGTAGGCCCGTCGATAGCTCGAGAGTGAGCAATTATGGGATATGAGACTTAGTTAGTATTGGCTAAATATGTGGCACTTAGTATACAAAATTCCCAAGTATCCGGCATTATTATTTCGAGTGGTTCACAGGTATGTCAAAGATGAGAATACGTGTAAGTTCATTTTGAGATGGTACATGTATGTACATAAAGCTTATGTTTACCGAATCTCGAGAAATGATGAATTAAAGGTAAGTTTGTGAAGGAATGAATTATGATATTAAGGTAAATTACATTGTGTTATATTAAATAATTTGAATGTTAAATGTATGGTAAGGTTTGCTTATTTCTTACATACGAGCTTCCTAAGCTATATAGCTTACTCCATTTATTTTACATGTTTTATAATACCGCCAAGCTGGCTCAGATTGGGGATAGTCAAAGATTCACTTCACACTATCAAAACTATCATTTTGGTTATTGATGAAATTTAGCATTTTGAGTATATAGCATGTATAGGGACTTGGTCATTTTGTTATTATGTCATTATGATTTGGCCAAATGTATTGGCTTGTAATTGTCAAGGGCTTGATGTGGTATTTGGCCATGTAACTTGGCTCATTTTGGTTGAATTAGTTGTAAGCATATATATATTTATATATGCATGCATGTGTAATTATCTCATGTGTGATGTGGTTTATAAATGTTTGGAGAATGATTGAATGTGACTAAATAGTTTTGTTGTTGAGTAGTTGAGATTGGCTCATTGGTATGCTATGAAATTTATGGAGAATCATGCATAATAAAAGTATTTGTGTTGGTACTTGTGGATGTGAGCTTGGTTTGAATTGGTTTGGTAGAATATGAAGTTGGAAGTATCTTATGTGTGATAATAAAATGATATGTTCTAATTTTGATTATGGATGTTTTGGTTGCCTAAGTATACCATGATTTGTGCCATTGAACTCGTGTGTGTGTAGGTGTAAATGAGGGTGACAAATGGCCTAGTAAATAGCCTTTATTTTGTCGATAGGGTAGACACAAGGGCATCTATCTAGCCGTGCGTGACACACGATTTGCCCCATGGGCATGTGTTCTGGTCGTGTGTCCGTTGCACCTTAGTTTTGAGAAACAAAATGCTTAGAACTGAGCACACGAGCAGAGACACGAGCGTGTGTCTCAGCCGTGTGAGGGACACGGCCTCAGGCACGGGAGTGTGTCCCGACCGTGTGAAGTTTGCACCTGCTTCATGAAAATTAAATTAACCACACGGCCTAGCACACGGACGTGTGACTTGGTTGTGTGATCACAATTTGTTCATGCATTGTAAAACAGAGAGTAACACGGGTTAGGGACACAGGCGTGTGTGACCACACGGCCTGCCCACACGGGCATGTGACCCCTGCTCATAGCAAAAATTTTCTATGTTTTGTAAAAATTTCTCAAGTTGTCGGTTTAGTCCCGAACCACTTTCAAAGCATGTTTTGGGCCTCGTAGGCTCGCATTAGGGACTTTATGATTGAAATGCAAATAGTTTTTAATTTGGATGCTAATTTATGACTCGATTTGTATGTTTGCTTGTGATGTAAGTCTGATAATGCCTCGTATCCTGTTCCGGTGTTGAATACGGGTAAGGGATGTTACAGTTACAAAGGAAGTACCTTGAGTTCTAATTTAGGTGGCTCCTCGATTGACACTTTTGATGGGGCATAATCCCTATTCTCTAACTCTAAAGATTCAATGCGGGATTGGGAATTAAATCCCCTGTGATTAGCTTTTAGAAAAGCTAAGTATTGATCCTCCTCTTCATCACTTGGAAGGTCTGATGTCAAAATTTTTTCTAATGGGTCCTCAGCATAGTTGAGTTCCTTTTCTGTGATTAATTCCTCTAAATTGAACACTGCAAAATAATCATCAATTGTGTTAGGAAATCGAATAGACTTAAAAATATTAAATGTTACCTGATCATCCTAAACACACATAATAAACTTGCCCTTCTGCACATCAATCAGGGTCTTTCCAGTTGCTAGGAAAAGGCTTCCTATGATGGTTGGCACTTCTTTGTTTGCTTCAAAGTCTAGAATAACAAAGTTAGTAGGAAAAATAAATTTGTCTACAAGTACCAATACATCCTCGATTTTTCCTTCTGGATGTGCTAAGGATTGATCTGCTAATTGAAGTGTAATTGTAGTAGGTTTAACTTCACCTATCCCTAACTTCCTAAATACTAGCATGGGCATCAATTTGATACTCGCGCCCAAATCATATAGTGCCTTATCACAATATGTTGCTCCAATGTTGCAAGTTATGGTAAAACATCCAGGATCCTTTAACTTTGGGGATAGTTTGTCTTGAAAATATGCACTGCATTCCTTTGTCAGGGCTACTGTCTCAAATTCTCTAAGTCTTCATTTTTTTTGACAGGATATCCTTCATGAATTTGACGTAGTTTGGCATTTGTTCAAGTGCTTCAACCAACGGAATGTTGATATGAAGTTGCTTGAGTACGTCCAGGAACTTCTTGAATTGAACTTCCCGCTTCTTCTTCTCAAGTCTTTGAGGGTAGGGTGGTGAAGGATTCTTTACTGGAACTGGTTGATTCGTCTTCTGTGGAAATTCTGCATCTAACGAAGTTGTTAGTTTATCAAAATTAGCTGGTTCAGAAGTTACCTTATTGGATTTTGTAGATTTAGGTTCTGGTGAAACTGAAATTTCAACACTCAGTTGAACTTCCTTTGAGTCTTGAGCATTAGCTGGCTCTTCTTCAACTTTGACGGTGTTGGGCTCTAATGTCTTTTTGCTCCTCAATGTCAACTCTTTACAATTCCTTCCCTGGATTCCTCAGATTCTCCGTATCATTAGGTAAAACACCTTGTGGTCGGTTTTTGAGTTCAGTTGCAAGCTGGCCCATTTAGTTTTCCAGGTTTTTCAATGTAGCTAATTGGCTTTGGATTAAGGCATCATTCTTGGCTATGTATGGCTTAAACAAGTTTTCTAAGCCATTGGATGGTTCAAGTTGAGGCTATTTCTGAACTTGTTGGGTAAAAATAAGTGGCTGGGTCGGTCTAGGTTGGGTGTATGTGTTACTCAGTCCAGCGCTTTGGTTACTCTAGGAGAAATTAGGGTGGTTTCACCACGATGTGTTATAAAAATTGGATTATAGTCCTTGCCTTCTTCGATTTTGGTTCTGGTTACCCATGTAATACACTGATTCTGGGTTCGATAGACATTCTTCGAACAAATGTCCTTCCCTCCAATAGATACAGACTATATTTTCAAATTGGTTTAGCAGCTGAGTTGCAAAACTATTAAACCCATTAGTGGTAAAATTTTTAAGCATTGAGGATATTAAGGATACCCGATATGCAAGTGAAGTGAGAGCATCTACTTTATGTATTCTAGCGACTCGTCTTCCTGACGCTGCTCAATTGGTTGGCCATTGATAATTGTTGTTGGTAATCCTCTCAATGATTTCATAAGCCTTATTATAAGACATTGAAAGGAGAGCACCATTAGCAGAAGCGCCCACTACCATCCTCGTGTGATCATTAAGACCATTACAAAACATCTCAAGTTGGATGCAATATGGGATTCCGTGATGAGGGCACTTTTGTAATAATTCTTTGTACCTTTCCCATGCCTCATACAAGGACTCACCATCCATTTGTTGGAAAGCAGTGGTCTCATTCCTCAACTTAGCATTCTTGCTAGGCGAGAAATACTTCATGAGGAATCCTTCTGCTAACTCTTGCCATGTGGAAATTGAATTTGGTGGCAATAAGTTCAACCAGGCTCGAGCTCTGTCCCTTAGTGAATATGGGAACAACTTTAATCGTAGCGCATCTTTGGGTGCTCCAGCTAACTTGAAAGAATCACTTACCTCCATGAACAGTCTTAAGTGAAGATGAGGATCTTCGGTAGGTATTCCATTGAATTAGCCCACTGTACGAAACATTTAGAACATGACTGGCTTCAGCTCGAACTGTTGTGCCTCGATTTTGGGTCTTCTAATACCTGAATTAAGATAATGAAATACTGGCACAACATATTGTCTTAAAGCTCTATCCTTACCATCAACAATAAGGATAGGATTTTGAGTAGGGTTTGCTCCGTTTCCTTGATTCAAAATTTTGAAGTTCATGAAATAACCCGTTCTTGAGTTAAATCAAAATAGTAGTTTCGTGACCACAAATTTGAAGTAAAATATTTATTTTATTATTTTATTAAAGTTTACAGCATGATGGAATTATTGTGTGAAAGTTTCGTAAAGAAATTTTACCGTTTAAATGCTCAATTTGTGAAAAAGGACTAAATCGCGTAAAGTGTAAAAGTGCTATTCTATTAATTAAAGGCATCAAATACCTATGAAATTGAATAGTGAATGTCCTTATGTGGTAAATATACCATTTTAATTATGAGTGGACAATTATGGGTATATATTAAGTGATTTCTAATGTTTTAAACAAGGTTAATATGGTAATTTTTAAAATAACTTAAGTAAAATAACTAAAATAACAAAGCCATCATCTTTGTTTGTCCATCTTTGACCGAAAACTAACCTTAAAAACTCCATGGAAGGGGTTTGAAGCTTTCGGCCATAATAATCCATGTATATAAGTGTTTCATTGCTTAATTTTTAAAGATTTCTATGTTTTTGAGATCATTGCTTCGTATTCTAGCTAGCCCGTACCTTAGATTTTGAAATTGTTAAAGATTTAACATATTTCCATTGTTGAATACTTGAGTAATTTGATGGTTGATGATGGATTGTGAATATTTGTTGATAGTTAAACTGGTTTTGTAAAGTGATTTTTTGACAAAAATGTCAAAAAAGGGATTAATTTGTGAAATATGCAAATTGTGTGGTTGAAATATGAAATAAAAAAAAGTTTTGGCCTCCTAGGGACCTATATATAAATCGGCCAAGCATGGGTTTTGTTAAATTTTGTGCATTTTGTGTATTTGTGAAACAAGGACTAAATTGATTAAATGTGAAAGTTTAGGGGCTAATGTGCAAATAGGACTAAATGCATGTCTTGGACTAAATTGAATGAATGGATGAATAAATAAGTTAATTTTTAATTCATATAGATCAAGAAAGAAAGAGTTCAGATTTAGATCTGGGCAAAAGCAAGGTTATCGAGTAGTCGACCCGGTCCTTCAATTTTGAATACGAGTTAAGTTCGTATGTTATAATTTTATTTCAAATGTATTTTATGTGCTTTGATATAGCATGGATTGTGATTATGTGATTAGAAACAAGTTCGAAAATGATTTGATGAAGATTCGACAGTTGGAATCCCGATTGAACCTTAAGAATAGTTTAGGATGCTAGTGACATGTCATTAGGGATACCTTGAGTTCACTTCAGGCCATGATTTAGCACTTTGGCTATGAGATAAATCGATTTGGTTCGGGCCATGCATATCGGCTGATTTGGCATCGAGCCATGATATCAATATTTTGGATAAGATACCTTGATTTGGCTTCAGGCCATGGTATAGGTACTTATCGTGTGAGACCCTTGAGTATCCGATTTCTATTCTGAATGATTCAAAGGGTAAATGAAAGATGAGAACGTATATGAGATTGGTACGAGATAGTACAGGTATGTGAATAAACCATTTTGGATTTGAATCTAAGAAATGATGATGAGAGTAAATAGTTTTGTAAATGAGTACGTGAAAGGTTTGATAGTCAATGAAAGTTACATATTGATTTACGTCTATGTGATTGCATTAAGTTTATCTCATACGAGCTTACTAAGCTATGAAGCTTACTTCTTGTTATTTTTCTATGTTTTATAGTGATTCAAGGCTTGCTCGGATCCGGGAGTCGTCAGGAACATCATCGCACTATCAAACATCTAAGTTGATGCTTTTGGATTATACATTTATGGTATATGGCATGTATAGGCTAGATGTGGTATTTTGGTTGTGATTATAGCCATGAGATTTGGCTTGTAAATGATGTTAATATTGATGTGTGTTTGGCTATTAGAAATGGTTTGTAAATGTCTATGTTTTGGTTTGTATATATAGCCATGAGTGGTGGCTTATTTTGGTATGGTTTGGTACATACTTGAGTAAGTGAAATGGTTGTATTTGTATAGCATGAATTGTGCATGAATTGGGATTGATTTGGTTGCCCCTTTGTGTATGAAAATGGTACATTTTATCTTATTTAGGTACATTGAAGTTGGGGTGGCAAATTGGCCTCGCAAATGGCCTATTTTTTGTCTAGACGGTTAGGGACACGGGCGTGTGTCTCAGCCGTGTGTGACACACGGACATGTTACACGGCTGTATGTCCCCTGGTATTGAAATTAAATTGAAGTTAGTATGCTCCACACGGTCTCATACACGGGCGTGTGACTGGCCGTGTGGTACAAGTCAGTATACCCCCTAATTGGCACACTGCCTAGCATACGGGCGTGTGACTTTGTCGTGTTGCATAAGTCAGTATACCCTCAAATTTTCACACAGCCTGGCATACAAGCTTCGGCCATGTGATACAAGTTTACACGGGCATGTTCACACGGGTGTGTGACCCCTTTATGGTTGAAATTTTTTTTAAGTTTTCAAAATTTTCATATGTTATCGGTTTAGTCCCAAACCACTTCTAAAGCATGTTTAAGGCCTCTTAGGCCCTTATAAGGGACAATGTGATTGTATTGAATGATTTACGAGAATGAATGCTTTATGTTTGATAAATGTATACTATATGTTGTGAATTGATTGGTAATACTTCGTAACCCTATTTCAGTGACAGATACAGTTAGGGGTGTTCCATTTATTGGTATCAAAGCTACGGTTTAGGACTAACATAGCGTATATGAGTCTAGCTATACATGCCATATGTATAAACTGAGATAGTGTGATGACTCCTAGCATTTTAAATTGTGTTTTCGTATAGTAATGGATGCCAATCGAGCTATAGTCGATGAGGTTGAAAGTAATGCGTTTGCTCTCGCGCAAGGGACAGCGCCATCTGATTCTAGACCTGTGATGGTAAATTAAGGAGGAGAGGCTAAAGAAGCCTTCTTCCAAATGATGAACGAATGGTTCACTCAGTACATTCGTACGAACCCGGCTGCTCAACAACCTCTACCCCCACCTATTCCTCAACAAATCCCTGTTATTCCTCAGGTTATAGATCTGATACGGTTGAATAAGCCTTCAGTTGACAAGATCTGCAAACATGGAGCTGAAAAGTTCAGAGCTAATGCTGATGATGATGCTGAGAGAGTTGAGTTCTGGCTCAAAAATACGATTTGAGTATTCGATGAATTGTCTTGTACTCCTGATGAATGTATTAAATGTGATGTATCTTTGCTGAGAGACACCATGTATCATTGGTGAAACACGTTAATATCTATGGTTCCAAAAGAACGGGTTACTTGGGAGTTCTTTCAATCTGAATTTTGAAATAAATACATCAGTCAAAGATTTCTCGATCAAAAGCACAAAGAGTTGCTAGAATTAAAACAAGGCCGAATGACTGTGACAGAATATGAAAGAGAATTTGTACGGTTGAGCAAGTACGATTGGGAGTATATTTCTACTTAATAAATTATGTGTAAGCAGTTTTTTGACGGGTTAAACAAAGATATTAAACTTCTGGTTGGGATATTAGATTTAAAAGAATTCGTTGTGTTAGTTGATCAGGCTTGTAAAGCCGAGGATCTTAGCAAAGAAAAGAGAAAAGCAGATTCAAAAGCTAGAGACTTGAGAAAAAGATTGATGAGTAAGCCGTATCAATCTTCATCAAAGAAATCCAGAGATTCGTATGTTCACCCAAATGCTTCAAACGAATATCCGAACAGAGATTGTAGAAAACAATACCCAGGTACTAAAGTTCGAGCTACATTAGTATCGAGTGTTGGTAGTGTAAGAGACAACAAACCCGAGTGTCAGCAGTACGGAATACGACACTTTGGAGAATGTTGGAATAAAAGTAATAAAGCTTGTTACAAACATGGTTCGCTAGATCACTTCATCCGATATTGCCTCGAACTGGATGAGAAAGATAAAGTTCAGAATGTGAGACCAAGTAACACGTCGAATAGACGTAGACCACCTAGAATTGTCAGAAATGTAAGTGGTAGTAGATGGATGACAAAGGATTCAACTATGAGATCCGAGGCCAGAGCACCTGCTAGAGCCTACGCTATTCAGGCTCGTGAAAAAGTGTCATCTCCAGATGTTATCACCAGTACTTTCACTCTCTATGATACTAATGTGATTGCATTGATAGATCCAGGATCAACTCATTCTTATATATGTTTCAATTTAGTATCTAGTAAGACTTTGCCTATAGAGTCTACTGATTTATTTATTAGAGTATCGAACCCCTTAAGCAAATGTCAAAGTCTGTAAGAATTGTCCATTAATGAACAAAGATTTCTATTTTCTGGTTAATCTGATGTTGTTTCCATTCGATGAATTTGATGTGATTTTGAGTATGGATTGGCTAATGATGCATGATGTTATAGTGAATTGTAGATGAAAGAAAATTGAATTGAAATGTCAGAATAATGAGACAATTAGAATTGAATCTGCTGATCTAAATAGTTTACTAGTTGTGATCTCGTCTATGTTAGCTCATAGATTTGTAAGAAAGGGGTGTGAAGCTTATCTTGCTTATATACTTGATACGAAAGTGATAGAAACAAAGATTGAATTAGTACCAGTTGTATGCGAGTATCCAGATGTATTTCTCGAAGAGTTACCAGGTTTAACACATATCAGAGAGGTTGAGTTTGGCATTGAATTAGTACTGGGAACAACGTCGATATCGATAGCTCTGTACAAAATGACTCTGACAGAGTTAAAAGAATTGAAAGCTCAATTGCAAGAATTGATAGATAGAGGTTTTGCTGGACTGAGTTTCTCCCCCTAGGGTGCACCGGTATTGTAACATCCCAAAATAGGGCCTAGCCAGAATAGTGGTCTCGAAACCACTATTCCGACTAGGCCCTATTTGGGATGTTACATTTCTCCCCCCTTAGGGACTTTCGTCCCTGAAAGTCTTACCAGCAAACAAGTTCGGGTGTTGACTTCTCATGGTTTCTTCCTGCTCTCATGTAGCTTCTTCCACACCATGTCGATGCCATAAAACTTTTACTAGAGCCATATTTTTGTTTCTCAATTGTTTAACTTCGCGGGCCAATATCTTAACCAGTTCCTCACCATAGGTCATGTCTGGTCTAATCTCAATCTCTATCGGTGAAATCACATGAGAGGGGTCTGATTGGTACCTCCTTAACATAGATACATGAAATACATCATGAATCTTCTCCAACTCAAGAGGCAATGCTAAACAATAGGCTAGCGGTCCAACTCTTTCGGTGATTTGATACGGTCTGATAAATCGCAGACTCAGTTTACCTTTACGACCAAACCTTAACACTTTTTTCCATGGAGACACTTTCAAGAACACTTTATCTCCAACTTGGAACTCGATTTATTTTATTTTTAGGTCAACATAAGACTTTTGCCTATCCGTTGCCGCTTTTAGACAATCGTGTATCACTTTAACCTTCTCTTCAGTCTCTTTGATCACATCAACCCCATGAATCTGATTTTCCCTGAGTTCTGTCCAATATAATGGGGTTTTGCACTTTCTGCCATACAAGGCTTCATAAGGTGCCATTTTCAAACTCGTTTGAAAACTATTGCTATAGGAAAATTGTACCAACGGAAAATATTTTTCCCAACTACCCTAAAATTCGAGGATGCAACAACGTAACATATCCTCGAGAATCTGAATCATTCTCTCAGACTGGCCATCTGTTTGAGGATGAAAAGCTGTACTAAAACTCAACTTCGTACCCAAGTCTTCTTGTAACTTCTTCCAGAATCTCGAAGTAAACCTCGGGTCCCTATTTGAAATGATCGACAGCAGTACTCTGTGTAGTCTTACTATCTCAGAAATGTACAAGTCAGCCAATCTATCAAGGGAGAAATCTATTCTTACCGGAATAAAATGAGCTGACTTCGTCAATTTATCCACTACAACCTATATGGCATCTTTCTTTTTCGGAGTCAAAGGCAGTCCCGTTACAAAATCCATGGTGATTTTATCCCATGTCCATTCTGGAACCATTATAGGTTGTAACAAACCTGAAGGTACTTGATGTTCAGCTTTAACTTGCTGACATACTAAGCATGTCGATACAAATTCAGAAATATCCCTTTTCATGCTGTTCCACCAGTACATGTTTTTCAAATTGTTGTACATTTTAGTACTTCCCGAGTGAATTGATAAACGGCTATCATGTGCTTCTTGTAAAATTCTCCAAATAAGCTCTCTACTCTTGGGTACACAAATCCTATCTCTGAACATTAAGCATCTATCAAAACCAATTCAAAGATCGGACTCAATGCCTGACTCAGATTGAGTTTTTTTTGCTTGTAAATCACTATCATTAAACTGAGCATTATAGATTTCCTGAAGGAATGTCAGCCTAGCTTCAATCTCTGCGAAGACCGAACCATCATCGAGCAATGCCAGACTGGCATCCATGGCTTTTAGTGTAAACAAGGACTTTCTACTCAATCCATCGGTGACTATATTCGCCTTTCCTGGGTGATAGTCAATGACCAAATCGTAGTCCTTAATTAGTTCAACCATCTCCGCTATCTCAGATTTAATTCTTTTTTAGTCATCAAGTATTTCAAACTCTTGTGGTCTGTGAAAATACGACAAGTCTCGCCATATAAGTAATGCCTCTAAATCTTCAAAGCAAAAATGATGACGATAAGCTCTAGGTCGTGTGTCGGATAATTCTTCTCATGCGGCTTTAACTCTCGTTAAGCATAAGCTATCACCTTGCCATCTTGCATAAGCACACAACCTAATCCATTCAAAGATGCATCACTGTAGACCACAAACTCCTTTCCTGGTTCAGGCAATATTAAAACAGGAGCTTCAGTCAGCAGTGTCTTCAACTTCTCAAAACTCTACTGACATTTCTCTGTCCATTCGAACTTAACATCTTTCTGAAACAATCTCGTCATTGGAGTCGCTATCACGGAGAATCCTTTCACAAACCTTCGATAGTAATCGATTAAGCCTAAAAAGCTTCTAACCTCGGTTATGTTTCTATGCAGATTCCATTCTATAATAGCAGAGATCTTACTTGGATCAGCTCGTATACCTTCACCCAAAACAATGTGACCCAAAAATCCAACTTCGTAGAGCTAAAACTCACTCTTGCTAAACTTAGCATATAGCTATTTTTCTCGCAGAGTTTGTAATACAATTCTCAAGTGTTTTGCATGCTCTGCCTCATCTTTAGAGTAAACTAAAATGTCGTCAATGAACACAACGACGAAATTATCCAAATATGGTCGAAAGATTCTGTTCATAAGATCCATGAATACGGCTGGTGCATTAGTCAGTCCAAATGGCATGACAAGAAACTCATAATGTCTGTACCTCATCCTGAAAGCTGTCTTAAGTACATCAGACTCCTTGACCTGCAGCTGATAATAACCAGACCTCAAGTCTATCTTGGAGAAGATGGTGGCTCCTCTCAACTGGTCAAATAAATCATCAATTCTTGGTAAATGATACTTATTTTTGACAGTTGCCTTGTTAAGTTGTCGATAATCAATACATAATCTCATTTACAACAAATTTGATGTTAAAATATTTATTTTATGATTGTTATGGGGTTTAGAATATGAGATTATGTTTACATTAGAGTTTCACGAAGAAATTTTAAGTATAAGATGTTCAATTGGGAATTAAGGACCAAATTGAATAAGTTTCAAAACATGGATTTTAAAAGCAACTTGTATGAAATTACTTTGGATTATGAATTAGAGGTCCTTAAATAGTAATTTGACCAAGTTTTAGAAATTTAGACAAAAAAATGGGCTTGCATGGATGAATTTTAAAGAAATGGTCTAAGGGCATTTTGGTCATTTACCATTTTAATGAATTAAAAAGAGGAAAAAGAAGCAAAAATCAGCCATCTTCTTCCCCATAGCTATCGAAATTTTGAGCTCTCCATAGTTAGGGTTTCTTCAATTTCCAAGCTCAATAGTAAGTGCTCTCAAGCCCCATTTTTAATGTTCTTCGTATTTTTGAGATCTCGATAACTTGTTCTTTCCATTTCTACCAATATTTCATGCTAGGGTTTATGTTTAAAAATTTACCCATGCATGACATGCTTGTATTTTGAGGGTTTATGGAGGAATATGAAAGGATGTTGTATGTTAAACATATTTTTCTAGGTGATTTTCATGAAAAACCCTTATAGGGACTATTTTGTGAAAGTTATAAAATGTGTGGTAGAAATGTGAAACTAATGGAAAATGAGAGTTATCATAGGAGAGAAAAATGTTTGACTAGGCTTGGGTAAGGTAGAAATTGCATGAGTTTCATTATACGAGCCTAGGGACTAAATCGTAAAAACGTGAAAGGTTAGAGCCAAAATGGTCATTTTGACTGGGGGTGGAATTTAGACTTGAAATGGATTAAATGAATGGTTAATAATCTATTCTTATTGTTATAGACCTCGAGGAACAAATTTTGGAGATTGATCGAGGGAAACGGAAGGTTTCGGAGTGACCGAAACATTAAACAAACGAATACCAGGTAAGTTCGAATAACCCTAAGTAAACATATATTATGCTAAATTGTATACGTTAATAAATGTATGATGATGAATTGCATTTATTCAAAATATGTAATTGTATAAAATACAATTGTATAATGAAATGATGAAAAATGTCTCGGTTGAGGTTGAATGGGAAATCCGATGGAGGAACCCTAATTTACATGAAAAATTAGATCCTGCATGTGTTACAGTAAGGATTTAGCCCGGACAGGTAATCCATTGATCTCATCTCTGAAAAGGATCTAGCCCGGACGGGTGTTCCTTCCGAATGATTGAGCCTCCCGAAGAATAAGTGTGCACTGTGGATTTAGCCCAGAAGGGTAATCCAAATATGGTCTGAATTTAGCCTGGACTGGTAATTCAGATTCTAGCTCATTAAGGATGTTTTCCATGAATGGGATTTAGCCTAGACTAGTAATCCCGGCATCACCTTATGAGTTTTCTAAATGAAGGATTTAGCCTGGACTTGTAATTCCACCATAAGAACGTGAGGTTCACGGGAGTGCATATCTGATATGATCATTCACACGAATTGATGGATAATGGGTATTTTCATCGAGATTGCCTATAAAATCAACGAGACTAATAGATACACCTGTATAAGATGAATTGTAAAGTGATGAGCTCATCTAAGTTAAATTCCATGGTGTTATTGATATATATATATGTATCTAACACATTGATTGAGTGCATGATTAGGAAAAGCATTTCATGCTAATTGAGTTTACTAATCAAATATGGTTGAATGCTAAATTATCTGGTAAGTTTACTTTCTGGTAATCGAGCTTACTAAGTATGTAAATGCTTCCTCCTCTCTTTTCTCCTATTTTTCAGAGCTTTTGGACTCATAAGGCTTGAAGGACGGTTGAAGATTACAACACACTATCAACTAGGTCCGCTTTGGTATATGAATACTTTTATTTTGTTAATTTGGCATGTATAGGTGCTTTTGAGTTATTTTGCTAAAAGCCATTTGGCTAACCAATGTAAAGGCTGGATGCCTTGTTTATACGTTTTGTAATGGCTTTGATATATGGTCTTTTGTGGTTTGTTATCCCACCATCATGCTAAATGAATTGTTAAATGTTTATGTATATGTCATAATATAGACATATTTGTGTAATGTGACCAATTCATCAGAATTGGGAGGATCATAATTGGCAATGAGTAAATAACGAGCCAAAATCCAATGTTAAGGCAAATATTGCTATCATCCCTTAGACTACTAAGGAACATTATGGCATCGTAAACCAATGATATGAGGTTTCCATGCAATAAGGTTTTATGGAGACAATGCATATGTATTAAGTGAATATTTCTTGTTAATTGACATCCAATAAGTACAAGTGTGGTAAAGGGGTGACCTAGGGCTTGAAAAATAGCCTAATATGGTCCACATAGTGAGACACAAGGGCATGTGGTATGGCCGTGCGTCCCTTGCACCTAAAATTTTAAGTTAGCATCAAGCACGGGCTAGAGACACGGGCGTGTGTCTTGGCCGTGTTAATTTAATAGGATGCTCAAGTTATGGACACGGGGTGAACCCACGGGTGTGTGCCATGGCCGTGTCCATAAGTCAGTATAGCCTTACGGCTTGGGGGTATGGACGTGTTCCCCTACCCACGGGCGTGTGTAAACCCCTACACGGCCGTGTGGGATATTGTTCAAGGAATTCATGCCGAAGATCCAATTTTGTTCTGATTTATTCTAGGTATTAAACAAAGGCCTCGTAGGCCCACGCAAATAAATTGACTTAAGGTTGAAAAGAAATTTTATGACCTGTATTTTCTGGTTTCGCCTATATGTTTGTCTGGTAATGCCTCATACTTGTCCCCGGGCGTGGGTACGGGTAAGGGATGTTACAGGTATTAATTGTGAAAAAGAAAGATGGCACGATGAGAATGTGTATAGACTATAGATAGCTCAACAAAGTGACAATCAAGAATAAATACCCTTTGCCACGAATAGATGATTTGTTTAATCAGTTAAAAGGGGCAATAGTGTTTTTGAAAATTGATTTGAGATCGGGTTATTATCAGTTGTGACTTAAAGACTCAGATGTGCCAAAGACTGCATTTAAAATAAGGTACGGACACTGCGAGTTTCTTGTTATGCCATTTGGACTAACAAATGCGCCTGCTGTTTTTTTGAACTTGATGAACCAAATTTTCTGGCCGTACTTAGATCGGTTCGTAGTTGTGTTAATTGATGATATTTTAATTTAATCTCATGATGAATCTGAGCATGCCGAGCATTTGAGAATCGTGTTACAAACTTTGAGAGATTTT
Organism: Gossypium anomalum; assembly: GCA_025698475.1. Lineage (NCBI taxonomy): Eukaryota > Viridiplantae > Streptophyta > Magnoliopsida > Malvales > Malvaceae > Gossypium > Gossypium anomalum. The sequence continues at coordinate 30,581,477 of CM046963.1, read as the reverse complement.
GAGAGATAAACAGTTGTTTGCAAAGTTGAGCAAATTTGAGTTTTGGCTATGAGAGGTTGGTTTTCTGGGACATATAGTTTTAGTCATGGGTATCCAAGTTGACCCGAGTAAATTTTCTGCGATTATAGATTAGAAGCCTCCGAGAAATGTATCTGAAGTTCATAGTTTTCTGGGACTAGCCAACTATTATAGACGATTTATGAAAGGCTTCTCGATGATTACGACTCTGATGACACGATTGCTTCAAAAAGATGCTAAATTTGAGTGGTCAGAAAAGTGTCAGCAGAGCTTCGAGCAGTTGAAAGCATTATTGGCAGAGGCACTAGTGTTAGTTCAGCCTGAGTCGGGTAAAGAATTTGTAGTTTTTAGTGATGCATCGTTAAATGGCCTAGGTTGTGTTTTGATGCAGGAAGGCAAAGTTGTAGCCTATGCCTCAAGACAATTGAAGCTGCACGAAAAGAATTATCCGACACACGATCTAGAGTTAGCCGCGATAGTGTTTGCATTGAAAATTTGGCATCATTACTTGTTTGGTGAGAAATACCATATTTTTACCAACCAAAAAAGCTTGAAATATTTGATGACTCAGAAAGATTTGAATTTACAATAGCGGAGATGGTTAGAATTGCTAAAAGATTATGAATTAGTGATAGACTATCATCCAGGGAAAATGAACATAGTTGCTGATGCTTTGAGTCGAAAGTTCTTATTTGCTTTATGTGCTTTGAACACACAATTAGCTTTGTCTGACGACGGTTCAATAGTAGCTGAGTTGAAAGCGAGACTGTTATTTCTATAGTAGATTTGTGAGGTTAAAAAATTTGATAATGAATTGCAAGCAAAACAAGCTCAGTGTGAGTCGACTTCTGATCAGAGTTTTGAATAGAGCCTGATGACTGTTTGATGTTTCGTGATAGAATATGTGTACCAAGAAATTCTGAGCTCATTCAGATGATTGTAAATGAAGCGCACAGTAGTTGTTTATCAGTACATCCGAGAAGCACGAAAATGTATAATGATTTGAAACAGCTTTATTGGTGGCACGACATGAAACGAGATATCTTAGAATATGTTTCAAAATGTTTGATTTGTCAGCAAGTCAAAGTTGAGCATCAAGTGCCGTCAGGTTTATTATAGCCTATTATGATTCCTGAGTGGAAGTGGGATAGAGAAATAATGGATTTTGTATCGGGTTTGCCCTTATCTCTAAAAAAGAAAGATGCAATTTGGGTTGTTGTTGACAGATTAACGGAGTCAGCTCATTTCATTCCGATACATACAGATTTCTCGCTTGATAAATTAGCTGAGTTGTATATTTCTGAAATTGTGAGATTACATGGTGTTCCCTTATTTGTTGTTTCGGATAGAGAGCCAAGATTTACTTTGTAATTTTGGAAGAAATTGCAAGAAGCTTTGGGATCATAGCTGCATTTTAGCACGACATTTCACCTTTAAACGGATGGTCAATCCGAACGAGTTATTCAGATACTTGAGGATATGTTGTGTTGTTGTATTCTTGAGTTTGTAGATAGCTGGGAGAAATATCTACCGCTAATTGAGTTTGCTTACAATAATAGCTTCCAATCGAGTATAAAGATGGCACCGTATGAAGCTCTATACATTCGTAAATGTCAAACACTATTGTACTAGAGTGAGCTCAGTGAAAATAAGATTCATGGGGTTGATCTAATCAGAGAAATTGAATAAAAAGTGAAAGTAATTCGCGATAGTTTAAAAGTAGCTTCAGATCGATAGAAATCGTACGCAGACTTAAAATGGAAAGATATTGAGTTTCAGATCAGGGATAAACTGTTTTTGAAAGTGTCGCCGTGGAAAAAGATCTTGCGGTTTGATCGAAAAGGAAAGTTAAATCCGTGATTTATCGGACTGTATGAGAGTATTGAGTGAGTTGGGCCAGTGGCATATTGGCTATCCTTACCGTTTGAGTTAGAAAAGGTACATAATGTGTTTCACATATCGATGCTACGAAGATACTGATCAGACCCTTCGCACGTTATTTCTCCAACTGAACTTGAGATACAGTCAGATTTATCATACATTGAAGAATCAATTCGAATTTTAGCTCGCGAGATCAAAGACCTGAGAAATAAAAGAATCGCATTAGTGAAAGTATTATGACATCGACACGGGGTTGAAGAAGCTACATGGGAACCCGGGGATGCTACGAGAAAATAATACCCAAACCTATTCACTGGTAAGATTTTCAGGGACGAAAATCTCTTAGAGGGAGATTTGTAACAACCCGTTTTTGATTTAAATTGGAACAGTGGTTTCGGAACCACAAATCTGAAGTCAAATATTTATTTTATTATTTTATTAAAGTTTACAACATGATAGAATTATTGTGTGAAAGTTTCGTAAAGAAATTTTATTGTTTAAATGCTCAATTTGTGAAAAAGGACTAAATCGCATAAAGTGTAAAAGTGTTGTTCTATTAGTAAAGGTATCAAATACCTATGAAATTTAATAGTGGAAGTCCTTATGTGGTAAATATACCATTTTAATTATGAGTGGACAATTATGGGTATATATTAACTGATTTTTAATGTTTTAAACAAGGTTAATATAGTAATTTTTAAAATAACTTAAGTAAAATAACTAAAATAACAAAGCCATCATCTTTGTTTGTCCATCTTTGACCGAAAATTAACCTTAAAAACTCCATGGAAAGGGTTTGAAGCTTTCGGCCATAATAATCCATGTATGTAAGTGTTTCCTTACTCGATTTTTAATGATTTCTATGTTTTTGAGATCGTTGCTTCGTATTCTAGCTAGCCCGTACCTTAGATTTTGAAATTGTTAAAGATTTAACATGTTTCCATTGTTGAATACTTGAGTAATTTGATGGTTGATGATGGATTTTGAATAGTTGATGATAGTTAAACTAGTTTTGTAAAGTGATTTTTTGACAAAAATGTCAAAAAAGGGATTAATTTATGAAATATGCAAATTGTGTGGTTGAAATGTGAAATAAAAAAAAGTTTTGGCCTCCTAGGGACCTATATATAAATCGGCCAAGCATGGGTTTTGTTAAATTTTGTGAATTTTGTGTATATGATTTTGTGTATTTGTGAAATAGGGACTAAATTGATTAAATGTGAAAGTCTAGGGGCTAATATGGAAATAGGCCTAAATGTATGTTTTGGAATAAATTGAAAGAATGGATGAATAAATAAGTTACTTTTTAATTCATATAGATCAAGAAAGAAAGAATTCAAATTTAGATCGGGGAAAAAGCAAGGTTATCGAGTAGTTGACCCGATCCTTCAATTTCGAATACGAGGTAAGTTCGTATGTTATAATTTTATTTCAAATGTATTTTATGTGCTTTGATATAGCATGAATTATGATTATGTGATTACGGACAAGTTCAGAAATGATTTGACGAAGATTCGACCGTTGGAATCCCAATTGAACCTTAGGAATAGTTTAGGATGCTAGTGACATGTCATTAGGGATACCTTAAAATTGAACAAAAAAATAAACTAAAATGCAAAATTAACAAATTCACAAATAATGAATTTTTAAAACAGTCCTCAGCAACGACGCCAAAAACTTGGAATGAAAGAAATGAGCAAGTGTACACAATCGCAACAAGTAATAAAGTGACAAGTAAATATCGAGTTATCATACCCACAATGATTGTGAAAAGAATTATTTATGAATGCAATTAAAAACACTTTGGTGAAGAAATTTTTTTTGATTTGAGGAGGTGATTAAAAACTAAGATTTTAACTATGTAAAATAAATAGAAATAAAATAAAAGTTCCAATTCACGATTTCAAAAGATGATTTTAATCAAGATGACATGATTATTCTAGATTAATTTCATTTCTTAACTTAGAATTATTAAACTCATGTTTATGTTGTTACGAATAAATTCATGGCAACTCGGTAATTTGCTAACTTATGAACATACTTACGTACCAAAATCCATTTATCTCTTGACTATATCTCTATGTCAATTCATCCAATTAAACAAATTTTAATAAGCAAAAGTGTTACTGTGCATACATACTTATGAAATTAAAATAATCTCTTGTACATATCTTTATGCCAATTCAAACAATTAATTCAATTTCATAAGCACATAAAAGACTACGTAAGGTAAAAATGTATTTCTACCTTGAAATAGTTTGATCACAATAATCTTGCAAGTTATGCAAGGCTAATGTATCGTTAGATACCGTTGCTAATTTAACCCCCATATACCTTAGATGATTAAACATGCACTGATTAAGTATCGTGTCGATTAATATAATTTTAATCCGGTTAAATAATTAATTCATTAGTTACCTTACAATTGTAATGCAAGAATAACTTAGTCATGGTTTTACTTTATCAAACATCTTACCGAGGCCTATAACAATACAAGCACAATTTTAATAACTCAAGTAGACGAAATGCAATCAACCTAACACGAATTAAATTTAAGCCATATTAATTCAATTAAACATATCAAAATCACAAATATTCAAATACATGTTCATAACAACAATAATAAAATTAAAAGGATAAGGAACAAGAATCAAATTTGGTGTTTCTCCAAGGCTTGACTAGTTCGCTCCGCTCATTCTTCTCCACTTGTTCTTGTTGAACTGAGGCTTCCATGAACACTTGAATACTGCTCCAAATGGTGGTTGAAGGAATATTTTTCAAGAGGTGAAATCGGCAAAGGATCATGGGAAGAAAATGAAGAACAATGGAAGGGAATGAAGAGAGAAAAGTGAAAGAGAAGTGAAGAAATGAATGGGTTTGAGATGTGTTTGAAGTGAGCAGCCAAGGGGGTATTTATTGGTTGATAAGGCTGCTAAAAATAGCCAAAATCAGCAGCCAAAGACTCCCCCCATGGCCGGCCACACATGTGGCATCTTTGAAGATTTCAAACATGCTATTTTTAGGTAGGGGAAATCTTGAAAGGCATGAATAATAGAGGGGTTTGAATACAAATTGAAGGAGTCTTCAAGGACCATTTTTCAAGCCAAATAATCAGAAAAACAAGCTAATTGGGTTAGCATGTGGGACAGTTTTGGGCTGCCCAGTGCTTGGTTGGATCGATTTTCTCGGTTTAGCTCAACTGGGCCCCTTTTCATAATTAATTAATAATAATTTATTTAACCCAAATTAAATTGGATTAAAATTAAAATTAATTATATTATGAACTAATACACATAATTTGGACCATCTTAGGCTGAAAAGTTAATTCACTTTGATGCTTCAAAATTGCTTCTCGTTTTGCGCTTATAGCAGTATCTGTCTAGCCGTTTTTTGCCCTTTGTGCAAATTTGTCGAAAATAATCGAAAATAATCAAAATTTGATATAAAATTAATTAAAATTCAACATTTTCATAATTTGGGTGCAATTTAATTATTTTATAATTATTATATATTTTTCAACAACAATTTTACCGAAATTCCATAAATTTGAGTTAAAAAGGGCATAAAAAAGTGTGTATATTTTCGTGTTTCCAAAGGGAAAATGGTCCTTCTGAGTTTCCTTGTTAAGCTTGCAATAGTCCATGCATACTCTCCATCCCGTAACTGTATGAGTTGGTATAAGCTCATTGTTATCATTACTAACCACTGTGACACCTCCTTTCTTGGGTACACATTGTATAAGACTCACCCACGAACTATCTAAAATAGGGTATATAATTCCAGCGTCAAGCCATTTGATAATCTCCTTCTTGACAACTTCCTTCATGATGGGGTTCAACCTTCTGTGCTATTCAATAAAAATGCTATGGTGATCTTCTACCAAAATTTTATTCATGTAGACAATATGTAACACCTCCAACCTGTACCCATCGCCGGAAGGATTAAGAAGTATTACAGAACAAGCAAGAAATCTCCTTTAACACTATAGAATAATTACCTAAGTTCACTTATAACAAAAACATTTACAACATTAATTGAATATCGACCACACATACATATTAACTATATGAAATACGTATAATATCTTAACAAGCCATTTTCGCATGGCTATACTAATATACAATACCAAAAGATACTTAATTACTAACAAAGGTCAGTCCTATACATGCCTTTAACAAGTTCAGTTACAAAAGTACCAAAAGGACTTAGATAGTGTGGATGACTTCGATTTCAGAACTCCGGAGGATGATAGCTAACGAACAGGATCTATAAAACAAATAATCAAGACAACCAAGTAAGCATATTAATGCTTAGTAAGTCTTAAGTAAATCAACAGATACAAACTTGACATGTATATTAATATTATGAAATACCAAACTCAAGATCAACTTTACACCCCTTACCGATAACACATAAGTACACATATATATATATAAGCCAACACCAAAAATTTACCACCTGAGTTTCGATCATCAATATGGTTTATATAATCAATTTAGTCATAAACTTTCATGTCAAAATTAAACATCGCCTGAAATGGTCCTTTTCATATTCATAGATTCGGTAATCATCTATATATATATATATCTATTCACACACATACATATTTGATTCATTGATGAAATTATTTAAATTAGAGATTGATTCACTTAGGCGCATCAAATTCATACCTGATCTTCATATTGTACAATACATAACTAATGGCAGTTACCCCGAACACTTAATTCATCACATTACCCGACTTACTGACGTTAGGCCTACTGGGTTAAAACCCGAGTCCAAATCACTAGCACAAAGTCTTTGGGACCTTAAGCCCGGTCACAATTTCTGCACATGGCCTGCGGACCTGAAGTCCGGTTATAATTCCCGCACTTAGCCTGCGGACCTGAAGTCCGGTTATAATTCCCGCACTTAGCCTGCGGACACGGAGTCCGGATATAATTCCAGCACATAGCCTGCGGACACGAAGTCCGGATATAATTCCAGCACATAGCCTGCGGACACAAAGTCCGGATATAATTCCAGCACATAGCCTGCGGACACGAAGTCCGGATATCTAATGCCAGCACAAAGCCTACGGACTATAAGTCCGGTTATATTCCTTTCATGAACAACATACATACTTATTTACAATGAATCCAATTCACACAGCATTTCAAAATTTACTCATTCGAATAGTGATACACCATGCACCAATTTAATAATTGTTTTGCTATAAGTTTGAAGCATGATTTATTCGTCAAACGACTCCATCAAAGAAACAAGTAAGCATAGTACAGTCACTATTCAATTCCCATATGAAGATGCACTAAATGTAACCATCCGAACTTACATACTAATCTCTTATAATAACATCATTAATCATATTCTATCTGAAGATACTTAAAACTTACCTCGAGTAGGTTTGAATAGTTCTGATTCGGCTACTCATTGCTTTCTCCTTTCCTTTACCCGATTTAGTTCCTCCTTGCTCTTGAGCTTTAAATTAAATAAATGAATTTGTTTAATTACTTACGCATCATTAATTCTTTAATAGTCATCTATGACAAACATATAATTTCGATGCATAATACATTTAATAAAATGTGCCTTAACTCGGTATCATGTTTATCATATACACAAACTTAACTATATATAATATATATATATATATAAGTATAACCGAATGTTTTTATGTCACAAGGTACTCACATAAGGCTCATATATTTATATACCTATGTGTGACTAACACAATTTAATCAATACTCATTTCATACATCACCACATATACCCATATATATTTATAACATGCTTTGACACTTCATGTACTACATTCGGCCCTAACCACTCAATTTAGTTTCCATATAAAAGTTCTATCTAATGATCAAAGTAGCAAATTGTACATAGATTTCACCCATGCTAAACAATGACTAAATATACATCTCAAAAAATACTTACTTAATACGTATCTCACGTGACAAAAGTATATACATATATGCATATATAACCTTAATGGCCGAATGTGCATCTCCACAATTCCTATGATTTAACCATTTATTCCTTTTTGCCGAATGTTCATTAAACATCTAGTTTACATACAAAAACATAATCTCTTAAGGCTTATTATATCTTTAAGTACACATCATAACTATATAGCCGAGTATATACACATAATTTGCTCATCAAACCAATACTTAATCCTATTTTCCCTTAATCCAAATGTATTCGGTAATGACCACAACCATTTTCAATTTATCCTATTACCCCTAATGGCCGAATACACATACACATATATGTATAGAGAAACTTGAATAACACAAAAAAAAATCATCTTTCCAAAATGCGTATATATACATATACATACGGCAACTTCTATTCTTACCTTCCAACAATGAAATCAACTTATTCAACTAGGCTACCTTAACATATCAAACATCCTTTAAAATTCATCAATTAAACAAATTTATCTACTTGCCAAATGGTTGTATATACTCAAGACTTCATAAATCTTAACTATGGGCTAACTAAACCATACTCTTATCAACTTAGTCTCATAATCAATTAAAAAAAATATCACAATGCATACCTTTAAATGGGAATAGCCATGGCCGAATGCCTTGGTTTCTTTTTCAATCTTTTCTTTTTCAATTTCGGCAATGAAGAAGAAAGATGAGCATTCTTTTATTTTTTTTCTTTACCTTATTTTACTAATTATTATTTTATTTCAAACAATGCAAATTCTTATTATAATATTTAATTAAACACATTTTACCCAACAACAATCATTATGGCTAAATACTATGTATAAAAAGGGTTATTTGACATGCAAAACCATTGTTTCCAATACATGCTTTAATAAATCCTTATGGATTAACCTATCACATTTCAAAAGTGTCACACATAAGTCCTATTAACTAGATTCACATGCAATCGACTAAATCGAAACTTAAAACTTTCACACATTCACATTCACATATAATAAACATAAAATATGACGGCTAAATATTTTTATGACTCAGTTTTGTGGTCCCGAGACCACTTCCCGACTAGGGTCAAATTAGGGTTGTCACACAATAGGGATAATTCCCTTGATGTCAGCAATTGTCCATCCTAATGCCTTCTTAGATCGTTGGAGAACATCTAACAATATGGTCTCTTGATCAGGTGTCAACTCTGCAGAGATAACTACTGGCAAAGTGCTGTTATCTCCCAAATAGACGTACTTTAAATACAACTATAGAGGCTTGAACTCCAATATGGGAGGTTCCTTTACATAAGGTTTAAGAAGTTTGAAAGAACGATTGTATAAATCAAAGGAATCAAACTTCCTCCTTGGTCTATCTAAGAGTTGCTTGGTCTCCATAAGTTCACAAAGGTCTTCCAACATTTTTGTTTCACTCAACTTAGGTGAATTGTTTCCCTTATCAGACTCACTGTAGCAAAATTTTGCACACTTCTCCTCTACTGTAGTTTCTATTAACCCAGTGGCATGGCATTCCTCATTATCATCAGCACATTTTAAGGCATCGAATACATTGAAGGTGATTTGCTGATCATTTACCCTCATGGTCAATTCACCTTTTTGTACATCAATAAGAGTTCTGCTTGTAGCAAGAAAAGGTCTTCCAAGAATAATTGACAAATCTTTGTTAGCTTCACATTCTAAAATAATGAAATCAGTTGGAAAAATAAACTTATCTACTCTTACCAGCACGTCTTCAATTTTACCTTTCGGATATGCATAAGACTGATCAGCTAGCTGCAACATGATTGTCGTGGGTCTTGCCTTCTTGATTCTTGTCACATGTGAATATGTAATAAGAATGTGCAAGTATACATGTCGAATCAAGCAATAAAGTGATGAGTGATTATTGTCTCCATAGGGATCGAAATTGATTAAAAAATGGTTATGCTATTACTATGAAATTGATTAATTAAATTTTGAAAAAGAAACATATGACAAATTGATGAAGAGAATTGATGAATGGATTAATAAAATCAATAATGAATCAAAAAATTCTAGGAAAATTGAAATGTTGTGGCAATTCTCAAAGAATAAGTGCAGAGGATTTGTACTGTTGAATGATAAAGGTTGTAATTACTTAGGTTTTATTTCTATATCTTAATAATGCCATGGAAAAATCTTGACCATTCTACTGTTCAGGGATTCACTATTGTAGTTTGCTTCTTTCGAGAGCCAGACTTTAAGCTATCATTCTGACTTTTTGTATGTCTATAGAACTCAAGAATGATATCTAAACTGTTTTTCTTTTCCCTATACAGATTGCAACTTCTATGTCTAGAGTGCTTCAAATATTCTTTTGAATACTCATCTGTATCAATTGATAATAATCTAATTTATTTATTCTTTTCATAATTAAATCAGATCTAACAACATACCATACAATCATCTAAATCTAGAGCTTGCATGCATGTATTTAAAATAATCACAAATCAAATGAAATAGTAATCTACTCAAAATCAGACCATGGGAATTAAAGATAGTAAAAATTCACCCAAATAATTCCAATCCAATGAGATTTAGCTCATGGATTGGACATTCAAATCCAAAATAAAACCATTTAACATCATCGTTCAAGTTTACGAATCACAAAGTTCAAATCAGAAAATAATGGCAGAACTGTAGGAAGCTCTCATTATTCCAGATTTCATTTTAATACTGAGATTTGATGCAAAACCTAGGGAAAATTTCTCTTCCCCTTCCTTGCGTCTGTGATTTTTGCTTTGTAAGCTGCTACCCTCTCATTTCTTTTCTCTGAAATTTTCTACGAGAATTTGATGCAAAGAAAAATTACTCTCCAATTCCTCTCTCCCTAAGATCCTCGTCCCTTTATTTCTTTTCTCTTTCCTCTTTTATAAGGTAGGTCCCTCTCTCTCTTAGAACGCACATTTTTCTTCCTCTTTTTAAGGGGGGTTTATCTGGTACAAGTACAGATAGCTGAGAGTGATGTGGACTGAGTGCTGCATCATCATCTTGGAATTGCCATGGCATTCATTTTGGGAATCTAACCAACATTTTCCATGGCAATATTTCACTTCATTTTCTTTCTCATTTCTCTCTTCTCTTCTTCATCTTGCACTTGCTGCCAATAATAACCAACACCTTTCTTCTCTAGTAACAAATAATGACATTTACAGCACAATTGAAGCTTTGTTATGTAATGTTCTAAAAATATCTGAAAAATGCAAACATGTTTACTTAATTACGAACAATTAATTTGATCTAGAGGTCTGAAATATAACTCTTTTTAAGAGTTATCAAACCCACAAAATTTAATTATTACTTGTCCTCAAGCAAAATATGTATGAGTATGCATGAATGCATGAATATTTCATAACATATAGTTAGCATATATACTGCTAACCATTTGTCATATATTCTATACCTCCATTCTCAGCAGTCTTCTATTAAAACAAAAAAAATTGATTTAAGTTTTGTAGGTTTGTTTGGCAAATAAAGTGTAGAAAATGTTACCTAAAAATAAAAATTCCTAAATATTCATGCAATTTTGACTATAGTAAATACCTCCTAATGCACTTAGGTTATCTTTCTTCTAAACTCAGTTTCTCTATTCTCATTTATTCCTTCATTTCAAAACTTTAATTACAAATATTATTTTTTTCCTAGGGAATTCATATTGTCACATGGTTACTTTACTTGACAATCTCAATGGAGCATACACTAGATTGCCTAGAATTACATCATGTCACAATTTGAATGTAACTTACTCGTGAAGCTAAGGCTTTTAACTAAAAAGATGGATGAAGTAAACAACTACCTCATTAGCTAACCAGCTTATTACTTTTGTAACACCCTAAACCCGGCCTAGATGCTAGGGTCGTATCTGTGATGTCACATTGGAGTGAGTTTTGAAAATCGTAGATGTAATAGAAAAGCTCATTTAAGTTAAAACCTTATTTGTGATTCTTTTGAAAAGCTAACTTGTTTAATCCATTTTCCAAATTACAAGTTCGTTTAGTAAAACATGTTTCATACTAGATTGTTAATATAATTTAAAACATTGTCGTTGCGGAAGCTTTTAAATCAGGTTACGTAGCATGATAGTTGAAAATCATTTACTTTTTAAAAACCCGTATCCTACGGCTAACAGATATAAATCAATTTAATAAAATCCCCAAATAAAAATGAAAACTTAAAATAGCCTTATTACATAAAATACCCCAAATAAATCTACTTTTACTAAAGTCAAAGAGAAATTATAGACAGTGGTGTGGCCGTCCCCGAGTCCCTCGCAGCACTGATCCGCCTAAGGATTACCTGACAGTTAAGCAGAAAAGGTGAGTTATGAAACTCAGTGTGCAATCCCTATTTAATAAACAATCAAACAAACAGCGTTGAACAGTCTGGGCATAAGCCCATATCAGTAGCAATATCAGTGTGGGCCTTAGCCCAATTCATCATAGTATCATAAATGCATAAAGAGATCCTACCTATCCATCCTCTACACTCCAATCTGTCCAGCCCTACACCCTATGTGGGGAATAAATCGACCCATCCATCCCTACACTCCAGAATAAAGTACCAGTTTCGGCACTAATAGTATTTACTGATGAGAGTTTGCGATGCGAGCTTATAGCCTTTCAGTACACTTCCTCCAATAATATATATATCCCACCCCATGCAATGCAACATAATATAAATGTACATATGATAAAAATGGCATGCTCAAACAGTCATACATCACATAGGGGTATTTTCGTCATTTACCTCATAGGGGTATATTAGTCATTTCATAAAGTAGGGTTTGGGTATATTTACCGACCCAACAGTAGGTCCATAGTCGTCTCATACGACCCGTGCAACCTTAATAGTAAAGCAGTAAGAATGGGCCCTAGCCCATAATACGACCCATGTGGGCCCACACGCTCGTGTGGCCTAAAAAGCCCAAATAATGACCTTGGCCGTGCAACTACACAGCCAGCCCAACAGTCTCTACATATTTGTGTAGTTTGTCCGTGCGGGGCCCATGAGCCTGTGGGGCCCACACAACCCATTTTAGCCCATCGTGGCCTAAAATCGGCCTAAGCCCACGAAATCGTTCATGGTGGCCTCTTCGATCGAATGCCCACGCTTTGAGCATTCGACTTACCACGCGTGCGAATGTACGCTCGTGTAGTGTCAACAGTCGAACATTTTCGGCTTTTGCCGATCTAGTGCTAATGACAGTGTGATTACACACCTGTTACGATTTGGAGTAAATCCTCTCCGACCACTCCTATCCCTGAAGAATAATCAATAATCGATAGATCATTATTCAACCCATGATCTAAAAAGAACCAATGGAATTCTAAAACAATCACTGCCTTCTTACCAAAAGTCTTCCCCCACAAATGCACCTTTGATTCCTAGGGGATGTGTCGATCAACTTGATCACCACATACATAAAGGACATCACTTTCCATAATTAGACTCGCACTTGTAGTCACATGAATACCTTCATAAACGTAACACACTTACCAACACGACGAAGCAGATTGTAGACCAAAGATGTAATGCACATCGAACTAAGAATAGGGATTAATCTGGAAGAAGGCAAAGAGTAAACGGCCAGAAGAGATTCAGTAAGAAGTGGGTTCAGTAAGGTGTCGAAATGATAGGAAAGAAGAAACAGTTGAAACTTACCTAGATTATTCGGCCAACACCAAAATGCTAGAGCAAGAGAAAAGAACCATGCGCTAACCCCAACCGATCACCATACCCTAGCCAACCGACGGCAAAAGAAAAGCGACCCTAGAGTATTTGGCCAAAATTTCCAAAATGAAAGAGAAAAGAATAAGGGAGAAAGAAATCAGCTCACCACCCAAACAAGATATTCAGCCAAAGGAGATTGATTACGAGAGAAAAGAGGTTATAAAAGAAGCAGTTTCGGGTAGTCAACAAAGAAAAGAGCATGAGAGGAAAATACCAAAATGAGAAACCGAAAGGAAAAGAGTATGACTATCGAGAGTACTAGCAACTAGATTACCCTTTCGGCTCAAGGATCAAAAGAAGGAAAAACACCGAACAAGCAAAAACTAACCAAATTCGGCACCAAGTGCTTAAAACTGATTGTTGTACCAAGAGAGCCCCACTTTCGGCAACCACATCCCACTCCCCTATTCCACGATTTCCTCCCCAATACTCTCCCCAAATTCCTCGACCAATTCAAATTCCTTCCCCACTCATCTTGAAATTTGGCCCTACAGTCCACTTCCTCCTCAACCGCTTCAATTTCAGTCAACCTAGGACACTTCCACGACACAGCAGCAAAAAGAACACCTTGTGCGCAACAGGGCTCAAACTCCAAACCTCAAAGATCACTCCACACACCCCTTGCCACTAGACTAGCAAGCTTCTTATGCCATACTTTACCCAACTAAATTTAAAAGACCAACTAACCAGAGGCAGATTTAACTCAAACAAAAACCAAAATTTTGTACAAGCCAAGGCTTGAACACAGGACCCCTCCAGCACCTCTCAAGACACTCAACCTTTGGAAAAGGCACATCCTTAAGCAACACAACATACAAAAATAAAGACCTAATATTTTTGGGCCGTTACAACTCTACCCCCTAAAAGAAATTTCGGCCCAAAATTTACCTGATAAAAATAGGTAAGGGTACTGCTGTCGCATCACCTCCTCGGGTTCCTACGTGGCTTCCCCAGAACTGTGATTACGCCATAGCACCTTAACCAGTGGAATTGACTTCCTCCTCAGAACCTTCACATCGCGGTCTAAAATCTGAATTGGCTCCTCCTCAAAAGTCAGTGTAACACCCCTATAACCCGTATCTGTTGCCGGAGTGGGTTATGAAGAGTTACCAATCCAAAACACTACTTTTTTACCTTCACATTTACATAAGTTCATTCGCAATTATATGCATAGCCAAACACAATCAAAGATCAAAATTCAGACTTGTACCGACATTCAAGAGTTACCATATTCACATTGCTTATATACAACAACATCTCAAAATACCATTCACTTAAGTCTATTCTATACATGCCATACTAGCTCCAAAACATAGCAGTACCAAAATTATAGATAGTGTGACGAGCTGCTGACGATTTCCCCCCCTCGAGCAGGTGACTGGAGTCAACAATCTATAAAACAGAGAAATGTAACAAACAGAGTAAGCTTTCATAAGCTTAGTAATTTTTAAGCAATGCAAACAAATAAACTCAATTATACTTCGATCTTTCAATTTCTTAAGAGGCCATTTTCTAGGTATATTGCCATTTGGCTGAATATACACAAGCACATAACGCACATTTAGCATTCTTATTTCACTTAATCTGAATTCATATAACATAAATAAATCAAATACTTTAACACCTTGACCAAATGTATCATGATAATAGATATAGTTATAACATTTATTCACATATGTATCACATTATACACTTATGATTCAATTCAAATCAAACTCACATATAAGTACATAATACGTACCTGGCCAACTTAACGTATTGAATGTATTCATTTGTCATTCTAACATGAGGTATCTTAGTCTTAGACATTTATCAAATCACCGGCATTTAGCCTGCTAGGTTTTAAACCCGAATTCATCCACCGGCATTTTTGCCTGCTAGGCTCGAACCCTGATATCATTACACCGGCATTATAGCCTGCTAGGCTCAAAGGCACGAATAGTATCTCACCGGTATTATAGCCTACTAGGCTCAAAGGTCCGAATAGTATCTCACCAGCATTATAGCCTGTTAGGCTCAAAGGCCCGAATAGTACCGTACGATAATCAAATCAACAAGTTTCATATAACACAATCACACCAAATTAGGTGCTAGCATCGTTTGAATATATCATCCTACATTTTATTCACTTTTATTTCATTTCATCATTCACACTTATCATTTGATAGTTTACACATAACATCTCACTCATATTCTTCTAACACTTATCATTTGATCATAAAAGCATATCACATTTTACTTCCATTTTATATTTGCCATTTGGCCATATACATACATTACAAGAAATACTTAATTCTCATAATATGTCATGTCATTATCGAATATTATTTATGTTTAACTACTTAAAACTTACCTCGAATATTTTCAAATAGTCTCGGATCGACTATTCAACTACTTTCTCTTTTCCCCTGTCCAACCTTGGTTCTCTATGCTCTTAAGCTAATTCAAACGAATTTTACTTATTAAAGTCCCATCATGCTAGCTTATGGCCGAATATGACAAGAAATTTAATAGCTACTTTTAGCTCAAATACAAAATGGTTATACACATTTTTAATCATATTAAGCAATTTAATACAATTAATTTAACATTTCCTCATGTACACCTTTATGACCGAATACACATATCAAATAAGTAACTTACCTTAATACATAACCCACATAGCCAAAGTAGATATAACCCTAATGACCGAATATGTATATCACCAAAATTACTACGACTTAACCTTTAATCTTCTTAGCCGAATATTCATTGTATACCTAGTTCACATACACAAACAAAAAACTCATATGGCTTATCATATTTTCATATACATATCTTAACCATATAGCCGAATATATTGCTCATCAAATAGATATTTATTCACGTTCCCTTAACACATATTGATCAACTAGTCCATGCATTAGCCTTTGGCGCATTCGGTCATTAAAGCAATAACCTATTTAACATTCAAGCATTTTATACTAAAAATTCTCCCAAGGCCGAATTCATATACAACCTTTAATACTCATATAAAGTTTATATTTTAAATAATTTATACACACACCATTAACCTAATATCAATTAACTAAGCACTTTAACAAATTTTCTTTAACTATACACACATTCGGCAATGACAAAGACAATTTAACAAACCTTAAATTCAACTTATAACAATAATTAAATTCATCTCAAATCCTCCATGACCGAATGTATATATATATATAACTGAATAAACAACAAATTATTAACCTCCCAATTCAAGTCCACATTCGGCATCCATAAAAACACTTACTAACAATTAAATTATTAATTTCCAAAATTAAGCATAATTTCACCTTACTCCATAATAGCCGATTGAGATTTTTGTCCATATTAACCATTCATAGAAATTTTTACTTAGTTCATACTCACCTATAACCATTTCTAATCACATAACTTCAAAACATCAACAATTTAACATATAGAAAACATAACCGAATGCTTCATGCATCACAAATTCAAAAATTAGCACATGGGTCATGCTAAGAGCTTCAAAACCAACTCAATTCCACAAAAATCCAAAAGAAATCATACCTTAATCTATACATTCACCATAGCCGAATGCCTTAGCTTTATTTTCTTTTCTTTTCTTTATGGTTTCGACAAAAATGAAAGAAAGGATGGGTGGAACTTTGTTTTTATCACCATTTTCTATTATAAATTTATTATTTCACAGTATAAAACAATTATAATATAATGCTTATTTCTTTATTTAACATATAATTTCCACCAACTAAAATAAAAATATGAAAACACATGATTGCATGCATGTGTTGACCAGTCATTTAGATTCAAAATGGTCCATTTGACATGCAAGTCCCCCATAATACTAAACCATATAATATTTGGCCACTGCACATTTGCCTATCACATTTTCAAGGTTTCTCAAACAAGTCTTTTTTAACTAATTCCACATCCAAATGATAGAAATCAAAACACGATACTTTCACACATGAAAATGCACATATAATAAACATAGAATATAACATTTAATTATTTTTGTGACTCGATTTTATGGTCACAAAACTAGTTTCCGACTAGGGTCAAATTAGGGCTGTGACAACTCTCCCCCCTTAGGAATTTTTCTTCCCCGAAAATCTTACCAGTGAATAAATTAGGGTATCTTTCTTTCATGGAGTCTTCAAGCTCCCAAGTAGCTTATTCAACCCCGTGTAACCTTACAATCTGAGAAACATATAGTTCGACTAACTTATCAAGTGAATAATCCGTACGTACGGGAATAAAATGAGCCGACTTTGTCAATCTATCAACAACAACCTAGATCATATCTTTCTTGCTCGGAGACAATGGCAACCCAGGTACAAAATCCATCGTGACTCGATCTTACTTCCACTTGGGTATCATGATCGGCTGAAGTAACCCCGAAGGCACTTGATGTTTCGTTTTCACTTGTTGACATATCAAACACTTCGAAACAAAGTCAGAAATGTCTCGTTTCATACCGAGCCACCAATATTGTTGTTTCAGATCATTGTACATTTTCGTACCACCCGGGTGAGCTGACATTCGGCTGCTATGAGCCTCACTCAAAATCATCGGAATAAGGTTTAAATTTCTCGAAACACATAATCAATTTCTGAACCTCAAGCAATCATTACTATCAATTAAAAATTCTAAATCCTCTTTCAAAACACATAGTGCTTGTTTTGCAACTAATTCATCATCAACTTTTTGAGCTTCACAGATTTGTTGCATCAATAATGATTTTGCTTTTAACTCCGCTACTAACACATCATCAGCGGACACAGACAGGTGCACATTCATTGCTCGCAAAACAAACAGTGATTTACGGCTTAAAGCATCAGCAACCACGTTATCCTTTCTTGGATGGTAATCAATGACAAGCTCGTAATCTTTCAATAATTCTAGCCAATGTCTTTGTCTCAAATTCAAATCTCTCTAAGTCATCAAGTACTTGAGACTTTTGTGATCAGAATACACATGGCATTTTTCCCCGAACAAGTAGTGGCGCCAAATTTTCAAAGCGAAAACAATAGCAGCTAACTCGAGATCATGAGTCAGATAGTTTTTCTCATGTGGCTTCAATTGTCTCGAGGTGTACGCTACAACTCTACCCTCTTGCATCAACACACAGCCCAAACCATTTAGAGACGCATCACTGTAGATCACAAATTCTTTACCGGATTCTGGCCGAACTAATACTGGAGCTTCGGTCAAAAGGGTTTTCAATTGATCAAAACTTTTCTGGCATTTTTCTGACAATTCAAATTTGACACTTTCTGTAGCAACTTTGTCATCAGTGTTGCTATCATCGAAAAGCCTTTCACAAACCGTCTGTAATACCCGACAAGTCCCAAAAAGCTCTGAACTTTCGAAACATTTCTCGGAGGCTTCCAATCGAGTATAGCTAAAATTTTACTCGGATCAACTCGAATACCTGATGCGGATACAACATGCCTCAAAAAGCTGACTTCTCTCAACTAGAATTCACATTTACTGAACTTCGCATATAACTGCTTGTTTCGTAAAATTTGCAATACCAACCTCAAGTGTTCGGCATGCTCGGTTTCGTCTCCTGAATAGATCAGGATGTCATCTATAAACACGACTACAAACTGGTCCAAATACTGTCTGAAAATTCGATTCATTAGATCCATAAAAACTGCAGGGGCATTAGTAAGCCCAAACAGCATCACTAAGAACTCGTAGTGTCCGTACCTCATTTTGAAAGCAGTTTTAGGCACATCAGAGTCTCTAACTCGCAACTGATAATAACCCGATCTCAAGTCTATCTTCGAAAATATTGAGGCTCCTTTTAGTTGATCAAACAAATCATCGATTCGCGGCAACGAATATTTATTATTTATCGTTACTTTATTAAGTTGACGATAATCAATACACATTCTCATAGTTTTGTCTTTCTTTTTCACAAACAATATTGGCGCACCCCAGGGAGAAAAACTCGGTCAAGCAAAACCTCTATCTGTCAACTCTTGCAACTGATATTTCAATTCTTTTAGTTCTGTTGGTGCCATTCGATACAGAGCTATCGAAATAGGTGTAGTCCCTGGTACTAATTCAATACCAAACTCTACCTCCTGAATAGGTGGTAATCTAGGTAATTCCTCGGGGAATACATCTGGAAACTCACAAACCACTGGCACTATCTCAAGTTTCTTTTCTAACTCTTTACTATCCAGTACATACACAAGATAAGCTTCACACCCCTTTTTTACATATTTCTGAGCTGACATCGAAGATATTACTGCCGGTAATCCATTTAAATCTATAGACTCAACTCGGATTATCTCATCATTCGAACATCTCAAATCAATTGTCTTTCGCTTGCAATTCACTACCGCATCATGCACAGTTAACCAATCCATACCGAGAATGATATCAAACTCGTCAAACGATAATAGCATTAGATCAGCCAGAAAGCAAGAATCTCTGATCATCAGGGGACATTTCTTACACACTTTATCAACTAGCACATAACGGCCCAAAGGATTCGACACTCGAATCACATACTTAGTAGACTCAATAGGTAGAGTCTTACTGGATGCCAAAGTTTCACACACATACAAATGAGTAGAACTGGGGTCATGCAAAGCAATAATATCAGTATCAGAAAGAGTGAAAGTACCGGTAATAACATCTGGTGAAGAAGTATCCTCGCGCGCGCGTATAGCATAGGCTCTGGCAGGAGCACGAGCCTCAAAACGTACAGCAGTATCTTTGGTCCCTCTTTGATTTCAACTAGCATTACCCACATGTCTAGGTGGTCTATGTCGTGTTGCAGTGTTACTAGGTCTCCAACTCAGATCAGTATTCTGTTCAGCTAATTTTAGACAGTCTCAGATAAAGTGATCAGCTGATCCACACTTGAAACAGGAGCGGTCACGAAATCTATAGTTTCCTGAATGCCATTTGTCACAATGCTTGCACTCAGATCTGTCCTGACTATCATTGCCAACACTGGCAACAGAGGAGGCTCGTGTACTCATAAGAGGTCGATCACGGTCTAGTCTGGAAAATCCTGAAGTATTCTTAGATCGGCCTAAGTCATCTCTAGATTTCTTCGACGATTGATGAAAGGATTTTCCTGAAGATCTTTTACGAAACTCTCTAGCTCCATCATCAGCATTTTTTTTCTCTTTACTGAGCTCTTCGTCTTTACAAGCTCGCTCGATAAGCACTACAAACTCTTTGATTTCCAGAATACCTACCAACAGTTTGATGTCTTCATTCAACCCGTCCTTGAAGCGTTTACATATGATAGCCTCAGACGAAACATATTCTCGAGCATATCTACTAAGTCTGACAAACTTTTGCTCGTAATCGGTAACTAACATAGAGCCCTATTTGAGCTCGAGAAATTCCTTCCGTTTTGTGATTGATGAGTCTTTAACTGATATATGTCTTGCGGAACTCAATTTGAAAGAATTCCCAAGTAACCCGTTCTCTTGGCACAACTGAAATCAAGGTATTCCACCAATAGTAGGCAGAATCACGTAACATAGATATAGCACATTTTAAGCACTTATCAGGTGTGCACGATAATTCATCAAACACGCGAATGGTATTATCGAGCCAAAACATAGCCTGCTCGGCATCATCATTGTCAGTAGCCTTGAACTCAATAGCCCCGTGCTTTTGAATTTTATCAACCGAGGGCTTGCTCAATCTCAACGGGTCTACTACCGGAGGTACCACAGGTGTAGGGGTTGTATTAGTCGGGGGTGGGGGGTGTGAAACAGCCGGATTAGTTCGAACATATTGGGTAAACCAATCGTTCATCATAGCATAGAAGGCTTGTTTAGCTTCATCATTTTGATTACTAGCATTTGGTTTAGAGTCCAACGGCGCTGTCCTGAGCGCGGGAGCAGGCGCTACGCTCTCTACATCATCAGCTATCTCTTGATCGGGATCGGAATTCATTACTATATGAAAAATACATTTCAACTGTCAGAAATCATCACACTATCTTATTAACACTTTATGGCATGTATAGATAGACTCACACGCGTTACGTTAGTCCTAAAATCGACTAAATTGTAGCTCTGATACCAATAAAATGTAACACCCCTATAACCCGTATCCATTTTCGAAGTGGGTTATGAAGAGTTACCAATCCAAAACACTACTTTTGTACCTTCACATTTCCATAAGTTCATTCGCAATTATATGCATAGCCAAACATAATCAAAGATCGAAATTCAGACATGTACCGACATTCAAGAGTTACCATATTCACATGGCATATATACAACAACATCTCAAAATATCATTCACTTAAGTCTATTCTATACATGCCATACTAGCTCCAAAACATAGTAGTACCAAAATGATAGACAGTGTGATGAGTTGCTGACGATTTCCCCCTCCCCCCGAGCAGGTGACTGGAGTCAACAATCTATAAAACAGAGAAATGTAACAAACGAAGTAAGCTTTCATAAGCTTAGTAAGTTTTAAGCAATGCAAACAAATAAACTCAATTATGCTTCGATCTTTCAATTTCTCAAGAGGCCATTTTCTAGCTATATTGCCATTTGGCCGAATATATACAAGCACATAATGCACATTTAGCATTCTTATTTCACTTAATCTGAATTCATATAACATAAATAAATCAAATACTTTCACACCTTGACCAAATGTATCATGATCATAGATATAGTTATAACATTTATTCACATATGTATCACATTATACACTTATGATTCAATTCAAATCAAACTCACATATAAGTACATAATACGTACCTAGCCAACTTAACGTATTAAATGTATTCATTTGTCATTCTAACATGAGGTATCTTAGTCTTAGACTTTTATCAAATCATCAGCATTTAGCCTGCTAGGTTTTAAACCTGAATTCATCCACCGGCATTTTTGCCTGTTAGGCTCGAAGCCTAATATCATTACACTGGCATTATAGCTTGCTAGGCTCGAAGGCCCAAATAGTATCTCACCGGCATTATAGCCTGCTAGCAAAGGCCCGAATAGTATCTCACCAGCATTATAGCCTGCTAGGCTCAAAGGCCCGAATAGTACCATACGATTTTCAAATCAACAAGTTTCATATAACACAATCACACCAAATTAGGTACTAGCATCATTCGAATATATCATTCTACATTTTATTCACTTTTATTTCATTTCATCATTCACACTTATCATTTGATAGTTTACACATAACATCTCACTCATATTCATCTAACACTTATCATTTGATCATAAAAGCATATCACATTTTACTTCCATATTATATTTGCCATTCGGCCATATACATACATTACAAGTAATATTTAATTCTCATAATATGTCATGTCAGTATCGAATATTATTTATGTTTAACTCCTTAAAACTTACCCTGAATATTTTCGAACAGTCTCGGATCGGCTATTCAACTACTTTCTCTTTTCCCCTGTCCAACCTTGGTTCTCTATGCTCTTGAGCTAATTCAAACAAATTTTACTTATTAAAGTCCCATCATGCTAGCTTATGGACGAATATGACAAGAAATTTAATAGGTCATATAGCTACTTTTAGCTCAAATACAAAATGGTCATACACATTTTTAATCACATTAAGCAATTTAATACAATTAATTTAACATTTCCTCATGTACACCTTTATGACCGAATACACATATCAAATAAGTAACTTACCTTAATACATAACCCACATAGCCAAAGTACATATAACCCTAATGACCGATTATGTATATCACCAAAATTCCTACAACTTAACCTTTAACCTTCTTAGCCGAATATTCATTGTATACCTAGTTCACATACACAAACACAAAACTCATATGGCTTATCATATTTTCATATACATATCTTAAGTATATAGCCGAATATATAGCTCATCAAATAGATATTTATTCACGTTCCCTTAACACATATTGATCAACTAGTCCATGCATTAGCCTTTGGCACATTCGGTCATTAAAGCAATAACCTATTTAACATTCAAGCATTTTATACTAAAAATTCTCCCAAGGTCGAATTTATATACAACCTTTAAGACTCATACAAAGTTTATATTTTAAATAATTTATACACACACCATTAACCTAATATCAATTGACTAAGCACTTTAACAAATTTTCTTTAACTATACACACATTCGGTAATGACAAAGACAATTTAACAAACCTTAAATTCAACTTATAACAATAATTAAATTCATCTCAAATCCTCCATGACCGTATGTATATATATATATATATATATATATAACACTCAATAAACAACAAAATATTAACCTCCCAATTCAAGTCCACATTCGGCATCCATAAAAACACTTACCAATAATTAAATTATTAATTTCCAAAATTAAGCATAATTTCACCTTACTCCATAATAGCCAATTGAGATTTTTGTCCATATTAACCATTTATAGAAATTTTTACTTAGTTCATACTCACCTATAACCATTTCTAATCACATAACTTCAAAACATCAACAATTTAACATATAGGAAACATAACCGAATGCTTCATGCATCACAAATTCAAAAATTAGCACATGGGTCATGCTAAGAGCTTCGAAACCAACTCAATTCCACAAAAATCCAAAAGAATCATATGAAATCATACCTTAATCTATACATTCACCATAGCCGAATGCCTTAGCTTCATTTTCTTTTCTTTTCTTTATGGTTGCGGCAAAAATAGAAGAAAGGATGAGTGGAACTTTGTTTTTATAACCATTTTCTATTATAAATTTATTATTTCACAATATAAAACCATTACAATATAATGCTTATTTCTTTATTTAACATATAATTTCCACCAACTAAAATAAAGATATGAAAACACATGATTGCATGCATGTGTTGACCGGTCATTTACATTCAAAATGGTCCATTTGACATGTAAGTCCCCCATAATACTAAACCATATAATATTTGGCCATTGCACATTTGCCTATCACATTTTCAAGGTTTCTCAAACAAGTCCTTTTTAACTAATTCCACATCCAAATGACAGAAATCAAAACACGATATTTTAACACATGAAATTTCACATATAATAAATATAGAATATAATATTTAATTATTTTTGTGACTCAACTCGAAACCACTTTTCTACTAGGGTCAAATTAGGGCTTTCACAGTCAGGTCTGGTCTAATCGCAATCTCCTCAGCCGAGACAATGTATGTATGATCAGAGCGATATCGCCTCAACATAGAGACATGGAACACATCATGAATCCAATCTAACTCTTAAGCCAACTCAAGCTGATAGGCAACCAGCCCCATACAACTTTAGTGGAGTGTCCCTCAACTTTTTTTTACTCACTCTTATTTGAACTTGTTTTTCAGATTAATAATATGATGGAGCAAACAAAATATTACTAATCTACTCAACATTTTCAAACATTGGAGTGATTCTTATCATTTTGCCATGAAATTCATTATGACACACTACTGGTTTACTGAATTTAAGTTTAAGAATTCCTAAATGTTTTAAAAGAAACTTACTATAGACTAATTACAATTATAAATAGGGAATTCTACTTTTAGGAGTCAATTTTCACACAACTATCCTAAACTAAACATACCTATTCACCCATCACAATTTTCTAATATTATTGAAGAATTATTATCCTTATCTAATATCATAGATAACAATATACTTGTCATAGTATGGCAGTTACTTGGCATTTTTATGTAATGGAAAAATGAATGAAAAAATGCATGAATATTAAAATATATATCTACTGCATACTATATTTACAACACAATGAAACATTGTCCTTAATGCATAAACAACGAAACATTTCAAAATACAAAAAGAACAACTTACAAATACAAAAATGCATTGACAACCAAATATGAATGCATGAAACGTATGTTATAAAATGTAAAAGATGCAAATGAAAATAAAAATAAAAGCTTGGAAGGAATCTGGGTTATCACATATCGATACCACTATCCCAGAAAGGGTCTTACACGAAATCGATCAATGACGCTAATGCCCCAGACATGGTTTTACACGTAATTTCAATGCAATGCCAATGTCCCAGACATGGTCTTACATGTAGTCACATCTCGATAACCTAATGTCATGGCATTTGTATCCTATACTATTCCTAATGTTTGTACGAGACTTTTGGATATTGAATAGTCATTGTTTCTTGCTCGTATTTGCTCGTTCCACATGTATAACAATTCAATGACAAGTAAACACATATAATTCAATTTAAAGACAATTTATTTGCATATGAACTTACCTCGTATTTAGAATAGAGGCATTGGATCGACTATTCGATAACTTTGGATTTCCCCTGATCTAAATCTGATTTCTTTCGGTCTTGATCTTAATCACAAACACAAAGTGTCAAATCCTAAAACATGGATATAGCTTCTACTTTCTTCTATTTTTGGTTGAGGAAGATGACCATTTAACATTAAAATTGTTTTTATTTTTATTTAATATAACTTAATTCATAGTTTACCATTTTACCCTTGGTTATTAAACCATTTAATCATCAAATATAAGGCCATTTATGTCCATATCCACAATCAATGGTCTAATTACAATATAAGGACCTCACATTTAATAATCCATAACAAATAAACACCTTTATCATATAGAATGCAACTTTTGCATTTTACATTATTTAGTCCATTATTCAAATTAACCACTTAAACGATAAAATTATCACACGAAACTTTCACACATATATAATCACATACTGTAAACACCAAAAATAATATTAAAATAGTTTTATGACTTCGAATTTGTGGTTCCAAAACCACTGTTCTGATTTAGCTAAAATCGAGCTGTTACAATTACCTCTATTTGTTTTATTAAAATTTTACTTTTAAATTCTAATTTACTTAATTAACCTTTGTTTTTAACCATTACAAACATCCATTTTATGTCCAAAAATGTCCACTTACTATAACAATGGTCTAATTACCACATAAGGACCTCCACTTTAAATTTCTATAGCTATTAGACACCTTTAACTATTAGAACTCAACTTTTACACGTTACACAATTTAGTCTTTTTTTTTTATCAAATTAAGCACTCAAACGATAAAATTTCTTAATGAAATTTTTACACAATCATACTATCATGCTGTAGACCTCAATTTAATAATAAAATAGATATTTTGACCTTGGATTTGTTGTTCTGAAACCATTGTTCTGATTTGACTAAAAACAGGCTGTTATAATATTATAATAATTTGACCAATTTTGTGCATCAATCTGATCCTCGTGGGAACGATACTAAGCCACCACTTTATTACTTGAACCGACATGTATATTTGAACAAAACCGCACATCATTTTACACGCGACAATATACCATTTGACCAAGAAAGGAAAACACTAAGAGGAGAAGTTGATGATCGTATAACCCACACTTAAACAACTTAATCAATTCAAGATGGTCGGTGGATAGATATAGGTACGAGAACAAAAAGTTGGGTGATCTAAAAGAATAATTAAAGAAAAGAGGGTATGAGATCAACCATAATACAAAGAATGGGAAGGAAATAAAGAGAAAATAGAGGAAAAACCCAACCAATGGTGATGACAATGATGACGGTCTGGCAACAAGAAAAGAAAAGGTTCGATGAAAGGTGATGTAAAAAGAAATAATGAGGGTTTGACACAAACAAGAGTTAATTATTGAGACAAAAGGAGGAGAGATAGAAGATAAGAGAAATTTATTATGGCACGTAGTGGTGGTCATGGTGGCAATCAGCAGCAACAGGAAAGAGAAAGAGGAGGAGGAGCTACGGTGGTTGGTGTTGATGGGCTCAGTCACATTTGAGGAAGAAAGCAATATAAAGAAAGAAAAAGGTGGTGACTAGTAAAAAGTGAGAAAAATGGATGAGAAAATAAGAGGAAAGGAGAGAAAATGGAAGAGAGGGAGGAGGGGACAATAATAAGAGGTAGGGAGAGAGGGGAAAGGGTGGTCAATCTAGTCTAGGTTTAATGAACCACTTCTGTGGTAATGGTGGGAAGAAATGGCAAGAGAGGGAGATATGGAGTTAAAAAAGGGATCATGTTACCTCAACTTATACTAAGTTCGACTCTTTAAAAGGGAAAGGAATCCTCCTAGCATGGTAACAAGAAGGGTGGACAACACATATATAATGCACATGGGAAAATATGTTAAAAAATTAAATAAAAAGATGAGAACAAGGGGACTTGAACTTAGGACCTCTAGGACAGCTTAGGAGCACTTAACCACTTGAACACTTCATTTCCTTGTTTTTATTTTTCCGCCACTCATAAAAAAATGCGGAATGTGACAACTCTACCCTCTTTAAAAACAAATTTCATCCTCAAAATTTACCTGATGGAAAAAGGTGAGGATATTATTGTCTCATCAAATCTTCTAACTCCTAAGTCACCTCATTAGAGCCATAATACCTCCATAAAAATTTCACAACTGCAATCTGCTTACTTCACAAAAATCTAACCTCACGATCAAGGAGTTGTATCGATTCCTCATCAAATGAAAAATCTAGACGAACCACAATCTCCACAACTGAAACTATATGAGAAGGGTTAGATTAGTATCGTCTCAACTTGGACACGTGGAAAACGTCGTGAATAAGATCCAAAATCTGGAGGTAAATTTAGCTAATATGCCATTGGTACAACTTTCTTAATGATGTGATAGGGTCCAATGCACCTCGAACTCAACTTTCCCTTGCGACCAAACCTCAACACTTTCTTCTAAGGCAAAACCTTAAGGAAGACTGATCACCAACACTAAACTTTATATCCCTCATCTTCAAGTCAGAATAAGACTTATGTCGATCCGACACCGCTCTTAAATGATTACAAAAAATCGTCACAATATACCAGTCTCATGCACTAAATCTGGTCCTAACACTTTCTTCTCCCCCAATTCAGTCTAACACTGAGGTAGCCTACACTTAAGTCCAGAAAGTGCTTCATAAGGAGTCATCTGAATGCTAGACTTAAGGCTATTATTATATGTGAATTCAGTAAGCGGCAAATGTTCCTCTCAACTGCCTCAAAAATCAATCACGCAACCTCTCAACATATCCTTAAGAATTTAGATAACCCTCTTAGACTGCCCATCAGATTGCAGATGAAAAGTTGTACTAAAGTTTAACCTTATACTAATAGCTTCATGCAGTTTCTTCTAAAATGAAAATGAGAAATGATGATCTTAATTAAAAATGATAGAAATCGGTATGCTATGAAGTCTGACAATCTTGGAGATATACAACTTCACTAACCTCGGTAATGAGTAGTCAGTACGCACTGGCAGAAAATGGGCAGACTTAGTCAACTGATCAACAATCACCTAGATAGAGTCTTTCTTAGAAGGCGTCAAAGGTACTCCATTAACAAAGTTCAAGGTGACATGCTCCTATTTCTGTTGATGAATCTGAATAGGCTGTAGTAAACCAGAAGGGAATTACTGCTCGACTTTGACTTGTTGGCATGTCAAGCATCTTGCCAAAAAATTAGTCACATCACACTCAAGTCCTGGCCACCAAAATTACTCATGAAGATCCTGATACATGTTACTCCCTTCGGGTTGCATAGCGTAAGGGTTGCTATATGCTTCCCTCAGAATAGACTGCCTCAACTCTATATTTGAAGGTACACAATATCTACCACGATAGCATAGAAATCCCTAAAAATTAAAGGAAAAATCTAAAGTCTTACCCTCCTTGATATATTTTACATGAGGCACTAAATGTAATGCCCCGAATTTGGGCCTAGAAGTATTAGGTCTTGAGCATGGGAACAGTTAGGAGGCAGCATATAAATGTTTGGTTGTGCAAGACAGTGACACAAGTATCTGTCTGCGTCAGTGGTTAAGTGTTCTGGGAAGTGTCTAAGAAGTCTTGGGTTCAAGCCTGGGCATGTGTAAAAATTTTATTTTAATTAGTTAAACCCTTGTGTTGAGACTGTAGGCTTTTTGAATAAATATGGGTAAGACATGACAGAAAGGACCTGCTAGTCTAGGGGATAAGTGGCGTGTCATCTATGCTTGAGGACTGAGGTTCGAATCTTGGTGAGCGCAGTAGAGTGTTTTATTTTGCTACTGTGCCATGAGGGTGTTGTAGTTTGACCGAAACACTGAAGTGGTTGAGGGAAATTCAAATTAAGTAAGTCGGTGGAGGTTTGATCGGTTTGAGTGATTTGAGGAGGGATTTTAAGTAGAATTTGGGGGATTTTGAATGAAGGGGGATATACATACTTTTTTTTATTCTGATATTGTTTCTTCCTACTTTTTTTTAGCAAACATTCATTTTTGCTTCTTTGACTGAACACTTCTTTTTGGTTATGGTTATTGTTTTGTTTTTTCATCTCGACTGTTTCTCTGCTTCTCTAGTTGCCGAATTCTACATTCTTTTTCTCCTTGTGCTATCATTCCTCCCCTCTCACTATCCTAAAATCGGTGCTTTGGCATAACTTCTTGCTTGCTCTCTTAACTGAATTGTAGCATTATATTATCCCTTTCTGACACTATCCTTTATCTCTGCGGTTCCTTTCTTCCTTTTTCTTATGTTGTCATTTTCTGATAAGGGTGCAACTGTCCTATTTTTCCTCTATCAGATTGTGTACTTTCGGCTCTTGTGTGGGTGAAGGCCAATTGTCCATTTCTTCTAATCTTGACTCTGCATTTTTGGTAAGTGATTATTCATCTAATTCAAACTGTTCATTTGATCAATGGCTGATAACGTGAAAAGGGTTTCGGTTGATTTAATCAAGGAACTTTCGAAGGAGAAGGAGAAGGTCCTTAGTTGGCGTAGGGTGGACGGATCTCTCTTCGTGGCTTGTTCGAAGGTATGTTTTATGTGAGTTTAACGATTAGGATAATGGTGTATATGTGATTGGGTACTGGATTAAGTGTGTAACTGAAGACTATTGTTTAAGTGTAGGATTCAAAACTGCAGGTAGTCTCTTCTCTCTGCAAATAGAGCAAGGTGTGTAACAACACTACCCATAAACCGACAAAAGTCGAAAAAAGTGACCATTGACGTCACACGGGCGTACGTTCGCTTGTGTGATAATCCGAACGCATAAACGTGGGTGTTAGATTGTTAAGGCCGACCATGAGCATTTCATGGTCTAAGGTCGAATAGGGCCATGGGCTCGTGGGCCCCACACGAGTAAACCACATGGACGTGTGAAGATTATTGGGCTAGGCTGTGTAGTCCACACGACCAAGGCCATTTTTGGGCTATGTGGGCCACACGGACGTGTGGGCCCACATAGGCTCGCAATATGGGCCTTAGGCCCATTTCTATTGTTTGACTGTTAAGGTGGCACGGGTCGCCTGAGACAACTTTGGACCTACTGTTGGGTCGGTAAGTGTGCCTGGACCCATTATGTGGTAAAATAACTGAAATGCCCCTACATGGTAAATTGACTGTTTTGCCCCAACATGAGGTATTTATATATATGTACATGTATGACTGTATTTTAGCTTGCTATTTAAACTGTAATGGATATATGCATGGTTCTATTATATGACATGACATGACTGTATGATGCATTGCACGGGGATGGGTTTATTATGATTGGAAGAAGTGTATTGTACTAGCAACTCTGCTGTAAATCACTGATGGCTTTAAGCCTATTATACTGGCAGCTCTGCTGCAAATACTATTTAGTGCTGCAACTGGTGCTAATTCTAGTGTGTAGGGATGGGTGGGTTGATTATATCCCCACATGGAGTGTAGGGTTGGATGAAGATGGTGTGTAGAGGCTGGATGGGTAGGACTTGCATATTGTTTACTGGTACTGCACTGTTTATGGTTACTGTAATGGGCCAAGGTCTGAATATATGACTGTTTCTGTATTGAGATGGGCTAAAGCCCAAATTGATATTACCACTGTCACTAAAAAAGGCTTAGGCCCAGACTGTATTTGCTCACTGTATGTCTGGCTGTCTGCTAGTAAGGGTTTACACACTGAGTTTTCGTAAACTCACCCTTCTGCTTATTTGCGCAGGTAATCCTTAGGCGGATCAGTGCTACTAGGGACTCGAAGGTGGCCACACTACAGCTTACGCTTCCTTATTTGATTTTTAATTTATAAGTAGTTTTATTTGGGTATTTTTATGTAATAAGGCCTCTATAATTTTTAATTTTGGGGTTTTATTTATTATGATTGATATCTGCTAATAGTAGGATGCAGGTTTTCAAAAGATATGCATGATTTACCAAAATACCATGAATACACAAAACTGTTTCAAAATCTTTTGTGATAAACGAGATTTTGAAATTAATAACGTTTTAAAGTAAATACTTTTTGATAGTGATGCAAGATTTATCATTTTCTAGATCACACAAAGAGGCTAAATAAACATTGGGCTTTTCAAATGATATCACGCTTTACGAAAAACATTTCAATGTGACATCGCCAGATTCAGCCATAACGTCTAGGACGAGTTTGGGGTGTTACACTAAAGGCGTATCTGATGACTGTTTCAACTTGATTTCCTCCAACAGAGTAGGTCCCACTTGTAACTCTGTAAGTAAGCCTCCATTCTCAAACAAATTCAGTCTAGAAAAATTGTTCTGAACTCTTTCATCACTTTTCTACTTAATGTATCGACCACGACATTAGCTTACATAGATCGATAGGAAATACCTTACATTGGACTTGCAACAGACATCTCCTATATATCTTTTTCACATGCATAGATTGTCCTAAGGGATTAAGGACAATTACATCACTAACAGTCTCCTCTACCAGAATTCCAGGATTATCAGCCATTACACAAGACACATACGAGTGGGTAGAACCTTTATCAATTAATGCAAAGTATGGAACAACATTAACGATAAAAGTACCTGTTATCACATCAACTGCATCACGATCCTCTCTACATCTAGTTGCATACACAAGTGCTATCTGCCTCACATCTACTCAATTAGTAGCTTAACTCGGTGCTCGTTACCTCTGCATATCATTTTTGCCTCTGTTCTGACCCTAAGCTCTCTGGGGCTGCTACCCATGCTCCTCTCACAGTCACTTGAATCTCTCTTGCCACAAGTGGCACAATTTTGAATTTTGCCTGCTTTTGCAACAAAATTCTAGAGGGGTCGATCATCTCTTGCCCACTTAACTGGACGTGGAGACTGCATATTAGGGCCTGATTCTCTTTTCGTAGGAACTCTCTCCTGTTCTCTTCTTTTGTGCTATATTAGCCTGGCTTCGTCATAAATTTTGGTATTTTCCACCAAATCTTTGAAAACCCTTCTTAAAGTGGGTACTTGCAGCATCAGCTCGAATCTCAGCCCAAACTCAAATCCAGTGCACTTATCCTGCTCAGTCGCAACCATACCCGAAGCATAATGGCTAAGCCTTAAAAACTCAGCCTAATATTCAATCACAAACATGTCACCCTTCCTAAGCTTAATAAATTCTAACCTCTTGGCCTCAACATACCTCATGCCCACATATTTCTTATGGAAGGCATCTAGAAAATACCCTCACGTTAGTCGATCAGCTTGGGTACCTCTTATAATGGCCTGCGACCAGTGATTGGCCTCATCTCGTAGTAGTGACATAGTCCTATTAAGTTTTTGCTTTGGAGTGCAGTCCATATCATCTAAAATCCTTTTGGTAGCTTACAACCAGTATTTCTCTACAGTGGGGGTTGCTCCAGCAACACTCCTTAACAACTTTACTCTACTCAAACAAAACCTCTCAGCAGTAGTGCCACTACTGTTAGCCCCAATCTAAGCACCCGCCACGTGCTCTAACACTCGAAACACAGCTTGTGATACAACCTCATTCGCAGGCTCATGTTGACTCTCCTCAGCAATTAGTGCACGTTCAATGTTTTCCACTGCTGGATCAAGGGTTGCACTCGGGATACAGATGAGTCAACCTGGGTTCCTTGACGCTGCTCTCCACAATCTCTCATCCCTCGAGTTCTAACTCATCAAGTACTCATTTTAAGCTGTATGAATTGTCTATTCAATGGAGGTAAGTTTTTATGTTATCACTTGAACATTTTTAATTGAAGTTTCATTTTATCAATGAACAATTGTTTCACTATCTATCGATTTCACAGTCTAGAGTTTTCACAGTCTAAAGTTTTCAAATCTAAAGAACACTTACCAAGGATTTACTTCGGGAGTCTTAGTTTTTTTACAATAATTTTAAAATGTGGCATATTTTTCCCAAAATACCCCTTTATAATGCATGAAGTTTTTCGTGAATACCGTACCCATAGTTTCATTTTTTATTCAGAATCTGATACCACTAAATTGAACCCTTCAAACTGGGCCTAAACATTACGGCCCAATCTAAGAAATTACATGGGCCATAGATATGGCAAAAATATTAGTTGGAGTGATTTCATTCATCTTTGAAATATGTTATTATTTTTTTTAAAATGATAAGTTTAAGTTCAAAAACATTTTGATAGAAATCCTTTGTCATTATTTGAAAAATAATAATAACTTCAATGATTTTTAAATTCAAATTCGATAAAGTGAGCTTGCAAAAGAAACGGTTTTTCTTTAATTTTTCAAAACTTTAATTAATAGCAAAAGTCCAATTTACCCAATCCATAAGTATAATCCATGCAAAATGTCCAAATGTCCAAAGTTAAAAAGCTCATGTCACTATACCATAATCTAGCATAAAACGTCCCAAATAGCAAAAAAGTCTATAAAAATCCAAATCATAAATAAGACTCCATATTTATTTAAAAAGCATTTCCGAGAGCATCACCGACGACCACAACCAAGTCTTAACCACGAGGATTATCTGAAACACATAAGTAAAATGGGTGAGCTGTAAATAGCTCAGTGTGAGATCAACACAAATATAATCGCATACATATCAAAATATTAATCTCAACATATCAATCATCATAATAATAACAAGTTCAAAGACTGATGCTTATGTAAGAACATGTCGGTGCATATTTTAAAATGATGCAAATTTTACAAAATTTCCTACCCATCTCTGCTACACACCAGTATCGAGTTCCCCAAAACTCATGTAAAACACCTTACCCATATCTGCCGCCAAAGTAGGGTTACAGAGCTTTACCATAAAAACGTAATATAAAAAAATTAATTTCCAAACATTACAATAATCATAGCAGAATCTATTCATATACATGCATTCGTCCCTTAATCGAGCCCTCGACGCCTTAGAAAAACTTTAGAAATGATTCGGGACTAAATAAAAAATATTTGGAACATTAAGGAAAAGGTTTGAAATTTTAAACTGCAGAGGTCACACGGTTGTATGGCCAAGCCGTGTAACTCACACGGCTAAGATAGACATCGTGTCTCAGGCCGTGAAACAATCGAAATAGGGACATACAACTGTGTCCCAGCCCGTGTCCGTGCACGTGTAACTCTCTGACTTGGGTCACACAGCCAAACCACACACCCGTGTGCCAGGTTGTGTAAGACTTGAAATAACCTCACACGCTTCTATGCAAGGCCATGTGCTAGGCCATGTAACTGTCTGGCTTGCAACCTTTAAAACCTATAGGGGACACACGGCCGTGTCACATGGCACTCTGTCACACACGGCTGAGGCACACATCTGTGTCTTAGGCCTTGTGGACAAGTAATTGGCCAACACTAAGCAATTTCCTTTACCCATTTCAAACATGTACCTACAAGCAATATACACATATAATCAAGGCACCGAACATACTAAAACATGCATAATAATACCAAATCAATAGGCTATTGATCCATCCAACCAATATGCCATATAGGCACCTCAATCACAATCAAGCAAATATACCTAAACTTATGCATAATTGACCATAACTCATCTATACACACCTAGCTCAATTCCATAACAAAACATACTATAACTTACTACTTTGGTCATAAAATAATGTATCAACTTGACCATGTTAACACCCAACCATAAGGTATCAAAAGTACCACAAATTCAAAGTAACATTTACAAGCCATAAATGTCAACTAGGCATTAAACATAAGTCCACCTATACATGCCATTATAACCTTGGTCAAAACATCAAAAACTACCGATATATTCGCTAGATAGTGTGGTAGGTCTCTGACGAGGTCCCAAATCGATCGAGCTTCTGATAATCTACAAAATATAGGAAAGAAAACTACGTAAGCATATAATGCTTAGTAAGTTCGTATAACATGAATATAACTTACCATTTCAATGCATAAATTTAAAATTAAACATGATACAATCCAACCAATAGCTTGGCACAAGCCTAACCATCATCAACAACAATTGTTACTGCATTAACACATAATTCACTTGAATTGTCACATGGCAAGGTAAATTCACATGAACATAATGCCATTGAGTTCATACTTTCCATAAACATAGATATACATTCAAAAATCATTATCATTTCATACCTTTTCATAAGTTTATAACATAACCATTGGAACATTTACCATTCCTTCCCTTTTCATGCCCATTGAAGTACTTAGAATAATATCGAATACACGGGAAGCTCACCAAAGTGTGCTAAACATATGGTCGAAACCATTCTTTTTCTTTTTCCTTTATATCAGTGCTCACTCGAGCCATATAACAGGCCTGCTCACACAAGCTGGCTGTCAGAATGTAAGCCATGATGCCGCTCACACAAGCTAACGAGTATTCGCAACAAATGTCAAAACTCAGCCATCAGTAGGACTTTCAAGACCAACACCCGAAACATGGTAACCCTAATGACATGTCATTTGTATCTTATATATTCCTAAGGTTTAAACAGGGCTCGATAATCGTCAAAATGTCATTGCATTTCAATTGTTCATTACATGATAAGTAATATAATAGCATATATATCAAAATAACATTAAAATGTTATTTAAACATCTGAACTTAACTCGATAATAAATGTAACATCCCGATTTTTGGCCTAGTCAGAATAATGGTTTTGAGACCATAAATTTGAAGTAGAAATAGTTGTTTTATGATTATTATGAGGTCTATGATATGATTGCATGCTTGTGTGAAAATTTCATGAAGAAATTTTATTGATAAAGTGTCCAATTTGACATTTAGGACTAAATTGCAAAAGTTGCAAAATGTCAGTTCTAGAAGATTTAAGCATGAAATTGCCATGAATTATTAATTAGGAGTCCTTAAATAGCAATTTTCCAAATTTCTATTTTTATGGACAAAAATAGGCATGAATAGGAAAAATTTGAAAGAAAGGCCTTAAGGGCATTTTTTTCATTTGGTTAATAAAAGAATAAAAAGGGAAAATATGTCAAAAATTGGTGTCCATCTTCTTCATGTGTGCCAAAATTTCTAAGGGTTCCATAACTAAGGTTCTTCAACTTTCAAGCTCAATAGTAAGTGCATTCTAACCCCGTTTTTAATGCTCTTTACATTTTTTAAACCATCGTAACTCGATTTACCTATTTCTAGCCATATTTTGAAGCAGGGTTCATGTTTGAAATTTGACGCATATATGACACGCATGTGTTTTGATTTTTAATGAAAGAATATGAATGTTTGATGTGTGATAAACATATTTTACTAAGTGATTTCTAGTGAAAATGACTAAAAAGGACTTATTTGTAAAGTTTGTAAAATGAGTAGTAAGATGTATGATTTAATGAGAAATGTGGACTACTATGAGCATGTTACAGGTTCAGCTAGGCTTGGGTAACAAAGAAAATGAACACATTTCATTTTACGAGCCTAGGGGCTAATTTGTAATTATGTGAAAGTTTAGAAGCAAAATTGTAAATTTTCCAAAGTATGATTTATGGACTGGTTTGAACAGTGTGATAATTAAATAAGTGAAATTTTCTATTATAGATCAAGAAAAACGGAGTCCAGACCTAAACCAAGGAAAGAACAAGATTGTGAACTAAATCGAATAATTAGTCATATTTTGGTATCGAGGTAAGTTCGTGTGTAAATAATGCAACATTACATTATTATGTTTTTAATGCTTTAATATTGCATGAATTGTGTAATTGCCCTTGTGGATTTAATTAATGATAACTCGATGACGACTCGATGACGACTCGATGAAGTTTGATATCTCGAAACCCCGATTGAACCTTAGGAATAGTTAGGATACAGATGTCATGGCATTAGGATTAGGTGTGATCCCATGTAAGACCATGTCTGGGACATGACATTGGCATCGATATGTGATCCCATGTAAGACCATGTCTGCGACATGGCATTGGCATCGATATTTGATCCCATGTAAGACCATAGCTGGGCTATCGGTTTTGTAACACCCCTAACCCGTATCCTTCGCCGAAATAGGGTCATAAGGCATTATCGAATTAAACACGATCTCTAACGAACACAAATATATATATAATTATTTATAAACGTAAGTCTCAAAGATTAATTAAAATTAACTTCATAAATTAATACATTCTTTAAATTAGAATATTCCACTTCATGTACTGGTAAATAGTCTCATTATCCACATGAAACAATAATAATAATTATAATCTATATATTGCATTATATCCATTCACTACTTACGTTTAATTAATAAAATCTTATAACCATCATATGTATATAATTAATAAACACTTGTAATCATAATCACTTTACACATGTACTAGGCATGCAAAATCTTAAATAATATGGCAAGTCTAAGTGTTATATACGCATATCAAAGCTTAATACATAAATGAATTTCAGAATTTGTATAAAGCACATTCCTTTCTCTTTTACTCAATAATTTTATGATTTTTAATAATACAATGACTTCTATAATAAACTATAGGACCTAATACACATCATCAAAAAGTTCAAATGTATATTATGTTTACGCACTTGACATAGACTTAATATAAAACTAGACATTTATACATATAACTTACTCATTATGGATGCTTTCAACTTGCGCATTTACCCAAAATCCAAAGCTAAACTTATCATTAAAATTCTAAATACATATCAATTAGCCAACTAGATTATCCATGAACCATATACATTATTGAAACACTGCGGCATATAATGTTTACTATCACATAATAATAAACACACTAAACATACATTATACCTTTACTTTTTCTTGGCCGAAACCTGCTGTTTAAGAATCACATGCAAAACCAAACATCCAACTTCAATTACTAATCAACGAGTTCATTAAACATTTGACTAAAGATTTACAAGACCAAGCCTAACATAACACGTAAGCTACTTTCAATGCATATGACGCTCACCACAAATACTTTTCATTCAAAGCAAGCAATTTAATGGTCAATATTAATTAAAGCCTTACTTAACATAATCGGATACTAATATAATAACTTAGCCATTTTCGCATGGCATTATACATAACCAACTTTCATCATTTTTTTCAAAATATAATCCAGCATATACATGTTCACTAATAAGTTCATATACAACTTGTAGCATAAATAACTTAGCTTACTTACCTTGTTTCTATAAATTATAGATTATTACATACTTGACCTCTAAGCTCACATTTCATATTTATTCACAACTTATCCATGCCCGATGAACCATTCAGAATTGGGTAGACACTCAGATTATCACACATATATCGTACAATGCCAACGTCCTAGACGTGGTCTTACATGTAACCACATATCAATGCCACTGTCCCAGACAGGGTCTTACTTGTAAACACATATCAGAATCACATATCGATGCCATGGTCTTACTCGAACGCAGATGTCGGAATCCTATGTCATGACATATGTATCCTAACTATTCCTAAGGTTCATTCGGGGCTTTCGGACGTCGTATCTCAGTCAAATCGAACTCGAAAATATCATAGCCAAATTTAACATACTTGACCATAGCATATTTTAATTATAAAATTTCATAAAAGCATAAGCTATAAATAAACGCGTCTATTTGCTTATAAACTTTACTCGGATGTCGTAAAACGGGATGGGGCTACTAGTCGACAACTTTCATTTTTCCCCGGTCCAAATCTGATTTCTTTGGTTCTTGATCTAAACATATTCAAATTAAGCTCATTCAAACATACTTTCACTCAATTTAGTCCAAAAACACATAAATGGGCAAATTACCATTTTACCCTTAACATTCACAATTTTTAAAATTTAGTCTCTATTGCACAAAACACAAAATACACAAAATTTCCAAATACCCATGTTTGGCCGAATGGTACCCATGCCTATACAAGTCCATATATTTAATCAATTTCACATTTTAGTCCTTCAAATTATTATTTTTGCAATTAAGTCCTAATTACTCAAAATCATCAAAAACTCCAATACAAAATATTTTAATCTAAAACATATCTTTCATTTTTCACCATCAAACAACAAAAATCACAAGCTATCAACAATAGCACAACTCAAAATATTCATAAAAATAAAAATTTCAAGCATGGGTTTTGTAGTATTCGAAGCAACAATCTCAAAAATATAGAAATTATCAAAAACCAATAAGAAATCGAACCTTGATTGAGCTCCAAATAGGCTAAACCCTAGCTTTTATTCTTTCTTCTTTTCTTTTCTTAAGTTTCGGTCAAAAGAACAAATGAATATAACGAATTTCATAACTTTATTTTAACTATTATATGTTTATTAAATAAATTACTTAAATAACCTTAATGAAATAATAATAAACTATATAATCCATGTCTTTTACCATCCACTAATTATGGAAATGGGCAATTTACAACTTAAAGACTTACTTTTAGTAAGTCAATAACAATTCGGTCCTTTATACTTTTAGTTACCAAATTTTCTATTTACACGATTAAGTCCTTTTATTTAATCGGACACCTAAACAATAAAATTAAATCACGATAATTTAACAGATATAAATTCACACAAAATAAACACAGAAAATAATTTTAAAATATTTTTCTGACTCGAATTCGTGGTCCCGAAACCACCATTCCGATTAGGGTCTAAATCAGGCTGTTACAGGTTTTGATCTATGATCCCATGTAAGACCATATCTGGGATATGGCATTGGCATCTTACTATGTGCATGAGAGTTCTCGAGTATCCTTTAGTATTCCAAGTGGTTCAACGGGTAATCCAACGATTATGTCAAAGAGATGACAAGGTATGATCATGTTGAAAGGGTACAGGTATGTACACAAAGCTCATAAATATTGAGATTATGAATAGATGAGACCTCAGTAAGAAGTGAATGAATGAATTATGATCATGAGTTTTATTGTACATTATGTAAATGTCATGACTCAAAATGTACCTATGATACATGATGGAATTGTGATAAATATTATTATGTTATGTGTATAATAATGCATGGTTAATGTTGTTAATTATTTACATGCAAAATTACTAAGCTTTATGCTTACTCCCCTTTCTTTTTCATTTTCTTATAGTATCGCCAAGCTAGCTTGGGGATCGAAGGACATCGGAGCTCGATTCACACTATCAAACTAATCTTTTGGGGTATAGTGAATTGAAGTATTTTGAGTATGACATGTATAAAGACTTGGTCATTTTGTTATATGTCATATTGGTTTAGCCAAATGTGTTGGCTTACAATGATTTGATGATTCATTTTGTATATGGCCATGAGATATGGCTTATATTAATTATGGGATGCAATCCTATTCGTATATGCATGCATGTGCTATGGTCACTCATGATGTGGTTAAATTCATTTGGCACGGATGAATTGTGAATACGGTCATGGATGTTTGATGATGGAATTGTGAGTAAATGGCATAATAAAAACTAAGGCATGAATGTATAAAATGGAAGTAAATTGATGTTACATATTGCATGTGATTTGGTAAGCTTGGTCTAAATAAAATATGAAGTCTTAAGCTAGTGTAAAATGATAAGAAGTTGATATGCATGAGTCATGTTTATAAATGTGTAAGTGCCCATTTATGCCATGTAGGATGTCATTGAGATGTGTAAGTGTGCATGTCTTATTGAGGGTGACAAAAGGCTTGGAAAATAGCCTCAAAGTTGTTCACACGGGTAGACACACGGGCGTGTGTCTAGACCGTGTCTGACACATGGTCTACCCTATGCGCGTGTGATCCGACCGTGTGTTACCTGCACCCTAATTAGGTAAAACAGAATGCCTAGTAGTAAACACACGGGCAGAGACACAGCCATGTGTCTCGACTGTGTGAAGGACACGGCCTTAGGACATGGGCGTGTGCCCTGGCCATGTGAAGTCTGCACCTAATTTTTTTCGGAATTTAATTCGCCACACGGCTTAAGCACACGGGCGTGCGACTTGGCCGTGTGGCCCTAATTGTGTTAATGATGTTATAAAAAGAGAGTTACACGGGCTAAGGACATGGGCGTGTCCCAAGCCACATGAGCGTGTAACCGTCCAAAACTAGAAAATTCTCTAAGTATCACAAAAGTTCCGAAAGTTCTCGGTTTAGTCCCGAACCAACACTGAATGGATGTTTTGGGCCTCGTGGGTTCATATAAGGGACAATATGCTTGTGTATAAATAGTTCTAATTTAGGCAAAATTTTATGGCGAATGTTTATGTTTGAGTCCGGTAACGCCTCGGACCCTGTCTCGGTGTCAGATACAGGTAAGGGGTGTTACAATAAATATGACAAAACAAGGTCAACTAATCCGAGGCTTAAACTTTTCCTCGATTTAGATCTGTACGAGGTTTATCTTGATCTAAATAAGAAAATTAAATCCATTTAATTTCCATACTATTCAATTTAGTTAAAAAATTATACTCTACAAATTTACACTTTTGCCCCTAATATTTCAACTTCATTACAATTTAGTCCTTCAGCTCATAAATGGAAATTTATGCAATTTCATCCACATTTCATGCTACCCGATTTACCTAGGGACTCATATCAACCCATACGAACCAACATTTCACAATTTTACCATGATATTTTACTAATTTTACAAATAAGTCCTTAAATGATAATTTCATAAAATATCACTTTATAAAACTTGTTTTTTTAACAACAAGGACTCATAATCTTTCATTAAATTTTAAGAATCATGCAACCATGATCATGGAAAAATCCTAATCCTTTAATATTTTTGCAAACTAGTCCCTGGGCTAGCTAGATTAAGGTACAACGATCCCGAAAACATAAAAATCATTAAAAAGGGACTTAAAATCACTTACATGTGAGGTAATTTTGCTTGGCTGAATCTTCCTCCTTATCTAAACAATGGTGGCTGATTCTTTAGGGTGTAAAATGAGGAAGACAATGTTTATTTCATCTTTTACTAATATTAACATTAACATATTTTACTTAATTACAAAATTAACCATAATAACTTATTAAAATTTCAATAAAACCATGCCATGTATGTCCACTATCCATTTAAATGGTCTAATACCATCTAAGTGCTCTTGTTTTAAAGTTTCATAGCTATTTGATACCTTTAGTTACTAGAACTCCACTTTTACACCTTTTACGATTTAGTCCTTTTCATGAAATTAAGCATGCAAACGTCAAAATTTCTTAACAAAATTTTTATACGACCTTATTAATATTCCGTAGACACCAAAATAATAATAAAATAAATATTTACTCGTCGAATTTGTGGTCCCAAAACCACTTCTTTGATTTCAGTAAAAATGGGCTGTTACAACTCTCCCTCCTAAAGGAATTTTCGTCCCTAAAAATCTTACCAGAAAAGAGGTTCGGGTATTACAATATCATAGCTTCTTCCAGTTCCCAAGTCGCTTCTTCTATACCGTGACGTTGCCAAAGAATTTTCATTAAAGCTATGCTTTTATTTCTCAATTCTTTAACCTCTCGAGCTAGAACTTTGATCTATTCTTCATTGTACGTCATATTAGGCTGAATCTCAACATCAATAGTTGAA
Source organism: Gossypium anomalum (assembly GCA_025698475.1). Classification (NCBI taxonomy): domain Eukaryota; kingdom Viridiplantae; phylum Streptophyta; class Magnoliopsida; order Malvales; family Malvaceae; genus Gossypium; species Gossypium anomalum. Next base: position 30,538,095 of record CM046963.1, on the reverse strand, counting down.
ATCACATGTGAAGGGCCTGATCGATACCGTCGTAACATAGATACATGAAATATATTGTGAATCTTTTCTAACTCTGACGGTAAAGCAAATCTGTAAGCTACTGACCCGATTCTTTCAATAATCTCATACAACCCAATAAACTGCAGACTCAACTTTCCTTTACGGTCGAATCAAAGAATTTTCTTCCAGGGCGGTACTTTCAAGAACACTTTGTCGTCGACTTGAAATTCAATGTCTTTTCTTTTCAAATTCGCATAAGATTTCTATCGATCTGAACCTACTTTCAAACTGTCTCATATCACTTTAACCCTTTCTTCAGTTTCTCGTATCAAATCAACCCCGTGAAGCTATTTCTCATTGAGCTCAATCCAATATAATGGAGTTCGACACTTTCGACCTTACAAAGCTTCGTACGGTGCCATCTTTATGCTCAATTGATAATTGTTGTTATACGCAAATTCAACCAACGTTAAAAATCTCTCCCAATTACCTTTGAACTCTAAAACACAACATCGAAACATATCTTAGAGTATCTGAATCACCCGCTAAGACTGGTATTCAATCTGAGGATGAAATGCGGTACTAAAATGAAAACGAGTAACTAGAGCCTCATGCAACTTGCTCTAGATTCGAGATGTAAACCGCGAATCTCTATTGGAGAAAATGGAAACTGGCAGACCGTGTAATCTAACGATCTCAGCCACATACAACTTCACTAATCTCTTGAGTGAAAACTCCATACGCACTGGAATGAAATGTGCAGACTTCGTCAAACGATCAACAATGATCTAAACAACATCTTTCTTTCTCGGAGATTAAGGAAACCCCGATTCCATCATAACACGTTCCCATTTCTACTTTAGAATCATCACTGGCTGTAACAAACCAGAAGGAACCTGATGCTTGGCTTTAACTTGCTGGCACACTAAACATCTTGATACGAACTCAGAAATCTGTCGTTTCATACCTGGCCACCAGAACATTTGTTTCAAATCGTCGTACATTTTATTGCTACTAGGATGAATAGACAAACTACTACTATGAGTTTCCTATAAAATCTTCTGAACAAGATTAAAATTTTTTGGAACACAAATTATGCCTTTAAAATAGAAACTATCATTGGAACCAACATGAAAATCTAAATCAGATGTCATCTCAATCTCTTTCCGTTTAGTTATCAATACATCGTAACATTTCTAAGCTTTGTTAATTTGTTGCAAAAACATCAGTTTAAATTTCAACTCAGCTAAAATCAAACCATCATCAATCAACGTCAATCTCGTGTTCAAAGCTCAAAAAGAAAACAGAGACTTTCTACTCAAAACATCAGCAACTACATTAGCTTTTCTCGGATGATAATCAATGATCAAGTCGTAGTCTTTTAATAACTTGAGCCATCTTTGCTGTCTCAAATTCAAATCTTTCTGTGACATCAAGTACTTCAAATTTTTATGATCTGTGAAAATATGACATTTTTCTCCATACAAATGGTGTCGCCAAATCTTCAAAGCAAAAACAATCACTATAAGTGTGACACCCCTTACCCATGTTTGACACCAGGATAGGATACGCGGCATTACCAGACTTAAACGTACACATACACATAAAATCGGGCCATGAAATTTCATTCGAATTAAAGTAAATTAAACACACATACATCGTCCCTTATATGGGCTTAGGAGGCCCAAAACATACATCGGGAGTGATTCAGGACTAAACCAAAAACTTTAAAAAATTTTAGGAAAATTTAGAAAATTTCATCATGAAATAGGGTCACACGCCTATGTGGCTTGGGACATGCCCCTGTCCTCAGCCCGTGTAACTCTTTGTTTATGACTTCATCACCAAAACAACATCTTTATAATTCATCTGCATCAACAACATGATCACATCCCATGAAGCATTTAACTTATGCATGCATACACATGCTTAGGCTTACAGGCCAATAACTAACATAAGCCACATCTCATTGCCAAATACAAATAACTCAATATAAACCAAAACCTTCGGCTAATCATAATAACACACATCATAAAACCAAGCCCCTATACATGCCACTCACTTTAAAACACTTAATATATATTTCAATATTCCAAAGGTGATGGCTTGATAGTGTGGTGCTACCTCCGATGATCTCCAAGCTCGAGCTAACCTGATGACACTAAAGAAAAGGAAAGGAAGGGAGTAAGCTTTATAGCTTATTAAGACCGTATGAAAAATAATAAGCAATTATCAACTTGCTCCTCAAGGTAATACAACCATATTAGCATTTTTACTTATGTTCAGATTACGTTATTTTCTCGAGTCAGAGTCATTAAATTATTTATATCTTGAGCTATGAAACTCTAAATTAAAATCTGCTAATTTTCCTGAAACTAGACTCACATATCTTCTTACCATACAATTTTTAGAATTTTTGGTCTATCCAATAAGTACAGTTTATTCTTTAAAGTCATCCCTATTCTGCTGTTTGACAGTTTCGATCCTTCTTCATTAAAAATTAATTATCTTCTCATACAGGATTCGAATGATGTTCTTGTTTATTTTTTTAAAATAGAATCATTAACGAATCTAAGCATATAGATTATAACACATAATTATTTTTGTACAATTTTTAATGATTTTTCCAAATCAGAATAGGGGATTTTGAAATAATTCTAACTCTGTCTCACACAAATCCAAATATCTCATAATACGAAATTCTTTTGCTTACACCGTTTCCTTTATAAGAAAGTAGACTTGGTAAGATTCAATTAAATATTTTATTCAGTCTCTAAATCACTTCGTACTATTTTTAGTGTATTTTCAAAGTTGGACTACTGCTGCTGTCCAAAACTGTTCAGTGTAAAATAATGGTAACTAAACTTATAACACCTTTACAAATCATTTTAAACATCATGGTAAAAATACATATTGGTACATCATAAGCATAGAACCATAATCACAAGGTCATCAATATTTCATTCTCATAGGCATAGCTTACTTATTTGTATGCTTACCAAAGATACATCATTTCATGATTGTAATAGTATTTGAGCTTCGAGTACAAACCTGTACCTTTTCAACATGCTCGTATACTTACCTTCTCGCTTTCATCACAAGCTTTGAACTACCTGTTGAACCGCATGGAATACTACAGTGACTCTCATATATCGAGTTCGATGCCATGTCCCAGACATGGTCTTACACTGGCTCTCATATGTCGGTGTCGATGCCATGTCCCAGAAATGGTCTTACACTAGCTTTCATATCTCGAGGCCGATGCCATGTCCCAGACATGGTCTCACACTAGCTCTCGTCTCAATGCCGATGCCATGTCCCAGACATGTCTTACACTAGCACACATGTCACCTAAATGTCATGGCATGAATATCCAATCTATTCTTAAGGTTCAACCGAGAGTTTATCACGTTAAGTCTCATCATACGTTTCTTATAGCCACATTCAAACATTTTATGCAAAATTAACCATTCAATACATAATAATGATAAAGTTGTAATATTTACGCACAACTTACTCGTTTCAATGAAATATCATATTCCATCAAATTTCCAATGTATTCAATCATCACATAAATGTTATTAACATTTGGCATCACTTTCTCATATACAATATCATCAACATATAATTCAATACAAATCATAGCTAGATAGATTTCAAGTATATTAACAATAACATGGATATCATGCTTATTTAATCACACGGACTTACCTCGAATGTAATTTCGGCTAATTACTCTATTTTAGTCCATAACCTCGTACTTTCCGATTTAAGCCTGAATCTTAGTTTTATTAATCTATAATGATACAATTCACTACTTTAATCATCATATTAACCAATATATTCCATAATTTGTACTTTGGAAAAATGACCATTTTGCCCCTAGACTTTCACAAAAATTACGATTTTTCCCTTAGGCTCGTAAATCGATTTTAATCAAATTTTCTTATTACCCAAGCCTAGCATAGAATCTCTCAATTTCAAACATTTCACACAATTACCATCTATTTAACAATTTTACAAAAGGGTCCATTTTAGGAGTTTTTCATGAAAATCCTTTCACACAAGTTGTTTATTACACAACCAAGACTCATTTTCTTCCATAAAAATTCAGCAAATAACATAAATGCTCTCATGGCAAAACCCTAGACTTTCAACCATTTTGCAAAATAGTCCCCCCATTAGCTAGCTCATGCTACAAGGGTCCTAAAAATAAAAAAATCATCAAGAAAGGTCATCAAAACCACTTACTTGCAAGGGAACTAAGTGGCTGAAAGTTTAAACTCTCAAAACCCCCATGTTTGCTGCCTTTTCGGTGGTTGAAAAAGAAGAAATGAAAATGATGACAACCTTTTTCCTTATTTTATTTTATTAACAATAAAGTCACCTAATGTCCACCGAATTTTGACTTTTCAACTTTCTTGTCCCCTATGGCCGGCCATCCGATTTTTAAACGTCCATTTGCTCTTTAAAGACCCCCAATTTTGGTTATCTAGCTATTTAAAATATTTAACTAATAGAACACAACTTTAGCACTTTACGCGATTTGGTCCTTTTTTCGTAATTAAGGTCACAATCGCTAAAATTAGTTCACCAAAATTTTCTTGCACTCATATAATCATGCTATAACACCCAAAATAATATTAAAATAATTTATTGACCTCAAATTTGTGGTTCTGAAACCACTGTATCGACTAAGCCCAAAATCAGGTCATTACAGTAAGCTCTAAGTCATGCGTCAGATACTTCCTTTTGTACTGATTCAACTGTCTAGAAGCATATGCTATCACTTTGCCCTCTTGCGTCAGAACACAGCCCAAACAATTTAGCGATGCGTCACTATAAATAACAAATTTTTTACCCGACTCTAGTTGAACTAACACAGGTGCCTCAATTAGCAATACTATCAACTGATTTAAGCTTTGCTGACATTTCTCGAACCACTCAAACCTAACATCTTTTTACAACAAATTCATCAATAGTGTAGCAATCATCAAGAATCCCTTGACGAATCTCTTGTAAGAACTGGCTAAACACAGAAAACTTCTAACCTCAGATACGTTCCTCAGAGGTTTACAGTCTACCACAGCTGAAATTTTTCTCGGATCAACCCTAATGCCATTAGCTGATACATGTCCTAGAAATCCGACTTCCCAAAGCCAGAATTCATATTTGCTAAACTTAGCAAGCAATTGTTTTTTGCGCAAAGTTTGCAAAACAATTCTCAAATGCTGACATGTTTTGTCTCATCTCGTGAATAAATTAGAATATCATTAATGAATACCATAACAAATTTGTCTAAATATGTTCTGAAGATTTTTTTCATTAAATCCATAAATATTGCAACTGTGTTAGTCAAACCAAATGGCATCACAAGAAATTCATAATGTCCGTACCTAGTCCTAAATGCAGTTTTCAGCAGATTCGAGTCTTTAACTCACAACTGATAGTAACTAGAATGAAGATCAATCTTTGAAAACATTGTCACACCTTTCAATTCATCACACAGATCGTCAATACGTGCCAATAGATGCTTGTTCTTGATCATCACTTTGTTGAGATATTAATAGTCAGTACATAATTGCAAAGACCCATCCTTTTTTTTAACAAATAACATTGGAGCACCCCAAGGAGAAAAACTGGGTCGAGCAAAACCCCTATCTTTCAACTCTTGCAACTATGCTTTCAACTCTTTCAACTCTTTAGGTGCCATTCTGTAAGGAGCTATCGATATTGAAGATGTTCCCAGTACTAACTCAATAACAAACTCAGATACCACTAAAACTGATTCTAGCTTTAGTTTTGCAAGTTTAGAATCAAATTTGTAAGCGAGATACGCTTCACAACCTTTTCTAACATATTCCACTATAGACATAACTGATATAACATGAGATACACTATCCAATCTATCTGACTCAATTCGAAGCTTTTCACCATTCTGACATTTCAATACGATATGCTTTCATTTACAGTTCACAACAGCATCATGCAGAGTTAACCAGTCCATACCCAAAATCACGTTAAATTCATCAAAGGGTAGTAACATTAAATCACCCAGAAAGTTGCAACCCCGAAGTATCACAGGACAATTTTTACAAACTTTATCAACTAATACATACTGACCTAAAAGTTTCGTTACTTTAACCACAAACTCAGTAGACCCAAAGGAAATTTCTTATCTGACACTAAATTCGTGCATATATGAATGTGTCAACCCTGGATCAATCAAAGCTATAACACTAGCATCAAAGATAGAAAATATACCAGTGATAACATTTGGCGATAAAGCTTCCTCTCTAGTATATATCGTATAAGCTTTAGCCGGTGCTCATGCCTTGGATCTCACAGAAGAATCCTTTGTTCCACTATGGCTATTTCTTGTATTTCTAGTGTTCTGTAGCAGTCTACCTCTCGCAACAGTGTTGCTTGGTCGAACAGTCTGAGCCTTTTCTTTTTCGGGCCTCTCTAGGCAAGCTCTAATAACATGCTCATACAAACCACATTTAAAACATGCCCCGTCTTTTATTTTGCAATCACCAAAGTGTCGACGTCCACATTATTGACATTCAAGCTTGCTGCTCTTAACACAGCCTACACTCACTATAGACATAGCTTGAGGTTTTGAACTCACATGTTGCTTTCCTCGATCTCTACCAGAGTAACCAACTGAAGGAGACGAACGACTATGATGTTCTTTTGACTTCTTTAACAGCGATTAATATGATTTTCCCGCTGATCTCTTACCCAAATCATGAGCCTCAAAAAAAGCTTTTCTTTTAGCTTTACTCAGTTCTTTAACTTTGTGCACTCTGTCAACTAGAACAACAAATTCTTTCAATTCTATAATACTGACTAATAGCTTTATGTCTTCATTCAGCCTATCTTCAAGCCATTTACATATAGAAATCTCCGTCAGTATACATTCTTGGGCGTACTTGCTCAATCAAAAAAATTCTCTCTCATACTCAGATATTGTCATCCAGCCTTGTTTTAGCTCGGGAAAATTTTTATGTTTCTTATCAAGAAATCTTTGGCTCACATATTTCTTTTAAAATTCAGTTTGAAAGATTTCCCAGTTTACTTGTTTTTTCAGCACAATTGAAACCAAAGTATTCCACCACTGATAAGCTGAGTCTTTCAATAAGAAACAACACATTTTACATATACTACCGGTGTAGAAGATAATTTATCGAAAACTCTAATCATATTTTTTAACTATAATTCAGCTCTCTCTGAATCATCTTCAAACATAGCTCCAAAACTCTTTAGCTCCATATTTACAAATTTTATCAACTAAAGGCTTTCAAACTCGTATTGGTTCTAAACCTTGAGGAACTATAGGAACCGAATGGGAAACAGGTGGGGTAGACGTCATTGAGATATCGGGTTAGTAAACCACTCATTCATCATCTGGAAGAAGGCTTCCTTAGCCTCTCATCTCCGGCCCTCAAATACGGGCCTACTACCACTCGATGCTGCTCAACAAATGGAGGCTTGCATGTTACTTTTAGGCTCAGTAGAATTGGCTATGTTGGATGACTTTATTTATATGAAAGCAAAGTTCAAATCGAGTCAAGAGTTATCAAACTATCACAGGTTATATAATGGCATGTATTTGTAGACTCATACACGCTACGTTCAGTCTGAGAATTGACTAAACCATAGCTCAGATACCACTAAATATAACACCTCTAACCTGTATCCATTATTGGAATAGGGTTACGAAGCATTACCGTAAAAACATAATATAAAAACATTAAAAACATTCATTTCAAAACATTACCATAATCATAGCACAATCCATTCATATACATGCATATCGTCCCTTAATTGAGCCCTCGAGGCTTTAGAAACACTTTAGATATGATTCATGACTAAATCAAAAACATTTGGAACATTAAGTAAAAAGCTAGAAATTTTAAACTACAGAGGTCACACGGCCGTGTAACTCACACGGCTAAGGTATACGCCATGTCTCAAGTCATGTAATAATCGAAATAGGGATACACGACTATGTCCCAACCCGTGTCTGTGCCCGTGTAACTCTCTAACTTGGGTCACATGGCCAAGCTACACGCTCGTGTGCTAGGCCATGTAATACTCGAAATGGCCTTACACGCCCGTGTGCTAAGCCGTGTAACTGCCTGACTTGCAACCTTTAAAACCTACATGGGACACATGGTCGTGTTGCATGGTCATGTGTCACACACGGCTGAGACACATGCCCATGTCTTAGCCGTGTGGACAAGAAATTGGCCAAAATCAAGCCATTTCCTTCTCCCATTTCAAACATGTACCCAAAAGCAATATACACATAATCAAGGCACTAAACATACCAAAACATGCATAATAAGGCCATATCAATAGGCCATTAAATCCATCCAACCAATATGCCATATAGGCACCTCAATCATAATGAAGCAAATATATATAATCTTATGCATAATTGACTATAACTCATCTATACACATCTAGCTCAATTCCAAAACAAAAAATACCATAACTTACCACTTTGGTTATAAAATCATGCATCAACTTAACCGTGTTAACACCCAACCACAAGGTATCAAAAGTACCAAAAGTACCACAAATTCAAAGTAACACTTACAAGCCATAAACGTCAACTAGCCATTTAACATTAGTCCACCTATACATGCCATATAACCTAGGCCAAAACATAAAAAAATTACCGATATATTCCCTGAATAGTGTGATAGGTCTCTAATGAGCTTCCAAACTGATCGAGCTTTTAATAATCTAAGAAACATAGATGCTTAGTAAATTCGTATAACATGAGCATAACTTACAATTTCAGTGCATAACTTTAAAATAAAACAGGATACAATCCAACCAATAGCTTGGCACAAGCCTAAGCATCATCAACAATAATTTTTAGTGCATTAACACATAATTCAATTGAATTATCACATGGTAAGGTAAATTCATATGAACATAATGCCATTGATTTCATACTTTCCATAAACATAGATATACATTCATAAATCATTACCATTTCATACATTTTCATACGTTCATAACATAACCATTGGAACATTTACCATTCTTTCCCTTTTCATGCCTATTGAACCACTTAGAATAGTATCGGTTATAGGGGAAAGCTCACCAAAGTGTGCTAAACATATGGTCGAAACCATTCCTTTTCCTTTTCCTTTATATAGTTGCTCACTCGAGCCATAAAATAGGTCTACTCATACAAGCTAACGGTCAGAATGTAAGCTACAAGATACCGCTCACACAAGCTAACGAGTATCCACAGCAAATACCGAAACTTAGCCATTGGTAGGACGTTCAGGACTAGCACCTGAACCATGGTAACCCTAATGACATATCATTTGTATCCTATATATTCCTAAGGTTCAAACGAGTATCGTCGAAATGTTGTTGCATTTTCATTATTCTTTACATGATAAGTAATACAATAAAATATATATCAAAATAACATTAAAATGTTATTTAAACATACGAACTTACCTCAATAATAAAGATGTCCAAATAAGGTCAACTAATCCGAGGCTTTAACTTTTCCTCGATCTAGATCCGTACAAGGTTTCTCTTAATCTAAATAAGCAAATTCAATCCATTTAATATCCATACTATTCAATTTAGTAAAAAATTCATACTTTTGCAAATTTACACTTTTGCTCCTAATATTTCAACTTCTTTATAATTTAGTCCTGAAGCTTGTAAATGGAAATTTATGCTATTTCATCCACATTTCATGCTAGCTGATTTACCTAGGGACTCATATCAACCCATACAAACCACCATTTCATAATTTTACCATGATATTTTACTACTTTTATAAATAAGTCTCTAAATGATAATTTCGTCAAAAAATCACTTTATAAAACTTGTTTATTTAACAACAAGGACACATAATCTTTCATTAAACTTCAAGAATCATGCAAATATTTTCATGGAAAAACCCTAATCCTTCAATAATTTTGCAAATTAGTCCCTAGGCTAGCTAGATTAAGCTACAACGATCTCGAAAACATAAAAATAATTAAAAATAGACTTAAAATCACTTACATGCATGGTAATTTTGCTTGGCCGAATCTTCTTCCCTATCTCAACAATGGTGGTCAATTATTTAGGGTTTAAAATGAGGAAGACAATGTTTATTTCATCTTTTACTAATATTAACATTAACTTATTTTACTTAATTACAAAATTAGCCTTTATAACTTATTAAAATTTCAATGAAACCATGCCATGTACGTCCACCATCCACTTAAATGGTCTACTTACCATCTAGGTCCTCTTATTTTAAATTTTCATATCTATTTGATACCTTCAGCTACTAGAACACAACTTTTCCACCTTTTATGATTTTGTCCTTTTCATGAAATTAAGCATGCAAACGTTAAAATTTCTTAACGAAATTTTTATACAACCTTATTAATATTTCGTAGACACTAAAATAATAATAAAATAAATATTTACTCACCAGATTTGTAGTCACAAAATCACTATTTTGATTTCACTAAAAACAGGCTATTACAACTGATCGTGATTTTCTATGATAATTTTTATAAATTTATAATTAATTGTTCTTGAAACTAACTATTATCATGATGTAGGAAAGTGTACCTATCGAACAGTAGTATATCTTTAGCAAGACTGGATTGTCGAACCTAAAGGACTAAAAGTACTAGTAATGGCCGTCTTTTTATTATCTAGCCTAAGAATAAAGGGGTTTGTTTTAACTAACTAATTAACTAAACTAAGAAGTTGCAAAAAATAGAATTAGAGAATTACTTTTGGGAAAAACAATTGATTTAGGACAATACCTATGGAAAAATCCACCTAGACTTCACTTTTTATTTTGGCTCCGAACTGGATGATTTATTCATTTAACTTGTTCCGTAGAAATCCTTAAGTTATGTTATTATCCCTATTCAAGACTAATAACGTCTAATCCCTAGGTTGAATAATTGAGACTTTTCTCTAATTAACACATTAGGGTTGCATTAACTTGATTTATGGATCCCATTATTAGGTTTCACCCTAATCTGGCAAAATCTTGTCAACCTATCTCTAGGCGCGCAATCAACTCCGCTTAATTATGACAAAGTCACTCTTAGCCAGGGACTATTCATCCTTCAACTAAGAGCATTATCTTGAATCGATATCCTGAAATACCAAAACAAGATTAAGAACACATAATTAAGAACAAGTCAAATATTTATCATATGATTCAGAAAATAATAACAAGATTCGTCTTAGGTTTCATCCCCCTTAGGTATTTAGGGGTTTTAGTTCATAACTAAATAAGAAAACATCACAGAAAAATAAAGAATAAAAAATATAAAGAAAACCCAAAACTCCTGAAGGGAAATTGAGGAGAGATCTTCAGTCTTGATGATGAATCTGACTTCTGAGATGGATCAATTGACTTTCTTGGAGTAATTCTTTACTCCCTATTCTCCGTCTCACTTTTAGTCTTCCTCTAGGGTGTTTAAATAGGCTTTAGAATGCCTAAAAGCCCTCAGACTTGCACCCTTTTCTGAATGGAACTTAGCTAGGGCTCGACAAGGACACGCCCGTGTTCGATTACTTCAGGCCGTGGTCGAGCCTGTTAGATCAACACGCCCATGCTGAGGTTGATTTGGGTCGTGGTCGAGCCTGTTAGATTGGCACAGGCGTGTGTTCCGCCCGTGTAGGGAAGTTCAGGCCGTGTTGTTTTCCCTTGTCGGCCCATTTTCTTCGTTTTTGGCCCGTTTCTCGTTCTTTTCTTTCTCTTATGCTCACCTAAGTATAAAACATGAAATTAAAGGATTAAGAGCATAAAATTCACCAAATCTAAGGAGAAATCATTCATAAACATGTTAAGCGAGGAATAAAATATATATAAATTAAGGTTTATCAAATACCCCCACACTTAAGCATTTGCCTGTCCTCAAGCAAAATCCTCAATTCATAATTAAGAATTCCTTTTTCTCAACTTATAATTCCTATCAATGACATCTCAAACTAATTCATAAGTAATCATACATTGAGAATTTAACTAAAAGAGCATTAAAGCTTCAAACATTCCAAGTTGAGTTTTTAATCACGAAAAATTTAGACATCTCCCCTCATCTAAGTAGTTACCATCGATTCAAAATCTCACAAATTTTAACATCCTCACTTAAAGATTCACTCAAATCACTCGAAGTGTTTTTAGAATAATGAAATCAGCACTCATTAGTTAATATGAAAAGTTATTACCATAGGCTTGCATGAAAATCAAATCTCCACCACTATAATTTGAGATGATACATCAATCAAAAGGTTTTTAGAGGGTTGTAACAAGGCTTGGTTAGGGGGAGTGGTCACAAGCTGAAAGAAAAGGTTAGAATCGAGATTGATTTGAAAAATTACTTAACTAGAAAAGTATTTAATCATCGCTTGTGTACAATAGAGCTTCTTCTCTGACTATGGAATTTGAATACTGAAGCTCAAAAACAAAATATCACTACTAATATGTATACATGTGTTTGTTTTTGTTTATTAAGAACAAGTCAAATAACATAAATTAACTATTAAGAATAAGAAATAGCTAAGCAATTTATTCAAATCAAATCTCGACAAAAATAGGGATCAAATTAATTGAGGGGATTTCAACAATAATGGGCTAAGGGTTAATATTAAGGGTAATACAAGGAATGGCTTGTTAAGCTCAAAGGGGTTTACTAAGGGTTAATTGTGGAGGTAGGCTTTTCATGGCATGAGTGGGTTAATCCTAAGTGCCTCTATCATCTTGACCTATCAAATCAAATGGTGTGGTCTTGACATGCATAATCAAGCAAGTTCTAGAATAACAATTCGATATTGATACACTCAAAGCAATAATAAAAGTGAGCATGAAAGAATTAATAGATGCTCTTATAGGCTCAATAATCTCACAAAAATTATGGCTTTTTGATGTTTAAACTTGTGGAATTCAATTCAAGATAATACCTAGACTTGGGGAAACAACCTAAATTTTAGATTCTTAAAAATCAACTTATCATGCTTAATTTTCTAATGTCTTAAAGTTTAAATGATCAATGCATGAATGCCTATGTTTTAATTCAAGATATATCAATAAAAATCATAAGTCAATCAAAATTCAATCTAAACATGATATGAGAGATTTACAAGAGAACAAGACAACATTTAGGGATTTTTTATAATGAAATGAGTACCCCCCACACTTAAGATGTACATTGCCCTCAATGTAGAAAGATAGATAGATAGATAGAGAAATATAAATATAAGATCATAAGATAGGGAGAGAATTGAAACTTCCTGAGTGTTAAATGAATGAACTCCCTAGTTTGGAGTTATGTAGAGTGGAGGAGGATACTCCGGTGGTGGTAGAGGTTGGGTTCCACAAATGCTGCACCAAAAGAATATTATATCTTGTGATTGAGCAGGACATGGTAGTCGTGGAGAACCTTTTCCAATGGAGTTTGAAGTTCCTAAGTGATTGTGAGCTTTGGAGCTCTTTATAACTGTGATAAAAGTAGGAACTTTTTAGGGGATATTAGGAAGAGTAATTACTCATAAAGAAAAATCTGAAATTAAAATTAATTTATAAATCCTAAATATAAAATAGTATCAAAAAGGAAATAACAATTAAAATTTAAAAGTGAAATTGATAAAAACATAAAATAAAAATATAAGTATAAATAAAAATAAAAATAAAGATAAAATAAGATTAAACATCATCATCGCTGGATGGTTCGCGAGGTGGTGGTGGCGATTAGATGTGGAAGTGTTGACCAATCTGTTGTAGAGTAGTATCAATGTTATCAAATTGTTGAAAACACTGCTGCTCGAATCGAGTGAGGCACCCAGATATGTCAGCATATGAAGTCACCGCATGAACTGAACGATAGGGTCGTGGTGGCTGAGACGGTGAGTCCTCGTGCTGTGGAGGGACATCATTAGTAATGTCCTCTGGGGCCTCCTCCTTGGTGGATTGGGCGAGACAATATTGAGGAGGGTAGGTTCCTTGGCGCTTCTCTATCATCCTCATGCTAAGCATGCTCGAGATGCCTTGTGGAGACATCTGACCAATAAGGGTCAAGGATAACCCCCTTTTGATGTCGCTCCGTCTGGTGGCGAATGGCAAGGGCGATAAAGTAGGCAAGGTCGATGATGTGCCCATGCGATATACACCATAAGTAGTATACATCGTGAGTGGTGACGACGTCGGTGCTCTCTCTCTGTCCTGTCAAGGTGTGAGATAAAATAGAATGTAAGTGCCTCAAGGATGGGGGGAGAGCTGATGCCTTGGAGAAAATGGGGTCGTAGCCGGCCGAACGTGATACGGGGGCGTTCTAGCACTTCGAGGGAGAATAATGGATGTGGCGATTGAGGGTATCCAGATCGTTGTCTTCTTGGAACTCCTCCGTGTAGAGGCCCAATGCCGAACCAAACTCTAGAATGCTCAACTGGCAGACTAAACCACCGAGTCAAAATTGGACCGTATCGGGATCATCATGGTTGGTCATTACAGTCTGGAGGTGGAATGTTGAACACAGCTCCAATGTGAGCTCGAGATATGTCGGCTCGACGATCTTAAAGAAGAGGTCCCATGGGTCAGTAGTGAGAAGTGCCTAAATCGCGTCAGCCAACTGAACTTGTTCTATTGCAGCCCAGTCGATGCAGTGACCCATGATTAAAGGTCGGGCCCATAGTATTTGAAAAAGTTCTTCTTGGGGCCTATTGGGGAACTACAAGAAAGGGTGACGAATTTCTGCGGTAGGGCCCGAGAAAGATGACGCTCCTTTCCTTTTCTTCGAAGTGGGGATAGAAGCTTTCTTTCCTCTTGATGATGACATGGTATACCTGCAATCAAAAACATTAATTCTTCTTGATGAGTGGACAATGTAAAATGTAAAAAAAAAAAAATTCAAAGAGGAGAATGCCATAAATAGATTCAGCCTCAACTAACAATTCTAACTAAAACAATAAGTTCAATAACATACTTTTGTGGCATTGCATGGTAGTATGAGTAAAGATGGTGAAGAATTTTATGGAATGCAACATATTATATGGATGAAAAAAAATGTCAACACAAAAGGCATGAGTATTTCAACTATCCTAACCATGAATATTTACTTTAAACTAGTCAAATGGAATAGAGGAATCATGCAATGAGTAAGAACTTTAACATGAAAAAGATGATAATTATTTTAGATATGACATTTGAGTGATAAAAATATGAAAATAACATGAAAAATTACATATTATTGTGATAAATAGCCTTAGAAATCAGTAAAATAAATGAGAAAAGAGTGAACAAACCCTAGAAAGAGGAGAATGGGAGTCAAAAATGGAGTTGGAGGCGTCTCACGGGCGTGGCAGGGGGGCCGTGTGGGATTGCAGTGGCTAGGGTTAGGGTTTTTTGAGTGAAGAAGACAATGAATAGTGCAGGGTATTTATAGATTTTGGGCCACATGGCCAGGGGACACGCCTGTATTCCCCAATTTTAGCCCGTGTGTTTCACGTTTTTCCTATTTTTGGTGCGTCTAAAATTTGTCCCACGCCCGTGTACCTTGGGCGTGTTGGTGCACACGACCGTGTCGCATGGTCGTGTGTAGCTTCGTTCGCTTCTCCCATGCCCGTGTTTGTATTCACACGCTTGTGTTAATTTAATATGTTTGACCACGTATGCTAGACACGGGCGTGTCGCACACCCGTGCTAGTTTCTCAATTTCAACCACGGTCTTAGGGCACGGGCGTGTCGGACTCCCGTGTTGTTTTGGCAGGTTCACCCACGGCCATGTCGCACGGCCATGGCGATTAATCGTAGCCCGTGTTTTGGGGAAATCTTTGCCCTGTTTCCACACGGTCCTAAGCACGCCGGTGTCATTGGCTGTGTGGGTGTGGTAAACCTGTATTCAAGAGATTTTTTAGTAAGTTAGGTGTTAAAAACTAAAATTTAAAGAAGTTAATTCAATTAGTACTCGGGTTGCCTCTCGAGAAGCGCTTATTTATAGTCTAAGCTCGACTTACCCCTCCGTTGAATGGTCATGGTGGTTCGAGGAGTTTATACTCCTCATTCCTACTATCAATCTCATCAAAATAAGGTTTTAGACAGGTGTTGTTTACCTTAAAAGTGCTGAACTTGGGATGACTTACCTCGACTGTACCAAATGGAAAAATACTAAGTATCGGAAGAGGGATTTCTTCATTTGGTTTTGCAGTGACAATGTGAGGATCTGTGGCATCTAGTAAGACTTCATCTCCAACCTTAAGTTGATTTGGAGAGGTATCGAGGTCGTTCTGGCATAGTTTTGGTTTATCGTATGTTCTCGATTTACGTGTTCGCCATTCATCTAGCTCCTCTATTTGCAGCCTTCGTTCTTCATGACTAGGTCCTATATTGTTGCTGGAACATGATTCGTGTACTTCCTTCAGACTCATTTCCTGCAAAGTAAGTTGCGTCATATTGTTAGTTTTAGTAGAATGTTTTATACAATAACCTTCAATTTTTGATGTGTTGCCAGAATTACGAGCTTGAAGGGTGATTGTTTCATCTCCCACATGAAGTGTGAGTTCACCTGTGCCAACATCAATAATCATTTTAGCAGTTGCTAAAAAAGGCCTCCTTAAAATCAAAGGGGTGTTGTTATCCGCTTCTATGTCTAAAACAACAAAGTCAACGGGAAATATAAATTTATCGATTTTAACTAGCACATCTTCAGTAATACCCCTAGGAAATCTTATAGTTTTATCTGCTAATTGAATGTTCAGCCTAGTCTGTTTGGGTTTTCCAAGACCTAGTTTTTTAAACATTTTATAAGGCATGACGTTAATACTAGCCCCTAAATCAGCTAATGCATTATTAACATCTAAACTACTAAATAAGCAAGGAATTGTAAAACTCCCTGGATCTTTTAATTTATTGGGTAGCTTATTCTGCAAAATAGCTGATCAAACTACGTTTAGTTCCACATGCGATGCTTCGTCCAACTTCCACTTATTTGCTAAAAGCTCCCTTAAAAATTTCATTGCAATCGGCATCTGCGATAGAGCTTCAATAAACGGTAAGTTAATATGTAATTTTTTTAAAAGTTTAAGGAATTTACCAAACTGTTCGTCTGAGCAGTCTTTCCTTGTCGCGTTAGGGTATGACACACGAGGTTTATATTCTACACTCACCGTTTTGTTTTCATTACGACTTACCTCACCTTTACCTTTGCTCACCACAATTTCTTGCCTCGGTTCTGGCTCAGGCTCAACGAATCCTTCTTTATCTTGAACATTAATTGTGTTGAGCTTTTCCCTTGGGTTAGGTTCAGTATTACTTGGCAAGCTACCTTGTGGTCGTTTAGAGATTAGTTTGGACAGCTAGCCTATCTGCGTTTCGAGCCCTTGGATTGATGCTTGTTGATTTTTAAGTGTTGTCTCGGTATTTTGGAAATGGGTTTCTGACACCGAGATGAATTTGGATAGCATCTCCTCAAGGTTTGGTTTCTTTTCCTGTTGATAAGGTGGCTGTTGAAAACCCGAAGGATTTTGTGGCCTTTGATTCCTTTGACCACCCCAGGAGAAATTTGGGTGGTTCCTCCAACCTGCATTATAAGTATTACTGTATGGGTTATTTTGAGATCTAAAGTTATTGTTACCCATATAGTTGCCTTGTTCCTCTTCGGTCGTAGGATTGAATGGTTGATATTTTGTATGCACACCTCCTCTACTTGAATCACACCTCATCACTGGATGTACCTGCGTAGAACCAAGTAAACCATCAATTTTTTATTCAAAAGTTCTACCTAATTTGACAGTATAGTAACCGAGTCGACGTTATAAATGCTTGCTATTTTAGTTGGCTTAGTCCTCATAACTTGCCACTGATAGTTATTCAGTGACATCTTCTCAATAAATTCGTAAGCCTCTTCAGGTGTTTTGTTGTTGATGGTTCCACTAGCGGCTGCGTCAATCATCTGTCGTGTTGAGGGATTCACACCATTGTAGAACGTTTGAACTTGCAGCCATAGGGGAAACCCATGGTGAAGGCACCCTCGCAGTAGGTCCTTGTATCTCTTCCATGCATCGTAAAGTGTTTCTAAATCTATTTGCACAAAAGAAGAGATATCATTACGTAATTTAGCTATCTTAGCTGGCGAAAAATATTTTAATAAAAATTTTTCGGTCATTTGTTCCCAAGTAGTGATGGATCCTCGTGGTAACGAGTTCAACCACTGTTTAGCCTTGTTCCTCAGTGAAAAAAGGAATAACCGAAGATGAATGGCTTCATTAGAGACGCCATTAATTTCAAAAATGTCGCAGATTTCTAGAAAATTTGCCAAGTGAGTGTTCGGATTCTCATTTTGCAAACCATCAAACTAAACAAATTGTTGTATCATTTGAATCGTGTTAGGTTTTAGTTCAAAATTATTTGCAACAATAGCAGGCCTAACTATACTTGACTCAGTTCCTGTTAAATTAGGTTTAGCATAACCATACATAGTACGAGGAGTAGGATTCTGATTTGCTAATTCAGCGGGTATCGCTGGAGGTAGCTGATTGTCTTGATTTTTAGCCATCTCCTCGGTTGTAGTTGAGATATCGTCCTCTTGCTCTTCTTCTGTGTATCTTAGGCTTCACCTTATTTCTCGTCGGTTTCTACGAGCTGTGCGATCGATCTCTGCGTCAAAAAGTAGTGGTCCCGACGGGTTTCTTCTAGTGATAAACTATAAGAACCTGCCAGAAGAAAGAAAAAGAAAATTAGTAAAACAAAAAATAAAGTTAATTTGCAAGAAAAATAAATGGCTAAAGTAATAAAAATTTAGTGTTCCTAATATTTTAGTCCCCGGCAATGGCGTCAAAAACTTGATCGCGATTTTCCGTGATAAGTTTTATAAATTTATAATTAATCGTTCTTGAAACTAACTATTATCGCAATGTAGCCAAGTGTACCTATCGAACAGTAGTATAGCTTTAGCAAGACCGGATTGTCGAACCCAAAAGACTAAAAGTACTAGTAATGACCGTCTTTTTATTATTTAGCCTAAGAATAAAGGGGTTTGTTTTAACTAACTAATTAACTAAACTAAGAAGCTGCAGAAAATAGAATTGGGGAATTACTTTTGGGGAAAACGATTGATTTAGGACAATACCTAAGGAAAATTCCACCTAGACTTCACTTGTTATTTTGGCTCCGAACTGGATGATTTATTCATTTAACTTATCCCGTAGAAATCCCTAAGTTATGTTATTATCCCTATTCAAGACTAATAACGTCTAATCCCTAGGTTGAATAATGGAGACTTTTCTCTAATTAACACCCTAGGGTTGCATTAACTCGATCTATGGATCCCCTTATTAGGTTTCACCCTAATCCGGCAAAATCTTTTCACCTTATCTCTAGGCGCGCAATCAACTCTGCTTAATTATGACAAAGTCACTCTTAGCCAGGGACTATTCATCCTCCAACTAAGAGCATCATCTTAAATCGATATCCTAAAATACCAAAACAAGAATTAAGAACACATAATTAAGAACAAGTCAAATATTTATCATACGATTCAGAAAGTAATAACAAGATTCGTCTTAGGTTTCATCCCCCTTAGGTATTTAGGGGTTTTAGTTCATAACCAAATAAGAAAACATCTCAGAAGAATAAAGAATAAAAAACATAAAGAAAACCCAAAACTCCTGAAGGGAAATTGAAGAGAGATCTTCAGTCTTGATGATGAATTCGGCTTCTGAGATAGATCAATCGGCTTTCCTTACACCTTATTCTCTGTCTCCTTTTTAGTCTTCCTCTAGGGTGTTTAAATAGGCTTTAGATGTCTAAAAGCCCTCAGAGTTGCCTTTTTCTGAATGGAACTTAGCTAGGGCTCGGCAGGGACACGCCCGTGTGGGATTACTTCAGGCCGTGGTCGAGCCTGTTAGATCAACACGCCCGTGCTGGGGTTGATTTGGGCCGTGGTCAAGCCTATTAGATTGGCACGGCCGTGTGTTTCACCCGTATAGGGAAGTTCAGGCCGTGTTGTTTTCCCTTGTCGGCCTATTTTCTCCGTTTTTGGCCCGTTTCTCGTTCTTTTTGTTCTCTTATGCTCACATAAGTATAAAACATGAAATTAAAGGATTAGAAGCATAAATTCACAAAATCTAAGGAGAAATCATTCATAAACGTGTTAAGCGAGGGATAAAAATATGTACAAATTATGGTTTATCAACAACTCGTCTATCCGAAACACCATTTTTGGACAAGCCATCACTAATTTGCAGATAAACTGCCACATACTTTAACCTTTCATAAAACCCACCCCATGCATCTGATATGGAAATTTCATCTTTTAACACATATTATTCACTTTTACACTTAGGCATGTAAACATGCTCTCATAATCACATATCACTTATTGATCACTTATAATTACTTTAACATGTTTTCACATACTTTTCACATTAGATCATGGATCTCAAATTTACAAATACACATATATAAATATCACATGCTTTAAATCATCAAAAGTATCACACATGCCATGTATCACATATCATAAGGATGAGATTTACTCATATATCACAATCACAGTTATCATCACATCATATATTGTTTTTTCATAGAATCGTTTTGTTAGGTTTACTTACTTGATATTTATTCTCGATGAGTTTTTCAACTCTCCTTTTTAGTACTTAATATACTTGCATTTGATCACAATTTTATTACTAATATACTTATTTAACACCACATTATATTTAATCTAATAGTATTGAACCCACACCTTTTTTATAGATCCGATTTACCACAATCCCCTAATAGTGATTTCGCTTGGATCTAAACCCAAAAGACATATCTAAAACATAAATAACGTATTTTAGTTAGGATCCATCGAAGATGTTTTATTACTAAAGATTAGTCACTAAAAATCTCACCATACACTTACCCTCATGGTTTTCACACTCGAATGGATGATATCCGATCAAAAGTTAAGGATTTCTCCAATTGTTATCGATTGGACCTTCAAAGAGCATAAGGAATAATATTAAGACGTAAATAAAAAAATAACTTCCATGGCCAATATACTATTCAAACAAGAGAGGAAAACACTAATAAGAGAAGTTGATGATCGTATATCCTACACTTACACAACTTTATCGATTCGGGATGGTCAGTGGATTGATATAGATACGAGATCAGAGAGTGGGGTATAAAATCAACCATAATAAAAAGAATGACAAGGAAATGAGGAGAGAAAAAGAGGGAAAACCCAACCATTGGCAACGATGGCAATGTCAATAGCGATGGTCCAATGACGGTGGTCTGATGACAAGAGAAGCAGTGGTCCAATGAAGGGTGAAGTAAAAAGAAATAATGAAGGTTCGGCACAAGCAAGGGTGAATTATTAAAACAAAAGGAGGAGAGATAGAAGAGAAGAGAAATTCACAGTGGTGAGCAGTAGTGGTCATAGCAGTGATCGAAATCGACGAGGAAGAGAAAGAGAAGGAGGAGCTATGGTGGTTAAAAGGCATGGTGGTTGGTGGTGATGGGTTCGGTCACAGGGGAGGGAGGAAGCAATATGAAGGAAGAAGAAAATGTGGTTGCTAGCAAAAAGGGAGAAAAATCCATGAGAAAAGGAGAAGAAAAGAGAGAAAATGGGAGAGAGGGAAGAGGGGATGGCGATTAGAGGTAGGGAGTGAGGGGAAAGGGTGGTCAACCTAGTCTAGGTTCAACGGACCACTTCTATGGCAATGGTGGGAAGAAATGACAAGAGAGGGAGATATTGAGTAAACAGGGGGATCATGTTACCTCAAATTATGGTAAGTTTGACTCTTTAAAAAGGAAAGAAATCTTCCTAGCATGGTAACAAGATGGGTGGACGAAAAGCATATAATGCACATGGGAAAATGTGTCAAAAAATTAAATAAAAAGATGAGAACAATGAGACTTGAACTTAGGACTTCTAGGATAGCTTAAGAGCACTTAACCACTTGACCACTTTACTTGCTTGTCTTTATTAATGCGCCACTAATAATAAAAATGTTGGATGTGACAGTTTCTATTATGAATAATTTTTTTTGTTTTGATCAGTAATATTTTGTAACCCTAATTTGGCAACGAAAATGAGATAGGGGTCTTGCACCCAACCTAGTTCAATAGACCTTGAATTCATTCCATCAAGAGAATTTGTAGAAGTCTTTATTCTAACCTTCCAATAGACATTATTTGATGAGACTAATCAGTAAGGGTTATGAGAGTTACAATTACCTTCCTTCATGGCCTGCATTAGTACAAACTAAATTTGAAATCCCTTTCAAGTATGTCTAGATTCAAATTCCGATACTAACTATAATTGCACACTGGTTTCCAAGTGTTACACTTTTATATTGAAAAAAATGTTGCAACAAAAAAAATGTATGACTAAACAACAAACTCTGAATTAAGATTAATATTGTTTATGTATTTTGGATAATAATCCTACCTCTTCGGAGACTTGCTTGAAAAAGGAATCCACTAAACAATTTTCATAGTATAGGCAATTCTTAAACCCCTTACTACCCAAAAACACTAGGATAAAAGTAGCCTCTTGGTGTCCAATTTGGTTTCACTCTCCCCCAATTTTCCTCCCATACAAGTTAAATAACTCTCAAACAAAACCTATGATATAAAAAAATGAATCTACCCTAAAAATGTTCCAAAAGCGAATTGAATGAAGCTCTCAAAACACACTTAAAGAATGCAAACCTTTAATAGATAATGCATATGCTGTTTAAACTTGGATAACGCTATCTTATTTATTATCGTATGCCCAAAGACCAATCATGAGGTGATTGTAATTAAATACTTGTTTTACCTTATTTATTAATATAAGGCCTTGCAATTATTATTTTAGTTTCTTTTTTTGTGTATACAAATAAATTGAATTGTAGTAAAGCCCTAAGAAAAATATGATTATTCTTAAAGGTCCTTAGTTAAGTATTATTGTGGGCTTGGATAACAATAATGCATTAAGACTAATGTGTAGTTAATTGATGACAAAGTGTTGTCATTGGCATAGAGACGTCAAAATTAATAAATGAGTTTGTGCTAGAGAATATTGGATTGAGTCGCTACAAGTATGTTTGTAACACCCCTAACCCGTATCCGTAGTCAAACCAGGGTTACGGAGCATTACCTAAGTTTACAGAGCAATTTCATATAATTCATATCATTTACTATTCATATCCGAAAGTAATCATACTGTCCCTTGAATGGACCCTCAAGGCCCAATCTAAACATTAGAATCAAGTCTTGACTAA
Organism: Gossypium anomalum; assembly: GCA_025698475.1. NCBI lineage: Eukaryota > Viridiplantae > Streptophyta > Magnoliopsida > Malvales > Malvaceae > Gossypium > Gossypium anomalum. Next base: position 30,514,839 of record CM046963.1, on the reverse strand, counting down.
ATCAGAATCTCAGAAAATTTTTCTCGAAATTTAAAATTTTTTCTTTAATACAAGGGTCACACGCCCGTGTGAGTAGGCCACACGGCCAGGCCGTGTAGGCATTCGATATGAGGCACATGGCCGTGTCCCAGCCTGTGTAACTCTCTGACTTGTGCCACACGGCTAGCCACACGCTTGTGTGCTAGGCCGTGTGATCAACTTAATTTTCTAAAATTAGGTACAGGTTTCACACGACCAACACACACGCCCGTGTTCTAGGCCATGTATCTCACATGGCTGAGACACATGCCATTGTCTCTGCCCATGTGCCCAATTCTGAGCATTCTGTTTCTCAAATTTTGGGCGATAAGGGAAACACGGCCAAACCAGATGCCCATGTGCCAGGCTTTGTTTCACACATGGTCTAGACACACGCCCATGTGTCTACCCATGTGAACAAAATAAAGCCATTTCCTAGCTTTATTTCTCACCTAAATTTTTCCATCAACCTACAATAACACTTGCACATATATATAGCAACCAATTCCAAGCATTAAACCAAGCAAACATCATTAACATATATGATATAACATCACCTATTTTCATATAATCAAACTTACCCTTTAGTAAAGGCATAAGTTTTACTTTAATTCAATCTACCATACCATATACATTTATATATTAACATGATATAACCTTATTATAATATACCAAATCAAACATCACTAGCCATACCAATGGCTAGATTGTAACACCCCTCACCCGTATTCAACACCGGAATAGTGTTAAGGAACATTACCGAACATATAATTCAACTACACATACATTTCACATACATTTTCAAGTTTCAAAATAATCATCATTCATCCACAAACATATCATCCCTAATATAATCCTACAAGGCCTAAAACATGCATTCGGGAAGGTTTGAGACTAAACTGATAACTTAGGAAACATTTAGAACACTTAGAATTTTTTTTACAAAATACAGAGGGCACACGCCCGTGTGGCTCGACCATGTGTCTCACACGACCAAAGACACGCCCGTGTCACAGGCCGTGTGGACATTCAAAACGGGATCACATGGCCGTGTCCCAGCCCTTGTCTGACCCCGTGTAACTCTCTGACTTGGGTTACACGGCCAACACATACGCCCGTGTGCCCTTAAACTGGCCACACAAGCCCGTGTGCTAGGCCGTGTGCTAAGCCCTGCCGAACATGTAGGGTATATTGACTTATACAACATGGCCAAGTCACACGCCCATGTGCTAGGCTATGTGGAGCATACTGACTTGGTTTTAATTTCAACAAGGGACACACGGCCATTCAACATAACCGTGTGTCACACACGGCTAAGACACGTCCGTGTCTCTACCCTTGTGGACAATAATAGGCTATTTACCAAGCCATTTTGCCACCTAATTTGCGTGTACCTATATTAAACCAAATGTCAAAATTCATGGCATAAAAATAAGCATTGTATTAACCTCATTCAAGCTTAATTCATTCCATTTCAACACCAACCAATACAAAACACATCAAAACCAAAATACACCAATCAATTTCATACCAAAACTCACTTTTACCAAAACATCAAAATAACCAATTCCAAATATGCATCATTTGTTTAGACTCACTATCATACCAATATTATAACTCAACCATTTGCTATCCATATTACCTATTATCAACAAACATCACATATATCCATCATCAAGTTCACACACAAGCAATATGCATAATTATATACACAACCAAAACCAACCAAATTAAGCCAACTTCTATAGCTATATACAAAGCCAAACTTTAGATATTTACAAGCCAATTCAAATGGCTAAATTTATAGCTAACACATATATGCCAAAATAACCAAACTCCTATACATGCCATATACTTAAAATACTTAAATTCAAAAGTACCAAAGTGATAGTAGGATAGTGTGATGAAGTCTCTGACAATCCCGAATCCGAGCTAGCTTTGAAATCACTATAAAACACAGAAAAACAAACGATGTAAGCTATAAAGCTTAGTAAGCTCGTATGAAAATAATAAGCAAATTTCACCATTTAATTTAATATGTATACAACATACCACAATTAAATAACCACAATGTTAATATGTATTCAACCATTTATATAACCATAAGCTCAAATCTTTCATATGTTCGATGTATACACAGTTCCGTACATACTTGTATTGATATGTATCTATCCTCACCATTTCATATCCTCGATATACCCGTTGAACCATTTGGAATAGTATCATATACTCGGGAATCTCGCACAATAAGTGCCAATAAAAATACAGCCGAAGCTATCTCAATAATCTTGCACCCGAAGTGCCAATATATATATATATAGCTGAAGCTACGTCGATAATGCACATGAAGTGCCAATACATAGTTGAAGCTATCTCAATAACTACCCCTAATGACATGTTATTCGTATCCTAATCTATTCCTAAGGTTCAACCGGGATTTCCAATTTCGAATCATCGTTGAATATGTCCGCAATGTTGTATTTCACAATTTATTCAATATTAAAGCATTTAAAACACAATAAACATAATGCTTATTACATACGAACTTACCTCGGATGTAAAAATAGTGAAACAAGTCGATTAATCCAAAACCTTATTCTTTCCCCGATCTAAGTCCGTATTTCACTTTTCTTGATCTATATAATATCAAATTTAGCTTATTCAATAATCTCTCTATTCAATTTAGTCCAAAATACACTTTAAGGCACATTTACACTTTTATCCCTAATATTTCAACATTTTTACAATTTAGTCCTTATTTCATAAAATCACAAATTCATGCAATTCAACCTATACCCAAAATTAGCTGAATTTTAATTAGGTCCCTAGCAATCCATATTTTTCATTTATTTCACAATTTATCCACCAAATTTTAACAATTCACAAATTAACCCCTAATTGGATATTTTACTAAAAATCACTTAACAAATGTTGTTTATATAACAACATATATGTATTTTCTATCATCAAACATCAAAACACACATAGATTCATCAATGGAAAAACTCTAAACCTTTAAAAATTTTGCAAAATAGTCCCTAGGCTAGCTAGATTAAGCTGCAATGATCTCAAAAACATACAAATCATTAAAAACGGGATGAAATTCACTCACCAATTGAGCAATGTAATGGCTGAACCCTAAAACACTCCCATGGCTTCTTCAACTTTTAATTTTCGATGGAAGAATTAGAGAAAAAAGATGATAGCTTTGGTTATTTCATTATTTTACTTATTATTTCACTAATTTACCTTTTTAACCTTGTTATTAAACCATTAAAATTACTAAAAGCATGTATATAAATGTCCACTCCTGCTATTAGTGGTCTAATTACATCATAAGGACCTCCACATTTTAATTTCATAACCATTTAATACTTTTAGCTATAAGAACATCACTTTTGGACTTTACGCGATTTAGTCCTTTTTATCAAATTAAGCACTCAAATGATAAAATTTCTTAACAAAAATTTCACCCAAATATACTATCATGCTGTATACATTAAAATAATAATAAAATAATTATTTTGACCTTAGATTTGTGGTCCTGAAACCACTATTCTAATTTGACTAAAAACGAGTTGTTACATAGATTACAACCATCCATTTACAAGCCATCATTTGGTCAATTTAGCCTATGCATGCCATTATACCAAAATAAGTTTACTGTTTATAACAAAATGAGCTAATGGATAGTGTGATGATGCTCTGAATGATCTCCAACCTTTGAGAGCTTTCGAGCACTATAAAATAAAGAAAATGAAACCTAGTAAGCAATTAATGCTTAGTAAGTTCGTATAACAGGAATTAAACTCACCAATCATACTCATTTAAATAAGCATAACAACATCATGCTTCCAAACGAATTAGCAAATTTGCCTAATTACACATGCTCAAATAAACAAGTTAGTCACATAATTCATATAGACATCAAGTAAACATAGATGAGCTCATCATGTTACAAACTTTTAGGAATTTCAGGAACATTCGAGATATAATTCATTTAATTTCATAAATTCTCATTTCAGGAAATTTCTCCATTGAATCTTTGAAATTTCGATGCATACTCAGGTAGTACACACAAGGTGTACAAAACTGTAAACGATCAATTCACAATCAAGGGTACCCATTAGGGCACTTAATTAGTGAGCACACTCTCAAACCACATATCAGGATGCTCAGATGAGCCACGTATCAGGAGAGCTCATAGAGCTTAACAGATAACTCCAAGAGTTAATATCAGGGAGCACCGGATAAGATAATAGGGAGTTCAAGTGAGCCATGTTAGGAAGCCCATAAGAGCTTATATCAAGACGCTCACATAGAGCTGCATTTGTGTCCGCATTATATGCTGGATCACAATCAATTAAATCATGTAACAGGACACTCACATAGAGCTGCAGTAGTGCACAACACATGCAAAATCACTACCAATCAAGATGCTCGCAAGAAGTATTTATCAGGATGATTGAGAGGGCTTTAACAAGATTGCTCGTCAGAGCTATATTCTGTCTACAACATATGCAGGACCACATGTAATATGGGAAATCACATATATCCATCGAATTTCATTATTCAAATGGAACTTAATACTTTCTGGATATGACTGAACATATAATTATTTCATTTTTTTAACATTCATATAATTCATACATTCACATACCACATTCAATTCAAGCATATAAATAAACACAATTCGGTTACACGAACTTACCTCGACACTTGTTCGTGTATGAAAATCTACTAATCTAAAACTTTTTCTTTTATTCAATCTAGCTTCAAATTTGTGTTATCCAGATCTATATAAATGAAATTGATTAGCAATTTATCACATTTCATATTCAATTCGATTCAATTTACATCCTAACAAAATTAACATTTTTCCCCTAAACTTTTCAAAAATGACAATTTTGTCTTTAGGCTCGGAAAATGAATTTCATGCAATTTAATATTTATTCCAAGTTATTGTCACTCATGATAAGTTTTAAAATTTATAAATGATTGTACCTAAACTAACTATTATCACGACGAAGGCAAGTGCACCTATCAAATAGCAGTATAATTTTAGCAAGATCAGATGTCGAACCCAAAGGAACTAAAAGTACTAGTATTAACTTTCTTTTTATTATCTAACCTAAGAATAACGGGGGTTTTAATTAACTAATTTATTAATCTAAGAATGCAAAGAAAATAGGTTTGGGGAAAATACTTTTTAGAAAATTCGATTGATTAAGACAATACCCAAGGAAAAACCCACCTAGACTTCACTTGTTATTTGACTCTGAATCGGACGATTTATTCATTCAACTTATTTCCTAGAACTCCCTAATTTATGTTATTATCCCTATTCAAGACTAATAACGTCTAACCCTAGGTTGAATAATTGAAATCTCTTTCTAATTAAAACCCTAGGGTTGCATTAACTCGATTTACGGATCCTCTAATCCGGCAAAATCTTGTCACCCTATCTCTAGGCGTGCAATCAACCCCGCTTAATTATGACAAATTTACTCTTAGACAGGGACTATTCATCCTCTAAATAAGAGCATTAACTTGAATCAATATCCTAAAATACTGAAGCAAGAATTAAGAACACATAATTAAGAACAAGTCGGATATTTATCATACAATTCAGATAATAATAACAAGATTCGTTTAGGTTTCATTCCCCTCAGGTATTTAAGGGGTTTAGTTCATAACTAAAAAGGAAAATATCTCAGAAGAATAATGAATACAAAACATAAAGAAAACCCAAAACTCCTAAAGGGAAATTGAGGGGAGATCTTCAGTCTTGATGATGAATCCGGCTTCTGAGATGGATCAATCGGCTTTCTTCCACTAACTCCTACTCTGTGTGTCCCCTTTAGTCCTCCTCTAGGGTGTTTAAATAGGCTTTAGAATGCCTAAAAGCCCTCAAAATTGCCTTTTTCCAAAGAGAACTTAACTTGGGCTCGACAGGGACACGCTCGTGTGTGATTGCTTCAGGCCGTGGTCAAGGCTGAAAAATTAACACACCCATGTTAAGGTTGTTTTAGGCCGTGTTTGAGCCTATTAGAATGGCATGGGCGTGTGTGCTACCCGTGTGAGGAAGTCCAGGCCGTGTTGTTTTTCCATGTCGGCCCATTTTCTCCGTTTTTAGCCCGTTTCTTGTTCTTTTTGCTCTCCTATTCTCACCTAAGTATAAAACATGAAATTAAAGGATTAGGAGCATCAAATTCACCAAATATAAGGAGAAATCATTCGTAGATGTGTTAAGCATGGGATAAAAATATGTATAAATTACGGTTTATCAAATACCCCCACACTTAAGCGTTTACTTGTCCTCAATCAAAATTCGCAATTCACAATTAAGAAATCCTTTTTTCTCAACTTATAATTCCTATCAATAATATCTCAGACTAATCTATAAGTGATCATACATTGAGAATTCAACTAAAAGAACATTAAAGTTTCAAACATTCCAAGTTGAGCATTTAATCACAGAAAAACATAGGCATCTCCCCTCATCTAAGTAATCACCTATTGACTCAAGATCTCACAGAGTTTAAACATCCTCACTAAAGATTCACTCAAATCACTCAAAGTGTTTAAGGATAATGAATGTAGCACTCGACAGTCAATATGAAAAGTTATTACCATAGGATTGCATGAAAATCAAATCTCCACCACTATAAATTGAGATGATACATCAATCAAAAGGTCTTTAGAGAGTTGTAATGAGGCTTTGTTAGGGGGTGTGGTCACAAGCTGAAAGAGAAGGTTAGAATCAAGATTGAATTGAAAAATTACTTAACTAGAAAAATATTTAATCATCAATTGCGTACAAAAGAGCTTCTTCTCAGAATATGGAATTAAACACTCAAGCTTCAAAAATACGACTTACTAATAATAGATATGTATTTTTTTTTAAACAAGTTAAATAACATAGACTAACTATTAAGAACAAGACATAGCTAAGTAATTTATTCAAATCAAATCTCGACAAAAATAGGGGTCAAATTAATTTAGTGGATTTCAACAATAATGAGTTATGGGTTAATATTAAAGGTAAATCAAGGAATGAGATGTTATGCTCAAAGGGGTTTACTAAGGATTAATTGTGAAGGTAGGCTTTTCATGGCATGAGTGGGTTAATCCTAAGTGCCTCTATCATCTTGACATATCAAATCAAATGGTGTGGTCTTGACATGCATAATCAAGCAAGTTCTAGAATAACAATTCAATATTGACGCACTCAAAGCAACAATAAAAGTGAGCATGAAAGAAATAATAGATGCTCTAAAGGCTTAAAATCTCACAAAAATTATGGCTTTTTGATGTTCAAAACTGTAGATTTCAACTCAAGGTAATACCTAAACTTGGGGAAAATAACTTAAAATATTAAATTCTCAAAAATCCACTTATCATGTTAATTCTCTAATGTCTTAAAGTTTAAATAGTCAATGCATGAATGCCTATGTTTTAATTCAAGATCTATCAATAAAAATCATAAATTAATCAAAATTCATCCTAAAAATGATATGAGAGATTTACAAAAGAACAAGACAAAACAAAGATAGAGTTAGTGGCAATCATAAATATAAGATCATAAGATAGGGAGAGAAGTGAAACTTCCTGAATGTAAAATGAATGAACTCCCTAATTTAGAGTAAAGTGGAGGAGGATACTCTAGTGGTAGTAGAGGTTGGGTTCCACAAGTGTTGCGCCAAAAGAATATTATATCTCGTGGTCGAGCAGGGCATGGCAGTCGTGGAGAACCTTTTTTCAATGGAGTTTGAAGTTCCTAAGTAATTGTAAGCTTTGTAGCTCTTTATAACTGTGATAAAATCAAGAACTTTTTAGAGGATATAAAGAAGAATAATTACTCATAAAGAATTAACCAAGACTAGAATTTGTTTATAAAACCTAAAAATAAAATAGTTATCATAAGGAAATAAAATAAAAGTGAAAAGTGAAAATAATAAGAAAAAAATGTTAAATAAAAATATAAATAAAGATAAAATAAAATAAAATATTTAAACATCATCATCGCCAGATGGTTCGCGAGGTGGTGATGGCGATGAAATGTGGAGGTGCTGACAAATCTGTTGTAAAGTAGCATCAATGTTATCAAATCGCTAAAAAAACTGCTGCTCAAATCGAGTGAGGCGCTCAAAGATGTCAGAATATGAAGTCGCCGCATGAACTGGATGATGGGTGGGTGGTGGCTGAGACGGTGGGTCCTCGTGTCGTAGAGAGACATCATCAGTAATGTCCTCGGGAGCCTCCTCCTCGGTTGATTGGAGGAGACGATATTGAGGAGGGTAGATTCCATGGTGCTTTTCAATCATCCTCATACTTAGCATGCTCGAGATGCCTTATGGAGACATCTGGCCAATGAGTGTAAGGGAAGATGCTTGTGCCGCAGTGTTGAGGAGCCCAAAGTGCTGAGCCAGTCGAGTCACGTAGGGGCCAATGGAGATGACCCCCTTCGGATGTCACTCCGTCTGATGGCGAATGGCAATGGCGATGAAACAGGCGAGGTCGAAGACGTGCCCATGTGACATACACCATAGGAAGTAGACGTCGTGAATGTTGATGATGCTGGTGCTCTCTCTCCTCCCTGCCAAAGTGTGAGCTAAAATAGAATGTAAGTACCTCAAGGATGAAGGGAGAGCCGATGCCTTTGACCGAATAGGGTCGTAGGTGGTCGAACGTCATACTAACGTGTCCCAGTATCGTGTAGGAGAATGATGAATGTGGCGATTGAGAGTGTGAAGGTCGTTTTCCTCCTTGAACTTCACCGTGTAGAGGCCCAATGCGGTGCCGAACTCTGGGATGTTCAACTGGCGAACTAACCCGCTGAGGCAAAATTGAACCCTGTCGAGATCATCATAGTTGGTCATTACAGTCTGAAGATGGAACATTGAGCAGAGTTCCATCATGAGCTTAAGATACGTGGCTCGATGATCGTAAAGAAAAGGTCCCATGGGTCAGTGGTGAGGAGAGTCCGAATTGCATCAGCCAATTGGACTTGTTCTAGTGCGGTCCAGTCAATGCAGTGGCCCATACCTAAGGTTTGAGCTTGAAGTATTTGATAAAGTTCTTCCTTGGGCCCAATGGGAAACTGAAGGAAGGGGTGGCGAATTTCAGTGGTAGGACTCGAGGAAGATGACGCTCCCTTCTTTTTCTCTGAAGCGAGAACGGCGACATTTTTACCACGTGAACTTGACATTATATACTTGTAAGAAAAACCATTATTCTGCCTTGATGAATGGACAAGGTAAAATGTAAACAAATTCAAAAAGGAAAAAATCATGAATTAAAACTAATAATTTTAGCCACAACTACTAACACTAATAAACCTAAACAAAACAATCAATTTGATGGCATAATTTTATGGTATCAGCACGGTAATAGTATGAATATAGGTATGATAATAGTATGGGTTTCATAAAAATGGCAAAGAACTCTATGGAAACATAAAAAGTATGAATGTATCACAATGCATGGATTATAATGGCCAAGAATAACAAGCATACATATGACTATAGTGAGAACTATGAATATTAACTTAAAACAGGTAAATGGAGCTTGAGAAATCATGAAATAAGTAAAATAATTAAAGAAAATAGAGAGAAAAGAGTAAACAAACGTAAGAGGGAGGAGCTTGGGCTTCGAAAATAGAGTTGAAGGCAGTGCACGGGCGTGGCAGAGTGGGTGTGTGGAGTTGCAGCGGCTAGGGTTAGGGATTTTAGGGGAAGAAGATGATGAATAGTGAGGGGTTTTTATAGATTTTGGGGCACACGGCCATGGGACACACCCGTGTGCCCTAATTTTAGCCTGTGTGTTTCACGTTTTTCTGATTTTCGGCGCGTCTAACATTCGTCCCACGCCCGTGTACCTTGGGCGTGTTGGTGAACACGGCCATGTCGCACGGCCATGTCTAGCTTCGTTCGCTTCTCCCACGCCCATGTTAATTTGACAGGTTCAACCACGGGTGCTAGGCACCGACGTGTTGCATGCCCATGCTACTTTCTCAGGTTCAACCACAGTTCTAAGACATGGGCATGTCGAACGCCCATATTGTTTTGGTAAGATCACCCACGACCATGTCACACGACCGTGGCCATTTATCGCAGCCCGTGTTGTGGAAAAATCTTTGCCCTGTTTTCACATGGTCTATAGCACTCCCGTGTGCCTGGCCATGTGAGTGTGGAAAACCTGTATTCAAGAGCTTAGTTAGTAAGTAAGGTGTTAAATACTAGAATTTAAAGAAGTTAATACCGTTAGTGCTTGGGTTGCCTCCCTAGAAGCGCTTATTTAGAGTCTAAGCTCGACTTACCTCTCCATTGAATGGTCATGGTGGTTCGAGGAGTTTACACTCCTTATTCTTGCTATCAATTTCATCAAAATACGGTTTTAGACGGGTATTATTTACTTTAAAAGTGCCAAATTTGGGATGGATTACCTCGACTGTACCGAATGGAAAAATGCTAAGTACCGTAAGCAAAATTTCTTCATTCGGTTTGGCAGTGGTAATGCGAGGATCTGTGGCATCTAATAATACTTTATCTCCAACCTTAATTTGATTTGGTGAGGTATTGAGCTCGTCCTGGCGTAGTTTTGGTTTATCATGTGTTCTCAGTTTATGTGTCCACCATTATCTAGCTCCTCGATTTGTAGCCTTCATTCTTTATGAATAGGTCCTTTATTCTTGCTTGAACATGGCTCATGTATATCCTTCGAACTCATTTCCTACAAAGTAGGTTGCAACATATGGTTAGTTTTAGTAGAATGGTTTATGCAATCACCTTCAATTTTCGATGTGTTGCCAGAATTGCAAGCTTGAAGGGTGATTGTTTGGTCCCCCACATGAAGTGTGAGTTCACCTGTGCCAACGTCAATAATTGTTCTAGCACTTGCTAAAAAGGGCCTTCCTAATATCAAAGGAGTGTTGCTATCCTCCTCTATGTCTAGAACAATGAAATCAACTGGGAATATAAATTTGTCAATTTTAACTAGTACATCTTCAATAATATCCCTAGGAAATCTGATGGTTTTATCTGCTAACTGAATACTCATCCTAGTTTTTTTGGGTTTCCCAAGATCTAGTTGTTTAAATATTTTGTAAGGCATGACGTTGATGCTAGCCCCTAAATCAGCCAATGCATTATTAACATCTAAGCTACCAATTAAGCAAGGAATTGTAAAACTCCCTGGATCTTTTAACTTGTTGGGTAGCTTATTTTAAAGAATAGCCAAGCAAACTGCGCTTAACTCTACATGCGATGCCTCGTCCAACTTCTTCTTATTTGCTAAAAGCTCCTTTAAAAACTTCATTACATTCGGCATCTGCGAGAGAGCTTCAATAAACGGTAAGTTAATATGTAATTTCTTTAAAAGTTTAAGGAATTTACCAGATTGTTCATCTGAGCGGTCTTTCCTTGTCGCATTAGGGTATGGCACACGAGGTTTATATTCTACACTTACCGGTTTCTACTCCTTGTGGTGTACTTTACCTTTACCTTTGATTTCTACAGTTTCTTTCTTTGGTTCTGGTTCAGATGCAACTAAGCCTTCCTCATTTCTAACGTTGATTGCATTGAGCTGTTCCCTTGGGTTAGGTTCAGTATTACTTGGCAAGCTACCTTGTGGTCATTCGAAAATTAGTTTGGACAGCTGGCCTATCTGAGTTTAGAGCCCTTGGATCGATGCTTGTTGATTCTTAAGTGCTGTCTTGGTATTCTGGAAATGAGTTTCTGACACCGCGATGAATTTGGATAGCATCTCCTTATGGTTCGGTTTCTTTTCCTGTTGATAAGGTGGTTGTTGAAAACCCGGAGGATTTTGTGGCATTTGATTTCCTTGACAACCCCATGAGAAATTTGGGTGGTTCCTCCAACCTGCATTATAAGTATTACTGTATGGGCTATTTTGAGGTCTAGAGTTATTGTTACCCATATAGTGGACTTGTTCCTCTTCGGTTGTAAGATTGAAGGGTTGATATTCAGTATGTATGCCTCCTCCACTTGAATCACACCTTATCACTGGATGTACCTGCGTAGAACCAAGCAAACTATCAATCTTTTTACTTAGAAACTCCACCTGATTTGATAACATGTTAATCGCATCGACGTTATAAATGCCTGCTGTTTTGGTTGGCTTAGTCATCATGACTTACCATTGATAGTTATTTAGTGACATCTCTTCAATAAATTCGTAAGCTGTTTCAGGTGTTTTGTTGTTGATGGTTCCACCAGTTGCTGCATCAATCATCTGTCTTGTCGAGGGGTTCACACCATTGTAAAATGTTTGAACTTACAGCCATAGAGGTAACCCATGGTGAGGGCACCTTCGCAGTAGGTCCTTGTATCTCTCCCATGCATTGTAGAGTGTTTCTAAATCCATCTGCACAAAAGAAGAGATATCATTACGTAATTTAGCAGTTTTAGCTGGCGAAAAATACTTTAATAAAAATTTTTCGGTCATTTGTTCCCAAGTAGTGATTGACCCTCGTAGTAACGAGTTTAACCACTGTTTAGCTTTATTTCTTAACAAAAAAAGAAATAACCGAAGACGACTGGCATCCTCAGGAACGCCATTAATTTTAAATGTGTCGCAAAACTCCAGAAAATTTACCAAGTGAGTGTTGGGGTCTTCATCCTGCAAACCATCAAACTGAACAAATTGCTATATCATTTGAATGGTTTCAATTCAAAATTATTTTCAGCAATAGCAGGCCTAACTATACTTGACTCAGTTCCTGTTAAATTTGGCTTAGCATAATTATACATAGTGCGTGGAGCTTGATTCTGATTTACTTGATTGGCAGCAATCGCAGGAGGTAGCGAATTTTCCTGATTTTCAGCCATCTCCTCGGTTGTAGTTGAGATATCGTCCTCTTGCTCTTCTTCTATTTATCTTAGGCATCGCCTTATTTCTCTTTGGTTTCTGCGAGTTGTGCGATCAATTTCTTCATCAAAAGGTAATGGTCCTGACGGGTTTCTTCTAGTCATAAACTATTAGAACCTGCCAGAAGAGAGAAAAAGAAAATTTAGTAACGAAAATCAAAACAAAATTAAAATTGCAATAAAAGTAAATGGCTAAAGTAATAAAAATCGAGTGTTCCTAATATCTTAGTTCCCCGGAAACGGCGCCAAATATTTGACTGCCACTCACGATAAGTTTTAAAATTTATAAATGATCGTACCTAAACTAACTATTATCACGACGAAGGCAAGTGCACCTATCGAATAGTAGTATAGTTTTAGCAAGACCGACTGTCAAACCCAAAGGAACTAACAGTACTAGTATTAACTTTCTTTTTATTATCTAGCTTAAGAATAATGAGGGTTTTAATTAACTAATTAACTAATCTAAGAATGCACAAAAAATAGGTGTGGGGAAAATACTTTTTAGAAAATTAGATTGATTACGACAATACCCAAGGAAAAATTCACCTAGACTTCACTTGTTATTTGACTCTGAATCGGACGATTTATTCATTCAACTTGTTCCGTAGAAATCCCTAATTTATGTTATTATTCCTATTCAAGACTAACAACGTCTAACTCTAGGTTGAATAATTGAAATCTCTTTCTAATTAACACCCTAGGGTTGCATTAACTCGATCTATGGATCCCCTTATTAGGTTTCACCATAATCCGGCAAAATCTTGTCACCTTATCTTTAGGCGTGCAATCAACTCCACTTAATTATGACAAATTTACTCTTAGACAAGGACTATTCATCCTCCGAATAAGCGCATTAACTTGAATCAATATCTAGAAATACTGAAGCAAGAATTAAGAACACATAATTAAGAACAAGTCGAATATCTATCATACAATTCAGATAATAATAACAAGATTCATCTTAGGTTTCATTCCCCTTAAGTATTTAGGGGGTTTAGTTCATAACTAAAAAGGAAAACATCTCAGAAGAATAATGAATACAAAACATAAAAAAAACCCAAAACTCTTGAAGGGAAATTGAGGGGAGATCTTGATGATGAATCCGACTTTTGAGATGGAGCGATAGGCTTTCTTCCAGTAATTCCTTGCTTTCTACTCTGTGTGGCCCCTTTAGTCCTCCTCTAGGGTGTTTAAATAGGCTTTAGAATGCCTAAAAGCCCTCAAAATCGCCCTTTTTTGAATAGAACTTAACTTGGGCTCGACGGGGACACGCCCGTGTGCGATTGCTTCAGGCCGTGGTCAAGGCTGAGAAATTAACACGCCCGTGTTGAGGTTGTTTTAGGCCGTGTTCGAGCCTGTTAGAATGGCACGGGCATGTGTGCTACCCATGTGAGGAAGTCTAGGTCGTGTTGTTTTCCCATGTCGGCCTATTTTCTCCGCTTTCTACCCGTTTCTTGTTCTTTTTGCTCTCCTATGCACACCTAAGTATAAAACATGAAATTAAAGGATTAGGAGTATCAAATCCACCAAATCTAAGGAGAAATCATTCATAAATGTGTTAGGCATGGGATAAAAATATGTATAAATTACGGTTTATCACCAAGCCTAACCAAAATTTTCATATAACATTTACAGCACATGTATTTCACAAAATTAAGAATTTTTCCACAACTTTTACATCTTTGCAATTTAGTCCCTAGATCATAATTTGATCCAAATTCACATTGTAAAAGTTGTTTATTTATCAACAACCTTTCATTTTCTACCATAAAATTCAAAATTTTAGCATATTCATCCATGGAAAAATTTTTATATTTTGATATCTTTGCAAATTAATCCTCAAAATAGATAGATTACATTACCCTGATCTAAAAAATATAAAAATTACTAAAAACGGGACACGAAAACATACATAATTAAGCTTGATTAGTTTCATTTCTCTCTATTAGGGTTTCCATAGAATTTAGGGATGAAGATGATAATAATATGATGATATTTCTTTTTAAATTATTTATCATCCATTAATTTTTTTATTTCCAATTTAGTCCTTGGCCTTTTCTAATTTTTCATGGATGAATCACCAAAAATATTTACTAACTTTTCTTTAATGGTCTAATTACCATATAAGGACCTCAAGTTTTTAATTCCATAGCTATTTGGTACTTGTAACTACTAGAATTCAACTTTTGTATTTTATGCAATTTGGTCCTTTCCATAATGAAACACATAATCAGTAAAATTTTCTTAACAGAATTTTCATATCAAATTCCTATCATAATACAGGCCATGCACTAATATTAAAATAAATTTTCTTTTCGGCTCGAATTTGTGGTCCCGAAACCACTGTTTTGATTTCACTGAAAATGGGTTGTTACAATGTTTCTTAAATTATTATATAATAGTCACAACATTACTAATAGTGATAACTATGTATACAATTCTCAGACTTGAGATCATCATTATCACAACATCATGAGTCGTATATTTTGATACAGTCAAACATCTTTCGTAATAGGTTGTACTGAAAAGACTAATGTTGAATATGCCACAATTTATGTAGTGGGGTATGGTTGATCAATATAGGATTTGTCCCTTCTACATATCGGGGGCAATATCTTAGACCACTTGATTGAGTGAGACAAGAAATGCATGGCCATGCTCGAATAAGTTTATATGAGATATCATACTTGTTAATTGTAGTTTACTCGAAATATCTAGAAACATGAGATTGGATTATGCAAGTGTGACTATTTCATGAATTGTGGCCAATCTAGATATAAAGGACAAAATGATGTCATACATGAAAGGTTTACCACAGAAAGGTTATGTCGAATTACGACTTCTTATAACTTAGGTAGCAATGATGCATTACTAGATGCCACTAATTGCTTATATTATTAGAAATGTTCTAAGATTACTACTAACGTTACATGATCCTACAAGGTCACACCCTATGGTAAAAACAAATAAAATCCAAACAGAATTGGTACTGTGCTTAGTTGTCACATGAATTAAATTAATTATTGAATTAATTTAATTTGACAGTTAAATATTAAACGAATTAAATATACAAGCTTGTTGTACACTAATAGAAAACATAGTTAAAAATTAATATATGAATTTGATTCATATAAAAATTTAACAGGATATAGTTTACTAAAATTATTATAATTATGATTTTGGTCAAACATTAAAACATGGTATCTATAATTATTTTTGGAAATAATATAACATTTTTAATGTTTTCCATATGTCCTCTATAGGGTGATTCTGTTTTCAATATATGGATACAAAAATCTTGAATTAAGGTTAAGTGTGTTTTAAAATAAAAAGAAGAAAAAGGTCTAGCAGCCGTTTTGGGAGATTTTCTACGAAAAAATTCCAAGAGATTTTTTTCGTTCGTTTTAATACCAAGTGGACTACGTAGAGGTCGAGATGTTGTCATTATAGACTGGGGTCGACATTGAATCAATAACATCATATCATTGTTTTCATTTAAGAAGGTATATCTTAAACCTTATTTGAACCTATTTTCATTCCTCATACAAGGATCCATGGCTGAGGATCGCCAGAATTTTTTCGCTGCATTACAAGGCATACCGACAATTTCAATAGTGGTATCAGAGCCACTTGTACAATACAAATACGAGATTAAATTTATTGGTTAACGTGATTGTATGAGATATATGTTATTTGATATGTTTAATCGATTTGTTTTTATGAATATATGATATCTATTAAATGTTGTTTAAAACATGCATGTTTAATTTGTTAAACCTATGTGAGTATTTGTTCCTCTTAATCGATGATTAAAAGTTAATCATTGATTTTGAAGCCTATTGGATCTTGTATATGGTTTTTTAAGTGTTAATGAATCTATCTTAGGGTAGTGGGGCTTTTGTCATTCAAAGTTAATTGTTAACTTGTTGATTACATTCGAAAAAGGGGCAAAAATTGTTCCAGTAAAGAAGCATCTTAGATCAATTTTTTAAAATATTATTCTATTTTGATCAAGGTTATCAAATAGTGACATTTTTCCATAGAGATCTAAGTGTAATTTTTAAAATTTCACAGGGGTCCGTCACTGATTGGTCAGCGGCACCGCCGCCCTCAGTACCATGGTACGAGACCCTTACAAGGGGCTCCACCCCCTGACTCTTATGCGCAGGCAACATTAATTGAAGGGACAATTTGGTAATTCACAATAATAAGCCATTAAATAAAATGTATCATATGTTGTATACTATGTTTGATATGCATGGTTATAGCCCGATAGCCCATTTAATTTATTAATTGCTATTGCTATAATTTTATAAATATGGCCTGCATGTCGTACCTTTCTATATTTCTTTTGTATTTCTCTTCTCATCTTAATCCCTCCTATGTAAAATGAGTTTCTATAATTGTAAATTGTACAAGTTGCTGCGAACTAGAGGAAAAGATTGTTTGGCTACTTAAAGCGGAAAAGAAGCTTGAGAAGTGACATGCACCGTTAGGATTCCTTTCAGTTCTCCCATTTGCTTGGGAGAAACTACCTTAGTTTTATGGGCTATAACCATTACATTTATTTACTACTTTATATTTTTCTTTTATATGATACAATGAATGATATGCTAACATGAATGTTACAGAACATTGATAAGATCAATTAAAGGATTAAATGGACAAATGTTGACCATTAATGGTGACATTAATTTAATTGAAAAACCCTCAATAAAATATTAAGTTAATATTGCCTTCCAATATTTACCCTCGTTAAAGCCTCAATCAATACAATGTGGGTTCTGCTAAAGTGAAGTACATGTATCTATCTTGGTCAAATTCGAAGAATAAGAAAGTGATATTTTCCAGTTGTAATATTGGTTAATAACTTAACTAGGTGCCTCTAATAGGATTAGATACGTAGAGGCAAGAGTTTGGATAATCATGAGATGGTTGGAACAAGAGTTGTTTTCAAAATAGAGGAGTTACATGTGATGTAATTAGCAAGTGTTGCTTACCTAAATAACCATAATCTTGAGAGTAAAGCCAAAGCTGACTTAAGAAGAGGTGAAATATGAATCCTTATCCACTAGAATACTTTAGAGAAAGTATTTCCAAAATTAGAATATGAGGGTTATTAATTTTGAATAAAATAGTGGGAGCATCATTTAATAAAGTACTTTTAATGATTTTATTAAACTAGGTAAATGTACTCATGAGAATATTTTATTATTGTAGACTTATTATGGCAAACTGATAAGTCATAATTTATACATATTTTTATTCCATGCTTAGCACATTTTTGGATGAATTATCATTAGATTTGTGGAATTTGATGCTCCTAATCCTTTAATTTCATATCTTATACTTAGATGAGCATAGGAAAGTAAAAAGAGTGAGAAACGGGCCAAAAATGGACAAAATGGGTCAACGTGGAAAATCAACACAACCTGGACTTCCTCACATGGGTAGACCACAAGCCCGTGTCTATTTAATAGTCTTGAACACGGTTTGAAGCACTTGCACACGGGTGTGGCACACGGCCGTGTCCCTGTCGAGCCCAAGTCTAATTCTATTCAGAAAAAGGGCAATTTTGAGGGGTTTAAAGCATTCTAAAGCCTACTTAAACACCCTAGAGGAGGATTAAAAGGGACACACAGAGTAGGAAGCAAGAAATTACTCAAAAAAAGCCGATTGATCTATCTCAGAAGCCGGATTCTCCTTCAAGATTGAAGATCTTTCTTCAATTTCCTTCAGGGATTTTTGGGTTTTCTTTATGTTTTATCATTATTATTCTTCTGAGATATTTTCTTTTACAATTATGAACTAAATCCCCTAAATACCTAAGGGGGATGAAACCTAAGATAGATCTTGTTAATATTTTCTGAATTATATGATAAATACTTGATTTGTTCCTAATTATGTTCTTAACTCTTGTTTTAATATTCCAAGATATTGATTCAAGTATTGATGTGCTCATTTAGAGGAGCAAAAGTCCCTGTCTAAGAGTAGATCATTCATAATTAAGCGAAGTTGCATGCAATCCTAGAGATAGGACGACATAAATCTGCCAGATTAGAGTCAAATCTAATAAGGGAATCCATAGATCGAGTTAATGCAACACTAGGGGTTTTAATTTGAAAGAGATTTCAATTAATCAACCTAGTGTTAGACGTTAGTCTCAGGAGGGATAATAATATAAATTAGGGATTTCTACGGATCAAGTCAAATGAATAAATTGTCTAGTTTAGAGTCGAATAACAAGTGAAGTCTAGGTGGATTCTTCCTTGGGTATTGTCTAAATCAATCAGTTTTCCCAAAACTTTTTCCCCAATTTGCTTTTTGTGCATTCTTAGTTTAATTAATTAGTTTAGATAAATAAATCCCCTTATTTTTAGGCTAGATAATAAAAAGAAGGTTACTATTAGTACTTTTAGTTCCTGTGGGTTCAACACTCGGTCTTGCTATAAACTATACTACTGTTCGATAGGTGCGCTTGCCTTTATCGTGATAATTGTTAGTTTTTAAGTACGATCAATCATAAATATAAAACTTATCACGAATTAGTCAATCACAAACAACAAAAACTCTGTATCACTGCAATTTGTCCTTGATAAGGATAAGTTAAATGGCTTGAACTTCCTTGACTGGTTTCGTAACTTGAGGATTATACTTAAACAAGAACGAAAATTATATGTCATTGAAGAACTGTTCCTTATGAACCAGTAGCTAATGCCTCTAAAGCTAACAAGGATGTTTATAAGTATCATCTTGATGACAAGTTAGACATAGGATGTCTAATGCTTGCCACCATGACTCTTTAGCTTCAAAAGCAACATGAAGATATGGTTACCTATGATGTGATCTAGCACCTCAAGGAATTATATGAGTGCCAAGCACGTCAAGAGAGGTACGAGAGCTCTAAAGCTCTATTCCGATGCAAAATGGTGGAGGGATCTCCTATGGAAACTGATGTTCTCAAGATGATATGTGATTTGTCGGATAGTTTTAGCCATTTTGTCCTTAATTTCAACATGAATGAAATTGATAAGACTTTGTCACAGTTACTCAACATGTTACAAACTACTGAAAGTAACATGAAAAGGGTTGGGCCTAAGCCCATTTTGATGGTCCGCAAGGACAAGGGCAAAAGAAAGCTTAATGTTAAAGCAAAGCCCAAGGACAATGGCAAGGGGAACCCCAACAAGCGAAAATGTCACATCCCAAAATTTTATTAAATGTTATTAGTTATTAAACAAGCATGAGACGTGGTGTAGTGGTTAAGTAGCTTTAGTAACTCCTAACACACTCAAGTACTAGCCTCCATAATATAAATTTTTTTTTAAATTCATCCAAAATTTAGTCAACCTTTTCCATGCAAAAGTTGTCCGTTCTTTGCATGTAACTCCTATTCAACAATTTTTTTGTAACTCCACACTTTAAATTTTGAAAAGATGAAACTCCCAAATTTGTTGTCCATTACTCTCCCTAACTCTCTCGTCTCCCCTCTTGAATGTTTTGTTGGGAGCTTACCCTTGGTGACTGTCCACTCCTCCCTCTCACACACTCTCATTTTGTTTTCTTTTCATAAAATTTTCTATCTTTTCTCCTCCTTCTCTTCCTACTTGTGTTGCCCATATTGGTTGCTCCTCCTTACATTTTTTTTTTCTTTTTTTCTTAAGTTTCCAACTTCAAATCGAATGACCAGCCAACAACCACCAAATCACCACCATAAAACCACCACTCCACTGCCATTCAACCATTGTAGCATCACCACATCACCAATACATTAAAATCGAACCAATATTCAAATTCCACTACCCAAAAACACATTTCTATACTTGTTCTCCCTCACTTTTAATTCTATCTTCTTTTATCATCTTTTAGAAAACTTCTTTTCTTCTACTGGAATTCCCTATTGCTTTTTGGAGTCTTTTCAATCTTGAAAATATTTCAATTTTTTTAAATTTTTTAATTTTCTTTCATCTATTCTATTTTCATTTCATGATCACTAATCCAAATCTTGTAAAATTTTCATTAAAATAGATTATCTCATTAATTCAAGTCCTTAGCTATATAAGTGTTCATCTTAGTTCGATTTGGAAATAAATGGGCAAGTATTAAGCTGTAAAGTTGTGGATAATTTTTATCATGGATAATTCTTTTATTGGAGATAAAAGAATACTAATTTTATGAACGATTTCTTTAGGTGCAAATCAAAGTCCTAGTTCTTTGGATTAGAGGTGATCAAGCATTAGTTGGATTTACTATTCAAATTGATTAAGGTGCGCATTTCATGCAAGTTAAAAACATAAGGTTTTAACTCAAAATTTATCGTTTTATTATACAATTGAAAACATTATGTTTTGTTGTAACAATTGAATGATTTTATGGTTACAAGGTAAGTCTCCTTACTTGAGATTTATGATTTGATATGACAATTATTGTTATGATCTATTTTTATAATCTCATGTTGTGAAAAAATCATGGCTATTTGTTTATTTAAATAACATGGATTACCATATATATTGAAACCTACATGTATATGAAAGCATGATTATCATGTTTATTGTTTTGCTATATGATTTGTATGCCATAATGCATTCCATGGGGTTGAGACATGTGTAAGGAGGAAGATGTGGCAATACTAATATGCAAATTTGATGGTTTATCCATAACGTACAAGGTGGTTTATCCACAACTTATATGTTTTAGCAACTTGTCTGCAAATTTGGTGGCTTCATTCACATGTATGTTGGTGTGTTTTGGATGGATAAGTTCTAGGGAACTCCTTATGGTGTGTAGTGGAGATGGGTAGGATGTTTTAAAAGAAATTGCAGAATTGTTTTACAAAATTTGCATTGATATGGATATGTGCATAAAATTGGCTATTTTGTATGATATGTTTGTGAATATTTTTATTTAATTTGTTATGAAATTCACACTGAGCTTTAAAGCTCACTACTTAAGTTTTATAACCTTTTCAGATGATTCACGGGTATAGGGCTTGGATTCAGCATGAGGAGGAGTCTCTCAGATGAATTAATTATTAAAGTGGTTTATGAACTTTTTGGTTTGTTATTTTAGAAATTAAACTTTTTATGGGATATTTTTACTTTTAAAATTATAAATTTCCATGCATGCATGTTTGATGAACTTAAAATATTTTAAATTGTTGTATTTGGAATTCTTATGATTTTTATTTTATTTTAAATTTTAATATATAATTTTCTAAGTATTTACAAAGTCCACTATGAAAGTTTTTATCAAAATAATTTTTAAGACTTATTTAAAGATATTGTAAATTTTATATTTCAACCTTTTAGACTGATAACTCGATAAATAATGAATCTTTTCAAATGTTGTGCTTTAATAGAAGTTTTTTAAAAACTAAATAAATTAGTATATAAAATTTTAAGTTTTTCACAAAAACTACTTAAACATAATTGCTTTTATCAAGTATTAGTTTTCGATGGGTTTTAATGTGACTTCTGGAATTTGGCCACAACAATTTGGCCAGGTTTTAGGGGGGTTATAGAAAAGCTGAGTTGAATCCTAAAGGAGGAATTGCTAAGGATGGAAAATATTTCCATTTTGGTAAGATCGGACACTGGAAGAGGAATTACCCTACCTATCTTTAAGAGGTCAAGAAGGCAAAAGAAAATAGAGTGTCCACTTCAAGTATTTGTGTTTTTTATATTAATTTATCAACATCTACTTCATGTGTATTAGATACCAGATGTAGTTCTCATATTTGTACCTCTTTATAGAGACTACAAAGGAGTAGGAATTTGGCTAAAGGAGATGTGGACCTGCAAGTTGGAAATGGAGCAAGAATTGTTGCATTAGCTTTAGGAACACATATTTTATCATTGCCTAGTGGAGTTGATTTAACTTTGAGGATTGCTATTTTGTGCCAAGTTTGACTAGAAACATTATTTCAATTTCTTATTTAGACAAAAATGGTTTTGATAGGGATAATTGTTGTTCATTTTATCTCGATAATATTTTCTATGGTTCGACAAAATTAGTAAATGGTCTCTACATTTTACACCAAGATAGACTCATTTATAACATAAATACTAAAAGATAAAAAATAAATTACTATAATCAAACTTATCTTTGGCATTGTTGATTGGGCCATATAAGTGAGAAACGCATATCAAAGTTCCTTAAAGATGGAATTTTGGACTCTTTTGTTTTCGAACAATTTAATATATATGAGTTTTACTTGTTGGGTAAAATGACTAAAACTCCTTTTAATAGTAAAAGTAAGCAAGCTAGTGATTTATTATGTTTAATACATAGTGATGTTTGTGGACTAATGAACACACAAGACAGAAAAGGTTTTCAATGTAATATCCCGAATAAGGGCCTAATCGGAATAGTGATTTTTTGACCACAAATCTAAGATAGAAATAATTATTTTATGATTATTTTGAGGTCTATGACATGATTTCATGATTGTGTGAAAATTTCGTGAAGAAATTTTATGCATAAAGTGCTTAAATTGAAATTAGGGACTAAAACGAATAATTTGCAAAACTTGCATTCTAGAAGTTTTTAGTATGAAATTTCTTTGGAATATTAATGAGGAGGTCTTAAATAGCAATTTGACCAATTTCTAAGTCTACGGACAAAAATTGGACATGGATGGAATTTTTGGAAAGTTTAGTAGTAAGGGCATTTTAGTCATTTGGTAATTAAAAGAAATAAAAAGGGAAAATAAAGCCAAAATTGACTCATCTTTTTCATGGAGGCCGAAATTAGCATGGGGGAAGCCATGGCTAGGGTTTTCAAGCTTTCCAAGCTCAATAGTAAGTCCGTTCTAACCCCGTTTTTCAAGTTCTTTACGTTTTTGGAATCCCGGTAACTTTATTAAGCTTATGCTAGCAATAATTCAACCTAAGGTTCGTATTTGGAAAAATACCCATAGGTTAAATTTTTGTATTTTGGTGTTTTATGATAGAATATGAGGTTTTAAATTATGTTAAACAACTTGTGCTACTCGATTTTATGTGAAAACGAGTAAAATGGCTTAATCGGTAAAAATACCTAATAGTCATAAGTACATGTTAGAGTGAGAATTTGATGTTGCCATAGAAGGGAAAAATGATCAGCATGTCATAAAACATAAGAAAATAGGATGAAGTTTAATTTCCGAGTCTTAGGGCAAAAGTGCAAATATGCAAAATTTTAGGGGTCAAAATGCAAATTTGTAAAAAATGATTTTTAGACCCATATGAATAGTGTGATTAATTATTAGGCTAAATGTGATATTATAGATGAAGGAAATCGAGATTCGGGCTTAAATCGAGAAAATACAAGGTTATAGACTAAAATAGTAAATTGCCATTTCTAGATCGAGGTAAGTTGGTATGATAATAATACTGCAATAATGTTGTAATTTATATTTGAAAGTTAAATTTAGTGAATTAATTGAATTATGTTAAATTAAAATTTAGTGAATTAATTGAATTATGTTAAATTAAATGTTATGGTGCTAAGTTTATGAATTGATTTAAAAATATGTCTATGGTACATGAAGTGCATTGAATTATCATACATAAATGTGATTTCTATGATTATGGATATTATGAGCAATTGCAAGTTCATATGATTTTTAATAATGCAATGTGTAATTTAATGTTATTGCCTTGATATTAAATGAGATTTAAGTAATATATCAATTTTACTTGTATTATGATATTTTATAATAATATTGGAAATATGTTTGTTGATAATTACTTGATTGGTGAAATTGTTGGAAAAGAGAGAAATCCCGGTTGAACCTTCAGAAAGATTGGATGATACAGATGGTATGTAGCTAGGTCACATGTATGGTGCTGAATGCACATCATGTGTACAAGAGAGCTACGAGACATTATGATGTAGCTAGGTCGCATGGGTGATACTATGTGTACACCATGTAGACAAGAGAGCTACGGGATACATGTAGCTACGTCGCATGCGTGGTTCCAGGTGAAGGACACCATGTAGACAAGAGAGCTACGAGATAAACTGGCTAGGTCACATGGGTGATACTAAGTGTTCACAATATGTAAAAGAGAGCCGAACTTTATGATGGGTGGAGCTCTGTTCTGAAACCACCAAGTATCGAGGATTGATCTGAAGTGTTCAACAGGAGACTTACTATGTACTTCTTTGTGAGTTTTGTGATGAATAAGTGCAGGAATTTGCTTATGTGAGTGATGTGTTCATTAAGTGACCGGGATGTGGTAAGGTTATAAACAAGTAAGTTATACATGAGGATGATTTTATGGTGACCTTGTAATCATGGGCCTATACTTATGATGTATGAAATGTGGTGAAAATGATTTGTGATATGTATGTTAAAATGAGGTTAATACAAAGAAAGTGTGAAAGAGTGAATTAGCAATAAAATTGTTTTGGATGAAGACGATGATTTGACTTTGAAAATTCACTAAAAATTGTGGAAGTTGAATAAAAATGCAAATAATATATGAAAATAAAGATTAATGAGTCATGAAAGAAACAGGGGAAGTAAAAGAATTCTATATTGTGTGATATTTGAATTCTTGTGAAATAGGGTCTGAATGAATTCAAGGTCCCCTATTTTGACTTTATATATTCACCATAAATTGTAAAAAAAAATTATTAAGAGTCATATTTTACATTAATAGATTCGTTATTGAGTCTATTTTTAAGGGAAACAAACAAAGATGGTCGTTGGAATTGCATGCAGGAGAAATTTGGTTCAGTAGTGCACAGAGGTCGAGTAGTCGTGCTCAAAAGCAGGGATACTTTAACTAATAAACTGTACTAATTGGCTAAACTAAAAATTCTGGAACTTTTATGGGAGAAAGATATATGAATCTAGTTTCAAGAAAAATTAACGAAACTAAATTTGGAGTTTTGTAGCTTCAGATATGAATGATTTAGTAATCAGAACTCGATAACACAACTTAACTCGAATATGTGTAATTGTACAATTATAGTGTTTTATCTTGAAAAGCGTGGTAGTAATTGTTTATTATTTTCATGCGAGCTTACTAAGCATAAAGCTTACTTCCTCCTTTCCATTTTTTTAGTTTTTCAAGTCAGCTCAGGGGTTGGAGATCGTCGGAGGCAACATCACACTATCAAGCCATTATCCTTGGAGTATTGGCAAGTATATGTTAAATATTTTCATGTGAGTGGCATGTATAGGAAGTTTGTTTCATGTCATGTATTATTATTATAATTTGGCTTATGTATTGGCCTACATCGAGCTATTTTATATGGCCATGAGATATGGCCTTTATTCATTGTGGTTTGTAAGTTTTAATTTTGGGCAAAAACTTGGTGACTCGATTTTATATGTTTGGGAATGTTTAAGTCCGGTAACGCCTCGAACCCTGTCCCGGAATTGGATACGGGTGAAGGGTGTTACACTGTAACCCTATTCTGACGATGGATACGGGTTGAGGTGTTATATTCAATACTTCATTACTTTCACTGATGACTTTAGTAAATATGGATATATTTATTTATGTGCCATAAATTTGACGCCCTTGAAAAGTTCAATGAATTTAAAAATGAAGTACAAAATCAACTAAGTAAAAGTATTAAGGTATTTTGATCAGATCGAGGAGGAGAATACTTAAGCTTAGATTTTGATGAATTTTTGAAGGAATATGGGATTGTCTCACAACTTATACCTCATGGTACTCCATAATGGAATGGAGTTTAAAGGAGAAATCGAACATTGTTAGACATGGTTTGATCAATGATGAGTCATGTTGATCTTCCTACTTCCTTTGGGGACTTGCACTTGAAATAGTTGCTTTCATATTGAACCGTGTTCAATCTAAATGTAACATCCTAATTTTCGAGATTTTCTTAATTTTTGAGAATTTGGTAAAATTTTTAAGATTAGGTATTTGGTTGTGAAATTCATATTTGGAGTGTGTAAATGGGCCTATGGAAGGCCCATGTGTTTGGCCAAAACCCAGTAGAATTTTTGAATTTTGGCCTTAAAGAGTTAGGGGCATTGGATGGGTGGCCTTATTAAAAGATGTGGGTAGAATGTACCACAAGAGAGCCCCTGGCAAAGTGGTTAAGTGACGCCACTAATGAGCTAAAAAGGTGGCGTGTAAGTGGTTGGGGGAAGGCCAAGGTTTGATTCACTAAGCTAGCAATTGTGTTGTTATTTTTATGTCTTGAGCATGCAGGAATTTGAAGTCGAATGGA
This sequence comes from Gossypium anomalum, assembly GCA_025698475.1. Taxonomy (NCBI): domain Eukaryota; kingdom Viridiplantae; phylum Streptophyta; class Magnoliopsida; order Malvales; family Malvaceae; genus Gossypium; species Gossypium anomalum. Next base: position 30,487,732 of record CM046963.1, on the reverse strand, counting down.
ACTCTATTGGATAGAGTTTGAATCAGTCAAATGCATGAATTTAGGAGTGATAAGGGGAGAGATTTTGGGGATTTGAAGGGAGGCTAAGAGTTGGCCGAATAGTGGGAATTAGGGGGGAGAAATCGGCTTAGGGGTTTTAGGTTGGTATTTTGGTATTAGGGGCTTTTGTTGTGTCGTTTTCCTTTGTTTAAACATCATAGGGTGATTTCTTTTCTTCCTTTTTCTTCTCTAGCTGAAATCACCACTCCTTTCATCCATTTTTCTTTCTCTTCTTTTTCCAAAACCAAACTACTGCTCTCTTTCTTTTCATCACCCTTGCCGAATAGCCACAAGAGCCGAAACCTTTGAAGTTGGTTGTGCCGATTCTATTTAGACCAGCATACTTCTTTTTCTTCATTTGTTGTGACCGATCCCTTCATCCGCTAAACTCTAAAAGTCCCCGACGGTAACACCAATACCAAGCCACCACACCATTTCTTTTTCTTGGTCCTAAAAGCCGAAATACCTTAGTTTTGGGGGCTTAGCCGAACCTGTAGACATCTAGGATTCGAAGGCTGCTAGGTGGTTGAGGGCTAAGTCTACTTTGGGTCTAAGCAGTGCAGAAGGAAAGACTATGGTGAGTACTCGTTTTCCAAATCGTTTCAGTAGTGTAAATGTTAAGAGAAGCCGAAACCCCCTATAGTTAGGGAGGTTATCGATTTGAGGTATAGGCCTTACTGGGCCTTTTCATTCGACTTTTATGATTTGTGTAGTGATATAGACAACTTTGGAGGAGCAGCAAGGCTTGGAGTAGTGGTTTGGATAAACTTGGATCGAATCATCGGACCCTGTGAAGGTAAGTGATCTATGGCTATTAGAGGTTCTTTGGCCGAATATGGTAAGGTGGATTTTGGGTTTGATAAGCATGAATTGTAAACTAAGAATGGTGGTGATTAATTGTAGGTTGTCGTGGGAGACTTTGTTAGCAAACCTCACAAAGCAGGTGTGTAACAACCCTCGTAGTAGCTTAAATTAATATTCGCTGAAAAGCCAAAATGCTAAAATTTCGGCATTTCGGGAACTTGTGATTTTGCGTTTGGTTATAGATGCGATAAATACGATATGATTGGTGTTTGGATCGATGGAACAGGTAAGAGCGCAATTTTGTGCGCGATGGTTTGTTGGGCCTCAATCGGCTTTTGGGCCCATTTGGGTAAAATTATTAGAAAACGAAATTTGGAAAAAGATCATTGTTTAAACACTTGGAAATATTGATAATTGTTAATGAACATGGAAAACCCATGATATTTGGTAAATTTACGAAATTACCCTTATAATATGAAAAATGACTATTTTGCCCTTAGGTAAAAATGACCATTATACCCCTAGGGTTTAATTATGAATGTGATGCATGAGATATTGATGTACATGATATGACATGATAAGCACATGATATGTTATGAGATGCACATGATATGCTATGCTATACTCATTATATGCATGGGTTGGGTTTTATATAGATGGAGGAAGTGCGAAAAGGGCTTTGCCCTTGTTTACCAAAGAGGGCTTTGCCCCAGTTATTAAAAGAGGCTAAGCCTCCAGTTTTATGATAAAGCAGCTATGCTGCCAGTGGAGAGTTTGGTTGGGTGGGTTGAGTTATTCCCCACATAGAGAGCTTGGCTGGTAAGGGTGGAGAGTAGCGGATGGTGGGTTGAGTAGTCTCCCCAAATGGGCTTGCATACATTCATTGATATTTCATGTGAAATTGAAGTAGGCCTATGGACCATACCGTTTTCAGTAAGGGCTTCGGCCCAGTGATATGATTTATGAAAAGGCTTCGGCCCAGTAACCGTTAAACGAAAGGCTTCGGCCCAGTATGCTGATATTTGTTAGGCTCTGAAAAGGGCTTGTTGCACACTGAGTTTCCAAACTCACCCCTTTCCTTAACCTTGCAGGTGAGCCTTGATGTGGAGACTTGGAGCTGGAGGGGATTCAGAGTGGCCATGGTGATTGCTTTTGAACTTTACAATAAGTAACCAGTTTTTTTTTAATTATTATTATTCAGTTTTGGGTTGTAATAAGGCCATTTTAATTATTTTTCTGGAATTATTTTATTTTATACTCTATATTTTACTGATAATAATTCAAAATGGGTTAGACTTAGGGCGCATTTTCAAAATGATATTTGTCTTCTAAATAACGCAACGATACAATTAATCGGTTTATCAAAAATATCTACTTAAATGAATTCCAACTCATATTTTCCAAAACTTAACCTCACACCAAAGTGTGGCAATGGTAGTGGGCATGTCTAGGATTGGATCCAATCAAGAGCTTGGTACTTAAGCAGCCTTCATGGCTCACCTCCTCTGTTTCGGGTACCTAACTGGTGCACAGCTTCCATTCACTTTATAAACTTATAAAATACTATCTTTTAAAACACTAAGAAGGACGTTGAAAGAGACATGGGTTTTCTTAGAAACTTCAATATGACACGTCGGATCCGGCCATAACGCCTGGCCGAGTTTGGGGTGTTACACTAAATTAGTTCAAAAGACACCATATAAGATGTGGACTAGGAAGCATCCTAGTATATCTTTCAAGAAGATTTGGGGTTGTGAAGCTTATGCTAAATGCCAAAAGTTTACTAAACTCGAACCCAAATCTCAAAAGTGCATCTTTGTGGGATATCCTAAGGAAACTAAAGAATATTATTTCTTCAATCCAACCAAGAATAAAAGTGTTTGTTTCTTGAACAAGATTCTTCCTTGAGAGATTTTGTATCTAGAAAAGCAAATGATAGAAGAATAGAACTCGGAGAAATTCGAGAATAAGAATAGATCACTAAACCAGAGATTGAATAACAACATGTTCCACAAGTTGTTGTGGAATAATAACATGTTCTGCAAGTTGTTTTGGAACAATCAACTACTTTAGAAACACAACTATCGTGAAGACCTTTCAGAGAATACCAAGTACCTGAGAGACATGGATTTGTCATGATTAAAATATTAATATTCTACTTATGGATCAACATAAGCCTAGAACTTATCAAGAACCGATGGCGAGCCCGGATTCTAAGAAATGGCTTGAAGCCATGAAATTTGAGGTGGATTCCATGTTAGAAAAAAAAAGTATAGATCTTGGTTGACCCACCTAAAGAAGTTAAACCCATAGGGTGCAAGTGGGTTTTCAAAAAAAAAAAAAAAAAGAAATGGATGGTATTGTACAACCATACAAAGGGCGTTTAGTTGCTAAAGGTTTTCACCAAGTTCATGGTATTGACTATGATGAAACCTTTTCTCCTGTTACTATGTTTATATCCATCTGGATCTAACTTGTAATAGTTATATTTCATGATTATGAAATCTGGCAGATGGACATCAAAATAGCTTTCTTTAATGGGAAACTGGAATATATGTGTACATGACACAATTTGAAGGTTTTGTTGATCCAAAAGATGCTGGAAAGATATGCAAGCTACAAAGATTCATTTATGGATTAAAGTAAGCTTCTCGAAGTTTAAATATTTTTTTAATGATACAATCAAAGAGTTTGGTTTTATCGAAAATGAAGATGAGCTTCATGTTACAAGAGAGTTAGTGGGAGCAATATTGCATTCTTAGTACTGCATGTAGATGACATACTATTCATAAGAAATGACATACCTACCCTATAGTCTATTAAGATTTCGTTAGGAAGTTTTTCTATGAAAGAATTGGGTGAGGCTACATACATATTAGGAATCAAAATCTATAGAGATAGATCAAGACGACTCTTAGGTCCAAGCCAAAATACATACATAGATAAAGTACCAAAAAGGTTCAGCATGGAAGAATCTAAAAGAGGATTCTTACCTATGTGACATGACATTACACTCTCGAAGGAAATGTGTCCTTCAACTGCATAAGACAGAAAACACATGAATAAGACTCTATATGCTTTGACTATTGAGTCTATCATGTATGTCATGTTATGTACTAGTCCAAATGTTCCGTATGCTTTAAGCATGACAAGTCAGTGCTAAGAAGATCCCGCTGAGGTCATTGGGTCGCAGTTAAAAATATCCTGAAGTACTTGTGAAGGTCTAAGGATACATTCCTTTTATATAGAGGTGAGGAAGAGATGAGTGTAAAAGGTTACACTGATGCTAGCTTCCAAACTGACAAGGATGACTCAAGATCGCAATTAGGTTTTGTGTTTTTCCTTAATGGTGGTGTTGTGAGCTGAAAAAGTTAAAAGTAAGATACATTAGTTTCTCCTACAACTAAGGCCGAGTATATTGCAGCTAGTGAGGTTGGAAAAGAGGCTGTTTGGATCAAGAAGTTTATATCTGAACTAGGGGTTGTGCCTAGCATATTAGATGCTTTAGAACTTCGTTGTGACAACTACGAAGCTATTGCACAAGTAAAAGAACCCAGATCTCACTAGCGGTCCAAACATATACTTAGGGGTTTCCATCTTATTCGAGAAATCATTGATCAAGGAGATATAGAAATATGCAAAGTACGAATAGATAATAATATTGTTGATCCACTGATGAAGCCTCTAACACAACAGAAGCGTGATTGTCACACTAAGTCACTCGGTATTAAATATATGAGTGATTGGTCTTAGTTCTAGTGGGAAATTGTTATAGTATGCCCAAAGACCAATCATATGATGATTGTAATTACATACTTGTTTTACCTCGTTTATTAATTTAAGGCATTGCCATTATTATTTCAGTTTCTTTTTCTGTGTATATAAATAAACCAAATTGTTAAAAATTCCTAAGAAAAATATGATTATTCTTAAAAGGTCCTTAGTCAAGTATTATTGTGGGCTTAGACAGCAATAATGCATTAAGACTAATGTGTAGTTGATTGATGATGCTTTGAATTGCAATGATGGATTTTTTTATGTTGAATTTTGAGGTTATAGATGCATGTTGAAGTGGTATACGTTTGATTATGTTAAATGCCCTATTTTGTTGTAATATTTGTTGATTTGTATAGATGTATTGATATTTGAAGCATATGTATCAATACCTCCATGTTGAAACGAATGTGGGAAGTTAGTAGCTTAAATTGATATCGATACCTTTCTTCAAGTATTGATACTCGGGGTGAAATTATAGATACTTTTTGAACTGTATTGATAAATTGCTAGGTCTAAATGTCACAGAGAAACAGAATGCTAAAAAAGTATCGATTTTCTAAACGGTATCGATACCTATTACGAGAAATATCGATATCAGATAGTGTGTATCGATAACTATGAGACCTTTTTGAAATTTTCGTCAAATGGTCATTAAACATGTTCTTAATTTGACACAAGGTCATTTAATGTATGTTTAGTAAATTTTAATGTTGCCCAGGGTATCCTAGACTTAAAGCTCCTATAAATGATTGAATGTGTTAATATTTGTATGCAAATGAGATGATGTGTAATGTGTGATGTTGTGACGTGTGATGTAGCATCCTGTTACTCGTGTTCGACAACTGAACCGTGTATAGGTTGTTACACATGTAATACATGAAAGTTTCATCATAGAAAGGTTATGTTGAATTACGACTTCTTGTAACTTAGGTTGGAATGATGCATTGCTAGATGCCAAACATTACTTCTATTAAAAGAAATGTTCTTGTATTACTACTAACGTTACAAGAACCTACAAGGTCACACCCTATGGTTAAAAGGAACAAAATCCAAACATAGTTGGTAGTGTGTTTAACTGTCACATAAGTTAAATTAATTATTGAATTAATTTATTTTGATAGTTAAATATTAAACAAAATAAATGTACAAGCTTGTTGTACACTAATAGAGAACATAGCTAAAATTAATATATGAATTTGGTTTATATAAAATTTTAATAGAATATAGTTTACCGAAATTATTATAATAAATTATTCTATTTATGGATTTGGTCAAACATTGAAACATGGTAGTTATAATTCTTTTTGAAAAGAATATAAAGTTTTTAATGCTTTCAATATATTCTCTATAGAATGATTCTATTTTCAATATATGAATGCCAAAATCCCGAATTAGGGTTAAGTGTGTTTTAAAAGAAAAAGAATAAAAAGGTCTAGCAACCGTTTTGGGAGATTTTCTTTGGAAAAGTTCCAAGAGAGTTTTTGTCGTTCGTTTTAATACCATGTGGACTACGTAAAGGCCAAGACTTTTTGTTGTGGTTTGGAATCGACATCGAATTAGTAGCATCCTTTCATCGTTTTCATTTTGGAAGGTATATCTTCAACCTTATTTTAACCCATTTTCTTTCCTCGTAAATAGATCCAAGGTTGAAGATTGCCGGAATATTTTTCCGCTGTGTCACAGGGCGAACCGGCTATCCCAACACTATTAACTTGAAATTTAAGTTTTGAACGATCAATAAGCAATCAATTGATAATCCTTGATTTTAAAACATGTGATAAGTCTTTTAAATCTCTCTCTTGTTAGTTGAATAACTTCTCTCTTGATTAGAAGAGTCATTATGAAGTTCAAACTCTTAAAGCCTTTCAAACTAGTTGCGCTTTTATCAAGGACATCGCATTTGCTACTATCAAGTTAAAAAAATTATCTATTACAAATATACAAGTTAAAATTACCTATGTAACAAGATATGTATTGAGTGTTGCAATTTTTGTTATAACATTACGTTAGAACAAAACTTTACAACAATTAATATTTTAACAATCTCATCTATACATAAATCAAGTACTATTTCAAATTAATTGGATAAATTCAAGATAAATTTATATAAAAAAAATTAGAAAAATTAATTAAATGTAAAATAAGTCATAATTTTCTAATTTTTAAATTTTGGGATCAAAACGATGCAATATAATTAATTTCAGCTATATCACCAACTATTTATTTTGCTTAAACACTTCTAAACAACCAACTATATACCAAATTTTCAAATATTTTAATTTTTTCCCTAAAGTTAATTAATTTACGTATCTTTTATCCATTTTAATTAATATTCATGAAAATGGTAGAATGTGATCATCTTTGACTCGAAAACTACTGAAGCCCCGTGCTTAATTATCAAATCTGCATACGTAGGAATAGTTAAAGCTCAAACGTGCAAACGAAGTGGTATTATACAGCGATATCCATTAGCGTCAGAATCAGAGAAATTCTTCGTTTCTACCCAGTGGGATTTCGACTCCGTATATAGTTCACGCTGGATCATGATCATCAATTCCATTGGCTGGCCTACTGAAAATGATCGAACACTGCAAACTGCATATTAAATCTCACAAACTTCAATAAAATACTAATTTCCGCGAGCCAAAGTGGTCAGAAATGATTGATAATGGACCTCTATGTTCAGTCCTTTCGAGTTTCTTGTGGTTGATGATTGCGTCATTTTTAATGAAAGGAGAAAAAAAAATTGTGGCGATGATGGGGATGAGGTACCAATAATTGCCTGTGCCAACAGCTTGCATCACTTGCTCGACAAAATGTCATATCAAAAACATTCTAGCAAAAGGAAATGATAGAGGGATGTCAATGAAAGTTGCATCACTATTTCATTTTCTTTGTATAAAAAGGTTTGAAAATTACAACACAAAATAATAGTGTATTGGGCTAGAACTGGCCCGTTAATTCGATCATGAGCTTCAACCTTGCATTCTTGAAATCTAGATGACCAATGCGGAGTTAATGAAGATGATAAATGGATGAGTTTAGCTACACGTGTAATTAATTTTACGTAAGATATGTGAAAAGCAAAATTAATATGATTTTTTATATTTCGCATTGAATTATGCACTAAAAACATTAAATATAAGCTTTAAGTACATTTTAAATTTTATTTTTCTTCTTTTATTTTATGTAATTTAGTTTATATAGTTTTTAAATTTAGAAATTCAGGTTCAGTTATTATTACTATTAAAATTCTTTTATTAAATTTATATGTCTTGACGTTTTAATTTTTTTTAAATCACTTAGTAGTGTTCTAAGAAAAAAAATTATGCTGAAAATCCTAATTGAAATATTTTTCTTAAAAGCAATCATTCAAACTGCTCATGATAATTATTTTTTGTTGGAATAGTGTTAAAAAATTATGTTGACATTGTAACTTAAATAGTTAAAAGTATTAACTATTTAGACAAACTAATTACATTTTGCAGTAGTGGGATCAAATTTTTTAAAAAACTAAAATATATGGATTCAATCTAAATTCTAGCATGGTATAGGGTCAAAATTGAAAATTGGTCACTGTGTTATAAAAACATAGAAAGGTAAACACAAAATATGTATAAATTATTAAGACACTTTGGGCATTCAAGTTATACAAAACCACATAACATCTTTTTTCGAAATGTTAACGATATTAACTATTTATATTAACTAATAACATTATAAAAATATAGTGCCAAAATTATATTAGAAATTAAATCTCAAATTCAAGTATAATAGAAAGACTAAAATTGAAATTTATCATTTTCTTATAATGTGAAGAAAAAACAAGAAAGAATTGTAACCCACCTTACTCGACCTGATGATTGTATCGGAGTAAGGTTTGCCACAACTTAAAATCATACGAGTCTAGTAAAAGTATTTGAAATTAATAAAAACTTAAGATATTTGTGTAATCCTCAATATGACAAGGACAAAACAATCAATTTAATTATACCCCAAGAAAAGCATTTTAGACAAAACATTTAGTGGAAGTCTTATAAAAGTTGATAAAGTTATTCCCTTTACAAAAGTTTCAAGTCCATCATTGGCGGTTAACTATCTTTCAAAACAGTTTGGCATACACAACTAAATTATTTTCTCACAAACCATAGCTCATTGGATAAAAAAATATATATATTACTTGAGTTTACAAAATATTTCATAAACCAGAGTTCAACAAAAACAACAAATCATTACAAGAGGTAATACAAAACGTTTCTACATGCCACCCCGCCCTCGGTATGCACGATACAAAAATTAATAGAAGGATCAAAATCAACAGTGCTCTGGAAAATTCTCTTCCTTCAATCAACACTCTTGAGAAGGAAAAGGTAACAGAGTATGTTCAAACAAACTTAGTAAGTTCCAATGACAAAGAAAGCACATATAAATCATACACAATAATACTCGAGATGATATCAAACCTTTTAGAAGGTTTAAACACAATGGTCATAATACACCCATTGGCATTCACAGAATACAGATGGACTCGATTTATCCACTTAACACGACACAAGGGCAGTCACTATCCACCAGTCTAACTATAACAAATGCTCAACCTATCCTTATGCCAGCCTGGCACCTATAATTTAGATTCAAAAACATATCATCCAGTCATATTTATATACATACACCCCCTTAACTCCTCATATCATTTCTAATAAGCAAAGTATGTTTTCTCGTGATATTTCGATCCGATTTGCAATATAGCTTCCCTACAGGAGGAATCACAAACATATTCCCCCTTCTTCAACATCTTATCTCTCATATCACATATCACATATTGATGGTACTAACTTGTGAAATAAGGAGGGTATTTACTTTGTGACACAGACAGGTCATACTTACTCTTGTGACGTTGGGTAACCACCAACATCACAAACACCATTTATAAGTTATTGAGAGAGATTACTTACATTACATAATATATACAACAATGGAATTTATAGTACATGGAATTAAGAAGGAGCTCACTAGAAAATCTAGTATAATGATATACTCAGCAGGTCCTTTGCCTTTATTGTTGGGACCTTTGTTAGCTTCTTGAGCTAAAAGAAAGATAAATATCCCTATCAGATCATTAAATTATTGAAACTTAATATGCATGTAAGAATCGATATCAAACAACTTGGAATCAGAAAGTTTCCTTCCTCATGAACAATTTTAAGGTCTATGCATGCAATACTATAAACACATAAACCTCTTCGATAATAACCTAAGGGTTTACCAATAATTACCAATAAGTTGGTAGAAACGTAGGTGCTCACTAAAAACTGAGGTGGTGAGGTGGTGGTTTGGTTGGAAATTAGTGGTGGTGAGGTGAAAGAAAAGTAGAGAAAATAAGTTGTTTATGAGCTAAAATGGAAGAAAAAGATTAAAAATGGGGGAACAAAGAAAGAGGGCCGGTAAAAGAGAGAAGAGGAGTAGCAAAATGAAATAAAAATCAAAAGTGAACCCTTATGTCTAGGTGCAATGGACGACACTAGCTAGTCAAGGGGAAGAAAAGGAAAGTTTGGGGAAAATATCATGAATAATGGATCATGGAAGGGACAAATTGAGTGAAAATGGGAATATTGAGTTAACAAAAGGGGAAAGAATCTTTCCTACAAGACAACTATATTGGACGACAATAGGGGGTTGACTGATAGGTACTAAAAATAACATGTTTTAATCCCATTTTTAGTGCATTTTTGGGTGAAATTTTTGCTCATAATCCTTTAAATTCATATTTGTATTCTTAAGAGAGCATTTCGGAGTAGAAGGAATAAAAAACGAGTGAAAACTGAAAAATTAGAGTAAGTTACAAGAGCAACATGGGCTAGACCATTCCACACAACCTAGCCACAACCATGTGAGCTACATGGTTTGCCACACAGCAATGTGGCAGGTCGTGTCGATCTCCCAAATTGCACTTTGAACAATGAAAAAACACGATTTTTTGGGTTTTTTAGGCATTTTGTGTAACACCTCTAACCTGTATCCATCACCAAAATAAATTTACGGAGCATTATCAGAACTTTCAGAACATTTATAGATAAATCATGTCAATCACTATTCAATTTCTGATATTATTCAAAACATCCCTTAAATGGACCCTCGAGGCTCAATATATGCATTAGAATCAAGTCGGGACTTAACCGGAAACTCTAAGAATTTTTCATGACATTTTAAAAAATTTCTAAGTTACAGGGCTCACATGTCCGTGTAGTCCAAGGGACATGCTTGTGTGACCCTAGGACACACCCGTGCCACAGGTCGTGTTCGACCCCGTGTAACTCTCTGACTTGGGCACACGGCCATGCCACACGTCCATGTGCTAGGCCGTGTGGTTAATTTTATTTTTCAAATTTAGGTGCAGGTTTCACATGGCCAAGACACAAGCCAGTGATCTAGGCCATGTAGCATACACGGCTGAGAACACGCCCATGTTTCTGCCTATGTGTTCAATTCTGAGCATCCTATTTCTCAAAATTTAAGGTGCAGGGACACACGACCTAACCACACGCCCATGTACCAGGTCGTGTGTCACACACAGTTTAGACACACGCCTGTGTGTCTGCCCGTGTGGAAAAAATAAAGCCATTTCTAGCTTCATTTTTCACCCAAAATTACACTAATGACCTGCACTTAAACTCACATCTAAATACCAACCATTTCAAGCATTCAAATTAAGCAAACTCTATCATTCAACATGGCATATCATTGCATCCATACATGTTTATAATCTTACCTTGGTATATTCTATATGATAGGCATAATTTGAACAACCATTTAACATGTATATAGCTACCATAGTATGACAGTATAAGTACATCCAAAACAACCATTACCAGCCATTCCAATGGCTAGATTACAAATATTTAAGCCATCTATGGCCTAGTTAGCCTATACATGCCATTATACCAAAATGATTTTACTATATATACCCAAAATAAGCTACTGGATAGTGTGATGATGCTCCAATGATCTCCAACCTTCACGAGCTTCTGAGCACTATAAAATAGGAAAAAAATAAAACAAAGTAAGCATTACATGCTTAGTAAGTTCATATAATTGAAACTAAACTTAGTAACAGCCCATTTTTGGGCCAAATCAGAACAGTGGTTTTGGAACCACAAATTTTCTTTAAGGTCTACAGCATAACATAATAATTGTGTGAAAATTTCGTTAAGAAATTTTATCGATTGAGTGCCCAATTTGACTAGAAGGACTAAATTGCAATAGGTGCAAAATTTGAGTTCTATAAGTTAAATGTAGTAAATTGTTATGAATTTTTAATTAGAGATCCTTAAATGGCAATTAGACCATTATACTTTAGGGTGGAAAAAATGGGCATAGAGTACGTGAATTTATAAAGTTTAAGTGAAGGGTAATTTGATAATTTAGTAAATAAAGACAAATTAACTAAGTAAAAGATGTTCATCTTCTTCAATTTAATCCCCCTAGCCAAAATTTTTAAGGAGAAGACATAGCTTGTAACGGCCCGATTTAGGGCCTAGTCAGTGTAAGAGTATGCCCAAAGATCAATCACGAGATGGTTGTAATAACATACTTGGTTTATCATGTTTATTAATATAAGGTGTTGCCATTATTATTCCAGTTTCTTTTCTGTGTGCATAAATAAACTATTTTATAATAATGTCCTGAGAATAATATGATTATTCTTAAAAGATCCTTAGTCAAGTATTGTTGTTGGCTAGGACAATAATAATGCATTAAGACTAACATGTAGTTGATTGATGATAAAGAGTTGTCTTTGATATGGAGTGTCAGAATCAATGCATGAATATGTGTGTTAGAGAACAACATATTGGGCTGACTCGCTATAAGTATGTTTCTTGGATTATTATGTAATTGTCACAACATTACTCATAGTGATTAATATGTATATGATCCTCATACTTGAGATCATCTTTATCCCAACATCATAAGTTGTATATTTTGATACAGTCAAACAAACACCGTAACTGGTTGTTCTATAAAGACTAATGTTGGATATACCACAATCTATGTTAAGGGATATAGTTGATCAATATAGGATAAGTCCCTCCTACATAATGGGAGTAATATCTCAGGCCACTTGATTGAGTGAGGCTAGAAATGCATGGCCATGCTCAAATAAGTTGATATGAGATGTCATACTTATTTGTGTATCATAGTGTAACGCCCCGTACCCGAGACTGTCGTCGGATTCGAACACGAGGTGTTAACAGACTTAATTCATTACTTAAACCGCTCAAACAATTTATTTTTTTAAAATTTCCAGTCAAGCTAGCAATCTGCGTCACAGTCGCTTAAAAATTCATATATTGAGTTCCGAAACTCGAAATCCAATTCTGTAAATTTTACTTGAAACTATACTCATATATCTATTTACTAATTTTTTTTCTAGAATTTTTGGTCAACCCAATTAGTACAGTTTATTAGTTAAAGTCTCCCCTGTTTCAGGGTTCGACTGCTCTAACCTCTGTGTATTACGAATTAGATATCTCTCTGTACAGAATTTCAATGTATATGATGTTTGTTTCTCTTAAAACTATACTCAATAAGAAATCTGTACATATAAATAATGACTTTTGATTTTTTTTTTACAATTTATTATGAATTTTTAAAGTCAGAATAGGGGATCCAAAAATCACTCTGGCCCTATTTCACAAAAATTCAAATATCTCATAAAATATAATTCATATACCTGTTTTGTTCACTCCATATGAAAATAGACTCATAAATCTTCAATTTCATAACTTACTCATCATTTAATTCCATTTTTACTATTTTTAGTGATTTTTCAAATTTACATCACTGCTGCTGCCAGATTCTGTTTTATGGCAAATTTTACTTTACTAAGGATTTTTATGGACTAAATATCCTTTTAAACATACATAACATCAAATATGACTTAGATTGGCCATTGTAATATCCTGAATTAGGGCTTAATCGGAATAGTGGTTTTGTGACCACAAATTCGAGATAGAAATAATTATTTTATAATTATTTTGATGATTATGATATGATTGCATGATTGTGTGAAAATTTCGTGATGAAATTCTATGCCTAAAGTGTTTAAATTGAAAGTAGGGACTAAATCGAATAAGTTGCAAAATTTACATTCTAGAAGTTTTTAGTATGAAATTGCATTGAAATATTAATTAGGAGGTCTTAAATAGCAATTTGACCAATTTTAAGTTCATGAACAAAATTAGGACATGGAAGGAATTTTTGAAAGTTTAGTAGTAAGGGCATTTTGGTCATTTAGTTATTAAATTGAATTAAAAACAAAATTAAAAGCCAATTTTTGTCCATCTTCTTCATTAGGCCAAAATTTCAAGGGTTCTCCATATCTAGGGTTTGTTTCAAGCTTCCAAGCTCCATAGTAAGTGATTCCAAGCCCCGTTTTTAATGTTCTTTACGTTTTTAGAATCCCGAAAGCTCGATTAAGCTTATGCTAGCAATAATTCAACCTAGGGTTCATATTTGGAAAAATACCCATGGTAAAATTTGTGTATTTTGATGTTTTATGATAGAATATGAGGTTTTAAATTATGTTAGACAACTTGTGCTACTCAGTTTTGAGTGAAAACGGGTAAAAAGGCTTAATCGGTAAAAATACCTAATAGTCATCAGTACATGTTAGAGTGTGAATTTGATGTTACCATAGAAGGAAAAAATGATCAGCATGTCATAAAACATAAGAATAAGGGATGAAGTTTAATTCCCGAGCCTAGGGGCAAAAGTGTAATTATGCAAAAGTTTAGGGGCAAAAATGTAATTTTACCAAAGTTCGTATTAAATGCTTTTTGATGAATGTATGTATTAAATAAGATTAATTTGGTATTATAGATCAAGAGAAACGGGAATCAAGTCGCGATTGAGGAAAAGAAAAGATTGTGGACTAAATTGCAAAATCTTTATATTTTGGTACCAATGTAAGTTCATGTGTAAATAATGTAGCATAATCGTTATTTTTAAGTTATTGATGTTAATTATATGATATGCTGATTTTTTTTATCGTGAAATATTGTGCTTTGTGGTTAATGTTGAGTAATATGCAAATTATGTTTACTACTTGATAAATATGAATTGCTACTGAGTATCGGTTCCGATATTCCGTGGAAGACGGCTAATGTTAGATCGAGCGAAAAAGCCCATTTGAACCTTAGGAATAGATTAGGATACAAGTGACATGTCACTAGGATGGTTGAGCATCCGAACTCGTTGAGTTGAGTCCGAGTTCACTTATGGATGCGAATGTTTGAACTCGTTGAGTTGAGTCTGAGTTCGTGAGATGTAACTAGGCATCCGAACTCGTTGAGTTGAGTCTGAGTTCACTTATGGACGGGTTACATGATTGCTTGATTACATATGTGGCACTTATGTGCAAATTATCCGTGTATCCGAGTTATATTCCGATGTGTTCAACGGGTGAAAATTTCTATGAAATGGAAGAACACTTAAGATGCAAGTGACATTTTGGTAAGTGTTGTGAAATGGGCACTTTGGACAGGTATGTACTTAACCCTCGGGTTGAAAATAGATACAACAACAATCAAGTGGTAAGATGATGAATGATGTTTAGAAATGTGATATATGTTTTGGTGATGCCATGCTAAGGTTGTTTGGTATAATTGTATTGTTATGTTACTTGTTATTTGCATATGAACTTACTAAGCACTTATGCTTACTCCCTCCTTTTCATTCATTGTAGTTTTGAACAAGTCAGCTCGAAATCGGGACAGTCGAAGTTTCGATCACACTATCCGAAGGATTTCTATTGGTAAATGGCTTGTAAAACTTAAGTATGGCATGTATAGCAATGTACCTATTTTGTGTAAATAATTTTATGATATGGCCATGTTTGGTTGAGAAAATGTTTGATATTGATAAGTCATGGTGATGGCTAATTAGATCATGTTTGATATCATGGAAGTTTAATAGGTTATCTAGTTCATAAAAAAATTCATGGAAAGATGAAACTTGTCTTAAAACAGAATATTGCTGCAGCAATGACATGAATTTGAAAAATCACTAAAAATAGTATAAGTGGAATTAAATGATGAGTAAGTTATGAAATTGAATCTTAATGAGTATATTTTCATGTGGATTGAACAAAATAGGCATATAAATTATATTTTATGAGATATTTAAACTTTTTTGAAATAGGACCAAAATGATTTCTGGATCCCCCGTTTTGACTTTAAAAATTTATAATAAATTTTAAAAAAATAATTATAAGTTTTTCTTTACGTGTACAGATTCCTTATTGAGTCTAGTTTTAAGAAAAACAAACCTAATAGTCATTGAAATTTTTTATAAAGAGATATCTAATTCGTAATACACAGAGGTCAGAGCAGTCAAACCCTGAAATAGGGGAGACTTTAACTAATAAACTGTACTAATTGGTCCAACCAAAAATTCTAGAAAAAAATTAGTAAATAGATATATGAGTCTAGATTTAGATAAAATTTACAGATCTTGATTTCGAGTTTCGTAACTCGAGATATGATTTTTCTTGTAACTGTGACTCAGATAGCTAGAAAGCTGTGAATGTAGAAACAAATGATTCGAAGTACTTAAATTGATAAATTATGTTCGGTAACACCTCAAGCTCGATTTCGACGTTGGTCTCGGGCATGGGGGCGTTACAGCCATTCCAATGGCTAATCATTTACAAACCCTTTTCTTGCCAAACCATAGCCATATCATAAGATCATTTACACAAAGTGAGTATTTTGCCATACATGCCACATTCAAAACACACAAGCCATTTTACCAATTTAGGCCTTCGGGTAGTGTGAATGAGTCTTCGACCTATCCCGATTCTCAAGCCGGCTTGTCAAAACTACAATGAAAGAAAAGGAGGGAGTAAGCACAAATGCTTAGTAAGTTCACATGCAAATAGCAAGTAACATAATCACACAATCCCACAAAAACATTATTTGCATAAACAACACCAAGGCATTCATATTTCATTTGTATTTAATATCTTTCTACGATTTCATCATACCAAGTTCTCAACCCGAGGGTTTAAGCACATACATGTCAAATTTTCTCATTACCACACTTACCAACATGTCACCTTCATTTTAGGCCTTCTTCTTATTCACTTAAGATTTACCCGTTGAACACATGGAATATAATTCGAAGACGCGGATCTCATGAACATAAGAGCCATACCCACAGCTAGACAAACTCAATAGCCTACGGAACTTATGTAGCCAAGCTACCATGTAACCTGCCCATAAGTGAACTCGGACTCAACTCAACGAGCTCGGGCATTCGCATCCATAAGTGAACTCGGACTCAACTCAACGAGCTCGGATGCCTAGTTACATTTCACGAACTCAGACTCAACTCAATGAGTTCGGAACTCAACCATCCTAGTGACATGTCACTTGTATTCTAATCTATTCCCAAGGTTCAAACAGGCTTTTTCCTCAATCACACATCTTTGCCGTCTTCCACGGAATACCGAAACCGATACTCGGTAGCAATTCATATTTAACAAGTATTAAACATAATTTACATATTACTCAACAATAACCACAAAGCATAATATTTCATAATAATAATCATCATATCATATAAATATCATTAAGTTAATTAAAATGGCAATTATGTTACTACATTTACACATGAACTTACCTCGGTACAAAATTATTAGCAATCGAGCCTATTCTTCATAAACTTTGTTTTTCCCTCGATCGCAACTTGAATATCGTTTCTCTTGATCTATAATGCCAAATTAATCTTATTTAATACATACATTCATCAAAACAGCATTTAATACAAACTTTGGCAAAATTATATTTTTGCCTCTAAACTTTTGCATAATTACACTTTTGCCCCTAGGCTCGGGAATTAAAATTCATCCCTTATTCTTATGTTTTATGACATGATGATCAGTTTTCCCTTCTATGGTAACATCAAATTCACACTCTAACATGTACTTATGACTATTAGGTATTTTTACCGATTAAGCTCTTTTACTCGTTTTCGCTTAAAACCGAGTAGTACAAGTTGCCTAACATAATTTAAAACCTCATTTTCTATCAAAAAACACCAAAATACACAAATTTCACCTATTGGTATTTTTCCAAATATGAACCCTAGGTTGAATTATTGCTAGTATAAGCTTAATCGAGCTACCGGGATTCTAAAAACGTAAAGAACATTAAAAACGGGGCTTGGAATCACTTACTATGGAGCTTGGAAGCTCGAAACAAACCCTAGCTATGGAGAACCCTTGAAATTTCGGCCTAATAAAGAAGATGGACAAAAATTGGCTTTTAATTTTGTTTTTAATTCATTTTAATAACTAAATGACCAAAATGCCCTTACTACTAAACTTTCCAAAAATTCCATCCATGTCCAATTTTTGTCCATAGACTTAGAAATTGGTCAAATTTCTATTTAAGACCTGCTCATTAATATTCCAAAACAATTTCATACTAAAAACTCCTAGAATGCAAGTTTTACAAATTATTCGATTTAGTCCCTAATTTCAATCTAAGCACTTTAGGCATAGGATTTCATCACGAAATTTTCACACAATCATGAAATCATATCATAAACATGAAAATAATTATATAACAATTATCTCTATATCAGATTTGTGGTCACGAAACCACTATTCCGATTAGGCCCTAATTCGGGATATTACACATAGTCTACTCAAGGTATCAAGAAACATGGGATGGACTATGCAAGTGTGACTATTCCATGACTTGTGTCCATTCCAAAGATATAGGACTTAAGGATTAATGCATGAAAGGTTAATCACAAAAGGTTATGTCGAATTATGACTTCTTGTAACTTAGGTAGCATTGATGCATTGCTAGATGCCACTCATTGTTTGTAACATTAGAATCGTTCTAATATTACTGCTAACGTTACAAGAACCTATAGGGTCACACCCTATGGTTGAAATGAACGAGGTAAAACATAGTTGGTATATTGCTTGGTTGTCATATGAATTAAATTAATTATAGAATTAATTTAATTGGGCAATCAAATTGTTGAACATACTATATGTACAAGGATGTTGTACACATAATCATAACATAAATTTATTGATATATGAATTTAGTTCGTTTATAAGTTTAAATAAATATAGTTTACCGAAATCTTTATTATAATTAATGTAATTATAATTTTTTGGTTAAAATTTATTATATTTATTTGAATGATAATTATTATGTTCGAATTAATTTTAATGAATTAAAATTCGTTATAAATATATACCAATTAAGAGGGAGTTATATATAGCAAGGGTAAAAGCCCTAAAAGGAATATATAAAACTAGCTTGAAAATATGCAAAGTGGTCTAGCAGCCGTTTAGTAAAATACTCTCTGAAAATAGTTTTCTGGGATTTTTACTGTTCATTGTCAATCGGGTGGACTACGTAGAGGCCGACATCAGAAAAGGTTGCGGCTTGGTTCGATAGTGGTTCAGCATTCCTATTGCCTAGGCGTCGCTGTCTACTCAGATTGAAGTTTCGATAATTTTGAAACCTTTTTATCACCCCGATTCGTTCCTTACACATGGATCCTTGGTTTGGATCGCTAGAATTTTTTTTTTAATTTTTCGCTGCGCCTTGGAGGCACCGGTGTTCCAACAGTCAGAATAGTGGTCTTGAGACCATAAATCTAAAGTCATAAAAATTATTTTTTTATTATTTTGGAGTCATAGTATGTTTATAATAGTGGATGAAAAATTTGGTGAAGAAATTTTAACGTTTGTGAGCCCAATTGCGAAAAAAGGACTAAATGGCATAAAGTGCAAAAGTCTTGATTTGAAAGCTAAGGGCGTTAAATTGTCATGAACCTTAATTTAGGGGTCTTTAAAGGGCAATTAGGCCCTTTTATAAGAGCTTGGCCAACCATGGGTGACAAAAATGCTGAAAAGTCAACATTAGGTAATTGGATGACATAATGTGTAATAAAATAATACCTAAGCCTAGCTATCATATTTTTATTTCATTCTTCCTTATTTCACCAAAATATTTAGCAATATTAGAGGTTTGAGAGCTTTAAAAGTTGCAGCAACTTTAAGCCTTCACAAGTAAGTGATTTTAACTTTTGAGGCCCTTGAAGCATGAGCTTTCAAATGAGGGTACTATTTTGCAAAATGATTAAGAGTTTAGGGTTTTTCCATGAAAGGATTTGTAATTTCTGCTGAGTTTTTATGAAAGAAAATGAGTCTTGGGTGTGTTATAAACAACTTTTGTGAAAGGTGTTTGCATGAAAACACCTAAAAAGATTATTTTGCATAAGTTGTAAAATAGAAGATAAATGTGTGAAATAGTGGGAATTTAGAGTTGCTATAAGAGTAAAAAGGGTTCGGCTAAGCTTAAGATATGAAGAAATTCGATAAAAATCAATTTTTGAACCTCTGGGTAAAATGGTCATTTTGTCAAAGTCTAGGGGCAAAATGGTTATTTTACCAATGATGTGAATTTTCGATTGCCTAATTTTATTTAGTGACTAAATAAGTACATTTTTCTATTATAGATCAAAAAATACCGAATCCGAATCTAGACCAGGGAAAAGCCAAGCAAATCGACTAAATCGACTAGTCGCCATATTTTGTAATCTGAGGTAAGTTGTATGTAAATAATACAACTACTTTGCTAATGTATGTGTTGAATTCTATTTGAATTAATATAGCATGAACTGCTAGATTGTGTAATTGAGAAAGTATGATGATAATAAAGATAGTAGAATTCTCGTTCGAACCTAGGAAATAAATTGGATATTCATGCCATGACATATGGGTTATTGTGGGCTAGTGTAAGACATGTCTGGGACATGCATTGGCCACATTATGAGAGCCAGTGTAAGATCATGTCTGGGACATGGCATCAGTATCGAGATGAGTGCTAGTGTAAGACATGTCTGGGACATGCATCAGCCTCGAGATGTAAGCCAGTGTAAGACATGTCTGGGACATGCATCGGCTACGAGATGATAGTTAGTGTAAGACCATGTCTGGGACATGGCATCGACTTGAGATATGAGCCAGTGTAAGACCGTGTTTGGGACATAGCATCGGCACCTTACCCATACTTGAGGCTTAATGAATATCCGGTAGTGTTCCGAATGGTTCAACAGTGAGTGTTATGACTTTAAGTTATTGAGGAAAGTATAATCGTGTTGTGAGTGGTACAGGTACCTAATTGAAATGTATGAGATATGAGCTTGATATATGCTATGAGATTTATGTGTATAGTGATGAGTAAGTTATGCTTATGCCCACTTTTGTGTTATGAGCATGTTGATGAATGGTGAAATTGTTGTTGTATATTTATTTTTGTGCAACTTACTAAGCTTTATGCTTACTCCATCTATTATCCCTTTTCTTATAGTGCCACCTAACTAGCTCGAGGATTATCGAACGTCAGGGGCAACGATCACACTATCAGTCAAAGCACTCGGTATAGTTAGATTCCTTGTTTTTTAGTATGGCATGTATAGGGCTTAGACTTTAATATTTTGTATAAGGCCATGGATAATGGTCAATACTCATTTTAATTTATGAATAGAAGATGATATTTTCATGGATGAGTAAATTGCACAAATGAAATGTTGTCCATTGTGGTTACTTTAGCTATGTGAAGTGCCCATGTTTTGGTATAGAGTGATTTTATGCAGGTTATGTAAGTAAGGGTGGCAAAGAGGCTTGGTAAATAGCCTTATTTTGTCCACAGGGGTAGGCACATGGGCGTGTGTCTAGGTCGTGTGTGACATACGGCCAGCCCTATGGGCGTGTTGTCTAGCCGTGTGTCCCCTACACGTAAAATTTACAAGTCAGTATGCATGGTAGTAAACACACGGGCAGAGATACGGCCATGTGTCTTAGCCGTATGAAGGGCACGGCCTAGCACATGGGCGTGTGTCTTAGCCATGTGGCCTTTAAGAATTGCTGACGTCAGAAATAGAATATCCAGGTTTTTGCACACGGGCTAGGACACGGGCTAGGGACACGTGCGTGTGCCAGGCTATGTGAAAACCCCTATAGGTGTGAACTTAGAATTAATTCCACATGGGTGAAGGACACAGACGTGTCCCTGTATTGCTTAGGCCGTGTGTGCCACATGGGCGAACAGCACGACCATGTCGAAATGGACACACTGGCGTGTGCCCCTATGTCAAGTGTCATTTTTTTTCTAAAGTTGGCTAAGGACACAAATTGGCCCCGAATGATTTTCGATGTGTGCTTTGGGCCTCGTAGGCCCATATTAAGGATGTGTTGATAAGTTGAGAAAGTTTTAATTTTATCCAAGTCTTGGAGACTCGAAAATGGTTGTAAGCATAAGCTTAAGTTAGGTAACGCCTCGTATTTTGTCCTGACATAGGATACAGGTATGGGGTGTTACATAGCTAGGGTTTGGCCAACTTTCAAGCTCAATTGTAAGTCCATTCTTGTCCAGCTTTTAATGATTTCTACATTTTTGAGATCGTGTAACTCGATCTAACTATTTCAAGGACTAATTTGAAAGAAAGTTAAAGTCTAAAATTTTACCCATGTTGGATGTGCTTGTATTTTGATGTTTGATGATAGAAAATGCATGTTTGTTGTTGGATAAACAACATTTGTAAAATGATTTTCGATAAAAAGTCAAATAGGGACTTATTTGTAAAAGGTTATAAAATGTGTAGAAAAGTATGGATAAATGAAAATTGTAGGTTGTTATGTGTACAAGTAATATTCGGTTAGGCTTGAGTTGTGATAAAATTGAATGAAATTCATTTTACGAGCCTAAGGACTAATTTATAAAATGATGAAATGTTGGGGCAAAAATGTAATTTTTGTCATAATGTGTTTTTGGACTATATTGAATAATGTGATGATTAAATAAGTTAAATTTGACATTATAGATCAAGAAAAACGAAGTTCAGATCTAGATCGAGGGAAAAACAAAATAATTAACGAATAGATCCCTTTAGCCGTTTTTGCATTCGAGGTAAGTTTGTACGTAAATAAGCTTTGTTATAATTGTATTTTAAATGCTTTAATTTTGTATGAATTGTGTAAGTGACTCTATAGACACGTTCGACGATGTTTTGGCAAGCGAGAAATCTCAATCGAACCTTAGGAATAGATTAGGATACAAGTGACATGTCATTAGAGTATTATGTTATGTGATCCAGGTGCTGGTCCTGTACGTCTTACTGGTAGCTGAGTCGGGAAAAGAGTTTTTGATTTTGTGAGCGGGTGCGAGAAATCCCAATCAAACCTTAGGAATAGATTAGGATACACGCGTCCTACAGCTTTTGTGAGCGGCTCCGTGTAGCTACGTCTTGACTGACTGCTTCCGTGAGGAAGCCTGTTGATGGCTCGAGAGCGAGCATATGTGTTATGAGATAGAGGTAGCAATGGCTACATATGTAACACCTTGTGTCCAAGGTTTCTTGAGTATCTGATATTATTATTCCTAGTGGTTCACTGGGTATGCCAACGATGAAAATAAGTGTGAAATTATTACGAGACGGTACAGGTATGTATATAAAGCTTATGATTATTAAATTCGTGAAATGATGATTTTAATGTGAGTTTGTTTAACAGTCCCATTTTGACCCTAGTCAAAATAGTGGTTTCGGGACTACAAATCTGAGTCAGAAAAATGTTTAAATATTATTTTATGTGTTCATGATGTGTGAATTAGCTTGTGTGAAAGTTTTGCCTAAAAATTTAATCGTTTGTGTGTTTAATTTTGAAAAAGGACCTAATCGCGTAAAATGTAAAAGTTGTGTGCTAGATGTTAAAAGTGCCTATTTAACTAGGCTTTATAATTGAGAGATCCTTATGTGGTTATTAAGCCACTTACTTGTATAATGGATAAATATGACCTTATTATATGTGATTTTAAATGGTTAAATAAAAGGGTATTATGGTTATTAGCATATTAAACATATGTTAAATAAAACATAACATAAAATAAGGCCATATTCATCTTGTTTTGCCGAAAAATCAAAGGAAAAATAAAAGATAAATGCTTGCTAGGGTTCGGCTATGGTTTGGCTTGATTAAGGTATGTGATTTGTTTAGTTTTTGATAATTTCTACGTTTTTGTAATCGTTGCTTCGTATACTATCAAGCCCATGCCTCAATTTCTGATTTTGATAATGATTTTGAAATGTGCCATTGATGAAACTATGAGCTTTGTGATGTTAGTTGATGAATTATGATAGCTTGTTGTTGGGTTTACATGTTGTCTTTAAATTTTCGATGAAATTGAGTATTATAGGCTAAATTGTAAAAACATTATTTTGAGGGACTAAAATGTGCAATAAATAAAATGTATGGACTTGTTGAGAGCTAGGAGAATTCAGCCAAGCATGAGTATAAGCAAATTATTTGTATTTTGTGATTTTGTGATTTAGGGACTATAGTGTCAAAAAAGTGAAAATGTGAGGGCTAGTTTACAAAGTGCCCTAAATATGTGTCTATGGATTGTTTTGAATGATTTGGTGAGTAAAAGGGTTAATTTTGAATACATATAGATCAAGAAAAGAGAAATTCAGACTTAGACCGAGGGAAGTCGAAGATTGTAGAGTAAACAGTCTAAGTCGACAATTCCGAGTACAAGGTAAGTTCGTACTTAAAACATGATGTTAAGTATATTTTGATGTTTTGATTATACCTAGATTGTATATATGTTTGGTTTGGATGAATTTGATGATAAATCAACAGTATTTGGCACTAAGTGTGCGATTTAAACTAGCTTTGGCTATATGAGGCACTAAGTGTGCGATACCGACTTAGCTTTGGTTAATTGAGATGGCACTAAGTGTGCAAAATTGTTCTAGCTTCGGCTAACCTTTATAGCACTAAGTGTGTGAATGTTTAAAGTTCAAATAATTTACAGAAAGTTTTAAAATATTCAAACGAGAGGTGAGAATGAAAGTGAATAAGTACGGGAAGATTCAGGTATGTTCGATACCTATGTGGTAGATGATATTATGTATGTGAAGTTAATTAAATTGGTATGAACATATGGATTATGTTGGTATAGATTTGATAGATGAATTGAGAATTTGTGAATACTTATGGGTTAATGTTTTATGTTTTATATAGTGTTGATGATTTTAGTACGAGCTTACTAATCTTTTGAAAGCTTACTTTATGTGTGTTTGCATTGTTTTTTTTTAGATATCGAAGCTACCGCAAGCTTGGGGATTGTCAAGGATCGTCACCGCACTATCGAACCTCATTTTGGTACTTTGAAAATGTTTATATAAAAGTATGGCATGTATAGGCTAGTAGTTGTGGGATTATGATTTGTGATGTATATACTTAGCCATGTGATTTGGCTAGTTTGTGTATGAACTCATAGTTGATAATGGCTTATGGTATGTGATGCTAATGTGCAATTTTGGTATGTTTTAGGTGGACAAAATAAATGGTAAATGTTGGTAAGTTTTGGTAGTTTTAGTATGAGATTGAATGATGTATGGAAGGAAATGTTTTGGTATGATCTTACCTTATGTTTAGCATGAGTTGGTAATGTTTATGAGTATGAAAATGTTTGATATTGTTATGATATGAATGATGAATGTTTTGGCATAAAAATTGGTTGAAATGGTGGTTCAAATATGCTTATTTCTTTGCTTATAGGTTGACCCAAATTGGGGTGGCAAGCTGGCTATTCAAATGGC
Organism: Gossypium anomalum; assembly: GCA_025698475.1. Lineage (NCBI taxonomy): Eukaryota > Viridiplantae > Streptophyta > Magnoliopsida > Malvales > Malvaceae > Gossypium > Gossypium anomalum. The sequence continues at coordinate 30,462,415 of CM046963.1, read as the reverse complement.
CTATTTTTGTCCACATGGGTAGAGACACGGGCGTGTGTCTCAGCCGTGTGCGACACGCGGCTATGTTGCACGGCCGTGTGTCCCTTGGGGTACCCTACAATTGTAAGTAAGGCCCGAGCATGGCCAAAGCACACGGGTGTGTGGCTAGCCGTGTGGCCTATGTCAGACTCGACCACAGCCAAGGCACATGGGCGTGTCTTGTGGTCGTGTGGACAAGTCAGTATGTATGCCCTATTTTGCCACATCTTAGACACACGGGCGTGTCTAAGGCCATGTAAGGCACACGGCCTATTCACACGGGCGTGTGACCTTTTAAAAGATGAAAAATTTTTATAGGTTCTAAAACTTTTATATGTTATCGATTTCATCCTAGATGCATAAATTAGACCTTGAAAGTTCAGTTAAAGTTCATTTTAACCATGAATGAATGGTATTTTATTCAATTGAAATGTTAATTGATATTTGATGTTCTATTTTGAGTTATGAGTTTGGTAATGCCTCTTAACCTATTCCGGTAATGGTTACGGGTTAGGGGTGTTACAGTTTGTGATGGAATGAATTATGGTCATGAGATTATGGTAAATTACATTACCTTATATTATATTACTTGAATGTTAAATGTATGGTAAGAATTGCTTACTTCTTTCATACGAGCTTACTAAGCTATATAGCTTGCTCTATTTATTTTTTTTTTCATGTTTTATAGTGTTACCAAGCTAGCTGGGAATAAAGATCGTTAGAGATTGCATCACACTATCAAACTGTCATTTTGGGTATTGATGATTTTAAACATTTTGAGTATATGGCATGTATAGGGACTTGTTCATTTTAGGTATATGTCTCATTATGAATTTGGCCAAATGTGTTGGCTTATATTTGTTTACGGTGATTTGGTATTTAGCCATGTGATTGGCTTATTTTGGCTAAAATGGTTGTAAGCCTATTTTTATAAGTACATGTGCCAATGCCTTTTGTTTATGTGTTATGTAATGGTTTGCTATATGCTTATTTATAGCTATATAGCTTTGTTGTTAAATGAATGAGTTTGGTTCATTGGTATGCTAGAAGATCTATACGATATAATGCATATTAATGGTAGTCATATTGAAGCTTGAAGAATGTGAGTTTGGTATGATTTGGTTTGGTAAAATATGATGTTGTAATTATGTTAGGTATTGAAATGTCATATTTTAGCCTTGATTATGGATGTTTTGGTTGTCTAAGTATGCTATAAATTGTACCATTTGTTGTTGTATATGTGTGTGCAATGAGGGTGACAAATTGGCTTCTTAGATAGCCTTCATTTTTGTCCACATGGGTAGACACACGGGCGTGTGCCTATACCATGTGTGACACACAGCCTGCCCCATGGGCATGTGTTTCGGCCGTGTGTCCCTTACACCTTAACTTTGAAAAACAAAATGCTCAAAATTGAGCACACGGGTAGAGACATGAACGTGTGTCTCAGCCGTGTAAGGGACACAGCCCTAGGCATGGGCGTGTGGCTTGGCCGTGTGACTTCAATTTGTTCATGCCTTGCAAAACAGAGAGTTACACGGGTTAGGGAAATGGGCGTGTGTGACCACACGAGCGTGTCCCAAACCATACAGGCATGTGACCCCTGTACATGACAAAAATCTTCTAAGTTTTGTAAAAATTTCTTAAGTTCTCGGTTTAATCCTAGACCATTTTCAAAGCTTGTTTTGGGCCTCATAGGCTCGTATTAGGGACTTTATGACTGAAAGCAAATGGTTTTAAATTTGGTTGAAATTTATGACTCAGAATTGTATGATTATTTGCAATGTAAGTCCGGTAATGCCTCGTAACCCTTTTCTGGCATCGAATACGGTGAGGGGTGTACATTTAATGGTATCAAAGCTATAGTTTAGAAGATTCTCGGACTAACATAGCGTGTGTGAGAGTCTAGCTATAAATGCCATATATATAATTGGTGATAGTGCGATGACTGCTGACAATTTAAATTGTATTTTCATATAGTAAATGTATCCCAACTGAGATGTAGCTGATGATGTTGAAAGTAATATGCCGGCTCCCGCCCAAGGGACAGCGCCATCTGAAAGTAGACCAGTAACGGTTAGTCAGGGAGGAGAGGCTAGGGAAGCCTTCTTCCAAAGGATGAATAAGTGGTTTGCCGAGTTTGTTCGAACAAATCTGGCTGCTCAATATCATCCTCTCTCACCTAACCCCTAATCGGTTCCCGTAGCTCCTCAAGGTGTGGAATTGTTAAAGCTGAACAAGCCTCCAGTTGATAAGACTAGAAAACAACGGGCTAAATAATTTAGGGCTAATGATGACGATGATCCCGAGAGAGCGGAGTTTTGGCTTAAGAACTTTATCAGGGTATTTGATGAGCTTTCTTGCACACCGGATGAGTGCTTGAAATGTGCTATATCACTTCTGAGGGACTCGGCATATCAGTGGTGGAATACTCTTGTATCTGTGGTACCTAGAGAAAGAGTTACCTAGGAATTCTTTCAAGATGAGTTCAGAAAGAAATATATCAGTCAACGGTTCAATGATCAGAAATGCAAAGAGTTTTTAGAGCTGAAATAGGGTCGTATGTCTGTGACTAAATATGAGCGAGAGTTTGTTAGGCTCAGTAAGTATGCTCGAGAATGTGTTTCCACCGAGGCCATCATGTGTAAAAGATTTGAAGATGGGTTGAATGACGATATCGGACTGTTAGTTGGGATTTTAGAGCTGAAAGAATTTGTTGTGCTAGTCGATCGAGCTTGGAAAGTCGAAGAGTTGAGCAAAGAAAAGAGAAAAGTTGAGTTTGAGACTAGAGATTTGAGAAAAAGACAGTTGAATAATTCATTTCAATCTTTGTCAAAGAAATCAAGGGATTTGTATACTCATTCGAATGTTTTAGCTGGGTATCCCAACAGAGATCGTGGGAAGCAATATTAGGGTTCTAACGCCCAAACTACGTCAATAGCGAACGATGGCAATGCTAGGTCTAATAGACCTGAATGTAAACACTGTGGTAGACGACATCCCAGTGAACACAGAACGAATAACCGGGCTTGCTTTAAATGTGGCTCCCTAGATCATTTCATTCAAGATTGCCCTAAGATGGCTGAGAAAGGTAATTTTCAAAATGCAAGACCGAGCAACACTGCCACTAGAGGGAGACCACAAAGAAATATGAGAAATGGGACTAGTATCAAATGTGTAACGAAAGATTCAACTGCGAGATCAGAGGTCAGAGCACCTGCTAGAGCATACATTATTTGCACTAGCAAAGATGCGTCATCCCCTGATGTTATCACTGGTACATTTTCTCTCTATGAAACTAATGTAGTTGCATTGATTGATCCTGGATTGACTCATTCTTATATTTGCATGAATTTGGTATCTAGTAAGAATTTGCCTATTGAGTCTACTGAGTATGTGATTAAAGTGTCGAACCCTTTAGGCAAATATGTTTTAGTTGATAAAGTTTGCAAAAGTTGTCCTTTCATGATTCGGGGTCACTGTTTTCCAGCTGACTTAAAGCTTTTACCGTTTGATGAGTTCGATGTAATTCTTGAAATGGATTGGTTTACTCTACATAATGTTGTAGTGAATTGTAGATGAAAGATTATTGAATTGAAATGTCAAGATAATGAAATTCTTCGGATTGAATTAGATAAGTCGGGTGAGTTTCCTACTGTGATTTCATCAATGTCAGCTCAAAGGTATGTAAGAAAGGGTGTGAAGCTTATCTTGTGTACGTACTGAATATGAAAGTGTCTGAATTGAAGATTGAATCTGTGACGGTAGTTTGTGAATACCCGGATGTATTTCCAGAAGAGTTTCCTGGGTTGCCACCAATCAGAGAAGTTGAGTTTGCTATTTATTTAGTACCGGGGACGTCACTGATATCGATAACTTCGTATAGAATGGCTTTAACCAAATTGAAAGAATTGAAATCTTACTTGGAAGAGTTGACAAATAAGGGTTTTACGAGACCGACCCTAGGGTGCACTAGTGTTATTCGTCAAGAACAAAGACAGATCCATAAGACTTTGTATTGATTATCGTCAACTTAACAAGGTTACGATAAAGAATAAGTATCCTTTACCGAGAATTGATGATTTGTTCGATCAGTTGAAAGGGGCAATAATGTTCCCGAAGATAGACTTGACATCAAGCTATTACCAGCTGAGAATTAAGGATTCGGATGTGCCGAAAACCGCGTTCAGAATGAGGTATGGGCATTATGAATTTCTTATTATGCCTTTTGGATTAACAAATGCTCCTACAGTTTTCATGGACTTGGTGAATCGAATCTTCAGACCGTATTTAGATAAATTTGTTGTTATTTTTATTGATGACATTTTGATTTATTCACGAGATGAGTCTGAACATACTGGGCATTTAAGAATTGTATTGTAGACCTTGAGAGACAAACAATTTTTTGCTAAATTCAGCAAAAGTGAGTTTTGGCTCCGAGAAGTCAGATTTTTGGGACACATTGTTTCGGCGGAAGGTATACGGGTTGATCTGAGTAAGGTTTCGGTAGTTGTTGATTGGAAACCACTGAGAAATGTACCCGAAGTTAGAAGCTTTTTGGGCTTAGTCGGTTATTATCGATGTTTTGTTAAGGGATTTTCAATGATTGCTACATCTATGACCATATTGTTACAAAAAGATGTGAAATTCGAGTGGTCTGAGAAATGTCAACAGAGTTTTGAACAGTTGAAAGCGTTGTTGACTAAGGCACCAGTGTTAATGCAACCTGAGTCGGGAAAAGAGTTCGTGATTTTCAGTGACGCATCATTGAACGATTTAGGTTGTGTGTTGACACAAGAGGGTAAAGTGATAGCTTATGCCTCGAGGCAGTTGAAACCGCACGAAAAGAACTATTTGACACACGATTTGGAACTAGCCGTTATTGTGTTTGCTTTAAAAATTTTGAGACACCATTTATTCGGTAAGAAGTGTCACATCATTATCGATCATAAGAGTTTAAGGCATTTAATGACTCAGAAGGATTTGAATTTACAACAACGGAGATGGCTTGAACTATTGAAACATTATGAGTTAGTGATCGACTATCACCCGGGGAAAGTGAATATAGTTGTAGATGCTTTAAGTAGAAAGTCTTTGTTTACTTTGAAGGTGATGAATACACAGTTAACCTTATCTGATAATGGATCAATTTTTGCCTTGTTAAAAGTTAGACCGGTATTTCTTCAGCAAATTTACGAAGCTCAGAAAGGTGATAATGAGTTGCAAGCTAAAAGAGTTCAATGCAAATTGAATAGTGATTCAGAATATCAGATTGGATCCAATGATTGTTTGAGGTTTCGAGGTAGGATTTGTGTACAGAGAGATATTAAGCTGATTCAGAAAATTTTTCATGAGGCACATAATGGCTGTTTGTCTGTTCATCCTGGGAATACAAAGATGTATAATGATTTGAAGAAATTATATTGGTGAGTAGGCATGAAACGAGACATTTCAGAGTTTGTAACGAGATGCTTGATTTGTCAACAAGTCAAAGATGAACATCAAGTGCCTTCGGGTTCAGTTCAGCCTGTGATGATATCCAAGTAGAAATGGGATAGAGTTACAATGGATTTTGTAATGGGGTTACCTCTGACTCCGAAAAAGAAAGATGTTGTTTGGGTCGTCATTGATAGGTTGGCGAAATCAACTCATTTCATTCCGGTACGTACCGATTATTCACTTGATAAACTAGCTAAATTATACATTACTGAGATTGTTAGATTGCACGGGGTGCCTGCTTCTATTATTTCGGATAGAGATCTGAGGTTTACGTCTTAGTTTTGGAAGAAATTGCAAGAAGAGTTAGGTACAAAGTTGAATTTTAGTACAGCGTTTCATTCGCAAACCGACTGTCAATCTGAGAGGGTAATCTAAGTTCTAAAAGATATGCTTCGCTATTGTGTTTTAGAGTTCGAAGGTAGTTGGGAGAAATATCTACCATTGGTCAAATTTGCTTATAACAACAGTTTTCAATCGAGTATAAAAATGGCACTTTATGAATCATTGTATGGTCACAAATGCCAAACACCATTATATTGGACCGAGCTTAGTGATAAACAGATTCACGGGGTTGATTTGGTCAAAGAAACCGAAGACAAAGTGAAAATAATTCGTGATTGTTTGAAAGTAGCTTCATAACGACAAAAATCGTACGCAGATTTGAAACGGAAGGATATTGAATTTCAGGTTGGTGATAAAGTGTTTGTAAAAATGTCTCCGTGGAAGAAAATTCTTAGATTTGGCTGCAAAGGGAAGTTGAATCCACGTTTCATTAGGCCGTATGAGATTATTGAAAGAATAGGGCCAGTGGCATATCGACTAGCTTTGTCGTTAGAGTTAGAAAGGATCCACAATGTATTTCACGTGTCAATGTTGCAACGATATCGATCAGATCCATCGCATGTACTCTCACTGTCAGAGATTGAGAGTCGACCCGATATGACATATGATGAAGAACCGATCAACGTGTTAGCTCGAGAGGTTAAACAGTTGAGAAATAAAAACATAACTCTAGTGAAAGTTTAATGGCAATGACACGGGGTCGAAGAGGCTACGTGGGAACTCGAGGAAGTTATGAGAAAATAGTACCCTAACCTCTTTTCTGGTAATATTTTCAGGGACGAAAATCCTTAAGGAGGGAGAGTTGTAACAGCTCGTTTTTGGGTCAAATAAAAAAGTGGTTTCGAAACCACAAATCCAAATTAGAAATATTTATTTTATTATTTCTTTACGGTCTACAGCATGATAGAATAATTGTGTGAAAATTTTGTTAAGAAATTTTGTAACACCCCTATCCTGTAACCGTCGCCAGAATAGGTAAGGGGCATCACCGGATGGACAGAGCATTTCATAACAACACAGATCCATAGATATCAGATAACATTAGTACATATGCATTCATCAACAATTCATCCATTAAGATGGTCTACGAGACCTACAACATACATTTAAGGAAGGTCGGGACTAAACCGAACCCATTCAAAATTTTCAGAACTTAATCAAACTTTACAAAACTGACAAAGTCAAACGCCAGTGTAACTAAATCGTGTGACACACACGGGCATAAGCCACGCCCATGTGATCCAACCATGCCAAAAAGAGGTCCTATACGGACTTTTTAACATAGCCAATAGGCACGGCCATGTGCCATGACCGTGTAAAATTTAGCTGGCTACTGACTTTTTCACACGGCTATAAGGCACGCCCGTGTTCCCTGACCGTGTGACATAATGTAGGCTTGATTTAAGTTAATTTGCCACCCCTTTTTGAGTCCAAACCTACAAGCAGTGACATACACATTCATATCATCATTTTCAACCAATTTCATACAGAAAGATGACCATTTCACATTAGAACATGGCACCTTACAACATACACCAAAACAATGCACAAACATATCATTTGCTAGCCAATTGACATGGCATGATATATATATATATACAATTCAAAACTTATAATCTTGGACCATCTAGCCTATACATGCCATACTTATAAATATGTACATTTCCAAAAGTACCAAAAAGGGTTTGACAGTGTGGTAACAATCCTTGACTATCCCAAGCCTTCCGTAGCTACAATAACTGTAAAACAAATAGAAATTTACACAGAGTAAGCTACAAAGAGCTTAGTTAGTCAACAAAATTACTCAACTAGCATATAAGTAATAGTTAATGACAAAATTCACAATCGTCTCATAGAATATTTCCTTACTTCACAGAAACATAGTCTTCTCTATTCAGAAATCTAGTACGATAAAAACGTACCTGTATGAATTATACATTTCATATCCCATACTTTATCATCGGACAATCCAAAAACGAAATAGATATTCACAAGTAGGTACAATGCCGACGTCCCAGACGCGGTCTTACATGTGATATCGAAGCCTCTGTCCCAAACAGGATCTTACACGAAATCTTAAATCGGGGTCTGTGTCCCAGACACGGTCTTACACAATATCTCAGATTAAATTCCAACATTCTTTCAGAAACATATAGAGCTTCTCGTAAACTGGCACATTATCAGAATTTATTTATCAGGCTCTCAAGGCCGTCCAATGTAGATCATAGTTTATACATGCAGAATTTAAATCAACTTAACACGTAAGTGTAGTTTAACTTAACTCGTTCGGATTTCGGACCAAAATGAGTCGACTATTCGATTACTTTGGACTTCCCTCGATCTAAGTCTGATTTTCTTTGTTCTTGATCTATTTAAATCCAAATTCAACCATTCAATCATTTATTTCATTCAAAATAATCCATGAACACATATTTAGGGCACTTTGCTTTTTAGCCCTCATAATTTCAAACTTTGACAATTTAGTCTATTTCTCACCAAATCACAAATATGCAAAAATTCACCAAAACTATAGCTTAGCCAAATATACATGGCTTCTATACAAGCCCAAATAACACATGTAATTAACAATTTAGTCCTTCAAAATCTCATTTCCACAATTTAGCCCAAATAGCTCATTTCATAAAAAATTCAAGAACAAATCATGATAATCTAACATATATCTTTCATAATCCACATAAGAGCACTAAAAAGCTCATATAATCATCAATGGAACATATTATAATCTTCAACAAAAATAGAAATTTAGACATGGGTTTTGAAGAACACAAAGCAACAATCACAGAAACGTAGAAATTATCAAAAACGGACGAAAATTCATACCTTAATCAAGGATCAAGCTAGCTGAAACCCTAAATGGCTTTCTTCTTTTTATTTTCCTTAGTATTTTCGGCAAAATGATGAACATCATGGCTTATTTCATGCTTTTTTTTTTGTTTTATTATGCATTAATATGCATTTCACCATTTTACCCTTTATTATAAAACATAATTTTCACCTAACACATGTCCAATATTGTCCATTTACTTTATCAATGGTTTAATTGCCATGCAAGGATTCTCATTTTAAAAGCCAACGCCAAATAGGCACTTTATCAATTAGCATGCAACTTTTGCATTTTACGCGATTAAGTCCTTTTTCGTAATTAAAAATAGAAACAGACAAATTAAATCACAGAAATTTCACAGATATAAATTCACATATCACAGACACAGAAAATAATATTAAAATATTTTTGAAACTCGGATTTGTGATCCTGAAACCACTATTCCGACTAGGGTCAAAACTGGACTGTTACAATTCTCCACCCCTTAGGGATTTTTTTCCCCAAAAATCTTACCGTTAAACAGATTCGGATATTGCTGTTTCATTACATCTTCAGGCTTCTATGTAGCCTCTTCTACTCTATGTCCATGCCACTGTACTTTGACTAATGGAATTCTCTTATTACGTAATTCTTTAATCTCACGAGATAGAATTCGAATCGGCTTTTCTTCATAAGTCATATCAGAATGGATTTCAATATCAGACGGAGAAATTACATGCGAAGGATCAGATCTGTATCGTCGAAGCATCGATACGTGAAATACATTATGAATCTTTTCTAACTCAGATGGTAGCTTCAATCTATAAGCAACCAGCCCAACTCGCTCAATGATTTCATATGGTCCGATGAACCTCGGACTCAGTTTGCCCTTTTTACCAAATCAGAACAGTTTCTTCCACGGAGATACTTTCAGAAACACTTTATCACCGATCTTATATTCGATTTCCTTTCATTTTAAATTTGTATAAGACTTCTGACGATCAGAGGCAGCTTTCAAACTATCTCAGATTATTTTTGCTTTCTGTTCTGCTTCTTTTATCAGATCAACACCATAAATCTTATTCTTATCGAGCTCTGGACCAAAGATAACGAGTTCTACACTTTCTCAGATAATGCTTCGATGCGGTGCCATTTTAACGCTTCGATTGAAAACTATTGTTATAAGAAAATTCAATTAAAGGTAAATATTGTTCCCACGTACCTTCAAACTCAAGAATGCAACATCTCAACATATCCTCGAGTATCTGAATAATTCGCTCAGATTGACCATCTGTTTGCGGATGGAAAGCAGTGTTGAAATGTAATTTAGTACCCAGAGCATCTTGTAATTTCTTCCAGAATCGCGATGTAAATCTCAGGTCTCTATCTGACACAATCGACAATGGTACACCATGCAGTTTCACAATATCAGAAATATAAAGTTCAGCTAACTTATCAAGTGAGAAATCATATCGTACCGGAATAAAATGGGCTGACTTCATTAATCTATCAACAACAATCTAGATCGAATCTTTCTTTCTCAGAGACAAAGGCAAACCCGATACAAAATCCATAGTCACTCGATCCCATTTCCATTCCGGAATCATAATCGGTTGTAACAAACCTAATGGCACCTGATGTTCAGCTTTAACTTGCTGACAGATCAAACACTTAGAAACAAATTCAGAAATATCTCTTTTCATTCCCAGCCACCAGTATAGTCGCTTCAAGTCTTTATACATTTTCGTACTCCCCGGATGTACAGAAAATCTACTGTTGTGAGCCTCACTCAAAATCAATTGAATTAATTCTGGATTTCTCGGAACACAGAGTTTATTTTTGAATCGCAAACAATCATTAATGTCAACCCAGAATTCAGAATCATATAGAGTTCGTTTAGCTATCAATTAATTGTCAAATTTCTGAGCCTCGCAGATCTGTTGTATAAACAAAGGTTTTGCTTTTAGTTTGACACAAACCAAAGTATCATCAGACAATGCTAAATGAGCATTCATCGCGCGCAATACAGATTAAGATTTCTGACTCAAAGCATCTGCTACACATTTGCTTTACCCAGATGATAATCAATAACTAGCTCATAGTCTTTTAACAATTCTAACCATCTTTTTTGTCTCAGATACAAATCTTTTTGCATCATTAAATACTTCAAACTTTTATGATCAGAAAACACGTGACATTTCTCACCAAACAGATAGTGACGCCAGATTTTCAAAGCGAACACAATAGCAGCCAACTCAAGATCGTGTGTCGGATAGTTCTTTTCATGTGGCTTCAACTGTCTTGAAGCATAAGCAATGACTTTACCTTCTTGCATTAACACACATCCTAGACCAATCAATGAAGCATCGCTGTATATTACAAATTCTTTTCCCGATTCAGGTTGTACTAATACCGGGGCTTCAGTCAACAAAGCTTTCAACTGATCAAAACTGTTCTGACACTTTTCAGACCACTCAAACTTCACATCTTTCTATAGCAACTTCGTCAAAGGAGTTGCAATCATCGAGAGACCTTTTACAAATCTTCTATAGTAACCAGTAAATCTTAAAAAAGTACAGACTTCAGATACATATCTCGGATGTTTCCAATCCATAATAGCTGAAATTTTGCTCGGATCAACTCGGATTCCAGAGGCCGATACAATATGACCCAGAAAACCAACTTCTCGCAACCAGAATTTACACTTACTGAACTTCGCATACAACTGTTTATCTCACAGTGTCTGTAGCACTATTCTCAAATCCTCGGCATGTTCAGATTCATTACGTGAAAAAATTAATATGTCGTCAATGAATACAACAACAAATTGATCTAAATACTGTCTGAAAATCCTATTCATCAAATCCATAAAAATAGCAGGTGAATTCGTTAATCCAAAAGGCATAACTAAAAATTCATAATGCCCATACCTCGTTCTAAAAGTAGTTTTTGGAATATCAAAGTCCTTTACTCGCAACTGATAGTAACCCGATCTCAAATCTATCTTTGAAAACATAGTAGCACCTTTCAACTAATCGAATAAGTTATCGGTCCTGGGCAGAGGGTATTTGTTCTTTATAGTCACTTTGTTAAGCTGGCGGTAATCAATACACATTCTCATTGTGCCATCTTTGTTTTCACAAACAGTACAAGGGCACCCCAAGGTGAAAAACTCGATCTAGTAAATCCTCTATAAGTCAATTCTTACAACTGAGATTTCAATTCCTTTAGTTCAATCGGAGCCATTCTGTACGGAGCTATCGATATCGGAGTAGTACCAGGTACCAATTCAATGCCAAACTCGACTTCTCGAATTAGAGGTAAACCAGGTAGTTCTTCAGGAAACACATCAGAGAATTCACAGACAACAGGCTCTGATTCAATTTTCTTATCATCCACTTTCGAGTCTAACACATAAGCTAAGTAGGCTTTACAACCTTTCTTTACATAATTTCGTGCTTTCATTGCAGGTATCATAGCTGGTAGCCCATTTAGATCACTAGACTCAATTCGAATTATATCCTTATTCTTACAACTTAAGTCAATGACTTTTCGTTTGCAGTTCACAATAGCATCGTGCAAAGTTAAGCAGTCCATTCCCAGAATGATATCAAATTCGTCGAAAGGCAATAGCATCAGATCAGCAGGAAAATAGATATCTCGAATTAATAACGGGCAATTCTTGCAGACTTTATCAACTAAAATACTTTTGCCTAAGGGGTTCAATACTTTAATTACAAATTTAGTAGGCTCTACAGGCAAAGTCTTACTATGTACTAGATTCATACAGATATAAGAATGCGTTGATCCAGGGTCTATCAATGAAATCACAGAAGTATCATAAAGAGTGAAAGTACCCTTAATCACGTCTGGTGACGAAGCTTCCTCACGAGCTCAGATAGCATAGGCTCTGGCAGGTGCTCTAGCCTCAGATCTAACAGTAGTGTCCCCAGTAGCACTTTGACCCGCACTTGCATTTCTTGTATTTCTAGAAGGTCTACCTCTAGCAGAGGTGTTACTCAGTCTTGGATTCTGCACATTCTCTTGCTCAGCAGGTTCAGAATAATTTCTTACAAAATAATCCAGGGATCCACATTGGAAACAAGCTCGGTCATTCAATCTACAATTTCCCGGATGTCTTTTACCATAGTGTTTACATTCAGGTTTCTCAGATCAGACATTTCCAACACTTGCAATAGAAGTAACAGGAGTTCTGGTGTTTGAATACAATCTAATTCAATCTCGATTCAAATGTCCCACATTAGTATTTGAACGATTCTGGTCATCTCAAAATTTTTTTGACCCAAACTGAAATGATTTACTTGAGGATCTCTTTCTAGCTTGTCTAACTTCAAAATCAGCTTTTCTTTTCTCTTTACTTATTTCTTCAGCCTTACAAGCTTAGCACCGAATTCTTTAATCTCCAAAATCCCGACTAGCAGACGAATATCTTATTTAGTCCATCCTCAAACCTTTTACACATTATCGCCTCGTTTGATACACATTCCCGAGATACTGGCTCAATCTCACAAATTCCCTTTCATATTCGATGAATGCATATTCGCTACTGCTTTTAAGCTCGAGAAACTCTTTACGTTTCTGATCAATGAATCTCTGACTAATGTATTTCTTCTGAAATTTAGCTTGGAAGAAATCCCATGTAACCCGTTCGCTTGGAACCACAGATATTAAAGTTTTCCACCAATGATACACTGCATCTCTCAAAAGTGAAAAAGCACATTTAACACATTCCTCTGGATTTAGAGACATTTCATCAAATACCCTTATCGTATTTTTTAACTAGAATTCGGCTCTTTCAGCATTATCATTCATTGTAGCTCGAAACTCTTTAGCCCCATACTTTCTAATCTTATCAACAGGTGGTCAACTTAGCTGAACTAGACTCATCGAGGGCATAACAGGAATTTGAGAAGGATTAACCAGGGGTGGAGGTTGTTGAACAGCCGGGTTGGTTCTAAGGTATTGGGTGAACCAATCATTCATCATCAGATAGAAGGCTTGCTTAACCTCGCTATCACCGCTACTCGTAGCCGGTCGAGAATCATATTGCACCGTCTCTTACGCTGGAGCAGGCATATTACTTTCAACATCGTCAGCTATGGCTTTATTGGGATCCATTGCTATATAAAAGCACATTTTAATGTCAAGATTCATCACACTATCACAGTTTTAGACATATGGCATGTATAGTTAGACTCACACATGCTATGGTAGTCCTAGAACCAACTAAACCATAGCTCTGATACCAATAAAATGTAACACCCCTATCCCATAACTGTAGCCGAAATAGGTAAGGGGCATCACCGGACGGACAGAGCATTTCATAACAACACAGATCCACAGATATCAGATAACATTAATACATATGCATTCATCAACAATTCATCCATTAAGATGGTCTACGAGACCTAAAACATACATTTAGGAAAGGTCAGGACTAAACCGAACCCATTCAAAATTTTCAGAACTTAATCAAACTTTACAAAACTGACAAAGTCACACGCCAGTGTAACTAAACCGTGTGACACACACGGGGATAAGCCACGCCCATGTGATCCAACTGTGCCAAAAAGAGGTCGTATACTGACTTTTTAACATGGCCAATAGGCACGGCCGTGTGCCATGACCGTGTAAAATTTAGCTAGCTACTAACTTTTTCACACGATTATAAGGCACGCCCGTGTTCCTTGACCGTGTGGCACAATGCAGGCTTGATTTAAGCCAATTTGCCACCCCTTTTTGAGTCCAAACCTACAAGCTATAATATACACATTCATATCATCATTTTCAACCAATTTCATACATAAAGATGACCATTTCACATTAGAACATGGCACCTTACAACATACACCAAAACAATGCACAAACATATCATTTGCTAGCCAATTGACATGGCATGATATATATATAATTCAAAACTTATAATCTTGGACCATCTAGCCTATACATGCCATACTTATAAATATGTACATTTCCAAAAGTACCAAAAAGGGTTTGACAGTGTGGTAACAATCCTTGACTATCCCAAGCCTTCTGTAGCTACGATAACTATAAAACAAACAGAAATTTGCACAGAGTAAGCTACAAAGAGCTTAGAAAGTCAACACAATTACTGAACTAGCATATAAGTAATAGTTAATGACAAAATTCACAACCATCTCATAGAATATTTCCTTACTTCACAGAAATATAGTCTTTTCTATTCAGAAATCTAGTACGATACAAACGTACCTGTATGAATTATACCTTTCATATTCCATACTTTATCATCAGACAATCCAGAAATGAAATAGATATTCACAAATAGGTACAATGCCGACGTCCCAAATGCGGTCTTCAACATTCTTTCAAAAACATATAGAGCTTCTCGTACACCGGCACATTATCAAAATTTATTCATTAGGCCGTCCAATGCAGATCATAGTTTATACATGCAGAATTTAAATCAACTTAACACGTAAGTGTAGTTTGACTTACCTCGTTCGAATTTCGGACGAAAATGAGTCGACTATTCGACTACTTTGGACTTCCCTCGATTTAAGTCTGATTTTTTTTGTTCTTGATCTATTTAAATCCAAATTCAACCATTCAATCATTTATTTCATTCAAAATACTCCATGAACACATATTTAGGGCACTTTGCATTTTAGCCCTTATAATTTCAAACTTTGACAATTTAGTCTATTTTTTACCAAATCACAAATATGCAAAATTCACCAAAACTATAGCTTAGCCAAATATACATGGCTTCCATACAAGCCCAAATAATACATGTAATTAACAATTTAGTCCTTCAAAATCTCATTTCCACAATTTAGCCTAAATAGCTCATTTCATCAAAAATTCAAGAACAAATCATGATAATCTAACATATATCTTTCATAATCCATATAAGAGCACTAAAAATCTCATATAATAATCAATGGCACATTTTATAATCTTCAACAAAAATAGAAATTTAGACATGGGTTTTGAAGAACACAAAGCAACAATCACAGAAACGTAGAAATTATCAAAAACGGAAGAAAATTCTTACCTTAATCTAGGATCAAGCTAGCTGAAACCCTAAATGGCTTTCTTCTTTTTATTTTCCTTAGTATTTTCGAGAAAATGATGAACATCATGGCTTATTTCATGCTTTTTTTTGTTTTATTATGCATTAATATGTATTTTACCATTTTACCCTTTATTATAAAACATAATTTTCACCTAACACATGTCCAATATTGTCCACTTACTTTATCAATGGTTTAATTTCCATGCAAGGATCCTCATTTTAAAAGCCAATGCCAAATAGGCACTTTATCAATTAGCATGCAACTTTTGTATTTTACGCGATTAAGTCATTTTTCGTAATTAAACACAGAAACAGACAAATTAAATCACAAAAAATTCACATATATAAATTCACATATCACAGACACATAAAATAATATTAAAATATTTTTCAAACTCGAATTTGTGGCCCCGAAACCACTATTCTAACTAGGGCCTGCATTATGGGCCTTGGGCCCCTTTTTACTATTTGATTGTTAAAGTTGCACGGGTCACCTGAGACGACTGTGGACCTATTGTTGGGTCGGTAAGTATACCTAGACCCTTAATTGATGAAATGACTATTATGCCCTTATGAAATGTATGACTGTAATCGAGCATGTCATTTTATATATATTGCATACATGTATGATATGATGACATGACGCATGATTTGTTGCATGGGGATGGATTTATTATGATTCGAGAAAGTGTACTGTACTGGCAGCTCTGCTGTAAATAATGTTTAGTGCCGCAACCGGTGCTATTTTGGAGTGTAGGGATGGGCGGGTTGATTTTATCCCCACATGGAGTGTAAGGTTTGACGGAGTGGAGTGTAGAGGCTGATTGGGTAGGATTTTTGATTGCATATCTGTACTGTTACTGTTACTGTATTAGGCTAAAGCCCTAACTAAAACTAAACTATTACAGATATGGGCTTAAGCCCAGACTATATTTGCACTGTATGACTGACTATTTGTTTTTTAAGGGATTACACACTAAGTTTTCGTAAACTCACCCTTCTGTTTATCTGCACAGTTAATCCTTAGGTGGATTGGTGCTGTGAGGGACTCGAAGGTGGCCACACAACAGCTTACGCTTCCATATTTGACTTTTAATTCATAAGTAGTTTTATTTGGGTATTTTTATGTAATAAGGCCTTTATAATTTTTCTTTTGGGGTTTTATTTATTTTGATTTATATCTGCTAGTAGTAGGATGCTGGCTTTCAAAAGATATGCATGATTTTCCAAAATACCACGAATATGCAAAACCGTTTCAAAAGCTTCTGTAAAGTATAATGATTTGGAGCTAAATAATGTTTTGAAAATGAATAACTTTTTGAAACAAATGATGTGATTTGATCAAAAACGCAATAAGGTAAAGAGATGGTTTAAATGGTTTTAGCAGCAGCTTAGTTTCGAAAGCTCTTTCATGTGACATCACCAGATTCGGCCATAACGTCTAGGCCGAGTTTGGGGTGTTACAAGCTGAATCATTTTCATAACTATAGCAGCCCCTAATTTCCACTAAATCATACTTTTAAAACAAATTTCGTAACTTTTGAAAAACGGTCCTTTTTGACAATTTCACTGAAAATCACTTGGTAAAAGTCGTTTATTACATACTGAGCATTCATTTTCTACCATTAGACATCAAAACACATGCATGTCATCCATGGATAAATTTTTAAACACAAACCCTAGCTCAAAATATGGATAGAAATGAGTAGATCTTGTTACGAGGATTTCAAAAACGTAAAAATCATTAAAAACGGGGCTAGAACGAACTTACAATCGAGTTTGGAAGCTTGAAAAACCCTAGCTATGTCTTCTCCATACAAGTTTTGGCCATGGGGTAGAAGATGGACAAAAATTGGCTTTTAATTTTGTTTTTAATTTATTTTAATTAATAAATTACCATAATGCCCCTAACTTAAAAATATTCTATTTCACCCATTCCATATCCATATTTGTCCAACTAATTATCCAATGGTCTAATTATCATTTAAGGGCCTCCAATTTAAAATTTCATAACAATTAGACACCTCTAACATGTAGAACACAACTTTTGCACTTTTTACAATTTAGTCCTTTTGACCAAATTGAGTGCCCAAACGTCAAAATTTTTGAACGAAATTTTCATGAAATCATCCCGTGCAATTGTAAACCATAAAAATATAATAATAAAAATTTTATTATGTCAGATTTGTGGTCTCGAAACTACTATTCTAACTAGGCCTTAATTCGGGATGTTAAGGAGTAGGCCCGTTGATGGCTCGAAAACGAGCATATATGTGTTATGAGATAGAGGTAGCAATGACTACATATGTGACACCTTGTGTGCAAGGTTTCCCAAATATCCGATATTATTATTTTGAGTGGTTCATTGGGTATACCAACAATGAGAATAAGTATGAAATTATTACAAGATGGTACAAGTATGTACATAAAACTTATAATTATTAAATTCGTGAAATGATGATTTCAAGGTGAGTTTGTGATGGAATGAATTATGGTCATGAGATTATGGTAAATTACATTATCTTATATTATATTACTTGAATGTTAAATGTATGGTAAGAATTGTTTACTTCTTTCATATGACCTTACTAAGCTATATAGCTTACTCCATTTATTTTTTCCATGTTTTATAGTGTTACCAAGCTAGTTCGGATTGGAGATCGTCAGAGATCGCATCACATTATCAAACTGTCATTTGGGTATCGATGATTTTAAACATTTTGAGTATATGGTATATATAGGGACTTGGTCATTTTGGGTATATGTGTCATTATGAATTTGGCAAAATGTGTTGGCTTATATTTGTTTAAGGTGATTTGGTATTTAGCCATGTGATTGGCTTATTTTGGCTAAAATGGTTGTAAGCTTATTAATATAAGTATATGTGCCAATGCCTTTTGTTTGTGTTTTGTAATGGTTTG
Source organism: Gossypium anomalum (assembly GCA_025698475.1). Taxonomy (NCBI): domain Eukaryota; kingdom Viridiplantae; phylum Streptophyta; class Magnoliopsida; order Malvales; family Malvaceae; genus Gossypium; species Gossypium anomalum. The sequence goes on along the minus strand of CM046963.1, from coordinate 30,443,733 downwards.
CTATATGCTTATTTATGGCTATATAGCTTTGTTGTTAAATGATTGAGTTTGGTTCATTGGTATGCTAGAAGATCTATATGATACAATGCATATTAATGGTAGTCATATTGAAGCTTGAAGAATGTGAGTTTGGTATGATTTGGTTTGGTAAAATATGATGTTGTAATTATGTTAGGTATTGAAATGACATTTTTTAGCCTTGATTGTGAATGTTTTGATTGTCTAAGTATGTTATAAATTGTGCCATTTATTTTTATGTATGTGTGTTCAATGAGGGTGGCAAATTGGCTTGGCAGATAGCCTTTATTTTTGTCCATACAGGAAGACACAGGGGCATGTGTCTAGATTTTGCATGACACACAGCCTACCCCATGGGCATGTGTTTCGGTCGTGTGTCCCCTACACCTTAATTTTGAGAAACAGAATGCTCAGAATTGAGCACACGGGCAGAGACACGGGCATGTGTCTCAGCCGTGTGAGGGACACGGCCCCAAGTAGGGGTGTTTGTCTTGGTCGTGTGAAGTCTGCACCTATTTTATGAAAAGTAATTAATCACATGGCCTAACACATGGGCATGTGGCTTGGCCGTGTGACTTCAACTTGTGTAGGCCTTGCAAAACAGTGAGTTACATGAGTTAGGGAGACGGGCGTGTGTGACCACACAGCCTGCCTACACGGGCGTGTCCCAAACCACACGGGCGTGTGACCCCTGTACATGACAAAAATCTTCTAAGTTCTGTAAAAATTTCTTAAGTTCTCGGTTTAATCCCAGACCACCTCCAACACATGTTTTGGGCCTCATAGGCTCATATTAGGGACTTTATGACTGAAAGCAAATGGTTTTAAATTTGGTTGAAATTTATGACTCGGAATTGTATGATTGTTTGCCATATAAGTCCGATAATGCCTCGTAACCCTGTTCCGACGTCGAATACGGTGAAGGGTGTTACATCAATCTCATTTATTAAATCTAAGCATACAATATCATGTTTTCCATCAACTTGGAAAAATTGCCTAAACACATGCACTCAAACAAACATGTTAGTCACAATATTTTCATATACATCAAGTAAACATAGTTAAGCTCGTCATGCAATATTCTTTCAAGACATTATCATTTTATCTCATAATTTTCTCATCGTGCCAAGAGTTGTGTTCGTTGAGTCATAGAAATTCTGATGGATACTCAAGTAGTACAGTCAAGGTGTACAATTCAATAACCTATCAATTCTTATTCAAAAGTACCCTTTAGGGCATTTAATCAAAGAACACACTGATAAATCGTAATTTATACATTTTTATAACCCATGCTTAATGCATTTTATGAATGATTTCCCCTTAGATTTGGTGAATTCGATGCTCCTAATGCCTTAATTTCATGTTTTATTCTCAGGTAAGCATAGGAGAATGAAAGGAACGAGAAACGGGCCAAAAAGGGAGAAAATGGGCCAAAGCACAAAATCAACACGGCCTAGACCTCTTCACACGGGTAGATCACACGGCCGGGTCAATTTGGCAGAATTGAAGCACGACTTACACGGGTATAACACACGCCCGTGTACCTCGAAAACGGCCTGAAGTTATCGCACATGGACGTGTCACACGGGCGTGTCCCTGCCGAGCCCAAGTTGAGTCCAATTCGGTAAAGGCCACTTTTGAGGGTTCTAAGGCATTCCAAAGCCTATAAATACACACTAAAAGAGGAAGAAAAGGGAGACGGAGAATAGGGAGTAAGAAATTACTCTAAGGAAGCCGATTGATTCATCTCAAAAGCCGGAGCCACTATCAAGACTGAAGATCTCTCCTCAATTTTCCCTTCAGGAGTTTTGGGTTTTCTTTATGTTTTGTAATCATTATTATTCTGAGATGTTTTCTTATTTAGTTATAAACTAAACCCCTAAGTACCTAAGGGGGATGAAACTATGACAAAACCTTGTTATTATTTCTGAATCGTATGATAAATATTTGACTTGTTCTTAATTATGTGTTCTTAATTCTTGTTTTGGTATTTCAGGATATCACTTTAAGTTACTACTCTTAGTTGGAGGAGGAATAGACCCTGACTAAGAGTAACTTTGTCATAATTAAGCGGAGTTGATTGCACGCCTAGAGATAGGGTGACAAGATTTTGCCGGATTAGGGTGAAACCTAATAAGGGAATCCATAGATTGAGTTAATGCAACCTTAGGGTGTTAATTAGAGATAACTCTCGGTTATTCAACATAGGGATTAGACGTTGTTATTCTTGAGAGGGATAATAATATACACTAGGGATTTCTACGGAACAAGTTAAATGAATAAATCGTCCGGTTCGGAGCCAGAATAACAAGTAAAAGTCTAGGTGGATTTTTCCTTAAGTATTGTTACAATCAATTGCTTTCCCCAAAAGTAATTTCCCAAATTCTATTTTCTGCCAGTTCTTAGTTTGATTAATTAGTTAGTTAAAACAAATCTCTTTTCTTCGGCTAGATAATAAGAAGACAGTCATTACTAGTACTCCTAGTCCTTTGGGTTCGATAATGCTGTCTTGCTAAAAGCTATACTCTTGTTTCGATAGGTACACTTGCCTACGTCGTGATAATAGTTGGTTTCAAGAATGATTCATTATAAATTTATAAAACTTTTCACAGGAAAATCACGATCAAGTTTTTGGCGCCGTTGCCCGGGACTAAAATATTAGGAACATTCAATTTTTATTACTTTAGCCATTTATTTTCTTGCAATTTAACTTTAATTTTTATTTTACTAATTTTCTTTCCTTTTCTCCTGGCAGGTTCTTGTAGTTTATGACTAGAAGAAACCCGTCAGAACTATTACTTTTTAACGAGGAAATTGATCGTACAGCTAGTAAAAACTGACGAGAAATCAGGCGCAGCTTAAGATGCACAGAAGAAGAGCAAGAGGATAATATCTCAACTACAACTGAGGAGATGGCTGAAAATCAAGATAATCCGCTACCTCCATCCATACCTGCTGAATTAGCAAATCAGAATCCTACTCCTCGTACTATGTATGATTATGCTAAACCTAATTTTATAGGAACTGAGTCAAGTATAGTTAGGCCTGCTATTGCTGCAAATAATTTTGAACTGAAGCCTAACACGATTCAGATGATACAGTAATTTGTTTAGTTTGATGGTTTGCAGGATGAGAACCCCAACACTTACTTGGCAAATTTCCTAGAACTGTGTGACACTTTCAAAATTAATGGCATTTTTTGATGATGCCATTTGCCTTCGGTTATTCCCTTTTTCACTGAGAAACAAAGCTAAAAAATGGTTGAACTCACTACCACGAGGGTCTATTACCACTTGGGAACAAATGACCGAAAATTTTTTATTAAAATATTTTCCACCGGAAAAAATAGCTAAGTTGCATAATGATATCTCTTCTTTTGTGCAGATGGATTTAGAAACTCTTTACGATGGATGGGAGAGATACAAGGACCTTTTGCGAAGGTGCCCATACCATAGGCTACCTCTATGGCTACAAGTTCAAACATTCTAGAACGGTGTGAACCCTTCGACAAGACAAATGATTGATGTAGCTGCTGGTGGGACCATCAATAACAAAACACCTGAAGAGGCTTCTGAATTTATTGAAGAGATGTCACTAAATAACTATCAGTGGCAAGTCATGAGGACTAAGCCAATGAAAACAGCAGGCGTTTATAATGCTGATTCGGTCACTATGTTGTCAAATCAGGTAGAACTTCTGAATAAGAAAATTGATGGTTTACTTGGTTCTACGCAGGTACATCCAACGATGAGGTGTGATTCAAGTGGAGGAGGTGTGCTTACAGAATACCCACCATTCAATCCTACAACCAAAGAGGAACAAGTCAACTATATGGGTAACAATAATTTTAGATCTCAAAATAACCCATATAGTAATACTTATGATGTAGGTTGGAAGAACCACCCAAATTTCTCTTGGGGCGGTCAAGGGAATCAAAGGCCACAGAATCCTCAGGGTTTTCAACAGCCACCTTATCAACGGGAAAAGAAGCTGAACCTTGAGAAGATGCTATCCAAATTCATCTCGATGTCAGAAACTCGTTTCCAAAATATCGAGACAGCACTCAAAAATCAACAAGCATCAATTCAAGGACTCGAAATCTAGATAGGTCAACTATCCAAGCTAATCTCTGAACAACCACAAGGTGGTTTACATAGTAATAGCAAACCAAAAGAACATGTGAAAGCAGTTACACTGAGGAGTGGGAAAGTATTAGCTAAATCTAAAAAGAAGCTAACACAAGAAGCCGTGACAAGCAAAGGGAGGAGGAAAGACCCAAAAATAGTGGCAAACTAGTGCCGAAGGAGTATAAACCACCAGTTCCATATCCAGCAAAATTGAAAAATGACCGCATGGATGCACAATTCGGTAAGTTTCTTGAACTTTTTAAATAATTACATATCAACTTACCTTTTGTTGAAGCTATCTCGCGGATGCCTACATACGCAAAATTTTTGAAGGAGCTCCTAACAAATAAAAGGAAATTTGAAGACCTGTCTACAGTGGAACTCAATGAGGAGTGCTCAGTAATACTCCAAAATAAACTGCCAACCAAACTGAAAGATCCAGGAAGTTTTACCATCCCTAGCTTAATTGGGAGTTTGAATGTTGAGAAAGCACTAGCCGATTTAGGCGCTAGCATTAATTTGATGCCATATAAAATGTTTAAACAACTTGGTCTTGGGGAATGAGTATTCAACTAGCTGATAGATCTATTAAATATCCTAAGGGTATTATAGAAGATGTACTTGTGAAAGTAGATAAATTCATATTCCCTGTTGACTTCGTTGTGCTTGATATGGACGAAGACGTGGAAGTACCTTTAATTTTAGGGCGTCCATTTTTAGCCACTGCTAGGGCTGTAATCGATGTGGGTGATGGTAAATTAGTACTTAGAGTAGGTGACGAGGAGATTATCTTTAAAATTTATGATGCTATGAGATTTTCTAGGGAACAGGATGATTCATGTTATTTTATTGACTCTATTGATCATGCTACTCAGGACTCTTTTCAGGAAATTATACGAAAGGATACGACGGAACTGTGTCTAGCTCAAGGGGAGGAGGCAGATGATGACCCTAATGAATGTTCCTTAAGACAAGCAGAGTATGAGGGTATTAATATGAACGATGAACTTAAACAAAAACCCTCTATTAAAGAACCTCCCAAACTGGAACTTAAACAATTGCCAAATCACTTGGAATATGCATACCTTGGAAATAATTCTACATTACCAGTGATTATTGCTTCTAACTTGCAACCTAAGGAAAAGGAGGAATGAATCCAAGTACTAAAAGAACATAAAAAGGCCATAGCTTGGAAAATTTCTGACATCAAAGGGATCAATCCCTCTTTTTGCACCCATAAAATTTTAATGGAAAATGAATATAAGCCTTGTGTGCAAGCTCAAAGAAGACTAAACCCCAATATGAAAGAAGTTGTTAAAGCTGAGGTAATTAAACTTCTAGATGCTGGAATTATTTATCCTATTTCTGACAGTTCTTGGGTAAGTCCAGTGCAAGTTGTTTTTAAGAAAGGAGGCATGACGGTCGTGGCTAACGAGAAGAATGAATTAATCCCAACAAGGACAGTCACAGGTTGGAGAGTTTGTATTGATTACAGGAAGTTGAATGATGCCACAAGGAAAGATCACTTTCCATTGCCATTCATTGACCAAATGTTGGAAAGATTATCCGGACACATGTACTATTGTTTTTTAGACAGACCCTCTGGCTACTTCCAAATCCCAGTAGCTCCTGAAGATCAAAAAAAGACAACATTCACATGCCCATACGGTACGGTCGCTTATCGTAGAATGCCTTTCAGATTATGTAATGCCCCTGCCACTTTTCAGCACTGCATAATGGCCATCTTTGACGAACTCGTCGAAGACATCATGGAGGTATTTATGGATGATTTCTTGGTATTTGGTAACTCTTTCCATCTTTGCCTTACAAATTTAAAACGAGTTTTAATAAGATGTGAGGAAATGAAACTTGTGCTTAATTAGGAAAAGTGTCACTTTATGGTTCAAGAGAGTATAGTATTAGGGCATAAAATTTCTAGTAAAAGGATTGAAGTGGATAAATCTAAAATTAAAACAATCGAAAAATTACCCCCTCCTAGTTCGGTCAAGGCTATTAGAAGCTTTTTAGGACATGCCGATTTTTATAGAAGATTTATTAAAGATTTTTCTAAAATAGCTAAGCCTCTGACTAAATTACTAGAAAAAGATATGCCTTTTAATTTTGATCAGGAATGCTTGGAAGCATTTAACACCTTAAAAGATAAACTAATTGATGCTCCAATTATAATTGCACCTGACTGGAACTTACCTTTTGAATTAATGTGTGATGCGAGTGACTATGCAGTAGGTGCAGTTTTGGGATAGCGAAGAGACAAGCACTTCCAACCTATCTATTATGCTAGCAAGATGTTGACAGCCGCACAAGAAAACTACACCACCTCCGAAAAAGAATTGCTAGCTGTGGTTTTTGCATTTGATAAATTTCGTTCATATCTCATATTGTCTAAAGTTGTTGTCTACACTGATCATCCTGCCCTTCGATACCTCCAAACTAAAACTGATGCAAAACCTCGACTCATTCGATGGATTTTGTTATTGCAGGAATTCGACTTAGAAATTAAAAATAAGAAAAGAGCTAAAAATCTCGCGGCGGATCATCTGCCCAGGCTTGAAAACTCAAATATCAGAAAACTAGATGAAGCCAAAATTAATGATTCATTTCCTGACGAACAATTCTTCGCTATATCTGATTCTGAGGTACCTTGGTTTGCAGACATCGTAAATTTTTTGGCCACTAATATTGTCCCAAAAGGGTTGACACACCAGCAAAAGAATAGATTCTTTAGTGATGTAAAACACTACTTTTTGGGATGACCCTTTTCTTTTTCACATATGTACAGATCAAGTCATTCGAAGATGTGTTACAAGGTCAAAAACATCAAAGATACTGGAACATTGCCACTCAGGACCAACTGGAGGACACTATAGTGGAACTAAGACCGCGCATAAAATACTTGAATCAGGTTTTTATTGGCCCTCGTTATTCATAGACGCTAACAGGTATGTGACTTCTTGTGACAAATGCCAACGGGCAGGTAACTTCTCCAAACGTGATGAAATGCCTCAAAACTATATGTTTCCATGTGAAATATTTGACGTTTGGGGTATTGACTTCATGGGTCCATTCCCCAGTTCGTTTGAGATTAACTACATCTTAGTAGCGGTTGATTATACGTCCAAATGGGTAGAAGCCCAAGCTTTACCTACTAATGATGCTAGAGTAGTAGTACGTTTCCTTTAAAAACTCTTCTCAAGATTTGGAACACCTAGAGCAATTGCTAGTGACAGGGGCACTCATTTCTGTAACACCCAATTGGAGAAAACTCTTAAGAAATACATAGTTTATCACAGAATAGCCACCCCATGTCATCCTCAAACCAGTGGACAAGTCGAAGTGGAAAATTGAGAAATCAAACGAATTCTCGAAAAGACAGTAGAATCAAACAGGAAAGACTAGGCGATGAAAGTAGATGATGCTTTATGGGCTTATAGAACTGCTTTTAAGACTCCCATAGGAACATCACCATATAGACTCGTTTATGGGAAAAGTTGTTATCTACCATTCGAACTAGAGCACAAAGCTTTTTGGGCAATTAAATTTCTGAACCTTGATCCTAAAGTTGCAAGCCAAAACAGGTTAATACAACTGAACGAGTTAGATGAGTAGCGAGCTAATGCATATGAAAATTCACGACTATACAAGGAAGCAACAAAACGATGCCATGACGCTCACTTGAAGCAGCAGAAGCAATTCGAAGTCGGATTTTTTATCTTGCTCTATAATTCAAGACTCAAATTATTTCCTGGAAAACTTAAATCACGATGGTCGGGACCTTTCGTTGTTCAATCTGTTTTTCCATATGGCACAGTAGAGGTAAGTCACCCATCACAAGGAACTTTCAAGGTAAATGGTCATCATCTCAAACTTTACAATGGCGAGAATTTTAAGGACGATGGAGAGGAGCTACAACTCCACGAACCTCCTTGAATACATCAGCAAGGGAAAGTCGAGCTGAGACTATAAACAAGCGCTTCTTGGGAGGCAACCTGAGTACTAACAGTTTTCATTTATTTAAATTTTATTTAAATTTCAGAATTCTTAATATTTAGACCACTAACTGAATCTTTGAACACAGGTCCACAAAACCCACACGGCCAAGCACACGGGCATGTGTAAGACCGTGTGGAAACAGGGCAAGATTTTCCCAAAACACGGGCAACGCTAAACCGCCATGGCTGTGGGACAGGGCCGTGTTTGAACCTGCCAAAACAACACGGGCATGCAACACGCCTGTGCCTTAGGACTGTGGTCGAAACGAGAAACTACCATGGGTGTGCGACACTTCCGTGCCTATCACCCGTGGTTGACACTGCCAAAACAACACGGGCGTGGGCGAAGTGAGCCACGTCACACACAGGCAAGGCACACGGGCGTGTCTCAAGGCCGTGCGATAAACTTTCCACTCGCGACAAACAAGGGCTAGACATGACCCACACGGGCATGTGAGGCGACCGTGCCACCTACAAAATTAGACTATTTCCCTTATTTTTATTGTTATTCTTAGTTCCTTTTTAATTGATTCACGCGGCTTACCTTTATGATTATTATCAAGTTATTTCTTCCTTTGAATAAAGCCTTACCTTCAGTTCTATTGTCAATCCTCACTTTCGTCGAACTAGGACATTCATTCACCACTCAGGAAGTTTCAATTCTCTCCCTCTTTTATGATTTTATATTTTTCCATATATCTATCCTTGTACATTGAGGGCAATGTACATCTTAAGTGTGGGGGGTAATTATTTCATTATCTGAAAATTCCTGAATATTGTTTTGTTCTATTGTGAATATCTCATATCATGTTTAAGATGAATTTTGATTGACTGATAATTTTGATTGATATATCTTGAATTAAAACATAGGCATTCATGCCTTGATTGTTAAACTTTAAGACACTAGAAAATCAAGCATGATAAGTTGATTTTTAAGAATTTAAAATTTTAGGTTGTTTCCCCAAATTTAGGTATTATCTTGAATTGAATCCTACAAATTTAAACATCAAAAAGCCATCAATTTTTGTGAGACTTTTGAGCCTTTTGAGCATCTATTAATTCTTTCATGCTCACTTCTATTATTGCTTTGAGTGTGCCAATATTGAACTGTTATTCTAGAACTTGCTTGATTATGCATGTCAAGACCACACTATTTGATTTGATATATCAAGATGACAGAGGCACTTAGGATTAACCCACTCATGCCATGAAAAACCTACCTCCACGATTAACCCTTAGTAAACCCCTTTGAGCCTAACAAGCCATTCCTTGTACCACCCTCGATATTAACCATTAACCCATTATTGTTGAAATTCCCTTAAATTAATTTGATCCCCATTTTTTGTCGAGAATTGATTTGAATAAATAGCTTAACTATGTCTTGTTCTTAATAGTAATCTATGATATTTGACTTGTTCTTAAAAAAAAAAACCCATGTATACAATCAGTAGTTATCTTTTGCTTGTAAGTCTCATTCCATAGTCAAAGAAGAAAGCTTTGTTGTACGCAAGTGATAATTTAATTTTTTTTCTAGTTAAGTAATTTTTCAAGTCAAATCTCGATTCTAACCCTTTCTTTCAGCTGTGACCACATCCCCTAACCAAGCCTCGTTACAACCCTTTAAAGACCTTTGGATTGATATATCATCTCGATTAATAGTGGTGGAGATTTGATTTTTATATAAGCCTATGGTAATAACTTTTCATATTGACTAATGAGTGCTAATTTCATTGTCCTTAAACACTTCGAGTGATTTGAGTGAATCTTTAGTGAGGATGTTAAACTCTGTGAGGTTCCAAATCAATAATAACTACTTAGGGGAGGGGAGATACCTAAGCTTTTCATAATTAAAATTCTCAATTTAGAATGTTTGAAGCTCTAAAGTTCTTTTAGTTGAATTCTCAATGTATGATTACTTATGAGATTATTTGAGATAATATTGATCGAAATTATAAGTTGAGAAAAATGAAATTTTAACTGTGATCCGAGGATTTTGCTTGAAGACAAGCAAACGCTTAAGTGTGGGGGTATTTGATAAACCATAATTTATACATATATATAACCCATGCTTAACGCATTTTATGAATGATTTCCCCTTAGATTTGGTGAATTCGATGCTCCTAATGCCTTAATTTCGTGTTTTACTCTCAGGTAAGCATAGGAGAATGAAAGGAACGAGAAACGGCCAGAAACGAAGAAAATGGGCCAAAGCACGAAATCAACACGGCCTGGACCTCTTCATACGGGCAGATCACACAGCCGTGTCAATTTGGCAGAATTGAAGCACGACTTACACGAGTATAACACACGCCAGTGTACCTCGAACACGACCTGAAGTTATCGCACACGGGCGTGTCCCTGCCGAGCCCAAGTTGAGTCCAATTCAGAAAAGGCTACTTTTGAGGGTTCTAAGGCATTCCAAAGCCTATAAATACACCCTAAAAGAGGAAGAAAAGGGAGACGGAGAATAGGGAGTAAGGAATTACTCCAAGGATGTGACAACCCGAATTAGGGCCTAATCAGAATAGTGATATTTTGACCACAAATCAGGGATAGAAATAATTGTTTTATAATTATTTTGAGGATTATGATATGATTACGTGATTGTGTGAAAATTTCGTGATAAAATTCTATGCCTAAAGTGCTTAAATTGAAAGTAGGGACTAAATTGAATAAGTTGCAAAATTTGCATTCTAGAAGTTTTTAGTATGAAATTGCTTTGGAATATTAATTAGGAGGTCTTAAATGGAATTTGACCAATTTTAAGTTTATGGACAAAATTTAGGACATGGATGGAATTTTTAGGAAGTTTAGTAGTAAGGGCATTTTGGTCATTTGCATATTAAATAAAATAAAATGGGAAAAATAACACAAAATTGGTCATCTTCTTCATTAGTTGCTGCCAAATTTTCCTCTCCTCCATAGCTAGGGTTTCTTCAACTTTCAAGCTTCATAGTAAGTGAATTCGAGCCCCGCTTTTAATGTTCTTTACATTTTTGAAATCCTCGTAGCTTTCGGTTTACCTATTTCCACCATTATTTCGAGTTAGGGTTTATGTTTAAAAATTTACCCATGGATGATATGCATGGATTTTGATGTTTTATGGTAGAATATGAAGTTTGAGATTGTGTTAAACATCTTTTGCTAAGTGATTTTTCAGAAAAACGAGTAAAACGACATAATCCCAGAAAAATACTTATTGTTCATAACTATATGTTAGAGTGAGAATTTGATGTTGTTGTAGAAGAGAAAATGTTTCAGTATGTCATAAAACATAGGAATAAGGGCTGAAATTAAATTTCCGAGCCTTGGGGCAAAAGTGCAAATATGCAAAAGTTTAGGGGTCAAAATGCAAATTCGTAAAAATATGATTTTTGGACTCATATGAATAGTGTGATTAATTATTGGGCTAAATGTGATATTATAGATCAAGAAAGGCGTGGAATCGATCTCGAGCGGGGAAAGAAAAGGCTTTGGACTAAATTGCAAAATTTCCACATTTTGTACCGAGGTAAGTTTGTACGTAAATATTACATTAATTTCATGTATATTCTTACATTTCAGTTTATTATGTGAATATATTAGCGAATGTTAAAATATAAATAGATCATTGGAAGAATGGAAATAAGTAATAGAGGAGAGATCCCGGTTGAACATTCGGAAGAGTTCAATAATATTGATGGAATGTAGCTAGGTCACATGTATGATGCCGAGTGCACATCATGTGTACAAGAAAGCTACACGATGCTATGTAGTAGCTAGGTCACATGCGTGATACAGAAGTATCCCATGTAGACAAGAGAGCTACGGAAGAGATAAATGTAGCTAGGTCACATGTGTGATACAGGAAGTATCCCATGTAGACAAGAGAGCTACGGAAGAGATAAATGTAGCTAGGTCGCATGTGTGGTTCCAAGTGAAGGACACCATGTAGACAAGAGAGCTACGGGACAAATCGGCTAGGTCACATGAGTGGTACTGAGTGTTCACTATGTGTACAAGAGAGCCGAATTAAATGAAGTATGATGGTGGAGCTGTGTGCTGAGACCATTAAAATCGAGGATTGATCCGAATTGTTCAACGGGATGACTTAGTGGTGAGATTGTAGTCATGGACCTACATTTGTGATGTATGAAATGTGATGAAATTGATTTGTAGCATATATATGTAAGTTAAAAATGAGGTTGGAGCAAAGAATGGGTGAAAGAATGAAAGTAGCATTAAATCTGTTTTGGACAGTAACAGTGACGTGATTTTGAAAAATCACCAAAAATAGAAGGAATTTAATTAGAGGTTGAATGAGATGTGGAATTAAAGCTTAATGAGTCTATTTTTATATAAAAGAAACAGGGCAAGCAAAAGAATTCTATATTTTGAGATATTTACAATTGTGTGTGACTGGCTCAGAATGACTACGTGGTCCCCTGTTCCAACTTTGAAAAATCATTAAAAATTGTACAAAACAAATTAAGAAATATAGTTTATATGCCTAAACTCCTTATTGAATCTAGTTTTAAATGAAACAGATTTCATGGTTATTCGAATTGTGTACTGGGAGAAATTCAATTCGTAGTGAACTGAGGTCAGATCAGTTGAGCTGTGTAACAGGGGAAACTTTAACTAATAAACTGTACTAATTGGCTTGACCAAAAATTCTAGAAAAAAATTAGTGAACATATATATGAGTCTATTTTCAAGGAAAATTTACGGAATTGGATTTCGAGTTTCGTAACTCGAGTTATGATTTATTTAGCGAACATGATGCACAGAGACAGCATTAATCAAATTGGAGTGAATATTGAAATTGAAGTAGATATACTTGAATTGTTGTATAAACATATTTAGATTCTCTCATTAATATTTACTTACCTACTTACTAAGCTATAAGCTTACTTGTTTTCTCTCTTCTGTTTTATAGTGTCATTCAGCTGCTCAGAGTTAAGGATCGAGAAGATCTGCACAAGACTATCAATACTTTAGGTAATTGAACTAAATATTTTGAATTATGGCATGTATAGTAGACTTAATTATTTTGTTAGGTGTCATAATTGCCTAGGTTTAAAATATTAGCTACGATGATTCGATCAACTATGTTGTATAAGCCATTAAAGTTGGCTAATATTGTTCAAGACATATGTTATGACGATACACTATTAAATTAGATGACATATTTCTATTTCAATGTAACACCCCTTACCCGTTATCGTCATTTGAACAGGTACACAAGGTATTACTAAAACATAGCACATATCATTAAACAAAAAAAAAAAAAACGAAATAGAAATATGTCATCTAATTTAATAGTATATCGTCATAACATATGTCTTGAACAATATTAGCCAACTTTAATGGCTTATACAACGTAGTTGATCGAATACTGTAGCCAATATTTTAAACCTAGGCAATTATGACACCTAACAAAATAATTAAGTCTACTATACATGCCATAATTCAAAATATTTAGTTCAATTACCCTAAAGTATTGATAGTGCGGCAGATCTTCTCGATCCTTAACTCCTGAGCAGCTGAATGACACTATAAAACAGAAGAGAGAAAACAAGTAAGCTTATAGCTTAGTAAGTAGGTAAGTAAATATTAATGAGAGAATCTAAATATGTTTATACAACAATTCAAGTATATCTACTTCAATTTCAATATTCACTCCAATTTGATTAATGCTGTCTCTGTGCATCATGTTTGCTAAATAAATCATAACTCGAGTTACGAAACTCGAAATCCAATTCCGTAAATTTTCCTTGAAAATAGACTCATATATATGTTCACTAATTTTTTTCTAGAATTTTTGGTCAAGCCAATTAGTACAGTTTATTAGTTAAAGTTTCCCCTGTTACACAGCTCAACTGATCTGACCTCAGTTCACTACGAATTGAATTTCTCCCAGTACACAATTCGAATAACCATGAAATCTGTTTCATTTAAAACTAGATTCAATAAGGAGTTTAGGCATATAAACTATATTTCTTAATTTGTTTTGTACAATTTTAATGATTTTTCAAAGTTGGAACAGGGGACCACGTAGTCATTCTGAGCCAGTCACACACAATTGTAAATATCTCAAAATATAGAATTCTTTTGCTTGCCCTGTTTCTTTTATATAAAAATAGACTCATTAAGCTTTAATTCCACATCTCATTCAACCTCTAATTAAATTCCTTCTATTTTTGGTGATTTTTCAAAATCACGTCACTGTTACTGTCCAAAACAGATTTAATGCTACTTTCATTCTTTCACCCATTCTTTGCTCCAACCTCATTTTTAACTTACATATATATGCTACAAATCAATTTCATCACATTTCATACATCACAAATGTAGGTCCATGACTACAATCTCACCACTAAGTCATCCCGTTGAACAATTCGGATCAATCCTCGATTTTAATGGTCTCAAAGACACACTCCACCATCATACTTCATTTAATTCGGCTCTCTTGTACACATAGTGTGAACACTCAGCACTACACTCATGTGACCTAGCCGATTTGTCCCGTAGCTCTCTTGTCTACATGGTGTCCTTCACTTGGAACCACACATGCGACCTAGCTACATTTATCTCTTCCGTAGCTCTCTTGTCTACATGGGATACTTCCTGTATCACACATGTGACCTAGCTACATTTATCTCTTCCGTAGCTCTCTTGTCTACATGGGATACTTCTGTATCACGCATGTGACCTAGCTACTACATAGCATCGTAGCTTTCTTGTACACATGATGTGCACTCGGCATCATACATGTGACCTAGCTACATTCCATCAATATTATTGAACTCTTCCGAATGTTCAACCGGATCTCTCCTCTATTACTTATTTCCATTCTTCCAATGATCTATTTATATTTTAACATTCGCTAATATATTCACATAATAAACTGAAATGTAAGAATATACATGAAATTAATGTAATATTTACGTACAAACTTACCTCCTTACACAAATGTGGAATTTTTTGCAATTTAGTCCAAAGTCTTTTCTTTCCCCGCTCGAGATCGATTCCACGCCTTTCTTGATCTATAATATCACATTTAGCCCAATAATTAATCACACTATTCATATGAGTCCAAAAATCATATTTTTACGAATTTGCATTTTGACCCCTAAACTTTTACATATTTGCACTTTTGCCCCAAGGCTTGGAAATTTAATTTCAGCCCTTATTCCTATGTTTTATGACATACTGAACATTTTTCTCTTCTACAACAACATCAAATTCTCACTCTAACATATAGTTATGAACAATAAGTATTTTTACCGATTATGTCGTTTTACTCTGCTTTTACTGAAAAATCACTTAGCAAAAGATGTTTAGCACAATCTCAAACTTCATATTCTACCATAAAACATCAAAATCCATGCATATCATCCATGGGTAAATTTTTAAACATAAACCCTAACTCGAAATAATGGTGGAAATAGGTAAACCGAAAGCTACGAGGATTTCAAAAATGTAAAGAACATTAAAACGGGCTCGAATTCACTTACTATGAAGCTTGAAAGTTGAAGAAACCCTAGCTATGGAGGAGAGGAAAATTTGGCAGCAACTAATGAAGAAGATGACCAATTTTGTGTTATTTTTCCCATTTTATTTCATTTAATATACAAATGACCAAAATGCCCTTACTACTAAACTTCCTAAAAATTCCATCCATGTCCTAAATTTTGTCCATAAACTTAAAATTGGTCAAATTCCATTTAAGACCTCCTAATTAATATTCCAAAGCAATTTCATACTAAAAACTTCTAGAATGCAAATTTTGCAACTTATTCAATTTAGTCCCTACTTTCAATTTAAGCACTTTAGGCATAGAATTTTATCACGAAATTTTCACACAATCACGTAATCATATCATAATCCTCAAAATAATTATAAAACAATTATTTCTATCCCTGATTTGTGGTCAAAATATCACTATTCGATTAGGCCCTAATTCGGTTGTCACATTTCTCCCCCTTTAGAGATTTTCGTCCCAAAAATCTTACCGAGTAAAAAGGTTTGGGTCTTGTTTCTTCATAGCTTCCTCGATTCCCACGTAGCCTCTTCTATCCCATGTCCGTGCCACAATACTTTCACTAAGGCTATACTTTTATTTCTTAAGCTGTTTAACTTCTCGAGCCAAAATCTTTATTGGTTCCTCCTCATAGGTCATATCCGATCGAATCTCAATTTCTGTTGGGGAAACCACATGTGAAGGATCGAAACGATAACGCCTCAACATTGATACATGAAACACGTTATGAATTCTTTCTAACTCTCTGCAGAAGGCCAACCGATATGCCATCGGTCCAATTCTCTCGGTAATCTCATACGCCCCAATAAAACGCGGACTCAACTTGCCTTTTCGGCTAAATCTCGAATCTTTTTCCATGGTGACACCTTCAAGAACACTTTATCACCCACTTGAAATTCAATCTCTTTTCTTTTCAAATCGCATATGACTTTTGTCGATCTGACGACTTTTTCAAACAATCCCGAATTACTTTTACTTTCTCTTCGGTTTCTTTAACTAGATCAACTCAGTGAATTTGTTTCTCACTAAGCTCGGTCCAATACAAAGGAGTCCGACACTTACGACCATACAAGGCTTCAATGACGGTGCCATTTGTATACTTGATTGATAATCATTATGTAGGCAAACTCAATCAAAGATAGATATTTCTCCCAACTACCTCCAAATTCTAAAACACAACATCTAAGCATATCTTGAGTACACGAATTACTCTTTCCGATTGACCATCTGTTTGTGGATGAAACGCGGTACTAAAGTTCAACTTTGTACCCAAAGCTTCTTGTAACTTTTTCCAAAATCTCGAGGTAAATCTCGGATCTCTATCTGATATTATAGACATAGGTACTCCGTGCAACCTCACAATTTCAAAGAATATATAATTCGGCTAATTTATCAAGTGAGTAATCGGTACGTACTGGTATAAAGTGGGCTGACTTTGTTAATCTATCAACCACTACCCAGACAGCATCCTTCTTTTTAGGAGTCAAAGGCAAACCGGTCACAAAATCCATGGTAATCTTGTCCCATTTCCACTCAGGCACCATTACCGGTTGAAGTAGCCCTGATGGCACTTGATGTTCAGCTTTTACTTGTTGACAAATCAAACACTTGGTTACAAATTCAAAAATGTCCCTTTTCATACCTGGCCACCAATATAATTTCTTTAAATCATTATACATTTTTGTGCTACGAGGGTGAACTGATAAACAGCCATCATGCGCCTCATGTAATATTTTACGAATCAATTCATCGTTTTTGGTACACATATTCGTCTCGAAACATCAAACGATCGTCGCGGTCCAACTCGAAAATCTGAGTCGTGAACTGATTCACATTGAGTTCTCTTGGTCCGCAACTCACTATCATTTTTTGAGCATCACAAATCAATCAAGAAATAACGGTTTAGCTCTCATCTCTCGCTAAGATTGACCCGTCATCGACAACGCTAACCCCGTATTCATGGCTCTCAAAGTAAAAAGAAAATTTACGCTCAAGGCGTCGGCAACTACATTTGCTTTTCCCGGATGATAATCAATCACGGATCATAATCCTTTAATAATTCAAGCCATCTTACTGTCAGCAGATTCAAATCCTTTTGATTCATCAAATACTTCAAACTTTTGTGATCGGTAAAGATTCGGCATTTTTCACCATACAAATAATGTCGCCAAATCTTCAAGGCAAAAACAATAGCGACCAATTCCAAATCATGTGTAGGATAATTCTTCTCATGCGGTTTTAATGTCTCGAAGCATAAGCTACCACTTTACCCTCTTGCATCAACACACATCCAAGGCACATCAATGATGCATCACTATAAATTACGAACTCTTTTCTGGTTCTGGCTGTACCAAAATTGGTGCTTGATCAATCGTGCTTTCAACTTTTCAAAACTCTGACATTTATCACCCATTCAAACTTAACATTCTTTTGCAAAGAACTTAGTCATAGGAGAGGAAATCATCGAAAATCCTTCAACAAAACGTCTATAATATCCGACTAAGCCTAAAAAGCTTTTAACCTCGGATACATTCTTTGGCGGTTTCCAATCAATGATCGCAGAAATCTTGCTTGGATCCACCCGAATACCATCACCAAAACTATATGTCCCAAAAATCCGACTTCACGAAGCCAAAACTCACTTTTACTAAACTTGGCAAACAGGTTTCTTTTCTCTCAAGATCTGCAATATGGTTCTCAAGTGTTCGGCATGTTCGATTCATCCCGAGAATATATTAAAATATCATCTATAAACACTACTACAAACTTATCCAGATATGGCCGAAAGATCCGATTCATTAAGTCCATAAATATAGCTGGAGCATTTGTTAAGCCGAAAAGGCATCACAAGAAACTCATAATGTCCATACCTTGTCCTAAAGGCGGTTTTGGTACATCCAACTCTTTAACTCTCAACCGGTAGTAACCGGACCTTAAATCGATCTTTGAAAACACTGTGGGCCCTTTTTAACCGATCGAATAAATCATCAATCCTCGGCAATGGGTATTTGTTCTTTATAGTCACCTTATTAAGTTGACGGTAATCAATACAAAGTCTCATTGAACCATCCTTCTTCTTTACGAATAATACTGGAGCACCCCAGGGAGAGAAACTCGGTCTCACAAATCCCTTATCTGTTAATTCCTCAGAATCGAGCCTTCAATTCTTTTAATTCAGTCGGAGCCATTCTATACGGAGCAATCGAGATCGGGACAGTACCCGGCAACAAATCAATGGCAAACTCTATCTCTCTGTTCGGAGGCAACCCAGGCAATTCCTCTGGAAATACATCTGGAAACTCACAAACTATCGGTACTGACTCAAGCTTCAATTGAGGCAACTCAGCATTCATTACATAAGCCAGATAAGCTTCACACCCTTTTCTCATGTATTTCCGTGCAGACATGTGCGAAATTACCATAGGCAATTTATTTGATTCGTCGGTTTCAACCCACAGAATTTCTCCATTTTCACATTTCAACTCTAGTGTCTTTTGTTTGCAATCTACCTTAGCATCATACAATGTCAACCAGTCCATTCCCAATATAATGTCAAACTCACCAAATGGTAACAGCATCAAATTGGCTGGAAAACAGTGACCTTGAATCATTAATGGGCAATTCTTGCAAACCTTATCAACTAGCACATATTGGCCTAAAGGGTTCGACACTTTAATCGTAAACTCGATAAACTCAACAGCAACTTTTTATTAGATACTAAATTCATGCAAATATAGGAATGAGTGGACCCGGGATCAATCAACGCAAATAACAATAGTATCATAGAGAGAAAATGTACCAAGAATGACATCGGAGATGATGCATCTTCTCGAACGCACGTATAGCATAAGCTCTAGCAGTGCTCTAGCTTCGATCTTGCCACCGAATCTTTCATCGTAGTTTCTTGCTAGTCCCACTTCCAGTATTTCTCGGTGGTCTACCCCTACTAGCGGTGGTATTACATCTAGCACTCACGAATTTCTTCTTTAACTTTCTCCTGACAATCTCTAATAAAATGTCTCATGCGAACCGCACTGAAACAAGCTCGTTCGGTTCCCTAACACTCACCATAATGTTGCTGCCACATTCTTGACATTCGGCTTTCTAGGTCTCATATTACCCACACTTGCCACCGAAGTAGCTTGAGCTTTAGACCCCGAATACGCTCTACCACGATCTCTGTGTGAATCCCCAATTGAAACTGTCATTCGAGGGTTTGCCTCTTTGGACCTCTTTGATTGTGACTGAAATGGCTTGCTTATCGGTCTTTTACGGCATCTCGAGCCTCCATAGCAGACTTTTCTTCTTTCTTTGTTCAATTCTTCACTTTAAGGGCTAGATCAACCAATACTACAAATTCTTTCAACTCCAAAATTCCTACCAAAGACACTTTAATATCCTCATTCATTTCATCTTCAAACCTTCTGCACATATTGGCCTCGGTGGACACACATTCCTGAGCATACTTGCTAAGTCTCACAAATTCGCGTTCATATTCAGCTATAGACATCTTGCCTTGCTTTAACTCAAGGAACTCCTTCCGTTTTTGATCAATAAATCGCTAACTTATGTATTTCTTTCTAAATTCCTCCCGAAAAAGTCCCAAGTAACTCTTTCTTTTGGCACCACTTGCTACCCTAGTCTTCCACCAATGGTAGGCCGAATCTCTCAAAAGTGATCTGACACACTTTAAGCATTCCTTGGGTGTACATGAGAGCTCATCAAATACACGGGTAGAATTTTCAAGCCGAAATTCCGCTTTCTCGGGATCATCATCGATCTTTGCTCTAAACTCTTGGCCCCTTGTTTTGAAATCTTGTCAACTGGAGGCTTGCTCGTCCTTACCAAATCTATGCCTTGGCAACTACAGAATCGTCCCGAGGTATAGGAGGGGGTGGAGGAGGTTGAGCATTTGGATTTGCTCGAATAAATTCATATACCAATCATTCATCCTTTGGAGGAAGGCATCCCGAGCCTCCTCTCCTTGCCTCAATGTCTCGAGATCTACTTTCCACAGCGCGGTCCCTTGTGCAGGGCGGTGCATTACTAGCAAAGATCATCACCATGCGGTTCCTTCGGGATCCATTACTATATTAAAACAAAACACGCTTTAGAATAATCGAGAGTCACCACACTATCACAATATTTTTATGGCATGTATAGCTAGACTTTTACACACACTTTATTAGTCCGAGAACCGACTAAACCATAGCTCTGATACCACTAAATGTAACACCCCTTACCCGTTATCGTCGCCGGAACAGGGTACAAGGTATTACTAAAACATAGCACATATCATTAAACAAAAAAAAAAAAACAAAATAGAAATATGTCATCTAATTTAATAGTGTATCGTCATAACATATGTCTTGAACAATATTAGCCAACTTTAATGGCTTATACAACATAGTTGATCGAATACTGTAGCCAATATTTTAAACCAAGGCAATTATGACACCTAACAAAATAATTATAAAACAATTATTTCTATCCCTGATTTGTGGTCAAAATATCACTATTCCGATTAGGCCCTAATTCGGGTTGTCACAAAGGAAGCCGATTGATCCATCTCAGAAGCCAGAGCCACTATCAAGACTGAAGATCTCTCCTCAATTTCCCCTTCAGGAGTTTTGGGTTTTTTTATGTTTTGTAATCATTATTATTCTGAGGTGTTTTCTTGTTTAGTCATGAACTAAACCCCTAAATACCTAAGGGGGATGAAACCTATGACAAAACCTTGTTATTATTTCTGAATCGTATGATAAGTATTTGACTTGTTCTTAATTATATGTTCTTAATTCTTGTTTTGGTATTTCAGGATATCACTTCAAGTTACTACTCTTAATTGGAGGAGGAATAGACCCCGACTAAGAGTAAATTTGTCATAATTAAGCGTAATTGATTGCGTGCCTAGAGATAGGGTGATAAGATTTTGTCAGATTAGGGTGAAACCTAATACAAGAATCCATAGATCGAGTTAATACAACCTTAGGGTGTTAATTAGAGATAACTCTCGGTTATTCAACCTAGGGATTAGACATTGTTAGTCTCGAGAGGGATAATAATATACATTAGGGATTTCTATGGAACAAGTTAAATGAATAAATCATCCAGTTCGGAGCCAGAATAACAAGTAAAAGTCTAGGTGGATTTTTCCTTAAGTATTGTCTCAATCTATCGCTTTCCCCAAAAGTAATTTCCCAAATTCTATTTTCTGTCAGTTCTTAGTTTGGTTAATTAGTTAGTTAAAACAAATCTCTTTTCTTCGGCTAGATAATAAGAAGACAGTCATTACTAGTACTCCTAGTCCTTTGGGTTCGACAATCCGGTCTTGCTAAAGCTATACTACTGTTCGATAGGTACACTTGCCTACGTTGTGATAATAGTTAGTTTCAAGAACGATTCATTATAAATTTATAAAACTTATCATAGGAAAATCATGATCACACACTCTTGAGCCGCATATCGTATTACAGGATTACCAGTCCAGGCTAAATCCTAATTATATCATATGCTCAAGAGAAATTATATCAGGATTACTCGTCCGGGCTAAATCCTTTCTGTCGAAACTATTTTTTGAAAAATAGAGGTCGACTTTATTTTATGAAAACGAAAATGAAAATGGGAGTCGCCACCAATCTTTTTTTTTTGAGGTGTGATCGGGTCACCTTATGATTAATCATTTTAATAAAACGTCTTGATTTACTAAAACAACCATTTTGGTCTACGAAGTTTGAGAAAATGGGTTCGGGAGTCGATTACGCACGAGGAAGGATTAGCACCCTTGTAATACCAAAAATTGGTGCCTAATTGATTAATTAATGTCTTAACATCTAAAATTTGAAAACTTGAAAGAATTTAAAGTACGATCCTCCTTTTTCATTAATGTTAATTTTACAAAAAATGTTTGCATAAATCAAAGCAGATGCTAAAGACCTTCTTGTCCCGAAGTAATAAAATGTCACATCCAGTACGTTAGGACACGACATTTTAAACCCTCGAGAATAAGCTTGTCTTTTGGTTTTCAAAACTCATGCATTTTAATTTTAAAAGGATATTCGATCATTTGGGTCAAACGAGAAAAATTGAAACCCAGTACATTAGGGCACGATTTCTCAAATTTCCAAACATGAAAAATTACCTTTATTTATATTTAAAATTTACGAATTTCAAATTTTGAAGGGATATTCGGCTACTTAGGTTTAACAAGAAAATAGAGACCTCATAAGTTAGGGTACGATTTCTCGAATTTTCTAAATACGAAATATTACCGGTTTTCAAAATTTTAATTTTCGCAAGTTTGAGTAAAAATGCATAATATTTAAAAAATACGCTAGGTTTGTTCGATGATAGTATGACTAAAACATAAGAAAAATGTCATGTGTAATATCCCAAATAAGGGCCTAATCGGAATAGTGGTTTCGTGACCACAAATCTAAGATAGAAATAATTATTTTATGATTATTTTGAGGTCTATGATATGATTTCATGATTGTGTGAAAATTTCATGAAGAAATTTTATGCATAAAGTGCTTAAATTGAAATTAGGGACTAAATCGAATAATTTGCAAAACTTGCATTCTAGAAGTTTTTAGTATGAAATTGCTTTGGAATATTAATGAGGAGGTATTAAACAGCCAATACTTATCAATGATAGCTTTTAATTTTGTTCATAAAATAAAAAACTAATGAATTAAACACTTGGACCTAATTGTAAAAGTCACAAAAACATAAAAATCTCAAAGAAAAGGGCAAGAATTGAACTCACATATGTCAAAGTATGAAAAACCAACAGCTTTCAGACCTCCCATGGCGTTTTTGCTGAAGAAAAATGATGATATCTCTAGATTTTTCAAATTTGTCTTGTTTTATATGTTTAATTTGCAAAATTTCCCATTTTGCCCTTGTTTCTCCTTGTCTTTTTTGTGATTTTCTTACCCAACCGTCCAGCCCATACAATTTGGGTCCAATTGCCTTTTAAATCCCTCCTTTTAATTACTTAAACTATTTAATCACAATTTAATAAATTTTGCACTATTTTCAATTTAGTCCTTTTTAATTAATTGACTAACCAAACGTTAAAATTTTCTAACGAAACTTTAATACTAACTTAATAACACTCCATAAATATTTATAAAATTATTTATGGCTCGGTTTATGAATCTGAGGTCTCGATACCTCGTTTTCAACCCAATTTACCTGATTAATTCTTTTAAAATCGCAAAATTCACTAATTAAAAATAATTCTTTTAAGTTTTGCGCTTGGCCTATAATTATTATTCGTTAAAATTTCTAAACTTACTCGTCGGATTTAGTGATCTCAAATCACTATTTCCGACACCACTGAAAAAAATTTGGCCGTTACAACTCTTTCTAAGTCTATGGACAAAAATTGGACATGGATGGAATTTTTGGAAAGTTTAGTAGTAAGGGCATTTTAGTCATTTGGTAATTAAAAGAAATAAAAAGGGAAAATAAAGCCAAAATTGACTCATCTTTCTCATGGAGGCCAAAATTAGCATGGTGGAAGCCATGGCTAGGGTTTTCAAGCTTTCCAAGCTCAATAGTAAGTCCGTTCTAACCCCGTTTTTCAAGTTCTTTACGTTTTTGGAATCCCGGTAACTTGATTAAGCTTATGCTAGCGATAATTCAACCTAGGGTTCGTATTTGGAAAAATACCCATAGGTAAAATTTGTGTATTTTGGTGTTTTATGATAGAATATGAGGTTTTAAATTATGTTAAATAACTTGTGCTACTCGGTTTTAAGTGAAAACGAGTAAAAGGGCTTAATCGGTAAAAATACCTAATAGTCATAAGTACATGTTAGAGTGAGAATTTGATGTTGCCATAGAAGGGAAAAATGATCAGAATGTCATAAAACATAAGAAAATAGGATGAAGTTTAATTTCCGAACCTTGGGGCAAAAGTGCAAATATGCAAAAGTTTAGGGGTCAAAATGAAAATTTGTAAAAATATGATTTTTGGAGCCGTATGAATAACGTGACTAATTATTAGGCTAAATGTGATATTATAGATGAAGGAAATCGAGATTCGGGCTTAAATCGGGAAAATACAAGGTTATGGGCTAAAATAGTAAATTGTTGTTTCTAAATCGAGGTAAGTTGGTATGATAATACTACTTCAATAATGTTTTAATTTATATTTGAAAGTTAAATTTAGTGAATTAATTGAATTATGTTAAATTAAATGTTATGGTCCTAAGTTTATGAATTGATTTAAAAATATGTCTATGGTACATGAAGTGCATTGAATTATCATACATAAATGTGATTTCTATGATTATGGATATTATGAGCAATTATAAGTTCATATGATTTTTAATAATGCAATGTGTAATTTAATGTTATTGCCTTGATATTAAATGAGATGTAAGTAATATATCAATTTTACTTGTATTATGATATTTTATAATAATATTGGAAATATGTTTGTTGATAATTACTTGATTGGTGAAATTGTTGGAAAAGAGAGAGAAATCCCGGTTGAACCTTCGGAAAGATTGGATGATACAGATGGTATGTAGCTAGGTTACATGTATAGTGCTGAGTGCACATCATGTGTACAAGAGAGCTACGAGACATTATGATGTAGCTAGGTCGCATGGGTGATACTATGCGTACACCATGTAGACAAGAGATCTACGGGATATAACGCATGCGTAGTTCCAGGTGAAGGACACCATGTAGACAAGAGAGCTACGCAATAAACTGGCTAGGTCACATGGGTGGTACTAAGTGTTCACCATGTGTACAAGAGAGCCGAACTTTATGATGGGTTGAGTTATGTTCTGAAACCACCAAGTATCGAGGATTGATCCGAAGTGTTCAACGGGAGACTTACTATGTACTTCTTTGTGAGTTTTGTGATGAATAAGTGCAGGAATTTGCTTATGTGAATGATGTGTTCATTAAGTGACCGGGATGTGGTAAGGTTATAAACAAGTAAGTTATATATGAGGATGATTTTATGGTGACCTTGTAATCATGGGCCTATACTTGTGATGTATGAAATGTGGTGAAAATGATTTGTGATATGTATGTTAAAATGTGGTTAATACAAAGAAAGTGTGAAAGAGTGAATTAGCAATAAAATTGTTTTGGACAGCAGCAGTGACGTGACTTTGAAAATTCACTAAAAATTGTGGAAGTTGAATAAAAATGCAAATGATATATGAAAATAAATATTAATGAGTCTATTTTCACATGAAAGAAACATGGGAAGCAAAATAATTCTATATTGTGTGATATTTGAATTCTTGTGAAACAGGGTTTGAATGAATTCGAGGTCTCCTATTCTGAATTTAGAAATTCACCATAAATTGTAAAAAAAATTATTAAGAGTCATATTTTACATGAATGGATTCCTTATTAAGTCTATTTTTAAGGGAAACAAATTGTATGGTCGTTGGAATTATGTACAGGGATAAATTTGGTTCGTAGTGCACAGAGATCAGAGTAGTCGTACTCTGAAACAGGGGAGAATTTAACTAATAAACTGTACTAATTGGCTAAACCAAAAATTTTGGAAATTTTATAGGAGAAAGATATATGAATCTAGTTTCAAGAAAAATTAACGAAACTAAATTTGGAGTTTTTTAGCTTCAGATATGAATGATTTAGTAACTGTAACTCGATAACACAACTTAACCTGAATATGTGTAATTGTATAATTATAGTGTTTTATCTTGACAAGCATGGTAGTAATTGCTTATTATTTTCATATGAACTTACTAAGCGTAAAGCTTACCCATCCTCTCCATTTCTTTAGTATTGGCAGGTCGGCTCGGGGTTAGAGATCGTCAGAGGCAAAATCACACTATCAAACTATCATTTTTGGGAGAATTGATTCAAATATAAGAAATATCAAGTGAGTGGCATATATAGGAAGTTGGTTTGTGATATGTACTTTTATTATGATTTTGACCATACGTATCAGTCTGCATTGAGTTATCGTATATGATTATGAGATGTGGTCCTTATCCATTATGGTTTATAAGTTTAATTAATCGTGCTATGTCCTATGTTTTGATGTAATGATATAGTTAACTTTGTTTGTTATGCATATGTTCGAAAAGTTTTGAACTAAATGAAATTTTATGGCCCGATTTTCGTCTATGTGTATTGTTAAGTCTGGTAATGCCTCGTACTCTGTTCCGGCCTTAGATACGGGTAAGGGGTGTTACATCACGTTTAATGAATAATGATAATGTGATATAACTTATAAAAATGTGACATAATACCCATGTTAGAATAATAAATATTAATACAAATAACAATGCCGACGATAATGATAATGATAATAGCATCAACACATACACATAAGGAACCATGTCAATCGAATAATAGAGACAAAGAAACAAATACACAAATAAATATAAAGGAAAATAATTTATAAAAGATCGAAAAATAGAGAAATAAGTTAAAGTAAAATGAAATTAAAGATATATACATAAATAATAAAGTAAATAAATATGCAAAATTAATCAAAACACGGATTAAGTTGAAACTCATGAAGTTTAAAACTCAAATTGCAAAAAAAAAAAAAAAGAGGAAAAAGGAAATACGGATATACAAATAAAATGAAAATAGATAGTAGAAACTTAAATATATAAAAATAATAAAAAGAAGAAATAACGAATAAATGACTAAATAAAATGGATAAAATAAATATGGTAATGTTAAATTTAAGCAAAAAAAATTTAAAGGAAAGATAAATAAATAAATAAATATAAACCATATTGGAGTTAAATATTTAAAAGGTAAAAGTATAATGAACAAAATAAATAAATGTAACAAATAGAAATAGTGTTAAATTTAGCTATTCGAAAAAAAAAGGATAATAAATAAATAACACATAAATAATAAAATTAGCCAAACGAAGGACTAAATTTAAAGAAAAAAACAAAGTAGTTTTAAAATTATATTAAAGTATATAAGTAGATAGATGATAAATAAGATATATATAAAATTTTAGGTAAACAAATATGTATATAAAATAATAGCAATAATATTACAAGACCAATTAATTTAATAATATAATAACAAAACAAATAAATAAATGTAAAAAGAGAAAATATAATAATAATAATAATAATAATAATAATAATAATAAACTAATTAATTTGATAATAAAATAATCAAAAATCACAAAGAAAGGACTAAATTGAATCTTAAAAACAAAAATTGGGGCGAATTTGAAAATAAAATAAAGGAAAAGGACCAAATTGAATGCACGAATAACAAGGAGGGATCAAAATGGGAAATACTCCCCCTCCAAAACGCGCAGCTTCAAGGCGGGCTTAATTGAAAGCCGAAATAAATTACAGGGCCAAAATTAAAGATTAAAAAAGACTTGATTGCAAGAGGATAAAAGGCGGAAGGACTAAACTAGAAATAGCTCATTAATCAGAAACACGCGAATCCTCTGAACGGGTCGGGTCAGTGCGCGGGTAAGGCTCAAAACGATGTCGTTTTGGCCCTTAAATGACTTAAGCAAAACGACACTGTTTTGCTTCATGTATTTAAATCAAAAAAATTTTTAAAACCTCATTTTTTCACTTTTTCTAAAAAAAACATAAAAAGCTCTCAAACCTTCCCCTTCCCTCGATTTTCGGCCAAGCTCTGGTCTAACTCCGGTCACCGAACCACCGTGGCGGTCGCCGATCGCTGGCGACGGCGCCGCCTTCCATGGTGGCCGAAAAATAAAAAAAGGCCATTTTTGGCCTTTCGACTCCCTGAGTCCAAAAAATGACGTCTTTCATCAGAGACGACAACTTTGACCCCTCCACAATGACGCAGACAAAAACAAAAGGGGTAAGTTTTGATTCTTTTTCTTATTTTCTTTAAAAACTTGAAGAAAAAAAATGTAAAAGAGAAGAAAAATAAGTAAATAAAAACAAAAGACCACCTTTAATTTTTATTCTATTGAATGTTGTGTTTTTTTTTTTTTTTTTTTTTTTGTATTTTGATTTCTTCGTAAAAAAATACAATGTCTTTTGGGGTGGCTTCTTATAGCCGATTACAAAATTTTTAATTTTTTTTTCTTTCGCTTTTTTTTTTTTTTGCTATTTTCTTGCTGTCACTATCTGTTGACCTTGTTTGTCTTGTTCGCAGGTACGGAGGCCATAGGTGGTGGCGACGTGGAGTGGTGGAGGAGCGACGGCTGGCATGTTGGGGGTAGGGTTTCTTTTTAGCTGAAAATGTTTTAGGTTTTATAGGCTAGGGTTTAGTTTGGGCCTAGGGTTAATTTGGGTTAGTTTTGGTTTTGGTCGTTTTGGGATTTGGGTTTTAAATTTGTATTGGACTTGGACATTTTATTTATTTATTTTTGTTTGGTTTTTATTTTTAGTTTGGGATCGAGCTAAATTGGCCCATTACAGTTGCCCCTCCTTGCTCATTATCGTGTAACGAGAATGGAGCAAAGACTTCAAAAAGGGCCAATTTTGCCTGGTCTTGCCGAATCTTGGTGTAACAGCCCGATTTAAGGCCTAGTCAGAACAGTGGTCTCGAGACCACAAATTCGAAGCTAGAAAAATTATTTTATTATATTTTATGAGGTTATAGTGTGAATTTATAAGTGCATGTTAATTTTGGTGAGCTAATTTTAATGTTTTCAAGCCCGATTGCGAAATAGGACTAAATCGCATAAAAGGCAAAAGTTTCATTTTAGTACCCAAATGTGTTAAATAGCTAGAGAACTTAAATTGAGGGCTTTTAAAGCGCAATTACACCCTTTTTATTAGTGTTGGCCGGCCACGTGATGAGTTTTAAGCAAATAGTCAAAGTATTAGGTGGATGATGTCATGATTTGGTGATAAAATAATGTCTAAAAGCCTTGTTATCATTTCTTTCTTCTCCATCTCTTTTCTCCACCGAAAATATCAGCAAAAAATTGAGTTTTAAAGGTTGAAAACTTTTAGCAACTTAAAGCCCTCACAAATCAAGATTTACCAAATTCGAACCTAGATCGGGGGAAGGCCAAGCAAACTGACTAAACCGAATAGTCAAGTACTTTTTGTAAACCGAGGTAAGTTGTATGTAAATAATACAACTACACTATTAATACTTGTATTCATATCACCATTGAATTGATATTGTATGAGTTGTTAAGTTATGAATTGAGAATGCATAGTAATATTTGAGAGAATAGAAGTATCCCGTTGAAACATTAGGATACGAACTAGATATCCGTGCCAATGCATTGGGTGATTTATGTGCCAGTGTAAGACATGTCTGGGACATGCTTCGGCCACATTTATGAGATCCAGTGTAAGACCATGTCTGGGACATGGCATTGGCTTCTAGATGAGGGCTAGTGTAAGACATGTCTGGGACATGCATCAGCCATACAGAGATAGCCAGTGTAAGACCATGTTTGGGACATGGCATCGGCACAGAGATGAGTGTCAGTGTAAGACATGTCTGGGACATGCATCAGCCTCAACAGAGATAGCCAGTGTAAGATGTGTCTAGGACACGCATCGGCTAAGAGTTATGCTAGTTTAAGACATGTCTGGGGAATGTATCATCACGCATTTATGAGATCCAGTGTAAGACCATGTCTGGGACATGGCATCGACAATATATCCCATGTTGAAGTTTAATAGAATATCCAGTAATATTCCAAACGTTTCAATGGCGAGAGTTATAGATCAATTTTGATAAAGAAAGAATAATCATGTTGTGAGTGTTACAGGAACCTATATGGTAAGCATGAGTAACAAGCTTGATTTAGAAAATGTGACTCGAGTAGAGAATAATGAGTAAGTTAAATTATGTTTATCTTGAGCTATAAGTAAGATAACTACTGGTGAGATTGTTGTTGTATATTTATTTATATGCAACTTACTAAGCTTTATGCTTACCCTCTTTCTTTTCCCTCTTCTTTCAATGTCACCAAGCTAGCTTAAGGATCCTTTAAAGTCAGAGATATCGATCACACTATCGTCCGCAACATTCGGTATAGTTTGATTTATATTTTTGAAGGTGAAATGTATAGGGCTAGACTAGGATGTTACATCAGGAGAATTGTTTATGTATTTTGGCTTAAGTCAAAAGCCCTTTATTTTGTATCAAGCCCAGAATAATGGCTATTATTCATTTTGATGAATGCATATGATGTTCTTTTTATGGATGAATTAGTGTCCATTGTGATGAGATTTGTATATTGAAATGACCTCGTGTAGGTTGTGCAAAAAGGGTGACAAATGGGCTTGGGAAATAGCTTAGTTTGTCCATACGGGTAAGACACACGGGCGTGTGTCTAGGCCGTGTGTGACACACGGCTCACGCACACATGGCTCACGCCCATGGGTTTATGGTACGGCCGTGCATCCCTTACACTTAAAATTTTGAAGTCATTTTAGCACACGGGCAGGGCACACGGGCGTGTGTCCATGCTGTGTCATAAAGTTAGTATGCATGCTAGTAGTACACGGGCCATGTGTCTTGGCCGTGTAAAGGACACGGGTGTGTGCTTGGGCCGTGTGGTTTTGGCAAAATGCCCAAGTCTTTAGACACGGGTACAAGACATGGGCGTCTCCCAAGCACACGGTCGTGTGCTCTATAACCACACGGGCGTGTAGAGCCTTTGTTGCATGAAATTTTTCTATGTTTTAAATGAGTTCTCAGTTGGGCTCCGAACCACCCCAGATGTATATTTTGGGTCTCGTAAGCCCATGTTTGGGATAGATTACATGAGAAAAGAAAGGTTTTTAAATTATTTGAGATTTCATTACCTGATTTTATATAGTTGATTGAGTTTTAGTCAGGTAATACCTCAGACCCTATTCTGGCGTCGGATACGGGTAAGGGGTGTTACATTTGGTCATATCAAAGCATGGTTTAGTTGATTCTAGGACTAAGCTAGTCAGGTTACGAGTCTAGCTATACATGCCACGTATATGCATATTGATAGTGTGACGATTCCTGACGATTACAAACTGTGCCTTTATAGTAATGGATCCTGATAGAACCATAGCAGATGACGTGGAAAGTAATGCGTCGACTCTCGCAGAAGGGACCGTGCCAGTAGAGAGTGACCCCATGAGTATGGGCCAGGGCGGAAGGGCTAGGGAAGCCTACCTCGGTATATGGAATTTGTTCGTGCGAACCCGAACACTCTACCTCCCCCACCTCCTCTGATTCCTCAATATGCCCCGATGGCTCCGCAAGGTACGGAAGTGTTTAGGCGAGAGAAGCCTCCGGTAGACAAGATCCGAAAGCAAAGGGCCGAGGAATTTCGGGCTAGTGTAGATAATGACCCGGAGAGAGCAGAGTTTTGGCTAGAGAATACCCTGAGGGTATTCGATGAACTGTCATGCACGCCTGAAGAGTGCGTAAAGTGTGCCGTGTCAATTCTACGAGACTCGGTTTATCAGTGGTGGAACACTCTCGTGTCTATAGTACCGAGAGAAATAGTGACTTGGGAATTCTTCCAAGGAGAGTTCTGAAAGAAGTATATTAGCCAGAGGTTTATGGACCAAAAAAGGAAGGAATTTCTAGAGTTGAAGCAAGGTAATAAGACTGTGACAGAGTATGAGCGGGAGTTTGTGAAACTCAGCAAGTATGCGCGAGAGTGCATATCCATTGAAGCTACCATGTGTAAGAGGTTTGAGGATGGCCTCAATGAAGACATTCGAGTATTTGTGGGCATCCTGGAGTTGAGAGAATTTGTAGTGCTTGTTGAGAGAGCGTGTAAAGTAGAAGAGTTGGTGAAAGAGAGGAGGAAAGCAGCCAACGAGTCGCGAGATTTAAAGAAAAGACAGATGGGGAAAGCATATCAGTCCTCCTCCAAGAGGTCAAAAGAATTTACTACCCGATCGAATACTTCAGTGGGGTATTCGAAGAGAAATAAGAATCAGTGGAACATGGCGCCTAAAGCCCAAACTACTTTAGTTGCTAGTGTTGGTAGTGCTTGGCCAAATAGGCCAGAGTGTTTGTAATGTGGAAGACATCACTTGGGCGAATGCCGAGTTAACGAGAGGGGCTGTTTCAAGTGTGGGTCACTTGACCACTTTATCCGCAAGTGTCCTGAGATAGACGAGAGAGAGAGAGAAAACAAGATGCGAAAGCAAGCAGTGCTCCCTTGAGGGGTAGGCCTCAAAGGAACCCCGGGAGTGGGACTGGTAGTAGAGGTGCACCGAGAGATACTGTGATGAGGTCTAAAGGCAAAGCACCAGCGATGACCTATGCTATACGAGCCCGAGAAGAGGCAGAGTCTCTAGATGTGATCACGGGTACCTTTTCTATTCACGATATAACTGTTGTTGCTTTAATTGACCTGAGATCTACCCACTCTTACATATGTATGGATTTGATACCTCGTATAGACATGCTTGTAGAGTCCACTGAGTTTGTTATGAAAGTGTCTAACCTGTTAGGCAAGCATGTATTAGTGGACCAAGTATGTAAAAATTGTCCTTTGATGATTAGAGGCTATTGTTTTCCTGCCAACTTGATTTTGTTACCGTTTAATGAATTCGATGTAATTATTGGGATGGATTGACTGACCTCCCATGGTGTGGTAATAGATTGTGGAACAAAAGTAATTCAGTTAAGATGTGAGAATGATAATGTTATACGAGTTAGGCCAGAGGAGTCAAACAACCTACTTGTGATAATATCATGTTTGGCCGCCAAAAAATATTTGAGAAAAGGTTATGAAGCTTATTTAGCTTTTATGCTGAATACCCAAGTGTCCGAGTCGAAGATTGAGTCAGTACCAGTGGTTTGTGAGTTTATAGATGTCTTTCTGGAGGAGTTACTAGGGTTACCCCTAGAGAGAGAGGTTGAGTTTGGTATCGAGTTGGCCCCCAGTACAATGCCAATCTCGATTGCACCTTATAGGATGGCCCCCACTGAGTTAAAGGAGTTAAAAGTACAGTTGCAAGAGTTAACAGATAAAGGTTTTGCTAGACCAAGTTATTCACCATGGGGTGCTCCAGTACTTTTTGTGAAAAAGAAGGACAGGTCGATGAGGTTATGTATCGACTACAGACAGCTTAACAAGGTGAAAATGAAGAACAAGTATCCTTTGCCGAGAATTGATGATCTCTTCAACCAATTGAGAGGAGCCACTGTATTTTCTAAAATAGATTTGAGATCGGGTTACTACCAGTTAAGGGTCAAGGAACAAGACGTGCCGAAGACTGCTTTTCGAATGAGATATGGGCATTACGAGTTTCTTGTTATGCCTTTTGGATTAATGAATGCCCCGGCAGTGTTTATGGACTTGATGAACCGCATCTTCTGACCGTACTTGGATAGGTTTGTTGTTGTTTTTATAGATGACATACTGATTTATTCGTATGATGAGAGTAAGCACGCGGAACATTTGAGAACTGTGTTACAGACTCTGAGAGATAAACAGCTTTATGCTAAGTTTAGTAAGAGTGAGTTTTGGCTTAATGAAGTTGGATTTCTAGGACATATCATGTCAGGTGATGGGATCAGAGTTGACCCAAATAAGATCTCAACTATTATGGAGTGGAAATCACCGAGGAATGTAACAGAGGTTCATAGTTTTCTGGGGCTAGCGATGTATTACAAATGCTTTGTAAATGGATTTTCTATGATAGCTACTCTGATGACGAGACTATTGCAGAAAGACATCCATCTTGAATGGACAGATAAGTGTCAGCAGAGTTTTGAGAAATTAAAGGCTTTGTTGACCGAAGCCCTAATTTTAGTGCAACCAGAGTCGGGTAAAGAATTTTTAATTTATAGTGACGCCTCTTTAAATGGTTTAGGGTGTGTACTCATGCAAGAAGGCAAGGTTGTAGCCTATGCCTTGAGACAGTTAAAATTACACAAGAAGAATTATCCGACCCATGATTTAGAGCTAGCAACTGTAGTGTTCGCCTTGAAGATTTGGCGACACCATTTGTATGGGGAGAAATGTAGGGTATTTACTGACCACAAGAGTTTAAAATACTTGATGACTCAAAAGGAGTTGAATTTGAGGCAACGCTGATGGTTAGAACTATTAAAGGATTATGAGTTGATCATCGATTACCATCCGGGAAAGATGAATGTAATCGCTGATGTCTTAAGTAAAAAATCGTTGTTTGCCTTGAGAGCTTTGAATGCGCAGTTGACCTTAGTTAAGGATGGTTCGATCTTAGCAGAACTGAGAGTTATACCGACTTTTCTTCATGAAATTCGAGAAGCTCAGAAAAATGATGAGAAGTTTCAAGCCAGGAAAAATCAGTGTAAGTCAGGTGTTGAATCAGATTTTCAAATTGGTACCGACGAGTGTTTAATGTTCAAAAACAGAATTTGTGTGCCTAAATATATTGAGCTCATTCAGAAGATTATACGAGAAGCACATAATAGTAGTTTGTCCGTCCACCTGGGTAAGGTAAAAATGTATAATGACCTAAAGAAAATGTATTAGTGGTCGGGAATGAAAAGGGATATTTCAGAGTTTGTTTCCAAGTGTTTAGTATGTCAGCAAGTAAAGGTTGAACACCAAGTACCTTTTGGGCTACTTCAACCTATTGTGGTTCCAGAATGGAAATGGGATTGTATCACTATGGACTTCGTGACCAGTTTGCCATTAACCCTGAAAAAGAAAGATGTTATATGGGTTATTGTCGACATATTAACTAAGTCAGCCCACTTCATACCAATGCGTATCGAATACTCCCTTGAAAAATTAGCTGACTTGTATGTTTTCGAGATTGTGAGGCTACATGGTGTACCATTGTCGATTGTTTCAGATCGAGACCCGAGATTCACCTTGAGGTTTTGGAAAAAGTTACAAGAGGCTCTAGGAACCAAGTTAAGTTTCAGTACGGCTTTTCATCCATAGACTGACGGACAATCGGAAAGAGTAATACAGATCTTAGAAGACATGCTGAGGTGCTGCGTCCTTGAATTTCAAGGAAGTTGGGAAAAATACTTACCATTGGTTGAATTCGCCTACAACAATAGCTATCAGTCGATTCTGAAAATGGCACCTTATGAGGCCTTGTACAGGCAAAAGTGCCAAACGCCCTTATATTGGACTGAGTTGAGAGAGAGTCAGATTCACGGGGTTGATTTGATCAAGGAGGCTGAGGAAAAAGATAAAGTGATTCAGGAATGCCTAAGAGTTGCTTCGGATAGGCAAAAATCCTACGCGGATTTGAAACAAAAGGAGATCGAGTTTGAGGTCAGTGATAAAGTATTCTTGAAAGTTTCCCCTTGGAGGAAAGTCCTCAGATTTGGTAAAAAGGGCAAGTTGAGTCCTCGTTTCATAGGACCTTATGATATTACCGAGAGAGTAGGGTCTGTTGCCTACAGATTAAATTTGCCGCTAGAGTTAGAAAATATTCACGACGTGTTTCATGTGTCTATGTTACGCCGATACAGATCTGACCCTTCGCATGTAATTGAACCCACTAAAGTTGAAATTCTTCCAGATATGACTTATGGTGAAGAACCGGTCAAGATTTTAGCTTGAGAGGTTAAACAGTTAAGGAATAAGGGTATACCACTTGTGAAGGTTTTGTGGCATAGACATGGAGTCAAGGAAGCCACATGGGAACTCGAGGAGTCTCTGAGAGAACAGTATCAGAGTTTATTTACCGGTAAGATTTTCGATGACGAAAATCCCTAAGGGGGAGAAATGTAATAGCCCGATTTAGGGCCTAGTCAAAATAGTGGTCTCGAGACCACAAATCTAAAGCTAGAAAAATTATTTTATTATATTTTATGAGGTTATAGTGTGAGGTTATAGTGTGAATTTATAAGTGCATGTTAATTTTGGTGAGCTAATTTTAATGTTTTCAAGCCCGATTACGAAATATGACTAAATCGCATAAAAGGTAAAAGTTGCATTTTGGTACCCAAATGTGTTAAATAGCTAGATAACTTAAATTGAGGGCTTTTAAAGGGCAATTACACCCTTTTTATTAGTTTTGGCTGGCCACGTGATGAGTTTTAAGCAAATAGTCAAAGTATTAGGTGGATGATGTCATGATTTGGTGATAAAATAATGGCTAAAAGCCTAGCTATCATTTCTTTCTTCTCCATCTCTTTTCTCCACTGAAAATATCAGCAAAAAATGGAGTTTTGAAGGCTGAAAACTTCAGCAACTTAAAGCCCTCACAAATCAAGATTTACCAAATCCGAACCTAGATCGGGGGAAAGCCAAGCAAACTGATTAAACCGAATAGTCAAGTACTTTTTGTAAACTGAGGTAAGTTGTATGTAAATAATACAACTACACTGTTAATACTTGTATTCATATCGCCATTGAATTGATATTGTATGAGTTGTTAAGTTATGAATTGAGAATGCATAGTAATATTTGAGAGAATAGAAGTATCCCGTTAAAACATTAGGATACGAACTGGATATCCGTGCCAAGGCATTGGGTGATTTGTGTGCCAGTGTAAGACATGTCTGGGACATGCTTCGGCCACATTTATGAGATCCAGTGTAAGACCATGTTTGGGACATGGCATCGGCTTCTAGATGAGGGCTAGTGTAAGACATGTCTGGGACATGCATCAGCCATACAGAGATAGCCAGTGTAAGACCATGTCTGGGACATGGCCTCGGCATAGAGATGAGTGCCAGTGTAAGACATGTTTGGGTAAGACGTGTCTGGGACACGCATCGGCTAAGAGTTGTGCTAGTGTAAGACATGTCTGGGACATGGCATCGGCAATATATCCCATGTTGAAGGTTAATAGAATATCCAGTAATATTCCAAATGTTTCAATGGCGAGAGTTATAGATCAATTTTGATAAAGAAAGAATAATCATGTTGTGAGTGTTACAGGTACCTATATGGTAAGCATGAGTAATGAGCTTGATTTAGAAAATGTGACTTGAGTAGAGAATAATGAGTAAGTTAAATTATGTTTATCTTTGAGCTATAAGTAAGATGACTACTGGTGAGATTGTTGTTGTATATTTATTTATATGCAACTTACTAAGCTTTATGCTTACCCTCTTTTTTTTCCCACTTCTTTCAGTGTCGCCAAGCTAGCTTAAGGATCTTTTAAAGTCAGAGATATCGATCACACTATCGTCCGCAACATTCAGTATAGTTTGATTTATATTTTTGAAGGTGGCATGTATAGGGCTAGACTAGGATGTTACATCAGGAGAATTGTTTCTGTATTTTGGCTTAAGTCAAAGCCTTTTATTTTGTATCAAGCCTAGAATAATGGCTATTATTCATTTTGATGAATGCATATGATGTTCTTTTTATGGATGAATTAGTGTCCATTGTGATGAGATTTGTATATTGAAATGACCTTGTGTAGGTTGTGCAAAAAGGGTGACAAATGGGCTTGGGAAATGGCCTAGTTTGTCCACACAAGCACACACACGGCTCACGCCCATGGGTGTATGGTATGGCCGTGCATTCCCTGCACTTAAAATTTTGAAGTTATTTTAGCACACGGGCAGGCCACACAGGCATGTGTCCATGCCGTGTCATAAAGTCAGTATGTATGCTAGTAGTACATAGGCAAGAGACACAGCCATATGTCTCGGCCATGTGAAGGACATGGGTGTGTGCTTGGGCCATGTGGTTTTGGCAGAATGCCCAGGTCTTCAGACACGGGTACAGGACATGGGCGTGTCCCAAGCCAACGGTCGTGTGCTCTATAACCACACGGGCTTGTAGAGCCTTGTTGCATGAAATTTTTCTAAGTTTTAAATGAGTTCTTAGTTGGGCTTCGAACCACCCCAGATGTATTTGCTCTATAACCACACGCTGCGGCTTCAATAAGATAAGGTTTGTGTCTTCAATCTGCTCCAATGTAATTTCAGGGAGAAGAGATTTGTAGCTTCGATCTACTCCCTGGAACTTTAAGGTGGTAAGAATCACTGTGTTCAGTCTGCTCCGCTACAACTTCAGGGAGATAGGGCCGGTGGCTTTAATTTGCTCCATTGCAACTTCAGGAAGAGAAGATCCACCATCTTTTATCTACTCCATTGAAACTTCATAGAGATAAGATTTGTGTCTTCAACCTACTCCATTGCTACTTCAGGGAGATGAGATTTGTGGATTCACCAATGTTGCTACACCGTCCTCTGGGGGACATGACCTGTAGAATCGGTTTCATGGGCCTATGCTTATGCCAAATGATTAGGATGTCATGATCAAAATGAATCAAATGCTCCTAACTAGATGTGTATGAATGCAGAATGTCATGAGAATGATCCCTTTTAAATACTTAAGTTGTCATTGCTCATTGTTCATTAGGGTTTTATCACTGATGTGCTATCTTGCTTTCTTTGCTGAGCTGGTATCTTTGACAGAAAATTTGAAGAAATAATCACCATTTTCTCAGTTAGTTTGCTCCACTGCACCTTCAGGGAGATAAAATTTGTGGTTTCTTCCATCTATCCCACTTCAACTCAAGGGTATAGGATCTGTACCATTTTCAATCCATCTCACTGCAGCTCAGAGGTATAGGATTTGTATTATCTTCAATCAATTGATTTGGGTAACATGACTAGATGTGCATGGAGGAATGTAGAATGTTATTTTTTCGAGAATGATCCTATTTTAATGCTTGGGTTGCTTGTTATTCGTCGAGGTTGTATCACCGACGTAATATCTTGTCTCCTCGTTCAACTGATATCCTTGACAGAAAATCCAAAGAGATAGTCACAATTTAGACTCCTCTTTCTCAAACATTTCCAACCCTTAGGTTTGGTGAGTTCTAAACAACAGTCATGTTTCAGGTTCTTGTACTATTTAGAAGCCTCCAGAGTAATATGCATAACTTCTTTCGTGAAAGTTTTATTAGTCCATTAATCATTATTTCAATGCAAAATGCTTAAAAAAGATCATAATAATGGACAAGAAGGAAATTGATTGGGAGCATACCTCAAAATGAATTAATTAAAGATAGCAAATGCAATAATAAGGAAATTAACTCGAAATGAATAAGTTAATCAAAGAAGTAAATGTAATAAGAAGAAAATTAACTGGAAATGAATAAGTTAATAAAAGATAGCAAATGTAATATGAAGGAAATTGATTGGGAGCATAGCTCAAAACGAATACATTAATCAAGGATAGCAAATTTAAGATGGGTAAGATGAAGAGTAGGTGCCCTAGATATCGCAACTTGAGCTTCTCTGCACAAACTTCTTAAGGACCATTTTAAGCCCGACATGTGTTTAAGAAATCTAGAGTACTTTGTCGATACCCAAAGATATAACATACCTCCTCCTTGTTAATTCAGGCATAGCAAGACTACCGCATGCCCCACTTTTTATCAAAATTTAAATTGCCCTTTACGGGATTTCAATTCAAAACCACTTTGGTCTCAAGGCGCCTTTTGCCGGTTTTCGCCTTGGCCTCTCCTTTCTTCTTCTTCTTCTATTTTTTTCGAAAAACTCCTTGACTGGATCTAAATTTATGGGATTGGGCAGGTTCTTGCCATCCACCTCACTTTTCCAGAGAAGGCCTTCTTTACCACATAAGGTCCTTCCTAATTCGACATCTACTTTCCTTTGAAGTCCTTTTGTATATGAAGGATCCTTTTCAAAACTAAGTCATTATCATGGAATTCTCTGGGCAAGCCTTCTTTCCATAAACTCGCATCATTCGTTGTTGATACATTTGACCATGATGGATACTTTCAAACTCTATTCTTCAACCAGGTTCCCTTGATCATATTGGAATTGGACCCATTCTGCTTCCAATTCTTAACTCAATCGAAGCTTGAAAAGAAGGAATCTCGACTTCAATGGGTAAAACCGCTTCCATTCCATAAATCAATGAGAAAGGTATTGCCTCGGTGAAGGTCTCGGCCGATGTTCGATAAGCATAGAGGGTAAATGGTGACTTTTTATGCCAATATTTACAAGTCTCGGTTATTTTCCCCACGATATTTTTTTTATATATTTTTATTTTTTTTCTTTTTTTGGCTGCCTTTACTGCACAATTCATTTTTTGGTGATATGGCGTCTGATCTTAAGTAGACTGCAAACTTTTAATATCATGCTATTATGCATTATTAGATATGATCCCTTCTGGCATTCCTTGTTGCACATGATCTCTTTTTAGGGGGTGAATTAATGACTGTCGACTTTGTGACATTGGCATATGAAGCAACTTTCACCCACTAAGTGAAGTAATCGATGACCACAAAGATAGCGATGTCTGCTAGAAGCTTTTGACGAGATCGGCCCAATAACATCCATGCCCCACATAGAGAAAGTCTATGAAGAAATGAAGGAGGCACATGAATTTTGTCTCCACATAGAGGAATTATATCAGGATTACCCGTCCGGGCTAAATCCTTTCCGTCGAAACCATTTTTTGAAAAACAGAGGCCGACTTTATTTTATGAAAACGAAAATAAAAATGGGATTCACCACCAATCTTTTTCTTTTGAGGTATGATCGGGTCACCTTATTATTGATCGTTTTAATAAAACGTCTTGATTTACTAAAACAACCATTTTAGTCTACGAAATTTGAGAAAACAAGCTCGAGAGTCAGTTACGCACGAGGAAGGATTAGCACCCTCGTAACGCCCAAAATTGGTACCTAATTGATTAATTAATGTCTTCACATCTAAATTTTGAAAACTTGAAAGAATTTAAAGTATGATCCTCCTTTTTCATTAATGTTAATTTTACAAAAAATGTTTGGATAAATCAAAGGGGATGCTAAAGACCTCCTTGTCCCGAAGTAATAAAATGTCACATCCAGTACGTTAGGACACGACATTTTAAACCCTCGAGAATAAGCTTGTCTTTTGATTTTCAAAACTCATGCATTTTAATTTTAAAAGGATATTCGATCATTTGGGTCAAACGAGAAAAATTGAAACCCAGTGCGTTAGGGCACGATCTCTCAAATTTCCAAACACGAAAAATTGCATTTATTTATATTTAAAATTCACGAATTTCGAAATTTGAAAGGATATTCGACTACTTAGGTTTAACAAGAAAATTGAGACCCCATAAGTTAGGGTACGATTTCTTGAATTTTCTAAATACGAAATATTGTCGGTTTTGAAAATTTTAATTTTTGCAAGTTTGGGTAAAAATGCGTAATATTTAAAAAAAAAGCTAGGTTTGTTCGATGATAGTATGACTAAAACATAAGAAAAATTTCACGTTTAATGAATAATGATAATGTGATATAACTTATAAAAATGTGACATAATACCCATGTTAGAATAATAAATATTAATACGAATAATAATGCCAACGATAATAATAATGATAATAGCATCAACACATACACATAAGGAACCATGTCAATCGAATAATAAAGACAAAGAAACAAATACACAAATAAATATAAAGGAAAATAATTTATTAAAGATTGAAAAATAGAGAAATAAGTTAAAGTAAAATGAAATTAAAGATATATAAATAAATAATAAAGTAAATAAATATGCAAAATGAATCAAAACACGAATTAAGTTGAAACTCACGAAGTTTAAAACTCATATTGCAAAATAAATGAGGAAAAAGGAAATACGGATATACAAATAAAATGAAAATAGATAGTAAAAACTTAAATATATAAAAATAATAAAAAGAAGAAATTGTAATGCCCCCACACCCGAAACCGTCACCGGAGTCAAGCTTGAGGTGTTACTAAACTTATCTTACCTTTTAAACAACTCTAAACCACTTATTTTAATTTTTGGAATAAACTGTTTTTCTGTGTCATAGCTGCTTAAAAATTCATTTCTCGAGTTTCAAAACTTGAAATTAAGATCCGTAAATTTTTCCTAAAACTAGACTCATATATCTATCTACTAATTTTTTTCTAGAGTTTTTGAATTAGCCAATTAGTACAGTTTATTAGTTAAAGTTACCCCTGTTTCAGAATTCGACTGCACTGACCTCTACTTACTACGAACCACTTTTCTCCCTATAAAAAATTAATATAACTATACCGTTTGTTTATATTAAAACTAGATTCAATAAGGATTATAAAAATATAAATTACACCACCTAATTATTTTTTTACAATTTATGGTGAATTTCCAAAGTTGAAACAGGGGATCTAGAATTTTCTCTGACCCTGTTTCACTAAAACTCAGATATCTCATAAAATATAATACCTTTACCTGTTTTGCTTATTCCATAAGAAAATAGACATAATAATATTTAATTTCATATATTATTCACTATCAAACCATGTCTCTACAATTTTTAGTGATTTTTCAAAATCACATTATTTCTGATACTTGAATCTGTTTTTAAGTTACTTTCACATTTTTCTTAGTTTTCATGTGATAGTTACTACTTATTCATACATACAATTAAACATGTATATCATCAGCCATTCTATTAGTTAATCACTAGCAAGTATTTACACATCATTCATTGATCATATCATATCAAAAGAAACCAAGTTCCTATACATGCCATACACAAAACTAAACGTCTAACTATACCAATGTGATTTCTTCGATAGTGTGATCGGGTCTCCGACGTTTCCTTCGATCCCCGAGTGGCTTGATAAAACTATAAGAAAAAGAAAATAAAGAGAGTAAGCACTAGGCTTAGTAAGCTTACAAGCAAATAAATTACAACATTCAAATAATGAATGATTATAAATAATGTCACCTAGCCTCATAAACTTTCTTTACTTCTCATTTTCTACCTTCTTCTTTACTTACTTACCTTCTTTCTTACCTGACCTTTCACTATTC
The DNA here is from genome assembly GCA_025698475.1 of Gossypium anomalum. Lineage (NCBI taxonomy): Eukaryota > Viridiplantae > Streptophyta > Magnoliopsida > Malvales > Malvaceae > Gossypium > Gossypium anomalum. The sequence goes on along the minus strand of CM046963.1, from coordinate 30,400,389 downwards.
ATAAATATAATCTACCTTCCCTTTTGCTGATAATTCACTGTAATTTAACGTGTACAATGCCCCATTGAACCACTCGGAATACTAAGGATACTGGGTCGTTCACGTCTATCAATATCTCGCTAAATGCCATGTCTTCGACATGGACTTACATGAATTATTCCTGTCTCCAATGCCATATATATATAATATGGGCTTACATGGCTCATTCCTGTCTCCAAAGCCATATAACTGATATGGACTTACATGGCTCATTTCTGTCCTGTCCTGTCCTGTCAACCCCAATATCCTAACATTCCTAAGGTTCAAACGGGGCTTCCTAATGCTTTTTCTCTGTCACACTTACTTTAATTTGACTTTAAATATTCTCATAAAATAAGTATATAAATGCTGAAATTGACAATAATAATGTAAAATAAAAGAATATTGCATTTATTTCTTTGTAAACTTACCTCGTATGCAAAAATAGCTACTTTTACCATTTCATCCACAACTTGGTATTTTCTCCATTTTAGCCCGAATTTCAGTTTTCCTTGCTCTATCATTTAAAATATAGTCTAATTAGGACTCACATTATTCAAATTGACTCAAAATCATATTTTGGCAAAATTACAATTTTGCCCCTAAACTTTTGCATATTTACACTTTTGCCCCAAAGCTCGTAAATTAAACTTCAGCCTATTTTCTTATGTTTCATGACATGCTGGTCATTTTTCCCTTCTATGGCAGCATCAAATTCATACTCTAACAAGCACTTATGACTATTAGGTATTTTTACCAATTAAGTCATTTTACTGCTTTTTTACTTAAAACCGAGTAGTACAAGTTGTCTAACATAATTTAAAACCTCATATTCTATCATAAAACACCAAAATACACAAATTTCACCTATGGGTATTTTTCCAAATATGAACCCTAACTTAAATTATTGCTAGCATAAGCTTTATCGAGCTACCAGGGACTCAAAAACGTAAAGAACATTAAAAACGGGGCTTGGAATCACTTACCATGGAGCTTGAAAGCTTGAAACAAACCCTAGCTATGGAGAACCCTTGAAATTTCGTCCTAATGAAGAAGATGGACAAAAATTGGCTTTTAATTTTGTTTTTAATTCATTTTACCCCTAAATGACCAAAATGCCCTTACTACTAAACTTTCAAAAATTCCTTCCATGTCCTAATTTTGTCCATGAACTTAAAATTGGTCAAATTGCTATTTAAGACCTCTTAATTAATATTCTAATTCAATTTTATGCAAAATACTTCTAGAACACAAGTTTTGCAATTTATTCAATTTAGTCCCTAATTTCAAATTAAGTACTTTATGCATAGAATTTCTTCACGAACTTTTCACACAATCATGCAAAAATATCATAGACCTCAAAATAATAATAAAATAAATTTTTCTACCTCAGATTTGTGGTTTCACAACCACTGTTCCCTTTAGGCCCTATTTCGGGATGTTACATTTCTCCCCCCCTTTAGGGATTTTCGTCCCCGAAAATCTTACCTATGAAGAGATTTGGGTACTGTTTTCACATAGCCTCTTCGAGTTCCCATGTAGCCTCGTCTACCCCATGTAGTCTGACTATCTCTGAAATATACAACTCGGCCAACTTGTCAAGTGAAAAATCCATACGAACTGGGATAAAATGAGCCGACTTCGTTAACTTATCAATCACAACCCATATCAGTATCTTTCTTTCTCGGTGTAAGCAAATCTGTCACAAAATCTATAATAACTTGATTCCATTTCCACTCGGGGACTAGCACAGTGCAATAAACACAGAAGGTACACGATGTTCGCCTTTACCTCTTGACAGATCAAACATCTAGAAACAAACTCAAAATGTCCCTTTTATTCCTACCCACCAAGTACATTTTCTTCAAATCATTATACATCTTTGTACTACCTGGATGAATAGACAAAAAAAAACTATATGTGCTTCTGTAAGATCTTTCGAATAAGCTCATCATTCTTCTGTACACATACCTGGGTGATAATCAATCACTAGCTCATAATCTTTAATCAACTCTAGCCATCTTCTTTGCTTCAATTTCAAACTTTTGTGATCAGTGAATATGTGGCACTTCTCACCGTACAAATGATGTCTCCAAATCTTCAACGCAAAAATAATGACAGCTAGCTCTAAATCATGTATCGGATAGTTTTTCTCATGTGGCTTTAGCTATCTAGAGGCATAAGCAATTACCTTCCCTTCCTGCATAAGTACACAACCAAGTCCATTCATGGACGCATCACTGTAAATCACAAACTCCTTACATGGTTCTGGTTGTACTAAAACAAGAGCTTTAGTCAATAATACTTTTAACTTGTCAAAATTGCATGACACTTCTCAATCCATTCAAACTTGATATCCTTTCGCAGTAAATCTTGTCAACTGGTAGCTATCATGGAAAATCCTCTACAATATCCGGCAAGACCAAGAAAACTTCTAACTTCTGATACATTTCTAGGAGGCTTCCAATCAACAATGGCTGAAATGTTGCTCGGATCAACCTTAATACCTTCACCTAGTCCGGAAAAAGTCTTGGGACATCGACTCTTTAACTCGCAATCCCAGTAGTATCCGGATCTCAAATCTATCTTGGAGAACACAGTAGCTCCCTTGTTTTCAATTCAGAAATTCCTTTCTCTTACAGTCAATAAACCCCGATCGATGTACTTTTTACTGAAATTCCTCCCGAAAGAAATCCCAAGTGATCCTCTCCTTTGGTACAACTGATACAAGTGTCTTCCACCAGTAGTAGGTTGAGTCTCTAAGAAGTGATATTACACATTTCATACATTCCTCGGGTGTACAAGATAATTCATCAAAGACTACGATAGTATTTTCTAACCAAAATTTTGCTCTTTCTGCATCATCATGTTTTGTTGCTCTAACTCTTACGCCTTTGTTTCCATTCTCTATCAATCGGTGGCTTTTCTCTTATCATTGTACTGTGGTTCTGGGAAGCTTGAGCTACATGGGTAGCTTTGAGAGTCATGAGGGGGTGGAGGTCTAACCACCGATTCGTGCGAAACGAACTCGGCAAACTAATTATTCAAAGCTTGGAAGAGAGCTTCTCGAGTCACTCCTCCCGATTAATCACATTCGACCTATTCTCGGATGGCGCTACCCCTTCCGCGAAGCGGCGCATTACTTTCTACATCATCATCACACCACTTCGCTCGGGATCCATTACAATAAAACAAAATATTTAAAAATCATCGAGTCGTCACACTATCAAAATACGGTATGGCATGTATAGCTAGACATTTACTCACACTAAGCTGTTCGAGAACCGACTAAACCTGCTCTGATACCAATAAATGTAATGCCCCCACGCCTGAAACCGTCACCGGAGTCAAGCTTGAGGTGTTACTAAACTTATCTTACCTTTTAAACAACTCTAAACCACTTATTTTAATTTTTGGAATAAACTGTTTTTCTGTGTCATAGCTGCTTAAAAATTCATTTCTCGAGTTTCAAAACTTGAAATTAAGATCCGTAAATTTTTCCTAAAACTAGACTCATATATCTATCTACTAATTTTTTTCTAGAATTTTTGAATTAGCCAATTAGTACAGTTTATTAGTTAAAGTTACCCCTGTTTCAGAATTTGACTGCACTGACCTCTACTTACTACGAACCACTTTTCTCCCTATAAAAAATTAATATAACTATACCATTTGTTTATATTAAAACTAGATTAAATAAGGATTATAAAAATATAAATTACACCACCTAATTATTTTTTTACAATTTATGGTGAATTTCCAAAGTTGAAACAGGGGATCTAGAATTTTCTCTGACCCTGTTTCACTAAAACTCAGATATCTCATAAAATATAATACCTTTACCTGTTTTGCTTATTCCATAAGAAAATAGACATAATAATATTTAATTTCATATATTATTCACTATCAAACCATGTCTCTACAATTTTTAGTGATTTTTCAAAATCACATTATTTCTGATACTTGAATCTGTTTTTAAGTTACTTTCACATTTTTCTTAGTTTTCATGTGATAGTTACTACTTATTCATACATACAATTAAACATGTATATCATCAGCCATTCTATTAGTTAATCACTAGCAAGTATTTACACATCATTCATTGATCATATCATATCAAAAGAAACCAAGTTCCTATACATGCCATACACAAAAACTAAACGTCTAACTATACCAATGTGATTTCTTCGATAGTGTGATCGGGTCTCCGACGTTTCCTTCGATCCCCGAGTGGCTTGATAAAAACTATAAGAAAAAGAAAATAAAGAGAGTAAGCACTAGGCTTAGTAAGCTTACAAGCAAATAAATTACAACATTCAAAGATAATGAATGATTATAAATAATGTCACCTAGCCTCATAAACTTTCTTTACTTCTCATTTTCTACCTTCTTCTTTACTTACTTACCTTCTTTCTTACCTGACCTTTCACTATTCATAAATATAATCTACCTTCCCTTTTGCTGATAATTCACTGTAATTTAACGTGTACAATGCCCCATTGAACCACTCGGAATACTAAGGATACTGGGGTCGTTCCTGTCTATCAATATCCTGCCAATGCCATGTCTTCGACATGGACTTACATGAATTATTCCTGTCTCCAATGCCATATATATATAATATGGGCTTACATGGCTCATTCCTGTCTCCAAAGCCATATAACTGATATGGACTTACATGGCTCATTTCTCTCTCTCTCACTCCATCTCAACCCCAATATCCTAACATTCCTAAGGTTCAAACGGGGCTTCCTAATGCTTTTTCTCTGTCACTACTTTAATTTGACTTTAAATATTCTCATAAAATAAGTATATAAATGCTGGAAATTGACAATAATAATGTAAAATAAAAGAATATTGCATTTATTCTATCAGTAAACTTACCTCGTATGCAAAAATAGCTACTTTTACCATTTCGTCCACAACTTGGTATTTTCTCCATTTTAGCCCGAATTTCAGTTTTCCTTGCTCTATCATTTAAAATATAGTCTAATTAGGACTCACATTATTCAAATTGACTCAAAATCATATTTTGGCAAAATTACAATTTTGCCCCTAAACTTTGCATATTTACACTTTTGCCCCAAAGCTCGTAAATTAAACTTCAGCCTATTTTCTTATGTTTCATGACATGCTGGTCATTTTTCCCTTCTATGGCAGCATCAAATTCATACTCTAACAAGCACTTATGACTATTAGGTATTTTTACCAATTAAGTCCTTTTACTCGTTTTTGCTTAAAACCGAGTAGTACAAGTTGTCTAACATAATTTAAAACCTCATATTCTATCATAAAACACCAAAATACACAAATTTCACCTATGGGTATTTTTCCAAATATGAACCCTAACTTAAATTATTGCTAGCATAAGCTTTATCGAGCTACCAGGACTCAAAACGTAAAGAACATTAAAAACGGGGCTTGGAATCACTTACCATGGAGCTTGAAAGCTTGAAACAAACCCTAGCTATGGAGAACCCTTGAAATTTCGTCCTAATGAAGAAGATGGACAAAAATTGGCTTTTAATTTTGTTTTTAATTCATTTTACCCCTAAATGACCAAAATGCCCTTACTACTAAACTTTCAAAAATTCCTTCCATGTCCTAATTTTGTCCATGAACTTAAAATTGGTCAAATTGCTATTTAAGACCTCTTAATTAATATTCTAATTCAATTTTATGCAAAATACTTCTAGAACACAAGTTTTGCAATTTATTCAATTTAGTCCCTAATTTCAAATTAAGTACTTTATGCATAGAATTTCTTCACGAACTTTTCACACAATCATGCAAAAATATCATAGACCTCAAAATAATAATAAAATAAATTTTTCTACCTCAGATTTGTGGTTTCGCAACCACTGTTCCGTTTAGGCCCTATTTCGGGATGTTACAGAAATAACGAATAAATGACTAAATAAAATAGATAAAATAAATATGGTAATGTTAAATTTAAGCAAAAAAAAATTAAATGAAAGATAAATAAATAAATAAATATAAACCATATTGGAGTTAAATATTTAAAAGGTAAAAGTATAATGAACAAAATAAATAAATGTAATAAATAGAAACAGTGTTAAATTTAGCTATTTAAAAAAAGGATAATAAATAAATAACACATAAATAATAAAATTAGCCAAACGAAGGTCTAAATTTAAAGAAAAAACAAAGTAGTTTAAAATTATATGAAAGTATATAAGTAGACAGATGATAAATAAGATATATATAAAATTTTAGGTAAACAAATATATATATATAATAATAATAGCAATAATATTACAAGACCAATTAATTTAATAATATAATAACAAAACAAATAAATAAATACAAAAAGAGAAAATATAATAATAAGAGTAATAATAATAATAATAATAATAATAAACTACTAATTAATTTTATAATAAAATAATCAAGAATCACAAAGAAAGGACTAAATTGAATCTTAAAAACAAAAATTGGGGCGAATTTGAAAATAAAATAAAAGGAAAGGACCAAATTGAATGCACGAATAACAAGGAGGGACCAAAACGGGAAATAATCCCCCTCCAAAACGGGCAGCTTCAAGGCGGGCTTAATTGAAAGCCGAAATAAATTACAGGGCCAAAATTAAAGATTAAAAAAGACTTGATTGCAAGAGGATAAAAGGTGGAAGGACTAAACTGGAAATATCCCATTAATCAGAAACACGAGGATCCTCTGAACGGGTCGGGTCAGTGAGCGGGTAAGGCTCAAAACAACGCTGTTTTGGCCCTTAAATGACTTAAGCAAAACGACGTTGTTTTGCTTCATGTATTTAAATCAGAATTTTTTTTTAAAACCTCATTTTTTCACTTCTTCTTAAAAAAACATAAAAAGCTCTCAAAACCTTCCCCTTTCCCCGATTTTCAGCCAAGCTCTAGTAGAACTCTGGTCACCGGACCACCGTGGCGGCCGTCGGTCACTGGTGATGGCGCCGCCGTCCACAGTGGCCGAAAAATGAAAAAAGGCCATTTTTGGCCTTTCGACTCCCCAAGTCCAAAAAATTATGTCTTTCACCGGAGACGATGACCTCAGCCCCTCCACAATGATGCAAACGAAAACGAAAGGGGTAAGTTTTGATCCTTTTTCTTACATTCTTTAAAAACTAGAAGAAAAAGAATGTAAAAGAGAAGAAAAATAAGTAAATAAAAACAACAGACCACCTTTAATTTTTCTTCTATTGAATGTTGTTTTCTTTTTTTGTATTTCGATTTCTCCGAAAAAAAAAATACAATATCTTTTGGGGTGGCTTTTTATAGCCAATTACAAAATTTTTAATTCTTTTTGCTTTCATTTTTCTTTTTGCTATTTTCTTGTTGTCTTTGTCTGTTGTCATTGTTTGTCTTGTTTATAGGTACGGAGGCCATAGGTGGTGGCGACGTGGATTGGTGGAGGAGTGGCGGCTGGCATGTTCGGGGCTAGGGTTTCTTTTTAGCTAAAAATGTTTTAGGTTTTGTGTGCTAGGGTTTAGTTTGGGGCTAGGGTTAACTTTGGTTAGTTTTGGTTTGTTTTGGGATTTGGGTTTTAAATTTGTATTGGACTTGAACATTTTATTTATTTTTTTGTTTGGTTTTTATTTTTGGTTTGGGCCTAGGCTACATTGGCCCATTACACTTTCTATAACGATGCCATTAGGATTACTCGTCTGAGCTAAATCCCATCAGCAACAAATGCAGGACCTCATTCATTTCAGGAAAACATATATATTCATCAGAATTCAATATTCAAATGAGACTTTATCCCTTTTTCCCAACATTTCTGAACATTCAGTAATAATATTCAAGTTAACATATTTACATGATCGATTAAGTTACACGAAATTACCTCAACACTAGTTCACGTATTAAATCTACTAATCCGAAATATTTACTTTTCCTCAATCTAACCTCGAATTCGTGTTGTCCGGATCCATATAAATAACTTTAATCATCAATTTCAAACATTTCATATTCATTTGGACTCAATTTACGTCCTAGGAAAAATTACCATTTTGCCCCTAACTTTTCCATAAATTCCAATTTCGTCCTTAGGCTCGAAAAATGAAATTTATGCAATTTACTCCCTATTCCAAGCCTAACCAAAATTTCAACCTAAAATTGACAGCACATATTTTCTATAAATTTCAGAATTTTTCATCAATTTTCACAACTTTACATTTTAGTCCCTAAATAATGTTTTCATCAAAAATTACTTTGGAAAAGTTGTTTATCTATCAACAACCTTTCATTTTCTACCATGAATTTCAAATTTTCAGCATATAAATCCATGACCTAATATCCATACTTTGATAACTCTTCAATTTGATCCCGCAAATAGATAGATTAAGCTATCTTGGTTTCAAAAATATCAAAATTACTAAAAACGGGACAAGAAAACTTACCCAATTAAGCCATGAAAGTTTCTTCTCTCTCTCTCCTAGGGTTTCCATGTATTTTTGGAGAAAAAGATGAGAAAAATAGGATGATACCTTTTATCATCTTTTTAATTAATTAAATTATTTCAAATTCCAATTTAGTCCTTGCCTTTTTTCTAAATTTTCATGGATGAGTCACCAAAATATCTACATACTTTTCTTTAATGGTCTAATTACCATTTAAGGACCTAAAGTTTTGAATTCTATAGCTATTTAATCCTTCTAGGTACTAGAATTCAACTTTTTCATTTTATGTGATTTAGTCCTTTCCCTAATTAAGCACATAATCGATAAATTTTTCTTATCGGGATTTTCACATGACATTTCTAACATATTGCGAACCATGTAATAAAATAAAAATAAATTTTTTTTGGATCAGATTTGTCGTCCCAAAACCACTATTCCGATTCTCATTGAAAAAAATGTGCTGTTACATTTTCAATTAATCCATCTAGAGTCAATTGATCTTATTTTTGAAGAGAGATATTAGCATAATTTAGTGATTTCTACAGATCAAGATACTAATTAGAGAAATTGTGTAATTTAGATTGATAGTGACAGATTAAGTCTAGGTGAATTCTTTCCTGGGTATTGTTTTGCCTCTTGGTTGTTAATCGTTTATTTTCCTGATTTGTTCTTTGTCGTGTTTGTGGTAATTAATTTAGGCCATTTTAATTTTCAATCAATCATTCAAATTTATTAGTTAAATAATAGAAAAGCGGTAACTACTAGTACTTTTAGTCTTCATGGGAACGATATATTTGTTCATCGTAGTTATACTATTAATTGATAGGTGCACTTGCCTTAATCAGGCTTTTAGTTGGTTTCGTGGACATCAAGTTTTTGGCGCCGTTGTCGGGGACTAAAATATTAGGAAAACTTTATTTCTATTAATTTAGCCACTGTTTATTTTAATTTTAATTTAATTGTTACATTTTAAATTTTCTTCTGTTTGATTCTTATAGGTTCTTTTAGTTTATGACTAGAGGTAACCGGTTAAAACCGATATATTTTTATAGTGAGATCGAGAAAAGTTGTCGCAGAAATCAAAGAAAAGCAAAACAAAGACAATAGATTTTAATATACGATCAAGAGCAAAATGATATTACTATGGAGATGGATGATAATCAAAATAATCAACAGCCTTCTGCACCTTCAGCTCATTGTACGATGTTTGATTATGCTAAGCATACTTTGATTAGGGCTGAATCGAGTATCGTCAAACCAACTATTGTTGCAAACAATTTTGAGTTAAAGTCAAACACAATTCAGATGGTACAACAGTATGTTTAGTTTGATGGGTTGCAAGATGAAGATCCAAATGCTCATTTGACTAACTTTCTAGAGATTTGTGACACATTAAAGATTAATGGCATTTATGATGATTCCATACGCTTTTGGTTATTCCCATTTTCTTTGAGGGGTAAGGCAAAATAGTGGTTGAATTCACTTCCACGGGGTTCTTTCATGACTTAGGATCAGATGACTGGGAAGTTTCTGTTTAAGTACTTCCCACGGGTTAAAATAACTAAGTTGAGTAATGACATCTCTTCTTTTGCTCAAATTGATTTGGAGACATTATATGATGCATGGGAGAGAACTATGGATCTTTTGAGAAGGTGCCCTCATCATGGGTTACCTTTGTGGTTACAAGTTCAAACCTTTTATAATAGTTTGAATCCCTAGACTAGGCAACTAATTATACAACAACTAAAAGAACTTTGAATAATAAGACACTTAAGGCAACTCAAGAGTTTATCGAGGAGATGACATTGAATAACTATTAGTGGCAAGTCATGAGAATGAAACTGATTAAAGCAATCGGTGTTTTTAAGATAGATGTAGTTCCTATGTTGGCAAGTCAGGTTGAAGCACTAAGTAAAAAGATTGTAGTTTGGGTTGCAATAACACGATGAATCTAGTAATGCAATGTGATGCAATTGGAGCGGGGATAATCAATCTGGAATGTTTACCCTTTGGTTCTAACATGGAGCATGAGCAAGTTAATTTTATGGGTAACAATTCTAGAACTCAAAATAACCCATATAGCAATAACTATAATCCAAGATGGAGGAATCATCCAAATTTCTCTTGGGGTGGTCAAGGTAACCAAAGGTCACAATCCCTTTTGAGTTTTCAACAACCTTATCAACAAGAAAAGAAGCTGAACCTTGAGGTGATGTTAGCTAAATTTATTTCAATGTCCTAAACTCAATTTCAAAATATTGAGATAGCTCTGAAAAATTAGCAAGCATTGATTTAAAGGCTTGAAAATAAGATTGGACAACTTGCTAAAATGGTTTTAGAAAGATAGCAATGTAGTTTAACTAGAAACACAGAAACTAACCCAAATGGGCAAGTACACGCAATCACTATTCAAAGCGTGGAATAGTTAGTCGAGCTTGAAAAGAAGTTGAGTCTAGAAGCTATTGAGAAAAATGACGGGGTTGAGGAAAGCAAGAAAGAGCATAAGTCGATGGTTGAAGAATACAAATCACGAATTTCATGTCCTGCAACATTAAAGCAAGACTGCATAAAAGAAGAATAATGTAAATTTCTTGAACTATTGAAAAAATTGCATATAAACTTACCTTTTGTTGAAGCCCTTTCACAGATGCCAAAGTATGCAAAATTTTCAAAGGAGTTGTTAATAAATAAAAGGAAGTTAGACAACATTTAAACTGTGGAGCTCAGTGAGGATTGCTTGGCCATTGGTAGTTTAAATGTTAAAAAAAGCTTTGGCTGATTTTGGGGCTAGTATAAATGTTATGTCTTATAAAATATTCAAACAACTTGGTCTCAAGGAACCAAAACCGACTAGAATGAATATTCAATTAATTGACAGATCAATTAGGTATCCTAGGGGTATTATTGAGGATGTACTTGCTAAAGTTGATAAATTTATATTCCCCGTTGATTTTGTTATATTGAGGATATTGAGGTACCCATGATCTTAGGCCGACCCTTTCTAGCCACTGCTAGAATTGTTATTGATGTGGATAGTGGTGAACTTGTGCTGAGTGTAGGTGATGAAGAGTTACTCTTCAAGCACGTGATTTTGTTAGAGTTCCTAGGGAACGAGATAATACTCGTTATTCTACTAATTTTAGTAATCATGTGGCTTGACATTTTTTGCATGAATTTACTAATGAATATGTGTTCGTACAGTATACATCTCAAGGTGAAAAAAACCAAGGGATGAGTGGAGAGTGAATAGTGCAGCTCAATGAATTAGATGAATGGTGAACAAAGGCTGATGAGAACCCAAGAATGATCAAAGAAATAACTAAGCAAAGCCATAGTGTGTATGTAAATAGAATGAACCAATTCAAAGTTAGAGATAAAAATGTTCCCTTTAGAGCTTAAGTTAAGAGGGTTGAACCCATTTTTGGTAAAAAGCGTACTTCTATACGGAACCATTGAGGTAACACACCTTGATTACGACACATTTAAGGTAATCAGTCTTCATCTCAAACTTTATTTTGTTGGTAATATTGACAACGAGAGAGAGGAGCTTCGGCTCCAAGATCCACCTTAACAATTAGCTAAAAAAGGAAGTCAAGCTTAGACTCTAATTAAGTGCTTCTTGAGAGGCAACTTGAGTGTTTTTATTTTATTTATTTAATTTACTTACATGTTATTTCAAAAAAAAATTAAAAAGGATTGAAACAAAAACAAAATTGGAAAAAACAAAAGAAAAAGTCTGAAAAAAATTGTAAAAAAAAAAAAGAAAATAAAAAGGTCCATACAGTCTAGGGTGATCCACATGGGCATGTCCCAGGCTGTGTGAATAGTGGAGCTAATTTTTTCAATTTTATTTTAACCCAAACGGGCACAGAGAGTGACACTATCTAGAGACATAGCCTTGTGAGACACATGGCTTAGGAAACGAGCATTTGCTAGACCATGTGCCCCACATGGCCTCGCATAAGGGTGTGGGAGAAGCGAATGATCATCAAACACAACCTGGCACACGGTCATGTGTGACACATAGGCTGGACACACAAGCGTGTCCTAGGCTGCGTAAAAGTTAAGCTTAATTTTTTTTCAATTTTTTGAATCACACATAGGCTAAACTAGTCCACACGGCCTATCGAAATAGCTGTGTGGGACACATGGGTGTGTCCTAGGTCATGTGCATGCTAGAGGTTTTTTTTTTTTTTTTTAATTTTAAAAGGCCACATGGCTTGGGAGGTTTATCATGGGTGATAGACACAACTGTATGGCCCAACACGGGCCTTTCACACGATTGTGTCCCTCTTTTAAACCTGAAACCAAAATTTTTTTCTTTCTTCATTCTTTAGCTTTCTTCCTTAACCCCAGCCGCCATCCTTTCCCAATCATAGCTGTTGTCGCCATTGCCCAACCATCACCTCTTTTTACTTCTTCGCCAATCTGATCACCAGCCACCATGCACCCATCCCTCCCTTTATTTTCCTTGTGCACCCCCATTCGTGAATAACCTAGTGACAACGTTGGAAACACAAAAATATACACACTTTTTCATGCCTTTTTAACTCAAATTCATGTAGTTTCGGTAAAATTCTTGTCGAAAATATATAATAATTATAGAATAATTAAATTTCACTCAAATTATGAACATGTTGAATTTTAATTAATTTTATATCAAATTTTGATTAATTTTGATTATTTTCAACAGATTTGCACATATGGCGAAAAACGGCTCGGCAGACACTACTAGAAGCGAAAAATCGAGAAGTAATTTTGAAGCATAAAAGCGAATTAATTTTTCAGCTTAAGACGGTTCAAATTATATTTATTAATTCATAATATAATTAATTTTAATTTTAATCCAATTTAAATTGGGTTAAATAAATTATTATTAATTAATTATGAAAAGAGGCCTAGTTGAGCTTAACTGAGAAAATCGATCCAACTGAGCACTGGGTGTAACGCCCCCACGCCCGAAACCGTCACTAGAGCCAAGCTTGAGGTGTTACTAAACTTATCTTACCTTTTAAACAACTCTAAACCACTTATTTTAATTTTCGGAATAAACTGTTTTTCTGCGTCATAGCTGCTTAAAAATTCATTTCTCGAGTTTCAAAACTCGAAATTAAGATCCGTAAATTTTTCCTGAAACTAGACTCATATATCTATCTACTATTTTTTTTTTCTAGAATTTTTGACTTAGCCAATTAGTACAGTTTATTAGTTAAAGTTACCCCTGTTTCAGAATTCGACTGCACTGACCTCTACTTACTACGAACCACTTTTCTCCCTATACAAAATTAATATAACTATACTGTTTATTTATATTAAAACTAGATTCAATAAGAATTCTAACCATATAAATTACACCACCTAATTATTTTTTTACAATTTATGGTGAATTTCAAAAGTTGAAACAGGGGATCTAGAATTTTCTCTGACCCTGTTTCACTAAAACTCAGATATCTCATAAAATATTATACCTTTACCTGTTTTGCTTATTCCATAAGAAAATAGACATAATAAGCTTTAATTTAATATATTATTCACCATCAAACCATGTCTCTAAAGATTTTTAGTGATTTTTCAAAATTACATTATTTCTGATACTTGAATATGTTTTTAAGTTACTTTCACATTTTTCTTAGTTTTCATGTGATAGTTACTACTTATTCATACATACAATTAAACATATATATCATCAGCCATTCTATTAGTTAATCACTAGCAAGTATTTACACATCATTCATTGATCATATCATATCAAAAGAAACGAAGTTCCTATACATGCCATACACAAAACTAAACGTCTAACTATACCAATGTGATTTCTTCGATAGTGTGATCGGGTCTCCGACGTTTCCTTCGATCCCCGAGTGGCTTGATAAAAACTATAAGAAAAAGAAAATAAAGAGAGTAAGCACTAGGCTTAGTAAGCTTACAAGCAAATAAATTACAACATTCAAAGATAATGAATGATTATACATAATGTCACCTAGCCTCATAAACTTTCTTTACTTCTCATTTTCTACCTTCTTCTTTACTTACTTACCTTCTTTCTTACCTGACCTTTCACTATTCATAAATATAATCTACCTTCCCTTTTGCTGATAATTCACTGTAATTTAACGTGTACAATGACCCATTGAACCACTCGGAATACTAAGGATATTTGGGTCGTTCTGCCTATCAATATCTCCCAATGCCATGTCTTCGACATGGACTTACATGAATTATTCCTGCCTCCAATGCCATATATATATATCTAATATGGGCTTACATGGCTCATTCCTGTCTCCAAAGCCATATATCTGATATGGACTTACATGGCTCATTTCTCTCTCTCTCACCCCTGTCTCACAACCCCAATATCCTAACATTCCTAAGGTTCAAACGGGGCTTCCTAATGCTTTTTCTCTGTCACTTTGCCTTTAATTTGACTTTAAATATTCTCATAAAATAAGTATATAAATGCTGGAAATTTACAATAATAATGTAAAATAAAAGAATATTGCATTTATTTCATCAGAAACTTACCTCGTATGCAAAAATAGCTACTTTTACCATTTCGTCCACAACTTGGTATTTTCTCCATTTTAGCTTGAATTTCAGTTTTCCTTGCTCTATCATTTAAAATATAGTCTGATTAGGACTCAAATTATTCAAATTGACCCAAAATCATATTTTGGCAAAATTACAATTTTGCCCCTAAACTTTTGCATATTTACACTTTTGCCCCAAAGCTCAGAAATTAAAATTCAGCCTATTTTCTTATGTTTCATGACATGCTGGTCATTTTTCCTTCTATGGCAGCATCAAATTCATACTCTAACAAGCACTTATGACTATTAGGTATTTTTACCGATTAAGTCCTTTTACTCGTTTTTGCTTAAAACCGAGTAGTACAAGTTGTCTAACATAATTTAAAACCTCATATTCTATCATAAAACACCAAAATACACAAATTTCACCTATGGGTATTTTTCCAAATATGAACCCTAACTTAAATTATTGCTAGCATAAGCTTTATCGAGCTCACCGGGACTCAAAAACGTAAAAAACATTAAAAACGGGCTTGGAATCACTTACCATGGAGCTTGAAAGCTTGAAACAAACCCTAGCTATGGAGAACCCTTGAAATTTCGTCCTAATGAAGAAGATGGACAAAAATTGGCTTTTAATTTTGTTTTTAATTCATTTTACCCCTAAATGACCAAAATGCCCTTACTACTAAACTTTCAAAAATTCCTTCCATGTCCTAATTTTTTCCATGAACTTAAAATTGGTCAAATTGCTATTTAAGACCTCCTAATTAATATTCTAATTCAATTTTATGCAAAATACTTCTAGAACACAAGTTTTGCAATTTATTCAATTTAGTCCCTAATTTCAAATTAAGTACTTTATGCATAGAATTTCTTCACGAACTTTTCACACAATCATGCAAACATATCATAGACCTCAAAATAATAATAAAATAAATTTTTCTACCTCGGATTTGTGGTTTTGCAACCACTGTTCCGTTTAGGCCCTATTTCGGGATGTTACACTGGGCAGCCAAAAACCGTCCACATGCTGACCCAATCAGCTTGTTTGTCTGATTATTTGGCTTGCAAAATGGCACTTGAAGACTCCTTCAATTTTCATTTAAACCCCTTCACTATTCATGCCTTTCAAGAATTGCCCCTACTTAAAAATAGCATGTTTGAAATCTTCAAACTTGCCACATGTGTGGCCGGCCATAGGCTGCTGACTTTGGATATTTTTAGAAAACTTCTCAACCTATAAATACCCCCCTTGGCTGCTCACTTCAAACACATCTCAACCTTTCTCATCTCTTCACTTCTCTCTCATTTTTCTCTCTTCATTCCCTTCCATTTTTCTTAATTTCCTTCCCCTATTCCCTTGCCTATTTCACCTCTTGAAAAAGAGTCCTTCAACCACCATTTGAAGCAGCATTCAAGTGTTTGTGGAAGCCTCGGTTCAATAAGAAAAAGCAGAGAAGGAAGAGCGGAGCAAACTAGTCAAGCCTCGAAGAAACACCGGATTTGATTATTTTTCCTTATCCTTTTAATTTTATTGTTGTTGTTATGAACATGTCTATGAATATTTGTGATGTTTATATGTTTAATTTAATTTATATGGCTTAAATTTAATTCGTGTTAGGTTGATTGCATTTCATCTACTTAATTTATTAAAATTGTGTTTGTGTTATTATAGGCCTCGGTAAAATGTTTGATTAAGTAAAACCATGACTAAGTTATTCTTGCATTACAATTGTAAGGTAACTAATGAATTAATTATTTAAACGGATTAAAATTGTAATTAATTGACATGATACTTAATCAGTGCATGTTTAATCATCTAAGGTATCCGAGGGTTAAATTAGCAACAGTATCTAGCGACACATTAGCCTTGGATAACTTGCAAGATTATTGTGATTAAGCTGTTTCAAGGTAGAAATACATTGTTACCTCGCATAATCTTTTATGTGCTTATGAGATTGAATTAGTTGTTTGAATTGGCATAAAGATATGTACAAGAGATTATTTTAATTTCATAAGTATGTATGTGCATTAAAACATTTGCTTATTAAAATTTTTTTCATCGATTGAATTGACATAGAGATATAGTCAAGAGATAAATGGATTTTGGTAGGTAAGTATGTTCATAAGTTAGCAAATTACCGAGTTGCCATGAATTTATTCACAACAACATAAACATGAGTTTAATAATTCTAAGCTAAGAAATGTAATTAATCTAGCACAATTATGTTATCTTGATTAAAATTATCTTTTGAAATCAATCATAGGAACTTTTATTTTATTTTTATTTTTTTTACTTATTTAAAATCCTAGTTTTTAATCGCCTTTTCAAATCAAAATATTTTTCTTCACCAAAGTGTTTTTAAAATTGCATTCATAAACAATTCTTTTCACATTTCCTGTGGGTATGATAACTCGACATTTACTTGTCACTCTATTACTTGTTGCGATTGTGTACACTTGCACATTTTCGTCGTTCTAGTCGTCCATCACATCCTCATTTCCCTCATATCTCTTTGTCGCACCATCCCTCCTTACTCCCTGATCTCTTCACAACCCCAACACCACTAATTCCCCATTCAGCGACCACCACCACGTCATTCTCCCACTCCCTTGTTCGTTTGGAAACAAAACCCAAACACAGTCCCCCTCCTTGCCATTCCTCGAAAGGGCCCCATTCTCCATCGCTATTCATCCCTTAGTTGTTTCCCTTTCCTTGTTCATTCCTATTCGTCGGTCGTTTTCCTCCAATGACCATCACCCCCACTATTTGTTTCCCTTACTTTCTTCTTGTTTCTAATTATTATTAGTCTTTTAGTAGTTTAGTTTTATTTTATTGTTTATTATTAACATTAGTATTAGTAGTCTACTCATTATTCGTATTATATATATATTTTAGTATTAGTTGGTTAGCTTACGTAATTTATTTCTACCTGACTAGTATTAGTTTTAGTTTTGTATTAGGAGTAGATCTTATTATCCCAGTTGTGATTCGGATTTTGTCATTAGGTGGTTCGCTTACCGATGTGTTTTAATTCATTTGTTGATTTATTTATCTGCTAGATTAGTTATTGTGTGGTGCTAATTTTTCTAAGCCTCTGCTAATTTGGTTGTCATTTGTTTTTTAGATACACTGTGTCGAATACATTAGGAAAGATTAAGGTCCCCACTCATTCCAAGAAAAGAAAAGCTACTAGGACCTCATCTTCATCCATTTTTATTGTAACTGTAACACCCCTTACCCGAGACTGTTGCCAAAATCGAGCACGAGGCATTACTAAACTTAATCTATCACTTAAATAGTTTTAAAATTTTTTTTTATTTAAACTTTTCGGAATGTGCTGTCATTCTGCGTCGTAGTCGCCTAAAAATTCATATCTTGAGTTTCGAAACTCAGAATTTAGATCCGTAAATTTTTCCTGAAACTAGACTCATATATCTATCCACAAATTTTTTTCTAGAATTTTTGACTTAGCCAATTAGTACAGTTTATTAGTTAAAGTTACCCCTGTTTCAGAAGTTGACTGTACTGACCTCTACTTACTACGAACCACTTTTCTCCCTATACAAAATTAATACAACTATACCATTTGTTTCTATTAAAACTAGATTCAATAAGGATTCTAACCATATAAATTACACCACCTAATTTTTTTTTACAATTTATGGTGAATTTCCAAAGTTGAAATAGGGGATCTAGAAATTGCTCTGACCCTGTTTCACTAAAACTCAGATATCTCATAAAATATAATACCTTTACCTATTTTGCTTATTCCATAAGAAAATAGACATAATAAGCTTTAATTTCATATATTATTCATCTTGAAAATATGTTTACACAATTTTTAGTGATTTTTCAAAGTCACGTGATTTCTGTTATTTGAATCTGTTTTTAGGTTACTTTCACATTTTTCATAATTTTCATGTGATAACCACCATTCAATCATACATATTAATAAACATGCATATCATCGGCCATTTTTATTAGCTAGTCTCTAGCAAGCATTTACACATCATTCATTGTTCATATTATACTAAAGATAGCTAAGTTTCTATACATGCCATACACAAAACAAAACGTCTAATTATACTGAGTTATTTCTTGGATAGTGTGATCGGCCTCCGACGTTTCCTTCGATCCCCGAGTGGCTAGATAAGTACTATAAGAAGAAGAAAATAAAGAGATTAAGCACTAGGCTTAGTAAGCTTACAAGCAAATAAATTACAACATTCAACATAATGAATAATTATACATAATGTCACCTAGCCTCATAAACTTTCTTTACTTCTCATTTTCTACCTTCTTCTTTACTCACTTACTTTCTTTCTTACCTGACCTTTCACTATTCATAAATATAATCTACCTTCCCTTTTACTGATAATTCACTGTAATTTAAAGTGGACAATGACCCATTGAACCACTCGGAATACTAAGGATACTGGGGTCGTTCCTGTCGATCAATATCCTGCCAATGCCATGTCTTCGACATGGACTTACATGAATTATTCCTGTCTCCAATGCCATATATATGTCCAATATGGGCTTACATGGCTCATTCTTGTCTCCAAAGCCATATATCTGATATGGACTTACATGGCTCATTCTCTCTGTCTGTCCCGTCCTCACAACCCCAATATCCTAACAAATTCTAGGTTCAAACAGGGCTTCCTAATGCTTTTTCTCTCATCACTTACTTTAATTCGACTTCAAATATTCTCATAAAATAAGTATATAAATGCTGAAATTTACAATAATAATGTAAAATAAAAGAATATTGCATTTATTTCATCAGTAAACTTACCTCGATACAAAATGTGACTAAACTTTACAATTTAATCCTTTACTTTTTCTTTTCCCCGATCTACTCCCGAATTTCGCTCTTCTTGATCTATAATAGCAAATTTAACTTATTTAATATCAAAATTTATCAAAACAGTCCTTTACTCAGACTTTGGAAAAATTACATTTTGCCCCTAAACTTTTGCATATTTACACTTTTGCCCCAAAGCTCGTAAATTAAACTTCAGCCTATTTTCTTATGTTTTATGACATGCTGGTCATTTTTCCCTTCTATGGCAGCATCAAATTCATACTCTAACATGCACTTATGACTATTAGGTATTTTTACCGATTAAGTCCTTTTACTCGTTTTTGCTTAAAACCGAGTAGTACAAATTGTCTAACATAATTTAAAACCTCATATTCTATCATAAAACACCAAAATACACAAATTTCACCTATGGGTATTTTTCCAAATATGAACCCTAACTTAAATTATTGCTAGCATAAGCTTTATCGAGCTACCGGGACTCCGAAAACGTAAAGAACATTAAAAACGGGGCTTAGAATCACTTACTATGGATCTTGAAAGCTTGAAACAAACCCTAGCTATGGAGAACCCTTGAAATTTCGTGCTAATGAAGAAGATGATACAATTTTGTCATCTTTTTACCTTTTTATTAATGTTAATAACCAAATGACCAAAATGCCCCTCCTTACTAAACTTTCAAAAATTCCTTCCATGTTCTAATTTTTTTCCATGAACTTAAAATTGGTCAAATTACCCTTTAAGGACCTATAATTAATAATCTAATTCAATTTTATGCAAAATACTTCTAGAACACAAGTTTTACAATTTATTCAATTTAGTCCCTAATTTCAAATTAAGCACTTTATGCATAGAATTTCTTCACGAACTTTTCACACAATCATGCAAACATATCATAGACCTCAAAATAATAATAAAATAAATTTTTCTACCTCAAATTTGTGGTTTCGCAACCACTATTCCGTTTAGGCCCTATTTCGGGATGTTATATTTCTCCCCCCTTTAGGGATTTTCGTCTCCGAAAATCTTACCTGTGAAAAGATTTGGGTACTGTTTTCGCATAGCCTCTTCGGGTTCCCATGTAGCCTCGTCTACCCCATGTCTATTCCATAGTACTTTCACAAGTGCAATACTTTTGTTCCTTAATTGCTTTACCTCTCGAGCTAGAATCTTTACCGGTTCTTCACCGTAAGTCATGTCAGTCAATTTCAACCTCTGTCGAGAAATCACATGTGACGGATCTGAACGATAATGACGTAGCATAGACACATGAAATACATTATGAATCTTCTCTAACTCAATCGGCAAAGCTAACCGATATGCTAATGGTCCGACTCTCTCAATCACTTCAAACGGTCCAATAAAACGTGGACTTAGTTTGCCTTTCTTGCCAAATCTGAGAACTTTCTTCCACGAGGATACTTTCAAAAAACTTTGTCACCAACTTGATACTCAATCTCTTTTCTCTTCAAATCGCATACGACTTTTGTCCATGCTCGAGGTCGCTTTTAAGCAATCTCTGATGATTTTTACTTTCTCTTCTGTTTCCTTAACTAGATCAACTCCGTAAATCTGATTTTCCTTAAGCTCTGTCCAATACAAAGGTGTGCGACATTTACGTCCATACAAAACTTCATAAGGTGCCATCTTCAAACTCGACTGATAACTATTATTGTAGGCAAACTCTACTAATGGTAAATATTTTTCCCAACTGCCTTGAAATTCCAATACACAGCATCTAAGCATATCTTCAAGTACCTGAATAACTCTCTCTGATCGATCATCGGTTTGAGGATGGAAAGTCAGACTAAAACTCAATTTCGTACCTAAAGCCTCTTGTAACTTCTTCCGAACCGTGAAGTAAATCTTGGATCTCATGCAAAATGATCGATAATGGCACTCCATGTAGTCTAACTATCTCTCGAAATGTATAACTCACCAACTTGTCAAGTGAGTAATCCATACGGATTGGGATAAAATGAGCCGACTTAGTTAGCTTATCAATCATAACCCATATTGCATCTTTCTTTTTCAAGTGTTAACGGCAACCTTGTCACAAAATCCATAGTAACTCTGTCCCATTTCCATTCCTAACTAGCACAAAGTTGCAATAATCCCGAGGGTACCTGATGTTCGGCCTTTACTCGTTGACAAATCAAGCATCTAGAAACAAACTCAAATGTCTCTTTTCATTCCTACCCACCAATACAATTTCTTCAAATCATTATACATTTTTGTACTCGCTGATGAATAGATAAAGAATCGCTATGTGCTTCTGTAAAATCTTTCGAATAAGCTCATCATTCTTTGGTACACAAATTCTGTCTCTAAACATCAAACAACCATCGTAACCAATCCGTAAATCGATTCTATGCTCGACTCGCATTGAACTCTTTTAGCTTGTAACTCATTATCATCTTTCTCGAGCTTCACAAATCTCTTCAAAAATACTGGTTTAGCTCTAAATTCAGCTAAAATAGAACCATCATTTGACATGGCTAAATTGGTATTCAAAGCTCATAAAGTAAATAAAAGTTTCTCGCTTAGAGCGTCAAGAACTACATTTGCCTTACCTCGTGATAATCAATCACTAACTCGTAATCTTTAAGCAATTCCAACCATCTTCTTTGCCTCAAATTCAAATCTTTTTGAGTCATCAAGTATTTCAAGCTTTTATGATCGGTAAATATTCGGCACCTTTCACCATACAAATGATGTCTCCAAATTTTCAACGCAAAAATAATGGCAGCTAACTCTAAATCATGTGTCGGATAGTTCTTCTCATGTGGCTTTAGCTGTCTAGAGGCATAAGCAATTACCTTCCCTTCCTGCATAAGTACACAACCAAGTCCATTCATGGACGCATCACTGTAAATCACAAACTCCTTACCTGGTTCTGGTTGTACTAAAACAGGAGCTTTAGTCAACGATGCTTTTAACTTGTCAAAACTTTGTTGACACTTCTCAGTCCATTCAAACTTGACATCCTTTCGCAGCAATCTTGTCAGCGGGGTAGCTATCATGGAAAATCCCTCTACAAATCGTCTATAATATCCGGCAAGACCAAGAAAACTTCTAACTTCTGATACATTTCTAGGAGGCTTCCAATCAACAATGGCTGAAATCTTGCTCGAATCAACCTTAATACCTTCACCTGAGACAATATGTCCAAGAAAACCAACTTCTCGTAACTAGAATTCACTTTTGCTGAACTTGGCATACAACTGATTATCTCTCAGAATATGTAAAATCGTTTCAAATGCTCGCATGCTCGGTCTCATCATGAGAATAAATCAAGATATCATCAATGAACACAACTACAAACTTCTCCAAGTGCGGTCTGAAAATTCGGGTTCATTAAGTCCATAAAAATGGCAGGAGCATTAGTCAAGCCAAATGGCATCACAAGGAACTCATAATGACCATACCTAGTCCTAGAGCGATCTTGGGACATCCGACTCTTTAACTCGCAACTAATAGTATCCGGATCTCAAATCTATCTTGGAGAACACAAGAGCTCCCTTCAATTGATCAAACAAATCATCAATTCTAGGCAATGGATACTTGTTCTTTCTCGTTACCTTGTTAAGTTGCCGATAATCTATGCACAACCGCATCGATCCGTCTTTTTTTCACAAATAGCACTGTGCACCCCCCATGGTGAACTCTTTGGTCTTACAAATCCTTTATCTCACAATTCCTACAATCGAGCTTTCAATTCTTTCAATTCCAACGAGCCATTCTATAAGGAGCAATAAAAATGGGCGTGGTACACGGAATCAACTCAATACCAAACTCAACTTCTAACAGAGGTAAGCTCTGTAGTTCTTCTTCGAAACACATCGGGAAACTCACATACCACAGGCACTGACTCAATTTTCAATTCTGGGTTTTTAGTGTTCAACACAAAAGCAAGATAAGCTTCATACCCTTTTCTCAAACATTTCTGAGCAGACATAACAGAAATTATGGGAAATGAACTATCTGACTCTTCTGAATTAACCCGAAGAATTTCACCATTTTCACACTTCAACTCAATGAATTTCTTTCTACAATTCACTATCACATCATGTGTAGTCAACCAATCCATACCAAGAATCACATCAAACTCATCAAATGGCAATAGCATGAGATCGGCCGGAAAATAGTAACCTCTAATCATCAAAGGACAATTTTTACATACTTTATCTACTAATACATGCTTGCCTAATGGGTTCGATACTTTAATCACAAATTCTGTAGATTCTATAGGCATACTTATACTAGACATCAATTTCATACAAACATAAGAATGAGTCGAACCCGGATCAATCGAGCCATGACATTAATATTATGTAGAGAAAATGTACCCATAATCACATCGGGGAGGATGCCTCTTCGCGTGCACACGAATAGCATAAGTCCTTGCAGGGGCTCTAGCATCTGGTCTCACAGCCGAATCTCTAAAGGTACCTCATTTACTGCTCCTACTCTCGGTTGCCTCGGTGATCTCGCCTCTAGTAGGAGCATTTCCGGATCTAGCACTCAGATTACTTCTCGGCTAGCCACTTCGGACATTCTCGTACAAAATGATCCGAGCACCACATTTATAGCAAACATTTTCGCTTTGCGACAAGGACCATAATGAAGTCTACCACACTGTGGACATCCTGATCTACCCTGTCTGACAATACTTACACTCGCAGTCGAGGTGGTCTGAGCCTTCGGATCTTTAAATCTGCTACCTCTATTCTGACTAGCTTGCCCTGCCGAAAAGCTAGATCTGGTAGAAAACTCTTTGGGCCTCTTGGATGTAGCCCAAAATGACCTACTCATCTGTCTCTTCTTTGTATCTTGTGTCTCTGTCTCAACTTTACCTTTCCTTTTAACAACTCCTCTCGCCTTACAGGCTCTCTCAACTAAAATAACGAGCTCTTTTATTTCTAGAACACCCACCGACGAATCGGATATCATCATTTAACCCATCCTCAAATCTTTTACACATGATAGCCTCTGTGGACACACATTCTTGAGCATATTTATTGAGCCTGACAAATTCACGCTCATAATCGGTCACCGTCATATTGCCTTGTTTCAATTCCAGAATTCTTTTCTTTTCTCGGTCAATAAACCTCCGATCGATGTACTTTTTACGAAATTCCTCCCGAAAAGAAATCCCAAGTGACCCTCTCCTTTGGTACAACTGATATAAGTGTCTTCCACCAGTAGTAGGCTGAGTCTCTAAGAAGTGATACTACACATTTCATACATTCCTCGGGTGTACAAGATAATTCATCAAAGACTCTGATAGTATTTTCTAGCCAAAATTCTCGCTCTTTTCTGCATCATCATCTTTTGTTGCTCAAAACTCTTCTCGCCCCTTGTTTCTGATTCTATCAACTGGTGGCTTTTCTCTTATCACGGTACCTGTGACTGGGGAAGCTTGAGCTACATGGGTAGCCTGAGAATCATGAGGGGGTGGAGGTCTAACTACCGGATTCGTACGAATGAACTCGGCAAACCAATCATTCAAAGCTTGGAAGAGAGCTTCTCGAGTCACTCCTCCCGATCAACGATTCTCGCCTATTCTCGGATGGCGCGCCTTCCTTCCTCGGGAGCGGGCGCATTACTTTCTACATCATCATTACCAGCTCGCTCGAGATCCATTACTATAAAACAAAATATTTAAAAATCGTCAGGAGTCGTCACACTATCAAAATATAGGTATTGCATGTATAGCTAGACTTTTACTCACACTAACTATTTCGAGAACCGACTAAACCTGCTCTGATACCAATAAATGTAACACCCCTTACCCGAGACTGTTGCCAAAATCGAGCACGAGGCATTACTAAACTTAATCTATCACTTAAATAGTTTTAAAATTTTTTTTTATTTAAACTTTTCGGAATGTGCTGTCATTCTGCGTTGTAGTCGCCTAAAAATTCATATCTTGAGTTCCGAAACTCAAAATTTAGATCCGTAAATTTTTCCTGAAACTAGACTCATATATCTATCCTCAAATTTTTTTCTAGAATTTTTGAATTAGCCAATTAGTACAGTTTATTAGTTAAAGTTACCCCTGTTTCAGAAGTTGACTGTACTGACCTCTACTTACTACGAACCACTTTTCTCCATATAAAAAATTAATACAACTATACCATTTGTTTCTATTAAAACTAGATTCAATAAGGATTCTAACCATATAAATTACACCACCTAATTATTTTTGTACAATTTATGGTGAATTTCCAAAGTTGAAACAGGGGATCTAGAAATTGCTCTGACCCTGTTTCACTAAAACTCAGATAACTCATAAAATATAATACCTTTACATGTTTTGCTTATTCCATAAGAAAATAGACATAATAAGCTTTAATTTCATATATTATTCATCTTAAAAATATGTTTACACAATTTTTAGTGATTTTTCAAAGTCACGTGATTTCTGTTATTTGAATCTGTTTTTAGGTTACTTTCACATTTTTCATAATTTTCATGTGATAACCACCATTCAATCATACATATTAATAAACATGCATATCATCGGCCATTTTTATTAGCTAGTCTCTAGCAAGCATTTACACATCATTCATTGTTCATATTATACTAAAGATAGCTAAGTTTCTATACATGCCATACACAAAACAAAACGTCTAATTATACCGAGTTATTTCTTGGATAGTGTGATCGGCCTCCGACGTTTCCTTCGATCCCCGAGTGGCTAGATAAGTACTATAAGAAGAAGAAAATAAAGAGATTAAGCACTAGGCTTAGTAAGCTTACAAGCAAATAAATTACAACATTCAACATAATGAATAATTATACATAATGTCACCTAGCCTCATAAACTTTCTTTACTTCTCATTTTCTACCTTCTTCTTTACTCACTTACTTTCTTTCTTACCTGACCTTTCACTATTCATAAATATAATCTACCTTCCCTTTTGCAGATAATTCACTGTAATTTAAAGTGTACAATGACCCATTGAACCACTCGGAATACTAAGGATACTGGGGTCGTTCCTGTCGATCAATATCCTGCCAATGCCATGTCTTCGACATGGACTTACATGAATTATTCCTGTCTCCAATGCCATATATATGTCTAATATGGGCTTACATGGCTCATTCCTATCTCCAAAGCCATATATCTGATATGGACTTACATGGCTCATTCCTGTCCTGTCCTGTCCTGTCAACCCCAATATCCTAACATTCCTAAGGTTCAAACGGGGCTTCCTAATGCTTTTTCTCTGTCACTTCGCCTTTAATTCGACTTCAAATATTCTCATAGAATAAGTATATAAATGCTGGAAATTTACAATAATAATGTAAAATAAAAGAATATTGCATTTATTTCATCAGAACTTACCTCGATACAAAATGTGACTAAACTTTACAATTTAATCCTTTACTTTTTCTTTTCCCCGATCTACTCCCGAATTTCGCTCTTCTTGATCTATAATAGAAATTTTAACTTATTTAATATAAAATTTATCAAAACAGTCCTTTACTCAGACTTTGGAAAAATTACATTTTTGCCCCTAAACTTTTGCATATTTACACTTTTGCCCCAAAGCTCATAAATTAAACTTCAGCCTATTTTCTTATGTTTTATGACATGCTGGTCATTTTTCCCTTCTATGGCAGCATCAAATTCATACTCTAACATGCACTTATGACTATTAGGTATTTTTACCGATTAAGTCCTTTTACTCGTTTTTGCTTACAACCGAGTAGTACAAATTGTCTAACATAATTTAAAACCTCATATTCTATCATAAAACACCAAAATACACAAATTTCACCTATGGGTATTTTTCCAAATATGAACCCTAACTTAAATTATTGCTAGCATAAGCTTTATCGAGCTCACGGGACTCAAAACGTAAAGAACATTAAAAACGGGCTTGGAATCACTTACTATGGAGCTTGAAAGCTTGAAACAAACCCTAGCTATGGAGAACCCTTGAAATTTCGTGCTAATGAAGAAGATGATACAATTTTGTCATCTTTTACCTTTTATTAATGTTAATAACCAAATGACCAAAATGCCCCTCCTTACTAAACCTTCAAAAATTCCTTCCATGTCCTAATTTTTTTCCATGAACTTAAAATTGGTCAAATTACCCTTTAAGGACCTCTAATTAATAATCTAATTCAATTTTATGCAAAATACTTCTAGAACACAAGTTTTACAATTTATTCAATTTAGTCCCTAATTTCAAATTAAGCACTTTATGCATAGAATTTCTTCACGAACTTTTCACACAATCATGCAAACATATCATAGACCTCAAAATAAAAATAAAATAAATTTTTCTACCTCAGATTTGTGGTTTCGCAACCACTATTCCGTTTAGGCCCTATTTCGGAATGTTACAGTAACCATTCACCATCGATACCTCACTTTCGACCATCTACCCTATGAGGAGCGATTCCAGCATCTAAAGCATAAAGCATTGGGCTTGGGTCGGCGCATAGACTTGGAAGCCCTTCAGACTATGGGTTTATTTGTTCTGGTTCATACTCTACTAGACGAGACTCCATGGGAGTGGTTCTATAACACCCCTAACCCGTATCCATTGCTAGAATAGGTTTACAGAGCATTATCAGACTTATTACTTAAACAAACATACATTTCTCATACATTTTTCATAACCAAATAAAAGTCATTCACAATCAATCATATTGTCCCTAATACGAGCCCTTGAGGCCCAAATCATGCATTACAAGTGGTTCGGGACTAAACTGAGAACTCAGGGAAATTTTGGAAACACATAGAAAATTTTAAAAATATAGGGGACACATGCCCGTGTGGCCCAGTCGTGTGTCTCACACGGCAAAAGACATGCCCATGTCACAGGCCGTGTAGACATTCAAAATGGAATCACATGGCCGTGTCCTAGGCTATGTCCTACCCCATATAACTCCCTGACTTGGTTCACACGGCCAACCACATGTCCACGTGACTAGCCCATGTACCCTTCAAAATGGCCTCATATGCCCGTGCGCCAAGCTGTGTGCTAGGCCGTGTGAAAACTGGAGGGTATAATGACTTATGCCACATGGCCAAGTCACACACTTGCGTACTGGGCCATGTGGAGGTATTGACTTGTTTTCTAATTAAGTACCAGGGGACACACGGCCGTGTCACCTAACCGTGTGTCACACACGGCTGAGACACACACCCGTGTCTCTACCCGTGTGGACAAAAATAGGCTATTTTCCAAGCCATCTTTCTCACCCAAATTTACATTCACCTACACATACTAAATAACATATAACATATCATCAATAGGCATTTAAACCAATCTCAACCAAGCCTAAATGATGCCATTCCAATACTAACAACTATAATGCTCATAAGTATCACAATTAACCATTCACTTTCATACCAATTTCTCATCTAAAAATCACCTAAATGGTCACTTTCAACTATGCATTATTTTGCCTAAAACCACATGCATACCATATCTTAAAAGCCAACCACTTCGTACTCAAAATACTAATTCAAAAAAAGCATCCACATAGTAATTATAAACCACATAACAAAAGGCCATTTACACAGATGTATACATCACCAAGTATACCAAAATAAGCCAAATCACATGGCTAAACACATAACCTTTACATATATCAATTACAAACCAATTCAATTGGCAATACACATCACAAACACATATATACCATATTATCCACAATACCTATACATGCCATATAACCTAAATATCTAAAGTTCAAAAGTACCAAAACAACATCTGGATAGTGTGATAAGATCTCCGACAACTCCCAATCCGAGAAAGCTTCGATATCACTATAAAACATGGAAATGTAAAAAGAGTAAGCGATAAAGCTTAGTAAGCTCGTATGGCTAATAAGTATAACTTATCAGTCATTCACAATTTTAGTAATATAAACATAATAAGCTACAACTCAATTTAATCATAAGGCTAACATATATTCATTCACGTAGTTAATCATGAAACTCACAAATTTCATGAATTCAATGCTCATATGATTTACATATCTCTACCGATACATATCAATTTCTTACCTTTTCATATCCTCAATATACCCGTTGAACCATTTAGAATAATATCGGATACTCGAGAATCTTGCACCCTAAGTGCCAATACATGGTCAAAACCATCTCAATCTCATATCTCATATACAAATGCTCATCTCAAGCTATCACCGGGTCTGCTCACACAAGCTGACGGTCAGGGCGTAGCTACACGGTACTGTTCAGACAAGCTGACGAGAATCCGCAACACGTGCCGGAAAACTTAGCCACTGGTAGAATGGATGGACCAGCAGCAAAAACACAATACCACTAATGACATGTCATTTGTATCCTATCTATTCCTAAGGTTCAACTGCGATTTCACATGTAGCCAAATCTTAGTCAAACATTTTCGTAAGGTTGTATTCATCAACAATAAAATTATAAAGCATTTAAAACACAATTACATTAATGCTTATTAACATACGAACTTACCTTAGATTTATACGAAGAGAATCGAACTATCAATCCACTATTTTATTTTTCCCCCGATCTAATCCTGAACTTCATTTTTCTTGATCTATATATAATCAAGTTTAACTCATTCAAAATATATTCTATTTAATTCAATCAAAAAATCATGTTTTAGCAAAATTACACTTTTGCCCCTTAAATTTTAAATTCTTTACAATTTAGTCCCTAGCTCATAAAAATGCAAATTCATGCAAGTAAGTCCACACCCATGCTAACCGAATTTCACCTATACTCATAGCAGCCCATATTTTTTATTATTTCATATATTTACCACATAATTTTCACATTTCTCAATTTAATCTCTAATTGATAATTTCAACCAAAATCACTTAACAAATGTTGTTTATCTAACAAAAACCATCCATTTTCTACCATTAAACATTAAAACACATACATATTCATCAATAGTAAAACCCTAGAATTTTAACAGTTTCACAAATTAGTCCCTGGGCTAGCTAGATTAAGCTACAACAACTCAATAAACATAAAAATCACTAAAAAACCAAGCAAAATACACTTACATGCACTATGGAGTGCTGGCCGAACCTTAGAAAGTCTTTAATGGCTTCCTTGTTTCTAATTTTCGGTTAGAGGAAGAAGAAAGAAAGATGATATCTTTCTTTTCCATACTTTAATTTTGTTTTATTTTACTAATTACAAAATTAACCATACTATTAGCCTTTATAAATTTATAACCAAAGTCAATAATTGTCCACTAAATATGTTAATAGTCTAATTACTAATTAAGGTCACTCATAATTAAATTTCATATAAATTTAACACTATTTTCTAATAGAACACAAGTTTTGTACTTTACACAATTTAGTCTTTTTTATCAAATTAAGCATGCAAACGATAAAATTTCTTCACAAAATTTTTATACGACACTATAACTTGTTGTAGGCTTTAAAATAATAATAAAATAATTATTTTGACCTCGGATTTGTGGTCCTGAAACCACTATTTTGATTTGCTAAAAATGGACTATTACAACTCTTCCCCCCAACGAATTTTCGTCCCCGAAAATCTTACCAAAAAATAGGTTAGGGTACTGTTTTCTCATAGCTTCCTCAGGTTCCCACGTAGCCTCTTCAACACCGTGACGTTTCTATAGAACCTTCACTAAAGCTATGCTCTTATTTCTTAAACCTTTAATCTCTTAGGCTAAAATTCTAATCGGTTCTTCGCTGTATGACATGTCTGGTTGAATTTCAATCTCTGTCAGAGAAATGATGTGCGATGGATCTGATTGGTACCGTCGTGTTATAGATACATGAAATACATTATGGTTCTTTACTAATTATGACAGTAAAGCTAGTCGATAAGCTACTGGCCCTATTCTCTCGATAATCTCATACGGTCTCATAAATCATGGACTCAATTTTCCTTTGCGACCAAATTGAAGAATCTTTTTCCACAGTGATACTTTTAAAAACACTCAGTCGCTGATTTGAAATTCAATGTATTTACGTTTCAAATCCGCATATAATTTCTGTTGATCTGAAGTTGCTTTCAAACTGTCGCAGATTACTTTCACTTTCTCTTCGGTCTCTCTGATCAAATCAACCCCGTGAATCTTTTTCTCACTAAGCTCAGTCCAGTACAACAGAGTTCGGCATTTACAACCATATAAAGCTTTATACAATGCCATCTTTATGCTCAATTAAAAACTATTATTATATTCATACTCAACCAATGGTAAATATTTTTCCCAGCTTCCCTCAAACTTTAAAACATAGCAATGAAACAGATCTTCAAGAATCTGAATAACTCTCTCGAATTGATCGTCAGTTTGAGGATGAAATGCAGTACTAAAGTGCAACCGCGTACCTAAAGCTTCTTGCAATTTCTTCCAAAATCACGACGTAAACCTCAGATCTCTAACTGAAATAATAGAAGTTGGTACTCCGTGCAATCTGACAATCTCAGAGATTGCATTTTATTTAATCTATCGATTGAAAAATCTATACGTACCAAAATGAAATGTGCAGATTTCGTCAATCGATCAACTACAACCCAAATAGTATCTTTCTTTTTCAGAGATAGGGGTAACCTCGATACGAAATCTATAGTAACTCTATCTCATTTCCACTCTGGTATCATCACTGGCAGTAGTAGTCCCGGAGGCATTTGATGTTCGACTTTGACTTGTTTACAAACCAAGCATCTCAACACAAATTCCAATATGTCTCGTTTCATGCCCGACCACCAGTACAACTGTTTAAAATCATTGTATATCTTAGTACCCTTTGGATGAACAGATAAGCAATCACTGTGTGCTTCATATAGAATTTTTTAAATAAGCTCAAGATTTCTCGATACACAAATTCTACCTCGAAACAGCAAATAATCATCGGATCTGATCTGATACTCTGAATCAGTAGTTGACTTGCACTGTATTCTTTTAGCTTGAAATTCATTATCACATTTCTAAGCTTCACAAATTTGCTGAAGAAATGCCAATTTAGCTTTTCACTCAGCTAAAATCAAACCATCATCAGACAAAGTTAACTGTTTGTTCATTGCCCGTAAAGCAAATAAAGATTTTCTACTTAGAGCATTCGCGACTACATTTGCTTTCCCCGAATGATAATCAATCACTAACTCATAGTCTTTTGAACAATTCGAGCCATCTTCATTGTCACAAATTTAAATATTTTTGAGACATTAGATACTTCAATCTCTTGTGGTCAGTAAAAATATGGCACTTCTCACCGAATAAATGATATCGCCAAATTTTCAATGCAAAAATAATAGCGGCTAACTCTAAGTCGTGTGTTAGATAATTCTTTTCATGCGATTTTAACTATCTGGAAGCATAAGCTATCACTTTTCCTTCTTGCATCAAAACACATCCCAAACCGTTCAATGACGCATCATTGAAAATCACAAACTCTTTACCCGATTCAGGTTAAACTAAAATTAGTGCTTCAGTTAACAGTGCTTTCAACTGTTCAAAACTCTATTGGCATTTCTCAAACCACTCAAACTTGACATATTTCTGTAACAATCGAGTCATCGGTGTAGCAATCATCGAGAATCCTTTTACAAAACGCCGATAGTAGCCAGCTAATCCCAGAAAAATTTTGACCTTGGATACATTTCATGGTGGTTTCCAGTCAACAACTGCTAAAATCTTACTTGAATCAACTCGGATGCCTTCCGTTGAAATAATATGTCCCAAAAATCCAACTTTTCGGAGCCAAAACTCACATTTGCTGAATTTAGCAAATAGTTGCTTATCTCTAAATGTTTGTAACACAATCTTCAAATGCTCGGCATGTTCAGATTATTCTTGAGATAAATCAGAATGTCATCAATGAATACAACTACAAATCTGTCCAAAAATAGTCTACAGATTTGATTCGTCAAATCCATAAATATTGCAGGAGCGTTAGTTAATCGAAATGGCATAACAAGAAATTTATAATACCTGTACCTGGTTCTGAACGCAGTTTTTGACACATCTGAATCTTTGACCCGCAACTAATAATAGCCAGATCGCAAATCAATCTTTGAACATACTATTGCTTCTTTCAACTGATCAAACAAATCATCAATTCTTGACAAAAGATACTAATTCTTAATTGTAACCTTGTTAAGCTGATGAAAATCAATACACAGTCTCATCGATCCATCTTTCTTCTTTACGAATAGAACTGGTGCACCCCAGGGTGAAAAACTAGGTCGTACAAAACCTGTATCTGTTAACTCTTGCAGCTGAGCTTTCCATTCTTTCAATTCTATAGGAGCCATTCTATATAGATCTATCAATATTGGTGATGTTCCTAATACTAATTCAATAGCAAACTCGACCTCTCTGATCAGTGGCAACCCAGGTAACTCTTCTGGAAACACATCTGGATATTCACTAGCCACTGGTACTGATTCAATCTTCGATTCAGACACTTTTGTATCCAGTACATAAGCAAGGTAAGCTCATAACCTTTCCTCACATAATTCTAAGCTAAGATCGTTGATATCACAACAGGCAACCCATTCGAATCATCAGTTTCAATACGAAGAATTTCACTATTATGACATTTCAACTCAATAGTCTTTCGTCTACAATTCACAACAGCATCATGTAGAGTTAATCAATCCATACCCAAGATCACATCAAATTCATCAAACTGTAAAAGCATCAAATCAACCAGAAAATAGTAACCTCGAGTCATCAAAGGACAATTCTTGTAAACTTTATCAACTAAGACATACTGGCCTAAGGGGTTCGAAACATTAATCATAATTTCAATTGACTCAGCATGTAAACTCTTACTAGACACTAAATTCATACAGACATATGAATGAGTCGATCCAGGATCAATCAAAGCAATTACATAGTGTCATAGAGTGAAAATATACCAATGATAACATCTGGTGACGATGCATCTTTGTGAGTGTGAATAGCATAGGCTCTGGCTAGCGCTCGTGCCTCAGATCTCATAGCAAAATCCTTTGTTCCACCTTTACTACTAATTACATTTCTAGTATTTCGCGGTGGTCTCCCTCTGGCAGCTATATTGCTCGGTCTTGTATCAAAAATTTATCTTTCTCGGGTAACTTAGGATAATCTTGAAAAAAATCATCTTGTGAGCCACATCTAAAACAAGCTTTATTATTCATCCAACAGTCTCCAAAATGTCGTCTTCCACACTATCAACACTCAGGTTTGTTGGTTCTGACACTATCAACACTTGATACTGAAGTAGCTGGAGCTTTTGGACTCTTGTGTTACTTCCCACGATCTCTATTGGAATACCCCATTGAAGCAGCCGAACGGTTATACAAATCTCATGATTTCTTTGAAGAAGAATGATAAGGTTTACTCATTTTCCTCTTTCTCAAATCTCTAGCCTCAAAATTAGCTTTTCTCTTTTCTTTGCTAATCTCCTCGGATTTGCAAGCTCTATCTAACAAAATAAAAAATTCTTTCAATTCCAGAATTCCAACTAGAAGTTTAATGTCATCATTCAACCCGTCTTCGAATTGCTTACACATAATTTCCTCAGTGGAGACACATTTTCGAACGTATTTACTTAGCCTCACGAATTCTCTTTCGTACTCAGTCATAGTCATACAACCTTGTTTCAACTCTAGAAACTTTTTGCGCTTTTGATCAATAAACTGTTAACTTATATATTTCTTTATGAACTCAGGCTTAAAGAATTCCCAAGTAACTCGTTCTCTTGGCACCACAGATATCAAAGTGTTCCACCACTGATAAGCAGTATCTCTCAAAAGTGATACAACACATTTAACACATTCCGCTGGCATACAAGACAATTTCTCAAATACCTAGATCATATTCTCAAGCCAAAACTTGGCTCTCTCATGATCATCATCAACTGCAGCTATAAACTCTTCAGCCCCGTATTTTCAAATTTTATCAACAGGCGATTCGCTCAAATGTAAAGGTTCCAAACCTTGAGGAGCTACAGGAACCGGTTGGGGAATAGGTGGGGGTGGAGGTGGAGGTTGTTGAGCAGCCGGGTTTGTTTGGACAAACTCAGTCAACCATTCGTTCATCATTTGGAAGAAGGCTTCCTTGGCCTCTCCTTCCTGACTCTTAGACATAGGTCTCCATTCAGACGGTGTTGCTCCATGAACGGAGGCTGGTGCATTATGTTCATCATCGTCAGTAACTGCTCAATTGGGATCCATTGGTATATAAAAACACGATTTAAAATTGTCAGGAGATTTCACACTATTACATGTTATATTTGGCATGTATAGCTAGACTCACATATGCTACATTAGTCCAAAAATTGACTAAACCATAGCTCTGATACCAATAAATGTAACACCCCTAACCCGTATCTATCGCCGAAATAGGGTTACAGAGCATTATCGAACTTATTACTTCAACAAACATACAATTCTCATACATTTTTCATAACTAAATAAAATTCATATACAATCAATCATATTATCCTTAATACGAGCCCTTAAGCCCCAAATTATGCATTAAAAGTGGTTGGGACTAAACAGAGAACTCAGGGAAATTTTAAAAAAAACATAGAAACTTTACAAAATACAGGGGACACACGCCTGTGTGGCCCAACCGTGTGCCTCACAAGGCCAAAGACACACCCGTGTCATAGGCCGTGTGGACATTCGAAAATGGAATCACATGGCTATAACATCTTGATTTAGGGTTTAGTCAAAATAGTAGTTTTGAGACCACAAATCTAAAGTAGAAATAATTATTTTATGATTATTTGATGGTCCATGATATGATTACATGTTTTATGAAATCTTCATGAAGAAATTTTATGCCTAAAGTGTCAAATTTGAAGTTAGGGACTAAATTGAATAAGTTGCAAAATACATGTTATAGAAGCTTTGAGCATGAAATTGCATTGGATTATTAATTAGAGGTCATTAAATAGCAATTTGACCAAGTTTTAAAATTTTGGACAAAATGGGCATGAATAGGAAATTTTTTGAAAGAAAGGCCCTTAAGGGCATTTTGGTCATTTAGTTAATAAAGGAATAAAAAGGGAAAAATCAAGAAAAAATATTGTCCATCTTCTCTAAGGGTGTCAAAATTTGGGGAGTCTCCATAGCTAGCGTTTTCAACACTTCAAGCTTGATTATAAGTGCTCCCAAGCCCCATTTTTAATGTTCCTTACATTTTTGAAGTTGTCATCAACCGATCTAACTATTTCTACCATTATTTTAAGCCAGGGTTCATGTTCAAAAACTTACCCATGTGTTACATGCATGTATTTTTATGTTTAATGGAGGAATATGAATGTTTGATGTGTGATAAAAATCTTTTATTAAGTGATTTTTAGTGAAAACACCTAAAAAGGACTTATTTGTAAAAGATAAAGAAATGGGTAGTAGAAATGTGAATTGATGAGAAATATGGGTTGATATGAATTAGAATATGAATTGACTAGGCTTGGGTAACCAAGACAATGCATGCATTTCATTTTACGAGCCTAGGGACCAATTTGTAAATAAGTGAAAAGTTAGGGGTAAAATGGTAATTTTACCAAAGTGTGTGTTATGGGTCGATTTGACCAATGTATGTATTGAACAAGTTAAATTTGGCATTATAGATCAATAAAAACGTGATTCGGGTCTTGATCGGGGGAAAAATAAAGTTTACGAGGATTAGGCTCGTTTCTATCATTTTGTACCGAGGTAAGTTCATTTGCAAATTATGCAACATGTATTATACTTTAAATGCTTGATATTGCATGTAGGTAAGTACATATAATTACTGTAATGTTGTACCATGTTTTTAATGGTTAAATTTTATTATGAATTATGCTTGATTATTCCATGAGTATGTGATTGATGCTATGAATATTGAAATTGACATTACGGGCAAGCTCAACAAAAATGTTGTATCGAAGATTCCCGTTTGAACCATAGGAATAGTTAAGGATACAATGACATGTCACTAGGAATTATGTGATCTAAACTCATTGAATTGTAGTCTAAGTTCATGATTTATGTGATTGGAACTCATGAGTTGTGGTTTGAGTTCATGATTATGAG
The DNA here is from genome assembly GCA_025698475.1 of Gossypium anomalum. NCBI lineage: Eukaryota > Viridiplantae > Streptophyta > Magnoliopsida > Malvales > Malvaceae > Gossypium > Gossypium anomalum. The sequence continues at coordinate 30,362,577 of CM046963.1, read as the reverse complement.
ACACATGTTATGGCGGTCCGGGTACTGGTCTCATACCTACTATTGATGGCGAGGTAGTCTGGCATGTGTTGCAGATACCAGACAGCCTGTATGAGCAGACTCGTGAGTAGCTCGAAAGCGAGCAACATGTGATATGAGATATGAAGTAGCATTGGCTACATATGGGGCACTTAGGTGCAAGATTCTGATAGTATTTCGAGTGTTCAACGGGTAATCCAAAGAGAAGCCCAATGGGTAATGTGTAATCTTAATGAATACGACAAAAAAATGAAAGCAAGTTATTTTGTGCAAGTGGGTACAGGTATGTATACCGAACTCATGAGAATGCCATGAGATATGATGAACTTATGGTAAGAATATGCATATGTATATTTATATGAAAATTAAGGTTGAGAAGTTGATAAAAATATAATATTATATTCAATATGTTAATATATGATTAACGTTTGTTTAAGTTTCATTTTATTTGCATGTGAACTTACTAAGCTTTAAGGCTTACCCCCTTTCCTTTCCTTTTCTTATAGTGTTGCCAAGCTAGCTCGGGGATCGTGGAACGTCAGAGACTCGATCACATTATCAATTGGATAATAGGTATAGTTAGACTTATCATTTTGAGTATAGCATGTATAGAGACTTGGTCTTTTTGTTATATGTCATATTGATTAGCCAAATGTGTTGGCTCATGATAGTGTTGTGATTCATTTTGTATATGGCCATGAGAGGTGGCTCATATTGATTGTTGGGTTGTAACCCTAATCATTTATGCATGCATGCAATTGTGTTTATGTTTTGATGTGGTTTGGTTACTTGTGGATGAAATGTGTGAGGAATGGCATATGTATTGAATGAATGAATGGGGACTAATAGGTATGACCATAATTATATTGTAAATGAGTAACTTGAAAGAAGAATTATAATGATGAATGAACATGAAATTGGTGTGGAATGCCATATGGTAGTATGATGATTGAAGTATGTGATATGTCCACATTAAAAAGTCATAGATTAATCATAATGGTGTATGCTTTTGTAATTAGATGTACCATGTTGCATGTCATGAAGTGAGATGATGTATGTGACTGCTTAAGGGTGGCAAATGGCTTGGAAAATAGCCTTAAAGTTGTCCACATGGGTAGACACACGGGCATGTGTCTAGGCTGTGTGCGACACACGGTCTGTCCCATGGGCATGTGGTTTGGCTGTGTGTCCCCTACACCCTAATTAATGCAAAACAGAATGCTCAGTAGTAAACACACGGGCAGAGACACGGCTGTGTGTCTCAACCGTGTGAAGGACACGGCTTCAGGATATAGGCGTGTGGCCAGGTAGTGTGAAGTCTGCACTTAATTTTTGGAATTTAATTCACCACAGGGGCGTGTGACTTGGCCGCGTGATCTTATTTGGTTGATGACGTCATAGTCAGAGAGTTGCATGGGCTGAGGACACGGGTGTGTCCCAAGTCACACGAGCGTGTCTGACCATACGGCCTACCCACACGGGCGTGTGACTCTCCAAAACAAGAAAATTTTCTAAGTGTCAAAAAGGTTTCGAAAGTTCTCGATTTAGTCCCAAACCACTTCCGATGTATATTTTTGGCCACGTAGCCCTTATTAGGGACAATTTGCATGTTCTTCAATAGTTTTAAATTTGGATGAAATTTTATGGCTTAGTTTTGTACGTTTGTTGACGTTTAAGTCTGGTAATGCCTCGAAACCTGTCTCGGCGTCGGATACGGGTAACGGGTGTTATAATGGCCGTGTCTCAACCCGTGTCCTACCCTATATAACTCCCTGACTTGGGCACACGCCCAACAACACGACCGTGTGACTAGCTCGTGTACCCTTCGAAATGGCCTCACACACCCGTGTGCCAAGTCGTGTCAAAACTGGAGGGTATACTGATTTATGCCACGTGGCCAAGTCACACGTCCGTGTGGTGGGCCGTGTGGAGCTACTAACTTGGTTTCTAATTAAGTACCAGGGGACACACGACCGTGTCACCTAACTATGTGTCACACACGGCTAAGCCACACTCCCGTGTCTCTACCTGTATGGACAAAAATAGGCTATTTTCCAAGCCATATTACTCACCCAAATTTACATTCACCTACACATACTAAATAGCATATAACATATCATCAATAGCATTCAATGTAACATCCCGAAATAGGGCCTAAACGGAACAGTGGTTGCGAAACCACAAATCTGAGGTAGAAAAATTTATTTTATTATTATTTCGAGGTCTATGATATGTTTGCATGATTGTGTGAAAAGTTCGTGAAGAAATTCTATGCATAAAGTACTTAATTTGAAATTAGGGACTAAATTGAATAAATTGCAAAACTTGTGTTCTAGAAGTATTTTGCATAAAATTGAATTAGAATATTAATTAGGAGGTCTTAAATAGCAATTTGACCAATTTTAAGTTCATGGACAAAATTAGGACATGGAAGGAATTTTTGAAAATTTAGTAGTAAGGGCATTTTGGTCATTTAGGGGTAAAATGAATTAAAATACAAAATTAAAAGCCAATTTTGCTCATCTTCTTCATGGAGGCCGAAATTAGCATGGGGGAAGCCATGGCTAGGGTTTTCAAACTTTCCAAGCTCAATAGTAAGTGATTCCAAGCCCCGCTTTTAATGTTCTTTACGTTTTTGGAATCCGGTGAGCTCGATTAAGCTTATGCTAGTAATAATTCAACCTAGGGTTCATATTTGGAAAAATACCCATAGGTGAAATGTGTTTATTTTGATGTTTTATGATAGAATATGAGGTTTTAAATTATGTTAGACAACTTGTACTACTCGGTTTTAAGCAAAAACGAGTAAAAGGACTTAGTTGGTAAAAATACCTAATAGTCATAAGTGCTTGTTAGAGTATGAATTTGATGCTGCCATAGAAGAGAAAAATGACCAGCATGTCATGAAACATAAGAAAATAGGCTGAAGTTTAATTTACGAGCTTTGGGGCAAAAGTGTAAATATGCAAAAGTTGAGGGGCAAAATTGTAATTTTACCAAAATATGATTTTGAGTCAATTTGAATAATGTGAGCCCTAATTAGACTATATTTTAAATGATAGAGCAAGGAAAACTGAAATTTGGGCTAAAATGGAGAAAATACCAAGTTGTGGACGAAATGGTAAAAGTAGCTATTTTTGCATACGAGGTAAGTTTACAGTAAATAAATGCAATGTTCTTTTATTTTACATTATTATTGTTAATTTCCAGAATTTATATACTTATTTTATGAGGATATTTAAAGTCGAATTAAAGGTGAAGTGACAGAGAAAAAGCATTAGGAAGCCCCGTTTGAACCTTAGGAATATTAGGATATTGGGGTTGACAGGACAGGACAGGACAGGACAGAAATGAGCCATGTAAGTCCATATCAGTTATATGGCTTTGGAGACAGGAATGAGCCATGTAAGCCCATATTATATATATATATGGCATTGGAGACAGGAATAATTCATGTAAGTCCATGTCGAAGACATGGCATTGGCAGGATATTGATAGACAGGAACGACCCCAGTATCCTTAGTATTCCGAGTGGTTCAATGGGTCATTGTACACATTAAATTACAGTGAATTATCAGCAAAAGGGAAGGTAGATTATATTTATGAATAGTGAAAGGTCAGGTAAGAAAGAAGGTAAGTAAGTAAAGAAGAAGGTAGAAAATGAGAAGTAAAGAAAGTTTATGAGGCTAGGTGACATTATGTATAATCATTCATTATGCTGAATGTTGTAATTTATTTGCTTGTAAGCTTACTAAGCCTAGTGCTTACTCTCTTTATTTTCTTTTTCTTATAGTTTTTATCAAGCCACTCGGGGATCGAAGGAAACGTCGGAGACCCGATCACACTATCGAAGAAATCAGATTGGTATAGTTAGACGTTTAGTTTTGTGTATGGCATGTATAGGAACTTGGTTTCTTTTGATATGATATGATCAATGAATGATGTGTAAATACTTGCTAGTGATTAGCTAATAGAATGGCTGATGATATACATGTTTAATTGTATGTATGAATAAGTAGTAACTATCACATGAAAACTAAGAAAAATGTGAAAGTAACTTAAAAACAGATTTAAGTATCAGAAATAATGTGATTTTGAAAAATCACTAAAAATCGTAGAGACATGGTTTGATGGTGAATAATATATGAAATTAAATCTTATTATGTCTATTTTCTTACGGAATAAGCAAAACAGGTAAAGGTATTATATTTTATGAGATATCTGAGTTTTAGTGAAACAGGGTCAGAGAAAATTCTAGATCCCCTGTTTCAACTTTGGAAATTCACCATAAATTGTAAAAAAATAATTAGGTGGTTTAATTTATATTTTTAGAATCCTTATTGAATCTAGTTTTAATAGAACCAAACATTATAGTTATATTAATTTTTTATAGGGAGAAAAGTGGTTCGTAGTTAGTAGAGGTCAGTGCAGTCGAATTCTGAAACAGGGGTAACTTTAACTAATAAACTGTACTAATTGGATAAGTCAAAAATTCTAGAAAAAAATTAGTAGATAGATATATGAGTCTAGTTTCAGGAAAAATTTACGGATCTTAATTTCGAGTTTTGAAACTCGAGAAATGAATTTTTAAGCAGCTATGATGCAGAAAAACAGTTTATTCCGAAAATTAAAATAAGTGGTTTAGAATTGTTTAAAAGGTAAGATAAGTTTAGTAACACCTCAAGCTTGACTCCGGTGATGGTTTCGGGTGTGGGGGCGTTACATTTATTGGTATCAGAGCAGGTTTAGTCGGTTCTCGGAACAGTTAGTGTTAGTAAATGTCTAGCTATACATGCCATACCTGTATTTTGATAGTGTGACGACTCCTGACGATTTTTAAATATTTTGTTTTATTGTAATGGATCCCGAGCGAGCTGGTGATGATGATGGAGAAAGTAATGCGCCGCTCGCGCGAAGGGGTAGCGCCATCCGAGAATAGGCGATGCTGATTAATCGGGAGGAGTGACTCGAGAAGCTCTCTTCCAAGCTTTGAATAATTGGTTTGCCGAGTTCGTTCGCACGAAATCCGGTAGTTAGACCTCCACCCCTCATGACTCTCGGGCTACCCATGTAGCTCAAGCTTCCCACCACAGTACAATGATAAGAGAAAAGCCACCAGCTTGATAGAATCGGGAAACAAGGGGCAGAAGAGTTCCGAGCAACAAAACATGATGATACAGAAAGAGCAAAATTTTGGTTAGAAAATACTATCAGAGTCTTTGATGAATTATCTTGTACACCCGAGGAATGTATGAAATGTGTAATATCACTTCTTAGAGACTCACCTACTACTAGTGGAAGACACTTGTATCAGTTGTACCAAAGGAGAGGATCACTTGGGATTTCTTTCAGGAGGAATTTCGTAAAAAGTACATCAGTCAGGGGTTTATTGACTAGAAGAGAAAGGAATTCCTGGAATTGAAACAAGGGAGCTACTGTGTTCTCCAAGATAGATTTGAGATCCGAGATACTATCAGTTGTGAGTTAAAGAGTCAGATGTCCTGAGGACTGCTTTCCCTGACTAGGTATGGTCATTATGAGTTCCTTGTGATGCCATTTGGCTTGACTAATGCTCCCGCCATTTTCATGGACTTAATGAATCGAATTTTCGACCCGTGCTTGGATAAGTTTGTAGTTGTGTTCATTGATGATATCTTGATTTATTCTCATGATGAGACCGAGCATGCAGAGCATTTGAGAACAGCTTTCTGATTCGAGAGATAATCGGTTGTATGCCAAGTTTAGCAAAAGTGAGTTACGTTACGAGAAGTTGGTTTTCTTGGACATATTGTTTCAGTGAAGGTATTAAGGTTGATCCGAGCAAGATTTCAGCCATTGTTGATTGGAAGCCTCCTAGAAAAGTATCGGTTAGAAGTTTTCTTGGTCTTGCCGATATTGTAGAGGATTTTCCATGATAGCTACCTCGTTGACAAGATTTCTGCGAAAGGATATCAAGTTTGAATGGATTGAGAAGTGTCAACGAGTTTTGACAAGTTAAAAGCATTATTGACTAAAGCTCTGTTTTAGTACAACCGAGAACTAGGTAAGGAGTTTGTGATTTACGATGATGCGTCCATGAATGGACTTGGTTGTGTACTTATGCAGAAGGGAAGGTAATTGCTTATGCCCCTAGATAGCTAAAGCCACATGAGAAGAACTATCCGATACATGATTTAGAGCTAGTCGCCATTATTTTTGCGTTGAAGATTTGGAGACATCATTTGTGCGGTGAGAAGTGCCACATATTCACTGATCACAAAAGTTTGAAATTGAAGCAAAGAAGATGGCTAGAGTTGATTAAAGATTATGAGCTAGTGATTGATTATCACCTGGGTATGTGTGTACCAAGAATGATGAGCTTATTCGAAGATCTTACAGAAGCACATAGTAGTTTTTTTTGTCTATTCATCCAGTAGTACAAAGATGTATAATGATTTGAAGAAAATGTACTTGGGTGGGTAGGAATAAAAGGGACATTTCAGAGTTTGTTTCTAGATGTTTGATCACACACAGATTTTGTGACAGGATTGCCGTTTACAGAAAAGAAAGATGCGGTATGCAATGTTGTGATTGATAAGTTAACGAAGTCGGCTCATTTTATCCCGATTCGATATGGATTTTTCACTTGACAAGTTGGCCGAGTTGTATATTTCGAGATAGTGAGACTACATGGGGTAGACGAGGCTACATGGGAACTCGAAGAGGCTATGTGAAAACAAAGACCCAAATCTCTTCACAGTAAGATTTTCTGGGATGAAAATCCCTAAAGGGGGAGAAATGTAACATCCCGAAATAGGGCCTAAATGAATAGTGGTTGGTTGCGAAACCACAAATCCGAGGTAGAAAAATTTATTTTATTATTATTTTGAGGTCTATGATATGTTTGCATGATTGTGTGAAAAGTTCGTGAAGAAATTCTATGCATAAAGTACTTAATTTGAAATTAGGGACTAAATTGAATAAATTGCAAAACTTGTGTTCTAGAAGTATTTTGCATAAAATTGAATTAGAATATTAATTAGGAGGTCTTAAATAGAATTTGACCAATTTTAAGTTCATGGACAAAATTAGGACATGGAAGGAATTTTTGAAAGTTTAGTAGTAAGGGCATTTTGGTCATTTAGGGGTAAAATGAATTAAAATACAAAATTAAAAGCCAATTTTGCTCATCTTCTTTATGGAGGCCGAAATTAGCATGGGGAAGCCATGGCTAGGGTTTTCAAGCTTTCCAAGCTCAATAGTAAGTGATTCCAAGCCCCGCTTTTAATGTTCTTTACGTTTTTTGGAATCCTTAGCTCGATTAAGCTTATGCTAGTAATAATTCAACCTAGGGTTCATATTTGGAAAAATACCCATAGGTGAAATGTGTTTATTTTGATGTTTTATGATAGAATATGAGGTTTTAAATTATGTTAGACAACTTGTACTACTCTGGTTTTAAGCAAAAACGAGTAAAAGGACTTAGTTGGTAAAAATACCTAATAGTCATAAGTGCTTGTTAGAGTATGAATTTGATGCTGCCATAGAAGGGAAAAATGACCAGCATGTCATGAAACATAAGAAAATAGGCTGAAGTTTAATTTACGAGCTTTGGGGCAAAAGTGTAAATATGCAAAGTTGAGGGGCAAAATTGTAATTTTGCCAAAATATGATTTTGAGTCAATTTGAATAATGTGAGTCCTAATTAGACTATATTTTAAATGATAGAGCAAGGAAAACTGAAATTCGGGCTAAAATGGAGAAAATACCAAGTTGTGGACGAAATGGTAAAAGTAGCTATTTTTGCATACGAGGTAAGTTTACAGTAAATAAATGCAATGTTCTTTTATTTTACATTATTATTGTTAATTTCAGAATTTATATACTTATTTAATGAGGATATTTAAAGTCGAATTAAAGCGAAGTGACAGAGAAAAAGCATTAGGAAGCCCCGTTTGAACCTTAGGAATATTAGGATATTGGGGTTGATGGGACAGAGAGACAGACAGGGACCAGAAATGAGCCATGTAAGTCCATATCGCTTATATGGCTTTGGAGACAGGAATGAGCCATGTAAGCCCATATTATATATATATATGGCATTGGAGACAGAATAATTCATGTAAGTCCATGTCGAAGACATGGCATTGGCGAGATATTGATAGACGAGAACGACCCCAAAGTATCCTTAGTATTCCGAGTGGTTCAATGGGTCATTGTACACGTTAAATTACAGTGAATTATCAGCAAAAGGGAAGGTAGATTATATTTATGAATAGTGAAAGGTCGGGTAAGAAAGAAGGTAAGTAAGTAAAGAAGAAGGTAGAAAATGAGAAGTAAAGAAAGTTTATGAGGCTAGGTGACATTATGTATAATCATTCATTATGCTAAATGTTGTAATTTATTTGCTTGTAAGCTTACTAAGCCTAGTGCTTACTCTCTTTATTTTCTTTTTCTTATAGTTTTATCAAGCCACTCGGGGATCGAAGGAAACGTCGGAGACCCGATCACACTATCGAAGAAATCACATTGGTATAGTTAGACGTTTAGTTTTGTGTATGGCATGTATAGGAACTTGGTTTCTTTTGATATGATATGATCAATGAATGATGTGTAAATACTTGCTAGTGATTAGCTAATAGAATGGCTGATGATATACATGTTTAATTGTATGTATGAATAAGTAGTAACTATCACATGAAAACTAAGAAAAATGTGAAAGTAACTTAAAAACAGATTTAAGTATCAGAAATAATGTGATTTTGAAAAATCACTAAAAATCGTAGAGACATGGTTTGATGGTGAATAATATATGAAATTAAATCTTATTATGTCTATTTTCTTATGGAATAAGCAAAACAGGTAAAGGTATTATATTTTATGAGATATCTGAGTTTTAGTGAAACAGGGTCAGAGAAAATTCTAGATCCCCTGTTTCAATTTTGGAAATTCACCATAAATTGTAAAAAAATATTTAGGTGGTTTAATTTATATGGTTAGAATCCTTATTGAATCTAGTTTTAATAGAAACAAACACTATAGTTATATTAATTTTGTATAGGGAGAAAAGTGGTTCGTAGTAAGTAGAGGTCAGTGCAGTCGAATTCTGAAACAGGGGTAAATTTAACTAATAAACTGTACTAATTGGCTAAGTCAAAAATTCTAGAAAAAAATTAGTAGATAGATATATGAGTCTAGTTTCAGGAAAAATTTACGGATCTTAATTTTGAGTTTTGAAACTCGAGAAATGAATTTTTAAGCAGCTATGACGCAGAAAAACAATTTATTCCGAAAATTAAAATAAGTGGTTTAGAGTTGTTTAAAAGGTAAGATAAGTTTAGTAACACCTCAAGCTTGACTCCGGTGACGGTTTCGGGCGTGGGTGCGTTACATTCAAACCAATCTCAACCAAGCCTAAAAAATGCCATTCCAATACTAACAACTATAGTGCCCATAAGTATCACAATTAACCACTCACTTTCATACCAATTTCAATCTAAAAATCACCTAGATGGTCACTTTCAACTATACATTATTTTGCCTAAAACCACATGCATACCACTTCTTAAAAGTCAACCATTTCATACTCAAAATACTAATTCACAATAAGTATCCACATAGCAATTATAAACCACATAACCTAAGGCCATTTACACATATATATACATCACCAAGTATACTAAGCCAAATCACATGGCTAAACACATAACCTTTACATATATCAATTACAAGCCAATTAAATTGGCAATACACATCACAAACACATATATACCATATTATCCACAATACCTATACATGCCATATAACCTAAATATCCAAAGCTCAAAAGTACCAAAACAACAGCTGGATAGTATGGTGAGATCTGCGACAACTCCCAATCCGAGCAAGCCTTGAAATCACTATAAAACATAGAAAAGTAAATAGAGTAAGCTTTAAAGCTTAGTAACCTCGTTTGGCTAATAAGTATAACTTATCATTCATTCACAATTATAGTAATATAAACATAATAAGCTACAACTAAATTTAATCATAAGGCTAACATATATTCATTCACATAGTTAATTATGAAACTCACAAATTTCATGAATTCAATGCTCATATGATTTGCATACCTATACGGATACGTATCAATCTCTTACCCTTTCATATCCTTAATATACCCATTGAACCATTTGGAGTAATATCGAATACTCAGGAATCTCGCACTCTAAGTGCTAATACATAGTCGAAACTATCTCAATCTCATATCACATAGGCAAATGTTCATCTCGAGCTATCATCGGGCCTACTCACACAAGCTGACGGTCAGGACGTAGCTACACGATGTTGCTCACACAAGCTGAATAGAATCTACAACACATGCCGAAAAACTCAGCCACCGGTAGAACGTACAGACCAACACCCAAAACTCAATAACCCCTAAAGACACGTCATCTGTATCCTATCTATTCCTAAGGCTCAACCGGGATTTCATATGTAGCCAAATCTTTGTCGAACAATTCCATAAGGTCGTATTCACCAACAATACAATTATAGACCATTTAAAACACAATTACATTAATGCTTATTAACATACGAACTTACCTCAGATTTATACGGAGAGAATCGAACTATCAATCCACTATTTTGTTTTTCCCCTGATCTAATTTCGAACTTCATTTATCTTGATCTATATATAATCAATTTTAACTCATTCAAAATACATTCTACTCAATTCAATCCAAAAATCATGTTTTAGCAAAATTACACTTTTGCCCCTTAAATTTTAAATTCTTTACAATTTAGTCCCTAGCTCATAAAAATGTAGATTCATGCAATTAAGTCTACACCCATGCTAGCCGAATTTCCCCTATACTAATAGCATCCCATATTTTTCATTATTTCATACATTTGCCACATAATTTTCACATTTCTCAATTTAATCCCTAATTAATAATTTCAACCAAAATCACTTAACAAATGCTGTTTATCTAACAACAACCATCCATTTTATATCATTAAAAATCAAAACACATACATATTCATCAATATTAAAACCCTAAAATTTTAATAGTTTTGCAAATTAGTCCCTGGGCTAGCTAGATTAAGCTACAACGACTCCAAAAACATAAAATCACTAAAAATCGAGCAAAATACACTTACATGCAGTATGGAGTGTTGGACGAATCTTAGAAAGTCTTTAATGGCTTCCTTGTTTCTAATTTTCGATTAGAGGAAGAAGAAAGAAAGATGATATCCTTCATTTCCATACTTTAATTTTGTTTTATTTTACTAATTACAAAATTAACCTTACTATTAACCTCTATAAATTTATAACCAAAGTCCATAATTGTCCACTAAATATGTTAATGGTCTAATAACCAATTAAGGCCACTCATAATTAAATTTCATAGCAATTTAACGCCATTTTCTAATAGAACACAAGTTTTGTACTTTACGTAATTTAGTCTTTTTTATCAAATTAAGCATGCAAAAGATAAAATTTCTTCACAAAATTTTTATACGAAACTATTAACATGCTGTAGACTCTAAAATAATAATAAAATAATTATTTCGACCTCAGATTTGTCGTCCCGAAACCACTATTTTGATTTGAATAAAATTGGGTTATTACAGGTTCTTCGCGATCGTGGAGCGAACATATGCTAAGCTTATATTAGAGTTTTGCTCTACTTTTTTTTTTACATCCAATGCTATCATTGGGGATGACCCACGAGCTATATCATTCGTTCTTGGAGGTATCACTCGACATTTTAGTATTGCGGAATTTGGTGTCGCCCTTGGCCTATACTTTGATGATCTTTTGGCTACACTCGAGTTCTTCACCCTTCCACGACACATCCACCATTCGGCATCTCTCTACTGGTCAGACATTTCTAAGGTTTTTGTTTCGTACAACCCTAGCCAGTCCAAGGCTCGGTGCCTCCCTCTAGCCCTATGATACATTCACGCCATTATAGCTCATACTTTGACTGGTGGGAAGGAGAGTACGAGCATCGTGGGCACTTTAGATGCTTATTTCTCATGGAGCATGCACGGGAAACACTCGATTGATCTAGCCCACTTCGTAGCCCAATGTGTTCATTATCAGATTGAGCGATCACGAAGGGGGCCTATATGTATAGGCCCATATGTAACACGCTTGGCTGATCACTTTGGCCTCCTCGAGACCCCCGAGCAAGTTGGTACTCTTTCTTTAGTTGGGGGCATGACACCATAGGGCTTGAATATCATGAAACATATAAGGATGGTCACTCATCAACCTAGGCGTTTTGATGATTAGCGTGCATTTTGCAGGACTGACTCAACAGCACAAGGATAATGATCATCTAGACGATAATCCCTTACCACCACCGTGACCCATTCCCGATTCTCCTCCTCCACCACCTTTTACTAATGAACCTACGCTTTTGATCACACATGACGATATTTATTGTAATCAGTAGCAGCAATCTGCACGACTTGATAACATTGAGGCATATTTACAGTATATTTGCCAGCATTTACATATCTCTCCTCTCAATCATGTGCCTGGCAATCCCAACACCTCGTACGATGCCAATCCATGACCTAATTTAGTTTTTTGCTTTATTTATTTTTATTTCCAATTGTACTTTTATTTTATTTTTTTTCTTTATGTTTTGTTAGTTATTTTATTTTATTTTATTTTTGAGACTTATATGTTTTGTTTTTCATTTCTTATACACAGTTATTTTTATTATTTTTTCAGTTGTTTTTTATAGTTTGTTATCTCTGTGTCTTATTTATTTTTGTCTATTTTGTTATTAGTTTGTTCAAAAACATTTACTTCACTTAGATTCACCTACAATTCTGGTTTTCACTATTCTAGCGAATTTATCTATATCCAAGGTAGTTTCAGTTCTCTCCCTCCTTTATGATATTATGTTTATTTTGTTTATATTTTTTGTACATTGAGAGTAATGTATATCAGAAGTGTAGGGAGGTTGTTTATATGATTATGCGATAAAATCCATGTTTGTTGTTTGTTTTTAAGTAATTTTCTCACAACTACCATTGAAGTAATTTCTTGTAATTTAGAGTTTTTATTTGATTCTATTTTGGAATTTATTTGTAGATTTTTTGTGAATTGTGTGATTTATACTTTAAGACATGAAAGAGTCAAACATGATAAGTTGTTTTTCAAAAATTATTGTTTTAGGTTGTCTCCCTGAATTGAAGTATTAACTTGAAATTTTAAATTTACAAGTTTGACATAAAAACCAAATTTTTGTGAGCTTTTAAGTCTATAGTGTAACACCCCTAACCCGTATCCGTCGTCGAAATAGGGTTCCAGAGCATTATTAGAACTTTCAAAAAAAATTTCAAATAAATTATGTAAATTACTATTTATTAGCCGAGAACATTCAAAACGTCCCTTAATTGGACCGTCGAGGCCCAATACAAGCATTAGAGTCGAGTCGGGACTTAATTAGGAACTCTAAGAATTTTTCGCAACATTTAAAAAATTTTCCAAGGTCCAGGGCTTACACGCCCCTGTTAGAGGCCGTGTTCGACCCCATGTAACTCCCTGACTTGTGCACACGGCCATGCCACACGCCCGTGTGCTAGCCCATGTAGCAAAAAAGGCTGAGACACACGCCCGTGTCTCTGCTCGTGTGCTCAATTCTAAGCATTTTGTTTCTCAAAATTAAGGTGGAGGGGACACACGGCCTAACCACATGCCCATGTTACCAGGCTATGTGTCACACACGGTCTAGACACATGCCTGTGTGCCTGACCGAGTGGACAAAATAAAGTCTTTTCCTAGCCTCATTTATCATCCAAATTTACCATTTTCCTGCACTAAAACACACATCCATATACCAACCAATTCAAGCATTCAAATTTTCTAAATTCCATCATTCAACAAGGCATATCATTACATGCATATATGTTTATAATCTTAACTTGGTATATTTCATATGTTAGGCAAAATTTGAACAACCACTTAACATATATTTAGCTACCATAGCATGACATTACATGTATATCAAAACAACCATTACTAGCCATTCCAATGGCTAGATTACAAACATCATTTTTGAAGACACTAACGATCAAGTTGTCCTATACATGCCGTTATACCAAAATGATTCTACTAAGTATACCCAAAACAACTAGTTGATAGTGTGACGATGCTCCAATAATCTTCCAACCTTCACGAGCTTCTGAGCACTATATAATAGGGAAAGATAAAACGAAGTAAGCATTACATGCTTAGTAAGTTCGTATAATGAAAACTAAACTTACCAATCCCGTTTATTAAATCTAACCATACAATATCATGTTTACCATCCATTAGCAACATTGCCTAAACACAATGCATTCAATCAAACATGTTAATCACCAAAATCCCCATAACAATCAAGTAAACGTAGATGAGCTCATCATGCAATATTTCTTTTTTAGTCATTATCATTTCATCTCATAATTCTCATACCGTGTAAAGAGTTTTATGTCTATTGAATCATTGGAATTCTGATGGATACTCATGTATTACACTTGGGGTGTACGACTCACTAATCCATCAATTCTTAATCGAGGGTACCCACTAAGGCGCTTAATCAAGGAACACACTCTCGAGCCACATATCGTATAACAGGATTACCATTCCAGGCTAAATCTTTTATGAAACGTAAGCTGAAAAGAGATCAATTAGGATTACCAGTCCAGGCTAAATGCTTTATATAATGTAAGCTCAAAAGAGCTCAATTAGGATTACTAGTCCAGGTTAAACCCTAATTGTAACGTATATCCGAGAGGTATTATATCAGGATTACCCATCCGAGCTAAATCCTTTCTATAACAAGGTCAATAGGATTACTCGTCTGAGCTAAATCTCATCCGCAACAAATACAGGACCTTATTCATTTCGGGAAAGCTCATATATTTATCGGAATTCAATATTCAATCGTAACTTAACCCTTTTTCACCATATCAAGCATGTATTAAATTTCTCATTATAGCATTCAAGTAATGTACATCAATATAAGTCACATTCTATGCAACACAACATTCAATTAAACATATTTACTTGCCCGATTAAGTTACACGAACTTACCTCGACACTTGTTCGCGTATAAAATCTACTAATTCGAAACCTTTTCTTTTCCTCGGTCTAACCTCGAATTTGTGTTGTCTGGATCTATATCAATAGCTTTAATTATCAATTTCATGTATTTGATATTTATTTGGACTCAATTTACATCCTAGGCAAAATTACCATTTTGCCCCTAACTTTTCCATAAATTCCAATTTTGTCCCTAGGCTTGAAAAATGAAATTTGTGCAATTTACACCCTATTCGAAGTTTAACCAAAATCCTGTTACAAAATTTATAGCACATGTATTCATAAAAATTCAAAATTTTTCTTCAGTTTCACAAGTTTACATTTTAGTCCCTAAATCATATTTTCATCAAAAATCACTTTGTAAAAGTTGTTTATCTATCAACAACCTTTCATTTTCTACCGTAAATTTCTAATTTTCAGCATATTCATCCATGACCCATTTTCCATACTTTGATAACTTTTCAAATTAATCCCCTAAATAGATAGATTAGACTATCCTAGTTTCAAAAATATCAAAATTACTAAAAACGGGACAAGGAAACTTACCCAATTAAGCTTTGAAATTTTCTTCTCTCTCCTAGGGTTTTCATAAAATTTTGGGGTTAAAGATGACAAAATAAGATGATATTTTTTTATCATATTTTAATTAATTAATTTTTTTAATTTCTAATTTAGTCCCTACTCTTTTCTAATTTTTCCATGGATGAGTAACCAAAAATCTACATATTTTTCTTTAATGTTCTAATTACCATATAAGGACCTTTAGGTTTGAATTCCATAGCTATTTAATCTTATAGCTACTAGAATTCAACTTTCGCATTTTATGCGATTTAGTCATTCTCGTAATTAAACACTTAATCGATAAAATTTTCGTATCAAATTTTTCACACGACATGTCTATCATAATACGGACAATATAATAAAATAAAAATAAATTTTATTTTTTAGTCAGATTTGTGGTCCCGAAACCACTGTTTCGATTTCACTAAAAAATGGGCTGTTACAACTCTTCCCCTCTAGGGATTTTCGTCCTCGAAAATCTTACCAGTAAAAAGATTCGGGTATTGCTTCTTCATAGTATCCTCCGGCTCCCAGGTAACTTCTTTAATACCATGTCTTGCCAAAGAACTTTTACTAAAGCTACCTTTTTATTTCTTAACTCTTTTGTTTTCCAGACTAGGATTTTGATCGGTTCTTCACTATATGTCATATCAGGCTGAATCTCTTCCTCTGTCGGAGAAATAACATGTGAAGGATCAGATCGGTACTACTGTAGCATTGACACATGAAAAACATTATTAATCTGATCAAGTTCTGGTGGTAAAACTAACCGATATGCAATTGGTCTAATTCTTTTTGTAATCTCATACGGTCCAATGAACCCTGGACTCAATTTTCCTTTGCGACCAAACCGGAGAACTTTCTTCCACGGCAATACTTTCGAGAATACTTTGTCACTGCCTTGAAATTCTATTTCTTTTCATTTTAGGTCAGCAAAGGACTTTTGACGATAGGAGACTACTTTCAAACTATCTCGAATTACTTTCACTTTTTCCTCAGTCTCTTGGACCAAGTCAACTCCGTTTAACTTTCTCTCATTGAGTTCTATCCAATACAATGGAGTTTTACATTTGTGACCATACAAAGCTTCATACGGTGCCATTTTGATACTAGATTGATAATTATTATTATAAGCAAATTCAACCAAAGGAAAATACTTTTTCCAATTACCTTCAAACTCAAGTATACAACATCGAAGCATATCTTCCAAGATCTGTATTACGCGTTCAGATTGACCATCCATCTGGGATGAAATGCAATACTAAAGTGTAACTAAGTACCCAGAGCTTCTTGCAATTTGCTCTAGAATCGAGATGTAAACCGAGGGTCTCTATATAAAATGATAGAGATAGGCACTCCATGCAATCTGACAATCTCAGAAACATATAATTCAGCCAATCTATCCAAGGAAAAATCCATACATATTGGAATAAAGTGTACAGACTTTGTCAACCGATCAATAATTACCCAAATGGCATCTTTCTTCTTTGGAGACAAGGGTAACCCTGATACGAAGTCCATAGTATTTCTTTCTCATTTCCATTCTGGTATCGTAACTGGCTGTAATAGTCTAGAAGGCAACTAATGTTCAGCTTTTACTTGCTGACATATCAAACATTTAGATACAAATTCAGAAATATCCCATTTTATTCCTGGCCAACAGTACATCTTTTTCAGATTATTATACATTTTATTACCACCAGGATGTATAGACATGTTACCGTTATGAGTTTCATTTAGAATCTTCTGCACTAGTTTTGAACCTTTTGGTACACATACTCTGCCTCTAAATAACAAACAACCATCAGTCCCGATCTGAAATTCTAAGTCAGGAGTCGATTCACTCTGTATTTGTTTTGCTTGCAACTTACTATCATTTTTCTAAGCTTCAGAAATCTGTTGCAAAAATGTTGGTCTAGCTTTTAACTCAACCATAATTGAACCATCATCAGATAATGACAATTGAGTATTCATAGCTCGCAAGGAAAGCATGGATTTTCTACTCAGAGCATCTACCACCACATTGGCTTTTCCTTGATGATAGTCAATAACAAGATCATAATCTTTGAAAAACTCAAGTCATCTGCATTGTCTCAAATTCAAATCTTTTTGTGACATAAAATATTTCAGTCTTTTATGATTAGTGAATATGCAACATTTTTCACCAAACAAGTAATGCTGCCAGATTTTCAAAGCGAACACAATGGCTACCAATTCAAGATAATGTGTCGGGTAATTCTTTTCATGTAGCTTTAGCTGTCATGAAGCATAGGCTACTATTTTACCATCTTGCACCAAGACACAACCTAAATCATGCAATGGCGCATCACTGTAAACTATAAATTCCTTACCCGATTTGGCTGAACTAATGCTGGTGCTTCTGTCAATAAAGCTTTTAATATGTCAAAACTCTACTGGCATTTATCGGTCCACTCGAACTTTATATCTTTCTGTAGTAAACCAGTCATTAGAGAAGCTATCATTGAAAAACTTTTTACAAATCTCTAATAGTAACCGGCTAGTCCTAGAAAACTTCAGACTTTGGACACATTCTTCGGTGGCTTCCAATTAACAATGGCTAAAATTTTATTTGGGTCTATTCTGACACCTTTAGCAGATACCATATGCTAGAGAAAACTAACTTCCTGTAGCCAAAATTCATATTTACTAAATTTGGTGTACAATTGTTTCTCTGGTAGAGTTTGCAACACTATTCTCAAATGCTCAGCATGTTCATTTTCATCTCGGGAGTAAACCAAAATATTGTCTATAAATACCACCACAAACCTATCCAAATACGGGCTAAAAATTCTGTTCATCAAATCCATAAACACTACTGGTGCATTTGTCAAACTGAATTCATAGTGTCTATGTCTGGTTCTAAAAGTTGCCTTGGGTACAGTTGAATCTTTTACCCGTAGTTGATAATAGCCAGAACAGAGATCAATCTTGGAAAATATAGTGGCACATTTCAACTGGTCAAATAGGTCATCAATACGAGGCAAAGGATACCCGTTCTTTATTGTAACATTGTTGAGCTGTCTGTAATCAATGCACAACCTCAATGATGCATCTTTGTTCTTTACGAACAGAACCAGCGCACCTCAATGTGAGAAACTAGGTCGAGCAAAACCTCTATCAATCATCTCTTGCAACTGTACTTTCAGCTCTTTCAATTCAGTAGGAGCTATTCTATAAGGTGCTATGGATATAGGTGTTGTTCCCGGAACAAGATCCATAGAGAATTCCACTTCTCTATCCGGTGGTAAACCAGGTAATTCTTCTGGGAACACATCAGGCAATTCACATACAACCGGCACTGCTTGAATCTTTGACTCAGATACTTTAGTATCTAACTCATATGCAAGGTAAGCATCATGACCCTTTCAAACATATTTCTGTACTGATATTGCTGAAATCACATTAGGTAATCCATCCAGTTTATCAGATTCAACATGAAGTAATTCACCACTCTCATATTTCAATACAATCTATTTCTTCTTACAATTCACCATTGTATCATATTGGGTTAACCATTCCATTCCCAAGATCACATCAAATTCATCAAATGGAAATAACATCAAGTTACCTGGAAAGCAATAACCTTTTACCATCAACGGACAGTTCTTACAAACTTTATCCACCATAACTGTAACATCCCAAATTTGGGACTAATCAGAACAGTGGTTTCAGGACCACAAATTTGACACATTAAAGTTTGTTTTTATTATATTTTTATGGTCTACAATTTCACGGGATGATTTTGTGAAAATTTCGTTCAAAAAATTTGATGTTTGGGCACTCAATTTGGTCAAAAGGACTAAATTGTAAAAAGTGCAAAAGTTGAGTTCTACGTGTTAGAGGTGTCTAATTGTTATGAAATTTTAAAATGGAGGCCCTTAAATGGTAATTAGACTATTGGATAATTTTTTGGACAAAAATGGACATGAAATGGGTGAAATAGAATATTTTTAAGTTAAGGGCATTTAGGTAATCTAGTAATTAAATTGAATTAAAAACAAAATTAAAAGCCAATTTTTGTCCATCTTCTACCCCATGGCCGAAACTTGTATGGAGAAGGCATAGCTATGGGTTTTCAAGCTTCCAAGCTCGATTGTAAGTCAGTTCTAGCCCCGTTTTTAATAATTTTTACATTTTTAAAATCCTCGTAACAAGATCTACTAATTTCTACTCATATTTTGAGCTAGGGTTTGTGTTTAAAAATTTACACATGGATGAAATGCATGTGTTTTGATGTTTAATGGTAGAAAATGAATGCTCGGTGTGTAATAAATGACTTTTACTAAGTGATTTTCAGTGAAATTGTCAAAAAGGATTGTTTAGCAAAAGTTTCAAAATTTGTCATAAAAGTGTGATTTAGTGGAAATTACGGGCTGCTATAGTTATGAAAATGATTCAGATAGGCTTAAAATGCAAGGAAATTGGACAAAAATCATTTTACGAGCCTTGTGGAAAAGTGCAAATATGTGAAAGTTTAGGGGTCAAAATACAAATTTATAAAAAATATGATTTTTGGACCCATATAAATAATGTGACTAATTAGTATGCTAAATGTGTATTATAGATCAAGGAAAATGAGATTTGGGCATAGATTGGAAATGAATGAGATTATGGACTAAATCAGAATATATAGCCGTGCTCGTATTCGAGGTAAGTTTGTATATAAATAATATATTGATTCTTTTTATGTTATTATATTTCGTTATTATATGAGATGTGGCTGCCTATAGAATGATCATTTGATGTAAATTACGAATAGAAATAGACTATGAATGAATTTGTTAAATGTTGAAAAGTGAGGAATTTTCTAGTTGAACCTTCGGAATAAAAATGATATGAATGATCCATTCTGAGAACACATGTGTAGTACTATGTGCAGGCTACTATGTGTTTAAGATGGTTTTAGGTCACGTGTATAGTAATAAGTGTAGGTTACTATGTGTACCAGATAGTTAGGTCGCATGTGCAGTACTAAGTGCAGGCTACTACGTGTACCGGATTGCTAGTCGCATGTGTAGTACTAAGTGCAGGCTACTATGCGTACCAGATAGCTTCGGTTACAAGGGTGGTAATATGTGCAGGCCAACGTGTATCTGTTATTATTGCGATGAGTTCAACGGGAAATTGACTAAGTGAAAACATGTGATCATGACCATGTGATTAATAAGTGCAGGTATATGTTTGTGGAAATTTATGAGCAATGTGCTCGATAGTTGAACGAACTTTCGGTAAGATGGAATGGAGTAAGTGAAATTTGTAATAAAATAGTTTTGGACAGTAGCAGTTGTGTAACTTTGAAAAATCACCATAAATTGTGGAAATTGAATTAGAGACTTAATAAGATATGAGATTAAATATTATTGACTCTAGTTTCACATAGAAGAAATGGTGTAAGCAAAAGAGTTTCATATTATGAGATATTTGAACTTTTGTGAGACAAAGTTAGAGTGATTTCGGGCACCCCTGTCTCAAATTTGGAAAATCATTAAAAATTATGGGCTAGGATTTATATGACTAAATCGCTAATGAGTATATTTTCAAGAGAAATAGATAGAAACATTAATCGAAACCTGTACTATTAGATAATCAATTTTTAGTAAAGAAAGGTCAAAGATGTCAAATAGCAGAACAGGGGTAAATTTAAAGAATAAACTTGACTTATTTGCTAGACAAAAAAATCTAGAAATTTTTTAGTAAGAATATATATGAGTCTAGTTTCAAGGAAAATTTACAGATCTTAATTTGGAGTTCCGTAGCTCCAGATATAAATAATTTAGTAACTATGACTTGAGAAAACAACATGACCAAAAAATAAGTAAAAGTGTAATTATGATTATATTTCCATGGAATCATGTTGATAATTTGCTTATTATTTTCATATGGACTTACTAAGCTTTAAGCTTACTCCCTCCTTTCCATTTCTTTAGTGTTGACAGGTTAGCTCAGGGTTGGAAATTGTCAGAGGCAACCTCACACTATCAAGCTACCTCCTTTGGAGTATTGATGAATCTTAATGTCTTCAAGTGAGTGGCATGTATAGGGACTTAGTTTTATGGTAGATGCTATTATGATTAGCTATATATATTGGCTTATATTGATTTATTGTATATAGCCATGAGATGTGGCTTGTAAGCCTAATTATCCATGATAAGTTCTAATGCTTGTGGTGCGATGATGTGTTTATGCTTGTGGGATATGTATGGTTGGTATTATGACATATATGCATGATGGGTGCTTCTTGACTGATCGAAATGGTCATAGCCACTTTGTAAATGTATAATATGGAAATAAGTTGATAATGTTTGTACATAAATACTTGATGTTGATTGAAGCTACTTGATAAATTGATGGTTATGAAAGTTTGGTAAAAGTGGTCATCAAATGACAAGGTCAACGAATATAGAATTGTTGTGTCTAGGTTTGATATTATATGAGTACGTGTAATAAGTGAATGATAGCATGTTAAAGTTAAGAATATACCTTAGTAAAGTATGTTAAATCATTAAAATGATGCGATGATGTATATCTTTGATGTGTGTAAAGATGTGAAGGATTAATGGTAACAAAAGGCTTTGAAAATAGCCTAAGTACTAGTCACACGGGCAGAGACATGGCCATGCGTCTCAACCGTGTGGAGGACACGGCCTAGCACATTGGCGTGTGGCTTGGCCGTGTGGTTCAATTTGTTTTGCTGACGTCATAAATAGAGAGTTACACAGCCTGAGGACACAGGCATGTTGGAGACACACGGGCGTGTCCCTGTGTCCACACGAGCGTGTGACCTTGTTTTAGGAAAATTTTTCTAAGTTTCCCCAAAACTTTCTAAATTTCTCGATTTAGTACCAAACTGCCTTTAATGCATGTTTAGAGCATTGGTAGCTCGTGTAAGGGACATTATGAATGTGATTGAATGTTATTAATTTAAATGAAATTTTATGGCCCGGTTTTGCATGTTTGTGAATGTTTAAGTCTGGTAACACTTCGAACCCTATCCCGACATCAGATACGGGTAAGGGGTGTTACAATAACACACTAACCCAGGGGGTTTGAAACTTTAACCACAAATTCAGTGAATTCAACAGGTAAATTTTTAATAGTCACTGAGTTTATGCATATGTATGAATGTGTGGAACCACGATCAATCAATGCAGTAATATCAGTATCAAGTAGAGAAAATGTACCAGTAATGACGTCTGGTGTAGAGGCATCCTCCCTAGCACGAATAACATATGTTCTTGCAGGTGTCCGTGCCTCAGATCTAACTACTGTATCTCTGGTAGTACTTCGACTACCACTAATGTTGTCAGGGTGACGGGGTGGTCTGCCTCTCGAAATAAGATTACTAGGCTTTGGAGCTAGTTCTATTTCTTTTTCAACTCTTTCAGGATAATATCTGAGTAAATGGTCAAATGAACCATATCCAAAACAAGCTCCAGTTCTAGACCGACATTCCCCATGATGAAATTTGTTGCAATGTTTGCATTTTGGTTTGGGATTATCAACACTACCCACACTGGTCACAGATGGAGATGAAGACCTCGGGTTAGAACGTTGAGAGCCCCGCTCTCTTTTAGAATATCCCATAGAGGTGGTTACATGATCATAATACCTCTTTAATTTCTTGAAAACAAATGACTGTGACTTACTCATAGTTCTTTTTCCAGAAACCCGAGCCTCTCTTTTAGCTTGTTTCTTTTCTTTGCTCAATTCTTTAGCTTTGTGGGCTCGACCGGCTAACACCGCAAATTCCCTTATTTCAAGAATTCCAATCAATAACTTGATATCATCATTTAAACCCTCTTCAAAGCGTTTACACATCTCAGCCTCGGTTAGAACCTATTCCCTGGCATATTTGCTCAACTGAACAAATTCTCGTTCATATTCAGATACAGTCATGTTTCCTTACTTGAGTTCTAAAAATTCTTTCTTTTTTCTGATGCATGAATCTCTGACTAACATATTTCTCTCTGAATTCAGCCTGGAAGAATTCCCTGTAACATTCTCTCCCTGTACAACTGAAGTTATGGTATTCCACCAATGATAAGTTGTATCTTTCAGTAGGGATACTGCACATTTTAGACATTCGGCAGCTGTACAGGATAATTCATCAAAAATAAGGATAGTATTTTCTAGCCAAAACTCAGCCCTTTACGGATCATCATCTGCAGTAGCTCTAAATTCTTTCGCCCCATGTTTGCAGATTTTGTTTATCGGAGTCTTACCAATTCTAACAGGTTCAGCAACTTGTGGTACCTCAGGAACCGATTGAGGAACAGGTGGGGGAGGTCACTCTACAGTTGGGTTTGTTCTCAGATACTGTGTAAACCATTCATTCATCATTTGAAAGAAGGCTTGTTTTGCCTCCTCACTTCGGCCTTCAGATATGGACCATTCACTACCAGACGCAGACGCAAGTCTTTGAACCGAAGCTAAAACATTGCTCTCATCTTCCTCGAATTCAGCTCTAGCGCGGTTGGATAACATTACTATATGAAAAACACATTTAAAATGATCAGGAGTCATCACACTATCACAATTTATATAATGGCATGTATAGCTAAACTCGTGTTTGCTATGTCAAATCTAAGAACCGACTAAATTGTAGCTCTGATACCACTAAATGTAACACCCTTAACCCGTATTTGTTTTTCAAAATAGAGTTTCGGAGCATTACCAAAACTTTCAGAACATTTTTCAAATAAATTATGTAAATTCCTATTCACTAGCCAAGAACATTCAAAACGTCGCCTAATTGGATCCTCGAGGCCCAATACGAGCATTAGAGTCAAGTCGAGCCTTAATCAGGAACTCTAACAATTTTTTGTGACATTTCAAAATTTTTCCAAGCTGTAGGGCTCACACGCCCGTGCCAGAGGCCATGTCCGACCTTGTGTAACTCTCTGACTTGTGCACACGATCATGCCACACGCCTGTGTGCTTGGCCATGTGGTTAATTAATTCAATTTTAAAATGGGTGCAGGTTTTACACAGCCAACACACGTGCCTGTGTGCTAGGCCGTGTAACACACATAGCTGAGACACAAGGCCTAACTACATGCCCATGTTACCAAGCCGTGTGTCACACACGGTTTAGACACACACCGGTGTGTCTGCCCGTGTGGACAAAATGAAGCCATTTCCTTTCTCATTTGTCACCCAAATTTACCATTTTCCTGTACACATCCATATACCAACCAATTCAAGAATTCAAATTAAGCAAATTCCATCATTCAAGAAGGCATGTCATCACATGCATATATGTTTATAATCTTACCTTGGTATATTCCATATGTTAGGCAAAATTTGAACAACCACTTAACATATATTTAGCTACCACAGCATGACATTACAAGTATATCAAAACAACCATTATTAGCCATTCCAATGGCTAGATTACAAATAACATTTTCAAGCCACTAATGGTCAAGTTGCCCTATACATGTCATTATACCAAAATGATTCTACTAAGTATACCCAAAATAAATAGTTGATAGTGTGACAATGCTCCAATAATCTTTCAACCTTTACGAGCTTTCGAGCACTATAAAACAGGGAAAAATAAAATGGAGTAAGCATTACATGCTTAGTAAGTTCGTATAACAGAAACTAAACTTACCAATCCCGTTTATTAAATCTAACCATACAATATCATGTTTACCATCCATTAGCAATATTGCCTAAACACAATGCATTCAATCAAACATGTTAGTCACCAAAATCCTCAAAACAATCAAGTAAACATAGATGAGCTCATCATGCAATATTTCTTTTCTAGTCATTATCATTTCATCTTATAATTCCCAACCATGTCAAGAGTTTTATGTTCGTTGATCATTGAAATTTCGATGGATACTTAAGTAGTACACTCAGGATGTACGATTCAATAATTCGTCAAGTCTTAATCGAGGGTACCCATTAGGGCACTTAATCAAGGAACACACTCTCGAGCCACATATCGTATAATAGGATTACCAGTCCAAGCTAAATCCTTTATATAATGTAAGCTCAAGAGAGCTCAATTAGGATTAATAGTCTGGGCTAAACCCTAATCGTAACATATACTCGAGAGGTATTCTATTAGGATTACCTATCCGGGCTAAATCCTTTCTATAACAAGGTCAATAAGATTACTCGTCCGAGCTAAATCTCGTCCGCAATAAATGCAAGACTTTATTCATTTCAGGAAAACGTATATATTCATCGGAATTCAATATTCAATCGGAAATTAACCCTTTTTCACCATATCAAGCATGTATTAAATTTCTCATTATAGCATTCAAGTAATGTACATCAATATAAGTTACATTCCATACAACACAACATTCAATTAAACATATTTACTTGCCCGATTAAGTTACACGAACTTACCTCAACACTTGTTCGTATATAAAATCTACTAATCCAAAACCTTTTCTTTTCCTCGGTCTAACCTTGAATTTGTGTTGTTGGATCTATATCAATAGCTTTAATCATCAATTTCACGTATTTCATATTTATTTGGACTCAATTTTGTCCCTAACTTTTCCATAAATTCTAATTTTGTCCCTAGACTTGGAAGATAAAATTTGTGCAATTTACTCCCTATTCCAAGCCTAACCAAAATCCCATTACAAAATTTACAGCACATGTATTCATAAAAATTCAAAATTTTTCTTTAATTTCACAAGTTTACATTTTAGTCCCTAAATCATGTTTTCATCAAAAATCACTTTGTAAAAGTTGTTTATCTATCAACAACCTTTCATTTTCTACCATAAATTTCTAATTTTCAGCATATTCGTCCATGACCCATTTTCCATACTTTGATAACTTTTCAAATTAATCCCCTAATATAGATAGATTAGACTATCCCGATTTCTAAAATATCAAAATTACTAAAAACGGGACAAGGAAACTTACCCAATTAAGCCTTGAAAGTTTCTTCTCTCTCTCCTAAGGTTTGCATAAAATTTTGGGGCTGAAGATGAGAAAATAAGATGATTTTTTCTTTTTATCATCTTTTAATTTCTAATTTAGTCCTTACTCTTTTCTAATTTTTCCATGGATGAGTCACCAAAAATCTACATACTTTTCTTTAATGGTCTAATTACCATATAAGGACCTTTAGGTTTGAATTCCATAGCTATTTAATCCTTATAGCTATTAGAAATCAATTTTCGCATTTTATGCGATTCAGTCCTTCTTCTAACTAAACACTTAATCGATAAAATTTTCGTATCAAATTTTTCACACAACATGTCTATCATAATATAGACCATATAATAAAATAAAAATAAAATTTATTTTTGGGTCGGATTTGTGGTCCCAAAACCACTATTCCGATTTCACTGAAAAAGGGTTGTTACATATAGAGCATTTATTTATTTCATGATCATTTAATTTTTGGTTGTGAATATGTCGACTTTATTTTTTATTCTAGAACTTACTTTGGTTATACATGTCGAGGCCACATTATTGATTTGATATACTGAGATGATAAAAACACTTAGGATTTCACCCACCTAACCTTTAACCAACTTACCTAGTGTGTCATCCCTTAGTAAACCCCAATGATCCTAACACATTTTTTTCTAACCTGTTTTTATTTACCTGTAACCCATATCTATGTTGTAAACTATCCCTTTTATTAACTCCCTTTTTGTCGAGATTTGATTTGGTTAGTTTCCTGACTATGTCTCATCATTTGCATTGTTGAATTTTTCTTGACTATGTCTCATCATTTGCATTGCTAAATTTTACTTTGCTCTTAAAAATAACACAGAAAAAATATAAAAAATATAAGAAAATAAAATAAAAAAACTAAGTTTGAATCATTAACTTCAAATTGTGTTAAAAAGCTCATTTTTATTATTTATTTCTTGTTGATGTGAATTATTTTAATTCAGCAACTGATTTTGTTCTAGTTTGGTAACTTATCAACTCGACTCTCGATTATAACCAACTTTTTTAAATTTTCCATACCCTTAACCTATGCCCCATTACCACCTTGTAAAGACCTCTTGATTGATGTGCCATCTCATTTATAGTGGTGGAGATTTGATTTTCAAGCAAACCTATGGGAATAACATTTCTCGTTTGACTGTTTAGTGCACATTATTTGAACCTTAAACACTTGAAGTGCTTTGACTAAATCTTTAGTGATGATGTTATTTCTTGTGAGTTTTAATTTCAAGTAATTTTTGAGGTAGGTGAGATGTCTAATGTTTTTAACACTTTAAATTATCTACTTAGATTACTTGTGTTCACTACAAGAAAATAGACTTTTAGCGGCATTTTTAGTGGCGTTTGAACAAAAAATGCCGCAAATATTATACATTTAGCAAAAAACTGAGAAATAACAGCATTTTTGGCCCAAACGCCACTAAAAAATGATCAATAGCGGCGTTTTTATCTAAAACACCACTAAAAACTGGAGAAATAGCGGCGTTTTTGTCCAAACGCCACTAAAACTGATCAATAGCGGCGTTTTTGGTCCAAACGCCACAAAAAATTTTATCTATAGCGGCATTTTTGGTTCAAATGCCGCAAAAAATTGAGTAGCCATTTTTGAGTAGGGTAACCAACACTCGTTTCGATTTGATCTGATTTAATTTTCATATTATTTTCTTTTATTTTCTGAATTCGATTTAATATAAACTACACCATTCACTTAGCTATGAGAAAGTTTCATTTTAATTACTTTGTAATGCCCTAAAAATTTAGGGTTTATAATTTTGCTGTTGTTAACACAAGTTGCATGTTGACGTGATAGCTAAGTGATTTGAGCGTGTTTAGGGTGGTCTGGGAAGTCCTGGGATCAAGCTCTGGCTTTTTCAAAATTTTTGTTTTGCTTAAAAGGGAACCTGGACATTTGTGCGTAGGCTTTGTAAATAAATGGGGTTGTGTGGGGACATAACAGAGCCTTGTGGCTTAGTGGTAGTTGGCGTGTGGAGCATCTGAGGAGGGCATGGGTTCGAATCCCATGGCAAGCAACTGAGTATTTATTTTTGCTAGAAGGGGACGGCAAAAGGTAGTGTTGGAGTTGAACTCCGAGGGGGAAGAGTTTGAATTGGTCTTAAAGATTGTTGCAGAGGATTTCAAGGAGGGATAAGGGGAGAGATTCAGGGAGATTTTCAAGGAGTTTGAGGTATGGTGGGAGTGTAGCCGAATGGCGGGTTGTGAGTACCTATTTGGTCATACCACTAGCTGTCGTATGGGTTTTCTTCTAAGTGCTGTTTTCTTTTGTTTTATTTTCGACATTCCTCTCTAGTCCTCGTTTTGGCATTTTGAGTTGCGGCTTTATTGACCCTTATCACATTTTTCTTCTCTCTTTCTCCTTCACTTACCCAAAAAAGTTCTATTCTTTTCTTAGTTTTGGACGCCTTGCCTTGACCGAATATTCCTTTAGTTCTTTTGCAAGCTTGCGCCGAAACCTTCAATCTCCTCTCTCATTTCTGTTTTTCTCCATTCTTTTACTGCTAGTATTGACCGAACCCTGTTAAGGTTTCAACTCTACAAATCCTTGCTTCGCATCTATTATTCGTCTTTTCTTCTTGCGTGACTATTCCTGTATCTTAGTAAGTATTCTCTAGCCGAACTTTATTCGGGTTGGTTTTTCAATTGAGGTTCAGCTTATGATCACTTAGGCCGAATGGTGTTTTTTTTCTCTAGCAGAGAGAGTTGTTCTCTGTTTTAACACTCCCTTCTTTGTGTGTTTGCGGCTAAGGGTTTAGTCTCGTCAAAAAGGTGTGGAGCCGATTATTACTTTGCAAGCGCATACTCTATCTGTGGTAAGTGTTAAAGGTTTGGTCGTGTGTAGGATATTTACCGATTTCTATTAATTGATTAATTGTATTTGTGAAGGATTGAGAGTTGAGAAGAATACGTGATCAAGGAGGGGCTACGCTTGTTGGTTGGTGAATAGTATTTTGGTTACGATATTTTATTCTTTGGCAGTGTAGTTTTGGATTAGCAAGGTTGTTAGACTGACGCAAGATTGTGTTTGATCATTAGGTTTTTAATCCTGAGGGGCTGTTCGACTACAATTTTTAACAAGTGTGTAACCGTACATTCACACCATTGCGTAACTGTGAATCGGCAAAAGTCGAAAAGCCAAAACTTCACCTTCTGAGGCCTTGCGAGCGTGCGATCGCTCGTGGGGTAGATCAAGCCCGCATATAATGGGCGGTAGACTATTAGACCGTGGCGTGTGTTTCATAGACTAGGGCCACTATGGGCCTTGTTGGGTCGAGATGGACCGTTATGGGCCTTGTTGGGCCAAGATGGGCTATGTGGGCCTAATAGACCTGTGGGCCCCATACGGATAGGTTATGTGGGAAGTAACAAAGTATGGAATGGGACATGGAAATCGCGTTGGGCCGATTCACAGTGGGCCACATGGGCGTGTGGGCCCACTTGGGCAGAGTAATGGGCCTTGAGGCCATTTACGCTGTTTTGGCCATAAAGGGTACTTGAGCCATTCGAGACGACTGTAGATCTTTCGAAGGGTCACTACCTGTACTGAGACCCTAATATCTGTTAAATGACCGAAATACCCTTGAGGGGTAAAAACTACTGTTTTACCCCTAACTGACGAGATGACCTTTATAATGCTAGTGGTAGGTTAGTTGCTATGTATGACCACCATATGCCTAGATTTGAATATGACATACTGCATACTCGTAATATTTATGACACGACATCTGCATGGGGTTGGGTTTGTGATATGGAAGAAGTACTATACTGGTGACTATGTCACGTTTACTATTACTGGTGGCTTGCCACACTTACTGCCACTGGCAGCTACGCTGCATTATTGTCACTGGCAGCTTTGCTACGATATTGGTGTGCTGGTTGGGTGGGTTGATTGATATCCCCACATGGTGTGTTGGTTGGTACGGGCGGTGTGCTGGATGGTTATGGGATGGGTTGAATTTTGCACTATACTGAGACTGTATTGGGCTTAGGCCCACACTGTTACTGCTTAGGGGCTAAGGCCCAGACTGTTACTGCATGCATTGTTTTCTATAGTCTGATAGGGGATTGCACACTGAGTTTTTGTAAACTCACCCCTTTCTGTTAATTGTACAGGTAACCCTCAGCCTTAGACGGTTTGGAGCTGCGAGGGACTCGGGGTGGCCACACAATCACGAATGACTTTATTTTTTTAATGATTTTATATTTGGGTTTTTGTTTTTGTAATAAGGCCATTTGGGTTTTAACTTTTAATTGGGCTATGATTTGGTATTTATCAACTGCTAGAATAGGAACATCGGGTTTTCAAAATAATAACGTTTTCTATGAGCAAACCTGCAACTTTAAATTCTGGATTGTAACACCCTGAATTTGGGCCTAGAAGTTTTGGGCCTTGAGCATGGGAGTGGTTGAAGGCAGATTTTAATATTTTGTTGTGCATGTAAATTTCATTAATGAAGGCTTGTTTTAGTGGTTAAGTGTGCTGAGAAGTGTTGGAGAAGACTTGGGTTCAAACCTGGACTCTAGCAAAAATTTTGGTTTAAGGTGAATCAAACCCTGGGTGTAGTAGGTAAGCCTTAAGAATATTGTTGGAAAAAAGATGACACAAAAAGAAGTGTGGTGTAGTGGCAAGGTGGCACCACTTAGGGGACAAGGAAGTGACGCCATAGAGGAAGCAAGGGGTCCAAGGTTCAAGTCTTGGCTCTTGCAATATATTTTGGTTTTTCTTTTCAATAAATCTAGAAGCAAGTAGGTGCGCTTTAAAGTTTAATGTGTTGGATTTATGACACAAATGAGTTGGTGGCCTAGTGGTGGTGGCATGAGTTGGCATATAGGAGGACTTTGGTTCGAATCCCTTGGCATGCAAAGGTTGATTATTTTGCTATGTTGGGATGGCAAGAGTTGGTGTTGAATTTAAACTCTGATGATGGAGGGATCCCACATCGGTAAGCTAACATAAGAGTGGATACGAAGCTGGCTTTAAATAGGGAGAACCATGAGGAGAGCAAAGGTACCTTTCTTGGCTGATCCATTTTGCGTTATGGCGTGCTCGTTTGGGTTGGGCATCGGCTAGAAGTGCTCGGAGCGCGGATTAACTCCAGTCTCCTATCAAGTGTGTATTTCTCACTACTCTAGTTATAGGATGGCTACTTCGGGCCATGTGGGTCAATGGCCCTACAGGCCCAATTGGATAAGTTGTTTGATTGTGTAGTAAATATTAGACTAGGCTAGGTGAATCTGATATCTGTGGCTAGATTTGGGCTAAAAGGGCCACAAGAGCGTGTGGGCCCATTTGGGCCGAGAAAGGGCTTTAGGCTCATTCGTATTGTTATCCCTGTTTAGAATACTTTAGTTTACCAAATTACTGAAAACCCTCAGCTTGTAAAATTACCAAAATACCCCTGGTTTGTAAAATTACCAAAATGCCCTTGGTTTGTAAAATTACTGAAATACCCCTATAGGGTAGAATTACCGAAATACCCCTGTAGGGTAGAATTACCATTTTGCCCCTAGGGTGTTAAATGACTGTTTTGCCCTTGTGGGCAAGTGACTGACTTGGACTGTGTGATATAGACAACTTTGGAGGAGCAGCGAGGCTTGGAGTATCGACTTGGATAAGCTTGAACCGTATTATTGGACCCTGTGAAGGTAAGCAACTTATGGTCAATAAGGGTTCTTTGGCCGAATAAGGTAAGGTGGATTTTGAGTTTGTTAAGCATAACTTGTACGCTAAAAATGGTGATGAATAATTGTAGGACATCGTAAAGGATCTCAGTAGCAGTCGTCGCGAAACAGGTGTGTACCGAACACCCTTTCTCAGTTCAAATCGGCAAAAGCTGAAATGCCGAAATTTCGGCATATCATGGGCTTGTGAGTATGCGAATGCTCTCAAGACGTAAAGTAATTGTTAGATCTAGCACCGCAAGGTGGTAAGTTGGTTTCGTGTGACATTTTAACGTATTTCGGAAAAAGGGCCTCGATGGGCCAAAACTAGGCCCAATGGGCTTACGGACCAATATGGGTAAGAGATGGACGACTTAGCCTGTTAGATAGACGGTGGAATCAAATTACATAAAACTATTAAAAAGTTACTGAAGTAACATATGTAGATGCGTAAGGTTACGGATTTGCCCTAGGAGCAAAATTACTAAAATACCCCTAAGGTTTAAATTGACTAGAATGCATGATTGATTAATACTGTATTCTGCATGTTATGTTTTTATTAATATCTCATTGCATGGGATTGGGATATTGATGGAGGAAGTGCTTTGAAAGTGGTTTATCCACGTCTTCGGAGGCTCTGTCTCAACTTCATCGATATTCGAGCAAAGATTGCTTTGCAACTATGGAGTGTGTAGGGTCGGGTGGGTTGAGATATTCCCCACATGGAGTGTAGGGTCGATGCGGAGTGCGGTGTAGCGGTTGGTGGGTTGAGTAGTCTCCCGGATGGGTTTGCATTCATTGTTATTATTGTTACCATGTTCTCGAATTGGGCCTATGGGCCACATCGTTATGTTAAAAAGGGCTAAGGCCTTGTTATCAGATTCTGAAAAAGGGCTTGGTCCACTTTGTGTCTTCGTTATCTGAAAAGGGCTTAGGCCAATGGGCTCGAGCTGACTTGGGCTTTGGATGGGTTTCTGTATACACTAAGTTTCCCCAAACTCACCCCTTTCCTTTCCATCCTTGCAGGTGAGCCCTAATTGGTGGACTTGGAGCTGGGCGGGATTCAGAGTGGCCATGAAGAATAAATTCTGGTTTTTTTAAAATAAGTTCACATTTCTTTTACTTTTGATTATTTTCGTTTGGTTTTAAGGTTGTAATCAGGCTGCTCATTTAATTATTTTATTTTTGGATTATTAAACCGGTTAGTACTAGGGCGCGTTTTATAAAGGCTAGCTGTTTTCAAAGCAACACGATAACCGAACAAAGCTTGCGCAACATGAATGTTTCAAAAGAAATAAATGTTTGAAAAACACATAAGTTAAAGATGAAATTCGTGAACGAGTAACATGCTTTAAGTGTGGCAATGGATGTGTGCATGTCTAGGATTGGAACCGGGAAGAGCTTGGTACTTAAGCAGTCCAACAGACTCACCTCCTCTTTTCTGGCTTCCTACCTGGTGCACAGCTTGTATTCACTTAAACTTAAAACATTAACATTCTTTAAACCCTAATGAGGAGATTTTTGATAAAACGTTAGCAACATTTCCATGTGGCACACTGAATTTGGCCGTAACGTCCGGGCCGGGTTTGGGGTGTTACATTTAGTGGTATCAGAGTCAAGTTGCAACAACTCGGCTGTGGATCGGGTCCAAAAATCTTTTCGAAAACTTAGGCCTAAGAAGGGTATTTTGGAGATGGTAAGTTTTTTTTGAGATGTTCAAGTTTTTCTGGTTTTAAACGGGGTTAAATCAATAGTGTCAAAATAAAGGCGTTTCTTTTTTTCAAATCAAATTTTTATTTTCGGTGAATAAAAACATGGGTTTTTGAAATGGACTGATTAAGAGGTGGCACACTAAATCCCCGGCACCAAGTCTGTGAGTATTAATCTTTCTGCTTTAAATACTTATATGGAACTGAACTGAAAATAATACTGTAGATAGTACAGAGCCTTAGATATAGTACTTTAGACACGATAGTGTTAAGGCTACAAACTGAGACTATAGCTAAAATGCGGTTGCGCGGAAACAACTCTGAAACTCTATCTGTTCATAAGATATTCTGTAATAAACAGTGGAAACAGTAAGCTAACGACATAAAATTTGTAATCAGATAAATCGATATGAGTGCGAGGGCTACTCGAGGAAGAGGCCGTGGTCGAGGCCAAGGTAGTACCCAAGCTGGACCTGCATCCTCTGAACACATACCAGCTGGCGAGGCACGACCACCACCGGCTAATGAAAATGGGCCGTATGATCGGGCCGCAGGGGACGACGCTTTGTCCCAGGCCATGTTAAGGATTTTGCAAAGGGTTGCTGGAGCTAGCACTGGGATAGTGATAGTAGGATCAGAGTGCGCAGCTGATAGCGTGAGTGGGGTAGACGTTACATGACTACCTGTTAGATGGAAATTTCGAGGACGAAATTTCTTTAAGGAGGTAGAGTTGTAACACCACGAATTTGGGCCTAGAAGTTTTGGGCCTTGAGCATGGGAGCGGTTGAAGGCAGATTTTAATATTTTGTTGTGCATGTAAATTTCGTTAATGAAGGCTTGTTTTAGTGGTTAAGTGTGCTGAGAAGTGTTAGAGAAGTCTTGGGTTCAAACCTGGACTCTAGCAAAAATTTTGGTTTAAGCTGAATTAAACCCTGGGTGTAGTAGGTAAGCCTTAAGAATATTGTTGGAGAAAAGATGACACAAAAAGAAGTGTGGTGTAGTGGCAAGGTGGCGCCACTTAGGGGACAAGGAAGTGACGCCATAGAGGAAGCAAGGGGTCCAAGGTTCAAGTCTTGGCTCTTGCAATATATTTTGGTTTTTCTTTTCAATAAATCTAGAAGCAAGTAGGTGCGCTTTAAAGTTTAATGTGTTAGATTTATGACACAAATGAGTTGGTGGCCTAGTAGTGGTGGCATGAGTTGGCATATAGGAGGACTTTGGTTCGAATCCCTTGGCATGCAAAGGTTGATTATTTTGCTATGTTGGGATGGCAAGAGTTGGTGTTGAATTTAAACTCTGATGATGGAGGGATCCCACATCGGTAAGCTAACATAAGAGTGGATACGAAGCTGGCTTTAAATAGGGAGAACCATGAGGAGAGCAAAGGTACCTTTCTTAGCTGATCCCTTTCGCGTTATGGCATGCTCGTTTGGGTTGGGCATCGGCTAGAAGTGCTCGGAGTGCGGATTAACTCCAGTCTCCTATCAGGTGTGTATTTCTCACTACTCTAGTTATAGGATGGCTACTTCGGGCCATGTGGGTCAATGGGCCTACGGGCCCAATTGGATCAGTTGTTTGATTGTGTAGTAAATATTAGACTAGGCTAGGTGAATCTGATATCTGTGGCTAGATTTGGGCTAAAAGGGCCACAAGAGCGTGTGGGCCCATTTGGGCCGAGAAAGGGCTTTAGGCTCATTCGTATTGTTATCCTGTTTTAGAATACTTTAGTTTACCAAATTACTTGAAAAACCTCACTTGTAAAATTACCAAAATACCCCTGGTTTGTAAAATTACCAAAATGCCCTTGGTTTGTAAAATTATCAAATACCCCGTAGGGTAGAATTATCGAAATACCCCCCGTAGGGTAGAATTACCATTTTGCCCCTAGGGTGTTAAATGACTGTTTTGCCCTTGTGGGCAAGTGACTGACTTGGACTGTGTGATATAGACAACTTTGAAGGAGCAGCGAGGCTTGGAGTATCGACTTGGATAAGCTTGAACCGTATTATTGGACCTTGTGAAGGTAAGCAACTTATGGTCAATAAGGGTTCTTTGGCCGAATAAGGTAAGGTGGATTTTGAGTTTGTTAAGCATAACTTGTACGCTAAAAATGGTGATGAATAATTGTAGGACATCGTAAAGGATCTCGATGCGCATCATCGCGAAACAGTGTGTCACAACACCCTTTCTCGAGTTCAAATCGGCAAAAGCGGTGCCAAAAAATTCGGCATTTCATGGGCTTGTGAGTATGCGAATGCTCTCAAGACGTAAAGTAATTGTTAGATCTGGCACCGCAAGGTGGTAAGTTGGTTTCGTGTGACATTTTAACGCATTTCAGAAAAAGGGCCTCGATGGGCCAAAACTGGGCCCAATGGGCTTACGGGCGAATATGGGTAAGAGATGGGCAAATTAGCCTGTTAGATAGACGGTGGAATCAAATTGCATAAAACTATTAAAAAATTACTGAAGTAACTTATGTAGATGCTTAAGGTTACGGATTTGCCCTAGGAGCAAAATTACTGAAATACCCCTAGGGTTTAAATTGACTAGAATGCATGATTGATTAATACTGTATTCTGCATGTTATGTTTTTATTAATATCTGTTGCATGGGATTGGGATATTGATGGAGGAAGTGCTGAAAGTGGTTTATCCATGTACTGGAGGCTTTGCCTCAACTTACTGATATTCGAGCAGCATTGCTGCAACTGTGGAGTGTAGGGCTGGGTGGGTTGAGATATTCCCCACATGGAGTGTAAGACTGGTACGGGTGCAGTGTAGCGGTTGGTGGGTTGAGTAGTCTCCCCAGATGGGTTTGCATTCATTGTTATTATTGTTACCATGTTACTGAATTAGGCCTATGGGCCACACTGTTATGTTAAAAGGGGCTAAGGCCTTGTTACTGTATTCTGAAAAGGGCTTCGGTCCACTGTGTACTGTTATCTGAAAAGGGCTTAGGTCAATGGGCTCGAGCTGACTTGGGCTTTGGATGGGTTTCTGTATACACTGAGTTTCCCCAAACTCACCCCTTTCCTTTCCATCCTTGCAGGTGAGCCCTAATTGGTGGACTTGGAGCTGGGCGGGATTCAGAGTGGCCATGAAGAATAAATTCTGGTTTTTTTAAAATAAGTTCACATTTCTTTTACTTTTGATTATTTTCGTTTGGTTTTAAGGTTGTAATCAGGCTGCTCATTTAATTATTTTATTTTTGGATTATTAAACCGGTTAGCACTAGGGCGCGTTTTATAAAGGCTAGCTGTTTTCAAAGCAACACGATAACCGAACAAAGCTTGCGCAACGTGAATGTTTCAAAAGAAATAAATGTTTTGAAAAGACATAAGCTAAAGATGAAATTCGTGAACAAGTAACATGCTTTAAGTGTGGCAATGGATGTGTGCATGTCTAGGATTGGAACCGGGAAGAGCTTGGTACTTAAGCAGTCCAACAGGCTCACCTCCTCTTTTCTGGCTTCCTACCTGGTGCACAACTTCCATTCACTTAAACTTAAAACATTAACATTCTTTAAACCCTAATGAGGAGATTTTTGATAAAACGTTAGCAACATTTCCATGTGGCACGCTGAATTTGGCCGTAACGTCTGGGCCGGGTTTGGGGTGTTACATGGATAAGAAAAACGCATTGAAAACTATACACATTTTAAATAGCATGAAACACTAGGCATACATGGGCTTTAACACTAAAAAGGCTTTTACGACAACCGAATTAACATCATAAGCTTGTCGGGTTTTCGGGTAATTAATGTGGCACGTAAGATCCGGTCGTAACGTCTAAGCCAGATTTGGGGTGTTACATACTTAATTATGAAAAGTTACAAATTTGTAACTAAACTATTTAGAAGTTTTCATTTAAGTTACCAAGCTGTTAAAATCGACGTTGTATGGCTTTTTCTAAACCCTTAAATCCTAAACAAAGAAAACAATATAAGAAAATAAAATAAAATAATTGAGCTTGAATCATTAACTTCAAATTGTGTTGAAAAGCTCATTTTTATTATTTATTTCTTAT
The DNA here is from genome assembly GCA_025698475.1 of Gossypium anomalum. Classification (NCBI taxonomy): domain Eukaryota; kingdom Viridiplantae; phylum Streptophyta; class Magnoliopsida; order Malvales; family Malvaceae; genus Gossypium; species Gossypium anomalum. Next base: position 30,324,556 of record CM046963.1, on the reverse strand, counting down.
TGATGTGAATTATTTTAATTCACCAACTGATTTTGTTCTAGTTTGGTAATTTATCAACTCGACTCTCGATTATAACCAACTTTTTTGACATTTTTCATACCCTTAACCTATGCCCCATTACCACCTTGTAAAGACCTCTTGATTGATGTGCCATCTCATTTATAGTGGTGGAGATTTGATTTTCAAGCAAACCTATGGGAATAACATTTCTCGTTTGACTACTGAGTGCACATTATTTGAACCTTAAACAATTGAAGTGCTTTGACTGAATCTTTAGTGATGTTGTTATTTCTTGTGAGTTTTAATTTCAAGTAATTTTTGAGGTAGGTGAGATGTCTAATGTTTTTAACACTTTAAATTATCTACTTAGGTTACTTGTGTTCACTACAAGAAAACAGACTTTTAGCGGCATTTTTAGTGGCGTTTGAATAAAAAACGCCGCAAATATTATACATTAGTGGCATTTTTAGCAAAAAACTGAGAAATAGAGGCATTTTTGGCCCAAATGCCACTAAAAATGATCAATAGCTGCATTTTTATCTAAAACCCCACTAAAAACTGGAGAAATAGCGGCATTTTTGTCGAAACGCCACTAAAACTAATCAATAGCGGCGTTTTTGATCCAAACGCCACAAAAAAGTTTATCTATAGCGGCATTTTTGGTTCAAACGCCGCAAAAAATTGAGCAGCCATTTTTGAGTAGGGTAACTGACTCTCGTTTCAATTTGATCTGATTTAATTTTCATATTATTTTTTTATTTTTTAATTCAATTTAATATAAACTACACCATTCACTTAGCTATGAGAAAGTTTCATTTTAATTACTTAATTATGAAAAGTTACAAATTGATAACTAAACTATTTAGAAGTTTTCATTTAAGTTACCAAGCTGTTAAAATCAACGTTGTATGGCTTTCTCTAAACCCTTAAATCCTAAATCTTAAACTCTAAATCCTAAACTTTAAAAACATAAACCCTAAATGCTAATCCATAAACTCTAAAACCCTAAACCCCAAGAAAAATTCATATGGATGTTGATGTGTATATACATAGATATTAATGTAAAAGCTTATGTTTATATTAATAAATTGTGGAAGTAGTACTTAATATTGATTAAATTTATTTTTGGGTTTAGTGTTTAATATTTAAGGTTAAGGCTTATGGTTTAGGGTTGAAATGGTAGTATATATTTTAAGTTTATGGTTTAGGGTTCAATGGTAGTATGTTAAGTTTATGGTTTGGGGTTTGTTATTTTGGGTTTGGGGTGTAGTGTTTTAAATTAGTTTGTTATTTGGGGTTTGGTGTTTTAAAGTATTTAGGGTTTAGGGTCTTACTGTTCAAGGTTTTAAGGGTTAGGGTATTAGGGCTTAAGGGTTAGTTGATTAAAAGATGTTTTGGTTGAATCTAGGTTTTAATTTGTAGTGCTCGGAGTGTGGTTTAATTAAATATTTGATCTCATGTTTATACATATATTTATGATGTATATATGTTTATATTCCCAGATAATTACACAAGATTTAGTATTACGAAATTTGATGAGGTGGTTTTTAAAATTATTGAATACGAAATGTTAACATGAAATTCTCAAACTTGAATCAATTTTAAAAATAGAATAAAATAAATTGAGTATTTTTATTTTTTAAATTAAATTCACTTAATTATAAAATTTGTGCACACTTTAAAATTTATAGCCTCATGATTAAATATTGAATTTGAATTTATAATTTCAAAATCTAAAGAATAATATGTGTTTAATAACTTTCTTTGCATGTAATCGACTCTCGAAAATAAACTTGTCTTACTTTAATTTTAAGATGCAGATAATAATGATCTGTTAAAAGAATTTTTTTAAAATTTTATTTTATGAAAGGTAATTTTATAAGTATTGCTCACACCTAGTTAAAAATATCAATGACAACTCTTGTATTTTTAATAAAAACCTATTGTTTTAAAATTTTTCATTTTTTTTCAATGTTGTTAAGTTCATTTTTATCAAAAATGGTTTTGAAAATATGTTTTTTTATCTCAATTCATTTCATGTTTTAAATAATTATTAGAAATTATTTTAAATTAATTTTACCTAAAATTTAAATATTAAATATTTAAATAATAATTATTCAATATAATTAAAATTTTTTCAAATTAGATATATTGTTTGAAAGAAAACAAATTAACTATTAAAATTTATTACTATCTAATGCATTAGTGGCGTTTTTGACAAAAACGCCACAAAAAAAATTCACTTTAGCATAAACGACGTCACTTTATGTTGTGTCTCCAAGGGAATTAGCGGCGATTTTTTGAAAACGCCGCTAAAGATCGAGAATTAGCAGCGCTTTTTTTAAAAACGCCGCTAAAATTTTAATTAAAACGACGTTGTTTCTTTTACGATTTAGTGACATCATTATGTTTAACAAAACGGCACCGTTTTTGTTTCATCCATTTCATCCCTAATACAAACCCGAAACCTTTATTTCCCCCAAATTAAAATTTCCCTTAAACCCTAAATTTTCCCCTAATCAAACCCATTTGCCATCTCCCTTTCTCTTTTGGTTCGACAGGTTTCATTTCATTTTGATTTCTAATCAAACCCGAAGCTCCTTGTTTCATTTCGATTTCATTTCTGCTATTTTTTATGTGGGTTACACTTTTGTTTTATTTTTGCAGCAAGCAGAAAGATTAAGGGATTTCATTTCAAAATCAAACCCGACTAAAGGCTAGCTTTTGGGAGTCCAACAAATCAAGGTACTCTCATTTAGTTGTTCTTTTGAACCCTAGACTTTAGCATGCTAACATTGGTAATCTTAGATTGTTATGCTTCTCTCTCTTTTAGGGGTTTTGGAGATGTTTGGGGTTCTTGAAATTTCGAAATTTGATTTAGGGTTCTGATAGTAAGAACATACGTGTATGGAAAAATCTTAAAGAATTTGTTGGTTTCAAATGAAATAGTGGATTGGTTAAAACCATTGTTATAGCAGGTGAAAAGATTTTTATTGGTCATCAAGATGGTAAAATTCGTGTATGGAAAGTATCTGTTAAGAACCCTGGTGTTCATAAACGAGCTGGTACACTACCATCTTTGAAAGAAATCCTCAAAAGTTCAATTAAACCAAGTAATTACATTGAAGTGAAACGCAAAAGATCTTTATGGATCAAACATTCAGATGCTGTGTCATGTTTGAGTTTAAATGAAGAGCATGGTCTTCTTTATTTAGCTTCATGGGATAGAACATTTAAATTATAGATGATTTTTTATTATAAATGTCTCGATCGGTTAACGCGCAGCATTTGACGCGGTGAATTCGATGAGTATCGAGGTCCCAGAGGGAGATGGTTTTCACCGGTCCTGGCGACGGACTAAAAAAGTATGGAAAAGGGAACAACAATGTAAAGGGACAAAACATAGTTTGAACCAAACATTGTTACAACAAGAATGTGCTGTTACAGCATTAGCAATTGATGCACTTGGTTCAGTTTTATATTGTGGTTCCAGTGATGGTGTAACATCCCGAAATAGGGTCTAAATAGAATAGTGGTTGCGAAACCACAAATTCGAGGTAGAAAAATTTATTTTATTATTATTTTGAGGTTCATGATATGATTGCATGATTGTGTGAAAATTTCGTGATGAAATTCTATGCATAAAGTGCTTAAGTTGAGATTAGGGACTAAATCGAATAATTTACAAAACTTGCATTCTAGAAGTTTTTAGTATGAAATTGCTTTGGGATATTAATTAGGAGGGTTTAAATAAAAATTTGACCAATTTCTAAGTTCATGGACAAAATAGGACATGGATGGAATTTTTGAAAGTTTAATAAGGAAGGGCATTCTGGTCATTTGGATATTAAATGAAATAAAAAGGGAAAAATAACACAAAATTCATCATCTTCTTCATTAGCACAAAATTTCAAGGGTTCTCCATAGCAGGGTTTGTTTCAAGCTTTCAAGCTCCATAGTATGTGATTCCAAGCCCCGTTTTTAATGTTCTTTACATTTTCGGAGTCCCGGTAGCTCGATAAAGCTTATGCTAGCAATAATTTAAGTTAGGGTTCATATTTGGAAAAATACCCATAGGTGAAAAATGTTTATTTTGATGTTTTATGATAGAATATGAGGTCTTAGATTATGTTAGACAACTTGTGCTACTCGGTTTTAGGTAAAAACGAGTAAAAGGGCTTAATCAGTAAAAATACCTAATAGTCATAAGTATATGTTAGAGTGAGAATTTGATTTTTCTATAGAAGGGAAAAAAGATCAGCATGTCATAAAACATAAGAAAATAGGCTGAAGTTTAATTTACGAGATTTGGGGCAAAAGTGTAAATATGCAAAAGTTTAGGGGCAAAAATGTAATTTTTCCAAAGTTTGAGTAAAGGACTGTTTTGATAAATGTGAATATTAAATAAGTTGAATTTGCTATTATAGATCAAGAAGAGCGAAATTCGGGAGTAGATCGGGGAAAAGAAAAAGTAAAGGACTAAATTGTAAAGTTTAGTCACATTTTGTATCGAGGTAAGTTTACAGTAAATAAATGCAATATTCTTTTATTTTACATTATTATTTTCAATTTATAGGATTTATATACTTATTTTATGAGTATATTTAAAGTCAAATTAAAGGCGAAGTGACAGAGAAAAAGCATTAGGAAGCCCCGTTTGAACCTTAGGAATGTTAGGATATTGGGGTTGACAGGACAGGATAGGACAGAAATGAGCCATGTAAGTCCATATCAGATATATGGGTTTAGAGACAGGAATGATCCATGTAAGCCCATATTAGATATATATATATGGCATTGGAGACAGGAATAATTCACGTTAGTCCATGCCGAAGACATGGCATTGGCAGGATATTGATAGACAGGAACGACCCTAGTATCCTTAGTATTCCAAGTGGTTCAACGGGTCATTGTACATGTTAAATTACAGTGAATTATTAGCAAAAGGGAAGGTAGATTATATTTATGAATAGTGAAAAGTCAGGTAAGAAAGAAGGTAAGTGAGTAAAGAAGAAGGTAGAAAATGAGAAGTAAAGAAAGTTTACGAGGCTAGGTGACATTATGTATAATTATTCATTATGTTGAATGTTGTAATTTATTTGCTTGTAAGCTTACTAAGCCTAGTGATTACTCTCTTTATTTTCTTTTTCTTATAGTTTTTATCAAGCCACTCGTGGATCGAAGGAAACGTCGGAGACCCGATCACACTATCGAAGGAATCACATTGGTATAGTTAGACGTTTCGTTTTGTGTATGGCATGTATAGGAACTTGGTTTCTTTTGATATGATATGATCAATGAATGATGTGTAAATACTTGCTAATGATTAGCTAATAGAATGGCTGATGATATACATGTTTAATAGTATGTATGATTAAGTAGTAACTATCACATGAAAACTATGAAAAATGTGAAAGTAACTTAAAAACAAATTCAAGTATTAGAAATAATGTGACTTTGAAAAATCACAAAAAATCGTACAGACATGTTTTAATGGTGAATAATATATGAAATTAAATCTCATTGTGTATATTTTCATATGGAATAAGCAAAACAGGTAAAGGTTTTGTATTTTATAAGATATCTGAGTTTTAGTGAAATAGGGCCAGAGCGATTTCTGGATCCCCTGTTTCAAATTTAGAAATTCACCATAAATTTTACAAAAATAATTAGGTGGTGTACTTTATATGTTTAGAATTCTTATTGAATATAGTTTTAATAAAAACAAATGGTATAGTCATATGAATTTTTTATAGGGAGAAAAGTGGTTCGTAGTAAGTAGAGGTCAGTGCAGTCGAATCCTGAAATAGGGGTAATTTTAACTAATAAACTGTACTAATTTGCTAACTCAAAAATTCTAAAAAAAAATTAGCAGATAGATATATGAGTCTAGTTTCGGGAAAAAATTACAGATCTTAATTTTGAGTTTTGAAACTCGATAAATGGATTTTTAAGCAACCATGACGTAAAAAAATAGTTTATTCCGAAAATTAAAATAAGTGGTTTAGAGTTGTTTAAAAGGTAAGATAAGTTTAGTAACACCTCAAGCTTGACTCCAGTGACAGTTTCAGGCGTGGGGGCGTTACAGATGGCCTTGTTAATTTTTTGGAACTTGAGAAAGGATTAGCACATGGTGGTGTACTTAAAGGACATAAATTAGCTGTTCTTTGTCTTGAAGCAGCTGGGAATTTGGTGTTTAGTGGTTCAGCTGATAAAACTATATGTGTTTGGCATAGGGATGGTAACATTCATACATGTCTTTCGATTCTAACCGGACATACAGGATATGTTAAGTGTTTGGCATCGAAATATTAAAAACCCAAACATCTCCAAAACTATTGTTGTTTATAATCTTCTTAAGTGTATGGTGTTTGGTTGGATGCAATTTTTTTAAATTCAGTGAATGGTGTTTGGTTGAAATGTTGAGTATTCAAAACTTATTTCATTAACATTGCTACGGGCTAAACATCTAAACTTTATAATGAAAAAAGTGAAGTGACTAGATAAGTGTTATGTGAACTTTATATCATTGTGAGGCTAGAACATATCTTTATTTGGCATAAAAATCGTAATTTAGTATCAGGATATTAAAAACTTACTTGCATTCGCTCACTTGATGGATTGAGCTATTAGGACTCAAAATTAGTTCGAGAATAATTAAATGAATCATGCAAACTAATACTTACCATTCATCTCCTGGTGCTATTGGAATAGTAGCAGATTGAGAGCTTGGTTTGGAATATGAATGTACTCTTTCTACTTCCTTACATTTATGTTTCATTGGCTTATCCTTGGAATTTTCCACTGTTTTTTTACATTAGCTTTCATTAGTTTCTTCAAAAAATAGACATGTTTATAAAAGTTTATGCAAAATTGTTGGAAAAATTACCTGTACTTTTAGTTTTCTTGAGGGAGAATTGAGTGGTTATTCTATTAGAATGAAGCACAGCATTCCTGCTATTTTCTTTCTTGAAGCTCCCTCTCTTGAGCTTCGCTGCTTTAGCCTCTTCGACTGATTGAATAGCAAATACAGCCGCCGCAATGGTGGCTTCATGTGTGCCTAGTTTTGGACGATTATCTTCACCGTTTCGACTCGAAAATCGCTTCTGGAACCAGTTCTGTTTTCTAAGGAAACAACAAGAAAAAAGTCAAAATGAATGTGGAATATGAATATATGTAGACACTTATATGTTTGTTCCACATTAAAAACACTACTTTAGGTTCTACATTTTTTGATGTTTTATTGTCATTTTTGGGACCTTATTTACAGTACTTTAGGTACGTCAAGAACAGTTCGTTCCAGAATATATATTTTCAGTTCAGATATTGTTTTTTTTTTTATGAGTATGAAACTAACTTATTTATGATCAATGAATCTAATGGCACATATTAAAGACTCAATGTACTTTGTAAATATGTCAGTTTCATGCCTACTTGAAAACTTGCTTTATGGTGTAATTGATGATTTGGTCCTCGTGATTGTAATGTATATATATATCAATATGCATATATATACATATATCAATATGCATATATCTTGGGTTGTTTATTTGATCTGGAACTCATATATATTTGTTAATGTTAACAGTTGGTCAAGAATTCTGGGTTTATGTCTGTTGCATCGCCTTCGGTAGTCCTCCGCATCATCGTCGCCAGCCCTCTACTACATCTCCGTCGGCATCCCTCTGCTACATCTTCGTCGGCATCCCTCTGCTGCTTCTCCAGTTTTCTACCATCCAATTTGCTTAGCTTCAATCCACATTGACTTAGGTAAGGCTTTGGGTCCTCCATTGTGGTAATTGTGATGACCATGACTTTCTCCTTTCTTCTCAGATAGTGTAGTAGCATACCTACTCTGCCTCCAATGCTTGCCTCTTCTAGCAATGCATCTTTCAATACTTGAACACCATACAAAAATGAGATTAAAATCGTAAATGTAAGACTTCCGAAGTTGGTGTTTATATAGTATAATTATATTATACTTTATCTGTTAAAAAAATTATACTTTATCTTATCAAGCACATGTTTCTTCTATTTTTTTACAAAATGGTGATTGATTGGTTAACCATTATGGTTGTATCAAATTTTTATATTATAATTATATTATACTTTATCAGTTGAAAAATTATATACAATTTTTTATAATTATTTATATAACTCTTAATAAATGTTCATCTTAGTTTATAAATTTTCAAGTTTATTACTGTACATTTTGAACTTGTGCATTATTATTTTTTTTTTTTTGCAATCAATTAGTTGCACCATTTGAATGTAATTTTGCTATTTAAATATTAACATGATTTTTCAATATTTTGACTAAAAAATATTAATTTATTATATGATTAAATACTATCTTCTTGACTAAAAGTATATATTTAATACTAATTAATTTTTGGTATTAATAATGTTTGATTTTAATATTTAATATTTTTAAATGTTTTTAAAACTTATAAATATATTTTTATCAATATAATAATATTGATCATTATTTAAATTTATTTTAATATAAAAATCAAATCACTATTCTTTTTTTCCAAAAAAAAATGATTTAAAAGCTTTTTAAAATGAAATGTTACTTTTTGTTACTCATCAAATTATATCCCATGCCTTGTATATATTTCTAATAATAAGCACAACTGTCAAAGTAATACATCATATTGATTAATTTTTTATATTAATAATGTTTGATTTTAATATTTAATATTTTTAAATGTTTTTAAAACATATAAATATTTTTTATCAATATAATAATATTGACCATTATTTAAATTTATTTTAATATAAAAAACAAATTACTATTCTTTTTTTTTCCAAAAAAAACTTGTAATAAGGTTGGGTTTCATCCATTTCCTCATTTGCAAGTTCAATGTAATTAGTTAAACAAAGTTTCAATTTAGGTTCGTCATTACTTATTGAATAGTTTATACTTTAGTTGCAATATTATCCAAATCCTATCTCAAGATAAGTTTTTAAATATTATTTAATACATAACTTACATAACTTACATAATACATAACTTACATAATTTAAAGATCAAATTTCATAACTTACATAATTTACATAATTTACATAACTTACATAATAAATAACTTACATAATACATGACTTACATAACTTAATTATACTTATAAATAAACAACTTACCCATGTAATTTATTGTAAACTTTAGATTTCAAGAACTACGAAATGGATAGGAGTTGGATGAATTTGTCAAGGGTAAGCAACGCCTATTGAAATGGAGTACAAACTTTTCTGCATTTTTCATTTCAAAATGCAAGCCAAGAGAATATCATTCTTTGCTCGTGTAAGAAGTGTGGCAACATCAATTGGCATTTTCATGAAGTTGTCTACGAACATCTAATTGTTGATGGCTTTATTCGGGGGTATAAAAAATGGATTTTTCATGGAGAGTGTACATCTAGTGGAACTTCTTCAACGATTAATCTGACTTATCCTGATACTGCTTACCATCAGTATGTTAGACAAGATGACATGTAAGGTATGTTATGAGATGCATTTAATATGCACAGTCATGGTGAACAATCGTTTCCACCTGACTTTATTGCATCCGATGATTGTAATATTGGTGGAAATGTTTTTTGCGAAACGGGAACAAGTGCACCTGATGAGGAGCCAAATGAAGAAGCGGTGGAGTTCTACAATTTACTTAATGAAATGAATGAAGAACTTTACGAGGGATCAAAATATTCGAAATTGTCCTTCTGTATTCGTCTATTTCACTTAAAATGTTTGGGAGGGTGGACCAGAAACTCTTTTACAATGCTACTAGATTTTTTGAGAGAGATGTTTCCGTTTGCAAAAATCCCCCAATCTTGTCAAGATATGAAGAGACTCATAAAAGATTTGGGCCTTGGGTACAATAAAATTCATAGTTGCCCAAGCTGCATGTTCTATTGGGGTGATCAGAAAAACCAACAGTCTTGTCATGTTTGCGGTAAGTCTCGTTGGATGGATAGGAATACAGAAGATGTGAATGCGGATGAAGGTGGGGCACAGTTAATAAGGAAGCCAATCAAGGTTTTGCGATATTTTCCCTAATACTAAGACTTCAAAGGCTTTTATGTCATCAAAGACAGTCGATTCTATGAGGTGGCGTAATGATCAACGAACCGATGATGGATTATTAAGATATCCTGCAGATTCTTTAGCTTGGAAATCATTTGACAGTAAATTTCCAAGCTTTGCAAGCGATCCTCGAAATGTGAGGCTTGGGCTAGCAGCTGACGGCTTTAATCCTTTTAAAATCATGAGTACTTCGCACAGTACTTGGCCTGTAATGCTTGTTCCTTACAATTTGCCTCCATATATTTGCATGAAGCAATCTTCATTTATTTTATCAATGATTATCCCTAGAGAGAAAGGTCCCGGAAATGATATTGACATCTATTTGCAGCCACTTATTAAAGAGTTAAAACAGTTATGGTAGGGTGTTGAGACATATGATGTACTGAGAAAGGAGAACTTTAATTTATGTGGAGCTTTGTTGTGGAAAATTAATGATTTCTCAGCTTATACTAATTTATCGAGTTGGAGTACTAAAGGACGTTATGCTTGTCCTTGTTGTGCTGCGCAAACTTGTTCAAAGTGGTTGTATAATGTGAAGAAGTTTTCTTAGATGGGCCATCGTCGGTGGTTAGATGGAAATCATAAAATTAGATTTCAGAGGACTCTATTTGATGATACTGAAGAGTACAGAAGAGCTCCTGAGCAGACCATTGGATCTGAAATCTTGTTTATGTTAAAACATATCAATTTTAGTTATGGGAAGATGAATCAACCACCTAACACACAAACAAAGAGAAGATCGAGGGATAAATCTGATGAAGAGGATGATCCTAATGAGGCGGACTTGTGGAAAAAAAGGAGTATTTTTTTTAGTTGCCTTAGTGGGAGCACAACATTTTACGTCACAATCTTGATGTCATGCATATTGAAAAGAATGTCTGCGAGAACATAATTGGCACAATTTTGAATGTCGATAGAAAATCAAAAGACAATCTTCAGAGTCGACTTGATTTAGTTGACATGAGAATTCGGCGTGATCTTCATCCTCAAGTACTTCTGAATGGGAAATATCAGTTGTCGCCTTCTATTTTTTCAATGTCAAAGGAAGAGAAAGAAGTGTTCTGCATGGTGTTGAAGGATATAAAGGTCCCAGATGCGTATGCGTCAAATATATCTCGATGTGTAAGTCTTAAAAATCGAAGATTATATTCATTAAAATCACGTGATTACCACATCTTGATGCAAGATTTACTCCCAGTTGCTTTACGATGCTGTATGTCAAAAAATGTAACGTCCTGTATAATTGAACTATCCAATATAATGAAAGCTATTTGTGGCAAAGTTTTGGATGTTGAAGAACTTGAGAAAGTACAGGATCGAGCCGCTTTGACTTTATGTAATTTGGAAAAGTACTTTCCACCTTCCTTCTTCACTATTATGGTGCACTTGGTAATCCATCTCCCTCACGAAGCAATACTTGGTGGACTGGTTTTTTATCGATGGATGTATCCTATAGAAATGTGCTAATTTATTTGTCAAGTATTCATTCATTCATTCACATCTATACATTTACTTACAGCTTTTGATAAATATTGTATATCGTGTTTAGGTTCCTAAGAAAATTAAAGTCTTATTGTCGCAATAAGCGTTATCCAGAAGGATCAACTGTTGAAGGCTACTTGGCAGAGGAGTGCATGACCTTCTGTTCTAGATATTTAGAAGATGTTGAAACACGATTGAATAGACCAAGTAGAAATGCTGGGCTCAATGATCATAACTTGGTCGAAACTTATTTATTCCAAAGTTATAGAGAACCAATTGGCAAAGTTGAAATTGCAGAATTAGATGATATATCGTGGATACAAGCACATCGATATGTACTTTTTCACCACGATTCAATTGAACCGTTACGTAAGTAAGTTCTAAAATTTCCTCATATATTCATCGTTTTGATTTGTTTATCTTCTAACCAATTAAACTTGTTTTTAACATAGTGAGTACAAACAAATTTTGAGATCTCGTGCACGCTCTTGAAGATTACAACATTGAGAGATTAATAAGTTATTCATAGAAACTTTTCATGAATGGTTAAGCCAAACGGTATGTAATTGAAGCTAATAAGTTACATATAATTGAAAATTTTAGTTAATCAAATAAGAATTTTTTACATAATACATTTATAATTACTCAATTTACTTTCGATTCAATAGGTTTCGAGTGGGAAAGACGTCAATGACGAAGTTAAATGGCTTTCCCAAGGTCCGAACAGAGTAATAAGAAGATATAGTGCCTTCCACATCAATGGATACAGATTTCATACAAAATATCGCGAGAGAATGAGGAGAACTCAAAATTGTGGAATTGTTGTTAATCCTTCAATTACAAGTTATGCTAGTGCTAGGGACAGTAATCTGATTGAGGGTAATGTGGAGTATTACGGACTTCTTACCGACATTATTGAGTTGGATTACTATGGCAATTGGAAATTTGTCTTATTTTGATGTGATTGGGTTGATGTTAATACTGCTCGCAGAATTAAAAAAGATCAATTTGGTTTTACAATGGTTAATTTCTCTTGCTTGATTCACACTAGACAACAATTGATGGACGAGCCATATGTATTTTCTTCTCGAGTGAAACAAGTTTTTTATTCGAAACATCCAACTAATGAGGGTTGGTATGTTGTACTCCGGAATACCCCTAGAGACTTGTTTGACATGGGTAATGGAAGTAGAGATGACATTTTCGAAAGATCAGGAACATTGCCTTTTCCAGAACAAAACTTAGATGAAAATATCCCTAGTACTAGTACACAACATCAATGGGTTTGACATGATGTGGATGAAGATATTTATGAATAATGATGTAAGATTTTATGATTTTTTAATTTTATGTAATATTATAATTTTAATCTTGGTCATGTTATATAATTTAACTATTTTTTATGTACTAATATTGTTGTAATTTGTTACTAAAATTTCAAATATTTTATGTGTATTGCAGGAAAAATGCGTAGAAGAAGATTACGAGATTTAAGTATTGTCCAGAATACTCCAAATTCGAAAGAAGCAAATAGTGAACAGCAGACAGTTGTTGGATCTTCGAATGTGTCGAAGACACTTGACGAGCCTGCAGAATTTCAAAGTAATGTTAAGTTTATTTTACATGTGTGTTGACTTTTATTATTGATTTATTTTTCAATTTTAATATAATAATATATCTTTTTCAGCTAAAAGTGGTGGGACGCGCAGAGGTCGAGGACGTACGCTCCTTAAACATTTATACGACTTAACTCCTATCGAGCATGTCAAAGTAAGTAGAAACAGTCAAGGTCAGCCTATTAGATCTGAAGCTCGACTTTTAACAGGCTATTTGGGCATTATAGCACGAAATGCCAATATGTTGCCCATCAACTACAAATCATGGCATCACATGCCTGATAGCAACAAAAATCAGGCTCTCGATAATATTAAGGTAACAAAACGTGAATATAATTTATAATATTTTGGTTTAAGTTTCATTTATATTTACATTCTAAACTTGTGTTTTTTTAGGAAAGATTTGCTTTAGAGGTCTCGGATGACTATATCAAGAAGGCATTGGGTAAAAAATGGAGAGACAATAAAAGCACTTTGAAAAAACAATATTTTAAGAAAGACATAGGCCTCGAAGAAAAATTGCGAAATGTCCCGCCGTGAATGCTGAGGTACCAATGGGAAGATGCGGTTAGATTTCAGAATTCAAAGAAAGGAGAGGTATTACGTACTTCCAAACTCTTATAAATTTTTTGGTATATACTGTTTAATATATACATAATAATAATTTCATTATGTAGGACCGAAAGCTAGTTGGAACAAGAAGCAGACAAAAACAAAAATTCACACACACAGTAGGGTCGAGAAGTTTTACTTCTGTAGCTGAGGCCGAGGTATTATGAATTTATTAATTCTGTCAAGTATTAATGACTTTCTACTATTAAATAATATTTTTACTACTATATTGTAGGAAGTCTCGTGCAGCCAAAAAGTTGGACGCCTTCAGCCTTTTGAGATTACGCATAGGAAGAAAGATGGATCTCCTATGACACCCGAAGCTGGAGAAATTATGGTATATTTACTTAATAAAATTTGATTTATTATAAATATTTATAATGTTTAATTATAATGGTTTAATTCGCTGTTAGTAGTTTTAAATAATGTTAAGTTATGTTGCATTCCTTTTTATTATATATTTCGTTTCTAACTCTTTAATTGATTTATTAGGAGAAACTAAATGAGAAGAAGGCGGAGTATGAAGCGATTGCTTCGACTTATAGTTCTATTACTCTTGAGAACATTGATAATAGAATTATCACTGAAGTCTTGGGCCTTGAAAGATACAGTCGGGTTTGATTTCAAGGATCTGGTGTTACACCGACCCAATATTTTGGATCTGGCTCCTAGCAATACATGCCTTCCGGGAGTCAAGCTCAAGCTGAAGTTCAGAGGTTAAGAGACCAGATAGCTCAGATGTAAGCGACCACAGTTGAGCATATTACAGAGGTTCAAAGAAAAGATGAAGAACTCCAGCAACAACTTAGAGCGGAGGCAGCACAGAGGGAGGCAAAGGATGTTGCGGCGATGGAGGTAGCAAAGAATAAAGATGGCAAGCAAAGCGCAGAAGCAGAAAGTATGATGAGCTCCACTCGGCTTTTCACAAAATGATGCAGATGTTTCAGCGGTCGCAAAAGCCGCCATCTTAGACAGTAGTTTTCTCGTTGTAAGAATGTTTTTAACATTGTTACATTTAACATTATTGTAAGAATATTTGAGTTATACTTAATTTATTAATTTACATCATATATCTTTCATTGAATTTGAAGTATCATTTAGATTTAATGTTTTTGGTTGTATTTTTTATGCTACATTTGTTGTTTTTGGTTGGATTTCATGCTATATTTGTTGTTTTTGGTTGGATTTAATGCAGGAAGGGTTGGATATTGGTGAAAAATGTACATTGCAAATCTGCCAAAATTAGCGGCATTTGTGAGCTAAAAGTCATGGCTTTTAGCGGCATTTGTGATTGTGAAAAAAACGCCGCAAAAAGCTAACGCCGCTAAAAGTCTTGATCTTTTGTGGCATTTTTTCTAGATAAACGCCGCAAAAATTTGAGGCATTTCCTATAGTGGCGTTTTTTCGGCGCTTGTGAAAACGCCGCTAAAGGCTAAAAAAAACACCGCTAAATGTCTGTTTTCTTGTAGTGGTTGTTTAGTGTTGTTTTAGTATGAATTTCCAATGCATGAATAATTGTAAATTATCATAAGACATTATTGGTGAGAATAATAAATTGATGGAAGTTCACTTGAATGTGGGTTGAGGATTTTGCTTGAGGAAAAGCAAATGCTTAAGTGTGAGGACATTTGACAGGTGCTAAAAGTAACATGTTTTAATCTAGTTGTTAATGCATTTTTGGGTTATTGTTCAATGTAAATGGTGAATTTTATGGTCCTAATCCTTTAGACTCATATTTTTATACTTAGAAGAGCATTTGGGAGCAAAAGAAGCAAAAAATAAGTGGAAACCAAAAAATCATAGCAAGTTACAGGAGCCACATGACTTGGACACACGATCGTGTGAGCTACACGGACTGCCACACGAACTCATATTTTTACACACATGTCGTTTTTGTAAATTACACTCTGAACAACGGAAAAACATAATTTTCAAGGTTTTTTAGGAATTCTGAGACCTATATATGGAAAAAAATAAGAAGATAAGAGTGGGCCATCATAGAATACTCAAGAAAACAACTTGAAAAACACCATTGAAGCTAATTCTAAAGCAGATTTCCCTGAGGATTGAAAATTCCCTGTTGATTTCTATGGAGATTATAATGAGTTCATTTTTTTCTTTTGGATATACTATCTGTTGGATGTTTTTATTTTCAAGCATGAACTAATTTTCTACATACCTAAGGGATATGAATCTTATGATTAATTCTGTCGTTTGATTTTTATTTTACGCAAAAAATACTTATATCTTGTTCTTAATTATGTGTGCTTAATTTTTGGTTTAATATTTCTAGACTATAGATCCATGTTTGACATACTTAAATCAGAGGAGGAATAGACCTTGATTAAGAGTAGATCTAGTGTAACTGAGTGGAATTGCATGCAATCCTAGAAATAGGAGGACATAAATCTACCGGAATAGAGTCAAATCTGATTCGGAAATCCATAAATCGAGTTAATGCGATAATAGGGGTTTTAATTAGAAAGAAATTTCAATTAATCAACCTAGAGTCAGTTGCTATTATTCTTGAAGAGAGATATTAGCATAATTTAAGGATTTCTACGAATCAAGATACTAAGTTAAGAAACTGCATAATTTAGATTGATAGTGACAGATGAAGTCTAGGTGAATTCTTTATCGGGTATTGTTTCACTTCTTGGTTGTTAATCATTTATTTTCCTAATTTTTTCTTTGACGTATTCGTAGTTAATTAATTTAGTTTTTAATCAATCATTCAAATTTATAGGTTAAATAATAGAAAGATGGTAATTACTAGTAATTTTAGTCTTCATAGGAATGATATCTTTACTCGCCATAGCTATACTATTAATTGATAGGTGCACTTGCCTTGGTCAGATTTTTAATTGGTTTCATGGACATCGTTGACCCAACTTAAAGTTTTCAAAAATTAATTAAAAGTTAAGGAAGTGGGAATCTGATATTTGGACGTTTAGGAAAATAATTAAGTTCTTACCACTAAGCCACTTTAATTGCTTGGTCATGCATTAACGAATTCAATTAAAAAGTATGGGGTGTGACAACTCTACCCTCTTTAAAATAAATTTCGTCATTGAAATTTACATGATCCGAATAGGTGGGATATTGACGCTGCATCAAATCTTCAATTTCCCAAGTGGCTTCCTTAGCTCCATGATTCCGCTTTGAGACTTTTACTAGAGGAATTTGCTTTTTTCTTAACATATTGACCTCACGGTCAAAAATCTTGACTGGCTCTTCCTCATAAGACAAATTTGGTCTCACCTTAACCTCTTTGATTTGAATCACATGAGATGGATCGGAATAATACTGTCTTAATCATAGAAATGTAGAACTTGTAATGAATACATTCCAATTCCAAAAGTAGCTCTAGTTGGTAATTCACTGGTCTAACCCTCTTAATTACCCTGTAAGGCCTAATAAACCTCAGGCTTAGCTTTCCCTTGTGTCTATATCTTAGTACGTTTTTCCACATTTATACTTTTAAGAAAACTTGGTCCCTAACTCTGCACTTTATATCCTTATGCCTCATGTTAGCATAAGTTTTATGTCGATCGGATGCTGCTCTCAATCGATCCTGACTCAACTTAACGGCATTCTCAGTCTCCTATACCAAATTTAGACCCAATGCCTTCTTTTCCCTAATAACTCTTGAAAAGAGTTATATTTCATACATTTGGACCTATTTAATTACCTATACTTAAGTACATCTAGTTGCATTTTAGGAAGTTTCATTAGTATTTTTAGTATTGCATTAGAACTTGGGTTGCGTTTAAATATTAGGTACTGTTAATTTATTGTGGAAGGGTTGTGTTTTGTGGTATTGTCAGGTACAGGGTGAGGAACAAGAAATAATGGAGTGAAGTTTTTTCGAGGGAAAAGCATGGTCAGATTGCCAGCCCGTATGCCGTGGCAATGCTAGAAAGGTGTCCAATCAACATTAAGTGCATATCAGTTTCAACCTAACTCTACTTGTACCAGATAAATCTACCTAGAAAAGTGGAAAAAATAAATCTTGGGCTATTAGGAATTATCTTTGAAAAAGAAAAGAAACAATTTAAAAATAAGAAAAATGAGGAAACCCTAGAGAGAGCGAATGGAGTGTAAGATCCTTAGGCAAAATAAGAAGGTAGCGACTGATAGAGACAAGAAGAGGAAAACCGAAGGCAATCCCTCACAGCCACCTCAAGACACTACGTAGCTGGAGTGTGGATTGGGCAAGCAAATGCTATCTTCTCGAGGTTCTTCCTTTTTTTCTTATAAGTTCCTTCACAAATTACAATGATGAAATTGATGTTTGAGTTAAATTTTATTTGTCAACCTATGAGCTAAATCTCATAGGGTTGGGATTACTTTTATGAAACTTTGACTGCTACAATGGTTGCGGTATAAATCTAAACTATGTTACTGCTTCATTCAATTGTTTTATTCTTTAAAATGTATGTGAGCAATCCTTAGACATAGTTGACTATGCAATATACCCTTAAATTAATCTAAATCCCTAGACATAGTTAGACCATGGTTGAATGATATGACCAAGTACTTGATAGATACTTGTAATAGACTCTAGACATAGAGAAGCATTCATATAGAAGGAAACAGTGCAGCGTATCATATTAAGGGCCTATAGACACATGCAAGGTAACTTGAGGTTTCTACTCTCAAAAGAAGAAGGCTAGTTTAGAACTCTTCTGAGCAATAGGTTAAGTGTGATTTTGCTGAGGCATCACTGACATGAGAAGTAAATTCTTAGTAAGCCCGACCTTCTCAATCAACATCACGTAATCCTTATCTTTTTCCATAGAATCTTTGCCATACATACTTAGTTGTTTATCTGTTCATTTACTTATTAATAGTCACGCCATCATTCTTGTAATTTCTACTATATTTTTGCTCTTGCTTTGCTTTAGCATTTTCCAATATTAGTCAGTATGCATTTCACACCCATCCTTATTATTTTAATTTATCACTAAATACTTAACTCAGTTTTTCCATAACATTAATCATTATCACAACTTGACCATTTTTATACCTAATCTAATCCCTATGGAGATGATCTCACTTATAACTTTATTACTTGATCCGACGTTTATACTTGCACAATTCACATATCATATTCACACGTGACATTCCTCTAACTTAGTCTAACACAAGGGTGTACGGTATTTGTGACCATACAGTGCTTCACAAGGAGCCATTTGAATGCTCGACTAAAAACTGCTGTTATACGCAAACTCTGCTAGTGGCAAATGCTCTTCCCAACTGCCACTAAAGTCGATCACACAACCCCATAAAATGTCATCAAGAATCTAAATGACTCGCTCTGACTGCCCATCAGGCTATGGGTGAAAGGTTGTGCTAAAAATTTAATCGAGTACTAAAAGCCTCGTGTAACTTCTTCTAGAACCGAGATGTAAATCAAGGATCTCGATCAAAAATTATTGATACTAGTACGCCAAGAAGTCTCACAATCTCGAAAATATACAACCTTGCCAACTTTTGCAATGAATAATCAATACTGATAGGCAGAAAATACTGAGTTAGTTTATCCACAATTACCCAGACTGAATCCTTCTTAGTTGGTGTCAAAAGCAACCCACTAACGAAGTCCATAGTCATACATTCCTACTTTCATTAAGGAATTTAAATAGGCTATAATAAACCAGAGGGAAACTGATGCTTAGCCTTGACTTGCTGTCATGTCAAGCACATTCCCACAAACTCGATTACCTCACACTTAAGACCTGGCCACCAATACAACTCCCTTAAATCTCAGTACATTTTATTCACTTCAGGATGCATAGTGTATGGTCTGCTATACACTTACCGAAGAATAGGTTGTTCCAAATCTCTATCATCAGACACTCAGTATCTCCCTTAAAAATACAAGACTCTTTCAGAATTAAGCTCAAAATCTAGTTTTTTCTTTCTCAAATTGTCTAAACTAAGGTGCAAGAGATGCATCAAGAGATTACTTTGATTGAATCTCATCCAGTGAAGTAGGTCTTACTTGTAACTCTGCAAGCAAACTCCATCACCAGTCAACCTCAACCTAGCAAACATAGCTCTTAAATCAGTTATTAGTTTCCTACTCAATGCATCAGCCACAGCATTTGTCTTTCTTGGATGGTACTCAATGGTACAATCATAATCCTTGAGCAATTTTATCTTTCTCATTTACCTCTATTTTGACCCTTTTTGGGTAAGGAGATATTTAAGGCTCTTGTGATCTGTGTAAACAATACATTTCTCACTATATAGATAGTGCCTCCAAATCTAAAGGGCAAAGACAATGGCTATTTGCTCAAGGTCATGGGTTGGATAATTACGTTCGTGAGGCTTAAGTTGTCTCGAGGCATAGGCCACAACCTTACCATCTTGCATTAGAAAACAACCAAGACTAGTATGAGATGCATCACTGTCTTCTATATAGTCCTTCCCAGACTCAGGCTGGATCAAAATAGGTGCTTGAGTCAAGACAAACTTAAGCTTCTAAAAAAATTTTATATAGTCTTTCCTAGACTCAAGCTGGATCAAAATAGGTGCTTGAGTCAACACGAACTTAAGCTTCTAAAAACTTTATTGTTACTCCCTAGTCCATTTGAAAGGTGCACTCTTCCTTAACAACTTATTCATAGGAGCTGCAGTCAAGGAAAAACCCTCCACAAACCTTTTATAATAAATGACTAATCCAATGAAACATTGAATTTAACTAACTTTCTTAGGTATTTCCAGTCCAAAATAGCTTCAATTTTCTCTGGATCGACACAGATACCTTTAGTTGATACCATGTCACCCAAAAACATCACTTACTTACTCAATTTAGCAAAAATCTTTTTCTCGTAGAGAATTTGTAGGATAACTCTCAAGTGCTCATCATACTCTGTTTCAGACTAAGAGTAGATTAAGATGTCGTTGATGAATACCACAACAAATTGATCAAGATAAGGCTGAAAAACCCAATTCATTAGGTCTATAAAAGTTGTCTTTGGAACGTCTATCTCCTTCACTTTAAACTGATAGTATTCAGACCTTAGATCGATCTTAGAGAACACCTTTGCACCCCTGAACTGATCGAGTAAGTCACCTATCCTTAAGAGATATTTGTTCTTTACAGTCAACCTGTTTAGATGCTGATAATCGATGCAGAGTCTCATGGAACCATCATTCTCTTTTACATATAAAACAAGGGCTCCCCATGCCGACACACTCAGTCTAATGGATCCACGATCCAAAAGTTCCTATAACTGTACCTTGAGTTCCATAAGCTCCATACATTCCATGTGATAGAGAGCAATGGACACTGGAGCTATTGCAAGCAATAGATCGATCCCAAATTCAACCTCGTTCTCTAGAGTAATCCAGGTAACTCTTCTGGAAAGACATCGAGAAAATCTCTTATTGTACGAATGTTCTCCATAGCTGATCCACTAACATTCATGTTTAGAATATAAGGCAAATAGGCTTCGCATCCCGTACGTACCAACTTTTCAGCCACTAGAGCGAAGATCACATTAGATAGATAATTTCTATGCTCTCCAACCATCACTATCTCCTTTCCAACAAAATTCTTCAAAGTAACCCTTTTTGAAGCACAGTCTAAACTAACTTGGTGCTTCACCAACCAGTCCATACCTAAAATAAATTTGAATTTTTCGAAGGGTAATTCCATCAAGTTTGCCAGAAATACCTCACCTTCAATTTCTAGCAAACACCTCTTATAAATTTTGTTCATAGAAATAGATTTTCCTAGTGGACTAAGTACTGTTATGTCACTAATATTTTCTTCTGCCCCAGTCCCCAATTTATCAGCCATCAAAGTAAGGCACATACGAGTAGGTTGAACCAATATCAAGCAAAGCGAAATACTGAACAAATTTAATGGTCAAAGTACCTGCTATGAAGTCAGCTGTGCCACGATCCTCTCCGCATCTAGCCCCATAGACAGGTGCAGGTTGTCTCACATCGGCTCAATTAGCACCCTGACCTAGTGCTTTCTGTCTCTAACCATCATTACCACCCCTATTCTAGTCTTGACCCCTCTAAGGCTACTACCCAGCTCGAGCTTTATCCTGCACTTAGGCTTGCATCTGCTTGTTAAGGAATGGTCAATCCTTGATCTTGTGGTCTAAGGATCCATATCTGAGACATGCACCCATACTTCTCCGACATTCACCTGGATGTCTCTTACCAGAAGTGTAACATCCCTAACCCCGTATCCATCATCGAAATAGGGCTATAAAGCATTACCGTAATAACGTAACTCAAATCATTTATTTCAAATCATTTCATAAATCATAACCTAATCCAATCAAACACGTGCATATCGTCCCTTATTCAAGCCCTCAAGACCTTAGAAACACTTTAGAAATGATTCAAGACTAAATCAGAAACATTTAAAACATTAAGGAAAAAGATAGAAAATTTCATACTACAGGGATCACACGGCCGTATAGCCAGGCCGTGTAACAATCGAAATAGGGACACACGACCATGTCTTAGCCCGTGTCCGTGCCTGTGTAACTCACAAAGTTGGGTCACACGGCCAAGCCACACGCCCGTGTGTTAGGCCATGTAACACTCGAAATGGCCTTAGACGCTCGTGTGCTAGGCCGTGTAACTTTCAAAAAGAAACCTTTAAAACTTACAGGGGACACATGACCGTGTCACATAGCTGTGTGTCATACATGGCTGAGACACACGCCCGTGTCTTAGGCCGCGTGGACAAGAAATTTGCCAAAATCAAGTCATTTCCTTTACCCACCTCAAACATGAAACTAGATATCATTTGCACATATGACCAAGGCATCAAAACATGTTCAAACAAGTATAAAATGACCAATTTCCAATGACCAAATTCCATACAAAAAATATGCCATATAGGTACCTCAAACATATACATTAAACATACCTTAACATGTGCATATGTAACCATTTATCAACTAAATTGTTTCCATACCAAAACATATCACAGTTGACACATACCAACCTTACCATATTGGATTCATGCCATATCAAAATAACTTTACCATTTGGACCACTTCTTGCTTGCATCAATACCATTTAAACAGCACCAATCTAGCCATTACCAAATGGTTCCAACAACTAACATATAAATAGACCATATTTCAATCATGCACATCTATTCAAAACCTTTCCAAAGCATACCATAACTTGACCATGTTGTGGTCAATTCATCACCTGCCATTTTAGTCATTCAAACATGCATTAATACATTGTCAAAATAACACACATCAATAAGGCATAAAAAATACCAAGGTTACACCAACCACAATGACATATACATGCCAAACTCATCAACTAACATGAATCGCAAGTCCACCTATACATTCCAATATAACCTTGATCAAGACATCAAAATCTACCAATATAATCGCTAGATAGTGTGATAGATCTCCAACGAGTTTCCAAACTGATCGAGCTTCCGATAATCTGCAAAGTAAGAGGAAGATGACTACGTAAGCAATGAATGCGTAGTAAGTTCGTATAAATTTGAAACATAACTTATCACTTCAGTACTATTATATATAGATTAAACATGATTCAACACTAATACTTAAAACTTGGTATAAACCTATTAAACACCATTCAACTTAGAATTAAGTATGTGTATAAACATTTCATACACCTTTCATTCATAACATAATAAGGTCTCATAGATTGATTTACATAATTATCAACCTTTCCTTAAAACAACGAACCATTTCATCTACTTACTTACCATTCCATTTACTTAGCATAAGCATAATTACATTATTAACTCACGAATTAGTGTATTTATTCATGACATAAGTAAACTCACATATAGCATAAGTAAATTTCTTCCTTACAAGTAAGTCATTTAACTCAACAATCCTTTTATTTCATCACATTTTATCTCAACTATGAACTTATCATTTCATTACCTATTCTCACCCATTTCATTTGCATAACATATAAGACATAAACATAACATTAACCATAGCCACAACCTAGTGCATTTAAGCATAACTCTTTTAAAATCAACTGCACAATAAACCATTTCATGAGAAATTATATACTTTGATTCTTACCACTCTTTCATGCAAATAAGTATCTTTCCGTTTGGTCACTTACCATTTCAATGCATTTCTTCAAAACTAACATAATACAATCCAACCAATAGCTTAGCACAAGCTTAAGCATCATCAACAATACATGTTAATGCATCAATTCATAATTCACTTGAATAACATAAGATACGTCATTAAACATGAATAACCTCACTTGAAATCATCAATTCCATGGACATAGTCATACTTTCATTTAACATTTCCTTTTCATTCCTTTTCATAGTTTTCATAATATAAGTCATTTGAATTCTTACCATTCATTTCCTTTTCATGCCCGTTGAACCACTTAGAATAACATCGGATATAATTGTAGCTAAACATATAATTGTAGCTCACATGAGCTGTAAAATGGGCATGTTTACACAAGCTGATGGTCAGAATGTAGCTACACAATGCTGCTCACACAAGCTGATGAGTATCCGAAACAAATGGCGGAACTCAACCATCAGTAGAACATTTATGACCAGCACCTGAAACATGGTAACTCTAATTTCATGTCATTTATATCTTATATACTCTTAAGGTTCAAATGCGGCTCAATCGTCGTCAAAACGTTGTTGGATTTCCATCGTCTTTTACTTGATAAATTGTATAATAACATATATATATATATTGATTAATTTACAATAGAATCACACATTAAATATTCAATTTAATCAACATTTAAGTGATTATAGTTCATACGAACTTACCTAGCTAAATTGTATAAATGACAAAGTACAGGTGCTATTTGGTAATTTTCCATTCTCCTCGATTTTCGACTAGATATTGATCTAAATTAATAATTTCATTCAATTTATTAATTTAGTTAGTAAAAAAATTATTTTATGCAATTTAGTCATTTTTTACATTTTTACCAAATTTCCCCTAATATTTTACTTTTATTCAATTTAGCCTGTGAGCCTAAAACATGCAAATTAACCATTTTTAATGCAAAACCATATCAACCAAATATTCATGGCATCCAATACAGCCCACATTTGTAATAATTTCACATCAAATCCTTGTATTTTTACTATTTCAATAATTTAGTCCCTAATTAGTAAATTCAACAAAATTACTTAACAAAATACTTATAAATAATAACTAATACCTCAAATTCATCATTTAACATCTAAAATCACAAAGATTCATCAATGGCAACATTTAAAATCTTTAACAGTTTCAAAAACGAAGGTACAGGCTAGCTAGACCTAGTTGCAACGATATTAAAAACATAAAAATTATTAGAAATGGGTGAAAAGATCACATACAAATTTAGCTTTGAACTTGCCGAAATTTCTAGGTTTAAAATGGCTCCGTTTTCTCCTTTACAATCGATGAAGAAGACAATTAAAAGATTATAAAGCTTTTGGTTTTATTTAATTTTTAATTTAATTTAATTTATCAAATTACCATTTTGACCTTGGTTAGTAATTAAATAAAACACCAAATCCATGTCCATATTTGTCCACTAACTCCTTGAATGATTTAATTACCATTCAAGTCCATTTACCTTTATTCATTAAGCCATTTAATCACTCAAATCAAATAGCGATCAAATTTTACATCTTTTATAATTTAGTCATTTTTAATTAATTAACAATCAAAACATTAAAATTTCTTAACGAAACTTTAATACAACCTTAATAATACTCATGACTCAGTTTATAGAAATTAGGTCCCGATACCTCATTTTCTAAAACCACTTGACCATAGGGTCTTATCACTTAAACTTAATTAATCATTTATATGACATAAATTATCATATCAAAAACCTTTTTAAAACCATACTTGACTCGTAAATATTAAATAATAAAATTTACGAACTTACTCGTCGAATTTGTGGCCCCAAAACCACTATTTTTGACACTATTAAAAAATGGGTTGTTACAAGAAGTAGCACAATTTCGGCCTCTCTCCACAATAACAATATCAACATTCTTCCAAGACCTATCGTCTCTTGCTCGCTTATTGGGTTGTGGGGCCTAAACAATAGGTCAAGCATCTTCCTTAACATGAACTTTAGCTTTGTCCCTCCTTTTGTGCTCCACACGCTTCACTTCCTCAACGATCTTGGTTTTCTCCACTAAAGTTTCAAAAAACCTTTCCTGATGAGGGGCTACCTGCACCATCAAATCATACCTCAATCCATTTTCAAACTTGGCGTACTTATCCTGCTCTATCGCAACCATCTCTTGAGCATACCAACTAAGCCTTTAAGAACTCAGCCTCATACTCGGCCACTAATTTGTCTCATTGCTTAAGCTCGATAAATTGAAGCCTTCTATCTGGTACCCATGTACTTATTCTGGAAAGCATACTGAAAGTATTCCCATGTCAGCCTCTCTGCCTTAGCACCTCTCATAACGGCCTGCCACCAATGGTAACCCTTATCTCTCAGCAGTGATACAGTACCCCTTAATTTTTTCTCGAGGGTACACTCCAAATCATCTAATATTCTCTCCGTAGCTTCTAATCAATATTCAAATACGGTAGGGGTCGTCCCAGTAATGCCCCTAAACAATTCAGGCCATTTAGAATGAGGCCTCTTAACTATAGTTTCTCGATTACACGTTCTAAAATAAGCTTTAGCTACTCACTACAGTACCCTAAGTATAGCTTGTGATACAACATCATCAGCAGGCTCATGATGGCTCTCATCAACCATAGGTGCATGTTCAACATGTTCGGCCATTGCCTCGGGATTACGCACTTACGACATAGACAAACCGGCTTAGTTCCCTTGACCTTGCTCTCCACGATCTCTCATACATCGGGTTCGTACACCATGAGTACTCATTTCGCTATCGAATAACTGAGTTTTATGAAATTATCTGACAATTTAGAAATGAGTTTTTGCTATTAATCTTGAGTATTTCAGTCAAATAGTTTAGTCACAATTTCACTGTCTATAGTTTCATAGTCTATAGTTTCACAATCTAAAGTTTCAATATATAAGAAATACTTATCTTGGGTTAGCTTCGGAGTCTCTAATTTTTTTGATAAAACACAATTTTGTGTAAAAGTAAGTTTTTACCTGTGGCATGGATTTTTTTCCAAAATACCCCTTTATCACATATGCATGCAAATTTTGAAATTAAACCATAGTCCAAGTTTTGAACTAGACTTTAAAACCATTAAATGTAACACCCTAAACCCGACCTAGACGTTATGGTCAAATTTGGAAGATTACATTGGCCATGTTGATGGTGCAGAAAATCGTTTAGCTATTTTCTATCAACAATCATCATCTCTTTCTTTTAAGATTAGTGTTTGGTTTGCTTGAGAAAAATAAAGGATTATTTTTTTAATATCTTTGTAAAGAATTTATCAAAAATTGATTAGCTATAAAAAGTACAAGTTTTGAATATATGAAGAAAACATCATACTTTAAAAATGTCATAGTGTAAAATGACCAAATCTTACTTGTTGATTAGAAATCGTAATTTTGATACATTTCATAAAATTTTTGAATAAGTGAATAAATAGTTTTAAGTTTTGTAAAACGTATTCTTGAGTTTGACATAAAACCATTGGGTCGAGATTATAATTATGTTGAAAATCCCATTTTTCATACCAACTAGATAAACCATTTAAATAATTATTTTCAAACCAATTCATGCAAAAGTTTTCAAAAATTCAAATCAATGTCTCATGCCACAGTCTGTAAATAAAAAATAAACAATCCCAAAATATTGAATAACAAATAACTGTAAAAGTTTATATGCAAAATATCTGAGTACTCCTCCGTAAGCGCAACCCAAGTCCTAACCTCGCAGGTTATTTGAAAACTCAGGAATTGAGGGGGCGTGAGCTTTTAAAGCTCAGAGTGAGTCTTACTTAAAACATAACAGTGAATAAATCACATAATTCAAAATAATAAAAGAAAATACAAAAATAAGCCAATTTCACATATATTGATATGCATGGCAATGTAAATGCAGAATTTTTCAGAAATCAATATGTAGTTTTCAAAAAAAAATTCCTACTAAAATCTGCTAAACACCATAAAAGAGTTTTCCCAGAACTCATCCATCCATTAACACACCAATACTGTGGACAAGCCACCAAATACTGTAGACAAGCTGCCAGATACGGATTATTGTGGACAAGCCACTATAATTGTAGATAGACTACCAGATAATGTGGTTAAACCACCAGAATATGCAGATTATTAAATTGCTAGTGTAACACCCTGAATTTGGGCCTAGAAGTTTTGGGCCTTAAACATAGGAGCGGTTGAAGGTAGCTTATAATATTTTGTTGTGCATGTAAATTTCGTTAATGAAGGCTTGTTTTAGCGGTTAAGTGTGCTGAGAAGTGTTGGATAAGTCTTGGGTTCAAACCTGGACTCTAGCAAAAATTTTGGTTTAGGTGAATCAAACCCTGGGTGTAGTAGGTAGGCCTTAAGAATATTGTTGGAGAAGTTGTGACACAAAAAGTCTTATGGTCTAGTGGCAAAGTAGCGCCACATAAGAGGCAAGAAGGTGGCGTCATGGAGTTGGCAAGGAGGTCCAGGGTTCGAAACTCATGGCAAGCAAAAAGCATTTATTTTGCTAACAGGGGGCGGCAAGAGTTGGTGTTGAATTTAAACTCTGATGATGGAGGGATCCCACATCGGGAAGCTAACATAAGAAAAGCTACCTTTAAATAGAGAGAACCATGAGGAGAGTAAAGGTACCTTTCTTGGCTGATCCCTTTCGCTTTATGGCGTGCTCATTTGGGTTGGGCGTCGGCTAAGACTGCTCAGAGCATGGATTAAATCTAGTCTCCTATCAGGTGTGTATTTCTCACTACTCTAGCTGTAGGATGGCTACTTCGGGCCGCGATGGGTCGAAAGGGGCCATGTGGGCCAATGGGCCTGCGGGCCCAATTGGATAAGTTGCGTGATTGTGTAGTAAATATTAGACTAGGCTAGGTGAATCTCATATCTGTGGCTAGATTTGGGCTAAAAGGGCCACACAAGCGTGTGGGCCCATTTGGGCCGAGAAAGGGCTTTAGGCCCATTCGTATTGTTATCCCTGTTTAGAATACTTTAGTTTACCAAATTATCGAAATACCCTCGACTTGTAAAATTACCAAAGTACCCCCAATTTACAGAATTACCGTTTTATCCTCGATTTACAAAATTACCAAAATACCCCTGATTTACAAAATTACCAAAATACCCCTGGTTTATAAAATTACCAAAATACCCCTGGTTTGTAAAATTACCAAAATATCGCTGGTTTGTAAAATTACCAAAATACCCTTTTCAGGTAGAAATATCGAAATACCCCTGTAGGGTAGAATTACTGAGATACCCTTGCGGGGTAAAATTACCATTTTGCCCGTAGGGTGTTAAATGACTATTTTGCCCTTGTGGGCAAGTGACTGACTTGGACTGAGTGGTTGACGGATTTGATTGTGAATATGTGATGGTGATATAAATGACTTGACTGTGATTGTTTGATTCAAATATGGGCATGATATTCTGTTTCTGTATACGTATGCCATGACATATTATTTCTGTTGCATGGGACATAGGTTATATTGATGGAGGAAGCGTTTTGGCAGCCTCGCTGCAATCTGGTGGCCTCGCCACATATATCTATTCTGGTGACTTCATCACAATATCTGGTAGCCTCGCTGCAATCTGGTGGCCTCGCCACATATATCTGTTCTGGTGACTTCGTCACAATATTTGTCAGCCTCGCTGCAATTTCTGTGGTGTGTAGCGGTTGGGTGGGTCGAGTAGTCTCCCCACATGGTGCAAGGTTGGTACAGGGGTGTATACGGATGGATTGGGTTGGGATTACATTCACATTCTGATTCTGATTCTGTTACCTGATACTAATTCTGATTCTGTCACCTAACTCTGATTTTGATTTTGATTCGATTACGATTCACATCACGATTACGATTCGATTCTCATTTTGATTCTAGTTACGATAATGTTTCTTATTCTCAGAATGGGCTAAGGCCCGTCTGTGCATGTCTGTTATAATGGGCTAAGGCCCAATTGATCTGAAATCGTAAGTAGGGTCAGGCCGGACTTTTAATTCTTTTATATGACTGACTGTTCCTTTTATATAGTAGGGGATTTCACACTGATTTTTCGTAAACTCACCCCGTTTATTAACCTTTCAAGTAATTTCCAACCTTAGACGGATCGGAGCTGCGAGGGGCTCGGAGGAGCTACACACACTGTTTAAGTTACAATTTTGATTATTGCTTTAAAAATGTTTTTATGTGAGTTGTAGTAAAGCTCAGAGCGTGGATTAAATCTAGTCTCCTATCAGGTGTGTATTTCTCACTACTCTAGCTGTAGGATGGCTACTTCGGGCCGCGATGGGTCGAAAGGGGCCATGTGGGCCAATGAGCCTACGGGCCCAATTGGATAAGTTGCGTGATTGTGTAGTAAATATTAGACTAGGCTAGGTGAATCTCATATCTGTGGCTAGATTTGGGCTAAAAGGGCCACACGAGCGTGTGGGCCCATTTGGGCCGAGAAAGGGCTTTAGGCCCATTTGTATTGTTATCCTTGTTTAGAATACTTTAGTTTACCAAATTACCGAAATACCCTCGACTTGTAAAATTACCAAAGTACCCCCGATTTATAGAATTATCGTTTTACCCTCGATTTACAAAATTACCAAAATACCCATGGTTTACAAAATTACCAAAACAACCATGGTTTGTAAAATTACCAAAATACCCCTGGTTTATAAAATTACCAAAATATCGCTGGTTTGTAGAATTACCAAAATACCCTTGTAAGATAGAAATATCAAAATACCCCTGTAGGGTAGAATTACCGAGATACCCTTGTATGGTAAAATTACCGTTTTGCCCCTAGGGTGTTAAATGACTGTTTTGCCCTTGTGGGCAAGTGATTGACTTGGACTGTGTGGTTGAAGGATTTAATTGTGAATATGTGATGGTGATATGAATGACTTGACTGTGATTGTTTGATTCAAATATGGGCATGATATTCTGTTTCTGTATACGTATGCCATGACATATTATTTCTGTTGTATGAGACATGGGTTATATTGATGGAGGAAGCGTTCTGGCAGCCTCGCCGCAATCTGGTGGCCTCGCCACATATATCTGTTCTGGTGACTTCGTCACAATATCTGGCAGCCTCGCTGCAATCTAGTGGCCTCGCCACATATATCTGTTCTGGTGACTTCATCACAATATCTGGCAGCCTCGCTGCACTTTCTGTGGTGTGTAGCGGTTGGGTGGGTCGAGTAGTCTCCCCACATGGTGTAAGTTTGGTACGGGGGTGTATACGGATGGATTGGGTTGGGATTGCATTCACATTCTAATTCTGATTCTCATTTACGACATCGATTCGATTCGTCACCTAACTCTGATTGTGATTCTAATTCTGATTCTGATTCTCATTTTGATTCTAGTTCTGATAATGTTTCTTATTACAGAATGGGCTAAGGCCCATCTGCATCTTGTTTGTTATAATGGGCTAAGGCCCAATTGATACTGAATCGTAAGTAGGGTCAGCCGACTTTTAATTCTTTTATATGACTTTCGCCTTTTTTGTATAGTAGGGGATTTCACACCGATTTTTCGTAAACTCACCCCATTTATTAACCTTTCGTAATTTCCACTTTAGACGGATCGGAGTCATGCGAGGGGCTCTTGAGGGAGCTACACACACCGCTTTAAGTTACGCTTTTGATTATTGCTTTAAAAATATTTTTATGTGAGTTGTAGTAAAGTCATTGTAATTTTCTCGATTTCTAATTTGGAATTTTATTTATAATTGCTAGTATTAGAACACGCTTTTCCAAAGCAACTCATCATTTTCAAAACATCACGTATCCGCAATTGTTTTAAATTAAGCTTCCGCAACTGCCAAGATTTTTTACAAAGTTGTTAAGAATGTTATTCAACTGAGGTTTTCTAACAAGGTTTAAAAAGGGTATAAGTTTTTAATTATTAAGAAGGGTTTTTAATGGAAACATGGTTTTCGAAAAACATTCAATGTGACACGCCAGATTCGAGCCAAACTTTCAGGCTGGGTTTGGGGTGTTACAGCCAGAATCTTCCTCCATACAATCTTATCCCAACCCCATGCATGTGATATGGCATACAGAACTAAATTTTTCAATAGGCATGCTTAACATGCGAATCGAATTTCTTTGCTTATTAACATAATGAGCATGCTTTACATGCGAGTCAAATCTCATTATCATAAACAATGGCATGATATAGTAATTTTCCTACAAAATAGAATATGGCCATTACATCACATTTCATTAGTGTTGGATAAAAATAGCAATATACCTCATATATCAGTAAATCGCACAACAAAATCACAGTATGACAGATTTAAATAGTGCAGAACTACTTACTTGGATTTTAATCGATTTAACAAATTTAATAACCCCATATCTGAATACTTAATGTAATCAAATGTTTCCATGTCTTAGGATCTTAGTAACAGAATATTAATTTTATACTTAAATTTAGTAAACAATTATATTGATAACACGCATTTTTTATAAGTTAAAACCCACACCTTGGATTAGTGGATTGAATGAAACCCTTGACTCCTTTCCATGTCTATTCTTAGATTGAACTGATCCAATCACAGGTCTGAATCCAAAGCAATGATTCACCATTCATGTTATTTTATTAACGCCTTCAATCATATATAAAAATGTCTTTAATCCAAAATAAATCTCCAAACCATACTTATGAATAGAGTATCAAAACCAAAAGCACTGTTTGCTTCCAAATGTTAATAATGGCCCAAATGGTTGGTGATTGATCCTTCATTACAATCAATATTAAGTTAGAACCCCAAAGATCATTCGGTCAAAACTCAAATAACTAGGAAAAGAAATGGATGGTGTCTATTATTAGCAATACTTATGCTATAGATAAATCGATACTATAATGATGACTACCGAGGATTAGAAACAGTGGCAACTGTATCTAGAAAACCAAATCATTTAAAAGTGTAAGCGGATTGAAATTTATAATCAATAATAATATTGATATGAGAAGAAAAGAATTAAGAAAGAGGAGTAGAATTTTGATTATAACCGATGGGTTGAAAGAAAGATAGAAAATGGAGAAGAACAGTGGCGGCGAAGGCACGGCGGTGGTTTGTGCCACAAGGTGGTGGTTCAAGGTGGTGAAGTGGTGGTTTGGTTGGCAAATACTAGTATTAAAGTGGAAGAAAAGTAAATAAAAGAAGTGTTTTATGAGCTAAAATAGAAAAAAAAGGATCAAAAGGGGATAAAAAAAGGAAGAGGGGCGATAAAAGGGATATGAGGAGTAACGAAATGAAAAAAATAAAATAAAAAGTGAACCCTTGTGTCTAGGTGCAATGGATGACACTAGCTAGTTAAGGGGAAGAAAAGGAAAGTTTGGGGACAATGGAATGAATAATGGATCATGGAAGGGACAAATGGAAGGAAAGGGGGAACAAATGGGGAATGTTGACTCTAGAAAAGGGAAAGAATCTTCCCCGTAAGGCAATTATATGGGACGGAAATAGGAGGTTGACCCAACTTAAAGTTGTCAAAAATTAATTAAAAAGATGAGGGAGTGGGGATTTGATCTTGGGACCTTTAAGAAAATAATTGAGTTCTTACCACTAAGTCACTTCAATTATTTGGTCATGCACTAATAAATTAAATTGAAAACTATGGGGCGTGACAAATGGCTTAGTTAGACAATTAGCAGTTTAATCGATCATAGGCCAAGAGCTCTCATTATAGTCACTAGGAATAGGAAATTCCATTAGGTTAGTTAATTTAATTAGTTTAATAAATACTTTAATTTGGATTTACAGTAGTAATTCATGACTCCATTACATCAATAATTATTTTCAATAATTAATTTGATAATAGAATTCTCCAATCGGGAATCCCTTGGGTACGATCCTCAGAATACTTACCAATTTTTCGTTGTAACACTTCTATATTACAATTTGACTTGTTCACTTACAGATAGTGCACTTTAATTATATATATTATTTACATGATTCTAACTCTAAATGTTTGCACGTTTGGAGGAGGTTAGTTCCCAAGCCCACAACAATTCCAACATAAGTACCTTATTGCTCCTATTAAGGAAGCTCAATAGCCTCAGTTGATCTAAAATTAAATAGACCATCATCCTTTCTACAAACAACACTTCTAGAGCCATCTTCCTCCTCATTCCCGGCCATAGAACGCGAGCACTTGTTCTTTCAAGAACCATTCTATTGAAACCTCCTCAAACTATATTGGTTCAGTTTCACCACATGTCTCCCACATACATTGCTAGTAACTGAACCATTGCCATCACTTGCCACAGTCTTGCCCTTCCCTTTGGCCACATGAACAAGACCCAACTATCCACCTCTTCAATATTAAGCATAGTCGGTAGGCCTTCGGGAAGGATGACAATTATCTGACCCACTAGGTGGCCCCTCAACGATTTCAATACCATCTCAATTGTGATAAACACCATCTTATCCTCTCTTTCTTAGAACTTGAACCCACAACCAATCCCTACACTGAAGGTTTGAAACCTTAGATTCTAATGAAACCTCAAACTCTATATAGGCATTTATGACATACCTTATCAAGCCACACCTATAGCAGAATTTTGGCAAGCATTCATATTTCACCAAACACAACCATTCCTCAGAACACCCTATCCCGCAATGCCTAAATAGGTAAGGGCATTACTGCATTTACGTAACAAAGAGAGATTAACACAGAATCACAGATATCACATAATATTAATACATAAGCAAATTATCAATCCATCATTTATGGAGGTCTCCAATACCTAAGACATACTTTTAGAAAAGGTCTTCAATTCTGTTGAGGTCACACGCCCGTGTGACCAGGTCGTGTGGCACACACGGGCACCAAACACACCCATGTGATCCAGTGGTGCCAAAACAGAGTATATATACTGACTTTTACACACGACCAACAGACACGACCGTGTTCCATGGCCGTGTGATACTTAGCTGGCTACTGACTTAAGCCCACGGCCATATGACACGCCCATGTGTCTTAACCGTGTAATCTTAAGAGGTTACTACTTTGCATACACGGCTATAAGGCACGCCCGTGTTCCCTGACAGTGTGGTACAATGCAGGCTTGGTTTAATCCAACTTGCCACCTTTTTTTGAGTCATTCCTACAAGCAATATTTAACAACATTTATACCAAAATTTTCAGCCAATTCCATGCTCAAAACATGCTTCATTATAACTAAATCATCATCATTCAATAACCTATTCAAATCCATACCCAAAACACATTAAAAATCTTATTACGACAACATACCAAAATGCTCATTTCATAGCTCACTTATGGCACCTTTTAACTCATGCTTAAACTTACCATTTCTTCAACTTGGCATATTTCAAAATAACCACTACATACAAGGCCATATAACCATTACAAGCATACACAATTTGGCATCACAAACCATTTACCAAAACTAAGCACAAACATACCATTTGCTACCCAACTCTCATGGCATAACATATATACATATCAAAGCTTAAAACATATACATTCTAGCCTATACATGCCATACTTAAAATTATTTACACTTTCAAAAGTACCAAAATGAGTTCGATAGTATGGTGACTATCCTCAACTATCCCCGAGCCTTCAGTAGCTACAATAACTGTAAAATAGACATAAATCACACAGAGTAAGCTACAAAGAGCTTAGTAAGCCAAATACAATTGGTCTAACTATTAAAGCATATAAAGTAAAAGTCAATAGTAAGAATTCATAGCCATTTCATAGAGTAATTCATGAGCTTAACCATGCTCATTTGCTTGTATACATGTCATGTTTCATTTTCATAATTTTATACATGCTTCGCATTCATTATTTCACAAAAACAAAGTCTTTCATATTCAGAAATTTAGTATGATACAAACGTACCTGTATAGATTATACATTTCATATATTCATTCCCATATCTCATACTCTATCATCAGACGGTTCAGAAACGATACAGATATTCATAGACAGGTACAGTGCCGACCGTCCTGGACGTGGTCTTACATGTAATTCAGTATCGATGCCTCTGTCCCAGACAGAGTCTTACACGAAATCAAATACGATGCCGATGTCCCAGACATGGTCTTACACGTAAATTTCAAATCGAGGCCTGTGTCCCAGACATGGTCTTACACGATATCTCAGATCAATGTCAACGTTCTTTTAGAAACGTACAGAGCTTTTCAGATACTAGCATATTCTCGGAGTTTACTTAAAATTTATTCATCAGGCTCTCAAGGCCGTCCAATACAGATTACATTTTGTATGCGCAGAATTTAGTCAATTTAACACGTAATTATAATTTGACTTACCTCGTACGGATTTCAAACGGAAACGAGTCGACTATTCAACTATTTTGGAATTCCCTCGATCTAAGTTAGTTGGGATAAACTTGATTTGTTGGGATAAACTTGATTTGTGAAGCTGAGGACAAAGTTCGTATTATATGAGATTGCTTGAAAGCTACAGTGGATTATCAAAAATCATACATAGACTTGAAAAGAAAATATATAAAATTTGTTGTTGGTGGAAAAATGTGTTGCAGTTTGGTAGAAAAGGGAAACTTAGTCTGAGGTTTATTGGGCCGTATGAGATTATTGAAAGAATCACCCTGTAGCTTACAAATTGGCTCTACCTTCTGAACTCGAAAAGATTCACAACATTTCCATGTTTTGATGCTGAGATGATATATATCAGATCCTTCAAATGTGATTTCTCCTAGAGAGATTGAATTACAGTCAGATCTATCATATTTTGAGAAGCTAATAATGTTTTTAGCTCGCGAGGGAAAATAACTTCGCAATAAACGAGTATCGTTAGTAAATTTTTTTTGGCATCGACATGTTATTGAGAAAGCTACGTGGGAAATTAAGGAGTTGAACAAATTGCAATATCCAAATCTATTCTCAGGTAAAATTTTCGAGGATGAAATTTTCTAAAGGGGGAGAGTTGTAACATCTCGTTTTCCAGTGGTGTCAGAAATAATGGTTTCGGGACTAAAAATTCGATGAGTGAGTCCATAAATATTATTTTTTAATATTTACAAGTCCAATATGGTAACATATAGAATTTTGATCTGATAAAATTTTTGAATTGAACGATTAGTTAAGTACAAGTGGTTTGTCCACAAAGTCAAGTGATTTTGGAAAATAAGGTATCGGACCTCATTTTCGTAAATCGAGCCTATAAATATTTTTACTAAATATTTAAGGAGTTACTATATAGGTGTATTTCATTTTGGTCTTGAAATTTTGATGTTTGTAAGGTTAATTAAGGAAAAAGGACTAATTGTAAAAGATACAAAAGTTACTCGCTATTGGTTTTTATTAATTTAATGGCTTAAATGGTTAAAGTGGAAGGATTAAAATGGTAATTAGACCATAATAATGGTAATGGACAGTTGTACATAAGAGATAAACAAATTTTATGTTAATTTTATGTTAAAATGTAAAATAATAAAAGTAATAAAAGTTAAAAACATAAGCATAACTTGTCATCTTCTCTATTTTGAAGTCTCACCACCGAACACCATTGTTGTTAAACCTCCACGCTTCGGCCTTGTTTATAAACTTGCATGTAAGTTTGTTTTTCACTGGTTTTTTTGTGAATTTTATGTTTTTAAAATCATTGTAACTTACTCTATCTAGCCCAAGGACTATTTTGTGAAACTGTCAAAGTTTTCAAAACTTTTCATTGATGTTCTTAAAGATTTTTAGATTTTAATGCTTTGGTTTGAAGCTTGATGATGAGTTTGGACTAATTTGTATAGTGATTTTGCTTAGTTTTGAGTTTAGGGACTAAATTGTTAAATTGTTGAAAATGGCATGAATTTCTTATAAATTTCATGTCTTGAGGGATTTTTTAGGATGATAATGAATTCAACATAATATTTTTGGGCTTAATTATGTAAAGTAAACTTGTTTCGCTTTTAAGGACTAAATTGTATAATATGTAAAAATATAGGGCAATTGTGAAAAATGTCAATAAAGAAGTCATATGCATTAAATGAATTATTATAAAGTATTTGAGCTAATAATTGAAATAAATTAATATTTAGATCAAGAGTTGGTAGATAATCGTGGAAAAGAGAAAATTGTTGATTAGTCCCTAGTAAGTTCAGATGATTTAATTTAGTTTAATATATAATACTATATCAACTTGTGATTTATGATTTTTTTAATATGTGTTTATATAATTAAATTGTATCAAATTGATTCAAGGTGAGAAATGTAATTGAATTGTAAAGTATTACGTGATTTGTGTATCGAGCTCGAATGAACATAGAATAAGATACAATTGGCATGCCAATAGGTTATTTTGCGCACTGTATGGGACTGAGTTGTGATGAGATGATGATTCCTACCTTGTTATTATTCACTGAATATACAGGGGTCCAACATTTGTTGTGGATTACCGAGTTATATTTACAGTGATTTTGACGTGTTTTTGGGGGGATGTAAAGCCTACGGGCTTGGCACTTAGTGCCCAAACGTGTTTTTGGAGGGATGTTAGCCTATGAGCTAGACACTAGGTGCTATGGCATGTTCGTGGTTGGATTGGTTCGGTTGAGCATTCTACCGTGTCTTGGGTGGATAACTGTGCACTCATATTTATTTATATCGTTCATCGGGCAGATTTTCAATTGTTAAATGACATGGTGATGATATATAATTGTTATTTGATTATGATGCCTTACTAATGAGTTGTATACGTTTTCATGATTTCCAATATTATATCGTGACTTGATAATATTTTATATTATACAAATGGGATGATTAGATAACTCTTATATATGAACCTCACATGTTGAATGATTGAGGTTGACAGGATTAATATTAGTTAAAGAGTTTATTAATTATTAAATTATGTTTCAAGGTAAATTATATCATTTGTACTTGTGAACTTACTAAGCTCCTTGAAGCTTACTCGTTTTGTTTTTTCCTATTTTCTTATAGATATTATTTTGCAAAATGGGACAATCAGATCAAGTTTAAGATCACACTATCCAACATCTTTAAGTAGACTCTGAAAACAACTTATTTTGGTTATGTGGAATGTAATAGGAGCTAAGTAGTATATAAGTGTTTATTGTAACTAAGGTGTGTTTTGATATTTCATAGCTATATAGAGTTGCTAATATAATGATGTGGTTCATTATGGTTGAAATGGTATATAATGATATAATGCTTGGAAGGTTAATAGCATAATAGGTGGAATGGTTGATTTGTCTAATATATATATATATATGTATTTGGTCATTGAATACTTGATTGTGTTATCATACTTGGATGGTTGATTTTGTGATATTCTAGTTGAACTGGTATATGATTTGTTAGTTGTGGCAAGAATTGGTGTCATTTGACATTTTGTATAACATTGTTAGACAAGCTTGAATTGGTTGGGAAATGACATTGGATGTTAAAATGGATTGTTGTTTGTGATGGTGCCCTATGGCTTATTGGTTAGAACTAGAAAAATGGCATGTTTTGGTACGTTTTTGGTGTGTTTTCTATTTTAAATAAACACTACAACTCAACAAAGGTCCAGTCTTCTCTTCTTATAAATAGATGGCACCGGTAGGGCATAAAACAAGAATTTGGAGAGATTTTTACTCTGCCTAAAAATAGAGAAAATTTATTCTCAACTATTAAATATATTTTTCTAGAATATTAATTTTACTAGTTTCTATTAAAGAAAAGAGAATTTTTGTTTTCACCGCAAATAAAATAGATAAATTTTTCTAATTCTGTGTTTTGATTAAATTAGTTCGAGCTGACACTCAAAGCAGTTTGTGGCACGAGAATAATAGAGAAGATCGTTTGGTTAAAAGCTAGGAACAATAAACATCCGCTAAGTTGAAAACACAGGTATGAATTCGATTAGGTCTTATTGTTATAAATATCACAAACTGGATTAGTTTTCAAATTTTTAATTTTTTGTTGTGCATCCAATATACCTAGGCCTTAGGTACTAATACATTGGCCCTTAGATAGGGCTATTAAATTGTTTTGTCCATTTCGAGCTCCGTAGATCTTGAACTTGACCTTGAGTACCTCCGATCACTTGGAAAATGTTTCTAAATGATTTTAAGATTATTACAAAGCCTTCAAATTGATTTTATCTTATTTCTAAAATTTTAGTTAAATTATTTTAAGTTTTAAATCATATTAACACTTCTATCTTTCTCAAACCATATAACCTTAATCTAAGCCAATGTGCTTTAAATACTCACTTTATGATTTGGAAACATTTGCAAAGACTCAAAATGATTTTTAATTACATTAGATCCTTCCAAATTTGGTTAAATTGATTTAAATAACATTATTATATTTTGAAGTACATGTTTTTGTAAAAAAAATGGTACAAGTTAAGAAAGTGTTCTGGTAGGACCTCTCATTCGTGTTGTACGTTAAGATGGGTGAGTGGGTGTTATAAGTTTGGAGAAGAAATACAATATCGAGCAGAAGAGGGCTTCCTATGTTGCAATTTTTTTTTAGAAGCTTTCTTAAACCCTAAGAAATGAGAAAGAACAAATAGCGAGATAAATAAAGAAAACAAAATTAAAGACGCAAGATGGAAGAGATAAACCAATGGAAAAATGATAAATGGATAAGTTTCCGATAGAACCCTCTGAAAAAGATTTACTAACAAACTCAATCAATGGCCCTCGCCAACCCTTCAAGAAAGATTTCTTGGCAACTTTGAGTGTGATCAACTCCCGCCAAAATCTTGAATAAGATTAAGTGAAAAGATTCCTAAAAAAGTAGCAAGAATGAATCTTACAAAATAAAATACTCCAAAGAGTGCTTTTATTAAATCAAATAATCAAACATCATACCAAATGAATAATGAAGATGTGTTCATATAGTCTAGCTAATTATATCAAAATAACACCTTGAGTATAATGAACACTAATGTTACATTTGGTTGGAGTATTACATTTTATGCATGTTTTAGTATATGAATTAGCAATAATCTAATTCAATTAGTAATATTTAGCCACTCGCATGTCTTATTTTCAGCAATGAGAAAGAAAATTTTCGCTTATTTTGAAGATATCTTATTTTTTTCATGAGTGTTTACTAATCTTTCTAGTTTTAAGTTTAAATTTGTACTAACTATTCTTATGTTCATGCCTGACTATTCCTATTCATAGGTAATAATTAAATATTTTTTTCTCATGTTATTGCAGTAGTAAACAAATGAGACATAATTAATATGAACAAAAAGTAGTTCTAGTTAAACTAAACTTTATTGTTGACTAAGAAACATAAAACTTCTAAACAAGTTAAACAACTTAAAATACTTAAAAATATCATATAATTTGAAATTAATAAATTCCAAAAATATAATACTTAATAAATACAGTATTGGACTCATATAGAATCAAATTTAAGGCTTAACATTGAACCCAATATGATTTAAACTTGAATGAAAGCCCAAAATTCGTAATTTCTCATAATAACCCTGTTCAGGAATTCTACTTACATAGTCTTCACTAAAATGACCATAACTTGAGACCCTAAACTCAAAATCAAGTGATTAAAATGCATTTTAGAGATAAGATATAGCTTTTTCATCGGTCAGAAGACATCTTGACCTAGAAATGTTGGGAACCCATCTAAGAGGTCATCACAATTCAACTGATTTTCTAAGTAAAAAATTGGCAGCTATCATGAATTGAACTGAACTAAATTGATTTATCCATATTTGGGCATGTTGACTCGATCATCAATGCTCAATAAAATCCTCCAAGCATGTTCATAGTCTTGATTCTTGGTTTCAAATTGAAACAATATTTGTAAATAGTAACGGAACACTCAACTTTATTAAAGTTCGTTGAAACGTGTGATAAAACTGAAGACATAAACTAATGAAAAGCTAAAAGCAATTTGGAGAGGAAACAACAAAATCAAGTTTTGTTAACACAATTAAGACACAGTGGTCCTACATCTGCGAAGCCTTGCTCAGAGTATAATCTTATTCAATCAACCAATCAAAACACATCTCTATCGACTAAAGCCCAAAAATTCCCTTACAAATGGAATTCATGCAGCCCAATACGAAATCATAAAACAACTGACATATACCCAATATCACTCTCTATTAAACACACAAGAATTATTAATATCAAAGAGACTACAAAAATCTCAACTAAAAAAAATAAAAGCTTGAATTAAGTAGTTGAGCAAGAATGATCCAATCTTCCAGCAAAGCAAATGGCAATCTCACCAAGTGGATGAGCCTTATATATATAGATCCAATCAACAAGATAAAATGAACTTAATAATCCTTACTAAACAACTAATAAAAATTTTGAACCAAAACTTCAAATTCAAATGTATCCAATAGTGATAAAGTAACAGTCATTATCCATAAAACCATTCATGATCAATAATCCATTAGGCTAAGGAGATAATGATAGAGATAAAGTTCCCCATACCTAGATAATTGGCTGAGTGACAGGCAATCTTGTTTGGTCAAAGATGTTAACAAAACCTTTTAGTCCAATAAAACTAAAATCACCACCTATTCAAACAACATATGGAACAGAGAGATAATTCTTTTGTTTAAATAGAACATGGAATAGAAAAAGGTTCTAACATAAACCAATATTCCAAAGAATTAATTTCACGGGATCTTGTCTCTTTAAAGCTTTATAAGTTTGTTTGTCATAAACTCTTGTACGATCAAATTCATCTTCTCTAGAAATCTATTTTGATCTTGTACAATTGATTGAACCTTTAAGGAAACTAAGTCCATCATTAACCTGGGCCCCTGAATGGGTCTGAAAGTGTGCCTCGGTGCTTGCATCATTGAGTTTATTTACAATTTACTACTCAGAAAGCTAATTAAGTTATGTTGCTTGTAATTTCTATCTTTCTAAGTCACGTAGATGCAGACATTCTAAGCCAAACATAAAGCTACCGAGATAATAGTCTCTCATTTTAAAATTATGTATAAATAAGGATGAATGGGGTGCTCAACTCCTTAATAACTTTTCTCAAAATTAGTTTTAATCTTTTTATTCATTTATTTTCCAAATCAAAGTGCATCTTGAACACTTGTGGAGAATACTAAATAGCTCCTCTTCAAATACTTCAATATCTTTTTGCCTTTGTAATGCCCTGATAAATTTATTTGTTTCTATAAATATCTGACAAGTGTGTATCTGATTCAGTGGTTAAGTGTTATGGGTGTGTGTGTGAGGTCTTATGTTCAATTCCCTCTTTTGGCAAAACTTTGTTATTTTAGGTACAAACCTTACCCTTGATGAGTAGGCTTTTATAAAATTGTCTATTAATTCATATCAGAATGAGCCTACTGGTTCGAGTGGTAAGGGAGTTGGTGTGTTGGAGGTCTTGTGTTCGAATCCCTGCACGGGCGTGGGTTTTATTTTTGCTCAGTTTTGTAATAAAATTTCAGTGGAATTAAAATTTTGAAGTGGTTGAGATTGAGGAAATGGTAGGGAGTTGGGACATTGGGGGTTATTAATTTTTATTTTTTTTCAAAATTCCTCCTCTCTCTCCCTCTCAAAAAGATTTTTAACGTTAGTTTCTTCCCTATTAGTGGAACTCTCGATTTTTATCATCTTTTCATGCCTTTTTATTTTCTGTTCAGACCGTTGTCAATCTTTGCATTGGGTTCTATGTTTTTCTGCTCAAATTGCATGTTGGTAAGTACTTTAGTAGTTTTGTACAATTGTGGTTGTTTCGGTTGTGTTCATATTTTATAACTTGTTGTTTAGAAGAAGATCAAGGGATTGAAGATTGGCAATCGATGACTTAGTTGTCTGGAATCTCCGTTGTTCGTTAGAACATAAGGATTTGGTTGTTTGTTGGAATGAATGGAGCCTTGGTTCCAATTTTAGTATCGAATTAGGCGTCTAATTCAGTGTTTTGTTGGATAATATTAGGTCTTGGTGGTCTCGAGAGTAGATTTTGCATCAAAATTGTAATAGGTGCGTACCCAAAACGCAGAAAAATGAGCTTCAACAAAAGTTGAAAAACTTTACTGTCGACGCCACACGGGCGTGTGCCTGGCAGTGTGGTTGGCCGTATGCGAAACACGGCCGTATGGTCAACGAAGGCATGGCCGCGTGCAAGACACGAGTGTGCGTGGTACGAGTGTGGTCACGTGAGCCATACGGGCTAGGCCAAGTTGGGCGTGTGGGCCCACATGAGC
Source organism: Gossypium anomalum (assembly GCA_025698475.1). Lineage (NCBI taxonomy): Eukaryota > Viridiplantae > Streptophyta > Magnoliopsida > Malvales > Malvaceae > Gossypium > Gossypium anomalum. The sequence continues at coordinate 30,280,444 of CM046963.1, read as the reverse complement.
GTGTGGGTTCTAAGCCAGGCCGTGTGGGGTCACGGGTGAGGCCAATCTGGGCGTGTGGGTCCATATTTCTAAAATTTTCCTTGAGGTCACACGAGTCGTTCCGATAGACTGTGAGCCTACCATAGGGTCGATAAGGGTAACTAAACCCTAGATTATGTGATCTGTTATTCTGGTAGTATGCTCTGAGTAGGACATTGTTATTCATATTTGATTAGTCTGCTATATGTATATATGATATATGTACACAAACATGATAAGCATGTTATATCTGTATATGTACCTGTATTCTGTATCTGTTTTGGGCCAAGATTTATATATGCAGAGGAAGTGTTCTGTGTGGCGTTCACCTCCTAAATTCTGGCAGCTGGCTGCACTTTATCAGATATTTGTCATAATGGCACGATACGGTGTGTAGGCTGGGTGGGTGTTTTTAACCCCAAATGGTGTGATGGGATGGTTGAAATTTGTGTGTAGAGGATGCGGGTAGGATTCTGTTTATCTGACCTGCATATCTCTATCTGTTATCTCTATATGAAATGGACATGAGTCTGAATTTGTATCTGACTATTTATTTTGATTTTTGTATAAATTGTATGTCTATTTTTGTTGGGTTACACATTGAGTTTACGAAAACTCACATTTGTTTGTTTGTTCTATTCAGGTGATCCACACAGAGTTAGGCAGACTGGTGCGACGGAGCCTCTTGGTGACCACGGGTTTATAAACAGTTAATGATTATGATTTTACATTGATTTTAAGGGTTATTTCTAGGGTTTTGTAATTTATGGACTCTCTGGACTGTTTGATTTTATTTTGGGATTTGGTTTTGACTTGACTATTTAGTTGAGATAGTTTTTACTAAAACAACGGTTTTCTAAAAATATGAACGAGATTACCAAATTAAACTTTTTATGAGTTCTGATGTATTTACATTTAGGCAAATAAATAAATTAAACAAACACTTCCAAAAATAGATATAAATGAATATTAGTTTTGAAACTAGAATGATTTGACGAAACTACTCCCTTTTCAAAAACCCTACCTTGTGACATCACTGAATTCGACCAGTACGTCTAGGTCGGGTTTGGGGTGTTATATTTAGTGGTATCAGAGCCAAGTTGTAAAACTCGGCTGTGAATTTTGGGTTCCAAAATTGTATTTCAAAAAGAATTGGTTTTACAAATAATTTGAATAATTTGAAAAAGTATGTGGTACAACTAGCCTCCGATGTCGATCCTGTAAGTATTTCTGAACTTAGATAAAAAACCCTAAAAATATTGTAGTTAGTACTTTATGAAACTGTACTGAAATAATTAGAGACTGAAACCTCTGAAAAACATTTCTAAACTTCTGGTAAATTATGCATAAAATATCTGCTAATAAATACTGGAACTGATGCATAAAATTTTATAAAGTAGATAAAATTTAAATTATACAATGAGCACTCGTGGAACTTGCGGATGTGGTATTCGTGGCTGTGGTAGAGGCCGTAGGGGGCTCGAGCTAAGTCTTCTTCTCCGGGCAGTATGCCAAATTTAAACACGAGTGAGACACCGGTTTCGCCTACTACTGAGACTGGGTCTCAAAGCCGTTCAGCTAGGGACGGTGCACTGTCCCAAGCCATGTTGAGGATATTGGAGAGGGTCGTTAGAACCCATTCTGGATCTGAGGGCTGTGGGTCGGTAACTGAACAACTCCGGTCCAATGGTGCTGAGTTGTTTAGGGGCGTCACTGGAGTCGCCCCTAATGTGGCCGAGTATCGGTTAAAGGCCATCGAGAGGATCATGAGTGGTTTAGACTGTACTCTCGAGCAGAAAATAAAGGGTGTAGTTTATTTGTTTCGCAACGAGGCATAACAGTGGTGGTTAACGGTTGAAGAGGGTACTCAGGCTGATCTGGTATTTCTTTAAGACCACCTTCCAGGTTAAGTACGTGGGGGCAAGCTGTGTAGATGCTCGTAGGCGTGAGTTCATGAACCTCACACAAGTTAATAGATCAGTGGCCGAGTATGAGGCCAAGTTTCTGAGGTTGAACCGTTACGCGCGAGGCATGGTGACTTTTGAGCATCAGAAGTGTGCCCGTTTTGAGGTGGTATGGGGGACAGTTTAAGGGTTCTGATTGCTTTATAGAAGGAGCGAGAGCTAGTGGTTCTAGTTGATAAAGCGAAGATCGCCGAAGAGGTTAAGTGCGTGGAGTGCCAGAATAGGGACAGTAAGAAAGGTAAGAATAAAAGGGATTCAGAGCCCTCTAGTTCTGTTCAGAGGCCTACAAAAAAGACCAGACCTAATGTGCCAGTTAGAATGGGAGCTCCTGTTGCTCCTATGGGGATTCAGCCGTGTGGAGATTGTGGTAGGCGCCATCCGGACGAGTGTTGGAGGAGGTTAGAGGCTTGCCTTAGGCGTGGGTCATTAGAGCATCGGATTCGAGAGTGCCCACAGTGGGCCGATCAGATGCAAGCTTTGAGACTGGGTTCTGTACAGCCTCAAAGGGTAGTTCAGCAGCCACCCAGAGGCCGTGGACCAGCTAGGGGTGGTAACGGTATGGGCCGATGGTAGAGAGCACTGGGCAGAGGTGCTAGTCAGACTGAGGCGAGACAGCTTGTACTAGTTTATGCTGCTCGACGCCGAGAGGATAGAGATACTCCTCATGTTATTACAGGTACGTTATTTATTTTTGATGTACCTTACACTGCTCTGATAGACATAGGTTCTACACACTCCTATGTAGCTAGTACTATATCTGAAAACCTGAGAATTTCTGCTGAGAGCACTTCTAGTGAGATTACTGTACTAAGTCTGTTGGTGGCAATCTGTTCGGGTTAGTAAACTTTATAGAGATGTTCCATTAGAGGTACAAAGGACTGTATTTCTGGCAAATCTGATAGAGCTTCTGTTTGGGGAGTTCGACTTAATTCTGAGTATGGACTAGTTGGTTGAGCACCGAGTAAACATAGATTTCTCAACTAAGAGGGTTATTCTGAGGACCGAGGATGATATGGAGGTGGTTGTGATCGGTGACCATCAAGATTATCTATCCAATGTGATCTCTGCTCTTGTGGCTGAAAAACTAGTTCGGAAAGGGTGTGAGGCATATTTGGCTTACGTTAGAATTTTTGTTTCTGGGGACTCTTCTATTGGGGATATTAGAACAGTGAGGGATTTTCTGGATGTATTTCCTAAGAGTTACCAGGTTTAGCTCCGAATCAAAAAGTTGAGTTCCGTAGTGAGCTTCTATCAGGTACAACTCCAGTGTCCATCGCTCCTTACTGAATGGCACCAAAGGAGCTTCCAGAGCTTAAGGCTCAACTTCAAAAACTTTTGGATCGTGGTTTCATTCGCCCTAGTGTGTCTCTGTGGAGGGCACCGGTTCTGTTTGTAAAGAAAAAGGATCAACGACCTGTTTGATCAGTTTCGAGAGGCTTTAGTGTTCTCGAAGATTGATCTCTGTTCTAGGTATCATCAGCTTAAACTTAATGAAGCTAATGTTCATAAGATTGCATTTAAGACTCGTTATAGACATTACGAGTTCCCAGTTATACCTTTTGGTCTGAAGAATGCTCTGGCTGTATTCATAAATCTGATGAATCGAGTCTTTCAACCATATCTGGATCAGTTCGTCATGGTTTTCATTGATGATATTTTGGTTTACTCTAAGACTGAGGATGAGCATGATGAGTATCTTAGAATAGTACTTCAGATTCTCCATGAGAAATAACCTTACGCTAAGTTAAGCAAGTGTGAGTTATAGTTGCGTGAGGTGACCTTTCTGGAGCATGTAGTTTCTCCTAAGGGGATCCAACTTGATCTGAGGAAGATTGAGGCTGTGCTTGATTGGAAACAACCTAAGAACGTATCTAAAATCCATAGTTTTTTGGGTCTTGCGGGTTATTATTAGCGGTTTGTCGAGGGGTTCTCTCTGATTGTAGCTCTTTTAACTAAGCTTTTGCGTAAGGGTGTTCTTTTTGTCTGGACTGATATGCAACAATCGAGCTTCAAGAAGCTCAAGTCTGTTCTGACTTAGGCTCTTGTTCTAATACAGCCTAAATCTGGTAAAGAATTTGTGGTCTATAGTGATGCGTCACACTTCGGTTTGGGATGTGTATTGATGCAAGATGGAAAAGCTGTGGCTTATGCATCCCGTCAACTTAAGACACATGAAGGGAATTATCTGACGTATGATCTTGAGTTGGCTACGGTGGTTTTTGCATTGAAAATTTGGAGGCACTATCTGTATGGTGAGAGGTGTATTGTCTACACTGATCACAAAAGCCTCAAGTATCTCCTTACCCAGAAGGAGTTGAATCTAAGGCAGCGTCGATGGATTGAGCTGCTCAAAGATTATGACTGCACGATAGAGTATCATTCTGGTAAGGCCAATATGGTGGCCGATGCTTTAAGTCGTAGAACGATGACTGATTTAAGAGTAATGTTTGCTCGACTTAGTCTATTTGATGATGAGAGTCTGTTAGCTGAGTTACAAGTTAAGCCCACTTAGATTGATCAGATTCGGGTTAAGCAGTTAGAGGTTGAGTCTCTAGGTTTACGGTTTCATCAAATTGAGAGTGGCAATACTTTAGATTTTGAGCTGAATAATGATGGTGTTCTATGTTTTTGAGGTCGAATCTGTGTGCCGAATGATTCTGATTTGAGCCAGTCAATTCTGAGGGAGGTGCATAGTAGCCCTTATGTTATGCATCCTGGTGGTAACAAGATGTTTCGTGATCTTTGTGAGTTATACTGGTGGCCGGGTTTGAAGCATGAGGTTACAAATTTTGTTACTTATTGTCTGACGTGCCAACAAGTTAAGGCTAAGCATCAGTTGCCTTCGGGTTTGCTACAACCCGTTAAGAATCCCTTGTGAAAATGGGAACAAGTAACAATGGATTTCGTTAGTGGGTTTCCCTTGACACCCACTAAGAAGGATTCTGTTTGGGTCATCGTGAATCGATTGACGAAGTCCGCTCATTTTTTTGGTTCGGATGGATTAATCTCTGTAAAAGTTAGCGAAGCTGTATATCTTTGAGATTGTAAGACTACATGGGGTTCTTATTTCGATTATTTCTGATAGAAATCCTCGTTTCACTTTTCAGTTCTGGAAAAAAATTACACGAGGCTCTGGGTTCAAGATTGGACTTCAGTATTGTGTTTCATCCTCAGACCGATGGTCAATCTGAGACGGTAATTTAGATACTGGAGAATATGCTTTGGAGTTGTGTGATTGATTTTCGAGGTAGTTGGGAGGATTATCTGTCGCTAGCTAAGTTCACCTACAATAACAATTTTCATACTAGCATCCAGATGGCACCTTACGAGGTTTTGTATGGTCGTAATTGTCGTACTCTGCTACGTTGGATTGAGTTGGGTAAGCGTCAGGTTTTGGGTCCTGAGTTGGTTTCTGAGACCGAAGATAATGTTAGACTAATTCGGGAACGTCTGAAGGCAGCTTCTGATAGCCAAATGTCCTATGCAGATCTGATGAGGAGAGATATTGAGTACTTTGTGGGTGACTTTGCTTTTCTCAAGGTTTCTCTGTAGAAGAAGTTCTGAGATTCGGTCGTAAATGCAAGTTGAGCCCAAGGTTTATTGGCCCGTATCAGATTCTGAAGCGTGTGAAACTAGTAGCATATCAGTTGGAGTTACCTCCAGAGTTGGACCATATCCACGATGTATTTCACATCTCGATGTTGAGGCAGTATCAGTCTGATCCATCTCATATTGTTTCTATCGAGGAGATCGAGATTAGACCGGATTAGACTTTTGAGGAGGAGCCAGTTCAGATTCTGGATCGAGAAGTTAAGGTTCTAAGGAGGAAGCCCTTCCCATTAGTGAAGGTTCAGTGGCAGAATCATGGCACTGAGGAAGCCACTTGGGAACCTGAGGACTCAATTCGTCACCAGTATCCTCATATGTTCTGATCAGGTAAATTTTGAGGTCGAAATTTCTTTTAGGGGGTAGAGTTGTAATGCCTTGATAAATCTATTTTTATTATATTTTTATGGTCTACAGTTTTATGGAACTATTCTGTGAAAATGTCGTTCGAAAAGTTTGATGTTTGGGCACTCAATTTAGTCAAAAGAACTAAATCGTAAAAAGTGCAAAAGTTGGATTTCTACTTATTAAAGGTGTCAATTTCTATAGGATTTTAAATTAGAGCTTCTTGGTTGGTAATTAGACCATTAGTTATGTTAGTGGACAAAAATGGACATGAATAGGTAAAATTTCAAAGTTATGCATTAAGGGCATTTTGGTCATTGAGTAAATAAAAGAATAAAAAGGGAAAATCAAGTCAAATTTGGTGTCCATCTTCTTCACCTTGGCCAAATTTTTCAAGGAGACCATATCTAGGGCTTCTTCAACTTTCAAGCTTGATTGTAAGTACATCCTAGCCTTATTTTTAATGCTCTTTACATTTTTGAAGTCCTCGTAACCCAATTTATCTATCTCTACCATTGATAAACCGTAATTTATACATATTTTTACCCCATGCTTAGCACATTTTATGGATGAATTCTCCTTAGATATGGTGAATTCGATGCTCCTAATCCCTTAATTTCATGTTTTATACTCAAGAAAGATATGAGAGTAAAAAGAGCGAGAAATGGGCCAAAAACAGAGAAAATGGGCCTGGATTTCCTCACACGGGTAGACCACACAGCCGTGTCAATATGGCAGAATCGAAGCACAACTTACACGGGCAAACCACACGCCCATGCCTATTTAACAGCCTTGACAACGGTTTGAACCTATCGCACACGAGCGTGTCCCTGTCGAACCCAATTATAGTCCTATTTAGAAAAGGCCACTTTTGAGGGCTTTTAGGCATTCTAAAGCATATTTAAACACCTATAGGAGGATTAAAGGGGAGACGAAAAGTAGGGAGTAAGGAATTACTCCAAGAAAGCAAATTGATCCATCTCAGAAGCCGGATTCATCATTAAGATTGAAGATCTCTCCTCAATTTCCCTTCAGGAGTTTTGGGTTTTCTTTATGTTTTGTATTCATTATTCTTCTGAGATGTTTTCCTATTTAGTTATGAACTAAACCCCCTAAATACCTAAGGGGAATGAAACCTAAGACGAATCTTATTATTATTTTCTGAATTGTATGATAAATATTTAACTTGTTCTTAATTATGTGCTCTTAATTCTTGTTTCGATATTTCAGGATATTAATTCAAGTTAATGCTCTTATTTGGAAGATGAATAGTCCCTGTCTAAGAGTAATTTTGTCATAATTAAGCGGAGTTGATTGCGTGCCTTAAGATAGGGTGACAAGATTATGCCGTATTGGGGTGAAACCTAATAAGGGATCCATAGATCGAGTTAATGCAACCTTAAGGTGTTAATTAGAAAGAGATTTCAATTATTCAACCTAGGGTTAGACGTTATTAGTCTTGAATAGGGATAATAACATAACTCAGGGATTTCTACGGAACAAGTTAAATGAATAAATCGTCCAATTCGGAGTTAAAATAACAAGTGAATTCTAGGTGGATTTTTCCTTGGGTATTGTCTTAAATCAATCGTTTTTCCAAAAGTAATTCCCCGCTTTTATTTTCTATGATTTCTTAGTTTAGTTAATTAGTTAATTAAAACAAACCCTTTTATTTTTAGGCTAGATAATAAAAAGATAGTTAATACTAGTACTTTTAGTTCCTTTGGGTTTGACAATCCGGTCTTGCTAAAGCTATATTACTGTTCGATGGGTACATTTGCCTACGTCGTGAAAGTAGTTAGTTTCAAGAACGATTAATTATAAATTTATAAAACTTATCACGAAAAATCACGATCAACCATTATTTTGAAGTAGGGTTCATGTTTAAAAATTTACCCATCTGTGGCATGCATGTATTTTGATGTTTGATGGAAGATATTGTATGTTTAAGGTGTGATAAATAACTTTTACTCAGTGATTTTTAGTGAAAATACATAAAAAGGACTTATTTGTAAAAGTTGTAAAAATGGGTAGTAGAAATGTGATTTGATGAAAAATGTGGGCTGTTATGAACATGATTTAGGTTTGGCTAGGCTTGGGTAACAAAGAAAATGGATACATTTCATTTTACGAGCCTAAGGACTAATGTGCAAGACTTTCCGTGTATCCGATTATATTCCAAGTGTTCAACGGGTAATCTAAAGAGTATGTTAAAGATGACAATGTGTGCAACTTGTTATGAGTGGGTACAGGTATGTATGTAAAACTCATGAGTAAGTAAGCTAAGCCTAAGATACTTGATGATAATTATGCTAACTTATGTTGAGTAGATATATGAGTAATGTATGATTTATGTTGCTTACTATTTTCATGCAAACTTACTAAGCTTTAAAAGCTTACTCCCCTTTTCTTCCCATTCCTTATAGTGCCGTCAAGTTAGCTTGGAGATCGAGGAACGTCGGAGCTCGATTCACACTATCAAACGATTATTTTGGGTACACTTGATTTCAATATTTTGAGTATAGCATGTATAGGGACTTGGTCATTTTGTTACGTGTCATATTGTTTAGCCAAATATGTTGGCATTGTAGTGGTTAATGATTCATTTTGGCTATGGCTTTTGAAAGTTGGCTAATACTAATTTTGTTGGTCATTGGTATGTTTATGTGATGAAGCTTATCATGAAGATGAAATTGGCATGAATGGAAAAGAAAGTATATGATGTTTATGCATGATAGATGTTAGTATGTGAAATTGATGTATTGACATCTTGTTAATGGCTGATTTGGTTATATGTATATGTTTGGATTGGTGGTGCTTGTTGTTATGTAGGTTGGTGCAAGTAAGGGTGACAAAATGGCTTGGTAAATAGCTTTATTTTTGTCCACACGGGCAGAGACACGACCGTGTGTCTCAGTCGTGTGAAGGACACGGCCTAGGGACATGGGCATGTGCCCAGGTCATGTGAAGTCTGTACCTATTTTATGGAAAATTATGAAAATTAAATCGTCCACACGGCCTAAGCACACGGGCGTGTAACTTGGCCGTGTGACTTCAAATTGTTGATGACGTCATAAACAGAGAGTAACATGGGTTGGGGACATGGGCGTGTGTGACCACACAGCTTACCCACACGGGCGTGTCCCAAAGCCACACGGGCGTGTGACCCCTAACCACTCCTAATACATGTTTTGGGCCTCGTAGGCTCGTTTAAGGGATGATATGAATGTTTTCGAAAAGTTTTAAATTTGAGTGGAAATTCATGTCCCGGTTTTGAATGTTTGTTTGAGTTTAAGTCTGGTAATGCCTCGTACCCTTTTCCGGTATTGAATACAAGTAAGGGGTGTTACAACAAGCCTTACCCTTGATGAGTGGGCTTATATAAAATTGTCCATTAATTCGTATCAGAATAAGCTTATTGGTTCGAGTGGTAAGGGAGTTGGTGTTTTGGAGATCCTGTGTTTGAATCCCTGCGCGGGAGTGGGTTTTATTTTTGGTCGGTTTTGTGATAGAATTTCGGTGGAATTAAAATTCTGAAATGGTTGAGATTAAGGAAATAGTAGGGAGTTGGGATATTAGGTTATTAGTTTTTTTTTTGTTTTTTTCAAAATTCCTGCTCTCTCTCTCCTTCTCAAAAGATTTTTTGACGTTAGTTGCTTCCCTATTGGTGGAACTCTCGATTTCTATCCTCTTTTTGTTACCTTTTCATTTTCCATTCAGACTATTGTCGATCTTAGCGTTGGGTTCTGTAACAGCCCGATTTTAGGGCTAATCGGAATAGTGGTTTCAAGACCACGAATCTGACGCAGTGAAATTTGTTTTTATTATATTTTTATGGTCTACAGTTTCACGGAATGATTTCTTAGAATTTTTTTCAAAAATTTTGATGTTTTGGCACTCAATTTAGTAAAAAAGGACAAAATTGTAAAAGTGCAAAAGTTGAGTTCTACATGATAAAGGTGTCTAATTGCTATGAGATTTTAAATTAGAGGTCCTTATATGATAATTAAACCATTTGTTAAGTTAGTGGACAAAAATGGATATGGTGAGATAAAATTTTAAAGTTTGGCAAAAAGGGCATTTTGGTCATTTGGTAAATAAAAGAATAAAAAGGGAAAATCAAGTCAAAATTTTTTCCATCATCTTCTACCTTGGCTGAATTTTACAAGCACTCCAAAGCTAGGGTTTTGGCCACTTTCAAGCTTGATTGTAAGTCCATCCTAGTCCCGTTTTTAATGCTCTTTAGTTTTTGAAGTCGTTATCTCCCGATCTTTCTATTTCTACTATTATTTTGAAGTAGGGTTCATGTTTAAAAATTTACCCATGTGTGACATGCATGTATTTTGATGTTTGATGGAAGATATTGTATGTTTAAGGTGTGATAAACCACTTCTACTAAGTGATTTTTCATGAAAATACCTAAAAAGGACCTATTTGTAAAAAGATGTAAAATGGGTAGTAAAAAATATAATTTGATGAAAAATGTGGGCTGATATGAGCATGTTTATGATTCGGCTAGGCTTGGGTAACAAAGAAATTGAGTGCATTTCATTTTACGAGCCCAAGGACTAATTTGTAAAAATGTGAAACTTTAGGGGCAAAAAGGTAATTTTTTTGTAATGTGATGTTTGGAATAATTTGAGTAATGTGAATATTAAATAACCTAAATTTGTTATTATAAATCAAGAAAAATGAAGTTCAGACCTTGATAGGGGAAAGAATAAGGTGTTCGACGATTAAATCCTTATCTACTTTTTTTGGCATTGAGATAAGTTCGTATGTAAATAATGCATTGTTTATTTATGTTTTAAATACTTTAATATTGTAAGAATTTATGATTGACTCTTGGGATGAAATCGACAATGGATGATGAGTGAGAAATATCCCGGTTGAACCTTAGGAATAGTTAGGATACAAATGTAATGACATTAGGGTTAGTTGAGATTTCGTGTAAGACTATATCTGAGATATTGCATTGATATAAGATTTCGTGTAAGACAATAGCTAGGCTATTGGCATCGATATTAGATCCCATGTAAGACCATATCTGGGATATGGCATTGGTATGGTATTATGTGTGTGAGATTTCCCGAGTATCCTTTAGAATTCCAAGTGGTTCAATAGGAAACTTAACGACAATGTTAAAGTCGGGAAAGACTATGGTATGTGGTCAAAGATTATGGTAAGTTGCAAGTTGGTACAGGTATGTACACAAAACTCATGCTTAATGAGTTTGATATGTGATGAAACCTCGGATTGGTTTGATTGAGTGAGTTATGATGTTAAGATTTTAAATACAGCTATATTAAGCTTGATTATGAATTTACAATGACATTTATGTTAATTTACTTTATGTTAAATCTATGTTAAAGTGTGTTTATGATGCCTATTATTTGCATATGAACTTACTAAGCTTTAAAGCTTACTCCCTTTCTTTTCCCTTGTCTTATAGTGTCACCAAGCTAGCTAGGAGATCGAAGACGGTCGGAGATCCATTCACACTATCAAATTATCATTTTGGGTACTTATGATTTCATTACTTTAAGTATGGCATGTATAGGGACTTGGTCATTTCGTTATGTGTCATATTTGATTTGGCCAAATGTGTTGGCTTATAATGATTGATAATTCATTTTGTAAATGGCCACTGAAATTGACTAATATTGGTTAAGTATATATGCATATGATGATGTTTTGATGAATGTGAGAATTTGCATGGATTGAGTGGTTGCATGTAAATGATATATTGATATCTTGTTTATGGTTGAATTGGTTGTATGAATATGTTTGGATTGGTGTTGCTTGTTGTTGTGTAGGTTGGTGCAAGTAAAGGTGGCAAAATGGCTTGGTAAATAGCCTTATTTTTGTCCACACGGGCAAAGACAAGGCTATGTGTCTCAGTCGTGTGAAAGACAAAGCCGAGGGGCATGGGCGTGTGCCCAGGGCATGCGAAGTCTGCACCTATTTTATGAAAAATTAAGAAAATTAAATCGCCCACACGGCCTAAGCACACGGGCATGTGACTTGGCCGTGTGACTTCAAATTGTTGATGACATCATAAACAGAGAGTTACACGGGTTAGGGACACGGGCGTATGTGTCCACACGGCCTAACCACACCTGCGTGTCCCAAAGCCACACGGGCGTGTAGCCCTTGTTTTGATGAAAAATTTTCTAAGTGTTGGGAAGTTTTTTTAAAGTTCTCAGTTTAGTCCCAAACCAGTCCCAATGCATGTTTTGGGCCTCGTAGGCTCGTTTTAGGGACAATATGAATGTAAATGAAAAGTTTTAAATTTGAGTGGAAATTCATGTCTCGATTTTGAATGTTTGTTTGAGTTTAAGCCCGGTAATGCCTTGTACCCTATTTTGATGTCAAATACAAGTAAGAGTGCTACAGGTTCTGTGTTTTTCTGCTCAAATTGTGTGTTGGTAAGTACTTTAATAGTTTCGTACAATTGTGGGTGTTTCGGTTGTATTGATATCGTATACCTTGTTGTTTAGGAGAAGATCAAAGGACTGCGAATTGGCAATCGGTGACTTAGTTGTGTGGAATCATCGTTGTACGTTAGAAGGTAGGGATTTGGTTGTTTGTTGGAATGAACAGAGCCTTGGTTCCGGTTTTAGTATCGAATTAAGCATCTAATTTAGTGTTTTGTTGGACAATTTTAAGTTCTGGTGGTTTCGGGAGTGGATTTTGCACCAAAATCGTAGTGTACCTGTATCTGTACCTATATCTGTATTTGTACCTGTATTTTGTATCTGTTTTGGGGCAGGATTTATATATGTGGAGGAAGTGTTCTGTATGGCGTTCATCGCCTATATTCTGGCAACTTGGCTGCATTTTATCTGATATGTGTCATAATGTCACGATACGATGTGTAGGGCTGGGTGGGTGTTTTTAACCCCACATGGTGTGATGGGTTAGTCAGAGTTGGTGTGTAGAGGATGGGGGTAGGATTCTGTTTATCTGATCTACATATTTGTATCTGTTATCCGTATCTGAAATGGGCATGAGTCCGAATCAGTATCTGACTGTTTATATTGATTTCTGTATAAATTGTATGTCTATTTCTGTTGGGTTACACACTGGGTTTACGAAAACTCACATCTGTTTGTTTGTTCTGTTCAGTTAATCTACAGACTTAGGCGAACCGGTTCGATGGAGCCTCTTGGTGATCACAGGTTTATAAACGGTTAATGATTATGATTTTATATTGATTTTAAGGTTTATTTCTAGAGTTTTATAATTTATGAACTCTTCGGACTGTTTGATTTTATTTTGGGATTTGATTTTGACTTGACTATTCATTTGCGATGGTTTTTACTAAAACAACGATTTTTTGAAAATACGAACGACATTACCAAATTAAACGTTTTATGACTTCCGCTGTATTTACGTTTGGGTAAATAAATAAATTAAACAAATGCTTTCAAAAATAGATATAAATGAATATGAGTTTTAAAACGGGAATGATTTGACGAAATGACTTTGTTTTCAAAAATCCTACCTTGTGACATCACCGGATTCGGCCATAACGTCTAGGCCGATTTTAGGGTATTACAGCCTTGACAGCTTTCAGTAATCTATATAAATTTTTTTATTTTCTTTTATCATGATATATCTCCATTCCGTTCTCCTTAGCTTGAAAAACCTATACCTTTGTTTGAACATATTTTTCCTTTCTTTTTTTTTCTTTCTAAAATCAGCTAGTTTTATTCGATAATTATTTTTCAAAGGACATGATCATCTAAAGAAAAAAAATTTGAAGAAAAAAATGATAACCACTTATTACAAATAATTTCTAACGTCAATTTTACTTTTTTTTAAATGAAAGTCTTGATGGAATCATATTTTAGTTGATAAAAAGAAATTTCAACAAATAGTGTTTTTATATAATGTTAGAAGTGAAAGGGAAGCAAGAAATTCTTTTAATAATTTTATTATATATTAATTTATATTCATTATTTTTGAATAATTTATATTCATTATTTTTGAAGGGATTAAATGAAATTTTTCCATATTTAAGGGGCTCAAATGTACAATTTTATCATGCATTAATTTGCAATATTATTATTTTTAAAATGATTGAACTATTTTTTTTCAATTTTATAAGGCCAAGGCCTTGCCAGCTCCTAATTTTGCTTTTAAAACATGTATCAAACACGTATCTAATAATAATTTAAACCACCTGTACATAAAAAAAAACATATAACTTATCTCTTCCAAGGAAATAATTTTAAATAAAAAAATTCTATTAATATCAAACAAGTCGAGGGGAATATACAGGTAAAAGTGGTTACAAGTAGTGTATTCCAGAGGAACAAAACATGCTGGGATATCAAAATACAATACATCCAAATCCAACAAAAAAATTTATTCAAAATTATGGAACCTAAAAGTTCCCAGCAAGGTACGAACCAGCTTATGGAGAATGACAAACAATTATTTGCCTACACTAAGTAACCTAAAGGCTCGTAGGCTGAGGTTTGATGCTTTATGTCCATTATGTGGTGAAGAAGACGAATCAATCAACCATATCTTCCGAAAATGTAATCTTGCGAAACACGTTCGACGACAGATGGAAGTGATATCCGCGCCCATACATGAATATCAAGGATAGAAACTTTGGTTAGCTGAGACTTTTAACATCAATAACATGTATCAATGTACATGTTTAGTAGTTTCATTCTGGGAAATATGGCATAATAGGAGCAAATTTTTCTATGAAGTTATTCGGCAGAGGATATGTGACATAGTGGGCTTTATCAAAGCATATATTACAGAATTAAGCATACTAGAAGAAGTGTTAGAAAGCAAGCACAATAGAAAGGAAGCCCACTAGGAACCTCCAAGAGAGGAACAAGTCAAAGTAAATTTTGATACCGCGTTTCAATAACAAAACAACAAAGTAATCTCTGGAATAATTATTAGAAACAACATAGGACTCATAATGGGTTCATGTGTTTACGTGGTCAAAAATGTCTGAGATTCGACAACTGTAGAAGCATATGCATTTCTCAAAGGGGTTGTTTTTTGTAGAAGAAATGGGATTTGGTAAAGTAATAGTCGAAGGGGATTCAATGACTGTCATTAAAAAACTACAAAGTCCAGAAAACGAAAAATCACTTATCGGAGTCACAATAAACAAAATAAAAGAAAAAACCAGAAGATTTAGGAGCATTGAGTTTCGTTACATATTGCATGGAGCAAATGAAGCGGCGCACGCGGTGGCTGCATAGGGGAGAGGATGCAACTCCTCAACCTTTTGGATGGAAGAAACTCCATCGGAGGTTGAACCCATCGTTCTGAAGGACCAAAGGGGTAAAAGTTAGAGGAGGCAGAGACGATGTTTTGATAGGCTGAGTCCGGAGAAAAAAGAGGATTTGTTACAGGATCTCTGAGGAACTCAAAGATTAGAGGAATTGGGGGCAGAAAATGACCCATGCACACTGTCTGAGGAATACTAATTCCCTCGCAAAGGAACATTCTGCGTTGCAATAACAATGAAGAAGGGTAAGGGAAAGTTAAAGAGTTTAGGGTTTCATTTTATTTTAGTTTCCTTAGGAAAATGACAGATTGTTTCTTCTACAGAGTTAGGCGTCTGTTTTTAAGCCTTAGGAAATTACAATACTGAGGCACCGTCCACAAGAAGCAATGGTTTATTAACAGATGGTAGGATTAAGAGGCATAGTAGTGTTTTAAGAATTTGTAATTTTTTTTAACTTTCCCTAATTAATGCATTAGTCGAATTTGTGTAAAAAAAAAATAGCTCTTTCACATGCGTTAAGATTGACTGACATTTTCAAAAACACAGGTCACTTTAGAAAATAAATGAGTTTCCTTTCCTTTCTTTTCTTTTTCCGTAATGGATTCGTATTTTCTTTGTAGATTTATGTCTTTGTCTTTATGTTCAAGTTTTTGCTTGTATATATGTTTTTGTTGGGTTTAGATTTTGTTCTTCGGGAGTCTTGGGATCTTGTACTAAAATTTTCCATTTCTTGGTGATGGATTTGAGAAGCATCAACTGTTTCCAATCTAATTTGTACTGAAATAGAGTAAATTCGTGGCTGTTGATATCAACAAAATCAAGAATATTGCATTGCAATTAATTAAACATTCTCAAATATGTTTGGTACTTTTTCTATTTCCATAGCGGTTATAAGGATCTTGCATCTTTTGCACCTCCATAGCGCCAAATACTCCACAGCTTTCCTCAAGACCATCACCATCACCATCATCATCATCATCATCATCATCACTTGATAGATCAAGTGACAGCAATTCTTCCTTGTACTTTACGCTATCCATTCTCGTCTGCATCAAGTTGCCTCTAGTGTCATACCCTTTTAGGATGCCAACCACTTGTTTCATGTTTGGGCGCTTCTCAGGTTCACTCTGCACGCATAGAGCAGCAACGTAGATGGCTTGTTTCAATTGGTTGTGATCGAAGTTCCCCCGAAGCTTAGGATCAACAAGCTCTTTAAACCGCTCTTTAGCTATAAGCGGCTCCACCCATTCAGTTATGGTCCTCTTGACACCACCTGGCAACTTCTCTATAGGCTTTCTTCCTGTTAGAAGCTCAAGCAAGAGAATACCAAAACTATAAACATCACAACTTTCGGAGACCTTTCCCCACATGGCGTATTCCGGTGCAAGGTACCCTAACGTGCCTTTAACCCGGGTCGTCAAGTGGCTTACGCCTTCTGGGATTAGTTTCGCGAAGCCGAAATCAGCAACCAGCGGTTCGAAGTTTGAATCCAGCAGGACATTACTTGCCTTAATGTCTCTATGAATGATGTGGGGTGTTACTTCATGATGCAAGTACCTACAGCATTAAAAACAATAGCAGTCAAAGAAATGTTTTAGTTACGGCTTTATTTTGGTAGCACACAAAAGCCAAACTTACAATATGCCTTCGGCTGAACCAATTGCAATCTTCATCCTCTTCTTCCAGTCTAATTGAACATCTCCAGCAAAATGACCATGCAGATGAGACAACAAGCTGAGGTTAGGCATGTAATCGTAAACTATGAGCCTTTGATCGGTCCCAACGCAGTAGCCCCTTAGACCCAACAGATTCTTGTGTCTAACCCTTCCAAGAACTTCAACTTCCACCGCAAATTCCATTTCAGCTTTTGATGTCATAGCTTTTAGTTTCTTAACAGCTATCTGCATTACATTATTTAAGAACCAAAAACTTTACCCACAGCAGCGGAATATAGAAAAATTAACCGAGAGCCAGGATTTATAATATTATATTCGAATACCTGAAGGCCATCACTGGTTTTTCCCCAGTAAACACTGCCAAACCCACCTTCCCCAAGCTTGTTATCGTCGCTGAAACCATTAGTAGCAGTGTGCAGCTCTTTGTATGTAAACATTCTCCATGTTGTATTCCCTGGAGTAACCACAAGACTTACCACACAGAAAGCATGGATTTTTCAGTATAATTTAATTAACAAGGAAAACAATACTGTAAGACAAGTAGTAGAGTTGTTACTTGCATACCCCTCATCGACCTTCTCTGAACTGCAGCAACTTCCCATAGCTTTTGGCTGTGGGGGGAATCGTTATAGAAATTCAGTCGAGCTTCACAACTTCGCAGTTTGCTCTTTAATTTAAACCAGACTAAAGGTGTATCTGTAATTTTCTCAGATGATGTAAGGAGCCGCCCTTGGCCGGCTTGTGTGTGTCATAAATCATAAAAAGTAGCTTCGACGGATTTAACTAGGCACAAGTAAATGAACTAGTCTACTAATCAACAAATAAAAAATATATGTTGAGTAATTGTAGCATGTAATCGTACATAATTTATACGCATCAAGCTATAGGTAAAATGATAAGATATATTTTATTATTAAAAACAATTTTTATGTTTGAATTTTAAAAATAATATCATTACCAAGAACAATTATAAATGACATACATAAATTAGATAACATTTAAAAATAAAAATAAAAATGACTCGGAGGGAGAAAATAAGCGATGAATATATGAAAAAAAAATCAAAACCAACAATAAAACCGAGCTTTAATTTTCAGAAGTTATAGAACTTGAAACCTCAAATTATGATACGAGAATTAGATTTTACTCTGGCGAGCATCCATCTTCCTAGAAGCAGCTGGTTATTTCATGTATAAAAATATATAGTCTTTCTTTTTCTTTTTTATTTCTTGTTTGAAGTCGATGCAAATTAAAGAGCTCTTTTTCTTTTTTCTTTTTTCATGTATTTGTTGAAGGGTTTGGTTTTTAAGATGTTTTCCGTACTTCTTAGCATCGATTCAGCATCTAAGAAATGGTTAATAAATAATAAATAATATTATGATATTGCGAATTATCCGGAAAAAATATTACTATTAGAATATGCAAATCTGATAAGTACATATACGGTCAATGAACTATACTAAGACATGGTTAATAAATTAATGAATAATTTTAAAAATTATTAAAATGAATATAATTATATTTTTTAATAAGCAATAATTTGTGATTCTCTGAAAATGTATCAACTTGTATATTATTAATCCATCAAATATAATTTTTTAAATTCTTTTTGGTAATTCTTTTTATAAAATTTTAATATTAGTCGTGTACAATATTTAATTATTGAGTATCTATGAACGCGACAAATGTAAGTTTTAGTGTTCTTTTCTTTCCAATTGAAATTGGGGGAACAGTTTTGATACTGCCAAATGTTGTTCGGTATAACAATCTTTTCTGCATATGCCCGTTAAGACCAACCCAAATATCTCTCTCAGGCAACGAAATCGCGTATAATAATTGAAATATTTTATATTTTTTTTATGTAAAATATGTTTTAATTGTGTATTTAAAAATTAATTTAATAATTAAAAATATAAATATTACATAAAATTTTGTTTTAAAATTTAAATATTTTTAATATAATAAAGGAAAGTGATGATATTCTTTAAATTTATGTAAAAAGAATAATTTATTGTCGAACAAAACATTAACAACACAAAACTTTTAATCCAATTAATCAATTGAGGACAAAACCAAGATCTTTAGTATGGCGCCTCGAAGTTTTGAAAAATCTCTCTTTGCAATGGCGGAGTATGTGGAGGGGCTTCCAATTAGTGATTATGATTTTAGGTTGGTGCCATTCTAGGTGCGATTTTATAATGTCCTATTGGGGTAGATGAGCCGCAACATAGCTCTTCATTTGGGAGGCTCAATGGGAGAGGTTTTGGCTATCAATTGGAGGGATAATGAAGGTGGGTGGACTAAGTACATTCGAATGAGGATGGTGGTTGATGTTTTCAAGCCCTTGCATTAGGTGGTCAAGCTATGGGGTTCAACGAGAGCGGAACTGTAATAGCCCGGTTTAGACCCTAGTCGAAATAGTGGTTTCAGGACCACAAATCTGAGTTTGAAAAATATTTTAATATTATTTTCTGTGTCTGTGATATGTGAATTTATATCTGCGAAGTTTCAGTGATTTAATTTGTCTGTTTTTGTGCTTAATTATGAAAAAGGATTTAATCGCATAAATGATAAAATTTGCATGCCATATATTAAATGTGATTAATTGGCATGGCTTTGGATTATTATGGCCTTATGTGGCAATTACTCCATTGAATTTATGAGTGGTCATAAATGACCTTGTTTTATGTAATTAATATGTTTATTAATGAGGGATACAATGGTAATTCATGCTTTAACATGAATTAAAGAAAACAAATTGAAAGGAAATAAAAGGAAGAAAGCCATTTTTGGTTTCGGCTAGCTTAATCCTTGATTAAGATATGAATTTTCATCTGTTCTTGATAATTTCTACGTTTCTGTGATCGTTGCTTCGTGTTCTTCAAAACCCATGTCTGAATTTCTGTTTATGTTGAAGATTATGAAATGTGCCACTAATGATTATATGAGCTTTGTAATGTTTTTATATGGATTATGAAAGATATATGTGAGATTATCATGCTTTGTTCTTGAATTTTTGATGGAATAGAGCTATTTGGGCTAATTTGTGAAAATGAGATTTTGAAGGACTAAATTGTGAATTAAATATGTTGTTTGGGCTTGTATGGAAGCTATGTATATTCGGCCAAGCTATAGTCTTGGTGAATTTTGCATATTTGTGATTTTGTAAAAAATGGACTAAATTGTCAAAGTGTGAAAATGTAAGGGCTAAAATGCAAAGTTCCCTAAATATGTGTTCATGGATTATTTTGAATGAAATGAATGACTGAATGGTTGAATTTGAATTGTATTAGATCAAGAACAAAAAAAATCAGACTCTAACTAGTATAGTTGTGTTTTACATTTCCACCCATATAACGCTTAAAATGGTGCAATTTTTTTACTAGACTGGTAACTATTATTATAAGCAAATTTAGCCAACGGGAAATATTTTTCCCAGCTACCCTCAAATTCAAGAACACAACACTGTAACATATCTTCCAGAATCTGTATTAAACGTTTTGACTGTCCGTCTATCTGCGGATGAAATGTTGTACTAAATTTAAGTTTAGTGACCAAATCCTTATGAAGTTTACCCCAAAATCTAGAGGTGAACCTCAGATCTCAATCAGAAATAATAGATAACGGCACTCCGTGTAATCTGACAATCTTGAACACATAAAACTTAGCTAGTTTTCGAGCAAATAATCTATTTGACTGGAATAAATTAACCGATTTTGTTAGTTTGTCAACAATAACCCAAATCGAGTCTTTTTTTCTTAGTGACATAGGTAATCATTGTAACAGCCTATTTTTCGGTGAGATCGGAACACTGGTTTCGGGACCACAAATCCGAGCCAAAATTAAAAATTTATTTTATTTCATTTTATGGTTGGCATCATGGTAGGAAGGTCACATGAAAATTTTGGTACGAAAATTTTACCACTTGTGTGTTCAATTAGGGAAAGGACTAAATTGCATAAAATACAAAAGTTGGGTTCTAGTAGCTATAGGTATCAAATAGCTATGGAATTCAAAACTTAAGGTTCTTATATGGTAATTAGACCATTGAAAAGTAGTTAGTAGATATTTTAATGACTCATCTATGGAAAAATTAGAAAAGGGTAGGGACTAAATTGGAAATCAAGAAAATTAATAGATGATAATTAATTAAAAAGAAAAAAATCATCTAATTTCATATCATCTTCCCAATTTTTCTATGGAAACTCTAGGAGAGAAGAAGAAAACCTGTTTTTTGTAATTTTTATATTTTTGGAATCGTGATAGTCTAATCTTTTTATTTAGGGGATTTATTTGAAAAGTTATCAAGGTATGAAATTTGGGTCATGGATGAATATGCTGAAAATTAGAAATTTATGGTAGAAAATGAAAAATTATTCATAGATAAACAACTTTTACAAAGTAACTTTTGATGAAAACTTGATTTAGGGACTAAAATGAAAAAATGGTAAAAACCCATGAAAGATTCTAAAATTTATAGAGAATAAGTGCTGTAAATTTTAAGTTGCAATTTTGGTTAGGCTTGAAATAGGGAGTAAATTGCATGAATTTCATTTTCCGGGCCTAGGGATGAAATCAAAATTTTTGAAAAGGATAGGGGCAAAATGATAATTTTGCTTAGGATGTAATACAATGCAAATGCAAATGAAATGTGATAGATTAATAGTTAAATTTATCCATATATATCCAGAAAGACCAACTAAGGGCCTAGATCGAGGAAAGCAAAAGGTTTTGGATTAGTTGCATTCAAATACGAATTATTTTCAAGGTAAGTTCGTGTAACCTAAATATGTATGTTAATATACTTAAATTGAATTGTATGATTGTGTTGATACATATGAGATGATACACATAATGAAATAGTCATAAGTTGTGAAAAAATGGACAAATTGTCTAATCCGGTTGAATGTTGAATTTCGATGGGTTAAAAGTAATAGTTCATATGTTGCAAATAGAATTTAGCCCGGACGAGTAATTCTAATGTAAGCCCTCTTGAGCTTAGGTTATAAATTGGATTTAACCTGAACGTGTAATCCATATTAAGATTTCTAGAGCACATGCTACGGACAGGATTTAGCCTGGACTAGTAATCCTACTGTAAAATGTACAACTCAAGAGTGTGCCTTTCTATTATGTACCCTAACGGGTACTTTTGGACATGTGTATATTACCCGAACATCCATCGAGATTTCAATAGTTTGACGAAAAAGACCCTTGAAGTGTGGAAAGGTGAAACTAATGGTGATGAACTCATCTATGTCTACTAGATATTCATATGTGATTATGTTACTGACTTGTTGAATAAGTGTATGTAAGTTTAGGTAGCTTACCCAAAATCGATGGAATGTAAATTTATGTATGCTTGTATTATTAAATATGACCGATAAATTAATTTTTTGTTATATGAACTTACTAAGCATAAAATGCTTACTCCGTTTAATTTTTCCATGTTTTATAGTGCTCAAAGCTCGCGAAGGTTGGAAGTCGGTCGGAGCAGTCATCACACTATCCACTATCTCATTTTGGCACAAATAGAAATCTCATTTTGGTATAATGACATGTATAAGCTTATTTGGCCAATGATGGCTTGTAATTGTTGTTTTGTAATCTAGCCATTGGAGTGGCTAGTGATGTCTAAGTTTGGCTATTTTTGAAGTAATATTTTGGTAATCACATAAGTGCTTACTATGTGTTAGTTTGTTGGAATTATGTTAGCATATAAGTTTATGTTAAGAGTAAGTTTACATCATTTGATGCATGAGATAATACCACATGATTGATGGCAAATTTTATGTGAATATGATGTTGGATTGGTGGATATTTGCTTGTGAGTTTTGGTGCAGGAAAATGGTAAGTTTTGGGTGACAAATGAGGCTAGGAAATGACCTTATTTTGTCCACACGGGCGTGTGTCTTGGCCATGTGTGACACACAACTTGTCTTATGGGCATTGGTCCGGCTGTGTGTCCCCTTCATCTTAAAAATGAGAAATAGAATGCTCAAAATTGGGCATACAAATAGGGACACGAACGTGTGTCTCAGCCGTGTGGTTGACACAGCCTTGAACATGGGCATATGAAAACTGCACCTAAATTTTGAAAATAAAATTTGCCATATGGCCTAGTACAGGCGTGTGACTTGGCCGTATGACTTCAATTTCTTCATGCTTTAGAAGTTAGAGAGTTACATAGGTTAGGGACACGGACGTGTATTGTACACGGCCTGACCACACGGGTGTGTCCCTAGACCACACAGGCATGTAAGCCTTGCACCTTGGAAAATTTTTAAAATGTCGCAAAAAATTTTATGAGTTTCCAGTTAAGTCCCGATTTGATTCTAAGGCTCGTATTGGTCCTCGAGAGTCCAATTAAGGGACGTTTTGAATGATCTCAGAAATTGAATAGTAATTTATATAAATAAATTATAAAGTGTTCTGAATGTTCTGGTAATGCTTCAAAGCCCTGTTCTGACGTCGGATACGGGTTAGGGGTGTTACATTTAGTGGTATCAGAGCTACAGTTTAGCCGATTCTTGGACTAACGTAGCAAGTACGAGTCTAGATATACATGCCATTATATAAATTATGATAGTGTGATATCTCTTAACCACTTTTAAATGTATTTTCATATAGTAATGTCTTCCAACCAAGCTAGAGCCGAAACTGAGGAAGCTGAGAGTGCTACTCAAGCTTCATTGCAACGAGCTACATCTAGTGGTAGTAGAAGACCCATATCTATGGGCCAAAGTGAGGCGGCAAAAGTAGCCTTTTTTGAATTGATGGATGAATGGTTTAGTGAATATATGAGAACAAACCATGCTGTTCAACGACCTCCCTCACCTGCTTTACGATATGATGAAACGCCATAGGATGCTAGACCTGTTAGAATTGGTAAGGCTCCAGTAAAAAAATCAAAAAACATGGGGCTGAAGAATATAGGACTACAGCCGATGATGATCCAGAGAGGGTCGAGTTCTGGCTGGAAAATATTATTCGAGTTCTAGATGAGTTATCATGTACACTAGCCGAATGTCTGAAATGTGCAGTACCTTTGTTGAAAGACACAACCTACCATTGGTGGAAAACCATATCTTCTGTGGTACCAAGGGAAAGTATCACATGGGAATTCTTCCAAACAGAGTTTAAAAAGAAGTATATTAGTCAAAGATTCATGGACCAGAAAAAGAAGGAATTTCTAGAGCTCAAACAAGGAAATATGACAGCGTCTAAGTATGAACGAGAATTTGTTAGATTGAGCAAGTATGCTAGTGAATGTGTTTAGACTGAAGATGAAATGTGCAAACGATTTGAAGAAGGGCTAAACGAAGATATCAAGTTGTTAATTGGAATTCTGAAATGAAGAGAATTTGTGGTGTTGGCTGAACGAGCACACAAGGCCAGGGAATTAAGCAAAGAAAAGAGGCAAGCGAAAGAGAAGCTCGGGTTACAAGCAAGAGATTTTTGAACAAGACGCAATCATATGCTTCAAAGAAATCAAATAATTTTCATGAGCGTTTTGCTACATCAAGTGAGTATTCGAGAAAGGAACGAAGTTCTAAACGCACCAACCCGAGGTCTTCATCTCCCTTAACAACCAGTGTTGGAGTGTTGGAAACCCCAAACCATGATGCAATGTCTGTAATAAATTGTATTTTGGAGAGTGCCGAATGAAAAGTGGGGCTTGCTTTAAGTGTGTTTCTCGACCATTTTCTTAAAGACTACTCGAAAAGGGTTGACAAAGACATTGAACAGACCCTGAAGCCGAGTAATCCTGTCTCGAGGGGTAGACCACCACAGTATTCCAGAAATGTCAGTGGTAGTTGTAGTGCTGCAAAAGATTCAATAGCTAAATCTGAGGCTCGGGCTCCGGCAAGAACCTATGCAATATGTGTAAGGGAAGATGCTTCGGTACAAGATGTTATCACTGGTACATTCTCTCTACTTGATACTGATATTATTGCTTTGGTTGATCCTAATTCCACACATTCATATATATGCACAAAATTTGTGTTTGTTAAAAATATGATTATCGAATTCACCAAATTTTTGGTTAAAGTTTCAAACCCCTCGGGTCAGCATGTTTTGGTGGATAAAATTTGTAAAAATTGCCCATTAATGATAGACGGTTATTGTTTTCTGGCTAATTTGATGTTGTTACCCTTTGATGAATTTGATGTAATATTGGGAATGGATTAGTTATCCCAACATGATGTAGTGGTAAATTGTAAGTATAAATACATTGTATTGAAGTGTCAAAATGGTGAGTTACTCTGGGTTGAATCTGAGAAACTGGATGGGTTGTCTAATGTGATTTCATCAATATCAGCGTAGAGATATATTAAAAAAGGGTATGAGGCTTATATTGCTATTGTACTGGATACTAAAGTATCAGAGTTAAAAATCCAGTCGGTGCCGGTTGTTTGTGAGTTTCCTGAGGTATTTTTAGAAGAACTACCTAGTTTACCTTCAGCTAGAGAGGTGGAATTTTCTATAGACATTGTGCCAGGGACGATGCTGATATCTATAGCACCATATAGAATGGCTCCTACGGAATTGAAAGAGTTGAAGGTACAGTTGCAATAATTGATTGATAAAGGGTTTGCCCAACCCAGCTTTTCGCCATGAGGTGCACCGATATTGTTTGTAAAGAAGATACATGGATCATTGAGATTACGCATCGATTACAAACAACCTAATAAAGTTAGAGTAAAGAATAAGTACATGTTGCCTCGTATAGATGACTTGTCTGAACAATTAAAAGGTGCCACTATATTTTTGAAAATTGATCTACGATCTGGTTACTATTAGTTACGAGTAAAAGATTCAGATGTGTCAAAGACAGCTTTAAGAACCAGATATGGGCATTATAAGTTTTTGGTGTTGCCATTCGGATTAACAAATGCCCCGGTGGTATTTATGGATTTAATGAACAGAATTTTCAGACTATACCTGGACAGGTTCGTGGTTGTTTTTATTGATGATATTTTGGTTTAGTCTTAAGATGTGAATGAGCATGCTGAGCATCTGAGAATTGTATTGCAAACTCTGCATGAGAAATAACTGTATGCTAAATTCAATAAATGTGAATTTTGGCTACGGGAAGTTATTTTCCTTGGACATGCTGCATCTGTAGAGAGTATTCGGGTGGATCCGGATAAAATTTTAGCTATTGTAAGTTGGAAGCCACCGAAGAATGTTTCAGAAGTCAGAAGTTTTCTGGGACGAGCAGGATATTATCGGAAGTTTGTTAAAGGGTTTTCAATGCTAGCTTCTCTGATGACTCGATTGTTGCAAAAAGAAGTGAAATTCGAGTGGACTGATAAGTGCCAGCAGAGTTTTGATAGATTGAAAGCTTTATTGACAGAAGCGCCCATATTAGTCCAACCTGAATCGGGTAAGGAGTTTATAGTTTATAGCGATGCCTCATTGTATGGTTTAGGATGTGTCTTGATGTAAGATGGTAAAGTAGTGGCTTATGCATCTAGGCAGGTAAAACCGCATGAAAGAAATTACCCAGTACATGATCTTGAATTAGCTGCTATTGTTTTTGCATTGAAAATATGGTGGCATTATCTTTTTGGTGAAAAATGTCACATCTTTACGGATCACAAAAGTCTGAATTATTTAATGACACAGAAAGAACTAAATTTGAGACAATGTAGGTGGTTAGAATTATTGAAAGATTATGATCTCGTTATTGACTACCATCCGGGGAAGGCTAATGTAGTGGCAGATGCCTTGAGCCAAAAATCCTTATTTTCTTTGTAGGCATTGAACACCCAGTTGTCTTAATCTGATGATGGTTCAATCATAGCTGAGTTAAAAGTTAAACTGACGTTTTTGCAACAGATTTCTGAAGCTGAGAAAAATGATAGTAAGTTGTAAGCAAAACAAATACAAAGTGAATCGACTTCTGACTCAAAATTCGAGGTCAGGATCGATGGTTGTTTATTATTTAGAGGCAAAGTATGTGTACCGAAAAGTTTAGAACTAGTATAGGAGATTTTGAATAAAGCTCATAATGGTAACATGTCTATCCATCCTGTTAGTAATAAGATGTATGGCAATCTGAAAAAGATGTACTGGTGGCCGGGAATGAAACAATATATTTTTGAATTTGTATCAAAGTGTTTGATATGTCAACAAGTGAAGGCTGAACACCAAGTACCTTCGGGATTATAGCAGTCAATTACAATACCAGAATGGAAATGGGAAAGAGTTACCATGGACTTTGTAATAGTATTACCTTTATCACCGAAAAGGAAAGATGTCGTCTCGGTAATTGTCGATCGTTTAACGAAGTCTGCACACTTTATCCTGGTACGTATGGATTTTTCATTGGATAGATTGGCTGAATTATATGTCTCTAAGATTGTAAGGCTACACGGAGTGTCAATCTCTATTATTTTAGATAGAGATCCTCGGTTTACATCCTGATTTTGGAGTAAGTTGCAAGAAGCTCCGGGCACTCGTTTACACTTTAGTACTGCATTCCATCCTTAAACAGATGGACAATCTAAACATGTAATACAGATTTTGGAAGACATGCTTTGGTGTTGTATACTTGAATTTGGAGGTAACTGGGAAAGATACTTGCCTTTGATTGAATTTACTTATAATAATAGTTATCAGTACAGTATTAGAATAGCATCGTATGAGGCTCCATACTGTCATAAATGTAGAAATCCATTGTATTGGACAGAGCTAAGTGAGAAAAAAATACACGGAGTTGACTTGGTCTAGGAAACCAAAGATAAGGTGAAGATAATTTGAGACAGTTTAAAAGCGACCTCAGACCGTCAAAAGTCTTATGCCGATTTGAAGCGGAAAGAGATAGAATTTTAGGTTGGTGATAAATTATTCTTGAAAGTGTCACCTTGGAAGAAAGCTCTCTGATTTGGTGGTAAAGAAAAACTGAGTCCACGGTTCATCGGGCCATATGAGATCATTGAAAGAATTAGGCCTGTTGCATATCAGTTAGCATTACCACTGGAGTTTGATAGAATTCATAATGTGTTTCATGTCTCCATGCTACGACGATATCGATCAGATACTTCACACATTATTGCTCCAACAGAAGTTGAGATTCAGCCTGGTATGACTTATAATGAGGAACCGATTAAAAATACTGGCATATGAAACTAAAAAGCTAAGAAATAAAAAGGTGGCATTGGTAAAAGTTCTCTGGCAACGGCATGGATTAGAGGAAGCTACTTGGGAGCCAGAGGATACTATGAGGAAGCAATACCCTAATCTCTTTTCTGGTAAGAATTTTCGAGGATGAAAATTTCTAAAGGGGGAGAGTTCTAACAACTCATCTTTCGGTGAGATCGAAACAGTGGTTTCGGGACTACAAATCCGAGCCAAAATTAAAAATTTATTTTATTTCATTTTATGGTTGGCATCATGATAGGAAGGTAACATGAAAATTTTGGTACAAAAATTTCACCGATTGTGTGTTCAATTAAGGAAAGGACTAAATTGCATAAAATGAAAAAGTTGGGTTCTAGTAGCTATACGTATCAAATAGCTATGGAATTCAAAACTTAAGGTCCTTATATGGTAATTAGACCATTGAAGAGTAGTTAGTAGATATTTTAATGACTCATCCATGGAAAAATTAGAAAATGGCAGGGACTAACTTGGAAATCAATAAAATTAATAGATGATAATTAATTAAAAAGAAAAAAATCATCTAATTTCATATCATATTCCCCAATTTTTCTATGGAAACCCATTGGAATGGCTAGTGATGTCTGTGTTTGGCAATTTTTGAAGTAATATTTTGGTAATCACACAAGTGCTTATTATGTGTTAGTTTGTTGGAATTATGTTAGCATATAAGTTTATGTTAAGAGTAAGTTTACATCCTTTGATGCATGAGATAATACCACATGATTGATGTCAAATTTTATGTGAATATGATGTTAGATTGGTGGATATATGCTTGTGAGTTTTGGTGTAGGAAAATGGTAAGTTTTGGGTGACAAATGAGGCTAGGAAATGACCTTATTTTGTCCACACAAGCAGACATGCGGGCGTGAGTCTTGGCCATGTGTGACACACAACTTGTCCCATGGGCATGTGGTCCGGCTATGTGTCCCTTGCATCTTAAAAATGAGAAATAGAATGCTCAGAATTGGGTACACGAGCAGAGACACAGGCGTGTGTCTCAATTGTGTTGTTGACACGGCCTTGAACACGGGCATGTTACACGGCCGTGTGAAAATTACACCTAAATTATGAAAATAAAATTCACCACACGGCCTAGCACACGGGCGTGTGACTTGGCCGTATGACTTCAATTTCTTCATGCTTTAAGAGTTAGAGAGTTACACGGGTTAGGGACATGGGTGTGTGTAGTACACGGCCTGACCACATGGGTGTGTCCCTAGACTACACAGGCATGTAAGCCCTACACCTTTGAAAATTTTTGAAATGTCGCAAAAAATTTTATGAGTTTCTGATTAAGTCCCGATTTGATTCCAAGGCTCGTATTTGTCCTCAAGGGTCCAATTAAGGGACGTTTTAAATGATCTCGATAATTAAATAATAATTTATGTAAATAAATTGTAAAGTGTTCTAAATGTTTCGGTAATGCTCTAAAACCCTATTCCAACGTCAGATATGGGTTAGGGGTGTTACAATCATGATACGAAATCCATCGTCACTTGCTCTCATTTCCATTCAGTAACCATAATAGGCTGTAATAATCTAGAGGAACCTGATGCTTGGTTTTCACCTGTTGGCAAACCAAACATTTAGCCACAAATTCTGAAATTTTTTGTCTCATCCTCGGTCACCAGTACATCTATTTCAAATAACAAAATATTTTAGTACTAATTGGGTGAATGGAATACGTACTACTCTAAGCCTTTGATAATATGTCTCATTTCAATTCCTGATTATTTGAAACACACAATCTATTATGGAAATACAACATACCATCAACAGCAATGCTGAACTCCGTTGACTGATTACTGTGAATTTGTTCTTGTTTGGCTATCAACTTTAGGTTGTCATTTTGCAACTCCCAATTTTTTTGAAGAAACAACGGTCTAGATTTCAATTTAACTAACACAAAACCATCATGATTTAATGTCAACTGAGCATTCATCGACCCATTTTTCTTTTTCATAAACAACATAGGTGTACCCTAGGGAAATACACTCGGCCGGATAAAACCTCTATCTAATAACTCTTGCAACTGTACTTTGAGTTTTTTCAATTCAGTTAGTGCCATTCAATATGGTGCAATTCATATTAGAGCAGTCTCAAGCATCAAGTCAATCACAAATTCAACTTCACATTCAGGCGGTAGTCCCAATAACTTTTCACGAAACACGTCTATAAACTCATTAACAATCGGTACTTGATCAATCTTCGATCTCGAGTATCAAGCATATAAGTTTGAAATGCTTCACAGCCTTTTCGAATAAATTTATGTGCAGAGATAGTTGAAATAACTTTAGTAGCATTATCTGATCTATCTGACTCAACTGTAATCATTTCACCAGTCTGACATCTTAGATCAATTTGTTTCAGTCTACAATTCACCACAGCATCATGTAACATCAACCAATCCATTCCCAAAATGATATTGAATTCATGAAATGGTAACAACAACAAATCAATAGGAAAGAAACAACCTTGTATTCTTAGCGAACACTTTTGACATATTAAGTTAATTATCACACTCTAACCTAGTGGATTAGTAACTTGAACATCAAAACCAGTTGACTCAACATGTAAGTTTACATCCTTTGATGCATGAGATAATACCACATGATTGATGTCAAATTTTATGTGAATATGATGTTGGATTGGTGGATATACGCTTGTGAGTTTTGATGTAGGAAAATGGTAAGTTTTGGGTGACAAATGAGGCTAGGAAATTACCTTATTTTGTCCACACAAGCAGACATGCAGGCGTGAGTCTTGGCCATGTGTGACACACAACTTGTCCCATGGGCATGTGGTCCAGCTATGTGTCCCTTGCATCTTAAAAATGAGAAACAGAATGCTCAGAATTGGGTACACGAGCAGAGACATCTTAGATCAATTTGTTTCAGTCTACAATTCACCACAGCATCATGTAACATCAACCAATCCATTCCCAAAATGATATTGAATTCATTAAATGGTAACAACAACAAATCAGTAGGAAAGAAACAACCTTGTATTCTTAGCGAACATTTTTGACATATTAAGTTAATTATCACACTCTAACCTAGTGGATTAGTAACTCGAACATCAAAACCAATTGACTCAACGTGTAAATTCTTATCCGGTACTAATGTAGTGCAAATATGATTGAGTTGACTCAGGATCAATCAGTGCATACACAGTAACATCAAAGAGATAGAATGTACCAGTAATAACATCAGGTGCTATAGCTTTCTCTTTGACTCGGATAGCATATGCTCGAGCAGATGCTCTAGCTACAGATCTAATAGTTGTGTCTTTGGTCCCACCACGATTTGCTTTGGTCTTATTGCTCTGACCAGGATGGCTACCCTTTTGAGGTGAAGATAACTATTTCACACTCTACTCATCATTGCCTCCTGCTTTTTCTGAAACAATTTTGCATGAAATTATCTATCCATCCATATCTGAAATAGGCACCTAACTTGGTCCTGCATTCACCTGCATATAATTTCCCACAATGCTTACATACAGGTCTAGGGGCATTATGAACACTGTCGACACTATCCACTAGTACTAACTGAAATATCAAATCATTTTGCCTCGATTTAATTCTACCTAAAAACCTAGATGGCAAAAAGCTTCCTTTGATTTTTTTTTATGGTGGTGTAGAAAACAACCCAGAAGAACACTATTTACCGAAATCCTGATCTTTTTTTCCATTTGGTTTCTTATTATTGCAAATTTCTTCCTTCTTTTGTTCCTGATCAAATAACATCGTCAACTCTCGCAATTCTATCATGCCAACTAACATTTAGTCTCATCATTTAACTCGTCTTCAAAATAGATGCACATTTCTTCCTCGGTCGACAGAATCTCTTGGGCATATTTATTGAGCTGCTCAAATTCTAATTTATACTCAACTACCAATTTATTTCCTTGTTTCACTTCAAGAAATTCTTTCTTTTTCTTATCTAGATATCATTTGCTGACAATTAAGCTTACATATATATCATTTTCTCATATTAAATATGATATATGATAGTATAGGTGTGCGCGATGTATTGGGGATTTCTTTCTAAACTTCGATTAGAGGAAATCCCAGTTAACCTTGTCTCATGGTACAACTACTATTAAAGTTGACCACCATTTATAGGCCTCATCTTTAAGCAACTATACAACACATTTGAGATAATCATCAGAGGAACAGGTCATTTCGTTGAAAACTCGCTGAATATTTTCTATCCAGTACTCAACCCTAGCTAGATCATCATCTGTTCTACCTCTGAATTCTTTGATACCATATTTTCTAATTTTAACAATAAGGGGGCGTCAAATCATTTCAGTTATTGGAGAACATGGGGATGCCACAAGAGGAACAACAAAGGATGGAGGTTGCTGAGCCGCAAGGTTGACTCGCATAAACTTAGTAAACCACTGACTTGTCATGTTGAAAAAGGCATTTCTAACATTAGTTTTAGACATTTGTGGAACCAATAGACTATTGCTTATTTCCTGCTCGAAAGTCAGGATATTACTATCTACCTCATCAGTGGTAGCATGATTAGATTCTGCCGACATCTTTAAATCTATAAGAAAAATAGGTTTAGGTTGAATCAAATAACATCACACTATCATAGGTTTATGTGGTATGTAATTTCTAAACTCCAGACACACTATGTCCAGTCTGAGAATTGACTAAATCGTAGCTCTGATACCACTAAATCTAGCACCACTTGTCTGTCATCGTCACCAGATTAGGGTTATAGGATGCTACGATGATTAATAGGACAAACAAATACTATTTCAATTCAAAATTTATCTTTAAACAATTATCAATATATAATCTAAAACTTTAAAATCAATTTGAAAACAAGCAGGGACAAATTTGAAACAAAATAGAAAAATAAGGTAAAAACATAAAACAGGAGCTACATCGTCGTGTGACTAGGCCGTGTGACAAGTTTACACTGTGTGTGCTATGGTACATGGCCGTGTTGTTCAACCATGTGTGAGGACTAAAATCATGTGGAAGGAGACACACGACCGTGTCTACCGATCATGCAACTAACTATGGTCGTGTGTGCAAAATGGAAAAAAAATTACACATACCACATAATCGTTTCAAGAAGCCCTGTATGATAACACATACCATATGAACTAAGTCATCTAATCAACTAGAATATAACAAAATCAACCATCCAAGTATGATAACACAATCAAGTATTCAATGACCAAATACAAATATATATCTTAGACAAATCAACCATTCCACTTGCCATGCTTTTAACCTTCTAACAATTCCAAACATTATATCATCACATACCATTTCAACCATAATGAATCACATTATTATATTAGCAATTCCATATAGCTATGAAATTTTAAAACACATCTTAGTTACAATAAATACATATATGTCTTAGCTCCTATTACATGCTACATGACCAAAATAAATTGTTTTCAAATTCTGCCAAAAGATAGCTAGGTAGTGTGATCTTCAACTTGATCCAATTGCCCGATTTTGTAAAATAATATCTACAAGAAAATAGCAAAAAAGCAAAATGAGTGAGCTTCAAGGAGCTTAGTAAGTTCACAGGTTGAAACAATATAACTTACCTTGAAAACATAGTTTATTAATTGACCATTCAACCACAAGCATTCAACAGGTGAGGTTCATATACACTAGTCATTTAATCATCTCTTTTTTACAATATCAAACATTATCAAGTCACGATATAATAGTGGAAATAATGAAAATGTGTACAACTCATCAACAAGGCATCATAATCAAATAACAATTACATATCATCACCATGTCATTTAACAATTGAAAATATGCCTAATGAATGATATAAAAAAATATGGATATGTGGTTATCCACCCAAGACACGCTAGAATGCTCAAACGAACCAATCCAACCAAGAACATGCCTATGGACGAAGTGCCTAGCCCATAGGCTAACATCCCTCCAAAAATACAGCTGGGCACCAAGTATCAAGCCCCATAGGTTTTACATCTGCCCCTAGAAATACACCAGAATCATTGTAAATAAAACTAGATAATCCACAACAAATGTTAGACTCCGATATATTTAGTGAATAGTAACAAGACAAGAATTGTCATCTTATCATAAGTCAATCTTGTACAGCATGCAAAATAATCTATTGGCATGTCAATTGTATCCTAATCTATGTTTATCTGGGCTCGATACACAAGATCATGTAATACTTTACATTTCAATTACATTTCTTACCTTGAATCAATTTGATACAATTTAATTATATAAGCACGTATTCAAAAAATCATAAATTACAAGTTGATATAGTATTATATATTATACTAAATTAAATCGTTTGAATTTACCAGGGCTAAACAACAAAAATTGTAGTTTCAAGGGCTAATCAACAATTTTTCCTTTTCCACGATTATCTACTAACTCTTGATCTAAATAGTAATTTATTTCAATTATTACCCCAAATAATTTATAATAATCCATTTAATGCATATGACTTCTTTATTGATATTTTCACAATTTTCCTAAACTTTTACATTTTATACAATTTAGTCCCTAAAACCAAAACAAGTTTATTTTACATAATTAAGCCAAACACTACTAAGTTGAATTCATTGAGAGCCTAAAATAACCCTCAAGTAACAAAATTTACAAGAAATTCAAGTCATTTTTAACAATTTAACAATTTAGTCCCTAAATTCAAAACTAAGAAAAATCACTATACAAATTAGTCCAAACTCATCATCAAGCTTCAAACCAAAGCATTAGCATTTAAAAAGCTTGAAGAACACCAATGGCAAGTTTTCAAAACTTTAACAGTTTTAAAAAATAGTCCTTGGCTAGATAGATTAAGTTACAACAATTTCAAAAACATAAAATTAATGAAAAACTAGTGACAAACAGACTTACATGCAAATTTATAAACAAGGTCGAAGCGTGGAGGTTTAACAACAGTGGTGTTTGGTGGTGAGACTTCAAAACGAAGAAGATGACAACTTAAGCTTATGTTTTCAAATTTTATTATTTTTACTATTTTAATATAAAATTAAAATAAAATTTATTTATATCTTACTTACAACCATCCATTACCATTATTAGGGTCTATTTACCATGTTATTCCTTCCACTTTAACCATTTATGCCATTTAATTAGTAAAAACCAATATCGAGGAAGTTTTGTATCTTTAATGATTTAGTCATTTTTCCTTAATAAACCTATCAAAAATTAAAATATCCAGACCAAAATGAAATACACCTATATAGTAACTAAAAATATTTATGGCCTCGGTTTATAGAAATAAGGTCACGATACCTCAATTTCCAAAACCACTAGACTTTAGGGATAAACCACTTGTATTTAACTAATTGCTCAATTAGCAAAAATTATTAGGTCAAAATTCTATATGCACCATATTTGGCTTGTAAAAATTAAATAATAATATTTACAGATTCACTCGTCGTGTAACAGCCCATTTTTAGTCAAATCAAAATAGTGGTTTCGGGACCACAAATCTGAGGTCAAAATAATTATTTTATTATTAAATTGAGGTCTACAGCATGATAGTTTTTTTTTTTTAAATTTCGTTAAGAAATTTTATCGTTTGAAAGTTTAATTTGATAAAAAGGACTAAATCGCGTAAAGTGTAAAACTTGAGTTCTATTAGCTAAAAGAGTCTAATAGCTATGGAACCTTAATGTGGAGGTCCTTATGTAGTAATTAACTCATTGTTAATATGAATGGACAAATATGGGCATTAATTAAGTGATTTTAATGGTTTATTAATAAGGTTAAAAAGGTAATTTAGTATAATAAATAAGTAAAATAACAAAACAACAAAAGCTATCATCTTTCACTCATCTCTCCCATCGAAATTAAGAAGTTAGAAACCTCCATGGATACATGCTAGGTTTGGCCAAGCTTACAAGCTCAATTGGTGAGTGAATTTTGTCCCGTTTTTAATGATTTTTATGTTTTTGAAATTGTTGCAACTTAATCTAGCTAGCCCAGGGACTAATTTGCAAAATTATTAAATGTTTAGGGTTTTTGAATTGATGAATATAGGTGTATTTTGATGTTTGATGATAGAAAATGTATGCTTGTTGTTAGATAAACAACATTTGTAAAGTGATTTTTGGTAAAATTGCTAATTAGGGATTAAATTGAGAAATGTGAAAATTTTGTGGTAGAAATTTAAAATAAATGAAAACTATGGGCTAATATGGTAAAAAGAGAAACTCGGCTAGGATGGGTAGGGACTTAATTGCATGAATTTCTATTTTTATGAGCTAAGGACTAAATTGTAAAAATGCTGAAATATTAGGGGCAAAAGTGTAAAGTTGCCATAATATGCATTTTGGGCTAAATTGAATAGAATGATAATTAAGTAAGCTAAATTTCATTACATATAGATCAAGAAAAGTGAAGTTTGGATTTAGATCAAGGGAAAAGCAAAGTGTTGGACTAATCGACTCATTTCGTCGTTTTTGCGTTCGAGGTAAGTTCCTATGTTAATAAGCATTAATATAATTGTGTTTTAAATGCTTTATTATTGAATTATTTGTGAATATGACCTTGCAGATATGTTTGATGACGATTCGACAAATTTGAAATCCCGGTTGAACCTTAAGAATAGATTAGGATACAAATGACATGTCATTAAGGGTTATGTGATTTGGGTGCTAGTCCGTACGTCCTACAGGTGGCTGAGTTATCCTGCTTGTGTGAGCAGCACCGTGTAGCTACGTCATGACCGTCGGCATGTGTGATCAAACCCGTTGATAGCTCAAGAGTGAGCATTATATAAGATATGAGATCGAGAGAGCTTCTGTAACACCCTCAACCCGTATCCGTCTCCGGAACAGGGTTACTAGGCATTACTGAAGTTTACAAAACATTTACCATTAAATCGAGTCAAATATTGTTCAAATCCTAAAATTCATCATAAGATCCCTTAGATGGGTCCTCAAGGACCAAAAAAAATGTATTAGAAACGATTCGGGACTACATCAGGATGATAGGGAACTTTTCGCAAAATCCTAAAAAAAATTCATTATTAAAGGTCTCACGCCCATGTACTGAACGTGTGTCACACACGGCCTAGACATACATCCGTGCCTACCTGTGTGGATAAAAACAAGGCTATATCCAAGCCTCATTTCTCACCCGTTTTCATCCAGTTCCTACACCAAACTGTTCCAATACCAACCAAGGAATTTTAATATTGTTTCAAACCATTTTAAACACTCAACAATATGTGTTTATGCATAATCATAGTTCGATTTATTAAAATTTCAAAACCAAGTTCACACTAACTATGCCAATAACTAAGTTTACAACCATAAACTTCAACATCAACACTAGTATATATATATTTTTTAGCCTATACATGCCATTAACTCAAAATGAAACATTTTTATATACCAAAATGTGATGGTTGATAGTGTGATGTGCCTCCGACCTATTTCCGACCACCCAAGCTTTCGAATGCTATAAAATAAGGAAAAATAAAACGGGGTAAACACTTAGTACTTAGTAAGTTCATGTACCATATATTTCCATGAAAATTAAATCAAACATGTACATGTCCATAACAATAGAATACTTGCCTAACACATACAAACTCAACCCATGGATTAGTCAAATAACATCATATAATTTCAATACATAGATGAATGATGAGCTCATCAATTTCATGATTTCACATACTTGCCATTTTCTATGCTTTTCCCGTTGAATTTCTCGAAATTTTGATGGATTTCTAGTAGTACACTTATAGGTAGAAGTTCAAGTCCTTCAATTCATATTTATCCTTTTCAGGGAGCACACTCCCGAGTCTCATTTCACACAGCGGAATTACCAGTCCAGGCTAAATCTCCTGTAACATATACTCAAAGAGTATTTGTCAGGATTATCAATCCAGGCTAAACCCTTTCAGTGACAAATACTCTATTAAGCTCGATTTGGATTACCTGTCTGGCTAAATCCTTTTATTTTCCCATGTAACATCCTTTTTTAATGATCCATTAATTCCTTTTATTCACCAGGATCACTTTTCCTTTTTATCAAATATATTCAAACATTTCATCATTTACCATACATTAAACATTCATGTCACATAAACATACAATTCAAGCATTAAAGAATTCAATTCAAGTTACACGAACTTACCTTGATATTTGTTTGTTCGTGAAATCTACTAATCTGAGACTTTTTCCTTGCCTCGATCTAACCTCGTATTTGAGTCGTCTGGATCTATATAAATGAATTTAATCATCAATTTCATTCAATTTATATTCTATTGAGTTTAATCTACACTTTAGGCAAAATTACCATTTTGCCCCTAAAATTTTTATTAATTTCAATTTCGTCCCTAGGCTCGAAAAAAAAAGAAATCCATGCAATCTAATCCTTTGCCCAATTCTAACTTGAAATTCTATTAATTCAGCCCCTAATTCATTAATTAATGCAACATAAACCATGTTCAAAAATCTACTAACTTTCAAAATGTCAACTTATACTAAGTAGTATTTTGTTCTAGGATCATAAAAACTCAAAAATTACAAGAAAATGAGTTAAATTGACTTATCAATTTGAGTTTGAACCTTAAAAATCCCTAATTTTCCCTTTCTTTTTTTTCTCCCTTTTTCTCCCCTATTTCGTCCTACCTATTTTGTTTCTTTCTTTCTTTTTTTCATTTGTTTCTTTTACTTTATGTTTTATATACATAATATAATAATAATATAATATATTATAGTATTAATACTTAAATATTAAGTTAATATATTAATATATATTTTAACTAAAAATCTTAGATTTTTCCTTATTAAACCACCTCAACTATAATAATGGCATAATTGCCTATTTAGCTCCTTTTGGCTTTTCCTTAATCTATAATTAAACTTTTACCTCTATTGCAATTTAATCCTTTTACCTAATTATTTTTAATTCAAGCAAATTCACTTAACTAAAACCTAATTAACTACACAACTAAATTAGTAAATATTTTTAATAAATATTTATGAATCCTATTTATCGAAATGGAGTCCTGGGAATGCACATTTTTTTTAGTCCTTTCTCTAATTAACCACATAATCAATAAAATTTTCTTATCGAAATTTTCATGCAACCTTCCTATCATAATATATATCATGCCATAA
Source organism: Gossypium anomalum (assembly GCA_025698475.1). NCBI lineage: Eukaryota > Viridiplantae > Streptophyta > Magnoliopsida > Malvales > Malvaceae > Gossypium > Gossypium anomalum. The sequence continues at coordinate 30,241,253 of CM046963.1, read as the reverse complement.
TATTAAAATAAAATTTTCTTTTTAGCTCGGATTTGTGGTTACGAAACCACTGTTTTCGATTTTACTGAAATTAGGCCGCTACAACTCTCCTCCCTTAAGGATTTTCATCCTCAAAAATCTTACCAGTAAAAAGGTTCGGGTATTGTTTCCTCATTGCCTTCTCCGGTTCCCATGTGGCTTCTTCAATACCATGTCGTTACCAAAGGACTTTCATTAGATTTATCTTTTTATTTCTGAGTTACTTCATCTTTCGTGCTAAAATCTTAACTGGTTCTTCACTGTAAGTCATGTCGGGTTGAATCTCAATTTCTGCTGGTGAAATAACATGTGAAGGATCTGACCTGTATCGCCGTAGCATAGACACATGAAAAACATTATGAATTCTATCAAGCTCTGGCGGTAATGCTAATCGATAGGCAACCGGTCCAATCCGTTCTGTCACTTCATATGGCCCGATGAACTGTGGACTCAATTTACCTTTACGACCAAATCGAAGAACTTTCTTCCAAGCTGACACTTTCAGGAATACTTTATCACCAACATGAAATTCAAACTCTTTTCGTTTAAGATCGGCATAAGACTTCTGACGATCTGAGGCTGCTTTTAGTCTATCCCGAATCACTCTAACTTATTCTTCAGTTTCACGGATCAAGTCAACTCCGTGTATCTTTTTCTCACTGAGTTCTGTCAAATACAATGGAGTTCTACATTTTCAGCCATATAAAGCCTTATATGGTGCCATTTTAATACTTGATCGATAACTTTTATTATAGGAAAATTCAATCAAAGGTAAATACCTTTCTCAATTACCTTCAAACTCTAGCACACAACATAAGATAATACCCTTCAATACTTGAATTACACGTTCGAATTGGCTGTCTGACGGAGGATGAAATGCAGTGCTGAAATGCAACTGAGTTCCTAGAGTTTCTTGTAATTTATCCTAAAAACGAGATATAAATCAGGAATCTCTATCAGAAATAATGGAGACTGGCACTCCATGTAATTTAACAATCTCAGATATATATAATTCAACCAACTTATCCAAAGAGAAATCCATACGTATCAGTATAAAGTGTGCTGACTTTGTCAATCGGTTGACGATTACCCATATAGCATCTTTCTTTTTCGGAGACAATGGTAATCCTGACATAAAGTCCATCGTTATCCTTTCCCATTTCCACTCCGGTATCATAATTGGTTGTAGTAATCCCGAAGGTACCTGATGTTCAACTTTGACTTGCTAGCATACCGAACATCTTGATACAAATTCTAAAATATCACATTTCATGCCTGGCCACCAGTACATATTTTTCAGATCATTATACATTTTATTACTCCCTAGATGTACCGACATAATACCACTGTGAACCTCATGCAAAATCTTCTGTATAAGCTCTGAATTCTTCGGTACACACACTGTAACACCCCTAACCTGTATCCATCATTGGAACAGGGTTACGAGACATTACTGATTAAATCACAACATACAACATACATTTCTCGAACATAAAGCCATTATCACATAAACATCAATAACAAATAATCACTTTGTCCCTTATAAGGCTCTACGAGACCTTAAACATGCTTCAGAGAAGGTTCGAGACTAAACCAATCACATTTGCAAACTTTAGGAATCACTTAAAATTTTCAAGCATTTAGGGGTCACACACCCGTGTGAATAGGCCGTGTGCCTCACACGGCCACTAGACACGCCTGTGTTAGAGGCCGTGTGAAAACAGGGCATACATTCTGACTTGCACTACATGGCTAGAGACACGCCCGTGTGCCATGGCCATGGGAAAACTAGAGGGGTTACTGACTTAAGTTGAATGGGTACCCCAGGGGACACACGGCCGTGTAGTATGACCGTGTGTCACACACGGCTGAGACACGCCCGTGTCTCTGCCTGTGTGGACAAAAATAAGCCAATTGCCAAGCCAATTTTGCCACCCTTTTCTCATGCACACTTAGCAACCAAAATGGTACCATTTCAATACATTTCATACACATATTATACCAATTCAACTTGGTACTCAATTACCTAATTAATACCATGCATATTTCATTCATATACCAATTACAAAACAAGACATCATTTGCACATTTTCATTCCATCAATTCCTTGCCAAAACATACCATGTATATCATGATTCATCAACCATAATCTCCTAATAATACTTAATCTATGTTCAACCAAAATCATCACCTATATCAATTTTAAACCACATATAAGCACATACCAAAATCAAATATTTATCCAACCATCTTGGCATTCATTTACAAGGCCAAAATCAAGCATAACACAATTACACATATTCATCACTTATCCTTAACCATTTAAACATCCAACTCCATATCTAAATATGCCAATTCAAATCACCAACTTACAATCAAAGTATTAATATAGCAATCATAGACCAAACATCACAACTCATATACTCATATAATTATTTACTACCACATACACCACATTTAAGCCAAATCACATGGCTAATTACCAATGAAACACATAGGCATCAATTTCCAAATTTACATTCAACATTACCAAAACACATGTCCACATATCACATGGCTAATTACCAATGAAACACATAGGCATCAATTGCCAAATTTACATTCAACATTACCAAAACACATGTCCACATAACTCAAGCCTATATATGCCATATAACCAAGTCACAAGTGTATAAATACCGAAATCAAAAATCAGATACTGTGATGAGATCTCCACCGACTTTTAACCCTAGCGAGCGTCTGAATCACTATAAAACATAGAAAAAATAACACAAAGTAAGCTATAAAGCTTAGTAAACTCGTATGATATAAACTTATCTTATTGAATAAACACATATTTTGCATTTACATATATTAAATCAACTATCAAAATAACTTCATTCAAACCAACATTCCTCACATTTTCTTTAGCCAAGGTGAATCGTGTTAATTATCATCAAGTAACGGTATTTCGCACTTTATATACCTTATGTATATATAGTTAAAATAAACATAACTCAAGCCTTATTTAACATCATTTACACCTCCATATAGCCAAATGAACCCATTTTGGCATAAAACATATTTATACATAAATCTTTCTCATTTCATATAGACATGATACAATATGAACTCACCACTTTCATTTGATTCTCACATAAATTTTGTACGTACCTGTATTACTTATTTCGATCTTACTTTCATTCTTGTCTTGACTATGCCCGTTGAACCCTTCGGGATCGCTAAGGATACTTGGATATCACATAAAGCTCATACAATGTCATATCCCAGATATGGTCTTACATGTTATCTCATTTCGATGCCAATGTCCCAGACATAGTCTTACACGAAATCATATAACGATGCCAATGTCTCAGACATGGTCTTACACGTAATCACAGTACAATGCCAATGTCCCAGACATGGTCTTACATGTAATCTCATCTCGGTAATCCTAATGTCATGACATTTGTATCCTATACTATTCCTAGGTTCATACGGGACTTTCGGATGTTATAACTCTTTCGATTCTTTCTCGTAATCATGACCATTCAGCTTTCAATTCAATTTAATAATAAATAAGCATTTATAACACAATTTAAGTACGTTTATTAGCATACAAACTTACCTCGTTCATTGTAACAACGAATTAGGTCGACTAATCTGATACTTTGTTTTCCCCCATTCTAGATCTGGATCTCATTTTTCTCAATCTATATAATAAAAAAAGTTACTTATTTAAACATTAATTCATTCAATTTAACACAATTTACATATTTTGGAAAAATTACACTTTTGCCCCTATTATTTCATATTTTTGCAATTTAGTCCTTATCACATAAAATCACAAATTTCATGCAATTTCATCCTACCCATGCTTAGCTGAATTCTTCTTATTACCTTAGCAGCCCATATTTTCTAAATAATCACACTTTCAACCACATTATTTCAATAATTCACAATTTAGTCCAAAATTGACATTTTTACCAAATTTCACTTTACAAAACATGTATATCCAACAACAATAATTTATTTTCCATCATCAACTATCAAAATACTCATGCATTCAACAATGGCAACATTTAAATCCTTTAACAGTTTTGAAATCAGAGGTACGGGCTAGCTAAATTACGAAGCAACGATCTCAAAAACGTAAAAATCATTAAAAACCCGGCAAAAACCACTCACCGAATTAACTTCCAAACTTGGCCGAATACTCAAGCTTCCATGGCTGTTCAAAATTTTCATTTTTGGTGGAGAATTGAAGGAGAAAGATGATACAAATATTTGTTTTATTATTAAACTTATTTATTTCCTAAATTACTATATTATCCTTAATTAATAAACATGTTAAACATCCATTTCATGCCCATTAATGTCCACTCAACATGTCAATGGTATAATATCAACATAAGGACCTTTAATTAAATGTTCTATAGATATTAGACACCTTTAGCTAATAGAACTCAACTTTTGCACTTTACGCGATTTAGTTCTTTTTACTGAATTAACCACTTAAACGGTAAAATTTCTTTATGAAATTTTCACACAAACATTCTATCATACTGTAAACCTTAATAAAATAATAAAATAAATATTTTGACTTTAGATTGTGGTCTCAAAACCACTGTTCCAATTAACTCTAAAAACGGGTTGTTACACACACTCTGCCTCTAAATAATAAACAACCATCCGTACCAATCTGAAACTCTGAGTCAAAAACTGAGTCACACTGTACCCATTTAGCCTATAACTCTTCATCATTTTTTTGAGCTTCACAGATTTGTTGTAGAAACGTCGATTTAGCTTTTAATTCAGCTATAAGTGTACCATCATTAGGCAAAGAAAACTGAGTATTCATAGCTCGTAAAGTAAACAGAGATTTTCGGCTTAAAGCATCAGCAACTACATTAGCCTTACTCTGATGATAGTCACTAACCAGATCATAGTCTTTTATTAATTCAAGCCACCTGCTCTGTCTCAAATTTAAATCTTTTTGCGTCATCAAATATTTTAAACTTTTATGATCAGTATAAATATGACATTTTTCACCATACAAGTAATGCTGCCATATTTTCAGTGCAAACACAATTGCAGCTAACTCAAGATCATGTACCAGGTAATTTCTTTCGTGTGGTTTAAGTTATCTTGAAGCATAAGCTATTACTTTACCTTCTTGCATCAAGACACAACCTAAACCATTTAATGAAGCATCACTGTAAATAATAAATTCCTTACCCAGTTTAGACTACACTAACACAGGCGCTTTCGTCAATAAGTCTTTCAATCTGTCAAAGCTCTGCTGACATTTATCAGTCCACTCGAACTTAACTTCTTTCTGCAGTAGATGAGTCATCGAAAAAGCTATCATCGAGAACCCTTGTACAAATCTTCGATAATATCCAGCTAATCCTAGAAAACTTTTGACTTCGGATACATTTTTTGGTGAATTCTAATTACAATAGCTGAAATTTTACTCGGGTCTACTCTGATGCCTTTAGCAGATACAATATGTCCGAGAAAACTAACTTCTTGAATCTAGGATTCACATTTACTAAATTTAGCATTCAAATGCTTTTCTCACAAAATTTGCAACACAATTCTCAAATGATCGACATGCTCCTTTTCATCTTATGAATAGACCGGAATATCATCAATAAATACTACCACAAACCTGTCTAAATACGGTCTAACTATTTTGTTCATCAGGTCCATAAACACTACAGGTGCATTAGTCAGCCCAAATGGCATCACAAGAAACTCATAATGCCCATATTTGGTTCTGAAAGCTTTCTTTGGTACATCTGACTCTTTTACCCGTAACTGATAATAACCCGATCGAAGATTAATCTTTGAAAATACAGTGGAAACTTTCAGCTAAGCAAACAAATCATCAATCTGAAGCAACGGGTACTTATTCTTTACAATGACTTTATTAAGCTGTCAGTAGTCAACACATAATCTCAAAGATCTGCCTTTCTTTTTTACAAACAAAACTGGAGCACCCCAAGGTGAATGACTAGGCCGAACAAAACCCCACAAACAAGTTCTTGCAATCAGAGCAACTCCTTTATTTCAGAGGAGCCATCCTGCATGGAGTTATAGAGATCGAAGTAGTCCCCGGAATTAGATCTATAGAAAATTCCACTTCCCTTTTTGGTGGCAACCCTGGTAATTCCTCTAGAAACACATTAGGAAACTCACATACAACTAGTAATCTTTGATTCAGATAACTTGATGTCCAACACATATGCAAGAAAAGCATTACATCCCTTTCTAACATACCTCTGTGTTGACATAGCTGAAATCACATCAGACAATCCCCCTATTTTATTAGATTCAACATGGAGCAATTCACCATTTTGACATTTTAGTATGATATATTTCTGTTTTCAATTTACCACTGCATCATGCTGGGTTAACCAATCCATACCCAAAATTAGATCAAACTCGTCAAAAGGCAATAACATCAAGTCGGTCGGGAAACAATAACCTTTTACCTTCAATGGACAATTTTTACAAATTTTATCCACTATAACATACTGGTCTAGGGGATTTGAAACTTTAACCACAAATTTAGTGGATTTAATAGATAAATTTTTAACAAATACCAGCTTTTTATATGCATATGAATGTGTAGAACCAAGATCAATCAAAACAGTAATATCAGAGTCAAGTAAAAAAAATGTACTAGTAATGATGTCCGGTGCGGAAGCATCCTCTCTAGCGCGAATGGCATATGTCCTTGCCGGTGCTCTCGCTTCAGATCTAACTATAGACTCTTTTGTAGCTCCTCGGCTACCACTGACATTTCCAGAATGTCAAGGCAGTCTACCCCTTGAAACTGGATTACTCGATTTTGTAGTCTGATCAATGTCTTTTTCTACCCTCTCTAGACAATCTCTGAGAAAATGATCAAGTGAATCACATCTGTAACAGGCCTCGCTTCTCAGTCAACACTCTCTAAAATGAGATTTATTACAATATTTGCACCTCGGTTTAGGATTACCAACACTACCCACACTAGACACAAATGGAATGGAAGATCTCAGATTTGAGCGTTGGGAGCCTCGTTCTTTTCCAAAATACCCCGTAGCTGAAGAAGAACGGTCTTGATACTTCTTTGATTTCTTTGAAACAGAGAACTGTGATTTTCCCATAGGTCTTTTACTAAGTACTCGAGCTTCTCTTTCACCCTGTTTCTTCTCTTTAATCAATTCTTTAGCTTTGTAGGCTCTTTCAGCTAGAATTGCAAATTCCCGTAATTCAAGGATTCCTATCAACAATTTGATATCTTCATTCAGCCCCTCTTCAAATCGTTTACACATTTCAGCTTCGGTTTGGACCCATTCTCTGGCATATTTGCTCAACTAGACAAATTCTTTTTTATACTCAGACACTATCATATTTCCCTATTTGAGCTCAAGAAATTCTTTCCTTTTTCTGATCAAGGAATCTCTGACTGATGTATTTCTTTCTGAACTTTGTTTGAAAGAATGCCCAAGTAACCTCTTCTTTTGGTACCACAGAAATTTTAGTGTTCCACCAGTGGTAAGCTGTATCTTTTAACAATGACATGGCACATTTCAAACATTTAGTCGGTGTACAAGATAATTCATCTAAAACCCGTATAGTATTCTCTAGCCAGAACTCAGCTCATTCGGGATCATCTTCAACTGATGCTCTGAATTTCTTTACCCCATATTTACGAATTTTGTCTACTAGAGCTTTACCTATTCTGGTAGATTCAATACTTGTACCCTGTGGTATCTCAGGAATCGGCGAAGGAGCAGGAGGAGGAGGAGCTTGTTGCACCGCAGGGTTAGTTCTCAAGTATTGATTAAACAATTCATTCATTATTTGAAAGAAGGTTATTTTTGCCTCCTCTCTTCGGCCCTCTATCTCGAGCCTTCTACTACTAGTTTCTTCTATTTGTAGTGAAGCCAGAGCATGACTCCCAGCTTCCTCGGATTGAGCTCGGTCAGATGACATTACTATAAGAAAAACACATTTAAAATGGTCAGAAGATATCACACAATCAAAAATAATTTAATGGCATGTATAACTAATCCCGTATTTGATACGTCAGTTCGAGAACCAGCTAAATCGTAGCTCTGATACCAACAAATGAAACACCCCCAACCCGTATCCTTTACTAGAACAGAGTTACGAGGCATTATCGGAGTTTACAAAACATTTACCGCTAAATCGAGTCAAATACTATTCAAATTCTTAAATTAATCATAACATCCCTTAAATGGGTCTTTGAGGCCCAAAAAAATGTATTAGAAATGATTCGGGACTACTTCGAGATGATAGGGAACTTTTTACAAAATCTCAAAAAAAATTTCATTATTAAAAGTCTCACGCCCATGTACCAGACCATGTGTCACACACGGCCTAGACACACATCCGTATCTACCTATGTGGACAAAAACAAGGCTATATCTAAGCCTCGTTTCTCACCCGTTTTCATCCAGTACCTATACCAAACTGTTCCAATACCAACCAAACAATTTCAATATTGTTTCAAACCATTTTAAACACTCAACAATATGTGTTTATGCATAATCATAGTTTGACTTATTAACATTTCAAAACCAAGATCACACTAGCCATGCCAATAGCTAGGTTTACAACCATACACCTTAACATTAACATTAATATATATATATTTTAGCCTATACATGCCATTAACTCAAAATGAAATGTTTTTATATACCAAAATGTGATGGATATGGCTCCGACCTATTTCTGACCTCCCGAGCTTTTAAACGCTATACAACAGGGAAAAATAAAATGGGGTAAGCACTTAGTACTTAGTAAGTTCATGTAACAAGAATTAAACTTACCATATATTTCCATAAAAATTAAACCAAACATGTACATGTCCATAACAATAGAATACTTGCCTAACACATACAAACTCAACCCATGGATTAGTCAAATAACATCATATAATTTCAATACATAGATGAATGATGAGCTCATCAATTTCATGATTTCACGTACTTGCCATTTTCTATATTTTTCTCGTTGAATTTCTTGAAATTTCAATGGATTTTGAGTAGTATACTTATAGTGTACAAGTTCAAGTCCGTCAATTCATATTTATCCTTTTCAGGGAGCACACTCTCGAGTCTCATTTCACACAGCGGAATTACTAGTCTAAGCTAAATCCCTTGTAACATATACTCAAAGACTATTTGTCAAGATTACCAGTCTAGGCTAAATCCTTTCAGTGACAAATACTCTATTAAGCTCAATTTGGATTACCAGTTTGGGCTAAATCCTTTTATTTTTCCATGTAACATCCTTTTTCAGTGATCCATCAATTCCTTTTATTCACCAGGATTATTTTTCCTTTTTATCAAATATATTCAAACATTTCATCATTTACCATATAGTAAACATTCATGTCACATAAACATACAATTCAAGCTTGAAAGAATTCAATTCAAGTTACACGAACTTACCTCAATATTCGTTTGTTAGTAAAGTCTACTAATCTAAGACTTTTTCCTTACCTCGATCTAACCTCGTATTTGAGTCATCCGGATCTATAGAAATGAATTTAATCATCAATTTCATTCAATTTATATTCTATTGAGTTCAATCTACACTTTAGGAAAAATTACCATTTTGCCCCTAAACTTTTTTTTAATTCCAATTTCGTCCCTAGGCTCGAAAGAAAAGAAATTCATGCAATCTAATCCTTTACCCAATTCTAACTTGAAATTCTATTAATACAGCCCCTAATTAATCAATTAATTCAACATAAACCATGTCCAAAATTCTATTAACTTTCAAAATTTCAACATATACTAAGTAGTATTTTTTTTCTAGGATCATAAAAACTCAAAAATTACAAGAAAATGAGTTAAATTGACTTACCAATTTGAGTTTGAACCTTAAAAATCCCTAATTTTCCCTTTCTTTTTTTTTTCTCCCATGTTTCGTCCTACGTATTATGTTTCTTTCTTCTTCTTTTTTTCATTTGTTTCTTTTACTTTATGTTTTTTATATACAATATAATAATAATATAATATATTATAGTATTAATACTTAAATATTAAGTTAATATATTAATATATAATTTAACTAAAAATCTCAGATTTTTCCTTAGTAAACCGCCTCAACTATAATAATGACATAATTGACTATTTAGTCCCTTTAGCTTTTCTTTAATCTATAATTAAACTTTTACCTCTATTGCAATTTAATCCTCTTACCTAATTATTTTTAATTCAAGCAAATTCACTTAACTAAAACCTAATTAACTACACAACTAAATTCGTAAATATTTATTAAAAATATTTATGAATCCAATTTACCGGAATGGAGTCTCGGGAATGCACTTTGTTTTTTAGTCTTTTCTCTAATTAACCACATAATCAATAGAATTTTCTTATCAAAATTTTCATACAACCTTCCTATCATAATATATATCATGCCATAATATTAAAATAAACTTTTCTTTTTGGCTTCGATTTGTGGTTACGAAACCACTATTCTGATTTTACTAAAATTAGGCCACTACAGCTTCGGCTATGTATTTGGCACTTAGGGTGTGAGCTTCCTGTGTATTTGATATTATTCCGAATGGTTCAACGGGTATATCGAGGATATGGGTGTAACAGCCTAATTTCGGTAAAATCGGAGCAGTGGTCTCGGGACCACAAATTTGAGCCAAAAATAAAATTTATTTTTATTTAATTACATGGTCCGTAATACGATAGAAATGTCATGTGAAATTTTTGGCGAGAAAATTTTACCAATTATGTGTTTAATTACGGGAAGGACCAAATTGCATAAAATGCAAAAGTTGAATTCTAGTAGCTAGTAGGATTAAATAGCTATGGAATTCAAAACTTGAGGTCTCTATATGGTAACTACACCATTAATGAAAAGTTACTAGATATTTTTGGATGATTCATCCATGGAAAATTAGAAAAAGGCTAAGGATTAAATTGGAAATCAAAATTATTAAAAGATGATAAATTATTAAATAGACAAAAAAAATCATCTTTATCATCTTCTTCCCCAAAATAATACATGGAAACCCTAGTAGAGAGGGAAGAAACTTTCATGGCCAATTTGGGTAACCTTCCTTGGCCCGTTTTTAGTAATTTTGATATTTTTGAAACCGAGATAGCTTAATCTATCTATTTGGGGGATCAATTTGATAAGTTATCAAAGTATGAAAAATGGGTCATGAATGTATATGCTGAAATTTAGAAATTTATGGTAGAAAATGAAATGTTGTTGGTAGAAAATGAAATTGAAGAAAAATGTTGAATTTTTATGAATAGATGTGCTGTAAATTTTATAATGGGATTTTGGTTAGGCTTGGAATATGGAGTAAATTGTACAAATTTTATTTTTTGAGCCTAAGGATGAAATGGGAATTTATGGAAAAGTTAGGGGCAAAATGGTAATTTTCCTAGGTTGTAAATTGAGGCCAAATGAGTATGACATATGAGAAATTGATGTAATATTTACCTGTATAGATCTGGATAGAACAAATTCATAGATAGATAAGGAAAGAGGAAAATGTCGGATTAGTAGATTTTACGTACATGAACATTGTCGAGGTAAGTTTGCGTAACTAAATTGTGTTTATTTACATGCTTGCATTGATTGTGTTTATGTAAATTGTATAAATGCCATAAATATGTGAAATGATCACATACTCGTTAAAGCTCGATAAATGAAAGTGTCCGATCAATTATAATGCCCGACAAATGATAAATGATAAAAATGTTAATTTTATGCTTGAGTTGAATGTGAACATTTGAATTGCATAAATGCATAAATATATGAGATTGACCACATGCTTGATGTTACTTGAAAGATGCTGAATTTCATATGAATAAATGGAAAATTCAATGGATATGTGATTTCCCAAAATTAATGAGGTCCTGTATTTGTTACAGACGAGATTTAGCTCGGACGAGTAATCTTATTGATCTCATGATAGAAAAGATTTAGCCCAGACGGGTAATCCAGATCAAGCTCCTTAGAGCATATATCATAAAAAGGATTTAGCCTGGACTGGTAATCCTGTTGTATATATATGTGACTCGAGAGTGTATTCTCTGAAATAGTACCTTATAGGTATCACTGGACATGAATTGGTGGATTTTGATTTTTATACTTTGGGTGTGCTACATGTGTATCCATCGATGTTCCGAACAAATTCAAGTGGTAAAAATCTTGACATGAAATGACATGAATAAGAAATGAGTTATTACACGTAGTTGTCTGAAATCCATGAAAATGATGCTATATGACAATTGACATATGACAACAAGAGATGATGATATTTGTACATGGGATTCTTTTGATGAATATGTTCATCCTTGGTTATAGACTTGTACACTTTATGTGTACTACAACTCGTGTGACATTGATATTTCGAGTAAAATGTGTAAAGTTTTTATATGAAATAATCTGAACTCAAGATGTGTTATATGGAAATATACTTGAGATATAGTATTGTGAATTATACATGTTGTGGAAAGCATATATACATGGAAACTTGATTGATATTGAGCCCATACATGTTTTTGATGTTATTATGGAATATATGGCTAACAAGGGCAATGAGGATATGTGTAGGGCTTGAGGTCAAATTAAATGAATGTGCCTTACATAGTTACCTAAAAATAGAATAAATGGTAAGTTAAGTACCATGTTATACAAACTTACTAAGCATTTTATGCTTACTTAGTTTTATTTCCCTATTTTAGAGTAAATCGAAAGCTCGTTGGATTGGAAGCTTGGCGGAGATCACTCACTCTATCCATTGGCCTATATTGGTATATATGGTAAATCAATTATGTTAGTAATGGCATGTCTAGGTTATATTGGCCATATTGGCATATAATTGTAAATGATGCTTGTAATCTAGCTATTGGAATGGCTAGTAATGGTTTGTTTTGATATATTTGTAATGTCATACTATGGTAGCTACATATGTGTTAAATAGTTTATCAAACTATGTCTAACTTGAGGACTTAACTAAGGTAAGATTATAGACATGTAAATGATATACCTTGTTGAATGAAGGAATTTTCTTAAATTGAATGCTTGGATTGGCTGGATTATACTTGGTATGTTTTAGTGCAAGAAAATGGTAAATTTGGGTGACAAATAAGGCTAGGAAATGAATTTATTTTGTCCACACGGACATGTGTCCCCTGCACCCTAAATTTTGAGAAACAGAATGCTCAGAATTGAATACACGGGCTTGTGTCTTAGCCATGTGTGCTACACGGCCTAGAACACGGGTGTGTGTCTTGGCCGTGTGAAACCTGCACCTAATTTCGAATTGAATTAATTGACCACACAGCCTAGCACACGGGTGTGTGACACGGCCGTGTGCACAAGTAAGAGAGTTACACGGGGTCGAACACGGCCTAGAACACGGGCGTGTCCCAGGGTCACACGGGCGTGTGAGCCCTGCACCTTGGAAAAATTTTGAAATTTCGTGGAAAATTCTTAGAGTTTTCAATTAAGTCTCGACTTAATTCTGATGCTCGTTTTAGGCCTCGAGTATCTATTTAAGGGACAATATGAATAATCTCGGTTAGTGAATAGAAATTTTATAGGAATTATCTAAAAATATTTTGAAAGTTTTAGTAACGCTTCGTAACCCTATTCCAGCGACGTATACAGGTTACGGGTGTTACAATGGATGAGTATGAGATTGATACGAGTTGGTATAAGTATGTACATGAATTGTACAAGCATTGAATCGAAGAAACTTGTGAATTTCATATCTAACCTTGTGAATGAATATGTGATAGGTTTGTGGATCAATATGAGATTATATTATGATATGTTTAAATGCATAAATTGTGCATGTATGGTAAGTTGAGTTTATTACTATACGAACTTACTAAGCTTTATAGCTTACTTTGTTTACTTTTTCGTGTTTTATAGTGTAATCGAAGCTTGCTCGAATTTAGGAGTCCTCGAAGATCTCATCATACTGTCAAGCTTTCACTTTGGTACTTTTGAGCTTATGTTTTTGGTTATATGGCATGTATAGGAATTATGGTCATTTTGGTATATAGTTTGGTAATGGATTTAGCCATTTGAGTTAGCTTGTAAATGATGAATGGTTGTTATGTGTATAGCCATCTGAGTTGGTTTATTTTGGCATGTTTAGTGATGTATGTATATATGTGCAAAAAGGCTTTTGATATGTTGTGTATAATTGCCATTTATATGCTTGTTGTGAATTGGCATTATGGATGCCAAATGGTTGAAATTTGAAGTTGATATGCTTATGGTTTTAGGCAAGATAATGCATGCATGAAGTTGCTGGTATTTGAAAATGTGAAATTGGTATGAATTAAATAGTATATTATAGTACTTGTGTGCCTTGTAGTTGCTAGTATTGATATGCATGAATTCAACTTGGTTTGGATGAGCTTAAATTCCATTTGCAGTTGTGGTTACATGCAAATTTGGTTGATGTAGGAGAATGGAAATTGGGTGAGAAAAATGGCTTGGTAAATAGCCTATTTTTGTCCACACGGTCTGGTGACACGGCTGTGTGTCCCCTGGTGTTTAATTAGAAACCAAGTCAGTATGCTCCACACGGCCTAGCACACGGGCATATGACTTGGCCACGTGGCATAAGTCAGTATACCCTACAGGTTTGGCATGACCTAGCACACAGCATGGCACATGGGCGTGTGAGGCCATTTCAAAGGGCACACAGGCTGGTCACACGGATGTGTGGTTGGCCGTGTACCCCAAGTCACAGAGTTACACGGGGTCAGACACGGGCTGGGACACGGCCATGTGGTCCAATTTCAAATGTCCACATAGCTTGTGACACAGGCGTGTCTTTGGATGTGTAAGACACATGGTCGGGCCACACGGGCGTGTGTCCCCGATATTTTGTAAAATTTTCTAAGTGTTCCAAAAATTTCCTGAGATATCAGTTTAGTCTGAAACCACTTCTAAAGCATGTTTTGGGCCTCGTAGGCTCGTATTAGGGACGTTATGAATGACTGTGAATGTATTAGATTTGGAATGGAAAAATGTATGGGAAATGTATGTTGATTTGTGAAATCAGTCTAGTAATGCTCTGTAACCCTATTCTGGCAATGAATACGGGTGAGGGGTGTTACACGTCAGATTTGTGGTCCTGAAGACATTATTTTCGGCACCACTGGCAAATGGGTTGTTACACCCTGTGTTTCGACATGAGACTTCGAAGAAAAGTTATTGAAAATTTGGGGGACATGTCGTGACACGCATAGGTTATGTTGCAACATGCTATTTGGAATAACAAACCTAAAAACCTAAGGCTTCGTGTTCAACATAAGGGGTATATGTTGGACACGATTCTGCAATTTCCTAACACTATTCAGCCGCTCTAAGCAATGTTTTCATTCTTCATATCTGCCATTCTCCACTCCCTATAAACTATGCAACTCTAGTTCTTTTTATTTATTTAGGTTTAATATTTTTATTGTTCATTTTCTTGTAGGTATTTTTCATTCACTTGGTGCACACAAATCTCGAGAGCTTCTAGACAACAAGAATTCAACCTCTTCAGGGAATTTTTCTTGTTTGCACTTCATTTCTTTTACATTGAGGGTGATGTGTGTTCTAAAGTGCTTAAGTTGAGATTAGGGACTAAATCGAATAATTTGCAAAACTTGCATTCTAGAAGTTTTTAGTATGAAATTGCTTTGGAATATTAATTAGGAGGGTTTAAATAACAATTTGACCAATTTCTAAGTTCATGGACAAAATAGGACATGGATGGAATTTTTGAAAGTTTAATAAGGAAAGGCATTTTGGTCATTTAGATATTAAATGAAATAAAAAGGGAAAAAAATAACACAAAATTCATCATCTTCTTCATTAGCACGAAATTTCAAGGGTTCTCCATAGCTAGGGTTTGTTTCAAGCTTTCAAGCTCCATAGTAAGTGATTCCAACCCCGTTTTTAATGTTCTTTACGTTTTCGGAGTCCCGGTAGCTCGATAAAGCTTATGCTAGCAATAATTTAAGTTAGGGTTCATATTTGGAAAAATACCCATAGGTGAAAAGTATTTATTTTGATGTTTTATGATAGAATGTGAGGTCTTATATTATGTTAGACAACTTGTGCTACTCGATTTTAGGTAAAAACGAGTAAAAGGGCTTAATCGGTAAAAATACCTAATAGTCATAAGTACATGTTAGAGTGAGAAATTGATTTTGCTATAGAAGGGAAAAACGATCAGCATGTCATAAAACATAAGAAAATAGGCTGAAGTTTAATTTACGATATTTGGGGCAAAAGTGTAAATATGTAAAAGTTTAGGGGCAAAAATGTAATTTTTCCAAAGTTTGAGTAAAGGACTGTTTTGATAAATGTGAATATTAAATAAATTAAATTTTCTATTATAGATCAAGAAGAGCGAAATTCGGGAGTAGATCGGGGAAAAGAAAAAGTAAAGGACTAAATTGTAAAGTTTAGTCACATTTTGTATCGAGGTAAGTTTACAGTAAATAAATGCAATATTCTTTTATTTTACATTATTATTGTCAATTTTCAGCATTTATATACTTATTTTTTTGAGAATATTTAAAGTCGAATTAAAGGCGAAGTGACAGAGAAAAAGCATTAGGAAGCCCCGTTTGAACCTTAGGAATGTTAGGATATTGCGGTTGACAGGACAGGACAGGACAGAAATGAGCCATGTAAGTCCAATTCAGATATATGGCTTTGGAGACAGGAATGAGCCATGTAAGCCCATATTAGATATATATATATGGCATTGGAGACAGGAATAATCCATGTAAGTCCATGTCGAAGACATGGCATTAGCAGGATATTGATAGACAGGAACAACCCTAGTATCCTTAGTATTCCGAGTGGTTCAATGGGTCATTGTACACGTTAAATTACAGTGAATTATCAGCAAAAGGGAAGGTAGATTATATTTATGAATAGTGAAAGGTCAGGTAAGAAAGAAGGTAAGTGAGTAAAGAAGAAGGTAGAAAATGAGAAGTAAAGAAAGTTTATGAGGCTAGGTGACATTATGTATAATTATTCATTATGTTGAATGCTGTAATTTATTTGCTTGTAAGCTTACTAAGCCTAGTGCTTACTCTCTTTATTTTCTTTTTCTTATAGTTTTTATCAAGCCACTCGGGGATCGAAGGAAACGTCGGAGACCCGATCACACTATCGAAGGAATCACATTGGTATAGTTAGACGTTTCGTTTTGTGTATGGCATGTATAGGAACTTGGTTTCTTTTGATATGATATGATCAATGAATGATGTGTAAATACTTGCTAGTGATTAGCTAATAGAATGGCTGATGATATACATGTTTAATAGTATGTATGATTAAGCAGTAACTATCACATGAAAAATATGAAAAATGTGAAAGTAACTTAAAAACGGATTCAAGTATCAGAAATAACGTGACTTTGAAAAATCACTAAAAATCATACAAACATGGTTTGATGGTGAATAATATATGAAATTAAAACTCATTGTGTCTATTTTCATATGGAATAAGCAAAACAGGTAAAGGTTTTGTATTTTACAAGATATCTGAGTTTTAGTGAAATAGGGCTAGAGCAATTTCTGGATCCTCTGTTTCAACTTTAGAAATTAACCATAAATTTTAAAAAAATAATTAGGTGGTGTAATTTATATGGTTAGAATCCTTATTGAATCTAGTTTTAATAGAAATAAACTGTATAGTCATATGAATTTTGTAGAGGGAGAGACGTGGTTCGTAGTAAGTAGAGATCAGTGCAGTCGAATTTTGAAATAGGGGTAACTTTAACTAATAAACTGTACTAATTGGCTAAGTCAAAAATTCTAGAAAAAAATTAGTAGATAGATATATGAGTCTAGTTTCAGGAAATATTTACAGATTTTAATTTTGAGTTTTGAAACTTGAGAAATGAATTTTTAAGCAACCATGACGCAGAAAAATAGTTTATTCCGAAAATTAAAATCAGTGGTTTAGAGTTGTTTAAAAGGTAAAATAAGTTTAGTAACACCTCAAGCTTGACTCCAGTGACGGTTTCAGGTGTGGGGGCGTTACAAACAAGCAATGGGGAGATAAAGCAACAACAATCGCGACATTGACATGCCAAAATAGGTAATTTCATTCATTAATGATTATCGAAGCACATTAGAGATAATGTGCTATATAAAGTGTGGGGGTGATATAGATATTTTATATTTTTTGTTGTTAATTCTTTTTAATTTCAGTAATTTTTAGTGTTAAATTTTTTTTGTCTTTTGTTTGTGCTTGAGCTTGTAGAAATACAATTGATTGGTTAGGAGCATGTATATAGGTTATTTGTTTAAATTATAAATATAGCTTGAGAATAAACGATTTTAGGTTAGTTGCATTTAGACTAGTTAGTTCAATTTGTTAAACTATGAATAGGAAAAAGGAGTTAAATGTACCAAATGACATAGGTATATATGTTTGTTGAATTCAAGGTTGTTTAAATTCGAATACTTAGTAATTAAATCCATGTTTATTGAAATAGTGGTATACCATAACCAGTATAAAATCCTTACAAGTATGTACCTTAAAATAAAAATTCATGAGAGAACAAAATTATTGTAAGGGTTAAAAGCATAGAATGAGTAAAAGCTAAGAGAGTGAGAGTGATCACAGTGAATTAAATTGAAAATATGACAAATTCAGAAAATCTCACTCATATTGGTGTAAATACGTGTAAATTGTTTGTACTTATAAATATTATATTAGAGTTCAAAGCATGGATAAAAGAAACCGAGTAATTAGAATTTGAACTACATGTATTCTTCAATCGTAAATGTTATATTTGTGCATATCTTTTGATAGAGCCATATGTTTGACTTACTTTCACTTGTTTGCTTTGTAATATATTGAACTAGCATGTTTGAATATGAAAATTGTAAGTCATTTAAATATCTAGCTAGAATTACTTGTTTAGCAAATTTTCCTATTGTCATCGCTTCGACCCAAGCTTGTGTACAAAGCATGCTCAAGTACCTCAATTTTAGTTGTGTGTTTTCTTTTTGTTTTCTTTTTATCTTACTTGTTTTTGTTTTCATTTTTGTTTGCTTGAAAACAAGCAATGACTTAAGTGTGGGGATATTTGACCTACCACAAATTGTTGTGGCAATCTAAGTACTTTTTGTTACTTAACGAACTTGTTTTCTAGCCATTTTAGTATCATTTATTGCATTTTCGGTTTTATTAGTCTAGATTCAAATTATTAGAAAATAAGCATCTTTACACACTTTTTAGTGTTTCGACGACCCATTAGGCTAACTTGGGTCTTGTAATGACTAATAAACTATTTTAGTGTGTAGGGTGTCATTCCAGGCTATGGAGCACAAAGGACAACAGCTATATGGTGACAAAAAGGGGTTTGTGTCGCGACACAGAACTTCAAAGCTTCCAGTGCTAAAATAAGGTCGACATCGCGACATGAAGGAACCCGGCGTCATGGCATCAAGCTGACATGTTTAACAGATTTTTAAGATATTGTTCATTAATTAGACTTTAATAGTATCATAGGTATTTTAGCCATATGGCACCTCAAATATAGCCTATATAAAGAGGCTTTTGTAACCTTAAATAGGGCATCATCAAACATAGAGTCGATCTGGAGAACAATCTTATTTCTTCAATTTAAGTTTTTAGCTTTATGTTTTTGTAGTCGAAATTCTTCATGTTCCAATGTGAAGACGATTGCAAGCGAGGATTACTCTAAAACCACGTTTCCATTTACGTATTCATTAGCATTCTCTTTATTCTCTTCCTTTTTTTTTTCCCTTTGTTTATATTTCGTTAACTTGATCAACTAATGTTTGTATGAATATTGGGATAAACTCTTGTGCGTTATTTATATCTGGCATGTCTCAATTATGGAACTGATTAATTCATTAAGTAGTTTAACGAGCGAATGTGACATTAATTAATGGAAGAACGAAGGGTTTCACATAAAACTAGTTGGTATAAATTATGTATGCTCAAACCCTAGGATTGATGACCCTAGGAAGTAATCTGAGTCAAATGAGGCCAAAAGAAAAGTTTTCCGAGTAAATCATAACTTATCCAAGTAAAAAAAGTGAGGTCGAAAGATAAGTAGGTACTAGTCGGTTAATTAATTAGTAGAAGTCGAAAGGTAATACTGGTTAGTTAATAGCTAATTCACTAAAACTTGAGTTTTGAGGTTAAATACAACCACTAAAGTGAGTTAATCTTCTGCCTATTAATCGATCATAAGCTAAGAGCTCGCATCGTTGACACTAGGAATAGGAAATTCCTTTAGGTTAATTCAGGGATTCACACTACTAATTCGTAACTCGATTAGATTAGTAAATATTAATAATAGATTTCTCCAATCTGGAATCACTTAGGTATTGTCATAATGTTGTCTACATAAAGGTATAGGGACTTAGTAAGAAAAGCTAGACATTGAGGGCCTAGATTACCGTAGAGTCACCACTAACTAATTAGGGCTAGGTTGGTTAGCCACCTATCGTCTAAAAGTCTAGAATTAATACTACGAAAAATCTTAAAAGTCTAGACTCGATCTCATCACCAAATTTTAGGTTCAGGAGTACGATTTCGTGTGGGGAAGGTTATAGCACCCCCACAACGCCTATCCGGGGATAGTCCTATAGGGTCTTAGTTTTTTTTATTTAAGCATATTAATGTTTTAATCTAGGCTAAAATCTTATGGAAATCTTAAATAAAACTCTATAGGAAATGTTTTCGATTTACTTGTAACTCGATTAGGATGTGTTCACCAAACTTATCTAATTTGAAACTTAAATTAGTGATTTTTACTTCTAACGGGAGCCCTAAAGGATACCTAAATAATTCTAGTAAAATACCTTCAATTCTTAAAATTAATTCTATTTTAGAATTATAAAAAAAACTAGAAATTACCAATGAATTACGAGAAATATTAAAATTCATCTACAACTTATTTGATATTTTATTATTATTATTTACAAGATTTAATTAATAACGTTGAACCTATCAAGATCTTACGAAAGTATCCTATGCCAGGTTTATTATAACAGCCTAATTTTTAGTGGTGTCAGAAACAGTGATTCGAGATCACTAAATCCGACGAGTGAGTTCGAAAATTTTTTTATTTAAATATTATTTATGAGTCAAGTATGATTTTAGAGGACTTTTGAATTAGTAATTTGTGATTTAAAAGAATTTATTAGGTTAAGTGGTTCTGAAAATGAGGTATCGAGACCTCAATTTCATAAATCGAGTCATAAATATTTTTATAAATATTTATGGAGTGTCATTAAGTTAGTATTAAAGTTTTGTTAGAAAATTTTAACGTTTTGATAGTTAATTGATTAAAAATGACTAAATTGAAAAAGATGCAAAACTTGCCAGAGTGATAAAATAGCCTAAATGTTAAATGAGGAAGGACTTAAGGAGCAATTATTCCTAAAATAAAGGCATGAGGCGGCATAAGCAAAAAATAAAAACAAAAATCATGTGATTAAAGGGCAAAATTGCAAATTTTGTGAAATTAACTTCAATAAATTGAATTCTAAACTTTTCTAGGCTATTCTTCTTCAATTTATCAGCCAAAAATGCCATAGGAAAAGGTTCTAAGCTGGTTTTATTTATTTTACTTCATATAAGTTCAATTCTTGCCTTTTTCTTGTACTTTTTGTGTTTTCAAGACTTATGCAATCTAATTCATTAGTTTTTGATTTTATGGGTAACTCTGAAAGTTACCATTGATGAGTGTTGGATGTTTATGATGAATTAACATGGATTTGAGGCTTTAATTTTTTTATATGATGATCTTATCAAGTAATTTTAATAGAAATTGATTTTAGGACCAAATTGTTAAAAAGATTAAATCTTAGGGTTTGGAATTAAATTCTATTTATCAAAGGCTGTGTAATAGCTTAGAATATTTAGATAAAATGTTAATTGAGAAAAATTAGTTCATTTGATAGGTTAATTGGTGAGGGACTAAATTGTAAAAATTATAAAAGTTGGGTTAATTGTGTAATTTCAAAAATTAAGGGGTATTAATTGTGAAGTAAATTGAATTGAAATATATGCTAATGAATGAATAATTTTACATTTTAGATTAAGAGCCCGTAGATCAACGAGAAAAAGAGAAATTAACAGAATAGTCCCTAACTACTACAAATTCCACAATTAGCCCAGGTAAGTTCGTTTGGTTAAATTTTAATTTTTATTTACTAATTGATGAATGTTATTATGTAATTAGCCATATTTTTGTTGCTGAAAATAAAAATTATTGTTAAATTGTAAAATCAAATTGAATGATTAAATTGAGTAGAACGCGAGATTAAGTACAATCGTTTTGTGACAAAGGATGAATTGATGGATAAGACCATAACTGGGTTATGGCACTATAAATGTAAGACTATGGTTGGACCATGGCAGTATTTATATGAAAGACCATAGCTGGGCTATTGCATTCTAATAATAAGACCATAACTGGGTCATGGCACTACGAATGTAAAACCATGGCAAGGTCATGGCAACATATATATAAGACCATAGTTGGACTATGGCACAAAGAAAACGACGTACTCATATCCGTAAGTCATTCTTCGATTTAGTAAGAATTGGTAAAAAACTTGTAATAGCCCGGTTTTAGCTAAATCAAAATAGTGGTTTCGGAACCACAAATATGAGGTCGTAAAATTATTTTAGTATTATTTTTTGTGTTCACAGTATGTGAATATGTATGTGTGAAAATTTCGTAAACTAATTTTATCGTCTAATAGCTCAATTTGAGAAAAAAGACTTAATCGCGTAAAATGCAAAAGTTGCATTCTATTTGTTAAAGTGTTTTAATTACTATGAATTTAAATTTGTAAGTCCTTATGTGGTTATTTGACCTTTGGTTAATGGAATGGACAAAAATAGTCATCCATTAAGTGAATTTTTGTGTTATAATATAAGGTTAAAATAGTAATTAATGAAATAAGGGTAATTACATTAAAATAAAACAAAAGGATGGCCATTTTATCATCTTTTATGGCCGAATGAAGCAAGGAAGAAAGCTAAAATAGGATTTTGATATTCGGCAACTTGGTAGCTTGATTAGGTAAGTAATTTTGCTCGGTTTTTGATGATTTTTATGTTTTTGTGATCGTTGTATCGAGTACTAGCTAGCCCATGCCTCAATTTCTGAAAGTGTTGATGATTTTAAAAGTTTCCATTGATGAATTCATGTGTTTTATGATGTTTTATGATGAATTATGAAAGCGTGGTGCTTGATATACATGTTTTGTAAAGTGATTTTGAGTAAAAATGCATATTGGGGATTAAATTGAGAAAAGAGTAAATTGAGGGATTAAATTGTGAAATAAATAAAAGTTTTGGGCTGCTAGGGGTCCCTAGGAAATTCAGCTAGCATATAATTGAATTTAATTTTGTGAATTTTATGTATTTATGAAATAAGGACGAAATTGAATAAATGTGTACCTTTAGGGTCTAAAGTGTAAAAATGCCCAAATATGTGTTTGTGGATTAAATTGAATGAATTAGTGATTAAATGGGTTAATTTTGAATACATATAGATCAAGAAAGAAAGAATTCAGATTTAGATAGGGGAAAATCGAATATTATCAAGTAACCGATTCGATTCGTCAATTCCGAGTACGAGGTAAGTTCGTACATGATAAACATTGTTACAATTATGTTCTTAATGCTTTAATAATGTATAAATTGTATATATGCAACTACGAATGCGTACAACGACAAATCGGCTATGTTTGGAACTTAGTGTGCATTTCGAAATAGTACAACACTTAGTGTGTGAATTGGAATAGTTTCAGCTTTATGTGGCACTAAGTGTGCAGTATCGAGATAGCTTTCGTTTAATGTGATGGCACTAAGTGTGCAATATCGTTATAGCTTCACTAAACATTTGTGCACTAAGTGTGTGTGTAACACCCCAAGTTCGGCCTAGACGTTATGGTCGAATATGCGTTGTCACATTGAAGTGTTTTTCAAAAAATGTTATTTCGTTGAAAAAAAAATCCGTTCTATATCAAAACCTCTTTGTGATCTTAACGAAAATTAAGGATCCCTTGTTCATTATTAAAACTCAAGTCATTTTCGGAAAATGTTAACCATACTAGATTGTTATTACACTTTTAAAACACTGTTTGTTGCGGAAGCTTTTAAAATACTTTGCGTAAACGTGGTGTTTTGAAAAGCATTTATCTTTTTGAAATCTGTAGTCCACTACTAATCGATATGAATCAAGTAAATAAAACCCAAAATTTAAAATAAAAACTTAAAGAGACCTTATTACAAAACAAATACCCAAATTAAATTACTTATAAACTAAAGGTAAAAATGGAAGCAGATGCGGTTGTGTAGCCACCTTCGAGTCCCTCGCAACACCGATCCACCTAAGGATTACCTTCGCAGGAAAGCAAAAGGGTGAGTTTATGAAAACTCAGTGTGTAATCCCTTATTAAACAAACAATCAGTCATACAATAGGCAAATACAGTCTAGGCCTAAGCCTCGCTTGATATGATCCAATGATCGCTTAGGCCTTAGCCCATTATAGTATCAGAATCAGTGTGGCCTTAGCCCAATTCAGTAGCGGTCACAGTACAGATATGCAATCAGAAATTCTACCCAACCAGCCTCTACACACCACCCCGTCCAGCCCTACACACCATGTGGGGATAAAATCAACCCACCCATCCCTACACACTAAAAATAGCACCGATTGCGGCACTAAACAGAAATTGCAGCAGAGCAGCCAGTATAGTACACTTCCTCCAATCCTAATAACCCATCCCCATGCAACATATCATAATATCATGCATGTATTCAACATATATAAAATGGTATGCTCAATACAGTCATACATCTCATAAGGGCATAATAGTCAATTTTACCTTATAAGGGCATAACAGTCATTCATCAATTTTAGGGTCGAGGTATGCTTATCGACCCAACAGTAGGTTCACAGTCGTCTCGGGCAACCCGTACAACCTTAGCAGTCAAATAGTAGAAATGGGCCCAAGACCCATAATGTGGCCCACAAAGCCCAAAAGTGACCTTCGCCGTGTGAACTACACGACCTGGCCCAATAATCTCCATACGCCCGTGTGGTTTACCCATGTAAGGCCCACGCCCCCGTGGGGCCCACACGGCCTATTTCGGCCCAAAGTGGCCCAAAATAGCCTAAGCCCATGAATTCGCTCATGGTGGCCTCTACGAGGAAACGCCCACGTTTGAGCATTCGGGTTACCACACGAGCCAGCACGCGCTCGTGTAGCGTCAATAGTCATATTTTTCGATTTTTGTCGATTTACGATTATAGCAGTGTGGTTACACACCTATTTGGATTCTTGGTACGAACGTTCCTAGAATAATTCACACCTAAAACACAAGACAAGTTTATGACCAACGTTAGTCATGTTTGATACAAAAATAGTTCCCAAACGAATTTGTTACAGTCACTTACTTCCACTACTTCAACCAATGCAGTCTTACAAATCTATAGATAAACCGAGTTTAATACGATTAGATGCTTCCAAAACAATGCGACATGATCACATGTTAGGAACCTTAATAGATTACTAGATAACAATACTACTTACAACGCTTGCGACGTAACTTTTGTCCTTACCGAAATACCTATCAACCAAAAGCAACTCATGTTGGACAGAACCAATTGCTAGGGGAAGGAAAGTCGGCAGAAGTGGGAGGATGGCAAGACCAAACATTCGGCCAAGGAACAAAGGAACACCAAAGCAAGTTTCCCCCCTTTTTAGAAAGAAACTGAAAGCAGGAGAGGGAATAAGAAGAAAGTGTTCGGTTAAACAATGCAAAAGGGACACTCGATAAAAGCTGAATTAATAGAGGGAGAAGAGAAAGGGGTATTCGGCTACAACAAACCAAGATAAAGAGAGGGAAGGACAACAAGAAGAAAGAGGTTAAAGTTTGAGAGAGGGAGAGGCAGAGAGCATTCGGCCACAGAACAAAAAGGAAGAATAAGATCGCAAAACAGAAGAGAAGATACTCGAATGGTCTTTTGCTATGTTCGGCCCCAAGAAGAGAAGGAGTAATCACTCAAACCAAAAATACAGAGAAGAAAACTAACTCTAATCACGCTAACACTAATTGGTTTCCAGAGAACAAAAGAAAAAGAGTAAAAAATGCTCACAAAACTCGTAATAGAGCACTTTAACTCACCAAAACTGAAAGTTTAGAGTACCATAGTTCAAATTTGGCACACTACTCCGTCTCCCCTCACTTTCCATAATTTTCTCCATAATATCCTTCTAGAATTTGGCCACACACTTCCCCACACCCCTTAAACACTCCAACTGCCCATAAGCATCAGAAACCAACTGACATACAACCTCTTACATGGCACAACAGCAAAATAAGTACTCCTCTACGCCCCACAGGACTTGAACCTCAGTCCTCAGGCAAACTCCACACGCCACCTATCCCTTAGACTAGCAGGCTTTTTCTGACATGTTTTACCAGTATTTATTTAAGAAGCCTACTGACTAGAGACAGGGTTTAATCAAGTAAAAACAATTTTTTGTAAAAGCCAAGGCTTGAACTCAAGACTTCTCAGGCTCTTCCCAAGATACTTAACCACTGAAGCAAACATGCATTTATGTCACTTCCTTGCACAACTAAACATTTATGTGTAGTCTCCTAACTGCACCCACTCAAGACTTAATACTTCTATGCCTAAAATTCGAGGTGTTATAGTGCGAGTTCTTAAACCATTGAAAGATTTCTGAATGATTTAACATATTGAACAAAGAGGTGAGAATGAGATATATAAATACGGGAAAGTACAGGTACGTACGATACCTATGTGGTTGTTGATGCTATATGTATAAAGCTTGATAAATTTCTATATACATGAGAAATGGTCATGAATTAGAATTGAATGATGATATGAGAATTACTAAGTGTTTACTAATTGATGATTTGTACATTATGAACTGTTGAGTATTGTTGGTACGAACTTACTAAGCTATAAACATTACTGTGTGTTATTTATCTTTGTTTTATAGAGAATCAAACCTAACTCAGACTCGAGGATCTTTGGGAAGCGTCATCACACTATCGATCATTTTGTTGGTACTTTTGAAGCCTTGTATATATGGTATATGGCATGTATAGGCTAGTTATGATACTTTGGTTGTGAATATGTCATGAGATTTAGCCTATTATGAATATGTTTTGATTTGTATAGATAGCCATGTGTGATGGCTTGGTTTGGTATATTTTGGTATAAATGTGGCTAAAGTTTCATAGTTGTTCAAATGGTAATATTTTGAGTTTAGTAAAGGACTATATGGTATGATTGAAGTTGATAAATTGAGAGGATATATACTTGTGAATGAATGTTAGATGATATAAGTTTTTCAATAGGTATTTGGTTTGAATTGATAATGAAATTTAATTGAAATGGATATGGTATAAATTGTGCATTTGGTTAATGATTTTGTGATGCCTATTGTATGATGAATTGGTACATTTTTGGTTGTTTAAGTGAGCATAAGAACGGGTGGCAAATTGGCTTTTCAAATGGCCTATTTTTGTCCACACGGGCGTGTGTCTCAGCCGTGTGTGACACATGGTCATTTTACACGGCCGTGTGTCCTCTAAGGTACCCTTTCGAATTAAGGTAGTATACCCTAAGTTTTGACACGGTCTAGACACACGGGCGTGTCTACTGGTCGTGTGTGGCGCACAAGCTGGTACATGGGCGTGTGGCCGACCGTGTGACCCTAGTCAGTAACCTTCCAAGTTTTCCCAGGGCCATGGCACACGGGCTTATCCTCGGTCGTGTAGTTCAAGTTAGTATGTATGCCCTGTTTTCACATGGTATGTGACACGGGCGTGTCTAGTAGCAGTGTGAGGCACACGGCCTGTTCACACAGGCATGTGACCCTTAAATGTTGAAAAATTTTATATGTTTCTAAAAATTTGTAAATGTTATCAGTTTAGTCCCGAACCACTTCTAAGTATGTTTTAAGGTTCCTAAAACCTTATAATGGATAATATGAATGAATTGAATGGATTTTGTTTATGATTGTATAAATGTATGTCAATAATGTGTATTATCCGGTAATGCCTCATAATCCTATTTTGACAATGGATATGGGTTAGGGGTGTTACATTTAATTGGTATCAGAGTTATGATTTAGTCGATTCTAGGACTAACGTAGCGTGTGAGAGTCTAGCTATACATGCCATATATATAAACTGGGATAGTGTGATGATTCCTGACAGTTAAAAATGTGTTTTTATATAGTACATGGATCCGAATCGAGCCGTAGCCGATGATGTAGAGAGTAATGCACCTGTTCCCACTCAAGGGGCAGCGTCGACCGATTCTAGGTCGATTCCTAGTAGCCAAGGGGGAGAGACTAAGCAAGCCTTCTTCCAAATGATGAGTGGGTGGTTCACGAAATTCGTACGAATGAATCTGGCTCCTCAACAACCTCCAACCCCACCTGTTCCTCAACAAGTCCCAGTTGTACCACAAGTGATAGATCCGATTCGATTGAGTAAGCCACCTATTGATAAGATTCTTAAACATGAGGCTGAAGAGTTTCAGGATACAGTTGATAATGATACCGAGAGAGCTGAGTTTTGGCTCAAGAATACGATCATAGTATTTGATGAATTATCCTGTACTCCTGATGAATGTATCAAATGTGTGGTATATTTGCTTAGAGACAATGCATATCATTGGTGGAAAATGTTGACATCGATAGTTCCTAGAGAACGGGTTACTTAGGAATTCTTTCAGACCGAGTTCCAAAAGAAGTACATAAGCCAACGATTTCTTGATCAGAAACATAAAGAGTTTCTGGAGTTGAAACAGGGTCGAATGACTATAACAGAATATGAAAGAGAATTTGTACATTTGAGTAAGTATGCTCGGGAATATGTATCTACCTAAGAGATTATGTGCAAACGATTTGTTAACGAGTTAATTGAAGATATAAAGCTATTAGTCAGGATACTTGAATTGAAAGAATTTGTAAACACAAGGCTGAAGAGTTTCGGGCTATAGTTAATGATGATGCTAAGGGAGCTGAGTTCTGGCTCGAGAATACGATCATAGTATTTGGTGAATTATCCTGTACTCCTAATAAATGTATCAAATGTGTGGTATCTTTGCTTAGAGACAATGCATGTCATCGGTGGAAAACGTTGACATCGATAGTTCCTAGAGAACGAGTTACCTGAGAATTCTTTCAAACCGAGTTTTGAAAGAAGTACATAAGCCAGCGATTTCTTTGTCAGAAACATAAAGAGTTTCTGGAGTTGAAACAGGGCCGAATGACTATGACAGAATATGAAAGGGAATTTGTACGTTTGAGTAAGTAAACTCGGGAATATGTATCTACCTAAGAGATTATGTGCAAACGATTTGTTAACGAGTTGATTGAAGATATAAAGCTATTAGTCGGCATACTTGAATTGAAAGAATTTGTAGTACTAGTTGAGAGGGCTTGTAAAGCCGAAGACCTCATCAAAGAGAATAGAAAGGTTGATTTAGAGACAAGATATTCGAGGAAGAGATTAATGAGTAAATCTTATCATTCCTCGTCGAAGAAATCTATAGACTATTTTAATAGATCAACAGCTTTATTGGGATATCAGAATAGAGATCACGAAAAGCAATACACCAACCCTAAAACTCAAGCCACATCAGTATCGAGTGTTGGCAACGTAAAAGATGTTAAACCTGAGTGTCAACAATGTGAAAGACGGCATTTTAGAGATTGCTTGGTGAAAAATAATAATAGAACTTGTTACAGTTGTGGTTCACGAGATCACTTTATTAAAGATTGCTTAGAGTTAGTTGAAAAAGATAATGCGCAGAACACGAGGCCAACTAACACTACAACTAGAGGTAGAAACACGGGAAATGTGAGTGGTGGTAGAGGTGTGACACGAGACACAGTTGCAAGATCTGATGTATGAGCACCTGCACGAGCCTAAGCTATTTGCACTCACGAAGAAGCGTCATCTCTAGATGTTATCACCGATACTTTTTCTCTCTATGATACTAAAGTTATTGCATTGATAGATCCAGGATCAATCCATTCATATGTATGTGTGAATTTAGTATCTAGTAAGACTTTGCTTGTAGAGTCTACTGAATTTGTAGTTAGAGTATCGAACCCCTTAGGCAAGTGTGTGTTAGTTGATAAAGTGTGCAAGAACTGTCCATTGATGATTCAGGATATTTATTTTCCAACTGATTTGATGTTGTTACCATTTCAAGAATTTGATATAATTCTGGGTATGGATTGGTTAACGCTGCATGATATTGTTGTGAATTGTAAACAAAAGCTGATTGATCTGAGATGTCAGAATAATGAGATTATCCAAATTGAGTCAGATGATTTGAATGGCTTACCAGAGGTGATTTCATCGATGTTAGCTCAGAAATATGTGAGAAAGGGTTGCGAAGCTTATTTTGTTTATGTGCTTGATACAAAAGTAACAGAAAAGAAGATTGAATCAGTGCCAATTGTGTGTGAGTATCTAGATGTGTTTCCTGATAAGTTACCGAGTTTACCACCGATCCAAGAGGTTGAAATTGGCATTGAGTTAATGCCAGGTACAATGCCAATATCGATAGCTCCGTACAGAATGGCTCCGACAGAGTTAAAGGAATTGAAAGATCAGTTGCAAGAATTAACTAATAGAGGATTTGCACGATCAAGTTTCTCACCTTGGGGTGCTCCCATATTGTTTGTGAAAAAGAAAGACAGTACTATGAGAATGTGATTTGATTACAGATAGCTTAATAAAGGGACGATCCAGAACAAATATCCTCTACCGCGAATTGATGATTTGTTTGATCAATTAAAAGGAGCTACAGTGTTTTCAAAGATAGATTTAAGATCGGGTTATTATTAGTTACGAGTTAAAGACTCTGATGTGTCAAAGACTGATTTTTGAATGAGGTACAGACATTATGAGTTTTTAGTTATGCCTTTCGGATTAACGAATGCACCTGCTATCTTTATGGATTTAATGAACTGAATTTTCAGACCGTATCTATATTGATTTGTTGTTGTGTTCATAGATAACATTTTGATATATTCACGAGATGAAACTGAGCATGCCGAGCATTTGAAAATTGTATTGCAGACTCTGCGTGATAAGCAGTTATATGCAAAGTTTAGTAAATGTGAATTCTGGTTGTGTGAGGTTGGTTTTCTGGGGCATATTGTGTCAGCATCAGGTATTCGAGTCGATCTGAGTAAGATTTCTGCAATAATGGATTGGAAGCCTCCGAAAAATGTATTCGAAACTTGCCAGCTATTATAGACGGTTTGTAAAAGGCTTTTCGATGATTGCGACTCTATTGACGAGATTACTTCAGAAAGACGTAAAGTTTGAATGGTTCGAGAAATGTCAAAAAAGTTTTGATCAGTTGAAAGCTCTTTTGACTGAAGCTTCAGTGTTAGTACAGCCAGAATCGGGTAAAGAATTTGCGATCTTTAGTGATGCATCATTAAATGGTTTGGGCTGCGTTTTGATGAAGGAAGGCAAAGTCATAGCTTATGCCTCGAGACAATTAAAGCTGCATGAAAAGAATTATCCGGCGCACGATTTAGAGTAAGTAGCCATTTTTTTTTGCATTGAAGATTTGGCGCCATTAGCTGTTCTGTGAGAAATGTCATGTTTATTCAGATCACAAGAGTTTAAAATATTTGATGACTCAGAAAGATTTGAATTTGCAACAGCAGAGATGACTAGAATTGCTAAAATATTACAAATTAGTAATTGAATACCATCCGAGAAAAGCAAATGTTGTTGTTAATGCATTAAGCTAAAAATCTTTATTTACTCTACATGTGATGAATACTCAGTTGACTGTATCTAACGATGGCTCGATTTTAACTGAGTTGAAAGTGAGATCATTGTTTTTACAGCGGATTTGTGAAGCTCAGAAAGTTGATAATGAAATGTTAGCAAAATGAGCTCAATATGATTCGAATCCTGATTCAAAATTTCAAGTTGATACAGATGATTGTTTAAGATTTAGAGACCTAATATGTGTTTCGAGAAATTCAGATTTGATTCAAATGATTTTGAACAAAGCTCATAGTAGTCGTTTATCTGTTCATCTGGGAATCACGAAAATGTATAATGACTTGAAATAGCTTTATTGGTGGCATGGTATGAAACGTGACATTTCAAAATTCGTTTCTAAATGTTTGATTTGTCAGCAAGTTAAAGCTGAGCATCAGGTACCGTCTGGTTTATTGCAGTCGATTATGATTCCTGAGTGGAAGTGGGATAGAGTGACTATGGATTTTGTTTCCGGTTTGCCCCTATCCCCGAGTAAGAAAGATGCAATCTGGGTTGCTATTGACTGATTGACGAAATCAGCTCATTTCATTCCTGTACGAATGAACTATTTGCTTGACAAGCTTGCTGAGTTGTACATTTCAGAGATTGTTCGATTACACGGAGTACCTGTTTCTATTGTTTTGGATAGAGATCCGAGGTTCACATCGAGGTTTTGGAAGAAATTGCAAGACGCACTGGGTACAAAGTTAAATTTCAATACCGCATTTCACCCGCAGACGGATGGTCAATCTGAGCGAGTTATTCAGATACTCGAGGATATCTTACGTTGTTGCATTCTTGAATTTGAAGGTACGTGGGAAAAGTATTTGCCATTGATTAAATTTGCATATAATAATAGTTTTCAATTGAGCATTAAAATGGCATCGTACGAAGCTTTATATGGTCGAAAGTGTCGAACACCATTGTATTGGATTGAGCTTAGCGAGAATAAGATTCACAGGTCGATCTGATTAGAGAAACAGAAGAGAAAGTGAAAGTAATTCGTGATAGTCTGAAAGTAACTTTGGATTGTCAGAAATCGTATGCAGACTTGAAAAGAAAAGATATTGAGTTTCAGATTGGGGATAAAGTGTTTTTGAAAGTATCTCTATGGAAGAAAATAATTCGATTTGGTCGTAAAGGCAAATTGAGTCTGCGATTCATCAGATCGTACGAGATTATTGAGCAAATTGGACCAGTAGCTTATCGACTAGCATTGCCTTCTGAGTTAGAAAAGATTCATAATGTATTCCATGTATCGATACTTCGATGATACCAACCTAACCCTTCACATGTCATTTCCCCGACTAAAGTTGAGATTCAGTCAGATTTATCGTATAGTGAAAAACCGATCTGAATTCTAGCTCTTGAGATCAAAGAGTTGAGAAATAAGAAAACTGCATTAGTGAAAGTATTATGGCATCGACATGGGGTTGAAGAAGCTACGTTGGAACCCGAGGATGCTATGAGAAAGCAATATCCAAATCTATTCTTTGGTAAGATTTTCGAGGATGAAAATCCCTAAGGGGGGAGAGTTCTTACAGCCCGGTTTTATCTAAATTGGAATAGTGGTTTTGGAACCACAAATCTGAGGTCGTAAAATTATTTTAATATTATTTTTTGTGTTTACAGTATGTGAATATGTATGTGTGAAAATTTCGTGAACTAATTTTTTCGTTTAATAGCTCAATTTGAGAAAAAAGACTTAATCGCGTAAAATGCAAAAGTTGCATTCTATTTGTTAAAGTGTTTTAATTTCTATGAATTTAACTTTGTAAGTCCTTATGTGGTTATTTGACCTTTGGTTAATGGAATGGACAAAAATAGTCATCCATTAAGTGAATTTTTGTGTTATAATATAAGGTTAAAATAGTAATTAATGAAATAAGGGTAATTACATTAAAATAAAACAAAAGGATGGCCATTTTATCATCTTTTATGGCCGAATGAAGCAAGGAAGAAAGCTAAAATAGGGTTTTGATATTCGGCAACTTGGTAGCTTGATTAGGTAAGTAATTTTGCTCGGTTTTTGATGATTTTTATGTTTTTTATGATCGTTGTATCGAGTACTAGCTAGCCCATGCCTTAATTTCTGAAAATGTTGATGATTTTAAAAGTTTCCATTGATGAATTCACGTGTTTTATGATGAATTATGAAAGCTTGGTGCTTGATATACATGTTTTGTAAAGTGATTTTGAGTAAAATGCATATTAGGGATTAAATTGAGAAAAGTACAAATTGAGGGGTTAAATTGTGAAATAAATGAAATTTTTGGTCTGCGAGGGGTCCCTAGAAAATTCAGCTAGCATATAATTGAATTTAGTTTTGTTAATTTTGTGTATTTATGAAATAGGGACTAAATTGAATAAATGTGTAACTTTAGGGCCTAAAGTGTAAAATTGCCCAAATATGTGTTTGTGGGTTAAGTTGAATGAATTAGTGATTAAATGGGTCAATTTTGAATACATATAGATCAAGAAAGAAAGATTTCAGATTTAGATCGGGGAAAATCGAAGATTATTGAGTAACCGATTTGATTCATCAATTTCGAGTATGAGGTTAGTTTGTGATTGATAAAAATTGTTACAATTATTTTTTTAATGCTTTAATAATGGATAAATTGTATATATGCAACTATGAATGCGTACGACGACAAATCAGCTATGTTTGGCACTTAGTGTGCATTTCGAGATAGCTTCGGCTATATACAGCACTTAGTGTGCGAATTGGAATAGTTTCAGCTTTATGTGGCACTAAGTGTGCAATATTGAGATAGCTTCGGTTTAATGTGATGGCACTAAATGTGCCATATTGTTATAGCTTTGGCTAAACATTTATGCACTAAGTGTGCGAGTTCTTAAAGCATTGAAAGATTTCCGAACGATTTAACGTATTGAACAAAGAGGTGAGAATGAGATAAATAAATATGGGAAAGTACAGGTACGTACGATACCTATGTGGTAGTTGATACTATGTGTATGAAGCTTGATGAATTTGTATATACATGAGAAATGGTCATGAATTAGAATTGAATGATGATATAAGAATTACTAAGTGTTTATTAATTGATGATTTGTATATTATGAACTGTTGAGTATTGTTGGTACGAACTTACTAAGCTATGAAGCTTACTGTGTGTTATTTATCCTTGGAAAGCGTCATCACACTATCGATCATTTTGTTGGTACTTTTGAAGCCTTGTATATATGGTATATGGCATGTATAGGCTAGTTATGGTACTTTGGTTGTGAATATGTCATAAGATTTAACTTATTATTAATATGTTTTGATTTGCATAGATAGCCATGTGTGATGTCTTGGTTTGGTATGTTTTCGTATAAATGTGGCCAAGGTTTCATAGTTGTTCAAATGGTAATGTTTTGAGTTTAGTAAATGACTATATGGTATGATTGAAGTTGATGAATTGAGAGGATATATGCTTTTGAATGAATGTTAGATGATATAAGTATTTCAATAGGTATTTGGTTTGAATTGATAATGAAATTTAATTAAAATGGATATGGTATAAATTGTGCATTTGGTTAATGATTTTGTGATGCCTATTGTATGATGAATTGGTACCTTTTTGGTTGTTTAAGTGAGTATAAGAAAGGTTGGCAAATTGGCTTTTCAAATGGCCTATTTTTTTCCACACAGGCAGAGACACGGGCGTGTGTCTTAGCTGTGTGCGACACATGGTCATGTTACACGGCCGTGTGTCCCCTAGGGTACCCTTTCGAATTAAGGTAGTATACCCTACAGTTTTGACACGGCTTAGACACACGCCCGTGTCTACTGGTCATGTATGGAACACGGGCTGGTACATGGGCGTGTGGCCAGCCGTGTGACCCAAGTCAGTAACCTCCCAAGTCTTCCTACAGCCATGGCACACGGGCGTGTCTTCGGTCTTATGGTGCAAGTTAGTATGTATGCTCTGTTTTCACACGGTCTGTGACACAAGCGTGTCTGGTAGCCGTGTGAGGCACACGGCCCGTTCACACGAGTGTGTGACCCTTAAATATTGAAAATTTTTATATATTTCTCAAAATTTGCAAATGTTATCCGTTTAGTTCCGAACCACTTCTAAGTATGTTTTAAGGTTCCGTAAGACCTGATAAGGGACAATATGAATGAATTGAATAG
Source organism: Gossypium anomalum (assembly GCA_025698475.1). Taxonomy (NCBI): domain Eukaryota; kingdom Viridiplantae; phylum Streptophyta; class Magnoliopsida; order Malvales; family Malvaceae; genus Gossypium; species Gossypium anomalum. The sequence continues at coordinate 30,205,212 of CM046963.1, read as the reverse complement.
ATTTTGATTATGATTGTATAAATGTATGTGAATGATATGTATTATCCGGTAATACCTCATAATCCTATTCCGACGACGGATACGGGTAGGGGTGTTACAAGACTTATGCTATTCGAGCAAGGGAAGAAGCTACAGCTCTATAACACTATTCTGGTAAAGAATAAGGGTTAGGGGTGTTACATTTAAGAATTATCTTACTTTAAAATTCTTGATCTAAGGTTTAAATTCGTCAAAATCCTAAAATAATATATCTTAAATACTACTTATTATCTTTCTTAAAAAGTTTCTAAAATAAAATACTTAGAAAACCCTACTCATGATTTACAATTCACCTACAAAAATCTTTAGTTTTAATCTTGAATATAGTCCTAAAGAATATTTACATATTAATTTAAGATTATAATCCTATACAATATTTAGAATTAGTTTAAAACCCTAAAAAAATATCTTACATATTATTTATAATTTTTCTAGGGTAAATAGTAGATAAGATCTTAAAGACTAACATGAATCCGAATGTAAAAATCTTATGATTTTATTAAAATGTAAAAAACTTATAGTTTCATTAAAATGTAACACCTACTTAACTAACTTCATGTCAACAATTATAGGATGGAAAAATGGCCTAAAGTTCCATTTTTTAAAACGAATAATAATAAAATTGGAAAATTAATTAAATTGGCTAAAGTTAATGAAAAATTAAAACTCTTTCAAAAATGACAATTATAAAAAAGAAAACTTAATTAATGAAATAAATAAGACATTGACATGATGATGATAATAATAACAATAATACACCTTATTCATAATACAATAAAAGAATCAAAACAACATAAACAAATAATATTAAAATGCATGTAAGGGGAATGTGTAAAAAAAATATAAATATAAATTGACATGAAAATAAATAAAGACAAAATAAGAATAAATAAAAATTATACAAGTGTTAATAAATATAAAATATTAAAATAAAGTGCATAATGGACATTAAATATATAAGGTATAAATGCAAATGAAAGGGAAGATATAAGTGTAAATAATTTATCAAAGATGGAAACAAAATGACATAACTTGATTTTGGGACTAAAAGATAAAAAAAATGTGGAAGACAGAGGTGTAACAGCCCGATTTAGACCCTATTCGAAACGGTGGTTTCGGGACCACGAATACGAGTCATAAAAATATTTTTAAATTGTTTTCTGTGTTTATTATGTGTGAATTAATATCTGTGAAATTTTTGTTCTTTAATTTTATCGTTTGAGAGCTCGATTTAATAAAAGGGCTTAATCACGTAAAATAAAAATCTGGTGGTTAAATTTGAAAGGGCCGAATTAATGTTGTCTTTACTGCATGAGGTATTTAAGTTGCAATTAGACCATAATTATATGTAATGGACGGTAGTGACCTTATAATATCATGGTTTTATATTTTAAGTTAAAGGTTAAATATGTAATATGTGTAATAATATATAAAACATAAAATTAAAATAAGCATGCAATTTGTCTTGTTCTTGCCAAAATTTGAGAAAGAAAGAAAGAAAATATAGCTTGGGGCCGAAGAATTTAAAGCAAATATTGATGATGATGCCGAGAAAGCAGAGTTCTGGCTTGAAAATTCTATCCGGGTATTTGACGAATTATCTTGTACACCCAAAGAATGTTTGAAATGTGCTATATCTTTGTTGAGGATTCAAATTATAATTGGTGGAAGACTTTGATTTCTGTGGTACCAAAGAGAAAATAACTTGGGAATTCTTTCAAGAAGAGTTTCGGAAGAAATATATTAGTGAAAGATTTATTGATCAGAAGCGTAAGGAATTTCTTGAGCTGAAGCAAGGTAATATGACGATTACAGAATATGAAAGAGAGTTTGTTCGATTAAGTAAGTATGCCGAGAGTATGTTCCTCAGAGGCCAAGATGTGCGAGACGATTTGAAGACGGCTCAACGAAGACATCAAGGTATTTGTTGGAATTCTTGAATTAAAAGAAATGGTAGTATGGTTGATCGAGCTTGTAAGGCCGAAGAATTACTTAAAGAAAAGAAAAGGTAGAGGTGAGACTAGAAATTGGAAGAAAAGACCGATGAGCGGTTCATTTTCACAAAGAACTGGAAAGTCAAGGAATATGAATCCTCGTTCCCAAGCTTCACCGGGCAATCATATGGGAATTATAAGAAGCAAAATGTGGGTCCTAAATCCCGGACTACTTGGCGACCAGTGTAGGGAACTCGAGATTTGTTAAACCCGAGTGCCGGTGATTGTGGTAGAAATCATTTTGGTCCGTGTAGAGCAAATGAATGTTTTCGATGTGGTTCTCCTGATCATTTTATTAGAGACCGCCTAGAGAGAGCTGAAAAAGAAAAATTTTAGAATACAAAAAAAGTGGGCGGATTCGAGAGGAAGATATCCAAGAAAAGCTAGGAGCGAAGCAAGCGATAAAGAATGTAGCCGAGGATGCACCAGTTAGACTGAAAGAAGGGCTCGGCTAGAACTTATGCTATTAAAGCGCATGAAGATGCTTCCTCACCGATGTGATTACTTGTACATTTTCTCTCTATAATGTTAATGTTATTGCTTTGATTGATCCAGTTCTACTCATTCATATGTATGCATGAAATTGGTGTCTAGTATGAATATACCGTTGAGAACACGAAATTTATGATTAGAGTGTCGAATCCATTAGGCAAATGTGTATTTGTTGATAAAGTATGTAAGAAATGTCCTTTAATGATTCGGGATCATTACTTTCCTACCCGACTTGATGTTGTTGCCGTTTGATGAGTTTGATGTTATTTTGGGTATGGATTGGTTGACATTGCATGATGCTAAAATAAATTGCAAAGAAAAGGTTATAGAATTAAAGTGTAAAAATGGTGAAACTCTGTGGGTTGAATCGGATAAATCGAGAGCATTACCTAGTGTGATTTCTTCAATGTCGGCTCAAAGATATCCGAGAAAGGGATATGAAGCTTATTTGGCCTATGTAATTAATACATAAGAAGTTGAAAAGAAAGTTGAATCGATCTTGGTTGTGTGTGAATTTGCGGGCGTATTTCGGAAGAATTGCTTGGGTTTGCCTCGATCGGGAAGTAGAATTTGGTATTGATTTGATACAGAACACTCCGATTTCAATTGCTCCGTATAGAATGGCACCAGCAGAGTTGAAGGAATTAAAGTCGCAGTTGCAAGAGTTGACTGATAAAGGTTTTGTGAGACCGAGTTTTTCACCTTGGGGTGCTCCTGTTATTTGTGAAAAAAAGGATGGTTCTATCAGTTGTGTGTTGATTATCGCCGATTAAACAAGGTGACAATCAAAAAAAATATCCATTGCCAAGAATTGATGATTTGTTTGACCAGCTAAAAGGAGCGACATGGTTTTCAAAGATTGACTTGAGATCTGGGTATTACCAACTGTGGGTAAAAGAGTCGGATGTGCCTAAAACTGCTTTTAGAACAAGGTATGGTCATTATGAACTTTTAGTTATGCTATTCGGGTTGACAAATGCTCTGCTTTGTGTTTATGAATTTAATGAATCGCATATTCACCATATACTTGGACAAATTTGTTGTGGTGTTTATAGATGATATTTTAATTTATTCAAAAGATGATACAGAGCATGCTGAGCATTTGAGGATAGTTTTACAAACTTTTAGAGATAAGCAGCTGTATGCTAAGTTTAGTAAAAGTGAATTTTAGCTACGGAAAGTTGGATTTTTGGGTCATATTGTTTGGGTGATGGTATACGGGTTGATCCTAGTAAAATTTCAGCCATTGTTGATTGGAAACCACCAAAAATGTAACTCGAAGTTAGAAGTTTCTTGGGGCTAGCTGGGTATTATCAGCGGTTTGTAAATGGATTTTCTATAATTGCTGCTCCTATAACTAGATTACTCAGAAAGGATGTTAAATTTGAATGGCGTAAGAATGTCAACGAGTTTTGAAGAATTGAAAAGTTATTAACAGAGGCACCAGTGTTAGTACACCCAGAATCGGGTAAAAGAATTTGTGGTGTATAGTGATGCTTCTCTAAATGGTTTGGGGTGTGTGCTCATGCAAGAAGGAAAAATGGTGGCATATGCTTGAGGCGATTAAAACCTCATGAGAGGAATTATCCTACTCACGATTTGGAATTGGTCATGCGGTGGTGTTTGCTTTGAAAATTTGGCGACATTATTTGTATGGTGAAAAGTGCTAGGTATATACCAACCATAAAAGTCTTAAGTACTTGATGTCACAAAAAGACTTGAATTTAAGACAGCGAAGATGGTTGGAGTTATTGAAAGATTACAAGCTTGTTATTGATTATCATCCGGAAAAGCGAATGTGGTTGCTTTGATGCTTTGAGCGAAAAGTTATTGTTTGCTTTGAGAGCTATGAACACTCGGTTAAAGGTATCAGATGATGGTTCGATTCTAGCAGAGTTAAGAGCAAGACCGATGTTTTTACAAGAGATTTGTGAAGCTTAGAAAAATGATCAAGATTTGCAAGCCAAGAGAAAACAGTGTGAAGTTGATATAGAGTCAGATTTCAGAATTGGTTCTAATGGATGCTTAATGTTTAAAGATTAGATTTGTGTACCAAAGAATGAGGAATTGATTCAAAAGATCCTACAGGAAGCACATAGTGGTTATTTCTTGATTCATCCGGGTAGTACGAAAATGTATAATGACTTGAGAAAATGTATTGGTGGAATGGAATGAAAAGAGATATATCAGAGTTTGTGTCCAAATGCTTAATCTGTCAACAGGTGAAAGCTGAACACCAAGTGCCTTCAAGATTACTTTAGCCTATCATGGTTCCTGAATGGAAATGGGATCGAATTACCATGGATTTTATATCAGGGTTGCCGTTAACTCCGGGGAAGAAAAATGCCATCTGAGTAATAGTTGACAGACTGACTAAATCGGCTCATTTTATTCCGGTACGTATAGATTATTCTCTTAATAAGTTGGCTGAATTGTATATCCGTGAGATTGTTAGACTTCATGGAATACCTTTGTCAATCATTTCGGATAGAGATCCGAGATTTACTTCACGATTTTGGCAAAAGTTGCAAGAAGTATTAGGTACAAAGTTAAATTTCAAAGATCGCCTTTCATCCACAAACCGATGGACAATCGGAAAGAGAGTAATTCGCATTCTTGAAGACATGCTCGGATGTTGTGTATTGGAATTTCAAGGAAGTTGGGAAAGATATTTGCCGTTGGTAGAATTTGCTTACAACAATAGTTATCGACGAGCTTGAAAATGGCACCTTATGAAGCATTGTATGGTCGTAAGTGTCAAACGCTTTGTATTGGACTGAGCTCAAGGAAAATCAAATTTATGGAGTTGATCTAATAAAAGAAAGCGAAGAAAAGGTGAAAGTGATTCAAGATTGTTTGAAAGTCGCTTGAGATAGACGTAAATCGTATGCACGATTTGAAGAGAAAAGAGACCAATATCAAGTTGGTGACAAAGTGTTTTTGAAAGTATCCCAGTGGAAGAAAGTCCTTAGATTTGGACGGAAGGGCAAATTAAGTCCACGTTTATTGGGCGTATGAAGTAATTGAAAAAGTTGGACCCGTAGCATATCGGCTAGCATTACCACCCGAATTAGAGAAGATTCATGATGTGTTCCACGTATCTATGTTACATCGGTATCGTTCGGATCCTTCACATGTAGTTTCAAAGCGAGAAATTGAACTACAACTAGATATGACCTACGAAGAAGAACCGATTAAGATTTTAGCTCGAGAGGTCAAACAACTAAGGAATAAAAATGTTGCACTTGTGAAGGTGTTGTGGCAAAGGCATGGAATAGAAGAAGCTACATGGGAATCAAGAAAAACTATGAGAAATCAATACCCACATCTGTTTCTGGTAAGATTTTCGAGGGCGAAAATCCTTAAAGGGGGAGAGTTATAATATCCCGAATTAGGGCCTAATCGTAATAGTGGTTTCGTGACCACAAATCCGAGATAGAAATAATTATTTTATAATTATTTTGAGGTTTATGATATGATTACATGATTGTGTGAAAATTTCGTGAAGAAATTCTATGCCTAAAGTGTTTAAATTGAAAGTAGGGACTAAATCGAATAAGTTGCAAAATTTGCATTCTAGAAGTTTTTAGTATGAAATTGCATTGAAATATTAATTAGGAGGTCTTAAATAGCAATTTGACTAATTTAAGTTCATGGACAAAATTAGGACATGGAAGGAATTTTTGGAAAGTTTAGTAGTAAGGGCATTTTGGTCATTTAGTTATTAAAATGAATTAAAAACAAAATTAAAAGCCAATTTTTGTCCATCTTCTTCATTAGGCCGAAATTTCAAGGGTTCTCCATAGCTAGGGTTTGTTTCAAGCTTCCAAGCTCCATAGTAAGTGATTTCAAGCCCCGTTTTTAATATTCTTTACGTTTTTAAGATCCCGATAACTCGATTAAGCTTATGTTAGCAATAATTTAACCTAGGGTTTATATTTGGAAAAATACCCATAGGTGAAATTTTTGTATTTTTATGAAGTTTTAAATTATGTTAGACAACTGGTACTACTCGATTTTAAGCAAAAACGAGTAAAAGGGCTTAATCGGTAAAAATACCTAATAGTCACAAGTACATGTTAGAGTGAGAATTTGATGTTTCCATAGAAGAGAAAAGTGATCAGCATGTTGTAAAACATAAGAATAAGGAATAAAATTTAATCCCGAGCCGAGGGGCAAAAATGTAAATATGTAAACGTTTAGGGGTAAAATTGTAATTTTGCCTAAATTTGAGTTAAGGATTAATTTGATAATGTGAGTATTAAATAAGCTAAATGTGTTATTTTAGATCAAGAAAGACGTGGAATCGACCTCAATCGAGGAAAAGAAAAGATTGTGGACTAAATTGCAAAATATTTGTATTTTGGTACCAAGTTAAGTTCATGTGTAAATAATATAGTATAATTGTTTTTTTTAAATTATTAATGTTAATTATATGATATGCTGATTTTTATCATGAAATATATGCTTTGTGGTTATTTTCGAATAAAATGCAAATTATTTGTTAAATATAAAGTCTTACCGAGTATTGGTTTCGATATTTTACGGAAGATGGCAATGATATGTGTAATATCCCGAATTAGGGCCTAATCGAAATAGTGGTTTCGTGGCCACAAATTCGAGATAGAAATAATTATTTTATAATTATTTTGAGGTTTATGATATGATTACATGATTGTGTGAAAATTTCGTGAAGAAATTCTATGCATAAAATACTTAATTTGAAAGTAGGGACTAAATCGAATAAGTTGCAAAACTTGCATTCTAGAAGTTTTTAGTATGAAATTGCATTGAAATATTAATTAAGAGGTCTTAAATAGCAATTTGACCAATTTCAAGTTCATGGACAAAATTAGGACATGGAAGGAATTTTTGGAAAGTTTAGTAGTAAGGGCATTTTGGTCATTTAGTTATTAAAATGAATTAAAAACAAAATTAAAAGCCAATTTTTGTCCATCTTCTTCATTAGGCCGAAATTTCAAGGGTTCTCCATAGCTAGGGTTTGTTTCAAGCTTTCAAGCTCCATAGTAAGTGATTCCAAGCCCCGTTTTTAATGTTCTTTACGTTTTAGAGTCCCTTGAGCTCGATAAAGCTTATGCTAGCAATAATTTAAGTTAGGGTTCATATTTGGAAAAATACCCATAGGTGAAATTTGTGTATTTTGGTGTTTTATGATAGAATATGAGGTTTTAAATTATGTTAGACAACTTGTGCTACTCGGTTTTAGGTAAAAAGCGAGTAAAAGGACTTAATCGTTAAAAATACCTAATAGTCATAAGTGCTTGTTAGAGTGAGAATTTGATGTTTCCATAGAAGAGAAAAGTGATCAGCATGTTGTAAAACATAAGAATAAGGAATAAAGTTTAATCCCGAGCCTAGGGGCAAAAATGTAAATATGTAAAAGTTTAGGGGTAAAATTGTAATTTTGCCAAAATTTGGGTTAAGGATTAATTTGATAATGTGAGTATTAAATAAGCTAAATGTGTTATTTTAGATCAAGAAAGACGTGGAATCGACCTCAATCGAGAAAAGAAAAGATTGTGGACTAAATTGCAAAATCTTTGTATTTTGGTACCAAGGTAAGTTCATGTGTAAATAATGTAGTATAATTGTTATTTGTAAATTATTGATGTTAATTATATGATATGCTGATTTTTATTATGAGATATATGCTTTGTGGTTATTTTGAATAAAATGCAAATTATTTGTATTATTTGTTAAATATAAAGTGCTACCGAGTATTGGTTTGGTATTTTACGGAAGATGGCAAGGATATGTGTTCGAGGAAAATCCCGTTTGAACCTTAGGAATAGATTAGGATACAAGTGACATGTCACTAGGATGGTTGAGCATCCGAACTCGTTGAGTTGAGTCAGGAGTTCACTTATGGATGCGAATGTTCGAACTCGTTGAGTTGAGTCCGAGTTCGAGAGATGTAACTAGGCATCCGAGCTCGTTGAGTTGAGTCCGAGTTCACTTATGGATCGAACGCTGAGCTCGTTGAGTTGAGTCCGAGTTCGCTTATGGGCGGTTACATGATTGCTTGATTGCATATATGGCACTTATGTGCAAGTTATCCATGTATCCGAATTATATTCCGATGTGTTCAACGGGTAAAGTTTTACTCAAATGGAGGAACATTCGAGATGTAAAGAGACGTATTGGTAAGTGATGTGAAATGAATATTTTGGACAGGTATGTATTTAACCCTCGGGTTGAGTATTGATACAATCACGATAAGGTAATAAGATGATGAAAAATGATTAGAAATGTGATATGTGTTTTAGTGATGCATGCTAATGTTGATTGGTATGACTGTTTGTTATGTTACTTATTATTTGCATATGAACTTACTAAGCATTTATGCTTACTCCTCCTTCTTACTCATTGTAGTTTTGGACAAGCCACTCGTGAGTCGGGATAGGTCGAAGGCTCACCACACTATCTGGAAGACTTTTGGTAAATGGCTTGTAAATTTAAGTATGGCATGTATAGCAATATACCTATTTTGTGCAAATGATCTTATGATATGGTGATGGAATGGTTGAGAAAATGTTTGACAATGATAAATTATGAAAATGGTTAGTTTAGATTATGTTTGATGTTAAGGAAAATTATTAAGATAGTGCATAAAAACTCATAAAAGGGATGAAATTTGCCATAAACAGAATACTGCAGCAACACTGACCCGAGTTTGAAATTTACTAAAAATCATAGAAATTGAATCTGGTGATGGACTATATATATCAAATTGAAGCTTATTATGTCTAGTTTCACATGAAACAAATGAAACAGGTAAAAGAATTATATGTTAAAAGATATTTGAATTTTAGTGAAACAGGGTCGTAACATTTTCTAAATCCCCTGTTCCAACTTTAGAAATTCACTATAAATTTTAAAGATATAATTAAGTGGTGTATTTTATATCCTCAGAATCCTTATTGAGTCTAGTTTTAGTAGAAACAAACCTCATAGTCATATGAATTTTTTACAGAGAGAAATGTGGTTCGTAGTAAAAAGAGGTCAAACCAGTCAAGTCCTGAAATAGGGATAACTTTAACTAATAAACTGTACTAATTGGCTCAACCAAAAATTCTATAAAAAAAATTATTAGATAGGTATATGAGTCTAGATTCAAGGAAAATTTACGGATCTTAATTTTGAGTTTTGTAACTCGAGATATGATTTTTATTGTGACTGTGACGCAAGCAGTTTAAAAGCTGTGAATGTAGAAACAAATAATCCAAAGTTCTAAAAATGTTACATTAAGCTTAGTAACACCTCATACTCGACTCCGGCGACGGTCTCGGGCGTGGGGGCGTTACATTTAATGGTATCAGAGCCAGGTTTAGTCGGTTCTCAGACTACGTGTTGTATGTACGGATTTTGCTATACATGCCATATGTATAAATTGTGATAGTGTGACGACTTGACCTTTTAAATGATTTTTTTATAGTAAATGGATCCCGATCCAGTGTGGCGAGATGAAGTAGAGAGTAATGCGCCACTCCGGCTGAAGGAGCAGCGCCGATGAAAAATCCACCTCCTATCGTTGGTCGGGAGGAGGAGAAAGGGGTCGGAAGCCTTTCTCCAAATGATGAGTGCATGGTACACCCAGTTCGTTAAATGCGAACCCAAATGTACAACCTCCCCACCTCCCCAATTCCTCAACCTGTACTCCAGACGCCTCAAGGTATGGATCTCATGAAATTTCACAGAACTCCGGTTGATAGAATTCAAAAGCAAGGGGGCCGAAGAATTTAAAGCAAATATTGATGATGATGCCGAGAAAGCGAGTTACGGCTTGAAAATTCTATCCGGGTATTTGACGAATTATCTTGTACACCAAGAATGTTTGAAATGCGCTATATCTTTGTTGAGGATTCAGTTTATAATTGGTGGAAGACTTTGATTTCGGTGGTACCGAAAAGAGAAAATAACTTGGGAATTCTTTCAAGAAGAGTTTGGAAGAAATATATTAGTGAAAGATTTATTGATCGAAGCGTAAAGAATTTCTTGAGTGAAAGCAAGGTAATATGATGATTCTGAGAATATGAAAGAGAGTTTGTTCGATTAAGTAAGTATGCCGTAGAGTATGTTCCTCTAGGCCAAGATGTGCCGACGATTTGAAGACGGGCTCAACGAAGACATCAAGGTATTTGTTGGAATTCTTGAATTAAAAGAAATGGTAGTATTGGTTGATCGAGCTTGTAAGGTCAAGAATTGCTTAAAGAAAAGAAAAAGGTAGAAGGCCGAGACTAGAAATTGGAAGAAAAGACCGATGAGCGCTTCATTTTCACAAAAACTGGAAAGTCAAGAAATATGAATCCTCGCTCCCAAGCTTCACTGGGCAATCGTATGGGAATTATAAGAAGCAAAATGTGGGTCCTAAATCTCGGACTACTTCGCAGAAATGGTGTAGGGAACTCGAGATTTGTTAAACTTGAGTGCCCGGTGTGGTAGAAATCATTTTGGTCCGTGTAGAGAGCAAATGAATGTTTTCGATGTGGTTCTCCTGATCATTTTATTAGAGATCGCCTTGCAGAGAGTGAAAAGAAAAATTTCAGAATACAAAAATAAGTGGGGCGGATTCGAGAGGAAGATATCCAAGAAAAGCTGGGAGCGAAGCAAGCGGAAGAATGTAGCCGTGGATGCACCAGTTAGACTCGGCGAAGGGCTCCGCTAGAACTTATGCTATTAAAGCGCGTGAAGATGCTTCCTCACCGATGTGATTACTGGTACATTTTCTCTCTATAATGTTAATGTTATTGCTTTGATTGATCCCGGTTCTACTCATTCATATGTGTGCATGAAATTGGTGTCTAGTATGAATATACCGTTGAGAACACGAATTTATGATTAAAGTGTCGAATCCGTTAGGCAAATGTGTGATTGTTGATAAAGTATGTAAGAAATGTCCTTTAATGATTCGGGATCATTACTTTTCGCCGACTTGATGTTGCTTTGCCGTTTGATGAATTTGATGTTATTTTGGGTATGGATTGGTTGACATTGCATGATGCTATAGTAAATTGTAAAGAAAAGGTTATAGAATTAAAGTGTGAAAACGGTGAAACTTTTTATGGTTGAATCGGATAAATCAAGTATTGTCTAGTGTGATTTCTTTGATGTCGGCTCGTAGAGATATTTGAGAAAGGGTTATGAAGCTTATTTGGCGTATGTAATTAATACAAAAGAAGTTGAAAAGAAAGTTGAATCGATCTTAGGTTGTGTGTGAATTTGCGGACGTATTTCTGAAGAATTGCCAGTTTGCCTCGATCGGGGAAGTAGAATTTGGTATTGATTTGATACCGGAACAGCTCGATTTCGATTGCTCAGTATAGAATGGCACCAGCAGAGTTGAAGGAATTAAAGTCGCAGCTTGCAAGAGTTGACGATAAAGGTTTTGTGAGACCGAGTTTTTCACCTTGGGGTGCTCCCAGTGTTATTTGTGAAAAAGAAGGATGGTTCTATGAGGTTGTGTGTTGATTATCGCCGATTAAACAAGGTGACAATCAAAAACAAATATCCGTTGCCAAGAATTGATGATTTGTTTGATCAGCTAAAAGGAGCGACATGGTTTTCAAAGATTGACTTGAGATCTGGGTATTACCAACTGCGAGTAAAAGAGTCGGATGTGCCTAAAACTGCTTTTAGAACAAGGTATGGTCATTATGAATTTTTAGTTATGCCATTCGGGTTGACAAATGCTCTACTTTGTGTTTATGGATTTAATGAATCGCATATTCACCCATACTTGGACAAATTTGTTGTGGTGTTTATAGATGATATTTTAATTTATTCAAAAGATGATACAGAGCATGCTGAGCATTTGAGGATAGTTTTGCAAACTTTGAGAGATAAGCAGTTGTATGCTAAGTTTAGTAAAAGTGAATTTTGGCTACAGGAAGTTGGATTTTTGGGTCATATTGTTTCAGGTGATGGTATACGGGTTGATCCTAGTAAAATTTCAGCCATTGTTGATTGGAAACCACCAAAAATGTAAATCAAGTTAGAAGTTTCTTGGGGCTAGCTGGTATTATCATTGGGTTTGTAAATGGATTTTCTATAATTACTGCTCCTATAACTAAATTACTCCGAAAGGATGTTAAATTTGAATGGACGGAAGAATGTCAACGAGTTTTGAAGAATTGAAAAAGTTATTAACAGAGGCACCAGTGTTAGTACAGCCCGAATCAGGTAAAGAATTTGTGGTGTATAGTGATGCTTCTCTAAATGGTTTGGGGTGTGTGCTCATGCAAGAAGGAAAAGTGGTGGCATATGCTTCGAGACAGTTAAAACCTCATGAAAGGAATTATCCTACTCACGATTTGGAATTGGCTGCAGTGGTGTTTGCTTTGAAAATTTGGCGACATTATTTGTATGGTGAAAAGTGCCGGGTATATACCGACCATAAAAGTCTTAAGTACCTGATGTCACAAAAAGACTTGAATTTAAGACAGCGAAGATGGTTGGAGTTATTGAAAGATTACGAGCTTGTTATTGATTATCATCCGGGAAAAGCGAATGTGGTTGCTGATGCTTTGAGTAGAAAGTTGTTGTTTGCTTTGAGAGTTATGAACACTCAGTTGGAAGTGTCAGATGATGGTTCGATTCTAGCAGAGCTAAGAGTAAAATCGAAGTTTTTACAAGAGATTTCTGAAGCTCAAAAAGATGATCAAGATTTGCAAGCCAAGAGAAAACAGTGTGAAGTTGATACAGAGTCAGATTTCAGAATTGGTTCTGATGGGTGCTTAATGTTTAAAGATCGGATTTGTGTACCAAAGAATGAGGAATTGATTCAAAAGATCCTACAAGAAGCACATAGTAGTTATTTCTCGATTCATCCGGGTAGTACGAAAATGTATAATGACTTGAAGAAAATGTATTGGTGGAATGGAATGAAAAGAGATATATCAGAGTTTGTGTCCAAATGCTTAATTTGTCAACAGGTGAAAGCTGAACACCAAGTGCCTTCGGGATTACTTCAGCCTATTATGGTTCCTGAATGGAAATGGGATCGGATTACTATGGATTTTGTTTCAGGATTGCCATTGACTCCAGGAAAGAAAGATGCCATCTGGGTAATAGTTGATAGATTAACTAAGTCACTCATTTTATTCCTAGACGCATGCGGATTATTCTCTTAACAAGTTGGTGACCAGTATATTAGAGAAATTGTTAGATTACATGGAATACCATTGTCGATTATTTCAGATAGAGATCCAAGGTTTACCTCGCGGTTTTGGCAAAAATTGCAAGACGCAGCGTTAGGTACAAAGTTAAATTTCAAGATCGCCTTTCATCCACAAACCGATGGACAATCGGAGAGAGTAATTCGATTCTTGAAGACATGCTCGGATGTTGTGTATTGGAATTTCAACGAAGTTGGGAAAGATATTTGCCGTTGGTAGAATTTGCTTACAACAATAGTTATCGACGAGCTTGAAAATGGCACCTTATGAAGCATTGTATGGTCGTAAGTGTCGAACGCCTTTGTATTGGACCAACTCAAGGAAAATCAGATTTATGGAGTTGATCTAATAAAAGAAATCAAGAAAAAGTGAAAGTAATTCGAGATTGTTTGAAAGTCGCTTGAGATAGACGTAAATCTTATGCGAGATCTAAAACGAAAAGACATTGAATTTCAAGTTGGTGACAAAGTATTTTTAAAGGTGTCTCCGTGGAAGAAAGTCCTTAGATTTGGACGGAAGGGCAAATTAAGTCCGCGTTTTATTGGGCCGTATGAAGTAATTGAAAAAGTTGGACCGGTAGCATATCGGCTAGCATTACCACCTGAATTAGAGAAGATTCATGATGTGTTCCACGTATCTATGTTACGTCGGTATCGTTCGGATCCTTCACATGTAGTTTCACCGACAAAAATTGAACTACAACCAGATATGACCGACGAAGAAGAACCGATTAAGATTTTAGCTCGAGAGGTCAAACAACTAAGGAATAAAAATGTTGCACTTGTGAAGGTGTTGTGGCAAAGGCATGGAATAGAAGAAGCTACATGGGAATCCGAAGAAACTATGAGAAATCAATACCCACATCTGTTTACCGGTAAGATTTTCGAGGACGAAAATCCTTAAAGGGGGGGAGAGTTGTAATATCCCGAATTAGGGCCTAATCGAAATAGTGGTTTCGTGACCACAAATTCGAGATAGAAATAATTATTTTATAATTATTTTGAGGTTTATGATATGATTACATGATTGTGTGAAAATTTCGTGAAGAAATTCTATGCATAAAATACTTAATTTGAAAGTAGGGACTAAATCGAATAAGTTGCAAAACTTGCATTCTAGAAGTTTTTAGTATGAAATTGCATTGAAATATTAATTAAGAGGTCTTAAATAGCAATTTGACCAATTTCAAGTTCATGGACAAAATTAGGACATGGAAGGAATTTTTGGAAAGTTTAGTAGTAAGGGCATTTTGGTCATTTAGTTATTAAAATGAATTAAAAACAAAATTAAAAGCCAATTTTTGTCCATCTTCTTCATTAGGCCGAAATTTCACGGGGTTCTCCATAGCTAGGGTTTGTTTCAAGCTTTCAAGCTCCATAGTAAGTGATTCCAAGCCCCGTTTTTAATGTTCTTTACGTTTTCGGAGTCCCGGTAGCTCGATAAAGCTTATGCTAGCAATAATTTAAGTTAGGGTTCATATTTGGAAAAATACCCATAGGTGAAATTTGTGTATTTTGGTGTTTTATGATAGAACATGAGGTTTTAAATTATGTTAGACAACTTGTGCTACTCGGTTTTAGGTAAAAACGAGTAAAAGGACTTAATCGTTAAAAATACCTAATAGTCATAAGTGCTTGTTAGAGTGAGAATTTGATGTTTCCATAGAAGAGAAAAGTGATCAGCATGTTGTAAAACATAAGAATAAGGAATAAAGTTTAATCCCGAGCCTAGGGGCAAAAATGTAAATATGTAAAAGTTTAGGGGTAAAATTGTAATTTTGCCAAAATTTGGGTTAAGGATTAATTTGATAATGTGAGTATTAAATAAGCTAAATGTGTTATTTTAGATCAAGAAAGACGTGGAATCGACCTCAATCGAGGAAAAGAAAAGATTGTGGACTAAATTGCAAAATCTTTGTATTTTGGTACCAAGGTAAGTTCATGTGTAAATAATGTAGTATAATTGTTATTTGTAAATTATTGATGTTAATTATATGATATGCTGATTTTTATTATGAGATATATGCTTTGTGGTTATTTTCAATAAAATGCAAATTATTTGTATTATTTGTTAAATATAAAGTGCTACCGAGTATTGGTTTCGTATTTTACGGAAGATGGCAAGGATATGTGTTCGAGGAAAATCCCGCTTTGAACCTTAGGAATAGATTAGGATACAAGTGACATGTCACTAGGATGGTTGAGCATCCGAACTCGTTGAGTTGAGTCCGAGTTCACTTATGGATGCGAATGTTCGAACTCGTTGAGTTGAGTCTGAGTTCGAGAGATGTAACTAGGCATCCGAGCTCGTTGAGTTGAGTCCGAGTTCACTTATGGATGCGAACGCCCGAGCTCGTTGAGTTGAGTCCGAGTTCGCTTATGGGCGGGTTACATGATTGCTTGATTGCATATATGGCACTTATGTGCAAGTTATCCATGTATCCGAATTATATTCCGATGTGTTCAACGGGTAAAGTTTTACTCAAATGGAGGAACATTCGAGATGTAAAGAGACGTATTGGTAAGTGATGTGAAATGAATATTTTGGACAGGTATGTATTTAACCCTCGGGTTGAGTATTGATACAATCACGATAAGGTAATAAGATGATGAAAAATGATTAGAAATGTGATATGTGTTTTAGTGATGCATGCTAATGTTGATTGGTATGGATTGCTTGTTATGTTACTTATTATTTGCATATGAACTTACTAAGCATTTATGCTTACTCCTCCTTCTTACTCATTGTAGTTTTGGACAAGCCACTTCGTGAGTCGGGATAGGTCGAAGGCTCAGTCCACACTATCTGGAAGACTTTTGGTAAATGGCTTGTAAATTTAAGTATGGCATGTATAGCAATATACCTATTTTGTGCAAATGATCTTATGATATGGTGATGGAATGGTTGAGAAAATGTTTGACAATGATAAATTATGAAAATGGTTAGTTTAGATTATGTTTGATGTTAAGGAAAATTATTAAGATACTTAGTGCATAAAAACTCATGAAAGGGATGAAATTTGCCATAAATGCATCATGCAAAGCAACACACGACCCGAGTTTGAAAATTTACTAAAAATCATAGAAATTGAATCTGGTGATGGAATATATATATCAAATTGAAGCTTATTATGTCTAGTTTCACATGAAACAAATGAAACAGGTAAAAGAACTATATGTTAAAAGATATTTGAATTTTAGTGAAACAGGGTCGTAACAGTTTCTAAATCCCCTGTTCCAACTTTAGAAATTCACTATAAATTTTAAAGATATAATTAAGTGGTGTATTTTATATCCTCAGAATCCTTATTGAGTCTAGTTTTAGTAGAAACAAACCTCATAGTCATATGAATTTTGTACAGAGAGAAATGTGGTTCGTAGTAAAAAGAGGTCAAACCAGTCAAGTCCTAAAATAGGGATAACTTTAACTAATAAACTGTACTAATTGGCTCAACCAAAAATTCTAGAAAAAAATTATAGATAGGTATATGAGTCTAGATTCAAGGAAAATTTACGGATCTTAATTTCGAGTTTTTTAACTCGAGATATGATTTTTATTGTGACTGTGACGCAAGTAGTTTAAAAGCTGTGAATGTAGAAACAAATAATCCAAAGTTCTAAAAATGTTACATTAAGCTTAGTAACACCTCATACTCGACTCCGGCGACGGTCTCGGGCGTGGGGGCGTTACAATATGTGTTCGAGGAAAATCCCGTTTGAACCTTAGGAATAGATTAGGATACAAGTGACATGTCACTAGGATAGTTGAGCATCCGAACTCGTTGAGTTGAGTCCGAGTTCACTTATGGATGCGAATGTCCGAACTCGTTGAGTTGAGTCCGAGTTCGTGAGATGTAACTAGGCATCTGAGCTCGTTGAGTTGAGTTCGAGTTCACTTATGGATGCGAACGCCCGAGCTCGTTGAGTTGAGTCCGAGTTCGCTTATGGGCGGGTTACATGATTGCTTGATTGCATATATGGCACTTATGTGCAAGTTATCCATGTATCCGAATTATATTCCGATGTGTTCAACGGGTAAAGTTATACTCAAATGGAGGAATATTCGAGATGTAAAGAGACGTATTGGTAAGTGATGTGAAATGGATATTTTGGACAGGTATGTATTTAACCCTCGGGTTGAGTATTGATACAATCACGATAAGGTAATAAGATGATGAAAAATGATTAGAAATGTGATATGTGTTTTAGTGATGCATGCTAATGTTGATTGGTATGACCGTTTGTTATGTTACTTATTATTTGCATATGAACTTACTAAGCATTTATGCTTACTCCCTCCTTCTTACTCATTGTAGTTTTGGACAAGCCACTTCGAGTCGAGATAGGTCGAAGGCTCAATCACACTATCCTAAGACTTTTGGTAAATGGCTTGTAAATTTAAGTATGGCATGTATAGCAATATACCTATTTTGTGTAAATGATCTTATGATATGGTGATGGAATGGTTGAGAAAATGTTTGATAATGATAAATTATGAAAATGGTTAGTTTAGATTATGTTTGATGTTAAGGAAAGTTATTAAGATACTCAGTGCATAAAAACTCATAAAAGGGATGAAATTTGCCATAAAAAGAGTACTGCAGCAACACTGACACGAGTTTGAAAATTTACTAAAAATCGTAGAAATTGAATTTGGTGATGGAGTACATATCAAATTGAATCTTATTATGTCTAGTTTCACATGAAACAAATGAAACAGGTAAACGAATTATATGTTAAAAGATATTTGAATTTTGGTGAAACAGGGTCATAGCAGTTTCTAAATCCCCTATTCCAACTTTAGAAATTCACCATAAATTTTAAAGATATAATTAGGTGGTGTATTTTATATCATCAGAATCCTTATTGAGTCTAGTTTTATTAGAAATAAACCTCATAGTCATATGAATTTTTTACAGAGAGAGATGTGGTTCATAGTAAATAGAGGTCAAACCAGTCAAGTCCTAAAATAGGGGTAACTTTAACTAATAAACTGTACTAATTGGCTCAACCAAAAATTCTAGAAAAAAAATTAGTAGATAGGTATATGAGTCTAGATTCAAGGAAAAATTACGGATCTTGATTTCGAGTTTCGTAACTTGAGATATGATTTTTCTTGTGACTATGACGCAAGTAGCTTAAAAGCTGTGAATGTAGAAACAAATAATCCAAAGTTCTAAAACTGTTAAATTAAGCTTAGTAACACCTCATACTCGACTCCGGCGACGGTCTCGGGCGTGGGGGCGTTACATCAGAGCTACGATTTAGTCGATTCTAGGACTAACGTAGCACGTGTTAGTCTAGCTATACATGTCATATTTTATACTGTGATAGTCTGATGACTCCTGACATTTGAAAATGTGTTTTCGTATAGTAAATGGATCTCAATAGAGCCATAGCTGATGATGTCGAGAGTATAGCGCCTGCTCCCGTGCAAAGGACAGTGCCAGTTGATTCTCAACCGACTTCAAGTAACCAAGAGGGAGAGGCTAAACAAGCCTTTTACCAAATGATGAACAATTGGTTTACTCAGTATATCCGGACAAATTCGGCTGCACAACAACCTCCACCCCCGACTAATCCTCCTCCGATACTTGTTATACCTTAAGTGATTGATCCGTTGAGATTACATAAGCCCCCTGTTGATAAAATCAAAAAACACAACGTTGAAGAATTTAGAGCTACTGATGATGATGATGCTAAGAGAGCTGAATTCTGGCTTGATAATACTATCCGTATGTTTGATGAGTTATCTTGTACCCTGAATGAGTGTCTAAAATGTGCCATATCTTTGCTATGAGACACTGCATATCATTAGTAGAATACACTAGTATTAGTGGATCTGAAAGAATGGGTGACCTGGGACTTCTTCCAAACTGAATTCCATAAGAAACACATCAGCCAGAGATTTATTGACAAGAAGCTCAAAAAATTTCTAGAATTAAAACAGGGTCGCATGACTGTGACAGAATCTGAACGGAAACTTGTGAGACTCAGTCGATATGCCCGAGAGTGTATTTCGACCGAGGCCATAATGTGTAAAAGATTCGAAAACGGGCTAAACAAAGACATTAAACTGTTAGTTGGCATCTTTGAAATAAAAGAGTTTGTTGTACTTGTTGAGCGAGCATGCAAAGCTGAAGAGCTCGGGAAATAGAAAAGAAAAACTGACTTTGAAGCTATAGATTCACGTAAGAGATTATCTAGTAAGTCATTTCAGTCGGCATCAAAGAGATTTCAAGATGATTCTAGCCGTTCAAAGGCTACTGCGGGGTTATACTAGACATGACCGAGATAGACCACCTGTGAATTCGAAAGCTACTTCAGTAGCTAGTGTTGATAACGTTAAATCAAATCAACTGGAGTGCAAACATTGTGGTAAACGACATCCCAACAGTTGTAGATTGCATGATCGGGCCTGTTTTAAATGTGATAAACTTCATCCGTGACTGTCCTGAGTTGGTCGAGCAAGATACAATGAAAAGTACGAGATCAAGTAATACTGCAGCTCGAGGTAGACCGCCCAAAAATATGGGTAATGTGAGTAGCAATCAGAGAGGAACTAAATACACAGTAGTTCGATCTGAGGCTCACGCACCTCCCAGAGCTTATGCCATTTGGCTTACGAGGAGGCTTTATCCCTAGATGTTATTACTGGTACATTCACTCTCTATGGTACTAGTGTAATTGCATTGATTGATCCTGGTTTGACTCATTCTTATGTGTGTGAGACCTTAGTATTCAGTAAGACTTTGCCTGTTAAGTCTACTAAGTTTGTGATTAGAGTACCGAACCCCTTGGGCCGGTGTTTTCTGGTTGACAAAGTGTCTAAAAATTGTCCTTTAATGATTTGAGATTCATGTTTTCCAGCTAATTTGATGTTGTTGCCATTTGACGAGTTTGATATAATTCTGGGTATGAACTGGTTGACTTTGCATGATACTGTTGTAAACTGTAAAATAAAGACTATTGATTTACGGTGCCAGAATGATGAGATTATTCGGATTGAATCTAATGATCTGAATGGTTTACTGGCAGTGATATCTTCGATGTTAGCACAGAAATATTTGAGGAAGGGTTGTAAAGCTTACTTTGCGTATGTGCTTGATAGTAAAGTGACCAGAAGAAAGATTGAATCAGTACTAGTTGTGTGCGAGTATCCGGATGTGTTTCCTAAAGAGTTACCGGGTTTGCCACCTATCCGATAAGTAGAGTTTGGCATTGAGTTAGTTCCGGGGATGACTCCAATATCGATAGCTCCGTATAGAATGGCACCTATTGAATTAAAAGAATTGAAAGCTCAGTTGCAAGAATTGACAGATAGAGCTTTCGTACGACTGGGTTTCTCCCCTGGGGTGCACCAGTTTTATTTGTGAAAAAGAGAGATGGAACTATAAGAATGTGTATCGACTATAGACAGCTCAATAAGGTGACTATAAAGAATAAATATCTATTGCTACGGATTGACGACCTGTTCGATTAGCTGAAAGGAGCTACAGTGTTTTCAAAGATAGATTTGAGATCAGGCTACTATCAGTTGCGAGTTAAAGACTCTGATGTGCCAAAGACTGCTTTCCGAACGAGGTACGGACACTATGAGTTTTTGATTATGCCTTTCGGACTCACTAATGCACCTGTTGTTTTCATGGATTTGATGAACCAGATCTTCAGACAGTATTTGGATTGGTTTGTGGTTATTTTCATAGATAATATTTTGATCTATTCCCGTAATGAAACTGAGCATGCCGAACATCTGAAACTTGTGTTACAGACTTTGGGAGATAAACAGTTGTATGCAAAGTTTAGGAAATGTGAATTCTGGTTACGTGAAGTCAGTTTTCTGGGACATGTTGGATCAGCATCAGGTATTCGGGTTGATCCGAGTAAAATTTTGGCTATACTTGATTGGAAACCTCCGAAAAATGTTTCTGAAGTCTGAAGTTTTCTAGGACTTGCTGGTTACTACAGACGATTCGTGAAAGGTTTCTCTATGATTGCAACCCCGATGACGGAGCTACTACAGAAAGATATTAAGTTCGAATGGACAGAAAAGTGCCAAAAAAGTTTTGATCAGTCGAAAGTCCGTTTGATCGAAGCTCCAGTATAGTTCAACCAAAATCAGGTAAAGAATTTGTTATCTATAGTGATGCATCTTTAAATGGTTTGGGTTGTGTATTAATGCAGGAAGGCAAAGTCATAGCTTATGCCTCGACACAATTAAAGCCGCATGAAAAGAACTATCTGACACACGATCTAGAATTGGCAACGATTGTGTTTGCACTGAAGATATGGCGTCACTATCTGTTCGGTAAGAAATGACATGTTTATTCTGATCACAAGAGCCTAAAATATTTGATGACTCAGAAAGATCTGAATTTGAGACAGCATTGATGGTTAGAGCTGTTAAAAGACTACGAGCTTGTGATTGACTACCATCCGGGAAAGGCTAATATTTTTGCTGATGCTTTAAGCCAAAAATCACTATTTGCTTTACTTACAATGAATGCACATATGGCTATGTCTAATGATAGTTCAATTATAACTGAGTTAAAAGCAAGGCCGTTATATATTCAACAGATTTGTGATGCTCAGAAAGTTGATGATGATTTGTTAGCAAAGCGGGCTCAATGTGACTCGAATGTTGATTCAGAGTTTCGAGTTGATACTGAGGGTTGTTTGAGGTTCAAAAATAGAATATGTGTTCCGAGAAATTCAGACTTGATTCAGATGATTTTGAATGAAGCTCACAGCAGTTGGTTATCTATTCACCCGGGTAGTACGAAGATGTATAATGATCTGAAATAGCTTTATTAGTGGCAAGGTATGAAACAAGACATCTCTGACTTTGTTTCGAAATGTTTAGTCTGTCAGGAAGTAAAAGCCGAGCATCAAGTACCTTCTAGATTGCTTTAGCCGATCATGATACCTAAGTGGAAATGGGATAGAGTCAGGATGGATTTTGTATCAGTTTAGCATTGACATGGAGCAAGAAAGATGCAATCTGGGTTACTGTGGATAGATTGACTAAATCGGCTCATTTTGTTCCAGTTCACACAGATTATTCGCTTGATAAGCTAGCTGAATTATATGTTTCTCAGATTATGAGATTACGGGGCACCTATTTCATTGTTTCAGATAGAGATCCGAGGTTTACATTGCGATTTTGGAAGAAACTACAAGATGCTCTAAGTAGAAATTACATTTCAGCACTACTTTCCATCTGCAAATAGGTGATCAGTCTAAACGAATCATTCAGATACTTGAGGATATGTTGAGATGTTGCATTCTCGAGTTTGAAGGTACGTGGGAACGATACTTACCTCTGATTGAATTTGCGTACAATAATAACTTTCAATCGAGTACTAAAATGGCACCTGACAAGGCTTTATATAGTCGTAAATATCGCACACCATTGTATTGGACTGATCTCAATGAAAATAAGCTACACGGGGTCAATTTGATCAGAGAGATTGAGCAGAAAGTAAAAGTGATCCTCGAAAGTTTAAAAATAGTGTCAAATCATCAAAAATCATATGCTGACTTGAAACGAAAAGATATAGAGTTTCAGATCGGGGACAAAGTCTTTCTGAAAGTCTCACCGTGGAAGAAAATACTCGGATTCAGTCGTAAAGGCAAATTGAGTCCGAGATTTATTGGGTTGTATGAGATTATAGAAGCGTATCGAGCCAGTTGCTTATAGACTGTTGTTGCCACCTGAGTTAGAAAAAAGATTCCATGTTTTGATGCTTCATAGATATCGATCTGATCCCTCACATGTGATTAATCCATCAGAGATCAAGATTAAGTCTGATATGACATATGAGGAAGAATCGATTCGTATTCTAGCTCGCGAAGTTAAAGAATTGCGAAATAAGAAAATTCTATTAGTGAAAGCACTGTGGCATAAACACGGAGTTGAAGAGGCAATGTGGGAGCCAGGGGATGCAATGAAAGAACGCTATCCGAACCTATTTACCGGTAAGATTTTCGGGAACGAAAATCCCTAAGGGGGAGAGTTGTAACAGCCCGATTTAGACCCTATTTGGAACAGTGGTTTCGGGACCATGAATCCGAGTCAAAAAAATATTTTTAAAATTATTTCCTGTGTTTATTATGTGTGAATTAATATCTGTGAAATTTTCGTGCTTTAATTTTGTCGTTTGAGTGTTCGATTTAATAAAAGGGCTTAATCGCATAAAATGAAAATCTAGTGGTTAAATGTGAAAGGGTCGAATTGATGTTGTCTTTATTGCATGAGGTATTTAAGTTGTAATTAGACCATAATTATATGTAATGGACGGTAGTGACCTTATAATATCATGGTTTTATATTTTAAGTTAAAGGTTAAATATGTAATATGTGTAATAATATATGTTATAATAAAACATAAAATTAAAATAAGCATGCAATTTGTCTTGTTCTTGCCAAAATTTGAGAAAGAAAGAAGGAAAATATAGCTTAGGGTATTCGGCACTTTGGAAGCTTGATTCAAGGTGAGTTTTTGTTCGATTTTTGATAATTTTTACGTTTTTGAGATCGTTGCAGTGTAATGTACAAAGCCCATGCTTGAATTTCTAATTTTGATGAATATTTTGAGTTATTCCATTGATGAATAATTGAGTTTTGTGATGTTAGTTGATGAATTATGAAATATATGTTTTGGATTAATATGTTTTGTATTGGAATTTTTTATTATTTTGAGTAATTAGGACTAAATTACAAAAATAATAAATTGAGGGACTCAAATGTGAAATAAATGAAATGTATGGGCTTGTATGAATATAAGGAACATTCGGCCTAAGCATAGTGTATCCAACTTTTGCATGTTTTGTGTTTTGTGCAATTTGGACTAAATTGTAAAAAGTGTAAAATGTAACGACCCAAATTTTAAGGTCATCGAAAAAGTGAGTTTTTGGGTCTTGATTTTGAAAATTAGATTCGTAAATATTTATTAAAAATATTTACTAAGTTATTAATTAGATTTTAATTAAGTAAATTTAACTTAATTAAGGTTAATTAGGTATAAGGATTAAATTAAATAAAGTGTGAAAGTTTAAATATAAACTATAGAAAAGTCAAGGGAATAAATTTGCAAATAAGCCTTATGTGACAAGTGTGTGGTAAGTATAAATACATGTGCATTATTTTAATTGGTACAAATGTGTATGTGTATATATATATATATATGTGTGTGTGTATTTACTTATTATTTAAGAAATAATAATTATAATTAAAATATAATATAATAAATAAAATAAATAATCAAAAGAATAAAGAAATAAAAGAAAGAAACAAAACAGAGAGGTAACTAAAATTGAAGGAAAGAAAAAGGGAAAGAAAAGAAAAGGGAAAATTAGGATTTTGAAGTTTGAAGCTTATTTGGTAAGTCAATTTAGTCCATTTTCTTGTAATTTTGATGTTTTTGGAATCTTGAAATAAAGCCCTACTTGAATTATGTTGAAATTTAGAAAGTTAGTAAATTTTTAGATGTTGATTAAGTTGAACAATTGAATGAATTATGAGATAAAATGATAGAAATTCAAGTTAGAAGTGGGAGAAGGATTGAATTGTAAAGAGAGATATAATTTTTGTTATAGTAGGGACTAGATTGTCTAAATTGTAGAATTGATGTTTTATAGTGAATATTAAGAGTAGAAACTTACTTAAAATAAGTATTAAATAAAAATATGAGATTTATTTGAAGAGAAAGAATAGTTATGGTGGAATGACTAAATTGGAATTTAAGTAAAAGTTACATGAAAAATAGAAAAGTGTGTTATTTAATGATATGTATTGATGACTTTAAATGTTAATTTTTCCATAGCTGACGTAGCACCGAAACGTCATCGAAGAAGGGAAAAGAGAAAGTGAACAAAGATAACGAGTAAACTAGAGAACCACGGTTTGTATTTTTATAACCAAACTTAATAGTTATTTTGATACATACATTGATATTATGTATGGCTATTGAAATTAAGGTAAGTATTGATATTGTGGTAAAATGTTGACTTATGAATATTAGATTTGAAATGTATATTAGTTGATGATGATGAATTGAAAGTGAAATGAAAATCCTATTAACAGTGTCGGGCTAGTCGAATATAGTTGGCATGCCATAGGATTGGAAGTGTTCAGGGATATTCCAAATTTGTGTCGATGAGACGCTATAAGTGTCGCTTTACTATTACTATTCCGGATATGTTCCGATGAGGTACTCTGTGTATCGCTACTGTTACTGTTACTGTGACTGTTACGGTGTATTTCAGTTTCGACCGATAAAACACTGTATAATATCCCAATGTGTGGGTTGGATCCGCTTATCCGTCTAGGTCTGAGTTATGTTAATAGTGGTAAACTACTGTACTGAACACTGAAAGATATTGTTGTTACTGTATGTTCTTATTGAATACGATTTTATTGATAAGTGTTACTGTGATATAAGGATAATTGAATGATAATTTATAAAGTTCTTATTATTAGAATTTATAGTTATGTTTTAAATGCATGTTAAGTATTGGTTTATAGAAATACCACTGAATGTATACTCAGCGTACAGTTTGTTTCCGTGGGCAAGTTAGGTACAAAGTGACTAACGTCTCAGCATCCAAGCCAACTCCCGAACTCAAATACTTGGTGATATATCTTATCCTTAAGAATGGCATGTACCTAAGTTGTTTTTGATGTTATTTTGAATATA
This sequence comes from Gossypium anomalum, assembly GCA_025698475.1. Classification (NCBI taxonomy): domain Eukaryota; kingdom Viridiplantae; phylum Streptophyta; class Magnoliopsida; order Malvales; family Malvaceae; genus Gossypium; species Gossypium anomalum. The sequence goes on along the minus strand of CM046963.1, from coordinate 30,178,796 downwards.
AGAGAAGTTAGTGAGGAATGTTAATAGTTAGCTCATAGATGTAAAATGAATGATATAACATGGTTCATTTTGAATTACTTTGAATGGTTCTTAAGTATGAATTTGAAGTTGCTTTATTTAACAGTTGATAATATACTAATGTGGATTGTTATATTAGAATAATAAATGTGTATTAGACGTGTTTAATCATGTTTTGGACTGGTTGTAAGATTTTATTTTAAATAGTTTGCTATTCAAGGTGTGCAAGGTTGGTAAATTTGAACTATAAGGTTCATTTTGAGTCCACACGGCCTGACACATGGACGTGTGATTAGACCGTGTGAGGCACACAGCTTACACACAAGCATGTTGATAGGCTGTGTGTCCCCTACATCCTTAAATGTGAAGTCAGGATAGCACACGGGCAAAAGACATGGCCGTGTGTCTTGGTCGTGTAAAGAACACGGTTTTTAAGCATGGTCGTGCGTCAAAATCGTGTTAAAATGGCATAGGAATGGTGAAAGATTAGTGTACCATACGACTTAGCCATATGGGCGTGTGCCCAGGCCGTGTACTCCTTTGATACTTAAGTAATTGCAAGTTAGATTTCCACACGGGCTAGCCACACGGCCATGGGATCCCCACGGGCAGGCCACACGGCCATGTCCCAGGCCATACGGGTGTGTGCCCCTATCTTCAAGGTAAAATTTTTAAAGTTACCGGTTTAGACCCGAACCATTTCCAAAGCATGTATTGGGCCCCGTAGGCCCATAATAGGGACTTTATGGTGAAATTTGAAAGGTTTTGATTTGGAACGGTTTTGTATAAATGCTAGTGTATAAGTCTGGTAATGCTTCGTAATCCTATTCTGGTGACAGATACGAGTTAGGGGTATTACATTTAGTGTATCAGAGCTACTTAGTTTTAGTCGATTCTAGGACTAAATCGAGTTCGAAATTGAGTCTAGAGGTACATGCCATTATTGAATTAAATTTGAGTTGGGATTGGATGCTAATTATATATTGATTGAATTGTTTATATTTTATAGTGTTAAAGATGTCTGACGAAAGAATTGAAGAAAGTGATCAAGAAATGTATAGTGAAGATAATGAACTGTACGATATGATTGAATCAGAGTTTATAACTCCAAGTGTAAACCCAGTAGGTAATCAACCATCAAATACTTGAAGGGTGGTACTAGTGAAAGAGATAATACAGAAATACTCAGAACGATAGCTGATACTCTTCAAAAAGCAATGGGAACCATACCTGCAATGATTACTACTCCTACTACCTGACGAGCCCCAATTAAAGAACTGTGTAAATATAGAGCTACTGAATTTTTGGGTTTGAAGGGACATGATCCGTCAAAAGCTGAAAATTGGTTGGAAACTACAAAGAGAATTTTGAAGCAACTTGAATGTACCCCACAGGAGAGTCTGACGTGTGTCATTTCTTTACTGCAAGAAGAAGCGTATGTATAATGGGAGACAGTAATTCAAAGTGTACCAGAAGAACAAATAAGCTGGGAGATCTTTCAAAGAGAATTTCAGAAAAAGTATTTGGGGGAAATGTACATGGAAGATAAAAAACAGGAGTTTTTGACACTACAACAAGGTGAAATGTCTATAGTGGATTATGAACAGGAATTTTTGAGACTAAGCCGATATGCAACTGAATTTGTACCGACTGAAGCTGACAGATGTAAACTATTTTTGAGAGGGTTGCGTGATGAATTTAAACTGCAGTTGATGCCACTTCGAATTACTGAATTTGCAGATCTTATGGAAAGAGCTAAGATGATTGAACAGGTACTGGGGAAAAATAAGAAGTTTGAAGTTGCTCGTTCAACTGAAAAATGTCCTAGAACTATTTGTTCAAGTCCACAACCAAAACGGTCAAAAGAATCTCAAGGTAATTGGAGATTTAGCTCTAGATCAAAAAGAGGTGATAGAAGTCGAAAAAAATAGACAACTGTATCCACTGGTAGTGTTAAAAGTCCAAATCAGAATACTGAAATTCCAGAATGTGAACACTATGGGAACACACATAGGGATGAGTGTAGAAGATTAACTGGGGGTTGTTTCCGATGAGGATCTACTGATCATTTTGTAAAGGATTGTCTGAAGAATAGTAAGGTATCACCAACAGTATCACAAAGATCTAAATCTGCGTCCAGAGGCTGGGGGTCAGGCCGAAGTGGTCCAGTTGCTAGAAGAGGTACTAGAAGAACTAGTGAAAATGCTACACAACAATCTGAAGTAAGAGCTCCATCCCAAGCATATTTTGTAAGAACTCGAGATAAGGGAGATGCTCATGATATAGTGATAGGTATATTCTTATTACATTCAGAACCCGTTTATGTTTTAATAGATCCAGGATCGTTACATTCCTATGTTAATACAAAACTAGTTGAGACGGGAAATTTAAAACCTGAATTATCTAGAATAACGATAGAAGTGTCTAGTCCATTGGGGAAAACTATGTCAGTGAATCAAATATGTCAAAGATGTCCATTAATGATTCAGGATAAAATCTTTTCTTTTGATCTGTTGATCATGCCATTCAGCGACTTTGACATTATACTGGGTATGGATTGGCTGTCAGAACATGGAGTACTTTTGGACTACTATAAAAAGAAATTCACTGTTCAAAATAAAAGTGGTGATCGAATTGAAGTAAAAGGTATTCGAACCAGTGGGACAGCTCATGTTATTTCAGTAATTAAAGCTAGTAAGCTTCTTAATCAATGATGTGCTGCTTTCTTAGCATATGTTATTAATTCTAATTCAGTTGAGAGTCAGTACCGAACTATATGTGAATCTCCTAATGTGTTCCCTGAAGAATTGCCTGGATTACCTCCTAATCGGGAAGTTGAATTTGTGATTGAAGGATATCTGGGTACGGATCCGGTGTCAATACCTCCATATCGAATGTCACCTACTGAATTGAAGGAGCTGAAGGTACAACTACAAGATTTATTGGATTGAGGTTTTATACTACCTATTACCTCACCGTGGGGAGCTCCAGTGTTATTCATTAAAAAGAAAGCTGGTTCGATATGGTTGTGTATTGATTATCGACAATTGAATAAGGTAACTATCAAGAATAAATATCGATTACCTCGTATTGATGATTTATTTGATCAGCTAAAAGGAGCTTCTGTATTTTTAAAAAATTGATTTGCGATCGGGATATTATCAGTTGAAGGTAAAGGAGAGTGATGTACCGAAGACAGCATTCCGTACACGATATGGACATTATGAATTTTTGGTAATGCCATTTGGGTTAACAAATGCTCTGGCTACTTTTATGGATCTTATGAACTGGATTTTTTAGCCATACTTGGATCAATTCGTAGTGGTTTTTATTGATGATATTCTAGTATATTCAAAGTCTGAAACTAAACATGAGCAGCATCTTTGAATTATTTTACAAAAATTGCGAGAGAAGCAATTGTATGGGAAATTGAGTAAGTGCGAGTTTTGGTTATCGAAAGTTGTATTTCTTGGTCATGTAGTATCAGTAGATGGGATTAAAGTAGATCTAAAGAAGATTGAAGCCATAATTCAGTGGAAAATTTCCAAAAATGTGTCAGAGGTACGTAGTTTCCTTGGGTTGGTAGGATATTATCAAAGGTTTGTGAATGGATTTTCCAAGGTAGCTTTACTGATGACAAAGTTGCTATAAAAGAATGTTCCGTTTGTTTGGAGTGAAAAATGTCAGAAAAGTTTTGAAACGTTAAAGCAAATGTTAACAGAAGAACTAGTATTGACTTTACCGGAGTCGGGAAAAGATTTTGTTGTATACAGCGATGCTTCTTTAAATGGTCTCGGATGTGTATTGATACAAAGTGGAAAGGTAATTGCTTATGCTTTGCGACAATTGAAACCACATGAATGTAATTATCCGACTCATGATTTGGAATTAGCAGCGGTGCTTTTTGCTCTAAAGATTTGGAGACATTACCTGTATGGTGAGAAATGTTATATCTACACTGATCATAAAAGTCTCAAGTATCTTCTGTCACAGAAAGAGTTGAATTTGAGACAGCGTCGGTGGATAGAACTTTTAAAAGATTATGATTGTGTTATTAACTATCATCCAGGTAAAGCTAATGTGGTAGCGGAAGCATTGAGTAGGAAGGCTGCAACTGAATTTAGAGGAATTGATTGTGATTTTCCCGTGATAAGTTTTATAAATTTATAACGAATCATTCTTGAAACTAACTATTATCACGACGTAGGCAAGTGTACCTATCGAACAGTAGTATAGCTTTAGCAAAACTGGATTGTCGAACCCAAAGGACTAGGAGGACTAGGAGTACTAGTAATGACTGTCTTCTTATTATCTAGCCGAAGAAAAGAGGTTTGTTTTAACTAACTAATTAAACTAAGAACTTGCAGAAAATAGAATTGGGAAATTACTTTTGGGGAAAGCGATTGATTGAGACGAAACCTAAGGAAAAATCCACCTAGACTTATACTTGTTATTCTGGCTCCGAACTGGACGATTTATTCATTTAACTTGTTCAGTAGAAATCCCTAATGTATATTATTATCCCTCTCGATACTAACAATGTCTAATCCCTAGGTTGAATAACCGAGACATTTCTCTAATTACACCCTAAGGTTGCATTAACTCGATCTATGGATTCCCTTATTAGGTTTCACCCTAATCCAGCAAAATCTTGTCATCCTATCTCTAGGTGCGTAATCAACTCCGCTTAATTATGACAAAGTTACTCTTGGTCAGGGTCTATTCCTCCTCCAACTAAGAGTAGTAACTTGAAGTGATATCCTGAAATACCAAAACAAGAATTAAGAACACATAATTAAGAACAAAACAAATATTTATCATACGATTTAGAAATAATAACAAGGTTTTGTCATAGGTTTCATCCCCCTTAGGTATTTAGGGGTTTAGTTCATAATTAAACAAGAAAACATCTCAGAATAACAATAAATACAAAACATAAAGAAAACCCAAAACTCCTGAAGGGGAAACTGAGGAGAGATCTTCAGTCTTGATAGTGGATCCGGCTTCTAAGATGGATCAATCTGCTTTCTTGGAGTAATTCCTTACTCCCTATTCTCTGTCTCCCTTTTCTTCCTCTTTTAGGGTGTATTTATAGGCTTTGGAATGCCTAAGAACCCTCAAAAGTGGCTTTTTCTGTATTGGACTCAACTTGGGCTCGACAGGGACACGCCCGTATGACATGCCCGTGTAACATCCCAAACCCGACCTAGACGTTATGGCCGAATCCCACGTGCCACATAGGAGCGTTTAAAACATTTTTATCCTTTCTATCTAAAAAACTTACTTAGTGTTTAAAAGATAACTTCATTACGGGTTAAAGTGAATGGAAGCTGTGCACTAGGTAGGATGGCAGAAAAGAGGAGGTGAGTCCATTAGACTGCTTAAGTACCAAGCTCCCCTCGGATCCAATCCTAGACATGCACACAACCATTGCCACACCTTAACTTAGTGGATGCTCTTAGAAAATCCATTTGTTTAGTTTCATTTAAAAAGGTTATTAATTTTGGAAACGTTTTAGTTGCAGAAGCTTTGCTTTGTTATCGTGACCTTTCGAAATCAAGTAACTATTTTTTTTAAAATGCGCCCACAAGTTATTCAAATTGAACGTTTAAAATCATATCATATCTACCCTAACTAAACATATTAAAACCATTAAAATAATTAAAGCGGCCTTATTATAATTTAAAACCCAAAACATTTAAGTAAATGGAAAGCTGTCCAAATCACCAGAAGAAAACCAAAATTTGCAGAACGTGTGGCCACTCCAAATCCCTCGCAGCACCAAGCCCACGATGGTTGGGGATTACCTGCATGGATGAAAATAAGGGGTGAGTTTGGAAACTCAGTGTGTAAAATAACCCAACCATAGTCTAAGTCAGCTCAAACCACAGAGACAGATTAAGTTGGCTTTAGCCCAAAACAGATTACAGAATGAAGCCCATAGGCCCATAACAGAAGCAGAACAAATATTACATGTTTATGCAGAAACCCAACACAAATCCAACCATATGCACCCCCATCCAACCTTACACCTTGTGGGGAGACTACTCAACCCACCCAACCGCTACACGTCACAGAATTTGCAGCATGGCTGCCAGAACAGATAATGTGGCAGAGCCACTAGATCAGATAATTGTGGCATAGCCACCAGGACGCTTCCTCCATAATATAACCCATGTTCCCATGCAACAAATATACAAATCATGGCATACAGAATCAGATCATCATGCATTTCAGTCAAAATTAACCCTAGGGTTATAATGGTCATTTTGCACCTAAGGGTATAATGGTAATTTTTCATACTTAGGTTATTCTAGTAATTTAACTATTTTAGGGTTTTCATGCATATTTCTACCATTTACGTGTTAACAGAAACACTTACCGAGCATCCTTACTGTATTGGGCCCGTTGGCCCATTAACCCGATTTTGGCCAATTAAGCCCAAATATATAGAAGTGCACGAAATCGTGTGCACTGCAGTCTTATCACTTCAGATTACCGAATATGTTACTCAATCTATCTCACGAGCATTTGCACACTCGCAAGTTCACAAAATACTGATTTTTTAGCATTTCGGCTTTTCGGCTTTTCCTGACCTAGTGTACGAGAGGGTGTCAGTTACACACCTGTTTGCGACGAAACGCTGACGAGTTCTACACATGAGTTTCCTACAGTCAATTACTAATACGTTAACTATGAATCCATAACAACTTATATACAAATCTCCTTACCATAAGTCGGCCATTAACACTTTAGGCACTAGAGATCCTACGTTTGTCGAAACTAGCGACTAGATCTAGATCCAGTCGTTCCGCTTGTCCAAGCCTTCGATCAGCAGCCTCTAGATCACATTAACATCATAACAAAACAACTGTCACAACGCTTAGAGCCATAAGGCCCAATCGAAAACCTCCCTAAGCCTTTAGGGATTTTGGCTTTTCTAAATCCCGTAATAAAAATAGATTTGAGTACTTACCACCGGTTCTTTCAATCAACAATTCCACCTTAGTTCCTATTTAAATTTGAAGCAGATCAATCCCTCAAATATTATCAGAAATCAAATCTTTAATGGTCTAAAGATTCGACTATACCCCTGTGATTATGGTGTTTTTGGCTTTTTGAAACAGTGAAGAAAAAGATGATTAGATATGGGGGTTTTACAATGTTGTTGTCGACAGAGGTTGGGATTTAGAGGGTGTGAAAATCGGCCAGGGAAGATGAAAGAAGATAGGAGAGGTTGGCTAGGTGAAATCGACACAAGAAACAGGTTTTTGGGAATTCAGCTTTTATGGCAATCGGTTATGGAGGTTTAGAAAGATTGGGAATAGATGAGTAGAATAGTAGGGATGGTTCGGCTAGAGAGGGAAAAGAAGAAGAAAAGAAAATAGAAGAAGAAAAAAAATGAATCTTAAAGGCCAAAAATATACGGTACTTATTAGCTATGGCCGAATGAGTGTATTTCGGGCATAGGAATTCTACCTAAATTCCAATTCCCCGAATTGCTCCTTGATTTTTGGCCACATTCAATGTTTGAATTCCATTCAAACTCTTAACTGATCAGCCCACCGTTTGCACAGCTTCAGCATGCTACCAAGAGTCCTGATCAGACCCCAACTATTTCCCCACGCATGCAGCAAAAATCCCAACCTTACGTGCGCGAGATGAGGCTCGAACCCCAGACCTCCGTCTGCCTTGCGCCCTTGAGCCCGAGCTGCTGGCCACTGCACCACGCTTTCTCCTTTACTAATATATGGTTACAATTAATCTTAACCTATTCCTGCTGAAGCCTCAGTCATTACAAAATAAAAATGAAATTTCGCCTGCTATACTTCTCGAACCTGCGACCTTCTAACCCCACACACATGCTGCTTGCCACTACACCGAAGTTTCTTTCATGACATAATCTTCTCATAATTAATTATAAACCTTACCTGCTTCAGTTCTGGCCCATTAAAAAAAATAAAACAGAATTTGGCTTGCCCTGGAATCGAACCCATAACCACTCGGCTGGCCTAACACGCTGCTGCCACTGCACTGAAGCTCTTCTCATGATATAATCTACTCACAATTAACTTTAAGACTTATCTGTTGCAGTCCCGATTCGTTTAAAAATAAAACAAAATATCGCTACTTACCAGACTCGAACCCCTAACCACATGCACACTCTTAACGCGTCCTTGCCACTTGACCACATGCCTCTTTTGTGTCACCTTCCCTCCCAAGATATTTATAAGGCCTCCTTGCGGCAATCCTTGGTTGTAAAAAAAAAACAACCATTTGCGCACGCTGTGCCTTAAACCCAGGCACCTTCCACGCCTTCCTAGCGTGCTTAGCCACTAGGCCAGGTGCTCCTTTATGCTAAAACTCAGCCCAAATTATTAATAAGGCCTACTGCCCAGATTTTCTTAAGAGGCAAAATTTAAGAATTTTGCTAAAGCTATGGGCCGAACCCGAACTTTTTCCCACACTATAAGTCCTTCGTATTTTATTTAATTACTAAACTAAACATACTAAATAATAATAATCATAATAATTTGTTAGAACATCCAAATTATTCGGGTCATCTTCTACCCGAACCCAGACTTAAGGCCCAATACTTTCTAGGCCTAATTTCTTGGGCGTTATAGCCCGTGTGAGATAACTTTCAATCGTGTTTGAAGTACACGGGTGTGTGTTATACCTGTGTGAGTCGTGCTTCAATTCTTCCAAATTGACACGATCGTGTGATCTGCCCATGTGAGGAGGCCCAGGCCATGTTGATTTCGTGTTTTCTCCCATTTTCTCCGTTTTTGGCCCGTTTCTTGTTCCTTTCGCTCTCCTATGCTTACCTGAGAATAAAACATGAAATTAAGGCATTAGGAGCATTGAATTCACCAAATCTAAGGAGAAATCATTCATAAAATGCGTTAAGCATGGGTTATAAATATTTATAAATTACGGTTTATCAAATACCCCACACTTAAGCGTTTGCTTGTCCTCAAGCAAAATCCTCAAATCACAATTAAAATTTCCTTTTTCTCAACTTATAATTCCTATCAATATTATCTTAAACGATCTCATAAGTAATCATACATTGAGAATTCAACTAAAAGAACATTAGAGCTTCAAACATTCTGAATTGAGTATTTTAATTATGAAAAACTTAGGTATCTCCCCTCTTCTAATTAGTTATCATTGATTTGGAACCTCACAGAGTTTAACATCCTCACTAAAGATTCACTCAAATCACTCGAGGTGTTTGAGGACAATGAAATTAGCACTCATTAGTCAATATGAAAAGTTATTACCATAGGCTTGCATAAAAATCAAACCTCCACCACTATAAATCGAGATGATACATCAATCCAAATGTCTTTAAAGGGTTGTAACAATGCTTAGTTAGGGGGTGTGGTCACAAGCTGAAAGAGAGGGTTAGAATCGAGATTGACTTGAAAATTTACTTAACTAGAAAAATATTTAATCATCACTTGTGTACAACAAAGCTTTCTTCTTTGACTATGGAATGAAACTTACAAGCAAAAGATAACTACTGATATGTATACATTGTTTTTTTTTTAAGAACAAGTCAAATAATCATAAATTAAATATTAAAAACAAGACATAGTTAAGAAATTTATTCAAATTAACTCTTGACAAAAATAAGGATCAAATTAATTTAGGGGATTTGAACAATAATGGGTTAAGGGTTAATATTGAGGGTAGTACAAGGAATGGCTTGTTAGGCTCAAAGGGGTTTACTAAATGTTAATCGTGGAGGTAGGCTTTTCATGGCATGAGTGGGTTTAATCCTAAGTGCTTCTATCATCTTGATATATCAAATCAAATGGTGTGGTCTTGACATGTAAAATCAGGCAAGTTCTAGAATAATAATTCAATATTGGCACACTCAAAGCAATAATAAAAGTGAGCATGAAAGAATTAATAGATGCTCAAAAGGCTCAAAAATCTCACAAAAATTGTGGCTTTTTTTATGTTTAAATCTGTGGGATTCAATTCCAGATAATGCCTAAATTTGGGAAAACAACCTAAAATTTTAAATTCTTAAAAATCAATTTATCATGCTTGATTTTCTAACGTCTTAAAGTTTAACAATCAATGCATGAATGCCTATGTTTTAATTCAAGATATATCAATCAAAATTATCAGTCAATCGAAATTCATCTTAAACATGATATGAGAGATTTACAAGAGGATAAAGCAATATTCAGGGATTTTCAGATAATGAAATGATGACCCTCTCCCACACTTAAGATGTACATTGCCCTCAATGTACAATGTTAGATATATAAGAAAATACGAAATCATGAGATAGGGAGAGGATTGAAACTCCCTGAGTGATGAATGAATGTCCTAGTTCGGAGTTATTGAGGTGGAGGAGGATACTCCGGTGGTAGTAGAGGTTGGGTGCCACAAGTGCTGTGCCAAAACAATATTATATCTCCTTATTAAGCAGGGCATGGTAACCGTGGGGAACCTTTTCCATTGGAGTTTGAAGTTTCTAAATGATTGTGAGCTTTAGAGCTCTTTATAACTGTGATAAAAATAGGAACTGTTTAGGGGATATTAAGAAGAATAATTGCTCGTAACAGAAAAGTCGAGAATAAAAATTATTAGATAAAAATTTTAAATCCTAAAAATAAGATGAAATAAAAATAAAAAGTGGTCTTAATTGTAAATAAAAATAGAAACATAAAATAAGAAATAAAAATTTCTAAACATCTTCATCGTTGGATGGTTCGCGAGGTAGGAGTGGCAATGTAATGTGGAGGTGTTGACAAATCTGCTGTAGAGTAGCATCAATGTTGTCAAATCTTTGAAAACACTGCTGCTCGAATCTGTTAAGGCGCTTAGAGATGTCAACGTATGAAGCCACCGCATGAACTGGCTGAGAAGGTGGTGGTGGGTGGGAAGGTGGGTCCTCGTGTTGGGTAGGGACATCATCAGTAATGTCCTCAAGAACCTCCTCCTCGGTAGATTGAGCTAGACGATATTGGGGAGGGTAGATTCCTTGGTGCCTCTCGATCATCCTCATGCTCAGCATACTCGAGATGCCTTGTGGGGACATCTGGCCAATAAGGGTCAAGGATGATTCTTGGGCTGCGGTGTTGAGGAGTCTGAAGTGTCGCACTAGTCTAGTCACGTAGGGGCCAATAGAGATGACCCCCCTCCGATGTCGCTCCGTCTGGTGGCGTATGGCAAGGACGATGAAGTAGGCGAGGTCGATGACGTGCCCGTTAGACATACACCATAAGTAATAGACGTCGTGGGTAGCGACGACGCCGATGCTCTCTCTCCATCCTGTTAGAGTGTGAGATAAAATAAAATGAAAGTACCTTAGGGATGGAGGGAGAGATGATGCCTTGGTGCGACTGGGGTCGTAGGTGGCCGAACGTGGGACGAGGAAATCCCAACAACGTGAGGGAGAACGATGGATGTGGCGGTCAAGAGCATGTAAGCCATTCTCCTCTCTGAACTCCTTGGTATAAAGACCCAATGCAGTATCGAACTCGGGAATGCTTAGTTGGCGGACTAATCTGCCTAAGCAAAACTGGACTGTGCCGGGATCATCGTAGTTTGTCATCACCGTTTGAAGATGAAATATGAAACATAGTTCCATCGTCACCTCTAAGTACGTCGGCTCAATGATCCCAAAGAATAGCTCCCAAAGGTCGGTGGTAAGGAGTGCCCGGATCGCATCAGCCAACTAGACTTGTTCGGCCAAAGACCCGGCCGATGCAAATGCTGCGTTAAAAAGGTCGTGCCCGTAATATCTGTAAGAGTTCCTGTTGAGGCCCATTGGGAAATTGTAAGAACGGGTGGCAAATTTCTGCGGTAGGACCCGGGGAGGATGGTGCCCCTTTCTTTTTCTTGGAAGCGGGAACGGCGGATTTCTTTCCTTGTGAAGACGACATTATGAACCTGTAATTAGAAACATTGAATCTTCTTGAAGAGTAAACATGGAAAAATGGAACTAAATTATAAGAGAAAAAAGGCATAGATATTTTCAGCCACAAAAAATAAAATGTGTTCATTAACATGCTCTTGTGGCATTATGGTATGAAAAAATGACAAAAAAAATGTGAAGCAATATATTAAATAGATGAGAAAATGGCACACAAAATGCATAGAAAATTTCAACTACCCTTGTCGTGAAAATTTTCACTTCTAATTTGAACAAATGGAGTAAGGAATGTATGCAATGACTAAAAAGAAATGATGGGTATCCTATGTTTTGATAGTTAAATGATGAAAATATAGAAATAAAATCAAAAACTTGCATATTATTATGATAAATAGGCCCAAAAATCAATAAAATAGAAAAGGAAGAAGTAAACAAACTCTAGGAAGAGGAGAAAATGCGTCAAAAACGAAGTTAGAGGTAGTGCACGGCCGTGGTGTGGAGGCCGTGTGGACTTGCAGCGGCTAGGGTTAGGGTTTTTGAGTGGGGAAAATAATGAATAGTGCAGCCTATTTATAGATTTTGGGGCACACGGCCAGAGGACACACCCGTGTGTCCCAATTTTAGGTCGTGTGTTTTGCATTTTTCCTATTTTGGCGCGTCTGAAATTCGACACACGCCCGTGTCCCTCGAGCACGTTGGTGAACACGGTCATGTCGCACAACTGTGTTTTACTTCGTTCGCTTCTCCCATGCCCATGTATGCAATCCCCACGCCCGTGTTAATTTGACAGGTTCGAACACGGGTGTTCGACACGGGCGTGTCGTACACCTGTGCTAGTTTCTCAATTTCGTCCACGGTCTTAAGGCACGGGCATGTCGCACGCCCATGTTGATTTGGCAGGTTCACCCACAGCCGTGGTGTTTTATCGTTGCCCGTGTTTTGGGAAAATCTTGCCCTATTTCCTCATGGTCTTACACACGCCCGTGTACTTGGCCGTGTCCTTGTGGTAAACATGTTTTCAAGAGCTCCGTTAGTATGGCAGGTGTTAAACACTAAAATTTAAAGAAGTTAGAATAATTAGTGCTCGGGTTGCCTCCCGAGAAGTGCTTGTTTATAGTCTAAGCTCGACTAACCTCTTTGCTGAATGGTCGTGGTGATTTAAGGATTTCATACTCCTCATTCCGGCTATCAATCTTATCAGAATAAAGATTCAGCCGAGTATTGTTTAACTTAAAAGTGCCAAACTTGGGATGACTGACCTCTACTATTCCGAATAGAAAAATACAAAGTACTGTAAGAGGGGTTTCTTCGTTCGGGTTGGTAGTGATAATGTGAGGGTCTGCGGCATCTAGTAAGACTTTATCTCCAACCCTAAGTAAATTTGAGGAGGTATCGAGCTCATTCCGGCATAGTTTTGGTTTATCGCGTGTTCTATGGGTTCGCCATTCTTCTAACTCCTCTATCTATAGCCTTCATTCTTCATGAATGATTCCTATGTTGTTACTAGAACATGGCTCGTGAACTTCTTTCAAACTTAATTTCTGCAAAGTAGGTTGTGTCATATCGTTAGTTTTAGCAGACTAGTGTGGACAATTACCTTCAATTTTTGATGTGTTGCCAGAATTACGAGCTTGAAGGGTGATTGTCTCGTCTCCTACACGAAGGGTGAGCTCACCTGTGCCAACATCAATAATTGTTTTAGCAGTTGCTAAAAAAGGCCTCCCTAAAATCAAAGTGGTGTTGTTATCCTCTTCTATGTCTAAAACAACAAAGTCTACGGGAAATATGAACTTATCTATTTTCACTAATATATCTTCAATAATACCCCTAGGAAATCTTATAGTTTTATCTTCCAGTTGAATGCTCATCCTAGTTTGTTTGGGTTTCCTAAGACCTAGTTGTTTAAACATTTTGTAAGGCATGACATTAATACTTGCCCTTAAATCAGCTAATGCATGATTCACATCCAAACTACCAATTAAACAAGGAATTGTAAAACTCACTGGATCTTTCAATTTGTTGGGTAGCTTATTCTGTAGAATAGCTGAGCAAACTACATTTAGCTCCACATGCGATGCTTTGTCCAACTTTCGCTTGTTTGCTAGAAGTTCTCTTAAAAATTTCATTGCATTTGGCATCTGTGACAGAGCTTCAATAAACGGTAAGTTAATATGTAATTTTTTCAAAAGTTTATTGAATGGTAGGTATTCTGTATGCACACCTCCTCCACTTGGATCACACCTCATCACTGGGTGTACCTGCGTAGAACCAAGTAAACCATCAATTTTCTTATTCAAAAGTTCTACCTGATTTGACAGCATAGTAACCGAATCGATGTTATAAACGCCTGCTATTTTCGTTGGCTTAGTCCTCATGACTTGCCACTGATATTTATTCAGTGACATCTCTTCAATAAATTCAGCCTCTTCAGGTGTTTTGTTAGTGATGGTTCCACCAGCAGCTACATCAATCAGTTGTTTTGTCGAAGGGTTCACACCGTTGTAGAACGTTTGAACTTGCAGCCATAGAGGTAACCCATGGTGTGAGCACCTTCGCAAAAGGTCCTTGTATCTTTCCCATGCATCGTAGAGTGTTTCTAAGTCCATCTGCACAAAAGAAGATATATCATTACGCAGCTTAGCTATTTTTGCCGGTGGAAAATGTTTTAATAAAAATCTTTCGGTCATTTGTTCCCAAGTGGTAATGGACCTTCGTGGTAGTGAGTTCAACAATTGTTTAGCTTTGTTCCTCAGTGAAAAAGAGAAGAACCGAAGGTAAATGGCATCATCAGAAACACCATTAATTTTGAAAGTGTCGCAGAGTTCTAGGAAATTCGCCAAGTGAGTGTTGGGGTTCTCATCCTGCAAACCATCAAACTGAACAAATTGTTGTATCATCTGAATTATGTTAGGTTTCAGTTCAAAATTATTTGCAGCAATAGTAGGCCTAGCTATACTTGACTCAGTTCCTATAAAATTAGGTTTAGCATAATCATACATAGTACGAGGAGCAGGATTTTGATTTGCTAATTCAACGGGTATGGCTAGACGTAGCGGATTATCTTGATTTTCAGCCATCTCCTCAGTTATAGTTGAGATATAGTCTTCTTGCTCTTCCTCTGTGTATCTTAAGCTACGCCTGATTTCTCGTCGGTTTCTACGAGCTGTACGATCAATTTTCTCGTCAAAAAGTAGTGGTCCCGACGGGTTTCTTCTAGTCATAAACTACAAGAACCTACCAGGAGAAAGAGAAAGAAAATTAGTAAAATAAAAATTAATGTTAAATTGTAAGAAAATAAATGGCTAAAGTAATAAAAATTAAGTGTTCCTAATATCTTAGTCCCCGACAACGGCGCCAAAAACTTGATCATGATTTTCCCATGATAAGTTTTATAAATTTATAATGAATCGTTCTTGAAACTAACTATTATCACGACGTAGGCAAGTGTACCTATCGAACAGTAGTATAGCTTTAGCAAGACCGGATTGTCGAACCCAAAGGACTAGGAGTACTAGTAATGACTGTCTTCTTATTATCTGGCCGAAGAAAAGAGGTTTGTTTTAACTAACTAATTAAACTAAGAACTTGCAGAAAATAGAGTTGGGAAATTACTTTTGGGGAAAAGATTGATTGAGACGATACCTAAGAAAAATCCACCTAGACTTATACTTGTTATTCTGGCTCCGAACCGAACGATTTATTCATTTAACTTGTTCCATAGAAATCCCTAATGTATATTATTATCCCTCTCGAGACTAACAACGTCTAATCCCTAGGTTGAATAATTGAGACTTTTCTCTAATTAACACCCTAAGGTTGCATTAACTCGATCTATGGATTCCCTTATTAGGTTTCACCCTAATCCAGCAAAATCTTGTCGCCCTATCTCTAGGCGCGCAATCAACTCCACTTAATTATGACAAAGTTACTCTTAGTCAGGGTCTATTCCTCCTCCAACTAAGAGTAGTAACTTGAAGTGATATCCTGAAATACCAAAACAAGAATTAAGAACACATAATTAAGAACAAGTCAAATATTTATCATACGATTCAGAAATAATAACAAGGTTTCGTCATAGGTTTCATCCCCTTAGGTATTTAGGGGTTTAGTTCATAACTAAACAAGAAAAATCTCAGAATAATAATAAACACAAAACATAAAGAAAACCCAAAATTCCTGAAGGGGAAATTGAGGAGAGATCTTCAGTCTTAATAGTGGATCCAGCTTCTGAGATGGATCAATCGGCTTCCTTAGAGCAATTCCTTACTCCCTATTCTCTGTCTCCATTTTCTTCTTTTTTAGGGTATATTTATAGGTTTTGGAATGCCTAAAAACCCTCAAAAGTGGTCTTTTCTGAATTGGACTCAACTTGGGCTCGGTAGGGACACGCCTATGTGACACCCGTGTGCGATAACTTCAGGCCGTGTTCGAGGTACACGGGCTTGTGTTATACCCATGTGAGTCATGCTTCAATTCTAACAAATTGACACGACCGTGTGATCTGCCCGTATGAGGAGGTCCAGGCCGTGTTGATTTCGTGTTTTGGCCCATTTTTTCTGTTTTTGGCCCGTTTCTCGTTCCTTTCGCTCTCCTATGCTTACCTAAGAATAAAACATGAAATTAAGGCATTAGGAGCATCGAATTCACTAAATCTAAGGAGAAATCATTCATAAAATGCGTTAAGCATGGGTTATAAATATGTATAAATTACGGTTTATCAGCAATGTTTGCACAGCTCAGTTTTATTGATGACAGAAGTCTTTTGGCTAAATTGAGAGTAAAACCAGTAATGTTTGATCAAATCAAAATAGCACAGTTAGAAGATGAAAAGCTAATGAAGAAGAAAGAGATGGTGCAGAATGATATGACAGAAAAATTTAGCATTGATGAGCATGATTATTTGAGATATCAGAATCAACTTTGTATTCCAACTACTTCAGAGTTGAAAGAGTTAATACTCCGATAAGCACATGACAATTCTTTTGCATTACATCCCAGAGGAACAAAGATGTACTGTGATTTATGGGAACTGTATTGGTGGCCAGGTATGAAAAGAGATATAGTGGAATATGTGGCTAAATGTTTAACATGTCAGCGAGTTAAAGCTGAAGATCAGGTTCCGACTGGATTACTTCAGCCTATTAATATTCCTGAATGGAAATGGGATTGCATCACCATGGATTTTTTAATTGGGTTACTGATGTCAGCAGGTAAGAAAAATGCTATTTGGGTGATTGTTGATTGGCTCACAAAGTCAGCTCATTTTATAGCAGTTAGAATGGATTGGTCACTTCAAAAGTTGGTAGAAACTTATATCCGAGAAATTGTAAGAATACATGGTATTCCTGTATCAATAATTTCCAACTGGGATCCACGATTTACATCGAGGTTTTGGAAACAGTTGCATGAGTCTCTCAGTACTCGACTTCATTTTAGTACAGCTTTTCATCCACAGACTGATGGATAGTCAGAACGAGTCATTCGGATTTTAGAATACATGCTCCAAGCTTGTATTATTGATTTTGAATCAGGTTAGGAACATTATTTACCATTAGCTGAGTTTGTATATAATAATAGTTACCAATCAAGTATTCAAATGGCACCATATGAAGCTCTATATGGTCGGAGATGTCAATCACCAGTGTGTTAGACGGAATTGAATGAAAGAAAAGTGATTGGTCCAGAGTTGATTCAAGAAACGGAAAGCACTGTTAGAAAGATTCAAGAAAGATTGAAAGCAACTTTTGATAGGCAAAAATCATACGCAGATCTAAAACGACGGGACATTGAGTACTCAGTTTATGACAAAGTATTTCTTAAAGTCTCTCCTTGGAAGAAAATATTGAGATTTGGTCAGAAGGGTAAATTGAGTCCACGATATATTGGAGCATATGAGATTATAGAAAGAATTGGACTGGCAGCATACCGTTTAGCTCTACCTCCTGAATTACAGAAGATTCATGATATTTTCCATGTTTTTATGTTAAGAAGGTACAGATTTGATCCTTCTTATGTGATTTCAACTGAAGATATAGAGATTCGACCTGATTTATCATATGAAGAAGAACCGGTTAAAATACTGCACGTGAGGTAAAGGAATTACATAATAAACGAGTTCCCTTAGTAAAAGTGTTGTAGAAAAGTCATAATATTGAAGAAGCAACGTGGGAACCAGAGGATACAATGAGATCACAGTACCCCCATCTCTTTTCAAGTAAATTTCGAGGACGAAATTTATTAAGGGGGAGAAATGTAACGACCCAAATTTTAAGGTCATCAGAAAAGTGAGTTTTTGGGTCTTGATTCTGAAAATTAGAATTTACGAAGTTAAGTGAGAGGTTAATTAGATTTTAATTAAGTAAATTTAGCTTAATTAAGGTTAATTAGGTATAAGGATTAAATTGAATAAAGTGTGGAATTTTAATTATAAACTATAGAAAAGTCAAGGGACTAAATTAGCAAATAACCATTATGAGACAAGTGTGTGGTAAGTATAAATACATGTGTATTATTTTAATTTGCACAATTGTATGTATATATATATGTATATATGTATTTACTTATTATTTAAGAAATAATAATTATAATTAAAAATATAATATAATAAATAAAAGAAATAACAAAAAGAATAAAGAAATAAAAGAAAGAAACAGAACAGAGAGGTAACGAAAATTGAAAGAAAAAAAAAGGGAAAGAAAAGAAAAGGGAAAATTAGGGTTTTAAAGTTTGAAGCTTATTTGGTAAGTCAATTTAGTCCATTTTCTTATAATTTTGATGTTTTTGGAATCTTGGAATAAAGCCCTACTTGAATTATGTTGAAATTTAGAAAGTTAGTAAATTTTTAGATGTTGATTAAGTTGAACAAATGAATGAATTATGAGATAAAATGATAGAAATTCAAGTTAGAAGTGGGAGAAAGATTGAATTGTAAAGAGAGATATAATTTTTGTTATAGTAGGGACTAATTGTCTAAATTGTAGAATTGATGTTTTATATTGAATATTAAGAGTAGAAACTTATTTAAAATAAGTATTAAATAAAAATATGAGATTTATTTGAAGAGAAAGAATGGTTATGGTGGAAGGACTAAATTGGAATTTAAGTAAAAGTTACATGGAAAATAGAAAAGTGTGTTATTTAATGATAGTATTGATGATTCTAAATGTTAATTTTTCCATAGCTAACGTAGCACCGGAAACGTCATCGAAGAAGGGAAAAAAGAAAGTGAACGAAGATAACGAGTAAACTCGAGAACTACGGTTTGTATTTCTATAACCAAACTTAATAATTATTTTGATACATACTATTGATATTATGTATGGCTATTGAAATTAAGGTAAGTATTGATATTGTGGTAAAATGTTGACTTATGAATATTAGATTTGAAATGTATATTAGTTGATGATGATGAATTGAAAGTGAAATGAAAACCTTATTAACAGTGTCGGGCTAGTCAGATATAGTTGGCATGACATAGAATTGGAAGTGTTAAGGGATATTCCAACTTTGTGTCGATGAGACACTATAAGTGTCGCTTTCTTTATCTTTGTTTGGTTTGTTCCGATGAGGTACTCGTGTACCGCCATCTTATTACTATTATTTATTACGGTGTATTCCGGTTTCAGCCAATGAAACACTGTATAATATCCTGGTGTGTGGGTTGGATCCGCGTAACCGTCCAGGTCCGAGTTATGTTAGTAGGGGTAAACTCATCATCTCGAACAATCGAAAAGATATCTTTGTTATTCTTGTATGTTCTTATTGAATACGGTTTTATTGATAAGTGTTATTGTGATATAAGGATAATTGAATGATAATTTATAAAGTTCTTATTATTAGAATTTATAGTTATGTTTTAAATGCATGTTATGTATTGGTTTATAGAAATACCACTGAGTGTATACTTATCGTACAGTTTATTTCCGCGTGTAGGTTAAGTATAAAGTGGCTAACATCTCAGCATCCAAGCAAACTCCCGAACTCAAATACTTGGTGATATATCTTATCCTTAGGAATGGCATGTACCTAAGTTGTTTTTTATGTTATTTTGAATATAAGAGAAGTTAGTGAGGAATGTTAATAGTTAGCTCATAGATGTAAAGTGAATGATATAACATGGTCCATTTTGAATTACTTTGAATGGTCCTTAAGTATGAATTTGAAGTTGCTTTATTTAACGGTTGATAATATACTAATGTTGATTTGTTATATTAGAATAATAAATGTGTATTAGACATGTTTAATCATGTTTTGGACTGGTTGTAAGATTGTATTTTAAATTGCTTGTTATTCAAGGTGTGCAGGGTTGGTAAATTTGAACTATAATGTTTATTTTGAGTCCATACGGCCTGGCGCACGAGCGTGTGATCAGACCGTGTGAGGCACACAGCTTACACACGTGCATGTTGATAGGTCGTGTGTCCCCTGCATCCTTAAATGTGAAGTCAGGATAGTACACGGGTAAAAGACACGGCCGTGTGTCTTGGTCGTGTGAAGAACACGGGTTTTAAGCATGGCTGTGTGTCAAAATTGTGTTAAAATGGCTTAGAAATGGTGAAAAATCAGTGTACCACATGACCTAGCCACATGGGCATGTGCCCAGGCCGTGTGCCCCTTTGATACTTAAGTAATTGCAAGTCAGATTTCCACACGGGCTGGCCACACAGCCATGGGATCCCCACGGGCAGGCCACATGGCCATGTCCCAGGCCACACGGGCGTGTGCCCCTATCTTCAAGCTAAAATTTTTAAAGTTACCGATTTAGACCCGAACCATTTCCAAAGCATGTATTGGGCCTTGTTGGCCCATAATAGGGACTTTATGGTGAAATTTGAAAGGTTTTGATTTGAAATACAAATTTATGACTCGGTTTTGTATAAATGCTAGTGTATAAGTCTAGTAATGCTTCGTAACCCTATTCCGGTGACGGATACAGGTTAGGGGTGTTACATAAAATGTCAGAGTAAAATGGTAATTTGCTCATTTATGTGTTTTTGGACTAAATTGAGTGAAAATATGTTTGAATGAGTTTAATTTGAATATGTTTAGATCAAGTACCAAAGAAATTGGATTTGGATCGGAGGAAAACCAAAGTTGTTGATTAGTCGTCCCGTTTTGATTATTGTCGTCCGAGGTAAGTTTATAAGCAAATAGATGTTATTTATTTGATTAAATACGAACTATATATGCTGAAATTAATAATGTGATAATATATATATGGAAGCTGAATATGTATAAGCTTGAAATTTATGTGTACGAGTTTGATTCGACCGAGATACGACATCTGAAAGCCTCGTATGAACCTTAGGAATAGCTAGGATATATATATATCATGACATAGGATTTTCGATATGTGTTCTCGTGTAAGACCACGTCTGGGACATTGGCATCGATATGTGTTCTCGTGTAAGACCCTATCTGGGACAGTGGCATCGATATGTGATTACATGTAAGACCACGTCTGGGACATTGGCATTGTACGATATGTGTGATTATCTGATTATCCTATTTAGTTCCGAATGGTTCAACAGGAAATAATAAGTTAGGACCGAATGAAAAATCGAGTTAGAAGGCTCAGGTATGTATTCATACTAAGTTATGAAATTATGGTAAATTGGATGTTTGAATTTATGATATATATGTTACATGTTAATGTAAATTATATGTATGCATATGTGAAAGTATACATTCGGTCTAATGATGTATTCATGATGCAAATGAAAGTATATGCATGTATGAAATTCTATAATTGGCCAAATGTTAAGTATATGTGACATTGTAATTGTAATTTATGTGTATTCGTATATGAATGAATATATTCAGCCAAGGATATATATATATGATTTTATAAGTGAAAAATAATTATGTTATTAACTACATGTGTATTCGATCTATTTAAATTGATCCATAGTTATATGTTTGATAAATGCATTTTTGCATGTTTGAAAATGTATATGAATATGATATCATGATTTGATTTTGTTGTATTGAATTATAAATGTTATTGAGTTGTTAATTTGCTTATGACTTACTAAGCTAAGATAGTTTACTATGTGTGTATGTTTGTCTTTGTTTTATAGATTTTGGGTTCAAGTTACGAGCTCAGGGATCGTCAGTAAAGTCTATCACACTATCGACCATTTTCGGTATTTTATAAGTCAAATTTCGAACCTATGGCATGTATAGGCTAGATAATACTTGGAAATGTTGGATTTTAGTTTGTGTATATATATATAAGCCATGCGAAAATGGCTTGTTTATTTTTGTTAAGTTCGGTTTCAAGTTTGAATAAATTATGGATATGTTGGTTGTGGTTTTGATGTTTCTGCCATTATATGCCATTATATATTTATATGTGAATCATGGTTAATATACTTGCCAATGTTGATGAAGTTATGCCAAAGTATATGTGTAAGGTAAATAGGTATGTTTTGTGTTTTGGTGATATGTTTGGTTTTGGTTATTTTGTGAGATAAATGGTAAATTGTTTAAGGTATAATTATATTCTATTATACCTAGTCAAAATAAAGGTATATGTTTATGACATGTTTATTTGTGGATTGGTTATTTAAGTATGGTTGGTGTTGATAAAGAATTAATGTGATTTATTTATTAATTGGTTTGATCTTTGGAAGTTGTATTGATGAACGACTAGATATAGTTAAATGGCTAAGTATAGGTAGTTTGGATTGGTTTGAGGATGCAAATTTGATATACTATGAATTGTTTTTTATGTTCAAAAATGGTATATTTAATATTTAATTAGAGGCATGAAATTATATTAAGGAATGTTTTTAATGTAAGTGGGGTATATGAGTTAAGTTATGTTTAATTATAAATAGAACTTCGAATGCTATAATATTTTGGTCTTATAGTTCGAATGTGAGAATTATGATATAGTAAACATGGTTTTGAAGTATGTTAGTTTGGTTTGGAATTTGAAATATTATAAGATATTGATAAAGTTATATTATTAAACATGTTATGCATATGTGGAAGAAATGTACAAGCATGATTTGATTTTATTGGTTATAAGTTATGCATACGAATACCATGATTCATTGATTATAATAATTGAATATTGATATGGAAAGTGTATGAATTATAGAATCAAAGCATGTTAATTTAGTTTAAAAATTTTACTAGATGTTTAATATTGACATGATTATATTATTTGGTGTATAAATTGAAATGAATATCTGTTCTGAGTTGTATTTTGTTTGGTAATGCCCTGTAACTCTATTCCGGCGATGGATACGAGTTAGGGGTGTTACAAGAGGACTGATGTAGCACCTAGTATGTTTTTAATTTATAAATTTCGGATTAACTCAAAGGTTTAAATAAACAAAAGGGCTACGGGTGTAAATAGGTTAGAGAGTGAGGGCGATGCTACAAAAAATGGGGTATTTTTTCTAAATTTAAAAAGTAAAGGGTGGAAATAAATTACCCATTTTTGGCACCTATAAATGAAAAAAACCATTTTTTTCTTTCATTTTAACCTCATTTTTAAAATAAAATAAAAATAATCTCTTCCTCTTTCTCTTCCTGTAACGCCCTGTACCTGAGACCGTCGCCGGATTCGAACACGAGGTGTTAACAGACTTAATTCATTACTTTAAACAGCTCAAACAATCTATTTTTAAAATTTTCAATCAAGCTAGCAATCTGCGTCACAGTCGCTTAAAAATTCATATCTCGAGTTCCGAAACTCAAAATCCAATTTCGTAAATTTTCCCTGAAACTAAACTCATATATATTTACTAGTTTTTTTATAGAATTTTTGGTCAAGCAAATTAGTACAGTTTATTAGTTAAAGTCTCCCCTGTTTCAGGGTTCGATTGCTGTGACCTCTGTGTATTACGAATTAGATATCTCCCTGTACAGAGTTTCAATGACTATGCCATTTATTTCTAATAAAACTAGTCTCAATAAGGAATCTGTACATGTAAATCATGACTTCTAATTGTCTTTGAAAAATTTATGGTGAATTTCCAAAGTCAGAACAGGGGATCCAGAAATTACTCTGGCCCTGTTTCACAAAAATTTAAACATCTCATAAAATATAACTCATATACCTGTTTTGTTCCATCCATATGAAAATAGACTCATCAAGCTTCAATTCCATAACTTATTCATTATTTAATTCCATTTCTACTATTTTTAGTGATTTTTCAAATTCACGTCACTATTGCTGTCTGAATCTATTTTATGGTAAATTTTACCCATTTCATGGTTCCCATGGATTAGCTAGCAATTTAGCATACATAACACCAAATATGATCATGATTAGCCATTCCAATGGCTAATCGTTACCAAGCATTTCCATACCACTCAATAACCATATCATAAGACCATATATACAAAATGATTAAAATGCTATACATGCCATACTCAAAATATACAAGCCATTATGCCAAGATGGTATACGGATAGTGTGAGCGTGCCTCCGACCGTTTTCGATTTCCTAGCTGGCTTGTCAACACTACAAGGAATGAAAAGGAAGGAGTAAGCACAAATGCTTAGTAAGTTCACATGCAAATAGCAAGTAACACAACTATATAAGCAAACATAAACATCATTTGCATGATCATCACCGAGACATTCATATCACATTTTCATTTATCATCTTACCATATTGTTGTTATATCGAGTTTTCAACCCGAGGGTTAAGTACATACATGTTCAAAGTATCCATTTCACAACACTTACCAATACATCCCTTTCATCTCGAGTATTCCTCCATTTGAGTAGAATTTTACCCGTTGAACACATCGGAATATAATTCGGATACACGAAAAGTTTGCATATAAGTGCCACATATGTAGCCAAGCTACCATGCAACCCGCCCATAAGTGAACTCTGACTCAACTCAACGAGCTCGGGCATTCGCATCCATAAGTGAACTCGAACTCAACTCAACGAGCTCGGATGCCTAGTTACATCTCTCAAACTCGGACTCAACTCAACGAGTTCGGACATTCGCATCATAAGTGAACTCAGACTCAACTCAACGAGCTCGGATGCCTAGTTACATCTCTCGAACTCGGACTCAACTCAATGAGTTCGGATGCCCAAATATTCCAGTGACATGTCACTTGTATCCTAATCCATTCCTAAGGTTCAACAGGACCTTTTTCCCAATCATGTGTCTCAACCATCTTCTACGGAATGCCGATACCGATACTCGATAGTATTTCACATTTTCCAAGTATATCACATAATTTGACATATTATCAAACAATTATCACGAGTATAATATTTCATAATAATTATCATATCATTTAAATAACATAAAAAAATTTAAAATAATAACTATGTTACCAACATTTACATATGAACTTACCTCGTATGTGAAAATGGCTACTTTTACCATTTAAATCCCACAACTTGGTTTTTTCCCCATTTTAGCCCGAATTTTAGTTTTCCTTGCTCTATAATTTAAAATATAGTCTAATTAGGGCTCACATTATTTAAATTAACCCAAAATCATATTTTGGCAAAATTACAGTTTTGCCCCTAAACTTTCGCATATTTACACTTTTGGCTCAAAGCTCGTAAATTAAACTTCAGCATATTTTATTATGTTTTATGACATGCTGAACATTTTTCCCTTCTATGACAACATCAAATTCTCACTCTAACACATAGTTATGAACAATAACAATTTTTACCGATTAAGCCGTTTTACTCATTTTTGTTTAAAATCGCTTAGCAAAAGTTGTTTAACATAATTTCAACCTTCATATTCTACCATAAAACATCAAAATAAACACATTTCACCTATGGGTATTTTTCCAAATATGAACCCTAGCTTAAATTATTGCTAGAATAAGCTTAATCAAGCTACCGGGATTCAAAAAACGTAAAGAACTTGAAAAACGGGGCTAGAACGGACTTACAATCGAGCTTGGAAGCTTGAAAAACCTATCCATGGTTTCTCCTTGCTATATTCGGCCATAGGGTTGAAGATGAGCAAAATTGGCTTTTAATTTTGTATTTTAATTCATTTTACCCCTAAATGACCAAAATGCCCTTACTACTAAACTTTCCAAAAATTCCATCCATGTCTAATTTTTGTCCATAGACTTAGAAATTGGTAAAATTGCTATTTTAGACCTCCTAATTAATATTTCAAAACAATTTCATACTAGAAACTTCTAGAATGCAAGTTTTGCAAATTATTTGATTTAGTCCCTAATTTCAATTTAAGCACTTTATGCATAAAATTTCTTGACGAAATTTTCACACAATCATGCCATCATATCATAGACCTCAAAATAATCATAAAATAATTATTTCTATCTTGGATTTTGTGGTCACGAAACCACTATTTCGACTAGGCCCAAAATCAGGATATTACAACTCTCCCCTTTTAGGGATTTTCGTCCCTAAAATCTTACTGAAAAAGTGGTCTTCACTTTTAATCTCATATTCTGTCTTTGAAGAACTTTCACTCGAGGCCGTACCTCCAGTACATCTCTTTAATTTCTCATATGGTCTAAAAGCTTACAGTCTCAACTCTCAACTATTCTTAAATTTTCAACGCTTCTCGCTTTCCCTTGATATCATGACATAAAACCGGGATCTTAACTTGATTAATGGAGACCTAATTCCGTGAATCCAACAATCAAAGAGACCTGAAATTCCATGAATCTGATGAGTAGGAATTCATTCAATACCGATATGATTTATAGATTTCTCCAAACATTTAAGAATAGGATACATCACATTTTCCTCTTTCTGCCATAGAAATAATTCTGATATGGCCTCAAGAATAATCCTTCTCATTTTCATCCCAATATCAACATTGACAAGGATAATTTTGATAGATCCCAATGCTCAGCTTTAACCTCTTTAACAACTCAGATTTTATGTAACATCGAATGCTCTAAACTATCACATTACCTCACTGTCTTGAAACACATCACAATTCATACAACAGTATATTACTGAAAGTCAAGAAGTCTTTGCTCAATGTAGACTAGTCTAGTTCAGACGCTTCGGTTACCAATATTCTCATCTATCCGAACTCTGTCAACATGTAATAAACTTTTCAGCTTTCATAAGATGAAAACCTTATCATTCGTAGTGACTTTAACTAATATCCAACTCTTTCTAATAAATATACACTTCTCGTTCAGACTATTTACTCTTTTATCAATACAAAAATGAAATTCTATTATCAGACTTGAGAAAAATAATCCTGACACAATTGTCACATGAAATCTTTCAAATAAATGATTTACCATACCGACTGAAACTCGCGCTTTTATCACCTATGCCTTTACTGATGTCAAATCCTTACACAGAAATTAGAAAAAAAATCCCAATACTAAAATCACCACATTACCAAGATCAAATTAGAAGTATAGTCATATTTGACATGATTATCACGAGCTGAAGAATGCACTTCAAACATGAGTCGTAATTGACAAATTATGGAACAAAGATAACAAGAAAACCGAATAAAGAAATCCAAGATAGAGAAACCTGAATAAAGAAATCCGAATAAAAAGATCCGGGATAAATAAACCCAAGATACGATACTATGCCGAGAATCGAAACCAAAACTCATAGAGAAAATATAGAATACCCCGATAATTCTTCAAAGAAAGAAAGTCCAAAAGAAAACATCATTTAATCCCACTCAAATCAAATATAACAAGATCAATATATCTTCCCATACATATATATCGGATGAAGCATCCAAAGAGAAGAAAAATTATAATATCATATGTATTCTCTCATCAATTCTTATCATCCAACACCAGAATTAGAAGACATTCCCATATATCAAGAATTTCTTCAGAAGATCAATAGCCATAGAAATATTTCTGAGAACGGGTAAACACATAGAACATCTCAAAAGAGATCTGCTAAATCATCCACCATAATCACACACTCGAGATAGTTCACATTTCAAATATCATTTCCCCAACTAGTTTTGCCGTCACAAATTTCATATTAAACCGTTCACTAAAGAAGGCCAGTTCTGAATAAATTTCGATTTACACTTTTCTCAACCTTGCACCTGAGTAATTCGATTTACCAAAGAGAATTCCTTCTCTAATTGGGACAGTGCATAACTCTAATAATCTTACGTCAATCCGATACTTTACTGGCTCTAACTTTACTTATCAGCTCATTTTCAATCTCTGATCATACTTATAATTATTCTATCACTGAACTCTTTGGGTTCTCAACCGGAAACTTATTCAATACAAATCTCATGAAATTCCATTATAAGTACCACTTCGGTAAGGGGGAGGGGTTGTAGGACCTTTGACTCGACTTTCTTATACATACACATATGACACAACTTCCATCATCATAGCAACATCATCAAAATCATGTCATTCATTCAGGCAATGCAACATTCATGTTGGCTTACACAAATTTTCCTACTGTCCCATTTAGACAATATACTTATGCATACATTCTATGTTTTCTAGATAGCTTTACTTATCCATTCATTTAATTAAATTAATTCATGCTCATGACATCATATAGGGCCAAACAAACATAGATATTTGTATCACAATCACAACTTTCATTTCGTGCATCATGTACATGTCATTACAATCATATAATTCAGTCCAACAATTTAACATAGATAAGTTCATTTCATTATAATCCTTTATCTCATAAAAATTATATATCATTAGTATTCATCAACATTCGACGTCCAAATCAAGACAAGGACATTTTCATTCATATCATAATATTATGAGTTTTATTCATACCTCTACTACTTTCTATTTATTCCGTTCATCTTATCAAGTAAGCCATATACACTACATCATATGAGCATTAAGCAAATATGGATATTTATCACATCTGTATCATAAACTTTTATTCATACTTTTCTGAACCGAGACTTATCATAATCATAATTTTACTCAAATACCTTCACATAACATTGAACATGGTCGGCGCAGCTCGGTTGGAGAGTACCCTGTCTAAATAAGACGGTACTCATATGCGTCGGAAGACATCACACTATCACAAATTAGTGGCATGTATAGCTAAATTTTTACGCATGCTAAGTTAGTCCGAGAACCGACTAAACCTAATCCGATACCACCAAATGTAATGCCCCGTACTCGAGACCATCGCCGGAGTCAAACACGAGGTGTTAACAGACTTAATTCATTACTTTAAACAGCTGAAACAATTTTATAGAATTTTTGGTCAAGCAAATTAGTACATTTTATTAGTTAAAGTCTCCCCTGTTTTAGGGTTCGACTGCTCTGACCTCTGTGTATTAGGAATCAGATATCTCCCTGTACAGAGTTTCAATGACTATGTAGTTTATTTCTAATAAAACTAGTCTCAATAAGGAATCTGTACATATAAATCATGACTTCTAATTATCTTTGAAAAATTTATGGTGAATTTCCAAAGTCAAAACAGGGGATCCAGAAATTGCTCTGGTCCTGTTTCACAAAAATATAAACATCTCATAAAATATAACTCATATACCTGTTTTGTTCCATCCATATGAAAATAGACTCATCAAGCTTCAATTCCATAACTTATTCATTATTTAATTCCATTTCTACTATTTTTAGTGATTTTTCAAATTCACGTCACTATTGCTGTCTAAATCTATTTTATGGTAAATTTTACCCATTTCATGGTTCCCATGGATTAGCTAGCAATTTAGAATACATAACACCAAATATGATCATGATTAGCCATTCCAATGGCTAATCGTTACCAAGCATTTCTATACCACTCAATAACCATATCATAAGACCATATATACAAGATGATTACAATGCTATACATGCCATACTCAAAATATACAAGCCATTATGCCAAGATGGTATACGGATAGTGTGAGCGTGCCTCCGACCGTTTTCGATTTCCGAGCTGGCTTGTCAACACTACAAGGAATGAAAAGGAAGGAGTAAGCACAAATGCTTAGTAAGTTCACATGCAAATAGCAAGTAACACAACTATATAAGCAAACATAAACATCATTTGCATGATCATCACCGAGACATTCATATCACATTTTCATTTATCATCTTACCATATTGTTGTTATATCGAGTTTTCAACCCGAGGGTTAAGTACATACCATTCAAAGTATCCATTTCACAACACTTACCAATACATCCCTTTCATCTCGAGTATTCCTCCATTTGAGTAGAATTTTACCCGTTGAACACATCGGAATATAATTCGGATACACGAAAAGTTTGCACATAAGTGCCACATATGTAGCCAAGCTACCATGTAACCCGCCCATAAGTGAACTTGGACTCAACTCAACGAGCTCTCATGCGTTCGCATCCATAAGTGAACTCGGACTCAACTCAACGAGCTCGGATGCCTAATTACATCTCTCGAACTCGGACTCAACTCAACGAGTTCGGACATTCGCATCCATAAGTGAACTCGGACTCAACTCAACGAGCTCGGATGCCTAGTTACATCTCTCGAACTCGGACTCAACTCAATGAGTTCGGACATTCGCATCCATAAGTGAACTCGGACTCAACTCAACGAGTTCGGATGCCCAAATATCCCAAAGACATGTCACTTGTATCCTAATCCATTCCTAAGGTTCAACGGACCTTTTTCCCAATCATGTGTCTCAACCATCTTCTACGGAATGCCGATACCGATACTCGATAGTATTTCACATTTTCCAAGTATATCACATAATTTGACATATTATCAAACAATTATCACGAGTATAATATTTCATAATAATTATCATATCATTTAAATAACATAAAAACATTTAAAATAATAACTATGTTACCAACATTTACATATGAACTTACCTCGTATGTGAAAATGGCTACTTTTACCATTTCGTCCACAACTTGGTTTTTTCTCCATTTTAGCCCGAATTTTAGTTTTCCTTGCTCTATCATTTAAAATATAGTCTAATTAGGGCTCACATTATTCAAATTAACTCAAAATCATATTTTGGCAAAATTACAGTTTTTCCCCTAAACTTTTGCATATTTACACTTTTGCCCCAAAGCTCAAAAATTAAACTTCAGCATATTTTCTTATGTTTTATGACATGCTGAAAATTTTTCCCTTCTATGACAACATCAAATTCTCACTCTAACACATAGTTATGAACAATAATAATTTTTACCGATTAAGCCGTTTTACTCATTTTTGCTTAAAATCGCTTAGCAAAAGTTGTTTAACATAATTTCAACCTTCATATTCTACCATAAAACATCAAAATAAACACATTTCACCTATGGGTATTTTTCCAAATATGAACCCTAGCTTAAATTATTGCTAGAATAAGCTTAATCAAGCTACCGGGATTCAAAAAACGTAAAGAACTTGAAAAACGGGGCTAGAACGGACTTACAATCGAGCTTGGAAGCTTGAAAAACCTAGCCATGGTTTCTCCTTGCTATATTCGGCCATGGGGTTGAAGATGAGCAAAATTGGCTTTTAATTTTGTATTTTAATTCATTTTACCCCTAAATGACCAAAATGCCCTTACTACTAAACTTTCCAAAAATTCCATCCATGTCCAATTTTTGTCCATAGACTTAGAAATTGGTAAAATTGCTATTTTAGACCTCCTAATTAATATTTCAAAACAATTTCATACTAGAAACTTCTAGAATGCAAGTTTTGTAAATTATTTGATTTAGTCCCTAATTTCAATTTAAGCACTGTATGCATAAAATTTCTTCACGAGATTTTTACACAATCATGCAATCATATCATAGACCACAAAATAATCATAAAATAATTATTTCTATCTTGGATTTTGTGGTCACGAAACCACTATTTCGACTAAGCCCAAAATCAGGATATTACACTTCCTCTTTCTATGTTAGCCTTCAGTGGTGGAGCCGCTGTGTACGGTGGTTGGATTTTTTTTTCTTTGCAAAATCAAATTTTTCTTTAAAAAAATCACTACTTTTCTTGCAAACTTTTCCTTTAAAATGACTAAAAAACATATTTTTATTTTAAAAATCTAAACTTTCTCTTTTTTTAAAAAAAAAACTATTTTTCTTAAAAATCAAAGCTTTTATTTTGAAATAGTTGAAAAAAATCAAAATTTTATTTTAAAAATTTAAATTTAAAGTGACTAAAAAATATATTTTTAGTTTTTTTGAATCTAAACTTTCTCTTTTAAAAAAAAACACTATTTTTCTTAAAGATCAAAGCTTTTATTTTGAAATAGTTGAAAAAAAAATCAAAATTTTGTTTTAAAATTTTAAATTTTCCTTTAAAATAACTAAAAAAACAGCTAAACTTTCTCTTTTTTCAAAAAAAAAAAAAAAAAAGTTTTCTTAAAAATTAAAGCTTTTATTTTGAAATAGTTGAAAAAAATAAAAATTTTGTTTTAAAATTTTAAACTTTCCTTTAAAATGACTAAAAAAATAGATTTTTATTTTAAAATCTAAACGTTCTCTTTTTTTAAAAAAAATCAAAACTTTTCTTAAGATCAAGCCTTTAAAAAAAAACCTTTATTTTAGAATAGGGAGGGGGAAAAAAGGGATTTTTAGGGGCTTATAGAGGCAGAGAATCTACGGTCCGGTGACGTCCCCTTTATTGGAACCCAAAACTCGATCCCTCGTGACATATCTATGGCAAAAAAAAGAAAGATAGAAGAAAAGAAAAAGAAAAGAAATAAAATGTTTGTTGTTGTTGTTGTTGTTGTTGTTGTTGTTGTTGTTGTTTTTACCTTCTTCTATTTTAAGAACAAAAATATGAAAAGCCTCCCCTTTTTTTCATTTCATTTCATGTATATATATTGTTTTTTTAATCTTGTTTATTTGTAAATAAGAATAATAATAATAATAATATTTAATAATAGTAGTAGTGATGATAATAATAATAATTTGGGCCCTTGACAAGCCCAAAAAAGAAAGAAGAAAGAAAATTAAAGAAAAATAAAGGTCTCAAATAGAAAATTAAAGAAAAATAAAGGTCTCAAATTGACTAAAATTGGGTTGGCTTCGAACGGCCTAAGAGGAAATAAAATTTTAAATGGGCCTCCAATTGCGTTCGGACAAAATGGGTGTCTACAGGTATGATTCTTGGAATACTTACCAAGTTTTTTGTTATAAACAAACTATATTGTAATTTGACTTTATTTGCTTACAGATACCACTTTTCTACATACAACCCAAATGGTCCAAGTAAAGTCCATATATCAATCTTATGATCCAATTAATTTTTTCATCATATAATTTTCGAAAAAATAACAAAAATATTGTTTTATGATAAAATTATCATTTTACTCCTTTTCTAACTCTTTATATTATTTCTTCTCATTAATAGGCATTACTAAGACCAAATTAAAAAAATCACATATATCCTTTAATATGAATATATGATGGTAAAAGTTGCATGTTTGCCGTTTTTCTCAATAGAATTGAAAAATTTATAATTTAATCCTTATACTTCTCAATCTCTTTAATTTAATCTCAAAAAGTGATTTGCTTTAGGCTAACACATAACCCAACTTATTCTTATCCCAATTTATTACTACTAGCTCACATTTCTCATTTTGGTTATATTTGCACTTTAGTCTCTAAAATTTAAAAAAAATTAATTTAGTCCTTTTTATCATTTTTTTTATTTCTAAAATTCTTTTCATAAATTTTATATCCATAACCAACTTTATGCCCATAAGAAATTCTTTATCTAATAAAATTTTCAAATTTCTCACAGTTTCATGGTTTTGTTACGAAAATAATGTCACGAGTCCAACTGGAAATTTTGGTACGTTACAAAATTGATCTCAAAATTCTTTTCCTTCCTTCCTTTGTTTATTTTTATTTTTTATCTTAATTATTTTTCTCATAACGTTTGCTGTGAATTTTCAAAACCAATTTCTTGCTGCCCAGACCATAGGATTTAGTCTAGAGCTTTTAAGTCAAATCAAGTCTTTTCCGTCAAAACAACTTCAAATCATTTTGGAATTGTGTGGATGCAACCCTCTCATCACTCAAGCATATGGTGAGAATGAAACTAGTTGGAGCAAGGATAAGAATCAGAGAACTTGTTAATAATAGGATTTGTGTAGCATGTGGAATAGGATAATTATAGCTTTAAGGTGTAATTGATTTCTCGAATCTTAAATTATATTTGATAATAGAATTATAAAAATATAATATTATAAGTAATTATTGATTCGATGATCATAATTTACATGCATCAGAACCTTGTTCATTGGATAAATAAAAGCAACCAATTTATTAAAAAAAAGAAAAGAAAAAAAGAGAGAATAAATTTATTAAATTCCATCTAATCGACGTTGAATTTAATTGGATAGGCAAACATCCTAGTCCATATGAGAAGAACTAAACCTAAAATTTAAAAGTTTTAAGAGTTTGTTTTTTCAATCCCCAATGAGAAAATTACTTAGTGACTTCCCTTTTCTAGATGCTATAATAATGTGGATATAAACTCCATATATTATTACTCGTGGTATGGTCTTTCTTTTTTACGAAGCTTTGCTATTCTCGTATATATGACAAATGTAGCAATATCCCATGCTATTGTAGGAATCATGAACATGGCCAACCAAAAGCCATCATTGGAAATCTCTTATGTAGTGGGGAAGGTTTAGAAAAAAAAAAAAAAAAACAGAAGTTAGTGTCCTTTGAACGTTTCATTTTTGATAAAGTGAAGATTTCTTTGAGTGGCAACATCCCCTCCTACCAAACCCCAACAATTTGGTACTTCGTTTTTACTAGTTTTCTCATCTTTGCCTTACATGGCAAGACAAATCAAAATACAACAACCACCATCTTTGCTTATACCCAAAGCCACTAACTGTCGCTTTTATATAAAATTTAATCGATTATTGATTTATTATTATTACGTAGACTTCAACATATTTCTATATTCATATCACTATTGTATTTTAATTATTTTTTATATCGTATATGTATCATATGATCATGTAGTATATATAATATTTGCAGTTGCGCCTTTAATTCTATTTCTAAGCTCTACAACATAAAAAGAAAGAAGGAAAATAGAAAAGTAACTTAATAAATATTTAAGTAACACCCATATCCAACACCTTTTACCAGAAAAAAGAAAGGAAGAAAAAGTGTTAAAAGAAAGAGATTGATCACATTTGTCTTGCCACTCTAAAAAGTTTTCATGCTTATTTAACAAGAATAATACAACGAGAAAAAATGTGGTCTCACTCTCTTACTCACCTTAATCATGCTGCTGCTCTCATAACCAGAATTCTTCCAAGCTTATCGCAGACAAGAATCTTACAACAAAAACAAATAAATAATTCACCGTATGTAGCTTTCTTGTAGAGGTGTGCATGGGCCGGGCCGGGCCGGGCCCATAAAAAAATTTCGGCCCGAGAAAAAAATGATAGGCCCGAGCCCGGCCCGGCCATATTAAAAATTTTTTTTACTTTTTTTTATTAAATAAAAAACTTTAAAATATAATAAATCAAATGCATTTAAAACATAAAAAAAATTAAAAAAATGGGAGTAAAATAATTCTTAAAATAATATATAAATTAAAAATATAATAAAAATAATTATATTAAAATTAAAAAATTGAAATAAATTAGAACTAAATTAAGAACTAAATTATATTAATAACAAAAATTTTACAATATCAAAATAACATTAAAAACAATAAAAAAAACCTAAAGTAAAAAAAACCAAAGTTACTTAAAATTTAAAATAAAAATAATTTAAAAAATTTAATATTAAAATCGGGCCGGGCCGAGCCGGGCCCGGGCCAAAAAAATCTTGCCCGAGGCCCGGCCCGTTTTCTAAACGGGCCTCTTTTTTTGCCCAAGCCCATTTTTCGGGCCTATATTTTTACCCAAACCCTCCCATTTTTCGGGCGGGCCTTCGGGCCTGGCCGGGCCGCCCGACCCATGCACACCTCTACTTTCTTGCGTGTATTTTGTTTAATATTTTTTATATAGACATGCTATTAATTTTAAGTAGATTTTGTATTCATGTGGGCGAAGGGAAAAAGTAATATTAAAATCATGATTATACAAAAATTAATCAATAATTGAATTATAAATAAAAGGGTGGTATATTCCCATTATTTTTTTATTCTATAAGTAGTTTTAAAAAATTAGTATGTCTGGTTTTTTTAATATTTATTTTTTATATTTTACTATATTCTTATAACACACTTGCTCTACTTGTTGAGTCTAAAAATTTCACTAGCAGTGTACCAAATAATTTCACAAGATAAAATGGTGAAGTATTTATAATTGAAGGGTTAATATTCTACCCACTGTTAGTAAACTCCACAAGCAGGGCTCAGTCCATGATACGTGTCTGTTTTAATATAATTTTAATTTTTTTTACATCTCCTCAAGACACATGGCAGCGTTTAATCATTGCTAGTCGAGTTAATAGTGGAGTTTTTTAACTCCACTAGCAGTGGATGAAATAATTTCCCATAACGAAATACGTTTTATACTTGGTTTAATCCTTAAATATGGTATTTTTAGTTGTTTTATTTAAACTATCTTATAAAAATAGTAAAAGAATTATATCAATATTCAATCTTTCATTTGAAAAAATAATAATTTTTAAGTAGTTTGTTTGATTAAGTTGGTGTCAATCATTTATTAAAAAAGCTTTTTAAAATAATTTTCTTAATGACATTAATATAAAATTTACTTGTGATATCAATTCAATCAAATACATTATATAGTATATAGATTACAAAAATTTTGATTCACTCCTGTACATATTTATTGTTCTTATAATGCCATAATGAGTATAAAATAAAAGGGATTGATCACAATTGTCTTGCCATTCTAAAAAACTTTTTATGCTTCTTTAACAAGAATAATACAATGAGAACCAATGTGGCCACACTCTCTAACTGACCGTAATCATGCCACTGCTTCTACACTTATTCTTAAGCAGATTCGTCCAAGCCTTTATTGTCAACAAGAATCTTAAATCATAAATAAATAAGTCACCATATCCATATGTAAGTGTATGTATAGTTTCCCTGCATATATTCAGTTACATTCAAACCTGTCGGCCAATTAACTAGCGAAAAATGGCGACCTCAGCTCCTGCTAAAATACTTGTTGGCATCTCATTGGATCCAGATGACAGCAAGGAGGTATTGTCATGGGCGATCAGAGTTCTAACCCATCCAAATGACGAAGTCGTTGCCCTACATGTTCTTGGTTAGTACATTTCCTAATCCTTGCATCAAAGTTCATTGCCTTATTTGAATTGAAATTGAATCAACTTGTTCACGTTACAACATTAAAAATACGTTGCATATTTTGAAATGCAGTTGGTAAGGAGACCAAGAAGCGCAGACTGACGACTAAAGACCAAGAAAAGTTTCGCCAGGCAAAAGCTGATGTTATATCTGTGCTTGGAGAATTTGCTAAGACCTGTCAGTCTAAGCAGGTGACCAAATTTTAGATTTCTGCAGATATGGTTAACCTGCATGAAACATATTTAAAGAACGATATTTGTTCAGGTAAACTTGGAGGCAAGAGTAGGATTTAGCTCCAGTGTTAGAAAAGGTCTAATTGAGGAAGCAAAATCCATCTCAGCTGACTTTCTTCTTATTCGTGGCTCCAAAAACCGTTCAAAGAAGTGAGAAATCCAGCAATCTTTTGTTCAGGGATGTTTGATTTTCCTTTTTGTTTTGTTTTGTTTATTTATTTTGTCCCAGGACATCAAACAAGATAAAAAGATACTGTTTGAAGCATGCCCCTGAAGGCTGTTCAGTGGTTGCGATAAGGAAATCTAGGCAGCCAAGCTCAGATTCTATTCCCTCTCAAAGAAAGGTGCAAAAGCTTTCACCAATGACTGTTTTAGAAGCACTTGAAGATGATAGCTGTAGCTCTAGGGGCACAAAAGTGGCAGGGTCATCCTCTCCTAAGGTGTCAAAGTTTAAAGGCCAAACCTGCATAAAGAAACAGATGTCACCTTACAAATTGATCTCATCATTGTTTAGTTGTCTACTTGGGAAAAGAAAGGCTAGTTTATCCAGCAAAGGAAAGGAGAATCATTTGATAAAGTGCTTTAGCTATGAGGATATCTCAAATGCTACAAATAACTTCCTTCCAGGTAAGTTTGAGATGTTTAAACTCAAGATTCTTAATTACTGCTCTGAATGTTGTTTTGGGGTATCAGATAATATAGTTGGTCGAGGCGGGTATTCAGAAGTGTACCGAGGTCATCTTCCTGATGGAAGAGCCATAGCAGTGAAGAGGTTGGCCAATGACAACAAGGATGAAACCAAGGAGAAAGAATTCCTTATAGAATTGGGCATAATTGGACATGTTTGCCACCCCAATACTGCAACCTTAGTTGGCTGCTGCATTGAAAATGGACTGTATTTGATTTTCAACTTCTCTGAGAAGGGAACTCTGGCATCTGCTTTGCATGGTAACAACAGCAACTTCTTGTTCCAAGTTTTGAACAATTAAATTTAAAAAAAAAAAAAAAAAAAAGAAGAAGAAGAAGAAGAAGAAAAATGATAGCTAATTCAATTGGGAGGATCCTCAGGTAAAACAAGTGCGTCACTCGATTGGCCTATGAGATACAAGATTGCGCTTGGAGTTGCTAGAGGTCTTCATTACCTGCATAAATGCTGTAAACACCGTATAATACACCGCGACATAAAAGCCTCTAATGTTCTTCTTGGGTTGGATTATGAACCGCAGGTGAATCAACGACCAAATTCTATAAGTGTTAATTTAAAGAACTGAGTTATATTTGTCCTGCATGTAACTATGATTTCATCTCTTTTTAGATCAGTGATTTTGGTCTGGCAAAATGGCTTCCTAATAAATGGACTCACCATGCTGTGATCCCAATAGAGGGGACATTTGGGTACCTAGCACCAGAGTATTTCATGCATGGAATTGTGGATGAGAAAATAGATGTTTTCGCATTTGGGGTTCTTCTCCTGGAGATCATTACTGGTCGCCGCCCTGTCGATTCATCAAAGCAAAGCCTCCTTCTATGGGTATGCACCATAAAGACTTCACTCAACTTGGGTGAAGGCATTACATTTCTGTAACCCATATTTCCCCGAAATGATTTTTTGTTTTATAGGCAAAGCCTCTTATGGAATCTGGGAACATCACTGAACTAGTTGACCCGAAACTCAAAGGGAAATATGATGAAGATGAAATGCATAGAACAGTGCTAACAGCTTGCTATTGCGTGAGGCAATCAGCAGTATGGCGTCCTTCAATGAGTGAGGTACTAAAATTACTTCTTTTGTAGGATCCAAGTCCTTTTACATTGAAACAATGCATTTTTATGTGTTATTAAGTGTTTCCATTTTCAGGTCCTGAAGCTTCTAATGACTGGCCACGACTCTGACGTTCAAAAAAGCTGGAGAATGCCAAAGTTTACATCTGATGAATTGGATGATTACTCTAGGGTTTTCGGGTACGAGGTTCCATTAGAGGAGGAAATTTTATGAGTGAACCTTCTTCCACATATTTACAGCTTCAGATGCTTATATTAAAGAATTTGCTTTCTCTTTTTGTAACTTTGTCCTCCCATACATTTAAATACATGTTAGGCTTCAGATTATATTGCTCATTCAGACATTTCATTCTACTGCATTATTTTCAACTTATCATTAGATATTTCTGCTTATGGCAGAGAAATTTTGATCAAGTGCATCTATTATAATGTAGAAATCGTCACACTTCACAAGAGCCTTTTCCTTATTTTCTCGCGTTATTTGTTGGGCGGAAATGGGAGAAAAAAAAAGAAAGGTGGAAAGAAAATAAATTTCGAATGTATTTTGTAAAGATCATTTTTCATTCCAACCATAAAAATTAATCATTCCAAATTGGAGTGGTAAGATGAGAGAAAATAAGAGATATGTTAGTTTAAAATTATCTATTTTTCAAATGTTTTATTTTATTTTATTTTATTTTTTATTTTTTACCAAGTAATGGATAATTTTCTTTTAGTATTTCTATCTCCCCTATCCAACACATCTATAAAATATATATATATATATATATATATATATATTTTCATTTCTCTAATTTTTTTACTTCAATTTTTTTCATTTCAATTTCCTGTTCACTTTGCTAAACCATCACTCTACTAAATAAAGTCTTTTATGTTAATGAGTGTGATATATTTAAATTTTAATTTTTTTATGCAAGTCTCTTATGTATATTCGTCATAATAACATAAAAATTAATAATTAAGTACATTAATTCCAGTCATTTATTAAGTGCATTCAACATTAGTCAGTACATTATTGAAGTTATTTCTTTCTAATGTTGAAATTATGATTAAAAACTAAAGTTTTGTTAGGAGGAGGAAGAAATATACATTTACACTGCTATTTATGTGTATTTAAGTTTTTTTTAACATGTGGTATCAAGAGTTATATTGAGACAAATTTTTGTAATTTTATAAAAGTTAAAAGTTTAATTAACCATTAAAATTTTATGTTAATTGAGTTGATAGTCAACAAAATGATCCATTCATAATAACATTGAGGTTGATTGATTAAATAAGTTTTATATGTGAATGATAGTAAGAATATAACTTAGTCTTTGGTTGATTTATTATTTCTATGATCATATTATGAAATTGATGATATACAAAAGTATAATCATAATCAAACCCTCGAGAGTAGATTAATAGCATAGTAGCATATTATATTTGTAACCCAAGATATGTAATTTTGATGATGCAATAGATTAATCTTTTACAAGATATTAATCGTGAATATTTGAGAGTGAATTAATAACATGTAATTACCTTAACCCAAAGGTTAGTTTCTTCGATGCACTAGATTACTAGTTGCATGCAGTAATTGTCACATTATGACTTTTGTGATGTGGCTTATGATATGTTATATCTATTTCTATGGGTTTTGAACATTTTCTTGGCCCAAAAGCTTTTTAATACACTACAGGAAAACAGACTTTTAGCGGCGTTTTTTTTTCCTTTAGCGGCGTTTTTAAGCGCCACTAATACTTTTAGCGGTGCTTTCCCAAGCGCCGCAAAAAATGTCGCTATATACACCGCCGCAAAAAACGTCGCTATATACACCGCTGCAAAAATTAGTGGCGTTTTTTAGAAAAAAACGCCGCTAGAGACCAGGACCTTTAGCGGCGCTTTTTTAAAAAACGCCGCTAAAGACCAGGACCTTTAGCGGCGCTTTTTTTAAAAAACGCCGCTAATTTGCCCGATTTTGCTATATGTATTTTTGCACCTATATCCAACCCTCCTGCAAGAAACTCAACCAAAAACAAAAGAAATATACCATGAAATCCAACCAAAACCCACAAATTTAAATAATACAAAATTATACGAAAAATATATTATATAAATTGTAAATGAATATTCAAAATATTCTTAAAATAATGTTAAAAGTTACAAGAAAACAAATGTTTAAGATGGCGGATTTTGAAATTGCTTTGGAACATAGTCATCATAGATCAAGTCAGAGTTGAGTTCATTGTATTTTTGTTCTCGCTCCGCCTCCTCGCTCTGCCGCCTCACCTTCCTCGCCGCTACCTTCGCTCTAAGTTGAGAAATTTGCTCATCTGTGCTAGCTTGTATCTGAACTATCTGATCTTTTAGCCTCTGAACTTCACTTGACTTTGACTACCTGGAAGGCATGTATTGGTGCGAGGTGGATCCAAAATATTGGGTCTGATTAACACTGCATCCTTGAAGTCTAACCCACCATACCTTTCAGGACCCAAAACTTCATTAATAATTCAGTTATCAATATCCTCAAAATTAACAGAACTATCAGTCGAAGCAGTCGCTTCATACTCTGCCTTCTTATCTTTTAGTTTCTCCTAATAAATCAGTCAAAGAGTTAGAAACGAAATATACAATAAAAATGAATACAACATAACATTATTTAAATTAAACTAATAAAAACGACGAATTAAAACATTATAATTAAATATTATAAATATTTATAATGAATCAATTTTTATTAAGTAAATATACCATAATTTCTGCAACCTCGAAAAGTCATCCGAGTTCCATCTTTTTTCCTGTGCGTAATGTCAAAAAGCTGAAGGCATCCAACTTTTTGACCAGACGAGGCTTCCTACAATATAGTAGTAAAAATATTATTTATTAGTAAAAAGTCATTAATACTTGATAGAATTAATAAATCCATAGTACCGTGGCCTGAGCTACACAAGCAAAACTTTTCGACCCTGCCGTGTGCGTAAATTTTTGTTTTTGTCTGCTGCTTGTTCCAACTCGCTCACGATCCTACATAATGAAATTATTATTACGTATATAGTAAAAACTATAAATCGAAAAATTTATAAGATTTTGCAAGTACATAATACCTCTCCTTTCTTCGAATTCCAAAGTCGAACCGCATCTCCCCATTGGTACCTCAGCATTCCCGGTGGGACATTTTGCAATTTTTCTTCGAGGCTCATGGGTTTTTTAAAATATTCTTTTTTCAAAATGCTTTTATTGTCTCTCCATTTTTTACCCAATGCCTTCTTGATATAGGCATCAGAGACCTCTAAAGCAAACCTCTCCTAAAAAACACAAGTTTTGGAAGTAAATATAGATGAAACTTAAACCAAAGTATTATAATTATATTAACGTTTTGTTACCTTAATATTAGAGAGAGCTTGATTTTTATTGCTATCAGGCATGTTATGCCATGATTCGTAGTTGATGGGCAACATATTTGCATTTCGTGCTATAATGCCCAAATAGCCCGCTAAAAGTCGAGCTTCTTGTCCAACAGTGACCATGGTCAAGCTTTCTAGTTACTTTGACACGGCCGGCAATTTAAGTTACATAAATCTGTTAGGAGCGTACGTCCTCGACCTCTACGCGTCCCACCATTTTCAGCTGAAAAATAATATATTTTTACTATATTGAAATTTAAAAATAAATCAGTAATAAAATTTAATACAATTTGTAAAATAAACTTAACATTACTTTGAAATTCTACAGACTCATCAAGTGTATCCTAACGCGCTTGAAAATCCAACAACCGCATCTGTCATTGCTCAAGATTACTTCTTCCAAATTTGTATTCAGCATAATATTAAGATCTCTTAATCTTCTTCTAGGCATTTTTCCTGCAACACATAAAACAGTTAAAATTTTAGTAAGAAATAACAACAATAGCAAATATAAAATAGTTAAATTATATAACATGACCAATGTTAAAATTATAACATTACATATAAATAAAAATCATAAAATCTTACTACATCATAAATCGTAAATATCTTCGCCCACATCCCGATTTAACCCATTGAAATTGTGTACTAGTACTAGGGATATCTTCATTTAAGTCTTGTTCGAAAAGGCAAAGTTTCTGATCTTTCAACGATGTCATATCTACTTCCATTCCCCATGTCAAACAAGTCTCTAGGGGTGTTTATATTAAAATAAAATAAAATTGCTGATATGAGTCTTCTTAAAATAAAATTTCTAACCAAAAAATTATATTAAAAGTAAACAAATTAGATTATATCAAATTGAAACATACAAACCGAATCTTAAACCTAAACATAGTAAAAAGACTATAATCATAATTTAACCTAAGACAAAGACAATCTATACTAAATCAGCTACTTATGTTATTAATTTTTTAAATAATAAAAAATAAGTTCAATATCATAACTAACCTTTTGGCTATCTAGGCTTTCTGTATATTGCTTTAGTGTATGAAAAGAGCAGCAAATGAAGGTCCTGATAATTTGATGCCAAACTGCTAGAAAAGAGCCAGTCCAATGGGTTTTCTATGCCTGCCCTTGAATCACCTACAACACTAAGGAAATAGGTTCAATCCGAAAGAGAGAGAACAAAAAAGATTACATTCTATGAAGAGAAACATCATAAAGAAGGAAAATAAGAAAAAATACTTGTCTACCATACGTGGTATTTGTAGAAAATCCACAAAATTGATAAGTTGAAACCCATAAGTGACAAAGTAATTACTGTAGAAACTAAATATAGTGATGTGTTTTTTACTTTAATTTTGCCCAATAAAATGACAATAAATGTCTTGGTTTTGTCAAAATATTCAATCATTAAATATATATAAAAAAATTTAATAAATATAATAATAATATCGATTCCATTTAAAACTTTACATTTTACAATAAGTGCAATTATATATATAACCACCACTTTGTTAAATAACCAATCTATGTATCAAAAAAAAAAAAAAACAAAACAATCATAAACGAAATTGAAAAAAATAATGTAAAATAAACAATTTTACACAGTACAAAATGATCTCCTTTCATGATGATAAATATATAATTTAAAAAAAGAAGAATAAGAAGAACTAAAATTCCCTTGTTTTTATTTTTGTTCAAAAACCAAAAGCTATAAAAAAGATTTTGATTTTAAACAAGGGAGGGAAAGAAAAAGAAAAAGAAAACAGATACAGATTTGGGGAAAAAATGAATGAAAGGGTTACAACATAATATTAGAGAATATTATGTTGAATTATTAATGATGAAGATCAAGGTTATTTGATTTTGGATAGGTAAAAAATGAGAAAAAAAAAGGAAAAAGAAAACATATTTAGAGGAAAATGCAGTCACGAACCCTGTCTCTCTTTCGACGCTTTGCTTTGCGTTTCTTTTTCTCCGACTTTGGACTGCTGGGCTTCTGACTATGCAACTCTCTCCATCTGTCAAATTATTTGTGAATTAGTTATTTTGTATAATCTCTTAGTAGTTTTAGATAACAATAATAGTTGTAATAAAAACAACAATATTAATAATTTATTTTTTAATCGTAAAAAATAAACAATCAACTCTGTTAATCCAGAACATTTTGAAATTTACATTTTAATATAAAAAAACATGAATGTTTGTGATGGGAGCAATTAGATAAAATTTTTAATAAATATTGATAAAAACTCACCAACTTAATAATAACGACTTTGGCTTAGACCCTCTCGTATCACTAATACCAACTTGGCAACCAGGGCATGATTACC
Source organism: Gossypium anomalum (assembly GCA_025698475.1). NCBI lineage: Eukaryota > Viridiplantae > Streptophyta > Magnoliopsida > Malvales > Malvaceae > Gossypium > Gossypium anomalum. Next base: position 30,133,937 of record CM046963.1, on the reverse strand, counting down.
TTGTCCGATTTATTATTTGCTGGAGCCAAGTTTGGCGAGAAATATTGGGTACTATGGCGAATCAAATGTCACCTGAACATTAAAAGGTGGAAGCATTGGATGAAAGTAGGATGGCTTAGAAAAGAGGTCATTATGAGTTGAGATTCGAAACTACCCCCTCAATAGGCAATAGCCAATACCCGATGGCCTTTTATCAAGGATGAAAAAAATGAGAAAGAAGAAAAATTAATTACTCCAATTATTAACTTTTATAACCATTTTCTAATTTTGGAACATTTTTTTCATTTCCTTAACAAGTGAAACCCTAAGACTAATTACTCTTCATATTAACAACTTTCTAACTAAAAATCTATTTTGGCCCCTCTTGATAGTTTTATATCCCCCCCAACATAAAAGTTTTCACTATTGCTTTTTAATTTTTATCCTATCAAAAAAGAAAATTTGGAACCAACACTGGTTATAACAAACAGCCCTACCACCCAAGTCTCAAGCATTGAAGATGAATCCAAACTTTGATTAGATTAAAAAAAATGAACAATGTTCACAATCACGTTAGAACCCTATTAGGCAATTAGGCGGAAACAGAATAAAAGAATTGTGAGCTCAACCCTCTTTTTATGACATGATAAACATCACCAAAACCCATATGTGCAAATCAACAAACTTTGAAAATAACATACTGAGATTTTGACATGGTAAAAATTACTCAACAATAAGCAAAACATAGAATCTTTCCAAATTGTTTTAGGTTTCATGGCAACAATAATATAAAGAAAATTATGTATATATAACATTTGCAAAAAGTAGCAGCAGAAAATGTTGAATTTGTTTACCCTACAAGGATCCACTGAAACTTTATTTACCTATGGTTGCGGCAGTGGAGAGCGACGAAGACGCAGCAGTGAGGACGCCGGACGGCGACGAGTAGGTGGTCGGGTAGCCTAAGGAGCTTCGGATGCTTAGGAATTTTGGGGAAAATTTAGGGATTAAGGAAAATGTAGTGGATTTGGGGAAATCTGTTAAAGGGTGGAAATGGCTAAGTGTCGAGTATGAAGGGAGGATAAAATGTTAGAAAATAAAACAACGCCGTTTTGGTAACAAAATTTTAAACGTTTGTGGCGCTTTGGAAAAGCGCCGCTAAACCCGATCTATTGCGGTGTTTGTAAGGTAGCGCCACTAATCCCCTTCCAGCTCAAATTAAAACGACAACGTTTTAGTTAAATATAAATGCTTTTTGTGGCATTTTTTTCAAAAACACCACTAACCTCCATTTTATATTCATTTTTTTTTTGTAATTAATTTTTATTTGTTATCAATTTTTTTTAAATCTAATATTTAAATATATAAAGTTTATCTATTATCTCTTAAATAATTTAATCTAAAAATTTAATCTAAATAATTTCATTATTTTTCAAAAACACTACTACTCTAATATTTTAAGATATTAAAATTAAAATTATCTCTTTTACAATTATATAAAAAATTATTTAATATATAAATTAAAAAATACTAATTTATCTAAACCCTAATACTCTAATTTCTAAACCCTAAAATCCATAACCCTACACATAAACCCTAAACCCCAAACCTGTAACCCGTAACCATTAACCCCTAAACCTTAAACCCCAACCCTTAAACCATATTTCATAAACTCTAAAACCTAAACCCCTAACCCTATACCCTAAACCCAAAACCATAAAACCATAAACCTTACACATAAACCCTAAACCCTAAACCTATAACCCGTAACACCGCTAATGCCACTGAAGCTCAGCTAAAACGACGGCGTTTAGCGTAAATTTTGCGGCGTTTTTTCTTAAAGCCACTGAAGCTCAGCTAAAACGACGCCGCTAAAATCGCCGCTAAAACCCTATTTTGCTGCAGTTTAAAATATGAGATAAGTATTTGTACTTTTCGTAAAATTAAAATTTAGTCATTATATTTCTATTCTTAAAAATTTAATTCCTCTATGTTTCAAATTTCTGAATTTAAGTTTAATTGTTAAAATTACTTTTTTATTATTATTAAATTCGTTAGGGATTTGGATGTCGAATTTGGGAATGGGTGATAATACTTTAGGGATTTAGGATGAGGAAGAAGGGGGAAATAGAACTGGGGAAAAATGGGGAAAATGTTAAGTGTATCAGGTGTGGGTAAAAAATAAGACAGCTAAACGACGAAGTTTTGAACAAAATAATTTAACATTAGCGGCGTTTATAACCTAACGCCGCTAAAAATGCACCTATTGCAGCGTTTAGGGTTTTAGGGGTTATAATTTATTGTTTAGGGTTTGTTAGGATTTAGAGGTTTACTATTTTAGGGGTTATAAAGTAGTGTTTATAATTTTTTTGGGGTTTAAGATTTTAAGAGTTATGTTTTTTAGCGGCGTTTTACCAAAAATGCCGCTAATGCCCTGTCTTTTAGCGGCGTTTTACCAAACGCGCCGCTAATGCCCTGGTTTTTATCGGCGTTTTACCAAAAGCGCCGCTAATGCCCTGGTTTTTAGCGGCGTTTTACCATAAACGCCGCTAATGGCCTGGTTTTTAGCGAAGTTTTACCAAAAGCGCCGCTAATGGCCTAGTTTTTAGCGGCGTTTTACCAAAAGCGCCGCTAATGGCCTGGTTTTTAGCGGCGTTTTACCAAAAGCGCCGCTAATGCCCTGGTTTTACAATTTTTGTGGCCTTTTTTGATAAAATGCCGCTAAAGTCCTATTTTCCTGTAGTGATAGAGAAAGAAAACAAAGAGAATTGATTAGAACATTAGTATGGGAAAAGAAACATGAAAACAAAGTCAACTTTTTGTTTTAGAACTTGTATTATATTTAATTTATAGTTTTTTCTCTACATTTTCATTTGATATATTTTAGTTTTTTACCATTATTAATGTTGTCTTAGTCTCAATCACCAACCCCTTAAAAAATTTTGATATTTATTTTTTTAAAAAGAAAATCTTAGCCTCACAATTTGATTTTTTTTTTTAAATTCATGTCACTGATTTAGACTAAAGTATAATATTATTATCAATAAGAATTTTAAATTATACTAAATTAAAAATTTATATCTATTTTATCCAAATAAATTTAAGTACTTATTACCGATTACATTAGTAAATAAAAAACTTATGACCAACACATGAAAATTTCGTAATGCAAAAATAAATATTAATCATTTTTCAAATGTTAGTGATTAAATTGTAAACATTTCAAAATTAAATAACCTAAATAAAATTTTCATAAATTTAAATGGCTAAAAGTATAATTTTATTTTTTTAAATCATTTAAAAAATCATAATGTTACATAAATATTGCAATGTGACATGTTAAATATTGTGACAATACCTGTAACATCAAATAAATGTTATTATATTATCGTATCATTCAATCATTATAACTAAGGATTGAGTTGTCAAAATTTTCTATATATTTAACTTTGGTATTTAATTGATTATTAAATTTCATTAAGAGTTAAGTGATGATAGGTGGGCTTTTATCTTTTTGTTATCAATTATAATTTATTATTATTTTTTTATAATATGACTGGATTTTATGAAGAATAAATTAAGCCCAAATAATGCCCATCGAAAACAAAAGCAAGTTTAAAAAGATAAACCCAACAGCGAGGCCCACTAGGCAAAAATGAAACAGCAAAAAGTAAAAGAAAAAGAAAGGAAACTAAAATGTCCCCCTGTCTAGTCGAATTAATAGACTGCCACCCCTACTTTCCAAAATGTACTTTTTGTTGTTGGTTGCAATCTTCTAGAGACTTCTTATGCTGTTAAGAGCAAAAAAAAAACCATTGAGCATATTTTCCGTTTCTGAAAAAATCACTTTGTCTCTTCAGTCTGGTTCCCATCCTGACCCTAGCAAAGGCACGGCATAAGGCGACATTACCTGTTCCAGTTAAACCTACTCGCCTCTCTTAAGACTTTCTGTGGCAATTATATGTGTCATTTGGTTTGCCCGTCTTGATATGTGTCTAAAACAGATCTTGTGGAAATGATTCTTATTTTGGTGAATATCTTTAATATAAGCTCCTATTTACGACTTATCTTCAACATTGGACTAACACTTTTTGATAACTGTCAATGCATCCCCTTTGATTTCAACTGCATCCACACCAATCCCCATCCCTGACCTCACTACTTGGGAGCATGCAAAAGCTTCCGCAACAAATGAAGAGGCTATTCGATTCGCCAGAACCGATTTGGAGACAATCACCTCCCCCTTTTATTCTTAGCCACCAACCCCGAAGTAGATTTGAAAAGTTGTTGGCTAAAAGCCGCATAAAAACTAATGCGAACCACATGATTCTCTTGGGGTCTCCATTTCGAAGAGGAAAAGTGTTTGGTAAGGCTTCGTTACTAAGGACTTCATTCTCTAGCACAAAACTCATTATTTTATCTGCAATTTCCTTTCCAGAACTGTTCCGTCCTCATGAATTTTTTGTTTCTTTCACTCTAGATAACTCAAAGCATAGTAGAATAATCGACATTGTTTGTTCAAACCATCTTCAAACACCCAGGTGAGCCACTTCCAGTTTCCCAGATTGGGTTTAGATATCACCCATGCTAAGTTTAAATATGTCCACAATTCTATTGAAACAGGACATTCTTGAAATACATGCATAGAGGTTTCCACTCCCGAACCACACCTTGGGCAACTGTACTTGATCTGAGTTGCCTGTACTGTAGATTGGTTAGGGTAGGCAGAAAGTCTCAAGAGACTTTCCAAGTTGTAATTTTTTGCTTGGCTGTGAGATTAAGGCTCCATAATTTTTTGTAAAATGGTTTCATTTAATCCTATATCTCATTAGCACTAGAAACAGTAGAGATGTTGAACAATAGTTTGTATGCACTTCTAACTATAAATTCGCCCAAAGATTCTCCTTTCCACACCAGTAGATTGTCGTGCTCTATTGTGGCTAAAGGGATTCACAAAATTCTATCTATGTCCTCTATAGAAAGGGTATTCTGAATCAACCTAACTCTCCATGTTCTATTCGAGCTATCAATTAAGTCTGATACTTTAGAAATACCATTTCCACTAGTCGTTCCACTGATCTTGTAATTTGCAACACATGGAATCCAAGCGTCCTCCATAATACTAATTTTATCACCCTTACCAACCCTCTAGCAAAGACCTTTCTCAAGGAGGCCCCTAGCAGCCCAAATGCTCTGCCAGGTATACAAAGGTAGATTCCATAACCTAGCTTCCAGAAAATCACACCGTGGATAGTATAGAGCTTTTAGAACTCTCCCTAATAACGAATTCGAATAATTTAAAAGACTCTAACATTGCTTTGCTAATAACGCTAAGTTAAATTTAGCTAGGCTTCAAAAACCCAAACCTCCTACCTCTTTCAACTTACATAGCCTACTCCATTCGCACCAATGTATACCTCTTCTACCATGACTTTTTTGCCACCAAAATCTAGTCATTAAACTTTCCAACTCTACACACAGCGATTTATGTAACATAAAACACATCATGGAATACGTAGGAATAGCTTAGAGTACAACTTTTATGAAGACTTCCTTGCCTCCTTGAGATAAAAATCTCATGCTCCAACTATCAATTTTCTGCTTTATCCTATCTTTTTAATACCTGAAACACCATTTTCTTACGCCTTCCCACCATATTTGGGAGCCCCAAGTAACAATCTGGGTTATTCAAATATCTTACACCCAAAGTTCTTGAAACCGATTGCTTATCCTCTTCAGCTACATTAGAACTAAAAAACACTGTTGACTTTTCGTAATATATGTACTACCCAGAGCTCATATTCCTTTAGAACATATTTTAAAATGCAAACCCCCTGTCATTAGCCTCCCTAAACAACATGCAATCATTAGAAAATAATAAATGAGTAATCTGCAGCCTTGCTCTACTCACTTTGACACCTTTTAGCCTACCCTCGTTCACACATTCATTAGAACCAACAAACCTTCACTACATATCAAGAAAAGAAACAAACTCAATGAAGCCCCTTTCTTGGCTTGAAAATTCGCCCAACCTTGCCATTAACTACCACCAAATATGAGTCCGATGTGATATATTGTATAATCAAATCAATCTAAGACATAGAAAAACCCATACACTCTATCATTACACGAAGGAATCCCAATTCAACCTAATCGTACGCTTTGTTCATGTATAACTTTAATGCCATAGACCCCTTTTTACCTAATCGTTCATGTCTAAAAGAGTGAAAAATCTCATATGCTACCAGTATATTATCAAAAATCAACCTCCCTAGCACAAAAGCATTTTGGGTACTATCGATACAAATTTCCAGCATACATTGAAATCGATTAGCAATCACCTTAGCAATCAGCTTATAAATCACAATACACAAGCTTATAAGCCTAACATTATTTAGATTCATAGGATGAGAAATTTTTGGGATTAACACAATATTAGTGATGTTTAGGGAGTAAAGCTCTTTACCTTCATTTAGGACCTTCAAGCAAAAATCAGAAATCTCTCTACCTACAATATGCCAACACCATTGAAAAACAATGCCTAAAAACTATCAGTATTAGAAGTTTTTATAGGTCCCATTCCCTTCAAGGCCACCACAATTTTATCCTTAATATACTTTTCAGTCAACAACAAATTGTCTTCATCTAAAATACACTTCCTCACCTGCTCAAAATATGATTAGAGATGACACTACCAGTAGTAGTGAATAGTTCTTAAAAGTAGTTTGTCACAATTCTCTCCATCTCAAACTCCTCCATCATCAACCTCTCATCCTCATACTGTAAGGCCCTTATTCTATTGGTCTTTCTCCTCTGCAAGGCATACTTATGAAAGAAAGTTGTGTTCTTATCACCCAAGCGCAACTAGTTCACTAGAGCTTGCTGTTCTCAGAATATCTTATCTTTGTCAATCTCTATGTTTAATTTAATTTTTGTATCTATCAGCTCCTCAAGGGTGATGTCATCCCTCTCCTTTTCCAACAAATCGCCCAACTTATTAGTCAACTCCCTATGAAGATCCTCCCTTTCCCTCTAATCATTTTAGCCCATTTGTGCAAACCCTCATTAACCTGTTCTAACTTGACAAATAGGTCGCTTTCACTACTATCCCATAATTTCCTAACCTCTCCAAAGGACTCCTCCATTACCCACCAAGCCTTAAATCAAAATTGTTTGGGTATTTGATGAAAACCTTCTCGATCCATTTGAAAAAGGATAAGGTAAATGTCGCACCATCAAATTTGGGAACAAATTCATCATTCTTTTATTTACCATACCCCTATCCAACCTCTCATTTATATTTTTTTTCCAGAAGATTCCCCCTCTCCTATGTGTACCATGTTTCCAAATATCCCACACCTATTAAGTGATGATCTTCTAAAACCTCTCAGAACATTTCCATCCTCCACTCATCTCGAGGTATTCCTCCATCTTCTCAAAGGAATACATGATTTCATTAAAATCCCCACAAACCATCCACAAGGGGTCCTATGAATTCCTAAACGATTTTAATAATCTCCAAGTATCCTCCCTTCCTCAAGCATAAAAAGCCCCATAAAACCCAGTAAAATGCCATTGTAAGGTACTATCAGATTCTTGAACGTCAACATCAATATGGTGAGCTGAATAACTTCTCAGAGTGACAATACTATTACCTTTCCAAGCTAAATAGTAACCACCTTTCGATCCATCAGTAGCAACGTCAAATCCATTGAAAAAACCACATCGCCGTCAAACATTCTCCATTCTTTTAGTATTCAATTTAGTCTTCATAAGAAAGACTAACTGGGGATTATACATCTTCAGCAAATGCCGAACTCTTCTAACTGCCTGTGGATTCCCTAAACCACGGACATTCCAACATAAGATTTTTATTGTGCTCGGTTGACTTGCCTCTTGGTAGCCGCTGATATAAAATAGGCTCCCTCTACTAGTCTTTCCTTCCTAACCACTATTGCATCTTCCACCCTAGTAAAATTATGAGATCCAACCTCCTTTCGAGGTCTCTTCTTCCCGTCGCCACTTTCATTCGGTGACTCCTCCACATCATGAACCATATCCACTAAACCTCCCACCTGTCTTGGAATATTGTTACCCCCTTCCAAATTAAGACTTAACATAGGATCCAATCGCACCCCCGAATCCTGCCAAACCCCTTCCTTAGTGCCACTCCCCAGATTCGGCTGTCAACTACTACTTCTGAAACCTCCCTCATCGTTATCTTCTACCAACCACACACTATGCATAGAAACAACTCTTCTAAATTACGCACGCAAGGATAAATCCCATCCCAACTCAATCGAATCCACTCATTTTTCCATCTTAATTTGATAGAAAGAATCATTATGTCCAAAATGACCATAGTAAAAGCAAAACATTGTTAATCTCTCATATTTAAAAATGACATAGGTACAATGTTCTGATGCAAGCATGATCTTCTTCTTCCACTTCAAAGGTCTCCTAACATCCAATTGAACTGTGATCCGGAGAAAATTAGGTACACCTCGACTTAGATTTTTAGAATCATATTCCAAAAACTTCCCCCAAAAGTCCCCCAATTGTCATACAACAGTCTCTGAGAAAAAAACCCATTAGTAACTCATGAACGTGGACCCAAAAATTAACAAAAAGCAGTGGAACCTTTCTCAGATCTTTCCCATTCCCAATAGATGAAATACTAGGAGATGATTGTTAAATGTCCACGGTGCCCCATTTAGAATCTGATCCAAATCCATCTTATGGAAGAATTTAAAAATAAATCTTTTATCGCCTAGATCCGAGATTTGAACTCCTCTAACTAGATGCCATGGATTTGCCATAGTACTCTTCATAGCCCTGAAATGGACTATACTAGCCGTCAGAAAACACCTTACCAAACTAAAATTATTTTCCACCACTTGAGATCTAGGATCTCTCTTAACCAGTAAAACCTCATCTTCAACATCATCCAATGATAGATCTGTCAACTCATCCTCCATAATTGTAGATCAAATGAACTCAGATCTGCACCACCAACTAGACCAATAGCCTCTGCCAGAAGGGAAAAGGAAAAAAAATAAGAAAACCAAAAGAAAAAACCTAAACATGCTCGCAAGGCAGACACAAACGTGCTAGAATCCTCTCAACAAAGATTCAAATGCCTTTTTACTTCTCGTCATCTTAACTACTACCAACTTATTGATAACTATGAAATTAGGCAATATTATTAATATGTCAAACAAACTTTTTAGTTAATTTTAACCTCTTTATTTAGAATTATTTAAATCATTTATAAATATGAATTTCATTTTATTTAACATTTATAAATATGAACTTCATTTTATTTTCTATTAGTAGTTTACGCAAGTTTCACAGTTACAATTATAAAACTACCGTCATGTGTAACATTTTTTCATTAATAATTTTATTTTTTGGATTTTAAATCATGCTATGGAAGCTTAATTATGAATTAAGCTATTATGTTCTTAAAAGTGTAAAAAAAATATTTCTTTTACTGGCTTATGTAAAATTTTAAAATTATATATTTATTATAGTATGTATTTATTAATTTACTATAATTTTATCCATAAATTGTTTTATATACAAAATTTTCTTGTAACAAATTGTATTAAAAAATAATCTTTAGAATTTGATAATTTAATTGTCAATTACAAGAATTTTTTTTTTTGAAAATCTTATTATAAATTCTGATCATATCTGTTCTTTTTGACACAATACCTAGAATTACTTATAACCTCCCCAAGCCATAAATAGGAGGATAATGTGCTTCTGCGCACTCAAACTCATGTCTTCCTGTATTGACAATAATGCCCATACCAGTCGAGTTAAGACTCAATCGGCCAGTTACAATAATTTATTTAATTAAAATAATATTTTATTTTTATATGTTTAGTTCATTTAAATTTAAATACCTTAATAAATATCACATGATTAAATAAAAAAATTCAATTAATTTAAAATTGAAATTAATCAATAAAATTATTTATTCAAAATTTATTTTTAATTTTACTATGGACTAATATGATGTAAACTTTATTTTAAAATATTTATTAATCTAAATTTAAACAAAATAATAAATTACATATTTAGAAATGATATATTTGTTGATTTAAAAAAAATTAAAGGGTGTTTACTTTTTTAGTAATTACTAGTATTTGATATCACGTGTGTTGTATGTGAATATACACATTTATATTTTTGTTATTTTTGTACAAAATTAAATGAGTATGTATCTATAGATCTATAATTTTCATCTTTACAGAATTGATGTAAATAAAATAATAAAATTATTAAAGATAATAAGAGATATTACTTATTGATTATTGAATAGTTTAAAATAGAATGAAAGTGTAATTAGAAATAGATATTGCTTCAACACTTATTATGTGTTTGAATAAATGTAAACGGACTCTATCTTCAAAATTTATATATCTTACAAAAAAAAGTAATTTGAGAATTGAGTTTGATTTAATTTATATTCGTATACTACTAATAAATATAATTAATTATGATTTTAATATATTAAAGTTATCGAATTAGCCTTTTAAAATTAATGTTTCATTTTTAATTTTATTTAAAAAATTATTTTAGCATTTTACATTTTATTTTTTAATTTAAAATCAAATAACAATGTTACTAATTAAAAAATAAATTCAAATTGTATCAAATATATTCAAATTAAACTTTATGAATCATAATATAATTTCTAATTTTTTAATAGTTTATTTTCTTAAATGAAACAATTATTGAGATGAAATAATTTAATTGTATTATTAAAAAAAATAAAGGAATAGATAAAGATAAATTAAAAATCCAACTTCCTTAAAGGGTAAAATAAAATCTAATTTAAACCTAATTACTAATATTACAAGTATATTTAAATTTTCAATATTAAATTTCTACTTAAATCTATCATTTTCATCATCATCTTCTATCTTGGTCTTCTTCAACAATCTTTCATCATCTAGACTTGCCCATTTTTGGCCTAACTTCGCTCATGGATAGATCTAATCATCTTCAATCAACTTGAACTTTTAATGCAATTAATTGCTTTAAAGTTACAAATTACTTAAACAATAATAACAAATTGAATATTTGTATGAAATTATAATTACGATACTAATTAGCAAAATGGTATAAAGTAAAATTAAAGTTAATAACATACAATTATAAAGTGAAAATTTCATATTAGATAATTATAAGGGAAAAGTGAATAAGGGTGAGTTTAAAACAAATTTACTATAATATGTATTATAAAGTAAATAAATGTATGATGATGAATGAATGAATATTATAACTTTACCTCATCAATGATTAAAATGATCTTTTATCACTTTTCGGTGTTAATTCTCATTCGACAATGATTTGAAATTTTCTCTTCGAAAAGTTATTATTTTAGTACTCCATTTTATTTTATGATACATGAAACTTACCAATGTTAATAATCTCTATTTGTTGAAGATTATTTATAATGATAAATTTTAATTTATATATAATTGTAACACTAATTAAATGATAATTGATTTAAAATAATATATTATTAATAATTAATGTATTCAATTGTGTAGTTCAAACCAATAAAAATTTTATTCTACAAAAAATATTGATATAATTTTATCTTTTATTTTTTAGAAGATTTTATCTATAATTCTTAACTATATAGCTCAAATGAATAAAAGCTCTATTATTTTAATGTGAATTTACTAATCAAATGCACATTGAAGGATATTCTAATTTATTAAAAAAATTTTCCAAACATGTGATTTTACATGTATTGTTAATTATAAATAAAAAGGACTTAACACTTCTATATTGGATTTGAAACACTGAGAAGTTGATGGTATATACAATCTTGAGATTGAGAAAGATGTGAAGTTGATATATAATCTATAAAAATATATAGGGTTTGTTTGGATAACATAAAGTAATTAAATAAAAGTGTAATTATACTTCCTTGTGATTAAAAAGAAATGATGACTATGATAAAAATAATTTCTAAATAAGTAATAAAAATTAAAACCAAATCATCATATGTATTATGTTAGTCTAAGAAACTAGTTAGTAATATAATTATTAATAAAAATAATAAGAAAAATACATACCATATGCAATTTTATCTAATTGTTTCAGTGCATATTTTTGGATTATTCTTTTTTTTTTTAACATTTAGCATGTGCTCTTTATCATTATTTGTTACTCCTTGACCGAGTTCATCATCTGAATTTGAATATGCATTATTAAGATTACCAATCTCTCTTTCTTCCATGTACTCTTTAAAGTATGGATCATCTCAATTCCACCTATGATTAAAGTTATGAAATATGTAACATATTAGTACAATTCAATCTTGTTATTTTTTATGATATACTAAGATGATGTTGCTAATATGTATTTTTTTTAAATAGCAAATGTTTTCTCAATCACATTCCGAAATCTTAAATGTCTCAAATTAAAGAGTTCATGAGTTGTTTATGATTCTTTTGGTTGGTACCATTCTCTCAAATGGTTTCATGCCCCACGATATAATGCAAGAAAATCTTTTTGTATTTGTATAATTAGCATTGACCTTATAATGTTTGGGTTCACAGTCGAAAATGTTTGTAGCTTTAATTATAAAAACTTATATAAACTTAATTGGAGAAAGACTTATACTAGGTTATATCATTTTTATAATACATAGATTAAATAGAAATAATATAGAATTATAGTATATAACTTTCATAAAAAAAAGTTTTATGTCCAATAAATTTCATAGCATTTATTATAAATAATAATTTTTTTTTTCATAATTTTAGAAAGTTATCTTTTATAAATAAGTTATGATAAAAAAAAACTATAATTTTTTATGAAAAATTATATTATTTTTATAATATATAGCATGGGCACATAAATAACTAATGTTCACACTTATTAGTCATAAGATTTTATAAATAAATATATTATAACACTTTTATAATATGTAAATTAATTTTAAACTTTTTAGCTATAACTTTAGAAATTTTTTTGATTTAAATAATATAATTTTTTTATAATTTTATAAATTATATAAATTATTTTTATAATATAATATTTTAGGATCTATAATATAATAAATTTCTTGTCATTATCATCTCAAACACTAATATATGTTCATATTTATAATGTAATTTTTATAGCTTGTTATATTTTAAAAAAATAACATTGAGTGTAATTACTTGTGTAATTATTTTAATTGTCACCCTCTCCTAAGAATTGAAAAGTGTAATTAGATTCTCAAATTGCGCTCATTTTGGTGAGACCCACTAATTACATTGGTTACCCTAACATATCATACTTATATAATTATTTGACACCCAAATTTAATTACTAAGTGACTTTCTAAACACTACCATAATAAAAGCGTTAATTTATCTTATAATACATTTAAATTTGAGTTGATGAAATATTAGAAGTTTTGACCATTATTATCTTAATTAGTGCATATAGTATTTTGCCCTTTTATTTTTTTCACCCGATTAAATAACGAATAAAGTGAAGAAAATAAGAATAGAAAAAATCGAAAATGTAAATTTTATGTGGAAAAACTCCTCAAAAGAGGATAAAAAATCACAGGAAAAAGGAGATTTCACTATAATAAAGAAGAGTTGTAACGACCCAAAAGTTAGTAGAGTTAGAAGTAGTGGTTTCGAAATGTTGTTTTTTGATGATAGAATTTGTGAATATTATTTATTAATATTTACGAGGGTATTACAATATTAGATTGAGGTTTGGCCTAATAATTTTAATTATTTGAAAAGTTAAACAATGTACAAATGTATCGGTTCTAAAGTTAGTGCTTTTGGAAATTGAGGTAACATGACCTCGTTTCCATAAAATGAACTCATAAATATTTTTATTAAATACTTACAAAGTTATATTAGAAGCAAATTGAATTTCGGTTAGGTAATTTCGTTGATTTAGTGATTAATTTAAGTACGGGACTAAATCGCGTAAGAGTCAAAAGTGAAATTATAATTAAATCATAAAATAAAACATAATTAGGGGACTCATAAGGCTATTAAACCATTGGTTCAATGAAAGTGGACGGTAATGAATGGTTTTATAAAATAAAATGTAATAAAATTAATAAATAAAACAAAACATAAAGTTATAAAATAAAATTAAAATAATGAAAAAACAAAAATAAATTAAAGATTATAAACATAAGTGGGAAGTAAGAGAAAGGATATTTCTCTTCGTTTTTCTCAGAGCTTTCGAAGGTAGGAGAAGAAAAACCTCACGAACGGCCGAGGGTCAAGTTTTTGGTTAGTCAATTTAGTCATTTTTCTTATAATTTTTATGTTTTCGGAATCCTGATACTACAAGTTAGTTGACCCATGTTGTAATTTTTGTTGTTGTTAAATTTTGAGGATGTTACCTTAGATGAATGGTTGATGTTTGAGGTGTTATTTTGATAGGTTTTAAGATTAGATGTGAAACATGACTAATTTATAGAGTTAATTCATGATTTTGTATAATATGGACCAAATAGTAAAAATTTTGAAATCTAGGGGTAGAAATGAGAATTAGGGAAATTTAGATTTAATTTGATATTAAAATTTTGGGTTAAATGTGGAAGTTAAGTTAGTCCCGACTTTAGGGACTAAATTGAATAAAGTGTAAAAATTGTATAAATTAGCAATTAAATGTGAAATTGTTTGTGTATTAATGATATGTATGGTTTATTTATTTCTGTAGCTAACGTCAACTCAAATTTCTCGAAAAAGAAGGGAAAAGACAAGGCCGTCGACGAATAGCTTGGAGATTACAATTTGTATTTTTATAATCTAAACTATTTAAAAACACTGCTTTTATACATTGCATTATTTGGTAAGTAAATATATAAGGTGAGTTATTCCTTTGAAATAATTTCATGAGATGTGGATTTGATCTGAAAATGAGATGATTGGATCCATGTATCCGAGTCTGAGTTACGTTAATAGGGGAAGTAAACGATAAACTTGAGATAAAAACTTGAGATGGCAATGCTATTGAATAGCAAATGTGATAGAATGAAGTGAAATATAGAATCAATTGTGAATTGGAAACTATAGTAGTGAATAGATATGTATTTAACGAATGATGTTTAATTAAATATGAAATGAATTGAACTATGATTGAGATAATATTGCATAGCATTTTTTTAAAATTTTGAACATATAATTGTATTGTATATTACTTTTATGTTGGGATTATAGAAATACAGCTTAGTTATACTCAACGTTCGATTTTTTTTCCGTGCATAGGTTAGGTACTTATCGGTTCGATAGTCTACTCAACATCCAACGACCATCCCAAACTCAACTGTTGGTAAAATGTTCTTTTGATCTTGACATGTTCCTAGGATGTTCTAGATATATGTAATGTTCATTTTGTGTCTTGATGGTATTTGAGTTCTAAGTTTGTAAGTATTGTGTATATATGTATGGTTGATAGAAATGATCATTTTGAAGATGTATTGCTAGAGTAATTTGGTGATATGCATGTTGATTAGATAGTTGAGGTGTATGCTTTATAAATGAAATTGAATGTGTTAGAATTAAGTGACCCTAATTCTTATTTAAATAAAATACGATGGAAAATAAAATAAAAGTAAAATCCATATAGAACTAGACTTCTTTTATTTTATTTTAGAATAAGGTTTTTTAAACCTTATTAAACTCCATCTATTTTATATTTACTAGGATAAGGTGTTTCAATCCTACTAGAATATGGCTTTACAAGCCTATAAATAGACATAGTCTATTCCTTTTGTATTGATTCAAATTTTCGACATAGTGAATTTTCTTCTCCTCTCCGTGGTGGTTTTTCCCGAAAGGTTTCCACGTAAAATTTTGTGTTCTTTATTTTTTTATTTTATTTTATTTTTTTCACAATTGGTATCCGAGCTTAGGGTTGTTCATCTCGATCACGGTAATGGCGTCTTTGAAATATGAAATTCGTTGTTGGATCGCAACACCGATTTGCGTTGTGGCGATTAAGATGCAAGCGCTTCTTGCAGATGGATCTAGAGGATGCCCCGCTAGGGATAGATAAGATGCCTTCGACATTAACATGATGAGAGAAAGAAGCGTAAGGATCGAAAGGCATTAACACAATTGCATCCGCATTTGTCCAATGAAATTTTGCGAGATGTGATGAAAGAGAAGATCGCACGCATTATGGAAGAGGCTAGAACAAATATGTATGTCGAAAACTCTAACAAGCAAGTTGCATATGAAGCGGCGTCTTTTATGCTCATCGTTTGGAGGAAGGTGCGTCAGACACGAACACTTAATGAAAGTGTTTAAAGAAATTCTCTCAAACTTGGAGGCCATGGAGGTTCGAAGTATGATAAGGAAGATCTAGGGTTGATTCTACTTTGTTCGTTGCCTCCGTCTTATTCAACCTTTAGAGACACGATTTTATATAGCCGCGAGTCTCTCACGGTTGATGAGGTTTATGATTCTTTAACCTCGTATGATAAGATGAAACATCTTGTGGTTAAACCCGACTCTCGGGAGAGGGTCTCATTGTTCGTGGGAGACAAGATCGAATACTGATGATGATCGTGGTAGGACACAGAAAGAAATCATCGTGGTAAATCTAAGGGTAGATCAAGTCTTCAAATAGAGGTAAAACTTGTAACTTCAGAAGAAGAAAGGGCACATTAAATCTGAGTGCTATAAGCTACAAAATAAGATTAAAGGGGAGGTCTGCGAATCAAAGGAAAACAAACTGTAAAATTCGTGAAGTGATGTTGTAGAAGACTACAAATGATGGTGAACTTCTAGTCGCTTCACAATGATTCTAAAGTAAGTGAGGAGTGGATACTTGATTCAGCTGCACCTTCCATATGAGTCCCAATCGGGATTGGTTTACAACTTACGAAACAAATGTCCAAGGTGTTGTTTTGATGGGAAATAATGCTTCGTGTAAGATCGCAGTGTTGGAACAATTAAAGTTAAGATGTTTGATGGAGTTGTCGAACACTTAGTGACGCATCAGTATGTTCCAGAATTGAAAAGAAATTTAATTTCGTTGAGTACTCTTGATTCAAAAGTGCAGATACACACACCAAAAAGTGGGGTTTTAAAGATTTCCAAAGGTTCCCTTGTTGTGATGAAAGGGCAAAGAAAAACTGCCAAGTTATATGTTTTGCGGTGGTTCTCATCATTCGTGTGATGCAAATTGCCGCTTCCTCTTCCTTTGTCGATGATGATATTACTAAACTTTGGCATATGCGCCTAGGGCATATGAGTGAGAATGGCATGGTAGAATTGAGCAAAAGAGGACTTCTTGATGGGCAAGGAATTTGCAAACCGAATTTACATGAGCACTGTGTTTTTGGGAAGCAAAAGAGAGTTCGATTCACTAGAGGAATCCATAACACGAAGGAAACGTTGGAGTATATTCATTCGATCTATGGGGACCATCCAGAGTGCCTTCGAGAGGTGGAGCTAATTATATGCTAACCTTTATTGATGATTTTTCCGAAAAAAGTTTGGGCGTTCTTCCGAAGCGTAAAAAAAGCGATGTGTTTTCCGCATTTAAGTCTTGGAAAATTATGATTGAAAAAGCAGACGGAAAAGCGATAAAATACCTCGCATGCATACAATGGCTTAGAGTTCTGCTTCGATGAGTTTAATAGATTGTGCAAGTCGGCGGATCGTGAGACACTTGACGATTCGTCATACTCCACGAAAAAAACGGCGTTGCAGAACGAATGAACGAACGATCATGGAGAAGGTTCGATGTATGTTGTCAAATGCCAACTTACGTCGTTTTGGGCGTACGACCTCTCGCATGTTTTTGATCAACCGATCTCCATCCGCTGCCATTGAGAAAAAGACTCCACAAGAGGTATGGTCCGTAATCCCGCAAATTATTCGATTTAAAGATCTTTGGGTGTCTGCGTATGCTCATGTTAATAATGGAAAATTGGAACCGAGATCCATTAAATGTGTTTTTCTTGGTTATAAAGTCGGTGTAAAAGGGTATAAGTTATGGTGTCCTGAAAATAGGAAAGTTGTGATTAGCAGAGATGTTGTTTTTGATGAAACCGCTATGCTTCCTAACTTATCTCTTAAAGACTGCTTCCAATAAAGAAAATCAAAAGCGGTGGAGCATCGAGTTAATACAGAGTCGACTCCTCAAGTCGGTACAAAAATTGAGAATAGAGTTGCTTCTTCGCCTCAATACTCTATCGCCAAAAATGAACTAAAAGAGAAATTAAACCTCCAAAGAAGTATCTTTGAGGCCGATCTAGTTGCTTATGCTTTAAATGTGGTGAAGATATAGATGCGAATCAAGAGCCATCAAATTATTCTGAGGCGATTAGTGTGTGAAGACTCGAGAAAAATGGATGTTTGCTATGCAAGAGGAGATGGAATCACTCCACAAAAACAAAACATGGGATCTTGTGAAACTTCCTAAAGGTAAGAAGACTGCTCGTTGTAAATGGGTGTTTAAAAAGAAAGAAGGGACTCCAGAGTTGAAGAACCTAAATATAAAGCAAGGCTTGTTGCAAAGGGTTACATCAAGTTCCAGGAGTGGACTTCACAGATGTGTTCTCCCGGTTGTGAAGCATAGTTCGATTCGAGCTTTGCTTGGTATTGTGGCCATGCATGATTTAGAGCTTGAGCGCTTAGATGTAAAAAGCGCATTTTTGCATGGAGAACTTGAGGAAGATATTTACATGCAACAACCAGAGGGTTTCTGAGCTTGAGAAAAGAGGATTATGTTTGCTTGCTTTGAAAAGTCCCTTTACGGTTTGAAAGCAATCACCAAGGCAAAGGTGGTACAAGAGGTTTGATTCCTTTATGACTTCTCACGATTTCAAAAGAAGTAGTTTTGATGATTGTGTTTACTTTAAGAAAAACAATGATGGTTCTTTTGTGTATCTACTTTTTACGTTGATGACATGTTGATAGCAAAGAAAAAAGACAAAGGAGAGATAAGAAAGGTCAAAGCCCAACTAAGTGAAGAATTTGAGATGAAAGATTTGGGACCAAAGAAAAGAAGATACTTGGTATGGAGATTCTTAGAGATAGAAAAACAAGTAAATTGTACCTAAGTCGGAGGGGTACATTGAGAAACTTCTTTGCGGGTTCAATATGCGAGTGCTAAGCTTTGTTAGTACTCCTTTAGCAATTCATTTTAGACTTTCATCGGCTTTGTCTCCACAATCGGATGATGAGATTAAGTACATGTCACATGTTCCATACTCTAGTGCGATGGGGATCTCTCATGTATGCTATGGTTTGTTCACGTCCGATTTATCATATGCGATCGGTGCAAGATTAGCGTGATATATGGCGAATCCGGTAAAGAACACTGAAAGCGATTCGAGTGGATTTTAAGATACTTACGAGGTACTATCGATGTTTGCTTACGATTTGGAAGAATCAAGATGGAGTTATTGGATATGTTGATGCTGATTTTCTTTGAGACCTTGATAGAAGAAGATCTCTCACAAAGTTACGTCTTTACAATCGGAGGTTGTGCAATAAGTTGGAAAGCCACTTTGCAAACTACGATCGCTTTGTCTACCACCAAGGCCGAGTACATGGCGATTACTGAGGCTTGTAAAGAAGCTATTTGGTTGAAGGGACTCTTTAGTGAACTAAATGAAGACCTTCAAATCAGCACAGTATTTTGTGATAAATGTCAGTGCCATCTTTCTTACAAAAGATCAAATGTTTCATGAGAGAACAAAACACATTGATGTTCGGTATCATTTTGTTCGTGATATTATTGCTCGTGGTGATATTGTTGTGAGCAAAATTAGTACTCATGAAAATCCTGCAGATATGATGACCAAGTCACTTCCTATAACCAAGTTTGAGCATTGCTTAGACTTGGTTGGTGTTCATTGTTGAAGTTAAACCCTTAAGGGGTTTTATGGAAGAGGTGGAGAACTTGTTCGCGATTAAGAACTTGTTCATTGAGAATTTGTGTCAAGGTGGAGATTGTTAGAATTAAGTGACCCTAATTTCTTATTTAAATAAAATACGATGGAAAATAAAATAAAAGTAAAATCCATATAGAACTAGACTTCTTTTATTTTATTTTAGAATAAGGTTTTTTAAACCTTATTAAACTCCATCTATTTTATATTTACTAGGATAAGGTGTTTCAATCCTACTAGAATATGGCTTTACAAGCCTATAAATAGACATAGTCTATTCCTTTTGTATTGATTCAAATTTTCGACATAGTGAATTTTCTTCTCCTCTGCCCGTGGTTTTTTCCCGAAAGGGTTTCCACGTAAAATTTTGTGTTCTTTATTTTTTTTATTTTATTTTATTTTTTTTTCACAGAATGCTTAGTTGTTCATGTTGAGGTACCTTAATGACTTAATGGCTAATTATTTAAGTTGGTTGATCTTAAGAATATATATATTTGGCTTAGATTTTGGTATATATTGAATTGAGTTGTACATGGATAAGATGTTTAGATGATTATTTGTATGCCTTTAATTATGTCTAGGTATATCAATTGTGTTTAGGTATGTTTTGGGCATAAAATGGACCTTTTAAAGAGAGATCTTACCATTTTTGAATTTAGTTATCGATATTTTGGCATCCAGTATCGATACTTGACCATATGAATAGTTTTAAAACAAAAAAAAAACCAAAATGGTATCGATTTTTATTTGAGTTTCGATACTTTTTCATAAAGTATCGATACCATAAAATAATTATCGATACAATTGTTTTACAAAGAAAACATAATCATAAATTGGTATCAATTTTCAGGAAGGTATAGATACCAATTAGAGATTTTTAATATTAATTTTTAAGCTTTGAAATTTTATAGTTTATCCCTATTTCAAGCTCGAATTTCACAATTAGGTCCATGTAGATTTTAAAATTTTTATTATGTTTGATTATATGTGATTTGATGACAAATAATTAAAATATTGTTTAGTAAAGTATTTGTTGATTATTGGATATTTTCGTAGCATCTTATTACTAGGGTTTGACATCCGTGCCGGGTAAGGGGTCTTACAAGAGTACAAAAGATAGGGAAAATTAGAAGAAAATCTGAAGCCCCACAAGAAAAACCTTTCGAAACAACAAACAAAATTCTCTCAATCTAAATATTTTGGTTGTGTAAGACCCAGAGTAACTAAGGCCTATTTATAGGTTAAAATTTGTAGCATATATGACTATATAACTCTAGGTTAATTAAAGTTTAAGTGGAAAACTAAAAACAGAATTTAACTAGGAGAAGAAAAGCCAAAATAAACTTTGGTCAAAATAAGAGGCATTCTCCCACAAATCTCTACATTGAATCGTATTTGGTTCAAATTCCTTCCCGAGCCTTGTTATGAGCTTAACTGATTCTTTTTTAGATACTTACCAAGTCCAAGCAATGCTCAAACTTTGAAAATGGAAGACTCTTTGTCAACATGTCGACCCCTTAAATGATCACCTCTCAAAAAAAATGATAACGAATATCTCTGTGCTTCGTTCTCTCGTGATGCATTTGATCTTTAGTGAGATGTATAGCATTCTGACTATCACAATATATGAAAAACTGCCCCTTTTTCACTTACCAATCCATTGAATAAACCCCTTAACCAAATTGCTTCTTTACTGTTTCTGTAATTGCCATGTATTCTGCTTCAGTAGTCGACAAAGCCACTAGAGCTTGAAGTGCCACTTTCCAACTAATGACACAATTCCTAAAAATAAATACGTAACTTGTGAGAGACCTTATTCGATTTAAGTCTCTTGCATAATCAGAATCAACATATCTGACTAAACCCTTTTGAGTTCTTCAAACTTTAAGCACATGTTAGTAGTACCCCGTAAATATTTGAAACTCCATTTAACTGCATTCTAGTGTAACTTATCAGGATTGGCCATGTATCGGCTAACAACGCTAACAACATGTGAAATATCGGGAAGAGTGCATACCATTGCATACATCAAACTTCCAAATGCGTTTGAATAAGGTACTTTTGACATTTACCTTTCATTTTCTTCATTCTATGGAGAATTTAAAATTGAGAGTTAAAGTGTGCAACTAAATGAGTATTTACCGGTTTTGTATCTTGTATCTCAAATTGCTCAAGGATCTTCTTTGATGTACCTTTGTTACTATAAAAACAATTTCCTACAATGTTTATCTCTCAAAATTTCCATCCCCAAAATTTTTTTTGCTGCACCTAAATCCTTCATCTCAAACTTAGAGTTAAGCATGGTTTTAAGATGATCAATTTCAGATGAATTCTTAGCGAAATTAACATATCATCAACATAAAGCAACAAATATATAAAATAACCATCATCAAGGCATTGTAGATAAACAAAATTGTCATACTTACTTTGAGAAAAACCAATAGTCAACATGAAGGAGTCAAACTTTTATACCACTACCGAGGAGACTGATTCAAATCGTACAAAGAATTTTATAAGAGACAAACATAATCTTCTTTACCTTCAAATTTGAAGTATTCTGATTGTTGCATGTAGATGTGCTCCTCAAGGTTACCATGAAGGAAAGTATTCTTTACATCTAACTGCTTTAACTTAAGATTATTTGATGCAACAAGGGCCAAGGGTGCCTGAATGGACGTATGTTTCACAACGGAAGAGAAAACATCATGAAAATCAACTCCTCCACTTGACTGTAGCCTTTTGCAACCAGTCTTGCCTTGTACCTAGTGTCATTAAGACTCAAACCTTCCTTCTTTTTAAACACCCATTTGCAACCAACGATTTTTTTACCAATGGGTGGTTTAACTAGCCTCCAAGTCTAATTATTTTAAAGTGATTCCATCTCTTCTTCCATTGCAATGAGCCATTTGCTAGAATTATAGGCTTGAACTGCCTCATAATAACATAAAGGATTGATTGAACCAATGCTCTTAGCAACATTTAGAGCATAAGTCACTATGTTTCCTTCACAATATTTCTATGGTGGTCGTATTTCTGACCTTTTCTTGTCACAAGCCAACTTATAATTAATTAACTAAGATGATGAGGGTACCTGAGAGTTAGATGGAACCCCAAACAAATCTGAAACAACTTCAAATATGCAAGAATTAGAATTTTTTTTGTGTCATCATAACATTGTAAGACTCTTCATTGGGACGAAAACTTTGTTCATTGTGTCATTGCAACATTGGGCATTTGCTCGATGTGACATCACCCATTGTTTCGGCTTTTGGCTCCACCTTGCTTGAGACACTCTGATTTGTTGTGTCTTTAAAAGTAAAAGCCTCATTTTCCGGTCGAAACATGGCAGATTCATCAAACTTAACATCTCTCTGCTGACAATTATTTTATCAGATTTTGGACATCACAACTTAAAACCTTTTGTACTAGCAAAGTATCCTAGAAAGATGCATTTAACAGTCCTTGGGTCGAGCATTCCTTGGCTAACTTTGGCATAAGAAGGAGAACCAAAATTCTAAAATTATAATAATTGAGAGGATTACTTGACCATCTTTCTTCTGAAAATTTACTGTTCAATGCTCAATGAGGAGATCGATTTACCAAATAACTTGCCAGGTTTACGACTTTAGCCTAAAATTCCTTCCTTCCCTAAGCCTACATTAGAAAGCATGCATCGAGCCTTTTTTAGCAAGGTTCTATTCATTCTTTCTGCAACTTAATTCTCTTGCAGTTTAATAATGGTTCTATGTCTTTCAATTTCTTCCCGTTTGTAGAAATTATTAAACTCTGACAAGCAGAACTCAAGACCATTATCCATTCTCAATCGCTTCACAAATTTTTCGGTTTATTTTTCTAACAGTGTCTTCCACTGTTTGAAGATTTTGAAAACTTCATTTTTCTATTTCAAGAAATAAACCCAAACTTTTTTAAAGTGGTCATCAATAGGGAGTATCTATTACCTCCTTTTGAGATATCAGAAGATGGACCTCATAAATCATAATGAATGTAATCTAGGGTCCCTTTTGTTCTATGCACTACTGAATTGAAACTGACTAGGGTTTGTTTCTCGAAAATGCAATGCTTGTAGAAACCTAACTTACCAGCTTCAGTGTCTTTGAGAAGACCTCTATTGCACAAAACTGTCATATCTTTCTCATTTGTATGACCCAGTTGCATGTGCCAAAGTTTGGTTGAATCGGAATCGGTGGAGAAAGAGACACGTTATGTCATTGTAATCTTAGGCTGATTCTTGTAGCGACATGGTGGCAATTTCGACTTTTCTTCGAAAATCGCAACTGCACCAGTGATCATTGACCCTTGCAAAACATATAGGTTTTCTTTTTTCTGTCCTCTCATCATAACAATAGCCCCGTGAGAAAATTTTAAGTCATTTGACTCAATGAATATCCTACAACCATTAGAATCCAAAATTCTCAATGAGATCAGATTTTTCTTTAAATCAAGAACACACCTAACATTTGATAGTGTCCGAATAATTTCGTCGTGCATCATAATTTATACTATTCCAATTTCAAATATTTTACATGGAGAGTTGTTCCCCATCAGCACAACTCCACCTTCAACTGCACTGTACGTGGAGAACTAGTCCTTGTTGGGACACATGTGATAAGATCACCCTAAATCTAAGATCCATTCAAAAATAAGATGAGAGCTTTTACTCATTGACACTAATAAAAAATAACTACATTTATCCTCGGCTACACTAGCATCAGCAACTTCAGCTTTCTACTTATCTTTTTCGTCATTTTTGACATCCTTTTTTATTTTATTATGAAGTTTCCAACATTCTACCTTAACGTGACCCACCTTTTTACAATAGCCACAATACTTGTCACTGTTTCTAGGTTTGGAACTTGCTTTAAACCTGTTTCGATCTATCTTTCTAGTTTGTTCTCTGCCTCTTACAATTAGAAGTGAGGCTTGGCCGTCTAATTTTTTGTTTAGTCTTAACTTGTTGTCGAGTTTATTCTTGTTTAGAATATTCCCTTTCAAATCCTCGAACGAGAGGTGATCTCTCTTATAAATCAGAGTTTCCCTAAAAGTCTTATAAGAAAAGGGCAAAGAGCATAACAATAACATAGCTTGATCCTCGTCACTAATCTCTACTTTGAGATTCTTTAAGTCATTAAGGAGGGTAACAAACTCACTAATATGGGTTCTAATGAACTCACCTTCGGCTATTCTGAATGTGTAAAGACGTTGTTTTAATACTAACCTATTGGCTAGAGATTTCGCCATATATAAAACTTCCAGTTTCTTCCATAACGCAGACGCTATTTTCTCCTTCAGAATCTCTTGTAACACATTATTCGTGAGGTATAATTGAATAGTGGATAAAGCCTTTTCATCGAGCTCCTTCCATTTTGTTTGATTCATATCTGCGGGCTTCTTCCCTGTAATGACCTTTCAGACTATTCTGAACCAGTATTGTCGTCGTCCGAACTTGCCACAAATTGAAATTTGCAATTTCGTCGAACTCATCATTATCAAACCTTGATGCTTCCATCTTTGAATGAATTGACTGCGAAAATCAAACTATCTCTGATATCAGTTTGTAGGGGATAAACTCGATTAAACAACGAAGAAAGTGAAGAAAGTAAGAATAAAAAAGATCAAACAATCAAATTTTTCGTGGAAAAACTCCTTAAAAAAAACCATGAGTAAAAAGATATTTCACCATAATAAAGGATAGTACAAAAGATGGAGAGGATTAAAAGAAAACCTAAAGCCCTACAAAAAAAACCCTTTGAAACAAAGAACAAAATTCTCTCAATCTAAATATTTTTATTGTGTAAAATCCAGAATAACTAAGGCATATTTATAGGTTGAAATTCTTAGCATATATGACTACAACAACTTTAGGTTAGTTAGAGTTTAAGTGGAAAACTAAAAATAGAGTTTAATTAAGAGAAGAAAAGCCAAAATAAACTTTGGTCAAAATAAGAGGCATCCTCCGACAATTTTGCCTTTTTTTTCTAAACAATCTCATTATAGGTTCTAATCATATCTGCTATTTTTGACATAATACTTAAAACTATTTGCAGCCCCTCCCCAATCTGTAAATAAGAGGATAAAGCCCTTCAATTAACTTGATCCCACGTCCTCCTACATTGGCAACAATGCCCATACCAATCAAATTAATACTTAATGAATTTGTTTTTAATTTTTTAATAAATTTTTATTTGGTAAATTAATAAAAAATCTTTCAATGTTGATAAGTTGATATTAGTAATTTCATGCTCTGCGCCTTACATATACCTAACTTTAATGTTATTCAATAATAAACAACACAACTCAATTTCCGTCCATTAATTCAATTAAAACTAAAAGCTTAGTCAAACATTAACTAATACCTTAGTCCAACATTAATCCTAATGAATAATATAACAAAGCTTATTTTTAAAAAGTTCCGGTCCATATCGAGAATATTACTATATTAATAAAATAAGTTTTAGAATGAATTCAATATTGCAAATAAAAATCTCTAGTCCAAAATTTTTGATGTTTTAATATTTCAAATAAATTCAATATTTTTATTTAGATTTGCTAATAAGAATTAAATTATTTTTAAGATTTTAAAAATATTTGGAGTATAAAAATTAAAATAATAAATTAAAAGTTTAATAGATAAATTTTTATATTTAAAATTATTAAATAATAAAAAAATAAAATTAAATATTTTGGTTTGAAAGGATATCTTAATTATTTTTAATAGTTTTAGAGTTGAGTCTTACATCTAAAAGTAACAAATATTATATATATATATATATATATATATATATATATATATAAAGAGAGAGAAGATAGAAAATATATAATATAACAGTATTTTATTTGTTATATAATGTTTGCAGCACTATCCAACTTTTCGAAATACTATCAAATTTACTTTGGGCGTCTTAATTAATACCTATAACACTCAAGAGTCCCATTTTTGACGAAATCATTGATAGCAATATAGGATGGGTGGATCAATATTGATTGTGTTAGATGTGGGGGAATTGGACCACAGACACAAGGGACGCTGGTGCACGTGAAGGGGACGAGGGGTTGACCCATCTCCATGCCTGAACCCGGCCCCTTGATAGCTACCGCACATGCCACTTGCGAACCCGACATTTTTCACGTTAACCTTCCCATCTATCCCCAATCAATCCATCACAACAGAGAAACCAAGAAATTTCTTCACTCCAGACGAGGCCTTTTTTCACTGAGGGAGACGAGAAGGACATACTCTTTATTCCACAATGAAAAACCTACAATATTAGCTTCAATCTCCAATATCCTCTTGGTTGTTAACCTATTATAATCAATGTTGTTGATTATAAATTGTAAAATATAGCTTTTTCTTTCCCCAACATAAATTATATTTTGCAACATGAACATAATAAAAATTTGTTCCAAATTCTAATTACATAAATGTATAACTATGTTAGCTTTTTATTTTTTTTCCTCATAGATGGAAGTTTGTATTTGTCTCCCTTTCACTTTGTTGCATAATTCACATGATGCTTGTTTATATGTACAATATCTTTTTTGTTTCTATTTTAGTAATTAAAGGTCTTTGAAACCCACGAAAACGATTTCTACTGTTGTGAAGTTTCATCTTTCTAATGTGATAGCTGTCTTTTTTAAGTTGGTCAACCTTGCTATTTAGTCATGCTTATCAGGAGAGGGTTACTTTTTTTTCCCAATTAATGGCTTTTTTTCATGTGCAGAATCACGTTCAGGTATATACTATCTTTTATGTATATGATTTTGTAATTTAATTTAATTTAATTTAATTTAATTTAATTTAATTGGATGATCGATTGTTTGGTTGGCCCCAACATTATTAATTGTTGGGGTGTTCTGTACTTAAAAATCATTATATGTAAAGAATAGGATAAGCCTTTAAAAGAGTAGAATGAAACATTTGAACGGGAGCGTCTTCACTGCACTCAGAACTCCCCTCCAATTCTCTCTTAAGTTCTTCTTGAAGATTTAAATCGAAGGAGATAATCTAAAGTTATTTTTCAATCTGAGGATTAGTTTTTTGTTAAAGATTGACCGAACTTGGAATTTAGGAACATAAGCATAGTTTTGTCTACTCCATCCTGTCTATACATATCAGAGTTGTCGGTTGCTTTCAGAAAATCAAAATTTAGGAACTTGGAAATGCATGGTCCTTACAGAATTGTAGCCACTAGTTCTAAACTCTTGCAATTATGAAATCGAAATATCCTGCCTAATATTTTAGTGGATATTTCTTGAAATCTCAATTGTTCAACAAATCGCCTTTTATGTCTTAAGACAACTTTAATTTTTATACATGGATCCAAGGAACAAGACATGAAAATGGTGTCGGAAAATAGCGGATATAGCCAAATCCACTAACAATCCATTGCTGGCACGCTTTTTAAATTTTGATACCAATTCCAACTTCATGGTTGTTGGATATATCCTTTTAAAAGTTAAACATAGAAGAACAAAATACTATTTTCAAAATACTGGAGCAGGGCAAGCAAAAACTAGAAACTACTCACTCCATATTTGCCTTTCTGACAAAAACAATACCCCCTCCCCCTCGGGCTTTGCCTACACTGTTGAAGAAATGAAAAATTCTCTGTTCAAAGTGGATCAATTTAAAATTTATCTAACAGTTAAAATTTTACCATCCCTGCATGGAATGCACTTGCATGGATGAACAGCAATGAAAGCAGGCCATGGAAATACTAGACTCCCTTCTATGGTAATGATGAAAGTATTAAAGATATTGATACCGTAGAATTTGTGTTTATTAATAGTTATAGGGACTTTAATTGTATGTGGTTCAGTTGTTACATGTAGTGTTCAAACATCACTCGAAACAAATTGTTGTGATAATTGAAGTGCAGTAAGTTTTGTTGGTATTTATGACTTGATTTATCATTTTTTATTTTCTATCAACAAATTATCATTGATATATGCTTAAAATGATTATATTTTTACTAGAAAGATTTGCTTGATCTTTGGCCATGTATGAGAATGAGGAGTGTTTGGTGGGAAGCAAAATTTATCCTTATTCTTTAAAGCCTTTGACTTAGACTTATTTGTAACAACCCGTTTTTAGGGGTCAAATCGGAACAGTGGTTTTGGAACCACAAATCTAAAATATAAATATTTATTTTATTACTATTTTAAGGTCTACAGCATGATAGAATAATTGTTGAAAATTTCGTTAAGAAATTTTATCGTTTGAGTGCTCAATTTGACTAGAAGGACTAAAATGCAATAGGTGCAAAAGTTGAGTTCTATAAGTTAAAGGTGTCTAATTGCTATGAAATTTAAAATTGGAGGTCCTTAAATGGTAATTAGACCATTATACTTTAGGATGGACAAAAATGGACATGGTTAGGTGAAATTTTAAAGTTATGCATTAAGGGCATTTTAGTAATTTGGTACATAAAGACAAAATTAACAAATAAAAGATGTCCATGTTCTTCAATTTAGTCCCCCATAGCCGAAATTTTGGAGGAAGCCGTAGCTAGGGTTTTGGCCAAGCTTTCAAGCTCGATTGTAAGTCCGTTCTTGTCCTATTTTTAATGATTTTTATATTTTTAAGATCGTTGTGACTTGATCTAGCTATTTCAAGGACTAATTTGAAAGAAAATTGAAGTCTAAAATCTTACCCATGTTGAATATGCTTGTATTTTGATGTTTGATGGTAGAAATTGCATGTTTTTTGTTTGTTAAACAACATTTGTAAAGTGATTTTTCGATAAAAAACGTTAAATAGGGACTTATTTGTAAAAGATTATAAAATGTGTAGAAAAGTGTGAATAAATGAAAAATGTGGGCTGTTATGAGTACAAGTAATATTCGGCTAGTCTTGGGTTGTCATGAAATTGAAAGAAATTCATTTTACAAGCCTAGGGACTAAATTGTGATATGTTAAAATGTTAGGGGAAAAAATATAATTTTTGCCATAATGTGATTTTGAACTGAATTGAATAGCTTGATGATTAAATGAGTTAAATGTGGTATTATAGATCAAGAAAAACGAAGTTTGGGTCTAGATCGGGGAAAAATAAAGTAACTGACGAATACATCCTTTTTGTCGTTTTTGTAACTGAGGTAAGTTCGTATGTTAATAAGCTTTGTTAAAATTGTATTTTAAATGCTTTAATTTATGCATGAATTGTGAAATCGACTCTACGGACACATTTGACAACGTTCTGGCAAGCGAGAAATCACAATCGAACCTTAGTAATAGATTAGTATACCAGTGATATGCCACTAAGGTATTATGTTATGTGATCCGGATGCTGGTCCTGTACGTCCTACCAGTGGTTGAGTATACCGGCATGTGTTGCGGTTACTTGACAGCTTGTGTGAGCAGCACCGTGTAGCTACGTCTTGACTGACAGGTTGTGTGAGCAGGCCCATCGATGGCTCGAGAACGAGCATATATGTGTTATGAGATAGAGGTAGCAGTGGCTACATATGTGGCACCTTATGTGCAAGATTTCCCGAGTATCCATATTATTATTCTGAGTGCTTCATTGGGTATGTCAACGATGAGAATAAGTATGAAATTATTTTGAGATGGTACAGGTATGTACATAAAGCTTATGATTATTAAATTTTTGAAATGATGATTTCAAGGTAAGTTTGTGATGGAATGAATTATGGTCATGAGATTATGGCAAATTACATTATCTTATATTATAATTACTTGAATGTTAAATGTATGGTAAGATTTGCTTATTCCTTTCATACGAGCTTGCTAAGCTATATAGCTTACTCCGTTTAATTTTCCTATGTTTTATAGTGTTACCAAGCTAGCTCAGATTGGAGATCGTCAGAGATCGCATCACACTATCAAACTGTCATTTTGGGTATCGATGATCTTAAACATTTTGAGTATATGGCATGTATAGGGACTTGGTTATTTTGTTATATGTGTCATCATGATTTTGGCCAAATGTATTGGCTTGTAATTGTCAAAGGCTTGATTTGGTATTTGGCCATGTAAATGGGCTCATTTTGGTTAAATTGATTGTAAGCTCATATATATATATGCATGCATGTGCCAATGCCCCTTTGGTGATGTGGTTTATATTGATTTGCTAAATGTTGATTGTGGCTGAATGACTTGTTGTGAAATGGATGTGTTTGGTTTATTGGTATGATTGGTTATCTTGATAAGTTAATACAAATTGAAAGTAGTCTTAGAGGTGTTCTTGAATATGAAATTGGTATGTTTGATTTGGCATAATGGAATATCATGAGCATGATAGATGAAGGTATTGCATTGACTTGTGTTGGCCATGATTGTAGATGTTTTGGTTGACTAAGTATACCAGTGTTTATGCCATTAAATTTATGTATGTGTATGTGTAAATAAGGGTGGCAAATGACTTGGTAAATAGCCCTTATTTTGTCCACACGGGTGGAGACACGGGCGTGTGTCTAGGCTGTGTGTGACACACGACCTGTTCCATAGGCATATGATTTGGCCGTGTGTCCCCTGTATGTAAATTTTTATGAAACAGAATGCCCAGAATTGAGCACACAGGCAGAGACACGGGTGTGTGTCTCAGCCGTGTAAGGGACACGGCCTCAAGCATCGGCGTGTGTCTTGGCCGTGTGAAGTCTACACCTATTTTATGAAAATTAATTAAACACACGGCCTAGCACACGGGCTTGTGGCTTGGCCGTGTGACTTCAATTTGTTTATGCTTTGCAAAATAGAGAGTTACAAGGGTGAGGGACATGGGCGTGTGTGACCACACGACCTGCCCACACGGGCGCGTCCCAAACCATAATGTGACCCTTGTACATGATAAAAATTTTCTAAGTTTTGTAAAAATTTCTTGAGTTATCGGTTTAGTCCCGAACCACTTCTAAAGCATGTTTTGAGCATCGTAAGCTCACATTAGGGACTTTATAATTGAATACAAATGGTTTTTAATTTAGATGTAAATTTATGACTCGATTTGTATGTTCACTTGTGATATAAGTACGGTAATGCCTCGTACCCTATTTCAGCGCTGAATACGGGTAAAGGGTGTTACATTTAGTGGTATCAGAGCTACGATTTAGTCAATTATCAGACTAACGTAGCATGTATGAGAGTCTAGCTATACATGCCATATATAAATTGTGATAGTGTGACGACTCCTGACAATTTAACAATTGTGCTTTCATATAGTAAATGGATCCCGACCGAGATGTAGCTGGTGATGTTGAAAGTAATGTGACGGCTCCCGCCCAAGGGACAGCGTCATCTAAAAGTAGACCAGTAACAGTTAGTCAGGGAGGAGAGGTTAGAGAAGCCTTCTTCCAAAGGATGAATGATTGGTTTGTCGAGTTTATTCAAACAATTCCAGCTGCCCAACATCCTTAACCCCCACCTAACCCCTAACCGGTTCCCGTAGCTCCCAAGTTATGGAATTGTTAAGACTGAACAAGCCTCCAATTGATAAGATTCGGAAACAAGAGGCTAAAGAATTTAGAGCCAATTTGACGATGATCCCGAGAGAGCAGAGTTTTGGCTTGAGAACTCTATCAAGGTATTTGATGTGCTTTCTTACACACTGGATGAGTGCTTGAAATGTTTTATTCACTTCTTAGGGACTCGACATATCAGTAGTGGAATACTATTGTATATGTGGTACCGAGAGAAAGAGATACTTGAGAATTCTTTCAGGATGAGTTCAGAAAGAAATATATCAGTCAACGGTTCATTGATCAGAAATGCAAAGAGTTTTTAAAGCTGAAGTAGGGCCATATGTCTATGACTAAATATGAGCGAGAGTTTGTTAGGCTTAATAAGTATATTCAGGAATGTGTTTCCACAGAGGCCATTATGTGCAAAAGATTCGAAGATGGGTTGAATGAGGATTTCAGATTGCTAGTAGGGATTCTAGAGTTGAAAGAATTTATTGTGCTAGTCGAACGAGCTTGCAAAGCCAAAGAGTTGAGCAAAGAAAAGAGAAAAGCTATGTTTGAGACTAGAGATTTGAGAAAAAGGCTGATGAATAAGTCATTTCAATCTTCATAAAAGAAATTGAGGGATTTGTATACTCGTTCTAATGTTTCAGCTGGGTATCCCAACAGAGATCGTGGGAAGCAATATTCTGGTTCTAAGGCCCAAACTACTTCAATAGCAAGCGTTGTTAATGTTAGGTCTAATAGACATGAATGTCAACACTATGGTAGACGACATCTCGGTGAATGCAGAATGAATAACTAGGCTTGCTTTAAATGCGGCTTCCTAGATCAATTCATTCGAGATTACCTTAAAATGGCTGAGAAAGATAATTTTCAGAGAGGCCTTCGAGAAATACAGGAAATGGGAATAGTAGTAGAGGTGTAACAAAGATTTGATTGCGAGATCAGAGGTTAGAGCACCTGCTAGAACCTACACTATTCGCGCTCGCGAAGATGCGTCATCCCTTGATGTTATCACTGGTACATTTTCTTTCTATGATACTAATGTAGTTGCACTGATTGATCCTGGATCAACCCATTCTTATATTTGAATGAACTTGGTATCTAGTAAGAATTTGTTTGCTGAGTTTATTGAGTATGTGATTAAAGTGTCGAACCTCTTAGGCAAATATGTCCTAGTTGATAAAGTTTGCAAGAGTTGTCCTTTAATGATTCGGGGTCACTGTTTTCTAGCTGACTTAATGCTTTTACCGTTTGATGAGTTCGATGTAATTCTTGGAATGGATTGGTTAACTCTACATGATGTTGTAGTGAATTGTAGACGAAAGATTATTGAATTGAAATGTCAAAATAATGAAATTCTTCGGATTGAATCGGATGAGTCGGGTGAGTTGCCTATTGTGATATCGTCGATGTCAGCTCAGAGGTATATAAGAAAAGGTTGTGAAGCTTATCTTGCATATGTATTGAATACGAAAGTGTCTGAATTGAAAATCGAATTTGTGCCGGTAGTTTACGAATACCCGGATGTGTTTCCAGAACAATTGCCTGGATTACCACTGATCAGAGAGATTGAGTTTACTATTGATTTAGTGCCGGGAACTTCACCAATATTGATAGCTCTGTATAGAATGGCTCCTACCAAATTGAAAGAATTGAAGTCTAGTTGCAAGAGTTGATAGATAAGGGTTTTGTGAGACCAAGTTTTTCGCCCTGGGCTTGATAAACGCCAAATTATACATATTGTTACCTCAAATACTTAGCATATTTATGGATATTTACTATTAGATTTGTGGATTTTGGTGCTCTTAATCCGGTTATTTCATGTTTTATACTCAGAAGAGCACCAAGAGTCAAAAGGAGCCAAAAACGAGCTTAAAAGAGACAAAAAAGACCAAATCAAGAAGATCACACGGCCTAAGCCTTGCCACACGGGCTGCTCACACGCCCGTGTCTGTCGAGGGTGTCGTCTAAGGATTTCACGATTCACACGGCTTGGCCATTGACCCATACGGCCGTATGAAATTTAGCGAAACGAACACGTCCTGGCAAACACGTCACACGGCCGTGGCACACGAGCATGCCCCTTTTTCAAAGAGTTGTATTTTACACAGAAAAAGGATACTTAGGGAAGAATAAAGCTAATCCAAAGCCTATATAAACACCCTAAGTATGACCTACTAGGGGGCTTTTTCGGGGTCTCTTCCAGAACTTTTTTAGAACACAGAACCACACGCTAGGAATTACTTGAAGGAAGCCAAACGATCCATCCCAAAAGTCGGAGCTACTCCAAGACTGAAGATCTTTCTCAGAATCCCTTAAGGTGTTTTAGAGTTTTCTTCATGTTTTGTTATTTTTATACTTTTGAGATGTACTCTTATTTCATTATGAACTAAACCCCTTAGATACCTAAGGGGGATGAAACCTATGATGGATCTTGTTATTATTATCTGAACCATATGATAAATACTTGATTTGTTCTTAATTATGTGTTTCTAATGCTTGAGTTAATATTCCGGGTATTGATTCATGATTTACTGTGCTTATGCAGAGGAGGAATAGACGCTGCCTAAGAGTAGATTTGGCATAATTAAGTGGAGTTGATCGAACACCTAGAGATAGGGTTACGAGATTTTACCAGATTAGGGTGAAACCTAATATGGGAGTCCATAGATCGATTTACTGCTTCCCTAGGGGTTTTAATTAGAAAGAGATTTCAATTAATTCAACTCAGGGTTAGGCATTATTAGTCTCGAAAGAGATAATAATGTAGGTTAAGGAGTCTCACGGATCAAGTCAAGTGAATAAATCGTCTGGTTCAGAGTCAGATAATAAGTGAAATCTAGGTGGATTCCTCCTTGGGTGTCGTCTTTATCAATTGCTTCTCTTCAAGTCTTTTTCCAAATTTTCTCTTCGCTTTAATTAAATTAGTTAATTAGTTCAGATATTTAGTTTAATAAACAAACCCTTTTATTCCTAGGCTAGATAATAAAAAGATAGTTATTACTAGTACTTTTGGTTCCCTTGGGTACGATATCCCGGTCTTGCCATTACTATACTATTGTTCGATAGGTGCGCTTGCCTTTTCGTCGTGATAATAGTTAGTTTAGGTTTGATCTTTATTATAAATATTTATTACTTGTTACGAATCACGCGATCAAGTTTTTGGCGCCGTTTTCGGGGAACTGAAATATTAGGAACACTTAATTTTTATTACTTTAGCCATTTATTTTTCTTGCAATTTAATTTTATTTCTATTTTTATTTTACTAACTTTCTTCTTCTTTCTCCTGGCAAGTACTTGTAGTGTATGACTAGAAGAAACCCGTCAGGACCGTTTCTTTTTGACGAGGAAATTGATCGTACAGCTTGTAGAAACCGACAAGAAATCAGACGCAGCTTAAGATACATAGAGGAAGAGCAAGAGGACGATATCTCAAATACTACTAAAAAGATGGCTGAAAATCAAGACAATCCGCTACCGCCAGCCATACCTGCTGAATTAGCAAATCAGAATCCTGCTCCTCGTACTATGTATGATTATGCTAAACCTAATTTTATAGTAACTGAGTCAAGTATAGTTACGCCTGCTATTGCTACTAACAATTTTGAACTGAAACTTAACACAATTCAGATGATACAGTAATTTGTTCAGTTTGATGGTTTGCAGGATGAGAACCCCAACACGCACTTGGCAAATTTCTTAGAACTGTGCGACACTTTCAAAATTAACGGTGTTTTTGATGATGCCATTCGCCTTCAGTTATTCCCTTTTTCGCTAAGGAATAAAGCTAAACAGTGGTTGAACTCACTACCACGAGGATCCATTACCACTTGGGAGCAAATGACCGAAAAATTTCTATTAAAATATTTTCCACTGGCAAAAACAGCTAAGTTGCGTAATGATATTTCTTCTTTTGTGCAGATGGACTTAGAGACACTTTACGATGCATGGGAGAGGTTCAAGGACCTTTTGCGAAGGTGCCCATATCATGGACTACCTCTATGGCTGCAAGTTCAAATGTTTTACAACGGTGTAAACCCTTGGACAGGACAAATGATTGATACAGCTGTCGGTGGAACCGCCAATAACAAAACACCTGAAGAGGCTTTTGAATTTATTGAAGAGATGTCACTGAATAACTATCAGTGGCAACTCATGAGGACTAAGCCAACAAAAACAACAGGCGTTTATAACGTCGATTCGGTCACCATGTTGTAAAATCAGGTAGAACTTCTTAATAAGAAGATTGATGGTTTACTTGGTTCTACGCAGGTACATCTAGTAATGAGGCGTAACTCAAGTGGCGGAGGTGTGCATACAGAATACCCACCATTCAATCCTGCAACCGAAGAGGAACAAGTCAACTATATGGGTAACAATAATTTTAGATCTCAAAATAACCCATATAGTAATACTTATAATGCAGGTTGGAAGAACCACCCAAATTTCTGTTGGGGTGGTGAACAGAATCAAAGGCCACAGAATCCTTAAAATTTTCAACAGCCACCGTATCAATAGGAAAAGAAGCCGAACCTTGAGGAGATGTTATCCAAGTTCATCTCGGTGTCAGAAACTCGTTTCCAGAATACTGAGACAGCACTCAAAAATCAACAAGCATCAATTCAATGACTCGAAACTCAAATAGGTCAGCTGTCCAAGCTAATTTCTGAACGACCACAAGGGAGTTTGCCAAGCAACACTGAATCAAATCCAAGGGAATAGCTCAATGCAATTGATGCTTAAGAAAGACGTGTTGAGACTGAGCCAGAACCGAGGCAAGAATATGTGGATAGCAAAAGCGATGGTGAGGTAAGTAATAATAAAATGGTAAATGCATAATACAAACCTCGTGTGCCATACCCTAATGCAACAAAGAAAGATCGCTCAGATGAACAATTAACTTACCGTTTATTGAAGCTCTGTCACAGATGCCAAATGCAACGAAATTTCTAAGAGAGCTTTTAGGAAACAAGTGGAAGTTGGACGAGTCATCGCACGTGGAACTCAATGCAGTCTGCTCAGCTATTCTAAAGAATAAGCTACCTAAAAAATTGAAAAATCCAAGGAGTTTTACAATTTCTTGCTTAATTGGTAGTTTATCTGTGAATAATGCTTTAGATAATTTAGGGGTCAGTATAAATGTTATGCCTTACAAAATGTTTAAAGGACTAGGTCTCGGTAAACCCAAACAGACTAAGATGAGCATACAATTGGCTGACAAAACAGTTAGATTTCCTAAGGGTATTATTGAAGATGTTCTCGTTAAAATTGATAAGTTTATTTACCCAGTAGACTTTGTCGTCCTAGATATGGATGAGGATAACGAGGTATCTTTAATTTTAGGATGACCCTTTTTAGTAACTGCTAGAACAATTATTAATGTCGGCATAGGAGAGCTAACACTTCGTGTAGGTGACGACGCAGTAACACTTCAAGTACGTGACTCAGTCAAAACCTCTAAGACTCAGGATAATGCTATAAAACCTGTCGATGATAAAACTAATATTCAATCGTCCTTGGAAAAACCTCCTCGAACCAAGACAACAGAGACAGTACGCTACTATCATGAAGAGAACAAAGACGTCCATGAAGAACGAAGGCTACGGATAGAGGAGCTAGACGAATGGCGAGAATACAAATCGAGAACACATGATAAACCGAAACTTCACCAAAACAAGTCTGATACCTCTTTTAATCAACTTAAGGTAGGCGATAAAGTCTTACTAGATGCCACAGATCCCCACATTGTCGCTACCACGCCAAATGAGGAGATCCCTCTTACGGTACTCAATATTTTTCCATATGGCACAGTAGAGGTAAGTCATCCATCACAAGGAACTTTCAAGGTAAACGGTCATCGTCTCAAACTTTATAACGGTGAGAATTTTAAGGACGATGGAGAGGAGCTACGAGTCCACGAACCTCCCTGAATACATCCATAAGGGAAAGTTGAGCTTAGACTATAAACAAGCGCTTCTCGGGAGGCAACCCGAGTACTAACAACTTTTATTTATTTAAGTTTCATTAAAATTACAAGTTTTTTTTAGACCACTAACTGAATCTCTGAACGCAGATCTATAACCCTCACACGTCCACCCACACAGGCGTGCCTAAAACCATGGCAAAATAGGGGAAACGACACGGTCGTGCGATACGGCCGTGTGGAAACAGGGCAAAGACTTCCCCAAAACACGGGATACGATAAATCCCCATGGCCGTGTGACATGGCAGTGGGTGAGGTTGATAGATGAGCACGGGCATGCCAGGGGCAAGGCTCGATTCTGTTTCTTTAGCACGGCCGTGCGAGATGGCCGTGTACCACACACACCCAAGACACACGGGCGTGGAATAGTAGCCACTCCAGCACCACCACCTGAGGCCCTCACTGACGAGGATCATTGAATCCTTCTATCTTTTTATTTTTATCTTTATTTTTATTTTTATTCTTAATTTTTAA
Organism: Gossypium anomalum; assembly: GCA_025698475.1. NCBI lineage: Eukaryota > Viridiplantae > Streptophyta > Magnoliopsida > Malvales > Malvaceae > Gossypium > Gossypium anomalum. The sequence continues at coordinate 30,095,154 of CM046963.1, read as the reverse complement.
TTTCATTTCAATTTTATTATTTCTTATGAAAGACATATCTATATTAGTAAATTTTACTTTCTTCATTTTTTTTCTGGTATTTCTAACAAGTAATCCCACTACACTCTCTTCCACACCAACTCTTAATAAGCTCTTCATGATTCTACAGATTTCCAAGCAAGCTGCTAAGAATATTTTACGGAATGAGGAAACAAACAGAGAATAATACAAAATGAATGCCATGTTCAAAGACCCAATTTCTTCATCTAGCTAAGAACAATAGTAGCTACTACTTTCCCCAAACACTACAGCCTCAGAATCAAGCTCCGCATCCATATAACAGGGAGTTTCACCTCCTTCCCTCTTATGATTTTCTTTATTTTGAATAGTTTATCTTTGTACATTGAGGGCAATGTACATCTTAAGTGTGGGGGGGTGAACATAAACATGAAACCTAACTTTTTGCATTATTCTCAAATCCCTAAATGTGGTCTTGTGCTTAAGTGATTTTCTCATAATATTGATAGAATGAATTCTGATTAATCTATAATTATTGTTGATATGTCATGAATTAGACCAAGGGAATTATGCATGATTATTTGATTGTAGGACCTTAAAGAATCAAGTATGATAAGTTGATATTTTGAGAACTAAAATTTTTAGATTATTTTCCTGAATTGAGGTATTATCTTGAAATCTTAAGTATACAGGAATGACATCAAAAATCCAAATTTTTAGTGAGATTTTTGAGCCTTTTTGAGTATGTAGCTTTTTTTCTTGCTCACTTCTTTTGTGGTTTGAGTGTGTCAACATTGAACTGTTATTCTAGAACTTGCTTCGATTATACATGTTAAGATCACACATATGATTTGATATACTGAGATGATAAAGACACCTAGGATTTAACCCACTTGCTCCATAAAAAGCCTTCCCACATAATTAAACCCTTAGGAACCCCCTTTGAGCCTACTAACCCTTTTTCTTTATTAATTACCCCTCATCATTAACAAATTAACCCATTATTATTGAAATCCTCTTACTTAATTTGACCCTTTTTATCGAGATTGAATTTAATATTGTTACCTCACTATGATCACCAATTTTTGTTACTGAATCATGGAGTATAACTTCTATATTGTATTGACTTGATTTGTTCTTACAAAAAAACTAACCTCAGTATTATTATCGTAAATATTTGTTGTCATTCAGTAATTAAGTTTTTGATAGTGGGGTGATATATTGAAATCATGTCAATTCTACCTTTGTTTCTTCAGCTTGTATCCATACTCATAACCTAAACCCCGTTACAACCATGCAAAGACCTTTTGATTTGTGTATCATATCATTTACAAGTGGTGGAGATTTGATTTTCATGCAAGCTTATAGTGATAACATCTCATGTTAGACAATCGAGTGCTTAAGTTTGAACCTCAAACATTTTGAGTGATTTGAGTGAATCCTTAGTGAGGATGTCATCTCTTGTATATTTAGGACTAAAGTTAATTACTTAGAGGAAGGAGATTACCTATAATTTTATTATCAAAATATTCGATTTAGATTGTTTGAGGTTTTTAATGCCCCTATGGTTGAATTCTCACTGTATGATTCTTCGTGGAATAATTTGTAACATTATCGGTAATGATTATGTGATTGAAATGAATGAATTCTAGCAGTAAATGAGAGTTTTGCTTGAGGACAAGCAAATGCTTAAGTGTGGGGGTATTTGATAAATTCCAAATTATACATATTGTTACCCCAAATACTTAGCATATTTATGGATATTTACTATTGGATTTGTAGATTTTGGTGCTCTTAATCCGGTTATTTCATGTTTTGTACTCAGGAGAGCACCAAGAGTCAAAATGAGCCAAAAACGAGCTTAAAAGAGACAAAAAAGACTAAATCAAGAAGATCACACGGCCTAAGCCTTGCCACATGGGCTACTTACACGCTCATGTCTGTTGAGGGTGCCATCCAAGGATTTTACGATTCACACGACCTGCTATTGACCCATACGACCGTGTGAAATTTAGCGGAATAAACACAGCCTGGCAAACACGTCACATGGCCGTGGCACACGGGCGTGCCCCTTTTTTAAAGAGTTGTATTTTACACGGAAAAAGGATACTTAGGGAAGAAGAAAGCCAATCCAAAGCCTATATAAACACCCTAAGTATGACCTATTAGTGGGGCTTTTCCGGGGTCTCTTCCAAAACTTTTCTGGAACATAGAACCACATGCCAGGAATTACTTGAAGGAAGCCAGACGATCCATCCCAAAGGCCGAAGCTACTCCAAGACTGAAGATCTCTCTCAGAATCCCTTCAGGAGTTTTAGAGGTTTCTTCATGTTTTGTTATTTTTATACTTTTGAGATGTACTCTTATTTCATTATGAACTAAACCCCTTAGATACCTAAGGGGGATGAAACCTATGATGGATCTTGTTATTATTATCTGAACTATATGATAAATACTTGATTTGTTCTTAATTATGTGTTTCTAATGCTTGAGTTAATATTTCGGGTATTGACTCATGATTTACTGTGCTTATGCAGAGGAGGAATAGACGCTGCCTAAGAGTAGATTTGGCATAATTAAGTTGAGTTGATCGAACGCTAGAGATAGGGTTACGAAATTTTGCCAAATTAGGGTGAAACCTAATATGGGAGTCCATAGACCGATTTACTTCTTCCCTAGGGGTTTTAATTAGAAAAAGATTTTAATTAATTCAACTAAGGGTTAGGCGTTATTAGTCTCGAAAGAGATAATAATGTAGGTTAGGGAGTCTCACGGATCAAGTCAAGTGAATAAATTGTCTGGTTCAGAGTCAGATAATAGGTGAAATCTAGGTGGATTCCTCATTGGGTGTCGTCTTTATCAATTGCTTCTCTTCAAGTCTTTTTCCAAATTTTCTCTTCGCTTTAATTAAATTAGTTAATTAGTTTAGATAATTAGTTTAATAAACAAACCCTTTTATTCCTAGGCTAGATAATAAAAAGATAGTTATTACTAGTACTTTTGGTTCCCTTGGGTATGATATACCGGTCTTGCCATTACTATACTATTATTCGATAGGTGTGCTTGCCTTTTCGTTGTGATAATAGTTAGTCTAGGTTTGATCTTTATTATAAATATTTATTACTTGTTACGAATCACGCGATCAGGGCTGCAATAGTATTGTTCATCAAGAAGAAAGATGGATCCATTAAACTTTGTATCAATTATCGTCAGCTTAACAAGGTTACAATAAAGAACAAGTATCCTTTACTGAGAATTGATGATTTATTTGATCAGTTGAAAGGGGCAATAATGTTCTCGAAGATAGACTTGAGATCAGGCTATTATCGGTTGAGAGTTAAAGATTCGTATCTGCCAAAGACAGCGTTTGGAGTAAGGTACGGGTATTGTGAATTCCTTGTTATGTCGTTTGGGTTAAAAAATGCTCTTGCAGTTTTTATGGATTTAATGAATCGAATATTCAGACCGTATTTAGATAAATTTGTGGTTGTTTTTATTGATAACATTTTGATTTATTCATGAGATGAGTTTAAGCATGCTGGTTATTTAAGAATTGTATTACAGACCTTGAGAGACAAACAATTGTTTGCTAAATTCAGCAAAAGTAAGTTTTGGCCCCGAGAAGTCAGATTTCTAGGACACGTTGTCTCAGCAGAAGGAATACAGGTTGATCCGTGTAAGGTTTCGGCAGTTGTTGATTGGAAACCACCAAGAAATGTATCCAAAGTTAGAAGCTTTTTGGGTTTGGCTGGTTATTATCGATGTTTTGTTAAGGGATTTTCGATGATTGCTACATCTATAACCAGATTGTTACAAAAAGATGTGAAATTCGAGTGGTTTGAGAAATGTCAATAGAGTTTTGAGCAGCTGAAAACCTTGTTGACTGAGGCACCAGTGTTAATGCAACTTGAGTCGGGAAAAGAGTTTATAATTTTCAACGACGTGTCTTTGAACAGTTTAGGTTGTGTATTGATGCAGGAGGGTAAAGTGGCAGCTTATGCCTCGAGACAGTTAAAACCATACAAAAAAATTATCTAACACACGACTTGGAACTAGCTGCTATTGTGTTCGGTTTAAAAATTTAGAGACACCATTTATTCGATGAGAAGGTCACATCTTTATCGATCATAAGAGTTTAAAGTATTTAATGACTCAGAAAGATTTGAATTTGTGACAACAGATATTGCTTGAACTATTGAAAGATTATGAGTTAATGATCGATTATCACCTGGGAAAAGCGAACGTAGTCGCAGATCCTTTAAGTAGAAAGTCCTTGTTTTCTTTGAGGGCGATGAACACGCGGTTAACCTTATCTGATAATGGATTGATTTTGGCCAAGTTGAAAGCTAGACCGATATTTCTTCAGCAAATTTACGAAGCCCAGAAAGGTGATAATGAGTTGCAAGCTAAAAGAGTTCAATGCAAATCAAATAGTGATTTAGAATATCAGATTGGGTCGGATGATTGTTTGAGGTTCCGAGGTAGGATTTGTGTACTGAGAGATACTAAATTGATTTAGAAAATTCTTCATGAGGCGCATAATGGTTGTCTATCAGTTCATCCTAGGAGTACAAAGATGTGTAACGATTTGAAGAAATTGTATTAGTGGTCAGGCATGAAACGAGACATTTCAGAGTTTGTAACAAGATGCTTGATTTGTCAACAAGTGAAAGTCGAACATCAAGTGCCTTTGGTTTTACTTTAGCCTGTGATGATACCCAAGTGGAAATGAGATAGAGTTACGATGGATTTCATTTCGGGGTTACCATTGACTTCAAAGATAAAAGATGCTATTTGGGTCGTTGTTGATAGATTGACGAAATCGGCTCATTTCATTCCGGTACGTACTGATTATTCACTTGATAAACTAGCTGAATTGTACATTACTGAGATTGTTAGATTGCACGGGTGCCTACTTCTATTATTTTAGATAGAGATTCGAGGTTTACGTCGCGATTTTGGAAGAAACTACAAAAAGCGCTGAGTATGAAGTTGAATTTTAGTACCGCATTTCATCCGCAAACTGATGGTCATTCTGAGAGGGTAATCCAAATTCTAGAAGATATGCTTTGCTGTTGTGTTTTAGAGTTTGAAAATAGTTGGGAGAAATATCTACTATTGGTCGAATTTGCTTATAACAATAGTTATCAATCGAGTATAAAGATGGCACCGTATGAAGCATTATACGGTCGTAAGTGTCGAACTCCGCTATACTGGATTGAGTTTAATGAGAAACATATTCACGGGGTTGATTTGGTTAGAGAAACTGAAGAGAAAGTGAAAGTAATTCATGATTGTTTGAAAGCAGCTTCAGATCAACAGAAATCATACATGGATTTGAAACAGAAGGATATTGAATTTCAGGTTGGTGATAAAGTGTTTCTAAAAGTATCTCTGTGGAAGAAACCTCTTTTCTGGTAAGATCTTCGGGGATAAAAATCTATAAGGGGGGAGAGTTGTAGTAGCCTATTTTTGGGTCAAATTGGAACAGTGGTTTTGGAACTACAAATCCGAAGTAGAAATATTTATTTTATTACTATTTTAAGGTCTATAGTATGATAGAATAATTTTGTGAAAATTTTGTTAAGAAATTTTATCGTTTAAGTGCTCAATTTGACTAGAAGGACTAAAATGCAATAGGTGCAAAACTTGAGTTCCATAAGTTAAAGGTGTCTAATTGCTATGAAATTTAAAATTGGAGGTCCTTAAATGGTAATTAGACCATTATACTTCAGGATGGACAAAAATGGACATGGTTAGGTGAAATTTTAAAGTTATGCATTAAGGGCATTTTAGTAATTTGGTAAATAAAGATAAAATTAACAAATAAAAGATGTCCATGTTCTTCAATTTAGTCTCCCATAACCAAAATTTTGGAGGAAGCCATAGCTAGGGTTTTGGCCAAGCTTTCAAGCTCGATTGTAAGTCCATTCTTGTCCCGTATTTAATGATTTTTATATTTTTGATATCGTTGTAACTTGATCTAGCTATTTCAAGGACTAATTTGAAAGAAACTTGAAGCCTAAAATCTTACCCATGTTGAATAAGCTTGTTTTTTGATGTTTGATGGTAGAAATTGCATGTTTGTTGTTTGTTAAACAACATTTATACAGTGATTTTCGATAAAAACTTCAAATAGGGACTTATTTGTAAAAGATTATAAAATGTGTAGAAAAGTGTGAAGAAATGAAAAATATGGGTTGTTATGAGTGCAAGTAGTATTCAGCCAGGCTTGGGTTGTCATGAAATTGAAAGAAATTCATTTTATGATCCTACGGACTAAATTGTGAAATGTTGAAATGTTAGGGGTAAAAATGTAAGTTTTGCCATAATATGATTTTGGACTGAATTGAATAGCTTGATAATTAAAAGAGTTAAATTTGGTATTATAGATCAAGAAAACAAAGTTTGGGTTTAGATCGGGGAAAAACAAAGTAATTGACGAATAGATCATTTTTGCCATTTTTGTAACCGAGGTAAGTTCGTATGTTAATAAGCTTTGTTAAAATTGTTCTTTAAATGCTTTAATTTATGCATGAATTGTGAAATTGACTCTACGGAAACATTTGACGACGTTCTGGCAAGCGAGAAATCCCAATCGAACCTTAGGAATATATTAGGATATAAGTGATATGTCACTAAGGTATTATGTTATGTGATCTGGGTGCTGGTCCTGTACGTCCTATTGGTGGATGAGTATACCGGCATATGTTGCGGTTACTTGACAGCTTGTATGAGCAGCACCGTCTAGCTACGTCTTGACTGACAGGTTGTGTGAGTTGGCCCGTTAATGGCTCGAGAGCGAGCATATATGTGTTATGAGATAGAGGTAGCAGTGGCTACATATATGGCACCTTGTGTGCAAGATTTCCCAAGTATCCGATATTATTATTCTGAGTGGTTCATTAGGTATGTCAACAATGAGAATAAGTATGAAATTATTTTGAGATGGTACAGGTATGTACATAAAGCTTATGATTATTAAATTCGTGAAATGATGATTTCAAGGTAAGTTTGTGATGGAATGAATTATGGTCATGAGATTATGGTAAATTACATTATCTTATATTATAATTACTTGAATGTTAAATGTATGGTAAGATTTGCTTATTCCTTTCATATGAGCTTACTAAGCTATATAGCTTACTCCGTTTAATTTTCCCATGTTTTATAGTGTTACCAAGCTAGCTAGAATTGGAGATCGTCAGTGATTGCATCACACTATCAAACTATCATTTTGGGTATCGATGATTTTAAACATTTTGAGTACATGGCATGTATAGGGACTTGGTCATTTTGTTATATGTGTCATCATGATTTTGGCCAAATTGGCTTGTAATTGTCAAAGGCTTGATTTGGTATTTGGCCATGTAAATGGGCTCATTTTGGCTATATTGATTGTAAGCTCATATATATATGTGCATGTATGTGCCAATGCCCCTTTGGTGATGTGGTTTATATTGATTTGCTAAATGTTGATTGTGGCTTAATGACCTGTTGTGAAATGCATAAGTTTGGTTTATTGGTATGATTGGTTATCTTGATAAGTTAATGCAAATTGAAAGTAGTCTTAGAGGTGTTCTTGAATGTGAAATTGGTATGTTTGATTTGGCATAATTGAATGTCATGAGCATGATAGATGAATGTATTGCATTGACTTGTGTTGGCCATGATTGTAGATGTTTTGGTTGACTAAGTATACCAGGGTTTATGCCATTAAATTTGTGTATATATATGTGTAAATTAGGGTGGCAAATGGCTTGGTAAATAGCCCTTATTTCGTCCACACGGGTAGACACATGGCCTGTTCCATAGGCATGTGATTAGGCCATGTGTCCCTTGGACCTAAATTTTTAAGAAACAGAATGCTCAGAATTGAGCACACAGGAGAGACACGGGCATGTGTCTCAGCCATGTGAGGGACACGACTCAAGCACTAGCGTGTGTCCTGATCGTGTGAAGTCTGCACCTATTTTTATGAAAATTAATTAATCACACGACCGTGTGGCTTGGCCGTGTGACGTCAATTTGTTCAAGCTTTGAAAAACAGAGAGTTGCACGGGTGAGGGACACGGGCGTGTGTGACTACACGGCCTACTCACACGGGCGTGTACCAAACCACACGAGCATGTGACCCCTGTACATGGCAAAAATTTTCTATGTTTTGTAAAAATTTCTTGAGTTATCGGTTTAGTCTCGAACCACTTCCAAAGCATGTTTTGGGCCTCGTAGGCTCGCATTAGGGACTTTATGATTGAATACAAATGGTTTTTAATTTGGATGCAGATTTTTGACTCGATTTGTATGTTCGCTTGCTACGTAAGTCCGGTAGTGCCTCGTACCCTGTTTCTATGTTGAATACGGGTAAGGTGTGCTAGAGTATTCGTTGCTAAAGTCTTATTTGAATACTGCTTATTGTTGAAGGCTTTGTTTCCCTAGTCAAAATAGAGATTTTTGTGTAAATAATTCCTTTATTTTAAATGTTGATTTACCTACTTAGTTACTAAGAGAAGGTGCTAATCTTAGCCTATAAATAGACTACTTCGAGGCTTCTTGGTAAGCATTCTTTCGAGTGCTTATGTGATAATTTTCTTTGTTTTCAATTTTATTTAATGTATATTATTGCACTATTGTATTTAGATATTTCTTGAAGAGTAATAATTGATAAGTGCTAAAATTAACATTTTTTAATCTAATTTTTAATGCATTTTTGGGTGATTATTCATTGTTAATTGTGAATTTTATGGTCCCAATCCTTTAAATTCATGTTTTTATACTTAATAGAGATTTAGGAGCAAAATAAGTGAAAATTAGAAAATCGGAGCAAGCTACATGAGCCACACAGGCTGACCCATTCCACAAGGCTGTGTCAATTTTGTAGATTTGCACTTTGAATTGTGGAAAAATGCGATTTTTAGGTTTTTCGAGTATTCTAAATGTATATATGACAAAAATAAGAATATGTGAGGGAGCAACTATAGAATATTCAAGAAAACAACTTGAAAAACATCATTGAAGCCGATTCTGAAGTAGATTTCTATCAAGATTGAAGATTTCCATTTGATTTCTTAGGAGATTATCATGAGTTTCTTTATTTCTTTCGATTATATTGTATCTTGGATGTTTTTATTTTCAAGCATGAGCTAAATTTCTAAATACCTAGGGAGATGAACCCTAGGATGAATTCTGTCGTTTGATTTTTATTTTATGCAATAAATATTTAGTTTCTTATTCTCAACTATGTGTGCTTAATTCTTTGTTTAATATTTTTGGAATTTTGATCCATGTTTGATGTGCTTAAATCAAAGGAGGAATAGACCCTGTTGCAGAGTAGATCTTGCGTAATTGAGTGGAGTTGCATGCAATCCTAGAAATAGGACAAGATAAATCAACTAGATTAGAGTCAAATCTAATAGGGGAATCCATAGCATGAGTTAATGTGATAATTGGGATTTTAATTAGAAAGAAATTTCAATTAATCAACCTAGAGTCAATTGCTCTTACTCTCGAAAGAGATATTAGCATAATTTAGGGATTTCTACGAATCAAGTTACTAAGTAAAGAAATTGCGTAATTTAGATTGATAGTGACAAGTGAGGTCTAGGTGAAGTCTTTATTTGTTATTGTTTTGCTTTTTGGTTGTTACTCGGTTGTTTTCCTATTTTTCTTTTTGTCGTGTTCGTTAGTTAGTGAAGTTAGTTAATTTTAGTTTCTAATCAATCACTCGAATTATTTGGTTAAATAATAGAAAGATGGTAATTACTGGTACTTTTAGTCTTCGTGAAAATGATATTTTTACTCATTGTAGCTATACTATTAATTGATAGGTACACTTGCCTTAGTCAAAATTTTAGGTAGTTTCATGGACATCATGTTTTTGGCGCCGTTGTTAGGGACTAGAATATTAGGAAAACTTTATTTCTATTAATTTTGTCATTTTTTATTTTTAATTTTAATTTTTTTTAAATTTAATTGTTTCATTTTAATTTTTCTTTAGTTTGATTCTTACAGGTTTTTTGGTTTATGACTAGAGGCAACCCATTGGAACCATTAGTTTTTACAGTGAGATCGAAAAGACTACTCACAGAAAGTTGAAAGAAGTTAGAGAAGCAAAACAAGATCAACAGATTTGAATAGAAGATCAAGAGAAAAAGGATATTATTATGGAGATAGATGATAATCAAAATAATCAGCAACCTCCTGCTTGTCCTGCTACTCGAACTATGTATGATTATGCTAAGCCCACTTTGATTGGGGTTGAATCGAGTATTGTCAGATCGACTGTTGCTACAAACAATTTTAAGATAAAGCCGAACACAATTTAGATAGTGTAGCAGTATGTTCAATTTAATGGGTTACAAGATGAAGATTTGAATGCTCATTTAGCTAATTTTCTAAAGATCTACGACACTTTCAAGACTAAGGGTGTTACTAATGATGCCATACGTTTACGGTTGTTTGCATGTTCTTTTAAGATCAAGGCAAAATGTGGTTGAATTCACTTCCATGGGGTTCTATCATGACTTGGGTTCAGATGACTAAAAAGTTTATGTTGAAATATTTTCCACTGACTAAAACAACTAAGTTGAAGAATGATATCTTTTCTTTTGTTCAATTTGATATTAAGACGCTTTACGATACATGGGAGAGATTTAAAGATTTTTTGAGAAAGTGTTCTCATCACGAACTACCTTTGTGGCTCCAAAATCAAACTTTTTACAATGGTTTGAATCCTTCAACTAGACAGATGATTGATGCAGCAGCTGGCAGAACATTGAATAATAATACACCTAAGGCAACTCAAGAGTTTATTAAGGAGATGACATTGAAAACTTATCAGTGGCAGGTTACGAGAGTGAACCCTGCTAAGGTAGTCGAAGTTTTTGATATTGATACAATTTCTATGTTGGCAAGTCTGGTTGAAGCTCTTGGTAAGAAAATTGATGGTTTGAATTTTTCTAAGAGGTGAATTTGGTAATGCAATGTAATACGATTAGAGCGAGGATGATTAATCTAGAATATTCACCATTCAAGTCTAACATGGAGAATGAGCAAGTCGACTTTATGAGTAATAATTCTAGACCTTAAAATAGCCGCTATAGCAATAGCTATAATCCAGGATGGAGGAATCATCCAAAATTTTCTTGGGGTGGTTAAGGAAATAAAATGTCACAACCACCTCCAGGTTTTTAACAACCTTATCAACAAGAAAAGAAACTAAACCTTAAAGAGATGTTAGCTAAATTTATTTCAGTGTTCGAAAGTAGATTTCAAAACATTGAGACAGTTATGAAAAACCGGCAAACATCAATTCTGGGGCTTGAAAATTAGATTAGACAGTGTGCTAAACTGGTTTCGAAGAGACAGCTAGGTAGCTTACCTAGTAACACTGAACCCAGCCCAAAAGAGCATGTGAAAACAGTTACGTTGAGGAGTGGGAAAGTGTAGTCTGAACATGAAAAGAGGTTGAAACAAGAAATTGATGAGAAAGATGGATTAGGTGCAATAAAACGAAAAAATTCAAACACCGAATCTTAAGGAATACGAACCATCAGTTCCATATACGACAAGGTTGAAGAAAGACCACATGGACGAAAAATTTGGTAACTTTCTTGAACTTTTTAAACAATTACATATTAACTTACCTTTTGTTTAAGCTCTTTCGCAAATGCCCAATTATGAAAAATTTTTAAAGATATTGTTAACAAATGAAAGGAAGTGAAAAGAGCTATCCACTATGGAACTGAATAAGGAGCACTTGGCCATTCTCCAAAACAAACTGCCCACTAAGCTAAAAGATTCTGGAAGTTTACTATCCCTTATTTTATTGATACTTTAAACATTGAAAAAGCATTGACTAATTTGGGTTCTAGTATAAATTTAATGACATATAAAATGTTCAAGCAACTTAGTCTCGGGGAACTAAAACCCGCTAGGATGAGTGTTCAATTAGCTGATAGATTTGTTAAATATCCTAGAGGCATTATTGAATATGTACTTGTGAAAGTAGATAAATTCATATTCCTTGTTAATTTTGTTATACTTTACATAGATGAGGATATTGAGATGCCTTTGATTTTAAGTCGACCCTTTTTAGCCACTGTTAGAGCTATTTTTGACGTGGGCAATGGTAAACTTGTGCTTAGGGCAGGGGATGAGGAGATCATTTTTCAAATATATGATGTCATGCAATTTTCTAGTGAGCAAAATGACTCTTGATATTTTATTGATTCTATTGATCATGCAGTTCAATATTAATTGCAGGAAATTATTCATAGGGACTCTTTGGAATTGTGTATTGCTCGAGTTGAGGAGGTCAATAGAGATAATTCCTTGACAAGTGAAACGAGAATAAATCTAGATGATAATGAGTCTCCACTGAGACAAAATTTTTTTGAGACCATTGAGGTAAGTAAAGAACTGAAATTAAAACCCTATATTGAAGACCCTCCCAAAGTGGAACTGAAGCAATTACCAAATCATTTGGAGTATCCATTCCTTGGAAATAATTCTGCACTACCAGTGATTATTGCTTCAGACTTAAATTCACATGAGAAGAATGAATTACTGCAAGTGTTGAAGGAACACAAAAAAGCTATAGCTTGGAAAATTTCTAATATTAGAGTGATTAGTCCTTCTTTTCGCACCTACAAGATTTTAATGGAAGATGAGTATAAGTCATATGTGCAAGTTCAAAGGAGGTTAAATCCAAATATGAAGGAAGTTGTCAAGGCTGAGGTTATTAAACTTCTAGATGCTGGAGTTATTTACCCTATATTTGATAGTACTTGGGTGAGTCCTGTGCAAGTTGTTCCTAAGAAAGTAGGCATGACTATTGTGGCTAATGAGAAAAATGAGTTGATCCCAACAAGAAAAATCACAAGAGAGAGTTTGTATTGACTACAAGAAGCTGAACGATACTAAAAGGAAATACCATTTTCCTCTACCATTCATGGATCAAATGTTGGAGAGGTTGTCTGGTCACATGTACTATTGCTTTTTGGATGGACTTTCTAGTTACTTTCAAATCCGGATAGCTCTTGAGGTTAAAAAAAAAAAAAACACTTACATGTCCATATGGCACGTTTTCTTACTAAAAAATGTCTTTTGGATTATGTAATGTCTCTGCTACTTTTCAGTGATCCATGTTAGCCATCTATGATGAATTTGTGGAAGACATCATGGATGTATTTATGGATGACTTCTCGGTATTTGGTAATTCTTTCCATCTATGCCTTAAAATTTTGAAATGAGTTTTAATGAGAGGTGAGGAAACAAACTTGTGCTTAATTGAGAAAAGTGCCATTTCATGGTTCAGGAAAGGATTGTTTTGGGTCATAAAATTTCTAGTAAAGGGATTGAGGTTGATAGAGCAAAAATTGAAAGCATTGAGAAATTACCTCCTCTAAATTTAATTAAGGCTATCAGATGTTTCCTAGGACAAGCTAAATTCTATAGGAGATTTATTAAAGATTTTTCCAAAACAGTGAATGCTTTAACTAATCTGCTAGAAAAACATGTGACATTTGATATTAGTCAGGAATGTTTAAAGGCATATAATATTCTTAAGGAAAAATTAATCAATGCCCCGATTATGGTTGAACCTGATTGGAATTTACCCTTTGAACTAATATGTGATGCGAGTTATTTTATAGTAGCAATTCTTAAACAGCGAAAAGACAAGCACTTTCAGCCGACCTATTATGCTATCAAGACTTCGACAGATGCATCTAGTTTTTGGTGTCGTTCTTCGCTACCTTCTTACTAAACCGAATGCAAAAACTAAACTTATAAGGTGAATTTTATTGTTGCAGGAATTTGATTTGGGGATTAGAGGCAAGAAATGAGCTAAAAATCTTGCAGCAAATAATCTCTCAAGGCTAAAAAATCCACATCTTGAGAAGCTTAATGAAGATACAATAAATGACTCGTTTCCTGAAGAATGATCCTATGTAGTAATTGATTTTGAAGTCCCTCAATTTGTAGATATTAGGAATTATTTAGTTGCTAATAGTCTACCAAATGGTTTATCTCATAATCAAAATAAATTTTTTTTTGTTGATGTGAAAAACTATTTTTGGGAGGATCCGTTTCTTTTTTCGTGTGTGTGCAAATCAGGTGATTCGACGACGTGTTTCACTACCAGAAAAGAATAAAATTTTGGAGCACTGTCATTCTAGACCGATGAGAGGACACTACAGTGGGATTAGAACAACACATAAAGTCCTCTATTCAGGTTTTTATTGGCCCACACTATTCAAAGATGCTAACAGGTATGTTTCTTCTTGTGATAGATGCCAAAGGATAGGAAATATTTCCAAGCATGATGAAATGCCTCAAAATTACATGCTTTCTTCTGAGATTTTTGACATTTGGTGTATTGATTCCATAGGTCCACTTCTTAGTTCTTATGATAATAAAATACATACTCATAGTAGTAGATTATGTGTCAAAATGGGTTGAAGCTCAAGTTTTACCAACTAATGATGCTAAGGTGGTAGTCAGATTTCTTAAGAAACTTGTCTCTCATTTTGGAGCACCTAGAGAAATCATTAGCAATAGGGGTACACATTTTTGTAACATTTAATTTGATAAGATTCTCAAGAAATATGGTGTACATCATAGAACAACTACCCTATATCACCTTCAAACTAGTGGTCAAGTTGAAGTGTCAAACAAAGAGTTTAAATGCATATTAGAAAAGTCTGTAAAGACAAATAGGAATGACTTGACATTAAAATTAGATGATGCTTTATGGGCTCATAGGACTGTGTAACACCCCTTACCCGTATCTGACACCGGGACAAGGTCTGAGGTGTTACCGAACTCAGACATAAACATTCCTACAAAATCGGGCCATAAAATTTTTACCAAACTAAAACCATTAATTAACATGCATATCATCCCTTATATGGCCCACGAGGCCCAAAACATACATTGGGTGTGGTTCGGCACTAAATCGAGAACTTTCGAAACTTATACAACACTTAGAAAATTTTTGTTATTTTGGAGGGTTACATGCCAGTGTGGGTAAGTCGTGTGGTCACACACGCCCATGTGGTTTGGGACATGCCCATGTCCTCAACCCATGTACCTCTCTTTTTATGACATCATCAACAATAGGTTCACACGGTTAAGTCATACGTCTGTGTGCTTAGGCCGTGTGGCAAATTAAATTTAAAAAAATCTGGTGCAGACTTCACACAGCCGGGGCACACGCCCATGTCCTGAGGCCGTGTCCTTCACATGGCTGAGACATACAGACGTGTCTTTGCCCGTGTGTTTACTACTGGGCATTCTTTTTTACTTAATTAGGGTGCAGGGGACTCACAGCCGGATCGCACGCCCATGGGGCAGACCGTGTATCACACACGGCCTAGACACATCATGTGTCTACCCGTGTGGACAACTTTGAGGCTATTTTCCAAGCCAATTACCAACTTTAATTGTACAAACACATACGTGACATCAAGGGCACTTGACATGTCATAATTGAGCACTTAAACATACACAAACAAAACATGATTATGGCATTATCATGTTAGCTTATACATGCACAAGACACCTTATTTCATCAAGCCCATCTTACCAATTCTCAGTTAAGTCATGATTATCATCATATTAAACAAACCCCAATTAAATCTTCAAGCATTCATAGCCACAACACATCTTATCACATACACACAACCACTAATCACATCACAATTGCATGGGCACATGTATGCTTGAATAAATAGGCTTAAAACCCAATAATCATTATAAGCCATATCTCATGGCCTTATACAAAATGAATCAGATATCATCACAAGCCAATACATTTGGCTAAACTAATATGACATATAACAAAAGACCAAGTCCCTATACATGCCATACCCAAAATGTTAAGACTAACTATACCTAAATGTCCAATTGATAGTGTGATCAAGTCTCCAACGTCCTTCGATGCCTGAGCTATCTTGGCGATACTATAAAAAATGGAAAATAGAGGGGAGTAAGCATTAAGCTTAGTAAGTTCACATGCAAATAAATAGCAACATAGTCATGAATAATATACAATTATCATAACATAATTTACATATATGTCATCATAGTTTCATAGGCATAACTTACTCATTTTCAATTCTACCAAAAGTTCATCACATACCTGATATGATCCGCCTCGGGGTGAGTCGAGTCCTATGCGAGTTTGCCCAATTGTCTATGAAGAAGTATTGTTCGGTTTGTTCAAATGATGTTTTAAGTGAATAATGGCGGAAGCTATGTAAGAAGGGTTGAAAGATGGGTTTATGGATATGAAATTTATGTAGGTTCGTTTATAGAAAAATAATAGACGGAGATAAATATAGTACTTGGATAACAAACAACAGATGTGAAGTGAATTGATGGTTCGATTATGATGAAACGAAAGGATGGAATGGAATGGAATGGAAATGATCTCAAAAACAAACACGAACCAATATTAAAAAATATTGACCCAAATGCTTATAAGTTTTCAAGGTGGTCGGATGGAGAATAGGAGAACCTCAACCCACTACTTAGCAAAGTAGGAACCTTGGTATAAGGGTGAACGCCACACTATTTGATAGTGATAAGTTCAGGATAAAGAAGAAGGCAGGTTGACGCCACTAGTGACCTAGATAAGCTACCAGTTCTTCAACGAAATATGAAAGAAAAAAATCTCACAAATTTCATATAAGTTCAATAGTGTTTTAAACTAAGCAAAAAGGTCTCCTTACAAAGGCTGATTTCACCTATTTATAGTGCTAAAATAGGCTAGCTGAATGGTCACAAACATTCAACTTAATGTGCCAATTAAAAGCTGAAATTTAACCAAGTCTGTTTACATTCTTGAGCCAAATAACTCCGTCCTTGAATTCACTTTAATTAAGCTGAATGAATGACTTTAAGTGCTTGAAAAATGACTCTTGAGTTAGCCCTAGGTCAGTTGAATAGACACCATCTTCTTAATCAGCTTCTTAATGATGTTTGAATGCTTGAAATAACCTTTGAAAAGACAAAAAATGGCTGGTAGTGGAAAGGTTGCTGCCAAAATTAATTTGGATGATAAAATGCTCTTTAAACCTCCTTTAAATGATGTATAAACCTTCTTTATAACAGCCCTCTTACTTTGTAACCGAAATATCTTGAAAATTCACCTTATTGAATGCATAATAGCCTTTAAATGTAATGGATGTGAGCTAAAAAGTCACCTGCAATTAACACATGTAACTGACGCATTTATTCAATTAGTAAGTTTAAAACAAATTAACAACTAACTTAAATAAATGAACTAACACTTATGCATCATTTATTCCAGCAACTAGTTTAATTAAGAGAAGCATTATTAAATGAACTTTAACTCATGCATCAATAAATAATCCTAGTAACTAGATTAATTAAGAGCAACACTTATTAAATAAAGTTCAACAAAAACACTTATTAATTAAACTAAGATGAGTTGAATAAATGTCCAGCAACTCCTTTATTAAACTAATATGCTTAAATGCATGGTTTTAATATGCAAACTAAATGAACAAATGAGTTACTTAATACAAAACTTAATTTAATGAAGCTGACTTAAACTAACATGGGAGTTACATAATGCATGGCTTTATTAAATGCAGAACACATAATGCATGTTATAATTAAAATATGTAGTTCAATAATGCATGATATTAACTAAAGATGCATTTAATTAAACAAGGCATAATTAAAGACTAAAGTATTGAGCTGATTCGAGCTCAAATGAGCTGAATTTGAACTGGTCAGAGCTCGTGGAGCTGGAAACGAACTGGGATCAGCTTACCATCTATGCAAGGCTCGACTAAGGAGACTTGACTGACGGGGTTCGCTGGGCGTGCTCGCATCATTTATCAAGCTCATTCATATGAGTTTTTCGTACATACCTGTACCAACTTGTAATACATTCTCATAATTCCTCATCATTGACTTGTCAAATAACCCACTGATTTACCCGTTGAACACTTGGAATACTATCGAATAAATGGAAAAATTGCACATGGTGATTCATACGTAGTCACATGCTACCTCATACCACATATCACACATTGCTTACTCTCGAGCTAATCATGGGCCTGCTCACACAAGCTGACAGTTAGGACGTGACTACACGGGCTACTCACACAAGCTGATAGGTACCTGCAACACATGCCGGGCTGCCCAGCCACTAGTAGACGTACAAGACCAGCACCTGGATCACATTATATACATCAAATAATCTCATAAGCTCATAATCACATAGTTCCTAGTGACATGTCACTTGTATCCCAATCTATTCCTAAGGTTCAAACGGGATTTTCTTGATGTCACATCTTTGTCGAACTCGTTCACGATGTCATTCCTCATATTTCTTGCTCTATAATACCAAATTTAGCTTATTTAATACACACATTATTCAATTCAGTCCATAGCTCATACTTTGACAAAATTACCTTTTTACCCCTAACTTTTTACATATTTACAACTTAGTCCCTAGGCTCGTAAAATGAAATGTGTCCATTTTCTTTGTCACCCAAGCCTAGCCGAACTCAACACATACTCATATTAGCCTAAATTTCTCATTAAAACATACATTTTACTACTCATTTTACATCTTTTACAAATGAGTCCTTTTTATGCACTTCAATCAAAAATCACTTAGTAAAAGGTGTTAAACACACATCAAACTTTCATATTCCTCCATTAAACATCAAAATACATGCATGCCACATATGGGTCAATTTTTAAACATGAACCCTAACTCAAAATAAGGCTAGAAATAGGTAGACCATGCTTCAAGGATCTTAAAAACATAAAGAACATTAAAAACGGGGCTAGGATGTACTTACAATCGAGCTTGAAAGTTGAAGAAAACCCTAGCTATGGCCTTTCTAATTTTTTCCACACACACTAGAAGAAGATGAGTAAATTTTGCTTCATTTTTCCCTTTTTATTCTTTTATTAACCAAATAACCAAAATGCCCTTAAGGCCTTTCTTTGAAATTTTCACTACCCATGCCCATTTTTGTCCATAAAAATAGAAATTGGGCAAGTTTCTATTTAAGGACCTCTAATTAGTAATCCATGATAATCAGATATGTTGTCTCGAAACCACTGTTTCGATTAGACCCTAATTCGGGATGTTACAATTAGAACTCAAAGAAAATGCATTTTGGGTAATAAAATTTTTGAATTACGATCCTAAACTTGCAGGTGAAAAGAGAATGCTACAATTAAACAAACGAGATGAATGGTGAGCAAATGCTTATGAAAGCTCGAGAGTGTACAAAAAATTAACAAAGTGACACCACGACGCTCGTTAAAAGAAGTCCAAACAATTCATAGTTGGAGATCAAGTACTTCTATACAATTCGAGGCTCAAACTGTTTCCTAGAAAGTTGAAGTTAAGATGTCTGGGCCCATTTGTGCTAAAAACTGTCTTTTTATATGGCACAAAAGAGGTAACACATCCTGAATATGACACATTCAAAGTAAATGGTCATCGAATCAAATCTTATCTTGGCGGTGATATGAGTAAAGAGAGAGAGGAGCTTTGGCTCCAAAATCTGAGTTAACTGTATGCGTGAAAGGGAAAGTCAAGCTTAGACTTTAACTAAGTGCTTCTCGGGAGGCAACCTGAGTGTTGATTTTTTATATCATTTAATTTTGTTCATGCCTAGTATGTCTTCAAAAAATAAAAAAAATTAAAAAAAGGATCCACACGGTCTGGAAAGCACTACACGACTATGTTGGTCACAAAACCTAAACACACGGGCGTGTTACAGGCCGTGTGAATATTGGAGCCAATTTTTTTCCAACTTTCTTTTGACAACACGGTCACAAAGAGTTACACGGCCTGGAGATACGACCGTGTGATCAACACACCCCTTGGCATAGGTGTGGAAGAAGTAAATAATAACTCCACATGGTCTAGAATGCATCACATGGCCTGGTGACATGATCGTTAAAGGAGTAGTACAATAGTTAAAGGAGTGACCCTTGGGGTTGGGTCATTGTATTGACTAGGAGGCCTTGTAGACGGTCCATTTAGCTGCCAAAGTTTGGACATTGATTGATATGACACCCTGGGATAGGTTTTTACCATTGTGGAGCCCACATATGTAGAGCTTACACTAGATTTATGTTCGACACTATTTCTTTCAAACTTGGGGGTACGACGCATTAACTGAGCATCTTAGGCTTCGGAGCCACCTTTAGACTTTATTTCGAGGAGTTCATACGTACCCTTGAGTTTTTTACTGTAACGCCTCGAATTTGAGCCTAGAAGTATTAGGTTTTGAGCAGGGGTAACGCCCCGAATTTTGGGCCTAGAAGTTTTTAGTCTCGAGTGGGTGTAGTTAGGAGACTGCACATAAATATTTAATTGTGCAAGGAAGTGACACAATTGAGTGTTTGGCTTAGTGGTTGTGTGCTCTGGAAGTGTTTGGGAAGTCTTGGGTTCAAGCCTTGGCTTCCACAAAAAATTTGGTTTTTAAGGATAAAACCTCTACCTTTGGCCAGTAGGGTTATAAGTTTATTTTGGTAAAGTATGACAGAAAAAGCCTGCTAGCCTAGTGGTAAGTGGCGTGTGGAGTGTGTTAGTGGTCTGAGGTTCGAGTCCCTGCTTGTGCAAATAGAGGTTATTTTTGCACAAGGCCATGGGAGGAAGTTGTGTTTGACCGAAACACCAAGAATTTGAACAGGTTTGAATAGATTTGTTGTTAGCCGAATTTGAGTAGTAAAAAGGGGGATTTTTGAATGTTTGAATTGGTGAACAGGAGGAAATTTAGGAGAAAATCATAGAGTGGATCAAGGAGTAAGGGAGAGGGAGTTGGTTGCCAAAAATAGGACTCTTCTTATGCCAAATTCGGTCATAGACTCTTAGTGCTGAAAATTGTGTAGTTTTGCTCTCCTTTCTACTTCTTTTCTTTCGTGGGGTTGAGGTTTTGTTTTGGTAGCCTAATTTTGAGGGTGACCATTTGGGCATTTTCCTCTTTGTGCATTCCTTCGGTTTTGTTTTCTCCTTGAGACCATTTCTCCTCTGTTGCCAAATCTCTTTCCTTTTCCCTGTTCCCTTCCTTCCTCATCTTGCTTTTAGGCCGACTACATCATTTCTTTCCCCATCTATTTTCCTTTGGTTTAAGCACCGTTCTCACTTTGCTAAAATCAAATGTTGTCGACTTTTTCCCTCATCTTTTTCTGTCGACTCTATAGCTATTGAGTGCTTCCCCTTTCTCTGTCACATTGGTTTATTTATCACCTCTCTTTAGTTAGTATTTTAGCCGAATACTACTTCACCCTTTACTCTCTTATCTTTATTTTTGTGGTCGGGATTGAGGAATTCACTGACAATCGATAAGTGCCTTTGGTTCTCTCTTTTTATTTCTCCTCTCCATTATGATCTTCTGTTAATATCTTCTCTTCTTTGTCGATTGCTACTAGGGATATGATTATACCACTTTGTCCCTATCTCTCGACATTCTTTCGGCTTTCGTGGTGTGTGTAGGTCGACTATCCCTTTCTCTGAGGTGATCTTGCATTTTTGGTAGGTCTCTGTTTGGCTGTTGTTCTTCGGCTTTCGCTTACTTTCCCTTTTTTCTCTATTAATCCTGTAGCTAACACCTCCTTTTACTGTCGATTTGTTAAGAGGGTTTGGTGGTCAATTATATTCAGTGGTTTGAGTGGTTTAACCACTTGTGTCATACAAAGCAGGATTGTTGCTCGTGGACTTCTAACACCCTCCGCTCGGTTTTGCAAATAGGTGTGTATTCACACACTGAATAGACAGTAGAACGAAAAAAGCTAAAAAGCCAAAAGAATGGCCTTTTGGCTGCATAGGTGTGCGGAAGTACATGTGGTAAGCCAAGCCCACGAATCATGGGCATAAGACTGTAGAGGCCACCATGGGCGGTCCCATGGGTTCGAGCCTTCTAGGCCTCGATAGGCCAAAATGGGCCGTATGGGCCCAATGGGCTTATGGGCCCCATTCGAATAAATTCACGTTATGTGGTAAATACTAGACTGGGCTGTGTAGTTCGTATGGCCGTGGTCATTTTTGGGCTTAGTGGGCCACACAGGCGTGTGGGCCCACATGGGCCGCATAATGGGCTGTGAGTGCATTCGCATTGTTATGTATGTTGAGGTGACATGAGTCGTCTGAGATGGTTGTGGACCTTTTGATGGGTCGGTAAGTATGCCTAGACCCATTTTGATAAAAATGACCAAAATACCCCCAAAGGGTAAAATGACTATTTTACCCCTCGAGGGTAAATGACTGATTTGTGCTATGTTATAACTGTTCTTACTGAGTATGACATTCTGCATACATGTATGATTTGTGACATGACATTCTGCATGGGGTTGGGATACTATTACAAAGGAAGTATACTGATATGGTCGTACGGGTCGCTCAAGACGACTGTGGACCTACTGATGGCTTTAAGCCTACTATACTATACTGGTGGCATTGCCATATATTCTGTTACTGGTAGCACTACTGCGCTACTGATGGCTTTGTGACACTATAGATGGCTTTGTGCCGCTACTGATGGCTTCGTGCCGCTACTGATGGCTTCGTACCGCTACTCATGGCTTTATGCCTTATACTAATACTGGAAGCTTTGTTGCGTTATTGTTACTGGCAGCTTTGCTGTGATATTATTACTGGCAACTTTGCTACGTCATTGGTGTGCTGGCTGGGTGGGTCGACTTTGTCCCCACATAGTGTGCTGGTGGTACAGAGTGGTGTGTTAGTTGGATTGGGTTGGGTTGGGTTGCATTATTGTACTGTATTGTTACTGCATTGGGCTAAGGCCCACATTGTTACTGTTACCGTAATGGGCTCAGGCCCAGTCTGCTACTGACATATGCTTAGGCCCAGACTGTAATGTTCACTGTTTGTTTCATAATGGGATTACACACTGAGTTTTCGTAAACTCACTCATTTGTTTTAACTGCTCAGGTAATCCTTAGGTGGATCGGTGCTGCGAGGGACTCGAAGATGGCCACAATACTACTCATGTTTTCTTTTATTTGGTGTTTATTTGCTATTAGATTTCATTTTAGGTTTTGTAATAAGGCCTCTCTAATTTTCCAGCTTTTAATTTGGGATTTTTTCTTATCATGATTTATATCTGTTAGAAGTAGAACGCGAATTTCCAAAATGATAACTGTTTTTAAAACACTGCGTTTCTACAACACTTTTAAAATGCATCCGGAACAAACAATGTATTAAAAGTAAAGACGATTTGAAGTGAATAACAAATAGCTAGAATGATTTGAGTTCTAACAAAGAGGCTTTAAATTTCCAAACGAGTTTTCATCACCAAGAGCAAATTTTTGAAAAACACTCCAATGTGACACACCAGATTCGACCATAACATCTAGACTGGGTTTGGGGTGTTACATTGACTTTATCTAGGCACATCCATAGACTGACCCCATTCTGTTAATCCGAAATCTTTGAAATTGAGGCACAGTACAACCCGAGACAATTAAAGGTGACTTGTTTACCTCCTACCCTGCGCTATATTAATGCCATTTTGGCCTATACATTGATTGGTAGGAGGGAAAACACGGGGGTCGTCAACACATCAGACTCATATTTTTTGTGGAGTATGGAGGCACACCACCTCATTGATGTTGCCTACTTCATGGCTCTTTGTTTTCACCATCAGTTTGATCGGAGTAGGAAGGGCCCTATTTGTATAGGTTTTTACATGACTTGGTTTGCGAGGCACTTTGGGCTCCTCGACACTCCGGAGTAGATTTCATCCTTCACCTTAGTCGGGCAGATAATCCTCTACGGGTTATCTATTATGAGCCATATGAGGATGATTCAACGTTAGCACAGAGCAGGTCCACACCAGTATACATTGTTTTATCTGAACCCTCTAGATGAGCACGGAGACCTCCCGGATGATGATCGTTATCGGTATGTGGACTTGATTCAATCCTCTACTCCTCCAATTCACTCCACTATTGCACAGTCAGTCATACTCGATGATATCTATTACATAGAGCATCAACAGTCTGATCGAATCGACCTCTTTGAGCAGCGATAGACAAAAAGGATGGATCGCCCTGAGCAGTTACATTTTGAGCACGTTAGGCAATAGTCAACACAGATTGATAGCATTGAGGCATATCTATAACAAATATGCCAGCATTTCCATATTTCTCCACCCGGTCATGCACCTCGTGATCCTGACACTTCGCACGATCCCGATCACTGATTTTCTTCGATCACTGATTTTCTTTAGTTTTCTATTTTAGTTATTTTTATTTTTATCTTTATTTTTTTAGTTGTAATTTTATTTTTTGTTAGTTGTTTTTGTTTTATTTTTGAGAATTATATGTTTTGTTTTTAATTTATTATGCACTATTATTTTTTTTTTGTCGCTTGTTTTTTTCTAGTTGTTATCTCTTTATCTTATTTATTTTTGTCTATTTTCTTTTTAGTTTGCTCGGAAACATGTACTTCATTTAAAATTGCTTTCAATTCCATATTTCACAATTTCAGTGAATTCATCCAAATTTAGGGCAGTTTCAATTCTCTCCCTCCCTTATGATATTTTGCTTATTTTGTTTATATCTATTTGTACATTAAGGGAAATGTACATTTACGTATGGGAAGAATGTTTATATATTATGTGATTTATTCCCTGAATTTGTTTTTGTGTGTTTAAGTAATTCTCTTAAATCTACCATTAAAGTTATTTTTTGAATTTGGAGTTTTTATTGATTTTGTTTTGGAATAATTTATGGATTTTTGTGTAATTTTTGATTTATACTTCAAACACAAGAGAGTCAAGCATGATAAGTTATTTTGCAGAATTTATTATTTTAGACTGTCTCCCTGAACTGAAGGATTATCTTGAAATTTTTGAATTTACAAGTTTGACATGAAAACCATATTTTTTTGAGCTTTTGAGCCCATAGAGAATTTATATTATTTCGTGCTTATTCTGTTTTTGATTGTGAGTATGTCAACTTGATTTGTTATTCTAGAACTTATTTTGGTTATACACATTGAGACTACATTATGGATTTGATATACTGAATGATAGAGGCACTTAGAATTTAACCCACCTAACCTTTAAATAGCTTACCTGTTGAATTAACCCCTAATAAACCCATTTGATCTTAACATATTTTTCATTTTTCTTATTAACTCTCTTTTTGTCAAGATTTGATTTGGTTAGTTGTCTGACTATATTTCATCATTTGTATTCTTGAATTTTATTTTACTCTCTCAAAAAAAAAAAGAAAAGAAACGATTATATATATAAAAATTGATTGAGCTTGAATCGCTAGTTTCATATTATGTTGAAAAGCTCGTTATCATTCTTTATTTCTTGTTTATCTAAATTCTTGTAATGCGACATTTGATTTTTTCTAGTTTGGTAACTTAGCAATTCAACTCTTGATTGTAAGCAACTTTTATTACCTTTTCCATACCCTTAACCTAAGCCCCATTACAACCTTGTAAAGACCTCTTAGTTGGTGTGTCATCTCATTTATATAGTGGTGGAGATTTGATCTCCAAACAAGCCTATGGTAATAACATTTCTTGTCCAACTATTGAGTGCATATTACTTGACCTTAAACACTTTGACTGCTTTGAGAGATCCTTAGTGAGGATGTTAATTCTTGTTGAGTTTGAATTTTAGGTAATTATTTAGATAAGGGAGATGTTTAATGTTTTTAAGACTTAAAAATTTCTACTTGGATTGCTTGTGCTGTTTAGTGTCATTTTAATGTGAATTTCCAATGCATGATTATCTGTAGATTATCCTAATACATTGTTGGTGAAAAAGATAAATTGAGGGAAGTTGACTTGAATGTGGGTTGAAAAATTTTTTTGGGGACAAGCAAATGCTTAAGTGTGGGCACTCGGGCTAGCACACAGCCATGTGGTAGGTCATTTCGATTGCCTGAATTTATGCTTTGAAGAGGTAAACTTGAGCAACAGTTTGGGAAAAACAAAGTCAGAGAAGAAAAGTGGAAAAACTAGCACAAAACCTCAGCAACATTCGGCCCTTCAGAAAGAAAAGATAACAATCGCCCCAAAGAAACAAGCGATAGAGAGAGGAGTAGAAAAGAAGAGATTGGCAGCAACGGGAGAAAAAATTTAACAAAAACAATCCATGAAAATGAAAGAGTTGGGGAGGAGAACATTCGACAGAAAAACAAAACAAAATTGAGAGAAAAACCACTCAAAACCAAACTCTTGAGGAACCAGAGTTTAAGTTCGGCACTAACACTTCCATATCCTCAAATTCCCTTATTTTTCTCCCTTAAACACTCCCCAAATCCCCAACAACCAAAATTTTCTTAACAATCCCTTAAAATTCTACCACAACCATCCCCCCACAACTCAACCACTTAGAAGTTCGGTCAAACACAACTCTTCCATGACCAATCAATAAAAAATAGATCCAATGTTGGCGCAGGTACTCGAACTCCAGACCTCAGACAATAGTAACACGCCACTTATCCCCTGGGCCAATAGGCTCTTTTCTGTCATGCTCTTCCCTTATTTACGTAAAAGCCTACTGCCTAAAGACAGTGCTTATTCCTCTAAAAACAAAACTTTTTGCACTTGCTCAGGTTTCAACCCAAGACTTCTCAGACACTTTCCATAGCACTTAACCACTGAAACAGATACACAATTGTGTCACTTTCTTGCACAACTAAATATTTATGAGTAGCTTCCTAACTATTCCCATACTCAAGACCTAATACTTGTAGGCCCAAAATTTGGGGCGTTACAATTAAAGTCAATTGCTCTTACTGTCGAAAAAGATATTGGCATAATATAGGGATTTCTACGGATCAAGATACAAAGTAAAGAAATTGTGTAATTTAGACTGATAACAACATATGAAATCTAGGTGGATTCTTCTTGGGTATTGTTTGGCTTCTTGGTTGTTAATCGTTTATTTTCTTGATTTGTTCTTTGTTGCTTTCGTAGTTAATTAATTTAGTTAATTTTAGTTTTTAATCAATCACTTGTTTTATTTAGTTAAATAACAGAAAGACGGTTATTACCAGTACTTTTAGTCTTTGTAGGAATGATATATTTGCTCACCATAGCTATAATATTAATTGATAGGTGCACTTGACTTAGTCAAATTTTTAGTTAGTTTACGATGCATTAATAATTGATCGTAAGTGAAGAGTTTGGAGTGAATGATTGTAACAATTGGGGCTACAATTATCGTTTTTGTAAGGCTAGATTGAGTTTTATCTACTAGGTAATCTAAATCAACTTTTGAATAGAATCATTCACTCATCGAGGCTCCAAAGATTAGGATTGGCGAACTTGAACTACATTAATAAATATCATTTGTCGATTTATCTCAATGCCTTACTCCCCATTCATAATTTGTTTGTAAAACTTCCAAATTACAGCCTGTCTTAGATCACCTGTTGGGACAACTAAAAAAATGAACAAACTAAAACCTTTTCCATTTGGTATCAGGGTAGGCTTAAAATGTACATAAATGTGATCTTATGTTTGGCTTTCATACATGAATTTTTTCGCCTCTCCCCTACTCTCAAAAATAGGAAAGAGAAATTAACACTAAAACAACAAGCAAATAATTAGAAGATATAGTATCATGCATTGACTGCAAGTGCGGCAGGTCAGTTGTAATGTAATTGTACAACAGGGTACAGAGTACTCTGAGGATCTAACCTAAAGGAGTTGACGATTGAGCGAATTCTAGCTAATAACATGCAATTAAATAGTCTAAATAACTACTTGCTAAACAATATAGTATGACAAGCCATAAAGTTGAGAATAATTACACTAATTTATTGACTAATTATCAAGAGGAATAAATTGTAAAATATACAAATTTAAGACACTAATAACTTAATGAAAAACGATGGTTGGTTGATTTTAAGGTGGTTCGCTAATCATCAAATTAGGGATCTAAATTGTTTAAACTACTCGAGTGGCTTCACTTTTGTAACACTCAATTTCTAATAACCCGAAAGTTTGAAATAACTGGAGGACTAAATTGAAAGAGACTGTAAGTTTTCGACCTTTAGTGAAAGAAACGGGATGCTAGAAACCAAATTGGACATGGTTAA
This sequence comes from Gossypium anomalum, assembly GCA_025698475.1. Classification (NCBI taxonomy): domain Eukaryota; kingdom Viridiplantae; phylum Streptophyta; class Magnoliopsida; order Malvales; family Malvaceae; genus Gossypium; species Gossypium anomalum. The sequence continues at coordinate 30,067,056 of CM046963.1, read as the reverse complement.
GATCCAATTTTGGTTCGGTTAGAATGAAACCCGTTAGTTCTTTATTGGGAGACATAACAATTAGCTATGGATGATTCTCGTAAGGTTGGTATTAACGTTGGACGAGCTATAACTAGTTTGGAAATAGTATTCTAGGGATGATTTCCTTCCAGAATCTATCTTATTTTCTCTCTTCTTTGTCTTGTTCATTGGATATTTTGAAAAGGTATAGCCGTAGAAGGTTCCGCATGAAGTAGACTTCATAGGATTAAGATGGAAAACTAGGGAAAACCAACAAGCCGGTAAGGTTCTTAACCCTTCTATCTACGTAAGAATAGGTAAAAGAGGTTATAAACTTCAGGACAATTTTGAGGATTCTGCATGTATGGGATTAAGCGGAGAATATTGATTTTAACCCACGATTTTGGCTAAAATGATTAGCTTCCAAGAGAATGGAGGATCTAGTGTTCGAGGAAGTTAAGCTATTGAAAACGATGAAGATTTAGGTGAGTTCTAGACTTCAAACCTACTGTATGATCTACGTTGTCTGAATATGCCATGTTTGCAAAAATCATAAAAGATGATGATATGTGCATGCATTACATGATTGTGGGAAAAACATCAATAGGATAAATGATGTTAGGATGGGAAATAGGGAGTGACCTTGCTAGATACCACCTCAAGCGAAGCTTCGGGCCTTGTGAAGGGAACACTACAGTGTTCAAGCATCAAGGTTAGGTGGTGTAAATGAGGTAATAGGAGGAAAATTAGGGAAGTGAAATTTCTGGAAAGGTATGTTGGAAAAACGGGTTTAGAAAGCACAACGAAAAATAAATTTAGAGAAAAACCAAAGTTTTAAAAAATTTTCCAAAACAAGAACTTGATTGTGATATCTAAAGTAATAAACACTTAATCAAAATTGTTCCTTTGCGATTTGTCTAGGATGAGCGCTTCGACTGACTAGTCTTCTCCGCTATCCTCAAGCTCATGTGTAATAGCCCATTTTTTAGTGATGTCAGAAATAGTGGTCTCGGGACCACAAACTCGACAAGTAAGTTCATATAATTGGTATTAAAATTATACAAGTAAATAATAATTTTTATATTGGATTTTGATTTGATGATTTTAAACAATTGGATTAAAAGTTAGTATAAGTAATTGGGTTCAAAAGTTAAGTGGTTACTGAACATGAGGTATTAGGACCTTGTTTTCGTAATATAAAGCCATAAATTTTTTTATTAAATATTTACAGAGTCATATTATATGTGAATTGAAGTTTGATCCAATAATTTGGATGATTTATTGCTTAATTAAAGTAAAAGGATTAAATTATAAAATGAGGCAAAAGTTAATCACTATAGATTTAAAATAGTAAAAGGACCAAATGGTAATTCAACCATGGTCAAAAAGTTCAAGCGGTGGTGGATATGATTAAACCCACTAACTTTTGGGCTATTTGCTCTTTTAGTCCTAATTAGTTTAGGAATGAATTGAAAATTAAGTTTATTTAATTAGAATTTAATAAAATTGAAGGACCAATTGTCCAATTAAACCCTTCTTGAATGGAAATTAGACTATTAGAAGGGATAGTGGACGATATTAGTCTTATAAATGTTGAAAATTATGAGTAATTAGAAAGGAAAAAATAGTAAATTTGAAATTAAATAAAATTTAATAAAGCAAGCAAGTTAAAATTATTTTTAGCTTAGCATCTTCTATAATTAGCATAAAAAAACCTAGAAGCCATGGGAGGAAGCTTCGGTCAACAATAGTCCTTCGATTTAGGAGGTAAACCTCAATTGTTTTTAGTAATGTTTATGTTTTTGAGCCCGTATTAGCTTAATCTAGCTAACCCAGAGATTAATTTGTAAAACTGTCAATGTTATGGATTATGCTGTTGATGACTTTAAGTTGTTCTTGAAGTTTCATGATAAAATATTAAGCTTGGTTGTTAAATAGGACTATTTTATAAAGTAATTTTTGGTAATTTTAATGTTTAAGGACTAAAATGTTAAAGTGATAAAATTAAGAGGACTTAATGTAAAATAACAACATGTATGGACTGTAGGAAAATAGAGAATAATACGGATGAAATGAAATTTGAATAAAAATTGTTAAATTGCATCTTTTGGGCTTAGGGACTACATTGTATAAAAGAAAAATGTTTGGGGCAATTTTGTAAGAATGTTAAAAAGGATTTAATTGCATAAACTGGATTAATTTTTCTGTTAGAATTAGTGAATTGAATGGAATTATTATTTTAGATCCTAAACGAGTGGAAAATCGAGGAAAAGAAAAATTAACAAATAGCCTCTGTACCTTGTCGTTGTTGTAGTTTAGTCTGGTAAGTTTGTACGGTTTAAAATTAGTACATTTTTAAATGTATTATATGCACCTAATTGTATAATTTTTGGATTATATTGATGTGTGTAATTGAAAATGAAAATAAATGAATTGACACAATGTCGATCACTAATTGAGCTATTCTAGACCGTTACTGCAAATCAGTCATGTAAGTTTGTTCGATTTAATTCTAATGTATTTAAATGCATATTAAATGAATTGAATTGCTTGGTTTAACATTATAATGATGTTTTGTATTTAAGTAATGAAGTAAGGGATTGTTATAGCGTTGAGCACAAATGAGGTACTTTGAGCTGATGAATGTTTGGTTAATGAACTAATGTTTGTTTATGGAATATGAGATAGTGAATTATTCATATATTGTTTTGTGTTGAGATACTCTGATTCGATGAACGTAGGATAGAGTATGATTGGCATGCCAATTGGTTATTATGTACGCGATACGAGATTGATCTAAGTAGTGAAGATGATTTTTATATATTCTCTGTTCACTGGATATACCGAGGTCCAGCATTTGTTGCAGACCATCATGTTATTTTACAGTGTTATTTGGTGTGCTGGATGGAACTGGCTCTTATGAGCATATGGTATATTGGATGGTTAACAGTGTACTCGTATTCATATATCGTTCATCGAGCATTATCTTTAATGATCATTGGATGTTATTGAAATGTGGAAATTAATTTGCACTATTGTATTGAGCATTACTCACCTGTTGTGAGCTATGATTGACAGGAACTCTGTTAAGGACTTTATTGTCAGAAACATTATTTAGAAATTTATTTAATCGAATGATTATGCGTAATTTAATAAGCTTTACCGTTTAACCGATGAACTTACTAAGCTTTATAGAAGCCTACTCGTATTTTGTTGTGTTTCTTGTAGATAACATTTTGTGGATCGAGAGATCAGATCAATACAGAGGAATCACACCATCCAGGGATTCTTTTGGTAACCTTTGAATTTATCTTGGCTTATATGACATGTAATAAGGAAAAATCGGTTATGTTTTGTAATGTTTAATAAGTACATGTATTGTGTTTGAATGTGCATTTTGATATTGTGGTATGTATGTTTAATTCCATGTTAAAGTATAGTGAACAATCATGAAAATGGTAAGTGTGGTTTGAATTAGGTATGATATAAGTGAATTGAAGGTAATTTAAATTTTGAGCATGTTAAGACTTGTGTGATGAAACTAAAGTAGTGAAACATTTGGTAATTGAGACGAGGTGTCATTATTGACCCATTGGTTGGGTCTTAAATGGATTGAGTAAACATGTATTGGATGTTTTTGTATGTTTTGAAGCCTTGTGATCACATGTTTTGTATTGGTTTAAGTACCTATGCAATTGGGTGAAATTTTATCTTGAAGTATGATATTTTTTTGGGCTCACACGGCCTGGGACACCGGCTGTCACACAGTTGTTAAGCACACGGGTAGACACACGACCGTCTGAAGCACACGAGTAGACATAGGGGCAGACACAAAGCCTGCGACATGGCCGTGTGATCCAAATCAAAGAGTTATACGGTCCATGCACATGGGCGTGTGAGGTTGCACATAGGCGTGTAGGATAGCTACACGGCCGTGTAACCTCTTTCAAATTGAATATTACTTCTGATTATGGAAATTGAATTGATTAAAAAAATGTAAATCATTATTAACCGTTCCAACTTGACTGGTAACATCTTGTATCTTATTTCGGCAACGAAAATGGGATATGGATGTTACATTTACTGGTATCAGAGCTACAGTTTAGTTAGTTCTTGGACTAAACGTAGCAAGTTTGAAGTCTAGAAATTACATGCCATATAAAATGGAGATAGTGTGATCTTGATTGATCCAATCTAACCCCTGTTTTTGTTGCGTATTATGAATGTTAATAGAATCTGATCATATTAATTTTATAAGGTAAAAGGTAAATGGTAAAATTGTGACTTCTAAACAGGAAGTAAGTTTATAGTATTTCAATATGTAAATAATGTTCGATTTGTAATCTTATATTATTGTTCTTTAGTTAATATGTTTATAGATAATTATTGTTGAATGCACATATGTGCCCCTGTTTGTACTTCAGTACCTCTGAATGCACATACATGCCCTTATTTGTACTTCGGTACCCCTGAATGCATATACGTGCCCTTGGTTGCACTTCGGTGCCCCTGAATGCACATATGTGTCCCTGTTTGCACTTCAGTGACCTTGAATGCATATTTGTGCTCCTGATTGCACTTTGTACCCTTGTTATGCATCTATGATGCCCTTGGTGTGATTTTTTGTTACTTAAAAATTTGAGTCAAGTTATTTGATTCAATGAATTAAATGATAGGGAGATTTACAAGTTAGTTATATGCTTGTATGCTTTGATTTATTTGTATGTAATGGGCTTGATAAGTGAAAATATAATAATGTATGATTTATATAAGTACATGGAATGTCACTTTGAGTATGTGTGATTTCACTACGATAAGCTTTTGAGAAGTAAAGGGTTAAAAACCATTTGAATATGGGTACAAGTAATATTATAATTCATGTTTTGGTATTGATGGTTAGGGATTTGTACAAGTCAATAAAGACAATCGAAAGAAAAAATTGTGTTTGTGAATAGTGTTAAACAATATCTACGTTTTAAAAAGGCAAATTCCCTAGTCAGAGTAATAACACAGAAATTAAATGTAGTGGGATTGAAGACAAAATTGTTAGATCTAGAGTTACTGCATCTGATATTATATCCAGTATGTTCTATCTCTTCGAAATTATTATTGCATATGCATTGAATATTACTGGATCGACTTACTCACATATTTGCACTACATTAGTAACAGAAAAGGATCTATGTTTTGAATCAATTGATGTTCGAGTCATAATCCAGTGGATTAGAGTGTAATAGTTATTTTGGTACGGGAAATTATTTACTGAAAATCTATGACTGTGACTTTTTGTAATAACCCGTTTTTGGTCAAATTAGAATAGTAGTTTCGGGACCACAAATCCAAAGTCAAAATAATTATTTTATTATTATTTTAACATTTACAACATGATTATGTGATGGTGTGAAAATTTCGTTAAGAAATTTTATTGTTTGACTGCTTAATTCGATGAAAAGGACTAAATCGCGTAAAGTGTAAAACTTGAGTTCTATTAGCTAAAGGTGTTTAATAGTTATAAAAACTTAAATTTAAGGTCTTTAAGTGGTAAATATACGATTAATGAGACAGTGGATGATAGTGTCTTGATATTTTGTGTAATTTTTAAAGTTTTTAAAGGTTATAATAGTAATTTAGTAATTAAATGATAATTTAATAAAACAAAAATGCCAAAATTTGGTTCATTCATCTTTCTTATCCGAATTAAACAAGAAGAGAAGCCATATCTAGGGTTCTTCATTCGGCCATTACTATTTCTTGCAATTAGGTATGTATTTTGTCCCGTTTTTAATGATTTTTATGTTTTTGAGATCGTTGCAGCTTAGTCTAGCTAGCCCAGGGACTAATTTGCAAAATTGTTAAAGGTTTAGGATGTTGGAATTGATGAATATGTATGAGCTTTAATGATTGATGATAGATTATGAATGTTTGATGATAGTTATACAAGTTTTGTTAAGTGATTTTCAGTAAAATGTCCAATTAGAGATTGATTTGTGAAAGGTTGAAATTTGGTGGTTAAATTGAGAAATAAATGAAAAATATGGGCTTCTAGGGACCTAAATGAAATTTGGTTAGCATGGGTTGTGTTTGAATTGCATAAATTTGTGACTTTATGAAATAAGGACTAAATTGAAAAAATGTGAAACGTTAGGGGTCAAAACTGTAAAATGACTTTAATTGAATTTTGGACTAAATTGATTATTAAATAAGCTAAATTTGATATTATATAGATCAAGAAAAGCAAAATACGGACTTAAATCGAGGAAAGAACAAGGTTTTGGATTAATCAACTTGTTTCGCCATTTTTGTATCTGAGGTAAGTTCGTATGTAATAAGCTTTGTTTTAGTTGTATTTTAAATACTTTAATATTGTCTAAATTGTGAATTATGACCTTGCGGACACATTCGACGAAGATTCAGCATTGGAAATCCCAGTTAAACCTTGTGAATAGAGTAGGATAGAAATGACATGTCATTAGGGTTTACATTGATTTGGCTTCGGGTCATGATATTGGCACTTTGGGTGCAAGATTCATTGAGTTGGCTTCGAGCAATGATATTGACACTTTAGGTGCAAGATTCATTGAGTTTGCTTTGGGCCATGATATTGGCACTTAAGGTGTGAGACTCTCGAGTATCTGACTTATATTCCAAATGGTTCAATAAGTATATCGAAGATATGAAATGGTGAGAAGAGATATGTATCAGAACATGTATGTATGAAAACTGTATATACATCGAACTTATGAAAGAAATGAACTCATGGTTATATACATGAATGAATACATGTTAACATTGTGGTTAATTATTATGTGGTATGTTATATGCATGATTTGAATATTAAACTAAATGGTGAGATTTTCTTATTAACCTCATACGAGCTTACTAAGCTTTATAGCTTACATTGTTTATTTTTCCGTGTTTTATAGTGATTTCAAAGCTAGCTCGGATTTCAGGACCGTCCAAGACTTCATCACAATATCCTACTATCACTTTGGTACTTTTGAACTTAAGTATTTTGAGTATATGGCATGTTTAGGAGTTTGGTCATTTTGGTATATATGTTAACTATGAATTTAGCCATTTGAGTTGGCTTGTAAATGTTAATATTTGGTTTTGTATATAGCCATGTAAGTTGGCTTGTTTTGCTTGGTTTGGTTGTGTATATATTTGTGCATATGTCTTGTGTGTGGACTTGATCATGGATATTTGTGATACTTTTTGATAATAGGTATTATGGATGTCAATTGGTTAATGAATTAAGAATAAGTACGCTTGTGAGTTTAGACAAATTGATGCATGTTTGAAAGTGGCAATGTAGTTGAATTGGGAATGTGAATTTGGTATAAAATGCAATAACATTTTGTGATACATGTGAGACTTGTTGTTGTAGGTATTGAAATGGTATATTTTATGCTTGGTTGAGATTGGATGAGTGCCTATATTTGCTATTTTTTGGTGCCAAATGGGTTGATTTAGGTGTCTGCAAATTGGGTGGTAAATTAGCTTGGTAAATAGCCTATTTTTGTCCACACGGGTAGAGATACGGGCGTGTGTCTCAGCTGTGTGCAACACACGGTTAGATTACATGGCCATGTGTCCCCTGGTGTTGAAATTGAAATCTAGTCAGTATGCTCCACACGGCCCAGCACACGGACGTATGACTTGGCCGTGTGGTATAAGTCAATATACCCTATAGGTTTGGCATGGCCTAGCACACGGCCTTACACACGGGCGTGAGTGGCCATTTCTAGGGCATACGGGCTAGCCACACGGGCGTGTGTGTTGGTCATGTGACCCAAGTCAGAGGGTTACACAGGGTAGAACACGAGCTGGGACACGGCCATGTGCTTCCATTTCAAATGTACACATGGTCGGGCCACACGGGCGTGTGTCCCCTGTATTTTGGAAAATTTGCTAGGTTTCGTAAAAATTTCGTGAGTTGTAGGTTTAGTCCCGAACCTTCCTAAATGCATGTTTTGGGCCTCGTAGGCTCATATTAGGGACAATGTTATTGAATTTGAATGATTATTTACTTGATATTTGAAAAAGTATATGAAATGAATATTTAATTATTTTTATAGTCCGATAATACTCCGTAACCCTATTCTAGCGTTGAATACGGATGAGGGGTGTTACAACTTTCCTATTGATTTGATGTTACTACTATATTATGAATTTGATATTGTTCTGGGAATAGATTGGCTAAAGGTTATATGATACTGTAGTAGACTGTAGACTAAAAATAATTGATTTGGAAATGTTAGATTGGTGAAATGATCACAGTGAGTTTGGTAAATCAGATAGTACAACTAGAGTTATTTCAGTTATCTTTATACAAAAAATGATTTGGGCATTTGTAAAATATTTTTGGTATATTATACTTATATAACATTGTTATTAAAAGATAAATACAGATCAGGTTATTATTAGTTGCAAGTTAAAGATTGTAGTATATTGAAACTGCTTTCAAACTTGATGTGGTAATATGGATTCTGATAATGTTGCTTAGAGTAGTCAATGTTCCTGATAATTTACGAATATGATGAATCAAATTTTTCAGTCTCATCTGGATATATATAGTCATATCTATTTTTATTAGTGATATTCTGATCTAAAATAGAATCTGAGCATGCTCAGCATTTGAAAATTTTATTACAGATTTTACTTGAGAAGCAGAGTATGTGAAAGTTAATAAAGGTGAGTTCTAGTTCAACGAGGTCAGTTGTCATGGTTATGGAAATTTGACAAATGGGATTCGTATAGATTCGAGTAAACTCTTTTCTGTTGTTATTTGGAAACTCTAAAAACGTTTCTAAAAGTTATGACCAGTCGAAAGTCTTATTGATAGTATGAAGTATTATCAAAATGATTGTGTGCTTTGAGTAATCTAGAGATAAACGAAACATTTTATCTAAGGTTCGCAACAACACTTATTCTATTCTTTTGGATAAAAAAAATAAACTGAACATCAATTACTATTGGAATTATTATAGCCTATCATGATTTTTGAGTGGAAATGGGAGTGAGTCACGAGGGATTTTGTATCTAGTATTCCTATGTTATAGAGAAAGAAATATTGGATTTGGGTTATGGTCAATAGATTGTCAAACTCAACTCATGTACTCCAGTCAGAACTGATTATCTGTTAAAAAGGAGCCGAGTCATATGTGTCAAAAATTGTCAAATTTCATATAGTGATAATGTTTATTATTTCTAACACTGATCTGAGATTTAGTTTTAGATTTTGAGTAAACTTTACGAGGTTTTGAATATTGAACTTAATTTCAGTACAGGATTTTGATCGTAGGTACATGAGCAATTAGAGTGGTAATATAGGTTCTGAAAGACATGTTACGATGCTACATATTTAAGTTAAAGAAAACTAGGAAATGTGGAGCCCTGATATACTGGTTGAATTGAGAGAAAACTAAATAGTGAGATAGACTTGAATGGTGAAACCAAAGATAAAGTTTGCATTAATCGAGATGATTATTGGATGTTATCTTTTATATTCGGATGAACTAGTGACGATCTCAATTCTTGAGGCAAATTTCAGAATAAATAGGTACTAGTAGGTCAAAATTTCTAGGACGAATTTTCCTAAGGAGGGAGAGTTGTAACAACCCGTTTTTTAGTGGTGTCGGATACAGTAGTTTTGGGACCACAACTCCGACGAGTAAGTTCGTATAATTAGTATTAAAATTATATAATTAATAATAATTTTTATTTTGGATTCTGATTTGATGATTTTAAACAATTGAATTAAAAGTTAGTGTAAGTGATTGGGTTTAAAAGTCAAGTGGTTTTTGAAAACGAGGTATTAGGACCATGTTTCCGTAATATAAAGCTGTAAATATTTTTACTAAATATTTACAGAGTCATATTATATGTGAATTGAAGTTTGGTCTGATAATTTTGATGATTTATTGCTGAATTAAGCTAAAAGGATTAAATTGTAAAAAGAGGCAAAAGTTAATCGTTATGGAATTAACATAGGAAACGGACCAAAATGGTAATTAAACCATGGTAAAAAAGATCAGGCAATGGTGGATATGATTATGTCCACTAACTTTTGGGCTATTTGCTATTTTAGTCCTAATTAGTTTAGGAATGAATTGAAAATTAAGTTTATTTAGTTGGAATTTAATAAAATTGAAGGACCAATTGTGCAATTAAACCCTCTTTAAATGGCAATTATACCATTAGAAGGGATAATGGACGATATTAGGCTTATAAATGTTGAAAATTATGAGTAATTAGAAAGGACAAAATAGTAAATTAGAAATTAGATGAAATTTAATAAAGAAAACAAGTTAAAATTATTTTTAACTTATCATCTTTTTCAATTAGAACCGAAAAACCTTGAAGCCATGGGAGGAAGCTTTGGTCAACATTGGTCCTTTGATATAAGAGGTAAACCTCACCCGTTTTTAGTAATTTTTATGTTTTTGAACTTGTATTAGCTTAATCTAGCTAACTTGGGGATTAATTTGTAAAACTGTCAATGTTATGGATTATGCTACTGATGAATTTAAGTTTTTCTAGACATTTCATGATAAATTATTAAGCTTGGTTGTGAAATAGGACTATTTTGTAAAGTAATTTTTGGTAATTTTAATGTTTAAGGACTAAAATGTTATAGTAATAAAATTAGGACTTAATGTGAAATAACATCATGTAGGGTTGTAGAAAAATAGAGAATAATTCGGTAGAAATGAGATTTGAATAAAAATGGTTAAATTGCATGTTTTGGGCTTAATGACTAAATTGTATAAAAGTAAAATGTTTAGGGCACTTTTGTAAAAATTTTAAAAAGGATTTAATTGAATAAAATAGATTAATTTTTCTATTAGAACTAATGAATTGAATGAAATTATTATTTTAGATCCTAAACGTGTGGAAAATCGAGGAAAAGGAAAATTATCAAATAACCCCTGTATTTTGTCGTTGTTGGATTTAGTCTCGTAAGTTTGTATGGATTATATTGATGTGTGTAATTGAAAATGAAAATAAATGAATTGACACAATGTCGATCACTGATTGAGTTATTATGGATCATTACTGCAAATCAGTCTTGTAAGTTTGTTCAGTTTAATTTTAATGTATTTAAAGGCATATTGAATGAATTGAATTGTTTGGTTTAACATTATAATGATGCTATGTATATGAGTAATGAAGTAAGGGATTGTTATAGCATTGAACACTAACGAGGTACTTTGAGCTAATGAATGTTTGGTTAATGAACTAATGCCTGTATATGGAATATGAGATTGTGAATTATTCATATATTGTTTTGTGCTAAGATACTCTGAGCCGATGAACGTAGGATAGAGTATGATTGGTATGCCAATAGGTTATTATGTGCACAACATGGGATTGATCTGAGTAGTGAAGATGATTTCTGTATATTCTTTATTCACTGGATATGCCGAGGTCCAACATTTTTTGTGGACTATCATGTTATTTTATAGTATTATCTGGTGTGCTGGATGGTACTGGCTCTTATGAGCATCTAGAGTGTTGGACGGTTAACAGTGTACTCGTATCCATATATCATTCATTGGGCATTATCTTTAACTATCACTGGATGTTATTGAATTGTGCAAATTAATTTGCACTATTGTATTGAGCATTACTCACCTGTTGTGAGTGGTGATTGACAGGAACTCTATTAAGAACCTTACTGCCAGGAACTTTGATCAGGACTTTATTGTCAGAAACATTATTTATAAATTTCTTTCATTGAATTATTATGCATAATTTAGTAAGCTTTACAATTTAATCGACGAACTAAAGTAGTGAGCATGTTAAAATTTGAGCATGTTAAGAATTGTGTGGTGAAACTAAAGTAGTGAAATGTTAGGTAATTGAAATGAGGTGTCATTATTGACCCATTGGTTAGGTCTTAAATGGATTGAATTAGCATGTATTGGATGTTTTTGTATGTGTTTGAAGCCTTGTGATCACATGTTTTGTATTGGTTTAGGAACCTATACAATTGGGTGAAATTTGAGCTTGAAGTATGACATTTTTTAGGCTCACACGGCTTGGGATACGGGCTATCACACAGCCATGTGAAGCACACGGGCAGACACACGGCCAATGACATGGCCGTGTGAAGGTATTTCGTTTGTTGTACGACTAGCACATAGCCTGCGACATGGCCGTGTGATCCGAATCAGAGAGTTACACAATCCATGCACATGAGTGTGTAAGGTTGCACACGGGCGTGTAGGATAGCCACACGGTCATGTGACCCCTAACATGAAAATTTTTAATTTCTTCCTAAATGTTCTAATTTGTTCTGAATTGGTCCCTGAATGTTTGTAACTTATTTTTATAGCTTCAAAAGCTCGATTTAAGGCCCAAAACTGAACGACCTCTTTCAAATTGAATTTTACTTGTGATTATGGAAATTGAATTGATTGAAAAAAATGTAAATCGTTATTAACCGTTCCAACTTGACCAGTAACATCTTGTATCCTATTTCGGCAAAGAAAATGGGATATGGGTGTTAGATCATGACTGTCGAGTGTGGGCTCCCTTCGAGTTAGAAAAATTTTCACAAAAATTACTAGTAGGGTAATTTTGTAATTTCTCTAAACTGTTGGGTCAAGTTGTAAATTAGAAAAATATCTCTAGAAATTTTTTGCAATAACCTCTTGTGAGGATTTTCTCTCTACAACTTTCTCTTGAATTCAAATATGTGTAAATAATGACCCAAGGCTATATTTATATAGGGAGAATTTAGAGAGTTCAACTATGATTAAACTTAATCATTTTAATATTAATTTAATATAATATTTATTAAGATAAATATTAGATTAAATGTAATATTAAATCTTATTAAAATAATAAAATATTTATCTGCAAGATAAACATTAAATTAAATTTAATATTAAGATAATCACTTCAATATTAAATTAATAAAACACTATTAAGATAAGTATTAAATTAAGTTTAATATTAAAATAATACTATTTTTGGACTAATTAATCTGAAATCAATTTCTCTGGTAGAGTCCCATTAGGAGTGCAACTCTTTCACTGTTCAACCATCGATGACCAACTGCCACCAACACTGCCGTGTCCAGTGATGAAGGTGCGATACCCTTACGGCACCCTAAGCCAGTTCAGTCTAGGTCAGTGACGACCTGACCGGTCTGATCTAGCCACCCGTTGGACTGTCGGTCTGGTTTCACATACTGGGCCTGGTTCTACTAGTTTTTTTGTCTTGGTCTCGATTTTGGGCTTCCGGGCCTAATTTAAGATCCTAGGTCTAATTTTCAAGTTCAATTACCCATTAGGCCAATTGTCTAACTTGAAAATAAACTTTCAAAAGGATCATATTAATTTTAATTTATTTTATTAATTTAACTTTACTTTATCAAAATTAATTTTTCAAAATCATTTTTCAAAAATCACTTAGATCTTCCAAATTAAATTTTCAAGAAAATTCTTTAATCAAATTCTCTAGTTAAACAATTCTCACGACCACCTAATTTAATTCCACATCAAATAAATAGACTCAATTAAATTATTCCCAAAGTCGTAGAATTTTTTTCTTATTCAAATGCAATCCGATTGAGCTTTTGTTGAGCTAGCGGAGAGACCAATCGGACATATACAATTAGGCTCTAGTGATTGCAATTATGTCTAAAAGCATCATTCTGACAATTCGCAATTACTTAATCATGGAGTTAGTCCACCAGAAGTATCATGAATGAAATCCTTATTGCATACTCTTTACGAAAGAAATTCATCCAGCTACTTTGTCCAATAACCTCGTCATGTGTGTGTTACCCTCATATGATATCCTTGATTCCTTTGAGTTAAATCCGTTCACTCAATACAATCCTATTTTGTCCTATTGTCACCATTGTGTCTTCTTAATGATTAATATGACCACTATCAACAAATGACTTTGATAAATTACTCGTTTGAGAACAAGCAAACCGTGACCACGTTCCATATTTATCAATTCACACAATGCCAAAGAAAGGATATCCTTAACTCTTTAGTTGAACTATGAATTCCACTGCTGCTAGTAAAGCCATGACATACACAAGTCATGTACCCAACATACCGGCTATGGCCTCGATCATCTTTAGAGTATAAGCCTCCACTTATATCAAAGCATATGAGTTGCCTACGCATGGTTAGTGACTAACTCAGGCTTTAGGTCAATCACACCGTGAACTTCACAAGTGAATTAATTCACTAACGAATTCAGAATTAATTCATCTTGGGTCCAGTCCAATGTATCATTCTACCAATGAATACATCTATGTCTCTACTCGTGGAGTCAACTGCTCTGATAGCTAAGGCTAGCCATCTCCCCAATTTGAGTTGTAGATGACATAATAATTGTAACACACCTTATCCGTATTCAACGTCGAGACAGGGTTCGAGGCATTGCCGGACTTAAACATGAACATTCATACAAAACCAGGCCATAAAGTTTCATCCAAATTTGAAACTTTTCAATCACATGCAATTTATCTGTTAAAAGGGCCTACGAGGCCCAAAACATACACCGGGAGTGGTTTGGGACTAAATCGAGAACTTTCAGAACCTTTTTGACACTAAGAAAATTTTCTTGTTTTGGAGAGTCACACGCCCGTGTAGGTAGCCCTTGTGGTCACACACACCCGTATAGCTTGGGACACGCCCGTGCCCTCAGCCCGTGTAACTCTCTAACTATGACGTCGTCAAGCAAATAAGGTCACACGGCCAAGTCACACGCCCATGTGTTGAGGTCGTCTGGCAAATTAAATTTCAAAAATTAAGTGCAAACTTCACAGGGCCTGGGCACATGCCCATGTCCTAAGGCCGTGTCCTTCACACGGCTGAGACACACAGCCGTGTCTCTGCCCGTGTGTTTATTATCGGGCATTCTGTTTTGCAAAATTAGGGTGCAGGGGACACACGGCCAGATGACAAGCCCATAGAGGTAGACTGTATGTCACACACGGCCTAGACACGTGCTCGTGTGTCTAACCGTATGGAAAATTTCTAGGCTATTTTCCAAGCCATTTGCCACCCTTCAACACTCACATACTCAATTCCACTTCATAGCATGCCACATGGCACATTTGACTACTCAAGCATTCACATTCATGGTTAATTATGACTTGGTAGAGTCAACTTCTCACATACTTAAACCATTAAGCTTTCATATGGCATTCCACACCAATTCCATATCTATTCCTCATTATACCACAAATATTGTCATACACATTAATCATATTTCATACATTAAACAAACATGCCATCCATCATACTCATTAACCATAAGTATCCATAACCACGTTAAGGCACAAGCACATTTGCATGCATGCATCAATAATTAGGGTTACAACCCAAATAATCAATATAAGCCACCTCTCATGGTCATATACAAAATGAATCACAATACCGTCATGAGCCAACACATTTGGCTAACCAATATGTCACTTAACAAAAATACCAACCCCTATACATGCCATAATCAAAATGATGAAACTAACTATACCCAAATGTTCAATTGATAGTGTGATCGAGTCTCCGACGTCCTCCAGTACCCAAGCTATCTTAGAGACACTATAAAAGATGGAAAGAAAAAGGGATAAACATAAAGCTTAGTAAGTTCACATGCAAATAAAATACAACTTAAACAAGCATTAGTCATACATTTAACATAACGAACATAATCTTGCATTTTATTAGATATCTTAAACTTATTCTTCATATATACATATATATATTCTTACCACAAGTTCATCATGTCTCATATCATTCTCATGGTTTTGATGTACATACCTGTGCCCACTTGCACATATTGACTTTCTTTCTTATCTGTGGTATATTCATCGAGATTACCCATTAACTTCTCTTAGAACTACCCGTTGAACACTCGAAATACTATTGGATACATTGGAATCTTGCACCTAAGTGCCCATATGGAGCCAATGCTACTTCATATCTCATATCACATGTTGCTCGCTTTCGAGCTACTTACGGGCCTGCTCATACAGTCTGTTAGGTATCCGCAACACATGTTGAACTACCTCACCATCAATAGTATGTATGAGACCAGTACCCGGACCGCCATAACATGTGTCTCATAATCATGAACTCAGACCACAACTCATGAGTTCAAATCACATAAATCATGAACTCAGACCGCAGCTTAATGAGTTCAGATCACATGATTCCTAGCGACATGTCACTTGTATCCTAAACTATTCCTAAGGTTCAAACAGGAATCTTCGATACCACATTGTCGTTGAGCTTGCTCGTAATGTCGATTTCAATATTCATAGCACCAATCGCATACTCATGGAATAATCAAGCATAATTCATAATAAAATTTAAACATTAAACACATGGTACAACATTACAGTAATTATATGTACTTACCGTACATGCAATATCAAGCATTTAAAGTATGGTACATGTTGCATAATTTGCAAATGAACTTGCCTCGGTATAAAATGATAGAAATGAGCCTAATCCTCGTAAGCTTTGTTTTTCCCCTGATCAAGGCCCGAATCACGTTTTTCTTGATCTATAATGCCAAATTTAACTTGTTCAATACACACATTACTCATATCGACCCATAACACAGACCTAGGTAAAATTACCTTTTTACCCCTAACTTTTCACTTATTTACACTTAAGTCCCTAGGCTCGTAAAATGAAATGCATGCATTTTCTTGGTTACCCAAGCCTATCCGAACCTTCACCATGTTCATATCAGCTGACATTTTCCTTAATTACACATTTTTTTCTACTCATTTTTACTCATTTTACAAACAAGTCCTTTTTAGGTGTTTTCACAAAGAATCACTTACTAAAATATGTTTATCACACATCAAACATTCATATTCCTCTATTAAACATCATACATAAATGCTAGCTCAAAATAATGGTAGAAATAGCTAGATCAGTTGATGACAACTTCAAAAATGTAAAGAACATTAATAACGACGCTTGGGAGCACTTGCAATTGAGCTTGAAAGATGAACAAAACCCTAGCTATGGCTCTTTGAAAATTTCGGCTAAGGCGGGAGAAGATGGACAAGATTTTTGCTTGGTTTTTCCCTTTTTATTCTTTTATTAACCAAATGACCAAAATGCCCTTAAGGCCTTTCTTTTAATTTTTTCCTATTCATGCCCATTTTTTGTCCAAAATTTTAGAATTTGGTCAAATTGCTATTTAAGGACCTCAAATTTATAATCCAATGCAATTTTATGCTTGAAGCTTCTAGAACACAAGTTTTGGAACTTATTCAATTTAGTCCCTAAAGTCAAATTGGACATCTTAGGTATAGAATTTCTTCATGAAAATTTCACACAAACATACAATCATGTCATGGATCATCAAATAATCATAAAATAATTATTTCTAATTCAAATTTATGGTCTCGAAACCATTGTTCCAACTAGACCCTAATTCAGGATGTTACAATAATCCTTCTCAATATTTGAATAAATGTTCACTTTGATTCTTTCAAGGGATTACGAACTCATTTAGATTATCTACTAATGTAAGTTGTCTTTCTCGCAATGTAAACTTTCTTTACAATGCCACTTATCTTCAATTTGAACTTTAGACAATCAATGACTAATATTTGCTTGTCAAAATTTTGCTATGCATGCAGAATTTAAAAGACATAAATAGAAAAAGCATAATAGTGAAATGTGAAATTAACTTTATTTTTTTATTCATCGTTCAAATAAATAGAAAATAGTTACATGTTTACTACAAAATAGGCACATTTCCCAACAATCTCCCACTTGCCTTAGTGAAGTAAATGTGTCATGTTTTGCATTCACATATCCTCGACATGTTTGTTAAAACTCCTACTTATAAGAGTCTCAGTAAATGGATCCGCCTGGTTATTTTCAGAAGCTACTTTCATCACATCTACAATTTCTTTGGTTACTTCCTCTCATATCAAGTGATACTTCAGATCAATATGTTTCGTCCTCTGATGACTTCTCATTTCCTTGGTATTAGCTATTGTAGCACTTTATCAAAATACAGTGTTACAGCTTTTTCTATACCAAGAATAACTTCAAGTTTGGTTAAGAACTTTCGAAGCTTCTTTTGTTGCATCAGAAGCAGCCACATACTCTGCCTCCATAGTAGAGTCAGTAGTGCAAGTTTGTTTTGCACTTCTCCATACTATGGCTCCATAACCTAGAACGAATACATTTCCTAACTTCGATTTCCTCGAATCTTTACAAGTTTGGAAGTCTGAGTCTATGTATCCAACAAGAGTAAGGTCCTCCCCAGAATACACAAGCATATAATTCCTGGTTTTATTAAGATACCTTAATATATGCTTTACAGCTTCCCACTATTTGAAACCTGGATTCACCTGATATTCACTAACCATTCCAATTGTGAAAAAGATATCTAGACATGTGCGCATACATAAGGCTTCCAACTTCCGAAGCATATGGAACCTTACTCATGTTCTCTCTTTCTTTCATTGTCTTAGAATAGTCATCTAAAGAAAGATGAAAACTTGATGTAGTCAGCTAAATGTAACACCCCTTACCCATATCCAAGGCCGGAACAGGGTACGAGCATTACCAGACTTAACAATACACATAGACGAAAACCGGGCCATAAAATTTTATTTAATTTAAAACTTTTCGAACACATGCATAACAAGCAAAGCTAACTATATCATTACATCAAAATATATGACATAGCATGATTAATTAAACTTATAAACCATAATGGATAAGGACCACATCTCATAATCATATACAATAACTCAATGCAGACTGATACGTATGGTCAAAATCATAATAAAAATACATATCACAAACCAACTTCCTATACATGCCATTCACTTGATATTTCTAATATTTGAATTAATTCTCCCAAAAATGATAGTTTGATAGTGTGATTTTGCCTCCGACGATCTCCAACCCCGAGCTGACCTGCCAAGACTAAAGAAATGGAGAGGATGGGTAAGCTTTACGCTTAGTAAGTTCATATGAAAATAATAAGCAATTACTACCATGCTTTTCAAGATAAAACACTAATTGTACAATTACACATACTCAAGTTAAGCTGTGTTATTGAGTTACGGTTACTAAATCATTCATATCTGAAGCTACAAAACTCCAAATTTAGTTTCGTTAATTTTCCTTGAAACTAGATTCATATATATTTCTCCCATAAAATTTCCAAAATTTTTTATTTATCCAAATAGTACAGTTTATTAGTTAAATTCTCCCCTGTTTCAGAGTATGACTACTCTGACCTCTTTGCACTACGAACCAAATTTCTCCCTATACAGAATTCCAACGACCATGCCGTTTGTTTCACTTAAAAATAGACTCAATAAGGAATCCATTCATGTAAAATATGACTCTTAATAATTTTTTTAGAATTTATGGTGAATTTATAAAGTCAGAACAGGGGATCTCAAATTCATTCAGACCCTGTTTCACAAGAATTCAAATATCACAAAATATAGAATTCTTTTGCTTCCTATGTTTCTTTCATGTGAAAATAGACTCATTAAGATTTATTTTCATATATCATTTTCATTTTTATTCAACTTCCACAATTTTTTGTGAATTTTCAAAGTCACGCAACTGCTGCTGTCCAAGACAATTTTATTGCTAATTCACTCTTTCACACTTTCTTTGTATTAACCTCATTTTAACATACATATCAAAAATCATTTTCACCACATTTCATACATCACAAGTATACGCCCATGATTACAAGGTCACCATAAAATCATCCTCATGTATAACTTACTTGTTTATAACCTTACCACATCCCGGTCACTTAATGAACACATTATTCACATAAGCAAATTCCTGCACTTATTCATCACAAAACTCACAAACAGTACATAGTAAGTCTCCCATTGAACACTTCGGATCAATCCTCGATACTTGGTGGTTTCAGCACATAGCTCTACCCATCATAAAGTTCGGCTCTCTTGTACACATGGTGAACACTTAGTATCACCCATGTGACCTAGCCGCTTTATCTCGTAGCTCTCTTGTCTACATGGTGTCCTTCACTGAACCACGCATGCGACCTAGCTACATATATCCCGTAGCTCTCTTGTCTACATGGTGTACACATAGTATCACCCATGTGACCTAGCTACATCATAATGTCTCAGAGCTCTCTTGTACACATGGTGAACACTTAGTATCACCCATGTGACCTAGCCATTTATCTCGTAGCTCTCTTGTCTACATGGTGTCCTTCACTGAACCCACGCATGCGACCTAGCTACATATATCCCATAGCTCTCTTGTCTACATGGTGTACACATAGTATCACCCATGTGACCTAGCTACATCATAATGTCTCGTAGCTCTCTTGTACACATGATGTGCACTCAAGCACCATACATGTGACCTAGCTACATACCATCAGTATCATCCAATCTTTCCAAGGTTCAACCGGGATTTCTCTCTCTTTTCCAACAATTTCACCAATCAAGTAATTATCAACAAACATATTTCCAATATGTTACAAATTTATTCATAGTCCTTTTTCAATTTTCAATTTACAGCAAATAGTCAATCTATAGGTAGCCACATTTCATATGATAATAAAATATAATAAAATAAAATGAATCGATAAATTATTTACGTACAAACTTGTTAAAATCTCATCAGGTACAACCGTGCAACAATTCATACAACCCAGGTAATAGTAATTTAACACTCAATTCTTGTAACAATAATTTTCCATTCAATTTCACATGACACAACTAGCATTACATTTTTTTTTTATATCATACACACCATCCATCAACTTCTCTTAAACATATTAAATCATACAATTTATGCCATATCAATAGAGAATTACAATTCATGCATGTTATTGCATTATTATTAACACACGAACTTACGTCGATCCAGAAACG
Source organism: Gossypium anomalum (assembly GCA_025698475.1). Lineage (NCBI taxonomy): Eukaryota > Viridiplantae > Streptophyta > Magnoliopsida > Malvales > Malvaceae > Gossypium > Gossypium anomalum. The sequence goes on along the minus strand of CM046963.1, from coordinate 30,046,154 downwards.
GCAATTTACTATTTTAGTCCATAACCTTGTATTTTCTCGATTTAATCCCGAGTCTCGACTTCCATCATCTATAATATCACATTTTGCCTAATAATTAGTCACATTATTCATACGGGTCCAAAAATCATATTTTTACAAATTTGCATTTTGACCCCTAAACTTTTGCATATTTGCACTTTTGCCCCAAGGTTCGGAAATTAAACTTCATCCTATTTTCTTATGTTTTATGACATGATGATCATTTTTCCCTTCTATGGCAACATCAAATTCTCACTCTAGCACATAGTTATGAACAATAACAACTTTTACCGATTAAGCCCTTTTACTCGTTTTCACTTAAAATCGAGTAGCACAAGTTGTTTAACATAATTTAAAACCTCATATTCTATCATAAAACTCCAAAATACACAAATTTCACCTATGGGTATTTTTCCAAATACGAACCCTAGGTTGAATTATTGCTAGCATAAGCTAAATCAAGTTACCGGGACTCTAAAAACGTAAAAATCATTAAAAACGGGACTAGAACGGACTTACAATCGAGCTTGAAAGCTTGAAAAACCCTAGCCATGGTTTCTCCATGCAAATTTCGGCCTTGGTGAAGAAGATGAGCCAAATTGGCTTTTAATTTTGTGTTTTAATTCATTTTACCCCTAAATGACCAAAATGCCCTTACTACTAAACTTTCCAAAAATTCCATCCATGTCCAATTTTTGTCCATAGACTTAGAAATTGGTAAAATTTCTATTTAAGACCTCCTCATTAATATTCCAAAGCAATTTCATACTAAAAACTTCTAGAATGCAAGTTTTGCAAATTATTCGATTTAGTCCCTAATTTCAATTTAAGCACTTTATGCATAAAATTTCTTCACGAAATTTTCACACAATCATGCAATAATATCATAGACCTCAAAATAATCATAAAATAATTATTTCTATCTCAGATTTGTGGTCACAAAACCACTATTCCGATTAGGCCCTAATTCGGGATATTACACTAAACACCTTGCTTTACATTGGCCATTGCAAAATGTTCCTGTACCTTATCGATGTACGAAGCTTGAGATAATGCTATCATTTTATTCTTTTGATCCCTAAGGATTTGAATTCCAAGAATATAACTAGCTTCACCTAAGTCCCTCATGCTAAATTGTTAAGCTAACCACAATTTAACTAATGACAATTCTCCTATATTGTTTTTGATAGGTAGAATACCATCAATATACAAAATGAAAAATACCACATTTTTGTCCTTCATATGCTTATAAACACAAGGTTCATTAGTGTTTTATTTAAATCCAAAAGTCTTGATCGTTTGATCAAATATTTTATTCAATTAGCGGGACGCCTGCTTAAGTCCATTAATGGATCTTAGCAGTTTGCAAACTTTTTGCGCCTTTCCCTTAACAACATAGTGAGTGGGTTGAGCCATGTAAATGGTCTCATCAAGATAGCTATTCAAGAATGTTGTCTTGACATCCATTTGTCAGGTCTTGTAATCAAGAATAGCGACAATGGATAAGAGTATGCAGATAGACTTGAGCATGGCTACTGGAGAAAATGTCTCATCGTAAATGATGCCTTCTTTCTGTGTGTAGCCTTTCCATGTGTGTTTCCATTTCCCCTTCCGCATTTCTCTTCTTCTTCTAAATCCACTTACACCCTATGGGTTTAATCCCAATCAGTAAGCCTACAAGTTCCCACACTATATTGGATTTCATAGAATCTATCTCGGCATCTATGGCCTGTTTCTAGAGCTTAGAATCAACATACTGCATAGCCTCCTCGTAAGTGAGTGTATCATCATCCTAATGATTGGCTTCCATATTATAAATACTACCATCATAAATGAAGAAGTCCAGTTTCTTAAAAACTCTCCCACAATGATGGATTCCCTTATGTTGTTGACTACTTGCAGGTCTTTCTACAACTTTCTCGAGAATTGAACTTGGTGATTGTTCTACCACTATCGAAAGTTCCTTGAGTACCACTTTACTTTGAGGATTAAATTTTTCCATGTAGCTTTCCTTGAGGAAAGTAGCATGAGGAGAAACTTTAATCATATTATATTTTGAATTGTAGAGTAATCCTCTTTTTTTTTCATTTTAGATATCCTATAAACATGAAAAATTCTTTCCGTACATCCAAATTTTTTGCATCCTTATCCAGAACGTGTGCTAGACAACCCCATAGTTTAAAGTGATTTAGAGTGGGTTTCTTTTCATACCATAATTCATAAGGTGTCTTACAAGAAGACTTGGTTGGCACGTCATTTAGAATATAGCAAGTCATTTGAATCACATATGCCCAGAAGGAATTAGGAAGTTGTGAATAGCTTAACATTGAACGAAACATCTCAAGAAAGATTTTATTCCTTCTCTCAGCTGCACCAATCTACTGTAGAGTGCCCGACATAGTCCATTGGGATAATATCTTATTCTTTATGAGGTATCCTAAGAACTCATCGGATAAATATTCCCCACCTTGGTCAAACCGAAGATTCTTTGTGGATAAACCTAATTGTTTATCCACTTCCGCACAAAACTCTCAAAATCTATCAAAGGTTTCACTTTTGCGATGCATTAGATACGTATATTCATATGGAGAATAGTTGTCGATAAAAATCATGTAATAATCGTAACTTCATCGGGCATTGATGCTCATGGGACCACATACATTAATGTGCAGAAGTTCTACAGGTTGGTTGGCCCTTGTACCTTTCGCATTGAAAGACCTCTTAGTCCTTTTACTTTCCAAGCAAGATTCACATTGTGGAAGACTAACTTTCTTAAGCATACTTAAGGGACCATCTGATAAACCATAAAAGTAACACATTCTAATCCCATACTTAGCATATTTTTGGATGATTTATCATATAATTTAGTGAATTAGATGCTCTTAATCCTTTAATATTCATATTTTATACTTAGGGGAGCATAGGGGAACAAAAGGAGCAAATAACGAGCCAAAAATGGACAAAACAGGCTGATTGAAAGATCCACACGGCCAAGATGAATTCCACACGGGCTGAGCACACGCCCGTGTGAGCCATACAGGCTGGCCACATGCCCATGTGGTAGCCCGTGTCGATATTGCTCCCTATTTTCCAAATACGCAGAAAAAGCCAATTTTTAGGGTTTTTGAGCATTCTAAAGTCTATATAAACACACTAGAAGTAGAATTAAGGGGACACACAGAGCAGAAAGCAGAAAGAAGAAATTACTAGAAGAAAGCCACTGGAATCATCTCAGAAGCAAATCCACTTCAAGATTGAAGATCTCCATTCAAATTTCTCTCGAAGTTTATTTGGGTTTTTTTATGTCTTGTTGTTTTTATAAATTTGAGATGTCTTCCTTTTACATTATGAACTAAATTCCCTAGATACCTAGGGAAGATGAAACCTAATACGGATCTTATTATTTAATAGTCTGAATTTAATTATAAATACTTGTACTTGTTCTTAATTGTGTGTTCTTAATTCTTGTTGTAACATTTTCAGGATACTATTCCAAGTTTGATATGCTTATTCAGTGGAGCAAAAGTCCTTGTTTAAGAGTAGATCTCACATAATTAAGCAGAGTTGCATGCAACCCTAGAAATAGGGCGACATAAATCTATCGGATTAGAGTCAAATCTAATAAGGGAATCCATAGATCGAGTTAATACAACATAGGGGTTTTAATTAGAAAGAGATTTCAATTAATCAACCTACAGTCAGTTGTTCTTAGTCTCGAAAGAGATATTAACATAATTTAGGGATTTCTACGGATCAAGACAAGTGAATAAATCGTTTGATTTAGAGTCAGAATAATAAGTGAAGTCTAGGTGGATTCTTCCTTGGGTATTGTCTTTATTATTGGTTTGTTCAATTATTTTCTTCACTCTCTGTCGAGTTCAGTAGTTAATTAGTTAGTTAATTTTAGATTAAAACAAATCCCTTATATTTTAGGCTAAATAATAGAAAGATAGTTAATATTAGTACTTTTAGTCCTTGTGGATACGATACTCTGGATCCACCGTAACTGTACTACCATTCAATAGGTGTGCTTGCCTTAGTCGTGACCATAGTCTAGTTTAGTGAATCATAAAATGATCATCACCATCTTTCACGAGTCTAGTGATTCTTTCTTGGTTAATATGACCAAGTCTTAAGTGCCATAGGTACCCCTCATTAGAGTGAGAAGTTTTAAGCTTTTTATTCACTATTTCAGCTTGAAGCATTAAGTAGTTATTTGGTTTGATAAAGTAGAGATTATTTTCCATCCATTTATTATAAATTAAATAATGGTTTCTGTGAATATCAATCTTTTTATTGAATGTCACGGTATAGCTGTCATGAAATAAATATGCTACAAAAATTAAATTCCTCTTAGAATAAGGTACATAAAACATATTCTTTAAAACAATCTTCCTAAGATTATCAAAGTGTAAAACATAACTCCCATCTTTGACCTGCAATGAGAGACTCCTATCACATAGACTTCTCGTTTAGCTGAACCCCTGTAAAGAAACACACATATGGTTAGTGGCTCTAAAATCAATAATCTAGTTGTCAATTGATTCTTCCACTAAGCAAGCTTCAACCACAAAGAATTTCATACCTTTACCCTTTTCAACTAGGTAATCCAAATACTTTTTACAATTTTATTTGAAATGCCCTTTTCCTATTGTAAAAGAAACATTTGATATTTTTAAGATATTTTGATTTCTTAGCCTTCTTCCCATCCACACGAGGTAGAACCGAAGACTTACTCAGTTTCTTCTTTCCCTTAGCCTTCTATTTTCCCTTAGAGGGTGAGGGGCTCACAACTAAGTTTGCCTCAGGTTTCTCCTGAACTGACTTACATCCATCGAGCATTAACTCATAAGATTGTAATTCCTTCATGAGCTAAGTCAAATTAAGCGCCTTGTTCCCAAATTTGTAAGCAACCCTAAAACCAACAAACGCCTTGGTGAAGGATTTGAACACTATTTCAATTTGCGTGTTCATGTCTAGTTCAGTCCCATTGTCCTCTGCTTTCGCAAAGAATCTCATAAGCTTAAGCATATGTTCTCTGATCAGAATACTGGTTTCTGTTGAGAACTTATCAAATTTGTAATAGCAGATTGTCAAACCAATGCGACTTGGCCTCCAAGCAAATCCTTCAAATTTGTCATGATCTCTTTGGCAGTACGAAAATTCTCATGTTGCTTTTGTAACACATTACTCTTGCTCACTAACATATAACATCAAGAAATCAAGTCAGAATCTCTCCAGTGATTTCTCGCTTTGGGCTAAGCTTCAGGATGGCACATTTTGTAAAGAATGAATTGTGTTTCTAACAGTTGAGAACTATCAGCAAGTTTCATTTCCATTTCAAAAGTTATCCCCATTTAATTTATTCTTAGTACGAATGTTAATAAGAGAAGTAGGAGACATATTTGAATTGAAAAAAAAAAGATTTCACTAATTACTATCTTTATATTAAACAAATATTTTTTATTTTAGCAACATATCAAGAATGCAGTACGATGCATGCGTCTTGTATTAAAACCTTGAAAAAGTTTTTTTTCTTTGCTAAGGTCATTCTTACATCCATCAACCATGTTGCTTTGGGGTCCCATGATTAACTAGCAAGAACATGGATTACGTCCAATCAGTTCATGAATCTTAATTCTTAAGACTCCATACGAACTAATGATTGTTTAATGTTTAACCATCACCTCTAACTTAAATATCATTTCTTGGGAAACTATTTAATAAGAGATGATCTTGAGTGTGTAACCATTGACTTAACACCCATCATGAACATGCTTTCATTTGTGAGTCATCTTGGGACAATCTCTCTGAAAGTCATGCATGACTAGTTGTCCTTAAAAGAAAATCCCACCTAGTGAACCCACATGACAAAGTTTACCTTAGGGTGCGGCCAGGGTAAGAACAGGCTCGAAACTTTATGATGCTACCACTTAGGGACCATCAATGGAGACTGTAGGTCTTGTTTAAGGACCTTCGCCCACTCAATATTTTAAAAACATGTAAGGTTTTTTATCCCAAATTTCAAGAATGATCACACAATAGTCTTAGTGACATTCTTACCTGATCTAAATGACATGCTTCCAATATATGCATGGCATGCTATGTCAATTCTATAATATCTATTCATAAGAATCAATTAATCTTAAAACAAATAATTTTGATTCTCCACAGTTTTTATTTTAAGGGAAAAATCGAAGAAGTGAATGAGAACCGTGCACCAAGTAGGGTCCTTTGACCTCTTAAAAACCAAGCCTTTCATAGCCAGAGCCAATCCTAGACATGCACCTTCTCATTACCACACTTCTCACAGTTATTGAATAACCTAAAGAAGTGAATAGAACAATACAACACATGTAGTTTCTCATTACCACACTTCTTATTTTTAATTGATCAAATGCGGATCATCTCATATATATCACAATTATAACATTACATAATATAAATATTATAAACAATTATAAAGCATATATATAAAGAGATAGGTAATTAAAACAAAATTGCCAGCCAAGGTTTCCACGATTCTATTTCTAGAAAATAAATGGAAAAATAAAATTACATAATTTTCACCATAAGGCATTCCTTGGGTTTTCAACCGCCATCATATCTTTTACTCGTCATGAACTCCTTTTGGAAAAATTACATTTAATCTTATTTACGTTTCCAGCTCAGAAGAATTCTATGAATTTTAAAAAATATGGCCTTACATAGAGATGATAGTCCATGGTCTATTTCCTAAGAACCATAACCTCGATAATAAAAGAACAATTATATAACAAATATATAATATCACATCCATTCCCAAATATAACTCAAAACATGCATAACATCTAAAAAAGTGTCACTTTCTATGTAATCAAATCATCCAAGAGGAAGAGAATTTTTTTTTGATTATATGTTTATACTTATAGATAGAACACAACCTAGCTCATGATACCAATTGTTGGAAAAATGAGTTTGGAAAATGCAACGGAAAATAAATTTAGGGCAAAACCGAAGTTGTAAAAATTTTCCAAAACAAGATCTTGGTTGTGATAACTAAAGTAATAAATAGTTAATCAAAATTATACCTTTCCAATTTGTCTAGGATGAGCTCTTCGAACGAGTAGTATTCTCCACTATCCTCAAGCTCACTTTTGTTGAGTATGGGCTCGCTTCGAATTAAAAATTTTTTTACAAAAATTACTAGTGGGGTAATTTCACAATTTCTCTAAATTTTCTGGTCAAGTTGTAAATCAAAAAAATATCTCTAGAAATTTTCTGGAGTAATCTCTTTAGAGAATTTTCTCTCTACAACTTTCTTTTGAATTCAAGTGTGTGTAAATAATGACTTGAGACTCTCTTTATACAATGAGAGTTTAGAGAGTTCAACTATGGTTAAATTTAATTACTTTAATATTAAATTAATATAATATTTATCAAGATAAAAATTAGATTAAATTTAATATTAAATCTTATTAAAATAATAGAATATTTATCTATAAGATAAACATTTAATTTAATTTTAAGATAATCACTTCAATATTAAATGAATAAAATACTATTAAAAAAATATTTAATTTAATTTAATATTAAACTATTAAAATAATATTATTTTGGAATAATTAATTTGAAATCAAATTCTCTAGTAGAGTCCCATTAGGAGTGCAACTCTTCCACTGCTCAACCACTGATGACCAACTGCCACTGGCACCGCCTTGTCCGATGATGCAGGTGTGACACCCTTACAGCACCCCAAGCTAATTTGGTTCGAGTTAATGATGACCAGACCGGTCTGATCTAGTCACTGGTTGGACCATCAACTAGGTTTCACGTACCAGACCGGTTCGACCAGTTTTTGGTCTTGGTCTTGGTTGTGGGCTCCCGGGCCCAATTTACGATCTCAAATCCAATTTTCAAGTTCAATTACCCATTAGGCCAATTGTTTGACTTGAAAATTAACTTCCAAAAATATCATATTAATTTTAATTTATTTTATTAATTTAATTTTACTTGATCAAAATTAATTTTTCAAAAATCACTTAGATTTTCCAAATTAATATTTTAAGAAATTTCTTTAATCGAGTTATGTAGTTAAACAATTCTCACGACCCCCTAATCTAATTCCACATAGAATAAATCTACTGAATTAAAATATCCCCAAATTTGTAGAATTTTTTCTAATTCAAATGCAGTCCGATCGAGCTTTTTTTGAGCTAGCAGAGGGACCAATCAGACATATATAATTAAGCTCTAGTTATTGCAATTATATCCAGAAGCATCATTCTGATAATTCGCAATTACTTAGTCATGGAGTCAGTTCACAAGAAGTACCATGATTGAAAACTCCTTATTGTATACTTTTACGAAGGCAATTCATCCAACTTCTTTGTCCAATGACCTTGTCATGTGTGTGTTATCGTTGTATGATATCCTTGATTCCTTTCTGTTCATTTAATACAATCCTATTTTGTAACACACCCAACTTGTATCCCTCGCTGGAACTGGGTTACGGAGCATTACCGGAGTTTATAGATCAAACAAAAAAATTTTTCAAAAATTTCATATCATCAAAACAAGTCATCAAAGCATCATTTTAATCCAAATTATAAACATACCAAATCTAAATCAATTTGCCTAGTTCATGAGCACTTAAACATAGAATTAAGTTCACATGCACCTATCTAGATTTAGTTCAATTTATCTTGCCATAATATGGTTTCAAAAACAAACACATATTTATGTATAAAACCAACCAAAATTAAACTTATAACCTCATTTACAATCAAACTACAAAATAACTATTATTTAGACACCCCAGGTACATGCTGACACAAAGGATAAACATCACCACATTTGAGTTGGGGATCGTTGTTGGATACTGAATCGGTGATCAAATTTAAGTACCTAACCTGCGCATGGAAAACAAAACTGTACGCTGAGTAAAACTCAGTGGTATTTCTATAATCCAAATACTTAAAGACAAAATAATATAATAGGCATAATTAAATATTAAGCACAATTGAATATTTAAAATTCACATTTATTTATACAATAGCATTAACCATTCAATATTCAATTCATAATTATATCATTCATACCATACTCAATTCGCATTATTTGTCATAAAATAGCTTCTCCCAATATGATGCACATTTCACTTAAATAACAATAATGTTCATTTCATGTCCAATTCATGAATACACAATTCATGTATCTCAATCCATATTTCAATTCACAGCCTCATTTTCATTTCACATATAATATCATCCAACATTGATCATAGTGTAATTTCATTTAATTACCCCTTTTAACACTACTCGGACTCGGACGGATACACGGATCTAACGAAAACACACCAATTTGGCACCTAGTGCCTCATTGGATAATTCGAAGTAATAATTTGACACCGAGTGTCTCATCAGCTAAACTGAAGTAAATTGGCACCTAGTGCCTCATCGAATTAATTTGAAGTATTAAATTGACACCTAGTGTCTCATCGACTCGAAGTCGAAGAAATTCCTAAACTCTTCTAATCCTATGGCATGCCATCTATATCTGACTCAGCCCGATACAATTAATAGGGTTCTAATTCACTTTTCCAATACAACCAATATTCATTTCAATTCAAATAATCAATATATTCAATATATATATACCAATTCAATTCAATCAATATAAATTCAATAAATTCATCACATAACGAACCAAACCATTTCAATTGCAAAACACAATAATTCTCACCTCAACACTTGCCTTGTACATTAAATTATATTATAACAATTAACAACTAACTTCAAATTATAGAAATACAAACCAGAAATTTCGAGCTATTCCTCGTCGACTTTATCTTTGCCCTGTTTAGTCGAGGATTCTGGTACGACGTTAGCTACAAAATTAAAACAATTAAAATTTATTAATACAACATAATTTAATTTCATATTAAAAATTTTAATTTTTACTCAATATTTGCCTAATTTCTAATTTAGTCCCTAAACCGAGACTAATTTCATTTCTTCAGAATTTAATTCTTTATTTTCATGCAAATTCCACTTTAAACTAAATTCAAATCGCTATTTTCAAATAAATTCCTAAATTTCAAAATTTTTACAATTTTGTCCATATTACTCAAAATTTACAATTTATTCTACAATTTAATCCTTTTTCATTTCTCGCTTAAAAATCTATTAATTTATTCCCTAATACTAAAATTATTCAACATAGACAACACTTAAAAACTTAATAATTTCTTCTAAAATTTTGACATGGGTCAGGTAGTATTTAACACCAGGATTCCAAACACATAAAAATTACAAGAAAAATGATTAAATTGACTAACCAATTGAGCTTTGAACTTTGAAACCCTAATTTCTTCTTCTTTTCTTTCCCTTTTTCTTTTCTTTCTTTTTCTCCTTGTTTCGTTTCTATTCTGTTTCTTTCTATTTCTTTTTGTTTCTTTTATTTATTTTAGTTACTTATTATAATATATAATATAATATACATACTTAATGATTAAGATATAATATTATAATATTATAATATATATTTTAACTTTAAGTTTTATAAATATTTATCTTATGCCGCCTCATTTAAGAACAATGGCATAATTGCTCCTTTAGTCCCTTTAATTTTTCTTTAATCTATAATTGAACTTTTACCCTGTATGCAATTTAGTCCATATACCTAATTACTCTTAATTCATGCAAATTCACTTAACCAAAACCTAATTAACTACACAACTAGCTTCATAAATATTTTTAATAAATATTTACGAGTCTGATTTACGGGAAAGGAGTCCCGGGAATGCACTTTTTTTTAATTTGATCCTTTTTAATTAATTAACCATTGAAACGTTAAAATTTCTTAATGAAACTTTAATACCACCTTAATGACACTCCATAAATATTTTTATAAATATTTACGGCTCAGTTTATAAAAACAAGGTCCCGATACCTCATTTTCTAAAACCACTTGAATTTAATAAATCAATTATATAACATAAATTATCAAATCAAAAACCTTTTTTTAAAATCACATTTGACTCGTACATATTAAATAGTAATATTTACAAACTTAATATTAAATAGTAATATTTACAAACTTACTCGTCAGATTTGGTGGCCCTGAAACTAGTGTTTCTGACACAACTAAAAACAGGGTGTTACAACTTTATCTCATTGTGTAACAGCTCGTTTTTGGTCAAATCGAAGAAGTGGTTTTGAAACCACAAATCCAAAGCCAAAATATTTATTTTATTATTATTTTAAGGCTTACAGCATGATAATATGTTTTTGTGAAAATTTCGTTAAGAAATTTTATCATTTCATTAGTTAATTTAATATAAAGGATTAAATCGCGTAAAGTGCAAAAGTAATGTTCTTATAGTTAAAGGTATTTAATAGTAATAGAACCTTAAAGTTAAGGTCCTTATGTTGTAATTACACCATTATAATGGTTGGTGGACATTTTTGGGCATATATTAAGTGATTTTTATGTTTAATTATAAAGGTTAAGTTTATAATTCTTTAATTAAACAAAAATTAAATAAAAATAAGCCAAAATTTTTCTCGATTTCATCTTCTTCTACCAAAACTAAGAAACAAAAATATCCATGGGAGATTTCTAGGGTTCAACCACTTCACGGTCTAATTGTAAGTCCGTTTTTGTTCTGTTTTTAATGATTTTTATGTTTTTGAGATCGTTGCAACTAGGTCTAGCTAGCCTAGGGACTATTTTGCAAAACTGTTAAAGATTTTTGAATGATGTCATTGATGAATACATGAGTTTTTTTGATGTTTGATGATAGATTATGAATGTTTATTGTGAAATATGCAAGTTTGTTAAGCAGTTTTTAGTGAAAATGCAAAATAGGGATTAAATTGAGAAATGTTGAAACTTTGTGGTTAAAATGTGAAATAAATGAAAAATATGAGCTACTAATGACATAATAGTAATTCGGCTAGCATGGGTTTATTTTGAATTTCATTAATTTGTTATTTTACGAAATAAGGACTAAATTGTAAAAGTAGTGAAACATCAAGGGCAAATGTGTAAATGTGCTTAAATGTGTGTTTTGGATTAAATTGAATAGAGAGGTTATTAAATAAATTAATTTTGAATATATTTAGATCAAGAAAAGTGAAATTCAGATCTAGATCGGGGGAAAACTAAAGTTATCGACTAATCGACTTATTTTATCGTTTTCACGTCTGAGGTAAGTTCGTATGTGATAAATTTCATTATAAATGTATTTTAAATGCTTTGATATTGTATAAATTGTGAATATGAGATTTTGGATAAATTCGACAATGACTCGATGGTAATTCGATATTCAAAATCCCAGTTGAACCTTAGGAATAGTTTAGGATACTAGTGACTTGTCATTAGGGGATACATTGAGTTGGCTTCGGGCCATGATATTAGTACTTCGGGTGCGAGTTATATCGATTTGGCTTCGGGCCATGATATCAATACTTCGGATATAAGTTACCTTGATTTGGCTTCGGGCCATGGTATAGGTACTTAGTGTGCGAGACTCCTGAGTATCCGACTTCTATTCTAAATGGTTCAATGGGTAAATGAATGATGTGGTTGAGAATGAGATTGGTACGAAATGGTACAGGTATGCGCATAAACCATATTAGCTTTGAGTCGAAGAAATGGTGAAAAGTATCTAGTAATGTGAACGAGTATTTGAAAGGTTTGTTAGTTGATGTGAATTCATGTATTTATAATCAATTATTGAATTATATGAATATGATTATATCAAGTTTATTTCATACGAGCTTACTAAGCTTATAGCTTTTTTTTTTTTACTTTTCCCGTGTTTTATAGTGTTATCAAGCTAGCTAGGATTCAGGGATCGTCGAAGATCGCTTCACACTATCCACATATCACTCGGTACCTATGAACTTTGGTATTTTAAGTATATGGCATGTATAAGGACTTTGGTTTTTTTGGAATATGTGTTGTTATGAATTTGGCTATTTGTGTTGGCTTATAAATGTTATGTATATAATATTGTATATGGCCATGTAAATTAACCTATTTGGCTTAGTTGGTGATATATATATGTGTGAGCTAATGCCATTTTGAGATGTGGTTTATATTGCTTGGTGAAAGGTTGATTGTGGATTATTAGTTTGAGTAGTTAATGGTTGAATTTGAGATTCGCATGCTTGTGGTTCTAGGCAAAGGAATGTTTAGATGGAATAGTGCATGTAGATGTGTTGTGCAAGTGAGTTTTGGTATAAAATTGAATGGTATATTGTGGTATTGATGTGTTTGTATTGGTTGGAGCTGAGATGGTATGAATTATACTTGAAAAATGTTAATAGAATGCTTATTTATGCCTTGTGTTGGTGCCAATTGGTTTGATGTAGGTGTGTACCAAATTGGATGGCAAAATGGCTTGGTAAATAGCCTATTTTTGTCCATACAGGCAAAGACACAGGCGTGTGTCTCAGCCGTGTGTGACACACGGTCATGTTACACGGCTGTGTGTCCCCTGGTGTTAAATTGAAAACCAAGTAGTATACCCTACACGGCCTCACACACGACTTGGCTATATGGCATAAGTCAGTATACCCTACAGGTTTCGCACGGCCTAGCACACGGCCTCGTACAAGGGCATGTAGGACCATTTTTAGGGCATGCAGGCTAGCCACACGGGCATGTGTGTTGGCCGTGTGACCTAAGTCAGAGAGTTACACAGGGTTGGACACGGGCTGGGACATGGCCATGTGCTCCCATTTCAAATGTCCACATGACCTGTGTCACAGGTGTGTGTCCCCAGTTTTGAGAAAAATTTTCTAAGTTTCATAAAAATTTCTTGAGCTATCGGTTTTGCCCCGAACCACTCCCAAAGCATGTTTAGGGCCTCGTATGCTTGTTATAGGGACATTATGATTGAGTTTGAATGATTATTATATGAAATGTGTAAATGTATGCGTAGTGAATGTTTAATTATTTTATAAGTTCGGTAATGCTCCGTAACCCTATTCTGGCGTTGAATACGGGTAAGGGGTGTTACACTTTGTCACCATTGTGTCTTCTTAATGATTAATATGACCACTGTCAACAAATAATTGTGATAAATTGCTCATTCAAGAATAAGCAACTTGTGGCCACGTTCCATATTTATCAATCCACACAATGCCAATGAGAGGATATCGTTAACTCTTTAATTGAGCTATCAATTCCACTATTGCTAGTACAGCCATACCATACGCAAGTCATGTACCCAACATACCGGCTATGGGCTCGATCATCTTTAGAGCATAAGCCTCCACTTATATCAAAGCACATGAGTTGCATACGCATGGTCAATGACTAACTCAAGATTTAGGTAAATCAAGCTATGAATGTCACAAGTGAATTAATTCACAAATGGATTTAGATTTAATTCATCTTGGGTCCAGTCCAATGTAGTCAATTTCTCCGATAGCCAAGACTAGTCTTTTACCCAATTTGAATTATAGACGACATAATAATCCTTCTCAGTATTTTAATCAAATGCTCACTTTGATTCTTTTAAGGGATTATAGACTCATTTAGATTATCTACTGAAGTAAGATGTCTTTCTCGCAATGTAAACTTTCTTTACAATGCCACTTATCTTCAGTTTAAACTTTAGACAATCAATGAGCTAATATTTGCTTGTCACAATTTTTCTATGCATGCAAAATATAAAAGACATAATAGTGAAATGTGAAATTTCATTGTAACGCCCTAATTTTCGGGAATTCTAAAGATGTTGGTAAAATTTAATATTTGTGTTCTGTCTGCTTGGCGTAGGATTAATTATGTTAGTGGGCCTCTAGAAGGCCCAAGCTTAAGTTAAAACCCAGTAGTTTTAGTTAATTTTAATTCCATAAGAAAAAAGGGTTCTGGTAAGCTGGGCTTTTAAGTATTAATTGTGTAAAATAAAACACAAGGAAGCAAGTAGCATAGTGGCATGTGACGCCACTGGGAAGGCTATAAGTGGCGTGTGGATGTTAGGGAGGACCCAGGTTCAAGTCACAATGACAGCATATTAAGGGAATTATTTTTATGAGTATGAAAGATAAGTAATGGAACTGAAGTGAAAGACTGTTAGGAAAAGTTGGAGTAGCTCAGGAGATTGAGTAAAGAAGGGATAACGGAGAGGATTTAGGAGCTGATTGGGGAGAGCTGTGTTGGCTGAATAGTGGACTCTTGAGGAGTAAGAGTTGGCCGGCCAAGGGGAGCTTTAGGGAGGCAAAATTCGGCTAGGGTTAGTGCCAGTATAAATTCGGCATTTAGGGTAATTTATGTCGTTTCCTGACTATTCTCCTCATCTTTTCTTTTCTGCTCTCTTCATCTATTTTCTTTTTCTTCTTCTTTCTTCCATAGCCGAATCTTCTTACCATCCTGTTCATCTTCATCTTTTCTTCAGACGTTTCTAAACCCTCATAGTCATTTGCCATAAAAATCCGAAATCCCGAAAGCTATACTCACCACTTGTGTTGATTTCTCCAAAGCCAAATCTTTTAATATTTTTGTTCCTTTGTTATCAACATTCCTCTTCTCTAAACACTTAAATATCTGTTGGCAACATTACTTCAAGGTTATAGCCTCAAATCATCACCATCTTCATCACCTAAAAAGCCAAAAATACCATAGATTTAGGGGCTTATAGCCGAAACTTCAAAATCTCCTAGATTCGAGTTCTACCATCGTTTAGAGGATAAATCTACATCAGATCTGCGTAGAAATCAGAAAGGAATAAGTGGTAAGTGCTCATCACTTCAGATCTAGTCTTATTTTACAAGTTAGGAAAAAGCCGAAGTCCCTAAAATCTAGGGAGGCTGTCGATTTGGACATAGGGCTTTAAGGGTCTTTAACCGACAATTTCTTTTAGTGATTAGTGTCTTCTTGAGTGTTGGATCGAAGGCTTGGATCTTTGGAGCAACCAGACTTGGATCTAGTCATTGGTTTTTGGCAAAAAGGTAAGGTTTTTAAGGCTTTTGGGGACATGGTATGAATATAGGTAAGTGAATATTGAGATTAGTGCTATAGTTTGCAATCTAAGAATTGTGGTAATCCATTGTAGGGCATCGTAAGGGATCTTAGTAGCAGTCGTCACGAAACATGTGTGTAACTGACAGCCGAAATGTCGAAAAGCCGGTATTTTGGGAACTTGCGAGTGTGCGAATGCTCATAAGATAAATGGGTTAATATTTCTGGTAATTTGAAATGATAGAACTGCAGTACGCACGATTTCGTGCATTATTGATATTTTGGGCTTATTGGGCCAAAAATCGGTTAATGGGCCAACGGGCCCAATTCGGTAAGTATGCACGGTAAGTGTTTCTGATTGCACGTAAACGGTAGAAATATGCATGAAAACCCTAAGATAGCTAAATTACTAGAATACCCTTTTGTATGGAAAATTACCATGATACCCCTAGGTGTAAAATAACCTGTATACCCCTAGGGTTAATTTTTTCTGAAAAGCATGATGATTTAAATCTGTATGATGTATGCCATGAATGAATATCTGTTGCATGGGGACATGGGTTATATTATGGAGGAAGCATCCTAGTGGCTATGCCACAAATTATCTGATCTGGTGGCTCTGCCACGTATATATCTGTTCTGGTGGCTTTGCCATAATTATCTGTTTCTGGTGACTCTGTCATACTATCTGTTCTGGCAGCCATGCTGCATATTTTTGTGGTGTGTAGCGGTTGGGTAGGTTGAGTAGTCTCCCCACATGGTGAAAGGATGGTATGGGGGTGTACATGGTTGGATATGGGTTGGGTTTTTGCATAAGCATGTAATATCTGTTCTGATCTGTTATGGGCCTATGGGCTTTATTCTGAATTCTGTTCTGGGCTAAGGCCAATTTATTTTGTTTCTATGGTTTGAACTGATTTAGGCTATGGTTGGGTTTATTTACACACTGAGTTTCCCAAAACTCACCCCCTTTGTTTTATCCACGCAGGTGATCCCCAACCATAGTGGCTTGGAGCCGTGAGGGATTCGGAGTGGCCACATGTTTCTGTAAACTTGGTTTCTTTCTAGTGAACTGGACATCCTTTTATTTTCCTTTACGGTTTTGGGTTTTTAAATGTAATAAGGCCGCTTATTTATTTTTATGGTTTTGATTTATAATTTATTATGATGAAAATGATTTACTTTAACTATCGAAATGGGTTAGTTCTAGGGCGTGTTTTCCAAAACAATAATTGATTTCAAAATAACACGATCACAAGTAAGGCTTCCGCTAAGCAAATGGTTTTTCAAGAATTAATCACTTTTATAAGATGGACTTAATCAAATGGGTTTCTTAAAAATATATGTGATATTAGAGTGTGGCAATGGCGGTGTGCATGTCTAGGATTGGATTCGAAGGGAGCTTGGTACTTAAGTAGTCCGACGGGCTCACCTCCTCTTTTCCTGTTTCCTACCTGGTGCACAGCTTCCATTCACTTTAATCTATTTAAAAGGTATCTTTTAAAACACCAACTAAATTTTCTAAACTAAGTAATACGGAATGTTTTGAACGCTTCAATGTGGCACGTCGGATCTGGTCATAACGTCTAGGCCGGGTTTGGGGTGTTACATTCATCATTCAAATAAATAGAAAATTATTACTTGTTTACTACAATATGAGTACATTTCCCAACAAGGTATTTATTGTGATAACGGTATCGACTGGTCCTTCAGGGTAACTCCATTATGATGGTATATGGCGTAAGACCATAGATGAAAGACACTATAGTAGTCTAGTAAGAGGTATGTAGCGTAAGACCATGGATGAAAGACACCATGGCAGGATGGTACAAGGTACAAGGTATAATGTATACTGTGTAAGACCATAAATGAAAGATGTTATGGCAACTAGGTATAGTGATTAAGACCATGGATAAAAGATTTCACGTCATTATATGATAGTATGTCAGGTTGAAAAATCGATGTAAAACCATGGATGAAAGACTCCATGGCATCCACAAAACCGAGAAAGTCCACTGGGATAGTAAACATAAAACAGAGAAAGTCTGTTGGGACACTAAACATAGAATAGAGATAGTTCATTGAGACAATAAACAAAAATAAAGTCCGTGGGACAGTAATACATGTTAAGTCCGTTGGGACAGTAAACATGGGGTAAGTCTGATGTGACGTGAAAAGGTTATAAAACCATAGTTTGGCTACGACAACCCTTAGAGTCTACTAGGATCTCAAGTGCGGGGTATAATGCTAGTACGTCAAGTATAAGAAACCACATAGGTGGAAAAAGAGTTAAGAGAAAACGTATGTATGGCAAAAGGATAATATGGAATCTGCCAAAATGATGGAAGTGATAAGGATAGATGTGAAAGTTGACAAGGTATGGGCAAATACCAATAAGAATTAAAGGAAAATAGGTCGTGCCAAAGCTGGCCAAATTAGGAATATGTAAGAAAGGAAATTATCTAAAGGTCACAAGAAAGGATCCATCATGAAGAGCCACTAGAGGTGGCTCAATGTAGTTGTATGGGAAAAGTAAATCTCATGAGCGGGATGAGAATTTCCACTCCTAGGTTAAGCATTCTGTCTAGGGGATAGTATGTCTGTCAAGACTATTCCTCTTTGAGGATAGTCCTTTACGGAAACATGCCATGAAGCTAGCTCTGAAGGGAGAACTTACGTAAGAGGGGAGACAAACTCGTATATTCTGATGAGCAATGACTTTTCAGGATGAAAAGTTAGTTGTTCATCATATGGAGCATGTTAGGTCCTAGGTTAGTCTTGTGCATAAGACAAATTGCTGGACGTAATCCCACCACTGTTACCAATGGGATGCAAGGACAATAGGTTTGTTAGAGTGGCGAGGTCCGCTGTAAGTCGACACAATAAGAAAATGTCAATGAGTCCTTCGAGACTATGTTATAGGGAGACCGAGTCCACTAAGGACTGGTTAGATGATAAGTGTTAAAAGTAACACTGGTTAGATGATAAGTGCTAAAAGTAACATGTTTTAATCTTGTTCTTAATGCATTTTTGGGTGATTATTTGATGTTAATGGTGAACTTTATGTTCCTAATCCTTTAAATTCATGTTTTTAAACCTACGAGAGAATTTAGGAGAAAAATAAGTGAAAAATGAGTAAAAATCAAAAAATTGATGTGACACCTAAACCCAATCGAGACGGATCGACTTGAATTTGAAGCATTACATTAGCCACCTAAGTGGCTCTCCTGCTAACAACCACCTAAGATATACTCCGACATTATAACACCTCAATCTTATCTGAATATTAGTTATTTATTAATGTGGAAGCAAATTATGAGCCAATTTTAAACTTTTCTTAGGTAATTTAACTTAAGGGCATTTTCATCATTTTACCACCTATGGCAAAACTAATCCAATTTTAGATCTAAATATTTACCAATGTTCTTTTAGTCAAAATTATGCAAGCCTAAAAATTTCAGCTTAAATTGAGTTTGTTTGCTATGTCTAATTCAAGTTTTACTGTTATGGACTAAATTGTAACAAATGAAAACTATCAAGACCTATTTCAAATTACAAATTAAGTGTATTTCTATCAAAATTTACCCATTATGAGACTAATCCTAAAATTTTACCAAGTTTCCTTATCATCTAAGGCTCTAATTAGACTAATCAATTTTTAGGACTAAATTGTAACTTAAACAAATTAGAATATCAATTTAAAAAGAAAATAAATTCAAACCCCCAAAAACCCATCCGGCCGTGTCCCCCAGACTGTGTGTCATTAAATGACTGTATTCGTGTCACGGAAAACTTTTAGACAAATCGCACACGACTGTGTGTGATAGCTCCAGTTTCCACACGCCCGTGTCACTTCCCACACACGCCCGTGTGCAACCCCTCACACGCCTATGTGGATAGACACACGTCTATTTGAAAACCAGTACACCTACCTTTGCGAAAAACTCATTTTAAAACCTGATTTTGCATGTTTAAATGGCCAATTTAAATGGATTTAACTACAATTAACTAACATACATATACACACAACTTCAATTGAATTTATTGACATCAATTAAGTCTCAATTAAATAGAATTAGACAATTAATTTCATGCACATCAAACAATGAATAAAACAAACAAGTGGCGTACCTTAGTCGCTAGCAAACCACTCCATGGAAGCTTCATTTAAACAATTGTTAGTATGAATTTCATGCTTCACACACCGTGGTATCAATCATCGTGTTATCAAGCAACAATACACCATAAATAATTCAATAATTAAACTCAAACAGGCCTCAAAATTATTATAAAACATCCAAATAAATGTCCAATGTCAAAAGTCCAATTACAACAAAAATCTAACTAAATCCCAGGAGTTCTACAATGCCTGATTATAGTCTCTAAAATATGTTATAAAGTCTCCACCAAGCCTAAATCTCTTGGAACTCTCTGGCTTGACTCCTCAGCTCCTCAATCCCGCCGATTATCTGCACGAATTGTTAGGGTGTAAGCTTTAAAAAGCTCAATGAATGTTAATAAAAACGGCTAGTAAATTAACATTCAATTCATGATTAATTCACAACCAATCATTCACCAATTATCAGCTAAAATTATTAAACATGTCAATTTAATTTCCATAAGCATTTTCAATACCAAAAATCAATTATTCATGGCTTTCAATCATCAATTGATATAGCAACAATCACACATAAATATATTGGCATACACTTCTCATGGCTTAATCAGGTGATCATACATCAGATAAACGAATCTCTGAAATCCCATAAATATCAAATACAGTCCACCGAGTTTAGTAGGCCGAAGTACACACTCCCTTATAGCACCTCAAATAACCCATTGGGTGAAGAATCATGCTCAAAACTCCCTTATCTACTCCAAACAAATCAGTCCACCTAGAGCCGTATGCTCACAATGTTAGAAATAAAGGTGAGTACCCACAAATCCTATGGCATGCCAACTATATCCAATGGATCCACCATGCATGTTTCCAATATATTCAGTCAAACATAGCATATAAATTAGTCATTATTGTGCTCAATTTAATGTGACAAGATGCTTTTGTGTAATTTGCAATAGAGCCATTTAGCATCCAATTAAATTAAGAAATTCATTTGTCAATTTCTCATATTCAATTACCAATTGTAACACCAACATATCATGATAAAAAATTTCAGTACACATGGTTTAAATCATCCTTAAAATTAATCTAATTAAATAGCACAACACCACGCAAAAGCTTACTTACCATTTTTTTTAATACAACTTCAATTTTTGCACATTTAATACCAATCTTGCAAAATCAGCTATTCAACCATAATTAATTAATTGAAATCATTAATTAAGCTACTAATTAAACATAATTGAGGTTCAATTTACCAAATCGCCTTTAGAAACACTCACCACACAACTTTATTCTATCACAACAAGTGATCAACTAAGCAATTTCAAGCTTCAATTCTGGTTATCTTGGTCCTCTTCAAGATTTGGAGCTTCAATAGAGTTAAAGTAGACATTACCACCTTTCCAATGTGATAATAAACACAATTTTTAATCAACTATACTAATTGAAATTCTCTCACAAAGATACTTTACCGGATTTGTAACATCAAGTTAAAAACTCAATTCCTCACAAATTCGATCTCTTCAGCCCTCCTAATCACTTTCAAACATCAATACTAGACCAAATACACATATACTAAGCATCAATTTCACAAAAATCCAAAAAATCGATTCATGAAGATGATGAAATTTGAATTTCTTTAAATTACCTCAGAAATCATGTTTTATCTTGATAAATAAGACCAAAAACCTTTTAATAGATCCATTTTCAGTTGGAACATCCGTTGATTTATGTTCTTGGAAGAAGATAATAAAAATTCTTTAATTGACTCCCAAATCATGTAAAAAAATTTCTAATCTTCATAAAAACAAGTTTAGGATTAAACATTACATTTGATTCACTCTAAATTCGTTGATTAAAAATCTTGATTTAAGAAGCTTGAGAAATTTCAAAATATTTTTCGCTACTTTTGAGAATAATTTCAGGTGAATTGAGATAGTATTTTGAGAAGAAAATTGGTTGGATCTATTCTTTGATGATAGATCTTTAAAACCATGTAAAGAAAATGAATTTTATAGCTCTCTAATCTGATGTAAATGGTGTGAAAAGTAGGCTAGATGCATTGTGTTTAAAACTAAAACAACCCACCAAAAATTTAAATATTGGGGAATTTACCTAATGGCCACTCCCACATTTTTCTTTACTTTACCATTTAATCCTTTCCCTCAAAACTTTGAATTTTAAGATTTATTTGTCAAATAAGTACTCCAAAATTTCTGTTATTTTACAATTAAATATAAGTTAATTAATATTTAAATTTAACTCAAATTAACCCCCAATAAAATTATTTTAAAATTCTTTTTTGAACCAAATTAATTATTTTCACTAATAATTATTTAATTACTTTAGAATTAATTTTCTAAAAATATTTTTATTTTTTTTGGATTATTGTTTAATCGATTTCAGATGAAATTAACTCCTAAATTAAATTAAAATTACTAGAAACCCCACAAATTCCTATTTTCACACTTGGAACCCGAAAAATATACCCGAAACTATTAGACCTAGTTTAGGGACATTACAATCAGAATAAGGTACAAGAGCCATATGGGCTGAACCCTTCCAAATGTCTTGGCCACACGATCGTGTGATCCACACGAGCTGCCACATAGCCATTTGGCAGGCCATGTCGATTTCATGAATTGGCACTCTGAAACACCTTTGAAGCTGATTTTGAAGCAGATTTTTGTCAAGATTGAAGACTCCCAATTGATTCCTTAGGAGATTATTATGAGTTTCTTTATTTCTTTCGGTTATATTGTCTCTAGGATGTCTTTATTTGCAAGCATGATCTAATTTGGTAAACACCTAGGGAGATGAAACCTATGGTAGATTCTTTCCTTTGATTTTTATTTTACGCAATAAATACTTAGGTCTTGCTCTCAATTATGTGTGCATAATTCCTCGTTTAGTATTTCTAGATTATTGATCCATGTTTGATTTGCTTAAATCAGAGGAGGAATAGACCCTGTTGTAGAGTAGATCTTGTGTAATTTAGTGGAGTTGCGTGTAATCCTAGAAATAAGATGACATAAATCTACCGAATTAGAGTCAAATCTAATAGGGGAATCCATAGCACGAGTTAATGTGATAATAGGGATTTTAATTAGAAAGAAATTTCAATTAATCAACCTAAGCCAGTTGCTCTTACTCTCGAAAGAGATATTAGCATAATTTAGAGATTTCTACATATCAACTTACTATGTACATAAATTGCGTAATTTAGATTGATAGTGACAGGTGAAGTCTAGGTGAATTATTTCTTTGGTATTTTTTTGCTTCTTAGTTGTTACTCGGTTATTTTCCTATTTTGTTCTTTGTCATGTTCATTAGTTAATTTTAGTTTTTAATCAATCATTCGAATTATTTGGTTAAATAATAGAAATATGATAATTACTAGTACTTTTAGTCTTCGTGAGAATGATATCTTTGCTCAACATAGCTATACTATTAATTGATAGGTGCACTTACCTTAGTCAAATTTTTAGTTAGTTTTATGGACATCATTCGAACATAGAAGTCTACCAAGGAAGGTAGGTCCTAAGAATCCTTGGTCGGGAAGGTGAGAAAGCTAATATTGAGGAACAGTTTGGGAAAATAGGTGTACAGCCAAGTAAGTTAGAGCCCAAGAAACACCATGTATGCAAGGTGTTTGAAAGGACGGAAAGACAAGAAGGATAGGTATTTGGAATACGGTTGACTGTAGAGTCCGATAAGGGGAAAGACTTATAATGAGCGGAGTAGCTCGAAGGAACGAGTAGAGTCCACCACCCTGATAAAGAACACTTGCCATGAGTAAATAGGGAGTTAATTATTGGCAGTGAAGAAACTCAGTAAACTCCCCTGTTCCTTTACTGAGTTCTTGCTGACTCGTTATTCTAGTAGAACATCGAAAGATCCCGCTAGGGTGATGACTAGTTGATTGAACGAGAAGCCTAAGGCAACAATTGGTTATGATTATTGAAGCAAGCTAATCATCCATGCTCAGATTTGATATTGTTTACTTATTAATTTTCCAACACTTCTTTATTTATGTTATCATCTTTATTATTGCAAAAACCCCAAAAATCTCTATTTATGTTTTCATAATATAATTTATTTAATACACTATTAGATCTATTTGTGTTTTTATTAGGATAATTTAGTGCTCGCCTCCTTCGGGTATGATCCTCGGAGTTCTCACTTACTCCGTTGTAATAATATTAAAAATTGACCCGTATACTTGTAGATATCACATTTTTAACATATTTTTCTCAGGATTTCTACTTTGGATGTTGGTATGTCTAGAGTCGGTCACCCCTCAAGGCCCTAGAGCTTTACACATCACGGCTTGCTCCTAGCAATCCTAAATGGCAGAATCGTAATGGAATTCCAATTTCCTTTTTCCCTATTCCTCTACCATTCCCCCATTCACCATCCTAACCTTGATGCTCCAACACCATAGTGTTCCCTCCGTAAGGCCTAGATCTTCGCTCATCACGGGTGCACTTCGCAACACTGTATGGCGATATCTCACAAAATCACCCCTTTTTTCCTATCCTAACTTCACCTATCCCATTGATAATTCCCTTACATATGTCACAAAAATAAATAGACATTATAAGCAATCGACACAATGACTAATACTCATAACATATTCAACCTTAAGTAACAAGAAATCTCAAGCAATTGGAATTATGCATCGTCATAGAACTCTTGCCATCATCGTAATATTTCAGAAAACGGAGTTTAGAAACTCATATGATACTTTTTCACTTTATCAACCCAGCTTTTCCAAACACCAGAGCTTCCATTCTCCTAGCAACTAAGCATGACAACCAAATTATAGGTTCAACTCAGTATTTTTAACTTAAACCTCGGTTTTCTAGGAACATGCAAAACCCTTAAAATGGTTTTTAGCAATCCAAATCCTTATTTTTCTTTTCCTTACATGCACCGAAGGAATTATAACCTTACCAGCTTATGATTTTCTACGTTTTTAACTCAAACTTTATGATTGTTGCTCCATTCAAAGCTTCCCTTAACTATCTTTTCTTCGAGGCGACCCAAGGAAGAAGATGAAAAAGAGAAGAAAGTGAAATAGAAAATGAGAAGAATGCCCCCTGGGAAGTAATTTCCCTAACTATTTATAGCTCTGCCAACACGATCTTCAACCATTTAGAAACCATCAATTGAAAATCATTTTGTCCCCCACTAAGGGACCGACTAGTTCTAATCTAACTGAACTAGATTTGGAACTCAACTATGTCCAAACCAACCTCTATATTTATCTGATTTTTCAGTAGAGTCTGTCATCTTACAAATTCTTTCAATTCAACTCCCAAACTATTCCTAATTTTCAGGTGTAAAGAAAACCAAGAGTGACAATCCAAGCCAAGCAAAAGGGAAAGACTAAAATGCAACTCCAACCTAACATAAAGAAAGAGTCCAAGTGTTTCTTTTGTAAAAAGAATGGGCACTTAAAAAATAACTATGTCAAGTTTAAAAGCTAGCTTGAAAGGAAAGGTAAATCAATCTCACTTGTTTACTTTAAGTCAAATATGGTTGATGTTGATTATAACACATGGTGGATTGATTATGGTTCTACAATACATATCTCAAATTCCTTACAGGGATTAAGAAACTTGTGGGAACCACTAGGGGCTAAGCGACATATCTATTTAGGAAATAAGATGGAGTCGCATGTGAAAGCAATTAGGACATAATTAATGCTTACAAATGGCTTTGTTTTAATTTTAGAAAAGACTTTTTGTATTCCTAGTTTTTCTAGAAATTTAGTTTCTATTTCAAGACTTGCACCCTTTGGGTATTGTTTTGGTTTTTCAACACTGGTTTTCGTTTATTTTATAAATCTGAACTTGTTGGAAATGGTGTTTTATCTTATGGTCTAAAATAATGTCACTCATAATATTATGCACGTTCAAACTGGTATTAAATGTTGCTTTATAATTAAAGATTCCTCTGTTTTGTGGCATTAGAGATTAGAACACTTCTCCATTGAAAGGATTAAGAGATTAGTAAATGATAGGATACTCAGTATTTTAGATTTTACTGATTTCAATACTTGTATAGACTGTATTAAGGGTAAGAAGACTAACAGGTCAAAGAAAGGTGCCAAGAGGAGTTCGACTATATTGGAAATCATCCATTCTTATATATGTTGCCCAGATATGGATGTGCAAGGTTAGAAATACTTCATCACTTTTATAGACGATTACTTGCAATACACATATCTCTACATGCTTCATCACAAGAGTGAAGAATTAGAAGCCTTTAAAGTTTTCAAGGCTGAAGTAGAGAAACAATGTAGTAAACAAATCAAGATTGTGAGAATGAATAGAGGTAGTGAGTATTATGGTAGATACACTAAGGATGGACAAGCACCTGGTCCAATTGCAAAGTTTCTTCAAGATAATGTTATAGTTGGCCAATACACCATGTTAGGCTCACCTAATCAGGATGGTGGTGTGTAAAGAAGAAACTGAACTTTAATGGACATGGTACAAAATGTGCTTAGTAGCTCTAAGCTACCTAACTCTTTATGGGTTGAAGCTTTCAAAACGGTTGTGTATATATTAAATCGAGTTCCAACCAAGGTTGTCTCAAAGACACATTTTGAGTTGTTCAAAGGTTGGAAATCGAGTTTGCGACATATACACGTATGTGGATGCCCATCTGAAAAAGAGTTTATAAACCAGAAGAAAAGAAACTAGACCCAAAGACCATTAGGTCCAAAGGATATGCCAAAAGGTCCAAAGGATACAGTATCTATTGTCCACCTCATAGCACTAGAATTATGGAATCGATAAATTGGTTATCATACATAACACCCCTGAAGCTCAACTGGGTGTTGAACAACCAATCAATAAAAACCCACAAGTTGTTGAAAACACTCTAGTAGATCAAGTTGTTCAAGAAAATTCAGAAATTATTGAACAACCAGTTGAACAACATGATCCATAAGAAAATGTTGGTTCAAATTAAGGAGATCAGCAATTTCTAGTGACTAAATTGTGTATCTGTAAGAGTTTGACTATAATATTGGGCTAAGAATGATTCTGGGTCATTTTCACAAGCCATGAGTTGCAAAGAGTCAGAATTGTGGTAAAATACTATGAAAAAATAGATGAATTCCATGGAAAGTAGTGATGTTTATGATGTAATATCCCGAATTAGGGCCTAATCAGAATAGTGATTTCGTGACCACAAATCCGAGATAGAAATAATTATTTTATAATTATTTTGAGGTTTATGATATGATTACATGATTGTGTGAAAATTTCGTGAAGAAATTCTATGCCTAAAGTGTTTAAATTGAAAGTAGGGACTAAATCGAATAAGTTGCAAAATTTGCATTCTAGAAGTTTTTAGTATGAAATTGCATTGAAATATTAATTAGGAGGTCTTAAATAGCAATTTGACTAATTTAAGTTCATGGAAAAAATTAGGACATGGAAGGAATTTTTGGAAAGTTTAGTAGTAAGGGCATTTTGGTCATTTAGTTATTAAAATGAATTAAAAACAAAATTAAAAGCCAATTTTTGTCCATCTTCTTCATTAGGCCGAAATTTCAAGGGTTCTCCATAGCCAGGTTTGTTTCAAGCTTCCAAGCTCCATAGTAAGTGATTCCAAGCCCTGCTTTTAATGTTCTTTACGTTTTTGAGATCCCGATAACTCGATTAAGCTTATGTTAGCAATAATTTAACCTAGGGTTTATATTTGGAAAAATACCCATAGGTGAAATTTGTGTATTTTGATGTTTTATGATAGAATATGAAGTTTTAAATTATTTTAGACAACTTGTACTACTCGATTTTAAGCAAAACGAGTAAAGGGCTTAATCAGTAAAAATACCTAATAGTCACAAGTACATGTTAGAGTGAGAATTTGATGTTGCCATAGAAGAGAAAAGTGATCAGCATGTTATAAAACATAATAATAAGGAATAAATTTTAATCCCGAGCCTAGGGGCAAAAATGTAAATATGTAAAAGTTTAGGGGTAAAATTGTAATTTTGCCAAAATTTGAGTTAAGGATTAATTTGATAATGTGAGTATTAAATAAGCTAAATGTGTTATTTTAGATCAAGAAAGACGTGGAATCGACCTCAATCGAGGAAAAGAAAAGATTGTGGACTAAATTGCAAAATCTTTGTATTTTGGTACCAAGGTAAGTTCATGTGTAAATAATGTAGTATAATTGTGTTTTTAAATTATTGATGTTAATTATATGATATGCTGATTTTTATCATGAAATATATGCTTTGTGGTTATTTTCGAATAAAATGCAAATTATTTGTATTATTTGTTAAATATAAAGTGTTACCGAGTATTGGTTTTGGTATTTTACAGAAGATGGCAAGGATATGTGTTCGAGGAAAATCCCGTTTGAACCTTAGGAATACATTAGGATACAAGTGACATGTCACTAGGATGGTTGAGCATCCGAACTCGTTGAGTTGAGTCCGAGTTCACTTATGGATGCGAATGTCCGAACTCGTTGAGTTGAGTCCGAGTTCGTGAGATGTAACTAGGCATCCGAGCTCGTTGAGTTGAGTCCGAGTTCACTTATGGATGCGAACGCCCGAGCTCATTGAGTTGAGTCCGAGTTCGCTTATGGGCGGGAATACATGATTGCCGGATTGCATATATGGCACTTATGTGCAAGTTATCCATGTATCCGAATTATATTCCGATGTGTTCAACGGGTAAAGTTATACTCAAATGGAGGAATATTCGAGATGTAAAGAGACGTATTGGTAAGTGATGTGAAATGGATATTTTGGATAGGTATGTATTTAACCCTCAGGTTGAGTATTGATACAATCACGATAAGGTAATAAGATGATGAAAAATGATTAGAAATGTGATATGTGTTTTAGTGATGCATGCTAATGTTGATTGGTATGACCGTTTGTTATGTTACTTATTATTTGCATATGAACTTACTAAGCATTTATGCTTACTCCTCCTTCTTACTCATTGTAGTTTTGGACAAGCCACTCAGAATCGGGATAGGTCGAAGGCTCAATCACACTATCCTAAGACTTTTGGTAAATGGCTTGTAAATTTAAGTATGGCATGTATAGCAATATACCTATTTTGTGTAAATGATCTTATGATATGGTGATGGAATGGTTGAGAAAATGTTTGATAATGATAAATTATGAAAATGGTTAGTTTAGATTATGTTTGATGTTAAGGAAAATTATTAAGATACTTAGTGCATAAAAACTCATAAAAGGGATGAAATTTGCCATAAATAGAATACTGCAGCAACACTGAGACGAGTTTGAAAATTTACTAAAAATCATAGATATTGAATTTGGTGATGAATACATATCAAATTGAAGCTTATTATGTCTAGTTTCACATGAAACAAATGAAACAGGTAAAGGAATTATATGTTAAAAGATATTTGAATTTTAGTGAAACAGGGTCATAGCAGTTTCTAAATCCCCTGTTCCAACTTTAGAAATTCACCATAAATTGTAAAGATATAATTAGGTGGTGTATTTTATATCCTAAAAATCCTTATTGAGTCTAGTTTTATTAGAAATAAACCTCATAGTAATATGAAATTTTTACAGAGACAAATGTGGTTCGTAGTAAACAGAGGTCAAACCAGTCAAGTCCTGAAACAGGGGTAACTTTAACTAATAAACTGTACTAATTTACTCAACCAAAAATTCTTGAAAAAAATTATTAGATAGGCATATGAGTCTAGATTCAAATAAAATTTACGGATCTTGATTTTGAGTTTCGTAACTCGAGATATGATTTTTCTTGTGACTGTGACATAAGTAGCTTAAAAGCTGTGAATGTAGAAACAAATAATCCAAAGTTCTAAAAATGTTAAATTAAGCTTAGTAACACCTCATACTCGACTCCGGCGACGGTCTCGGGCGTGGGGGCGTTACATATGATCTTGTTAAAATAGGTCATTTTTCATCGGTGTCGAAAACAGTGGCTTCGGGACCACAAATTCGACGAGTAACTTCATATAATTAGCATTTAAATTATACTAGTCAATAATAATTTTTATATTGAATTTGATTTGATGATTTTAAGCAATTGAATTAAAAGTTAGTATAAGTGGTTTGGTTCAAAAGTCAAATGGTTATTGAAAATGAGGTATTAGGACCTCGTTTCCATAATTTAAAGTATAAATATTTTTATTAAATTTTACAGAGTCGTATTAAAGGTGTATTGAAGTCTGCTCTGGTAATTTTTACGATTGATTGCTTAATTAAGATAAAATGATTAAATTGTAAAAAAGGTAAAAATTAATTGCTATAGATTTAAAATAGTAAAGGGACCAATATGGTAATTAAACCATGGTAAAAAAGTCAAAGCGATGGTGGCATGATTAAATCCACTAACTTTTCGGCTATTTGCTCATTTAGTCCTAATCAGTTTAGGATTAAACTGTAATTAAGTTTATTTAGTTGGAATTTTATTTAATTGAAGGACCAATTGTGCAATTAAACCTTCCTTAAATGGTAATTATACCATGTTTATATATATTGGACATTTTGGGATATGTTTTACTGATTTATAAGTTACAAATTAAATGTTAATTTAGTAAATAATTAAAGAATAAGGTAAATTAAAAGATTTAAAAGATGATATTATCGATTTTCTTTCTTCTTGTTGTTGGACAAGCCGACTGGCCATGGGAGACATGGGGAAACCATCGGCCAAGCTAGGGCACCTTGATTGGGTAGGTAATTCTTGCCCATTTTTAGTATTTTTTATGTTTTTGAGCTCGTATTAGCTTAATCTAGTTAACCCGAGGATTAATTTGTAAAACTGTCAAATGTTGATGATTAAGCCATTAATTAAACTGAGATGTTAATGAAGTTTTATGAAAAATTATTGAGTTTTGTTGTTAGTTAGGACTATTTTGTAAAGTAGTTTTTGACGATTTTAACGTTTAAGGACTAAATTGTTAAATTGGTAAAATTACTTGTACTAGGTGTGAAATAATGCAAATAGGGGTTGTATGGAGACCTTTGAATAACCGGTCAAGGTGGGTTTTGAATAAAAATGGTTAATTTGCATGTTTGGGGCTTAAGGACTAAATTGAATAAAAATGAAAAGTTGAGGGATTTGTAAAAATTTCAAAAAGGACTTAATTGCATAAAATGAATTAAAATTGTTGTTAAAATTAGTGAATTGAATGTAATTATTATTTTAGATCCTAAACGAGTGGAAAACCAAGGAAAAGAGAAAATTATCAAATAGCTCATGTACTTTGTCGTTGCTGCAATTTAGTCTAGTAAGTTTGTATGGTTTAAATTTAGTACATTTTTAAATATATTATATGTCTTAATTGTGTAATTTATGGATTATATTGATGGGTGTTAATTGAAAATGAAAATAGTCAATTGACACAACGTTAATCATTGATAGAGCTATTCTGGACCGTTACTGCAAATCAGTCTTGTAAGTTCATATTTCTAATTTTTATAATTAGTGTTTCTTTCCATACATTTTCTGTATTTGAGATGTGATACTTGATCAATGGAAAGTTAGTGATATGAATGATTAAGGTGATTCGGCCTTAGGTTGGGACGTGAAATGATTAAATGATTAAATATTTTGTTCTGATGGTATAGACCGTTCTGATGGCTAATAATCTTCCATAAGTTGCAGATTTTCAGTAGCTTGTGTGACCAACTATAACACCCCTCACCCGTATTCAACGCCGGAATAGGGTTACAGAGTATTACCGGGCATTTTAAAATAATTAAACAATACATTTCATATACATATTCAAATATCATATAATCATCATAAACATCAATCACATCATCCTTAATAGGAGCCTACGAGGCTCATAATATGCATTCGGGGTAGTTCGGGACTAAACCAATAACTTATGAAAATTTTTAAACAATTAGAAATTTTTTGCAAAATACAGGGGACACAGCCCGTGTGGCCCGGTCGTGTGTGTCACAGGTCGTGTGGACATTCGAAATGGGATCATATGGTCGTGTCCCAGCCCGTGTCTGACCCCGTGTAACTCTCTAACCTGGGTCACACGGCCAACACACACGCTCGTGTGACATAAAAATGGCCACATCCTCCCGTGTGCCAGGCCTTGTGCTAGGTCGTGCCAAACCTGTAGGGTATACTGACTTATGCCACACGGCCAAGTCACACGTCCGTGTGCTAGGCCGTGTGGAGCATGCTGACTTGATTTCAATTTCAACACCAAGGGACACACGACCGTGCAACCTGATTGTGTGTCAAACACACCTGTGTCTCTGCCCGTTTGGACAAAAATAAGCTATTTACCAAGCAATTTGCCACCCAACTTTGCATGTACCTACATCAAACTCAAATGGCACAATTCATGGCATAAAAATAGACATTCTAATAACCTCAACCAACATAATTCATATCGTTTTAATACCAACCAATTCAAATCACACCAATACAACAATATACCATTCAATTTCATACCGAAATTCCTAATCTCAAATCATCAATATAAACACTTCCAATTTTTCACCATTTAGTCTAATCTCATAAACATACCAAATTCATTTCTCAACCATTTTCTATTCATAATACTTACTATCAACAAGCATCACATAATCATCATCCAACACATCCCACAAGCCTTTAAGCACATATATATACATGATCAACTATACCAAAATAAGCCAACTCCCATGGCTATATACAAAACGAAAACATTAACATTTTCAAGTCATTTCAAATGGCTAAATTCATTATCAAACCATAACCCAAACTGACCAAAGTTCCTATACATGCCATATACTCAAAATACTTAAATTCAAAAGTACCAAGGTGATAGTTAGATAGTGTGATGAAGTCTCCGACGATTTTCGAATCTGAGCTAGCTTTAGATTCACTATAAAACACGGGAAAATAAACAATGTAAGCTATAAAACTTAGTCAGATCGTATGAAAATAATAAGCAAAACTCACCATTTAATTACCATTCAAATATACACATATAACATACTACAAAATATTTAACCACAATGTTAACATATATTCAAATCACCTATTTAACCATGAACTCATTTCTTCCATATGTTCGATGCATATATAGTTTCTGTACACAGCTGTATTGATACGTATCTATTCTCACCATTTCATATCTTTGATATACCCGTTGAACCATTTGGAATAATACAGGATACTGGGAATCTCGCACCCTAGGTGCTAATATATATAGTCGAAGCTATCTCAATAAATCTTGCACCAAAGTGCCAATACATAGCCGAAGCTATCTCAATATCATATCTCAATAATACTCACTCTCGAGCTATCAACGGGTCTCCTCACACAACTGACGGTCATGTCGTAAGTACACAAAACTGTTCACACAAGCTGACGAGAATCCGCAATACATGCTGGATAACTCAGCCACTGATAGGATGTACGAACCAGCACCCAAAACAATAATAACCCCTAATGACATGTCATTCGTATCCTAATCTATTCCTAGGGTTCAACTGGGATTTCTTGTTGCCAATTCATCATTGAATGTGTTCGCAAGGTCATTTTTACAATTTATACAATATCAAAGCATTTAAAATACAATTAAAACAAAGCTTATTACATATGAACTTACCTCGGATGCAAAAAAGGCGAAACAAGTCGATTAATCCAAAACCTTGTTCTTTGCCCGATCTAGGTCCGTATTTCTGTTTTCTTGATCTATATAATATCAAATTTAGCTTATTTAATAATCTCTCTATTCAATTTAGTCCAAAATGTACTTTAAAGCCACTTTACACTTTTAACCCTAACATTTCATAAAATCACAAATTCATGCAATTCAACCAAAACCCATGCTAGCCGAAATTCAATTTGGTCCCTAGCAGCCCATATTTTTCATTTATTCACAATTTAACAACAAAATTTCAACATTTCTCAATTTAATCCCTAATTGGACTTTTCACTAAAAATCATTTACAAATGTTGTTTATCTCACAACAAGCATGCATTTTCTACCATTAAACATCAAAATACATCAACATTCATCAATGGAAAAACTCTAAACAGTTTTGCAAATTAGTCTCTGGGCTAGCTAGATTAAGATGCAACGATCTCAAAAACATAGAAATTATTAAAAACAGGACGAAATTCACTCACCAATTAAGCAATGTAATGAACGAACCCTAAACTACTCCCATGGCTTCTTCAACTTTGAATTTTCGGTGGAAGAATTAGAGAAGAAAGATGATAGCTTTGGTTATTTTATTATTTTACTTATTATTTCACTAATTTACCTTTTTAACCTTCTTATTAAACCACTAAAATTACTTAAACCATGTACATAGATGTCCACTCATGCTATTAGTGGTCTAATTACATCATAAGGACATCCAATTTTTAATTTCATAGCTATTTAATACTTCTAGCTATTAGAACATCACTTTTGCACTTTACACAATTTAGTCCTTTTTATTGAATTAAGCACTCAAACGATAAAATTTCTTAACGAAATTTTCACACAATCATTTTATCTTTCTGTAAACGTTAAAATAATAATAAAATAAATATTTTAACTTCAAATTTGTGGTCCCGAAACCACTGTTCTGATTTAACGAAAAATAGGCTGTTACAACTCTCCCCCCTTAGGATTTTTTGTCCCCAAAAATCTTACCAGAAAAGAGGTTAGGGTACTATTTTCTCATAGCTTCCTCGGGCTCCCACGTAGCCTTTTTGACATCGTTCTTTTGCCACAAAACTTTCACCAAAGTTATGCTTTTATTCCTCAATTTTTTACCCTTTCGAGCTAAAATTCTAATTGGTTCTTCGTTATACGACATATCAGGTTGAACTTCAATCTCTGATGGGGAAATTATATGTAACGGATCTGATTTATATTGACGTAACATCGACACATGAAACACATTGTGAATCTTTTTCAACTCTGATGGTAAAGCTAGCCGATATGCCACTAGCCCTATTCTTTCGATAATCTCATACGGCCCGAGAATCACGGAATCAATTTGCCTTTGTGACCAAAACAAAGTATTTTCTTCCACGGAGATACTTTTAGCAATACTCTATCACCGATCTGAAATTCAATGTCTTTACGTTTCAAATACGCGTACGATTTATGTCGATCTGAAGTTGCTTTCAAACTGTCGCGAATTACTTTCACTTTATCTTCAGTCTCTTTGATTAAATCAACCCCATGAATCTTTTTCTCACTAAGTTCATTCCAGTACAATGGAGTTCGACATTTACGACCATACAATACTTCGTACAGTGCCATTTTAATGCTCGATTGAAAACGGTTGTTATACGCGAATTCAACCAATGGGAAATATTTCTCCCAGTTGCCTTCAAATTCTAAAACATAACAACGAAACATATCTTCGAGAATTTGTATCACTCTCTCAAACTGACCATCGGTTTTTGGATGAAATGTGGTACTAAAGTTCAACCTTGTTCCTAGAGCTTCTTGAAATTTCTTCCAAAATCGCAACGTAAACCTAGGATCTTTATATGAAATAATTGAAACTGGCACCCATGCAATCTAACGATCTCTGAAATGTACAACTCATCCAATTTATCAAGAGAATAGTCAGTACATACTGGAATAAAATGTGTAAATTTCATCAGTCGATCAATGATAACCCAAATAGCATCTTTCTTTTTCGGAGACAGGGGTAATCCCGATACGAAATCCATCGTAACTTTATCTCATTTCCACTCTGGTATCATCACAGGCTGTAGTAATCCCGAAGGCACTTGATGTTTAGCTTTAACTTGCTGAAAAACCAAACATCTTGATACGAAATCTGAAATGTCTCATTTCATACTCGACCACCAATACAACTGTTTCAAATCATTGTACATTTTTGTACTCCCCTGGTGAATAGATAAACAACCACTGTGTGCTTCGTGCAGAATTTTCTGCATTAGCTCTAAATTCTTTGGTATGCAAATTCTATCTTAGAACATTAAATAGTCATCAGATCCGATATGATAGTCTGAATCACTAGTCGACTCACATTGCACTCTTTTACCTTGCAACTCGTTGTCACACTTTTGAGCTTCACAAATCTATTAAAGAAATACCGGTTTAGCTTTTAACTATGCTAGAATTAAACCATCATCAGATAAGGTTAACTGAGTATTCATCGCTCTCAAAGCAAATAATGATTTTCTACTTAAATTATCTGCAACTAGGTTCGCTTTCCCCGGATGATAATCAATCACCAACTCATAGTCTTTTAGCAACTCAAGCCATCTTCGTTGTCACAAATTCAGATCTTTCTTAGTCATTATATATTTTAATCTCTTGTGATAGGTAAAGATATGACACTTTTTACCGTACAAATGATGTCGCAAAATTTTTAATGCGAAAATAATAGCGGCCAAATCTAAATTGTGCATCAGATAATTATTTTCATGTGGTTTCAACTGTCTTGAGGCATAAGCTATTACTTTACCTTCTTGCATCAAAACACAACCCAAACCGTTCAATGACGCATTGTTGAAATCACAAATTCTTTACCTGACTCAGGTTGAACCAACACTGATGCCTCAGTTAACAATTCTTTCAACTATTCAAAACTCTATTGACATTTCTCGAACCACTCAAATTTCACATCTTTTTGTCGCAATCTAGTCATCGGTGTAACAATCATCGAGAATCCTTTAACAAAACGTCTATAATAACCAGTTAAACCTAGAAAGCTTCTGACTTTGGATACATTTCTCGGTGGTTTCCAGTCAACAACTGTAGAAATCTTGCTCGGACCAACTTGTAATATCCTGATTTTGGGCCTAGTCAAAATAGTGGTTTCGTGACCACAAAATCCAAGATGGAAATAATTATTTTATGATTATTTTGAGGTCTATGATATGATTGCATGATTGTGTATATTTTGAGGTCTATGATATGATTGCATGATTGTGTGAAAATTTCGTGAAGAAATTTTATGCATAAAGTGCTTAAATCGAAATTAGGGACTAAATCGAATAATTTGCAAAACTTGCATTCTAGAAGTTTCTAGTATGAAATTGTTTTGAAATATTAATTAGGAGGTCTAAAATAGAAATTTTACCAATTTCTAAGTCTATGGACAAAAATTGGACATGGATGGAATTTTTGGAAAGTTTAGTAGTAAGGGCATTTTGGTCATTTAGGGGTAAAATGAATTAAAATACAAAATTAAAAGCCAATTTTGCTCATCTTCAACCCCATGGCCGAATATAGAAAGGAGAAACCATGGCTAGGGTTTTTCAAGCTTCCAAGCTCGATTGTAAGTCCGTTCTAGCCCCGTTTTTCAAGTTCTTTACGTTTTTGGAATCTTGGTAACTTGATTAAGCTTATTCTAGCAATAATTTAAGCTAGGGTTCATATTTGGAAAAATACCCATAGGTGAAATGTGTTTATTTTGATGTTTTATGGTAGAATATGAAGGCTGAAATTATGTTAAACAACTTTTGCTAAGCGATTTTAAGCAAAAATGAGTAAAACGGCTTAATCGGTAAAAATTGTTATTGTTCATAACTATGTGTTAGAGTGAGAATTTGATGTTGTCATAGAAGGGAAAAATGTTCAGCATGTCATAAAACATAAGAAAATATGCTGAAGTTTAATTTACGAGCTTTGGGGCAAAAGTGTAAATATGCGAAAGTTTAGGGGCAAAACTATAATTTTGCCAAAATATGATTTTGGGTTAATTTGAATAATGTGAGCCCTAATTATACTATATTTTAAATGATAGAGCAAGGAAAACTAAAATTCGGGCTAAAATGGGGAAAATACCAAGTTGTGGACGAAATGGTAAAAGTAGCCATTTTCACATACGAGGTAAGTTCATATGTAAATGTTGGTAACATAGTTATTATTTTAAATGTTTTTATGTTATTTAAATGATATGATAATTATTATGAAATATTATACTCGTGATAATTGTTTGATAATATGTCAAATTATGTGATATACTTGGAAAATGTGAAATACTATCGAGTATCGGTATCGGCATTCCGTAGAAGATGGTTGAGACACATGATTGGGAAAAAGGTCCCGTTGAACCTTAGGAATGGATTAGGATACAAGTGACATGTCACTGGGATATTTGGGCATCCGAACTCGTTGAGTTGAGTCCGAGTTCGAGAGATGTAACTAGGCATCCGAGCTCGTTGAGTTGAGTCCGAGTTCACTTATGGATGCGAATGTCCGAACTCGTTGAGTTGAGTCCGAGTTCGAGAGATGTAACTAGGCATCCGAGCTCATTGAGTTGAGTCCGAGTTCACTTATGGATGCGAATGTCCGAACTCGTTGAGTTGAGTCCGAGTTCGAGAGATGTAACTAGGCATCCGAGCTCGTTGAGTTGAGTCTGAGTTCACTTATGGATGCGAACGCCCGAGCTCGTTGAGTTGAGTCCGAGTTCACTTATGGGCGGGTTACATGGTAGCTTGGCTACATATGTGGCACTTATGTGCAAACTTTTCGTGTATCCGAATTATATTCTGATGTGTTCAACGGGTAAAATTCTACTCAAATGGAGGAATACTCGAGATGAAAGGGACATATTGGTAAGTGTTGTGAAATGGATACTTTGAACAGGTATGTACTTAACCCTTGGGTTGAAAACTCGATATAACAACAATATAGTAAGATGATAAATGAAAATGTGATATGAATGTCTCGGTGATGATCATGCAAATGATGTTTATGTTTGCTTATATAGTTGTGTTACTTGCTATTTGCATGTGAACTTACTAAGCATTTGTGCTTACTCCCTCCTTTTCATTCCTTGTAGCGTTGACAAGCCAGCTCAGAAATCGAAAATGGTCAGAGGCACGCTCACACTATCCGTATACCATCTTGGCATAATGGCTTGTATATTTTGAGTATGGCATGTATAGCATTATAACCATTTTGCATATATGGTCTTATGATATAGTTATTGAGTGGTATGGAAATGCTTGGTAACGATTAGCCATTGGAATGGCTAATCATGATCATATTTGGTGTTATGTATGCTAAATTGCTAGCTAATCAATGGGAACCATGAAATGGGTAAAATTTACCATAAAATAGATTCAGACAGCAGTAGTGACGTGAATTTGAAAAATCACTAAAACTAGTAGAAATGGAATTAAATAATGAATAAGTTATGGAATTGAAGCTTGATGAGTCTATTTTCATATGGATGGAACAAAACAGGTATATGAGTTATATTTTATGAGATGTTTAAATTTTTGTGAAATAGGGCCAGAGCAATTTCTGGATCCCTATTCTGACTTTGGAAATTCACCATAAATTTTTCAAAGATAATTAGAAGTCATGATTTATATGTACAGATTCTTATTGAGTCTAGTTTTATTAGAAATAAACGGCATAGTCATTAAAACTCAGACAGGAGATATCTGATTCAGTAATACACAGAGGTCGAGCAGTCAAACCACAAAACAGGGGAGACTTTAACTAATAAACTGTACTAATTTTCTTGACCAAAAATTCTATAAAAAAATTAGTAAATATATATATGAGTCTAGTTTCAGGGAAAATTTATGGAATTGGATTTTGAGTTTTGGAACTCGAGATATGAATTTTTAAGCGACTGTGATGCAGATTGCTAGCTTGACTGAAAATTTTAAAAATAAATTGTTTGAGCTGTTTAAAGTAATGAATTAAGTCTGTTAACACCTCGTGTTCGACTCCGGCGACGGTCTCGGGTACGGGGCGTTACACAACTTGTATGCCTTCAGTTGAAATAATATGTCCCAAAAATCTTACTTCTCAGAGCCAAAACTTACATTTGCTGAATTTAGCAAACAATTGTTTATCTCTCAAGGTTTGTGGTACAATCTTCAAATGCTCGGCATGCTCAGACTCATCTCGTTAATAGATTAGAATGTCGTCAATGAATACAACCACAAATCTATCGAAATACGGTCTAAAGATTCAATTCATTGAATCCATAAAAACTACAGGAGCATTAGTTAATCCAAAAGGCATAACAAGAAATTTATAATGCCCGTACCTTGTTCTAAACATAGTTTTTGGCACTTCTGAATCTTTAACTCGCAACTAATAGTAGCCAGATCTCAAATCAATCTTCGAAAATATTGCCGCTTCTTTCAACTGATCAAACAAATCATCAATTCTCGGAAAAGGATAATTGTTCTTTATCGTAACCTTGTTGAGGTGACGATAATCAATACAAAGTCTCATTGATTCCTCTTTCTTCTTTACAAACAACACTGGCGCACCCCAAGGTGAAAAACTAGGTCGTACAAAACCTCTATCCGTTAATTCTTGCAACTGAGCTTTCAATTCTTTTAATTCTGTCAGAGCCATTCTGTATGGAACTATAGATATCGGTGATGTTCTCGGTACTAATTCAATAGCAAACTCAACCTAACCTGGTAACTCTTCTGGAAACACATCCGGATACTCACAGACTACTGGCACTGACTCAATTTTTAATTCAGAGACTTTTTTATCTAAAACATAAGCAAGATAAGCTTCAAAACCTTTTTTCACACATCTTTGAGTTAACATAGATGAAATCACAACAGGCAATTCACTCGACTCATCTTATTCAATTCGAATGACTTCACTATTCTGACATTTTAATTCAATAGTCTTTTGTCTACAATTCACAACAGCATCATGCAACATCAACCAATCCATACCCAAAATTACATCAAACTCATCAAATGGTAAAAGCATCAAATTTGCAGAAAAATAGTAACCTTAAATCATCAAAGGATAGTTCTTGCAAACTTTATCAACTAGAACATATTTGCCTAAGGGGTTCGACACTTTAACCACAAACTCAGTAGACTCAACAGGAAAACTCATACTAGACACTATATTCATACAAATATATGAATGAGTCGATCCACGATCAATCAATGCAACTACATTAGTGTCATAGAGAGAAAATGTACCGATGATAACATCTGGTGACGACATGGAGCGCGAATAGTGTAGGCTCTGGCTGGTACTCTAGCCTCAGATCTCACAGTTGAATCTTTTGTCGCACCTTTACTACTATTACAACACTTCGAGGTGGTCTACCCCTGGCAATTGTATTACCCGGCCTTGAAATCTAAAGATTATCTTTAGTGAATAACTGAGAACAATCACGAATAAAATGTTCTTGTGAACCACATCTGAAACAAGCTTTATTATTATTCATCCAACAATCTCCAAAATGTTATCGTCCACATTGTTGACACTCGGGCTTGTTATTTCTCATACTGCCAACACTTGATACTGATGTAGCTTGTGTTTTGGGACTTGAGTATTGTTTCCCACCATCTCTGTTTGGATACCCGATGTAAGTATTCGAACGAGTATACGAATCCCGTGATTTCCTTGACGAGAATTGATATGGTTTGCTCATTGATCTCTTTCTCAAATCTCTAGCCTCGAAATCAACTTTTCTCTTATCTTTTTCCCAATTCTTCAGCTTTGCAAGCTCAGTCAACTAAAACAACAAATTCTTTTAATTCTAGAATCCGAACCAACAGTCTGATGTCTTCATTCAATCCATCTTCAAACCTTTTACACATAATTGCTTCGGTTGAACCACATTTCCGAGCATATTTACTGATTCTTACAAACTCTCGCTCGTACTCGGTCACAGACATATCGCCCTATTTCAGTTTAAGAAACTCTTTGTGCTTTTAATCAATAAACCGTTGACTGATTTATTTCTTTTTAAATTCAGCTTGAAAGAATTCCCAGGTAACTCTTTCTCTCAGTACCACAGATACTAAGGTATTCCACCATTGATACACAGTGTCCCTCAAAAGTGATACAACACATTTTAAACATTCAGCCGGTGTGCAAGAAAGTTCATCAAATACTTTGATAGTGTTTTCAAGCCAAAACTCGAATCTTTCATGATCGTCATCAACATTAGCTCTAAACTCCTTAGCTCCGTGCTTTCGAATCTTATCAACTGGCAACTTATTCAGTCGTAGAAGTTCTACACCTTGAGGAGCTACGGCAACCGGTTGGGGATTAGGTAGGGGTGGAGGTTGTTGAGCAGTCGGATTTGTTTGAACAAACTCTGTAAACCACTTATTCATCATCTGGAAGAAGGCTTCTTTAGCCTCTCTTCTCAGGCTACCCGATACAGGTCTCGACTCTGATTGTGCTACTCCGTGAACTGAGGCAAGCGCATTACTTTCAATATCATCAGCTACAGCTTGATTGGGATTCATTTACTATACGAAAACACAATTTAATTGTCAGGAGATATCACACTATCACAGGTTATATATGGCATGTATAGCTAGACTCTCACATACGCTACGTTAGTCCAAAAATCGACTAAATCGTAGTTCTGATACCAATAAATGTAACACCCCTCACCCATATTCAACGCTAGAATAGGATTACAGAGTATTACCGGACATTTTAAAACAATTAAACAATGCATTTCATATACATATTCAAATATCATATAATCATCAATAAACATCAATCACATAGTCCCCAATAGGAGCCTACGAAGCTCATAACATGCATTTAGGGTAGTTCGGGACTAAACCAATAACTTATGACATTTTTGAAACACTTAGAAAATTTTTGCAAAATACTGTGTGTCCCGGCCGTGTGTGTCACAGGCCGTGTGGACATTCCAAATGGGATCACATGGCTGTGTCCCAGCCCGTGTCTGACCCCTTGTAACTCTCTGACTTGGGTCACACGGCCAACGCACACTCCCGTATGACTAGCCCATGTGCCCTAAAAATGGCCACACATGCTTGTGTACCAGGCCATTTGCTAGGCTGTGCCAAACCTGTAGGGTATACTGACTTATGCCACACGACCAAGTCACACGCCTGTGTGCTAGGCCGTGTGGAGCAAACTGACTTGATTTCAATTTCAACAGCAGGGGACACACGACCGTGTAGCCTGACCGTGTGTCACACACGGCTGAGACACACGCCCGTCTCTTTACCCGTGTGGACAAAAATAGGCTATTTACCAAGCCAATTTGCCACCCAACTTTGCACATACCTATATCAAACTCAAATGGCACAATTCATGGCATAA
The DNA here is from genome assembly GCA_025698475.1 of Gossypium anomalum. Lineage (NCBI taxonomy): Eukaryota > Viridiplantae > Streptophyta > Magnoliopsida > Malvales > Malvaceae > Gossypium > Gossypium anomalum. The sequence continues at coordinate 30,003,016 of CM046963.1, read as the reverse complement.
AAATAGGCATTCTAATAACCTCAACCAACATAATTCATATCATTTTAATACCAACCAATTCAAATCACAACAATACAACAATATACCATTCAATTTCATACTGAAATTCCTAATCTCAAATCATCAATATAAACACTTCCAGTTTTGCACCATTTAGTATAATCTCATAAACATACCAAATTCATTTCTCAACCATTTGCTATCCATAATACTTACTATCAACAAGCATCACATAACCATCATCCAACACATACCACAAGCCATAAGCACATATATATACATGATCAACTATACTAAAATAAGCCAACTCCCATGGCTATATACAAAACCAAAACATTAACATTTACAAGCCATTTCAAATGGCTAAATTTATTACCAAACCATAACCCAAAATGACCAAAGTTCCTATACATGTCATATACTCAAAATACTTAAATTCAAAAGTACCACTGTGATAGTTGGATAGTGTGATGAAGTCTCCGACAATTTTTGAATCCAAGCTAGCTTTAGGTTCACTATAAAACACGGGAAAATAAACAATGTAAGCTATAAAGCTTACTAAGCTTGTATGAAAATAATAAGCAAAACTCACCATTTAATTACCATTCAAATATATGCATATAACATACTACAAAATATTTAACCACAATGTTAACATATATTCAAATCACCTATTTAACCATGAACCCATTTCTTCCTTATGTTCGATGCATATATAGTTTTCATACATACATATATTGATACATATCTATTCTTACCATTTCATATCTTCGATATACCCGTTGAACCATTTGGAAGAATACAGAATACTCAGGAATCTCATGCCCTAAGTACCAATATATATAGCCGAAGCTATCTCAATAAATCTTGCACCGAAGTGCCAATACATAGCCAAAGCTATCTCAATATCATATGCCAATAATGCTCACTCTCGAGCTATCAACGAGTCTGCTCACACAAGCTGACGATCATGACGTAACTATACGATGCAACTCACACTAGCTGACAAGAATTCGTAACACATGCTGGATAACTCAGCCATCGATAGGGCGTACGAACCAGCACCCAAAAAAATAATAACCCCTAATGACATGTCAATCGTATCCTAATCTATTCCTAAGGCTCAACCGGGATTTCTCGTTGCCAATTCATCGTCGAATGTGTCTCGAGGCATAAGCTATAAATTTGCCTTCCTGCATCAAAACACAGCCCAAACCATTCAAAGATGCACCACTAAAGATTACAAATTCTTTACCCAATTTTGGCTAAACTAGCACTGGAGCTTCAGTCAACAAAGCTTTCAACTAATCAAAACTTTTCTGGCACTTCTCTGACCACTCGAACTTAATATCTTTCTAAATTAGTCTCGTCATCAGGTTGCAATAATAGAGAAACGTTTTACAAACCGTCTGTAATAACCAGCAAGTCCCAAAAAGCTTTGGACTTCAAATACATTTCTCGGAGGCTTCCAATCTAATATCGCAGAAATCTTACTCGAATCTACCCGAGTACTCGATGATGATACAACTTGTCCCAATAACCAACTTCACGCAACCAGAACTCACATTTACTAAACTTCACATACAAATGTTTATCACGCAAAGTCTGTAGCACAATTCTCAAATGTTCTGGATGCTCGGACTCATTACGGGAATAAATCAAAATGTCATCTATAAACACAACTACAAATCGATCCAAATACTGTCTGAAGATTCTATTCATTAAATCCATAAAAGCAGCAGGTGCATTAGTAAGTTCGAAGGGCATAACCAGAAACTCATAGTGTCCGTACCTTGTTCGGAAAGCAGTTTTTGGCACATCGGAGTCTTTAAATCGCAGCTGATAGTAACCTGATCTTAAGTCTATCTTTGAAAACATTATAGCCCATTTCAACTGATCGAACAAGTCATCAATTCTTGGCAAAGGATATTTATTCTTTATAGTCACTTTATTGAGCTTTCGGTAATCGATGAACATTCTCATAGTTCTGTCTTTCTTTTTCACAAACAAAATTGGTGCACCCCAAGGAGAAAAACTCAGTCGCGCAAAACCTTTATCAGTCAATTCTTGCAACTAAGCTTTTAACTCTTTTAATTCGATCGGTGCCATTCTGTACGGAGCTATTGAAATAGGAGTTGTCCCCGATACTAGCTCAATGCCATACTCTACTTCTCGAATCAGTGGCAAACCCAGTAATTCTTTAAGAAACACATCCGGATACTCACACAGAACTGGTACTGATTCAATCTTCTTTCGGTCACTTTAAATTTGAGCATATAGGCAAAGTAAGCTTCACAACCCTTTCTCACATATTTCCAAGCTAACATCGAAGATATCACTGCCGATAAACCATTCAAATCATTAAACTCAATCTAAATAATCTCATCATTCTAGCATTGCAAATCAATAGTCTTCCGTTTGCAATTCACAACAGTCTCATGCAACGTTAACCAATCCATACCCAAAATTATATCAAACTCGTCAAATGGAAACAACATCAAATCAGCCGAAAAACATGAATCTCGAATCATCAATGGATAATTCTTACATACTTTATGTAACACCTCTAATCCGTATCCGTTGCTGGAATAGATTAAGATGCATTACTGAACTCATAACACAGTTCAGAACAATTGAACATCTAATATCATCTCATTACAGTAAAAGCCATTCATTCACATTTATTAAGAACATAAAATCAAGTATACCATGCTTAAACATGCATTCGGGACCAAATTGATAACATATAAAAGTTTCAGAACTTATAAAAATTTGTAACTTTTACAAGGTTATACACCCATGTGTCTAAGCTTTGGCAAAACAGGGCATAGCTACTGACTTACCCACAAGTAAGGATACAACACATTTTATACACTCGTTAGGGGTACAGGATAGCTCATCAAACACAAGAATGGTATTATCGAGCCAGAATTCAGCTCACTCCGCATCGTCATCAATGGCTCTAAATTTTTTAGCCCTGTGTTTTCTGATTTTATATACTAGGGGCTTAATTAATCTCATCGGATCAATAACTTGAGGTACCACGGGTATCTGAGGAGGATTAGGTGGGGTGGGGGTTGTTGAACAATCAGATTTGTCTAGATATACTGTATGAACCATTCGTTCATTATCTGGAAGAAGGCTTGTTTAGCCTCTCCCTCGTGGCTACTTAAAATTGGCCTAGAATCAGCCGGCACTACCCCTTGAGTAGGAGCAGGCGCATTACTTTCCACGTCATCAGCTACGGCTCGATCGGGATCCATTTACTATACGAAAACACATTTTAATTGTTAAGAATCATCACACTATCGCAGTTTATAAATATGGCATGTATAGCTAGACTCATACGTGCTACGTTAGTCTCAAAATCGACTAAACCATAGCTCTAATACCAATCAAATGTAGCACCCCTAACCCGTATCCGTTTCCAGACTAGGGATTAGAGGCATTACCGAACATAACATATTCACACAGATCTTATTCGCATATAAAAAGCATAAGATTAACTGAATATTAAAAATTAAACATTAATTGTACATTATTAGTCATACTGCAAATACGAATCATAACTCAAAATTGTCTAAATCCCTATCAATCATATAATTATATTCGCACATTAATAAGCATACCTCAAAGTCATACATAACATGTTTGGCTATATAAATATATACACAAATCACATGCTTATTATTAAAATAATATTTGAATACTTAATAAATAATCAAACATTTTAACTTCATAATTATACACATACACTTAAAAGACCAAACAAATCATATCACAAAACTTTATCTCCAATATCATATGCAGCATTGATCATAGTCATACATTTACATATAATTCATTTAAACAAATATGATTTAAGACTAATCTTACCTCTTTTCTAGTCACAAAACCATACGCATATGGCCATATTAATTTAAACTATTTTGGGAACAAATAACAACTAAGAGTACTCTCAATTCACATGCCAATTTACCATACCTAAATTACAAATGTATAACCAAAATACCAACCAAATTTTAACCATAATTCTCGTCCAACATTAGCCATTAACTATGTACCAAAGTAACCATCAGCATATCCATTAATTCACATCCATTTTACTATTATACCAATCACCATTTTCGATCACAATTAATAAGTTCATAACATACTTAGCTTACTAGCATACTATTTTAACATACACGACATACAAGACATATACATTTATACATATATAATACACATAAAAGGGACTTTAAAACTAAACTAAATATACATCTTTTATTATTACAACTTTATGCATATAAGGCCGTATTTATTTAGGCTATTTTCGCACTCCTATACTAAAACAATACATGCCAAAAACTAATTTTTCATACCTGTCATCTTGAACCTAAAACCATAGCCGAATACTCACGTACATATTATCTATCATTTCCATCTCATAAATCATGCCATAGAACACTTTTAAAAAAATTTACCATCATATCCAAATATACATTTAATGAACATTACTCCTTTACCAAATCAACTAATAACTATCATAAAAACAAAACATATCAATATGTCAAACTCATTACCTCACCTATTTAGTCAAGCCGAATGATACAATCATTCACACTTAATCTATCCCATTATCTAATTTTTCTCTAAAATGAACTAATCATAATACGGATTGTATATTATACCTAGCATTTCTCATTGCCAAATCACAAAACCAAACATCACAAACATATTCACCATAAAACATATTTCCAACATGAGTTGAAAACACAATCAAATAAACACAAACATTGGCATTATGCTCAAACTTTTTTCGCATGGTTAAATATATATACATACTTCAAGTTCAATCATACTATCTAGTCTATACATGCCATAAGTTCAAAGTTTAAACTTATAGAATACCGAAAAGCGATCGATAGTGTGACAGATTTCCTTGATGATCCCCGAGCTCATAACTAGCTTCCAAAAACTATAAAACATTAAACAAACACACACTGTAAGCTTGAATAGCTTAGTAAGTCATAAGCAAATAATTCATCAAATGAACATTAGCATTGAAATCTACTAGGCCGAATATGAAGAATCTCAAAAACATATATAATTCACTCTTGTATTAAACATATTTCATATCTTCATTACAAATACTTTGCTTACCTTATTTTCATAATCATTTAAGTTCACACGTACCTGAACTAGTTACCTCGTTTCACATTCGATCTTAACTCGATATTACCCGTTGAACTATTCGAAATTAATAAGGATACTCGGATAGTCGAAAAGCTCGTACAATGCCAACATCCTAGACGTGGTGTTACATGTAATCACATATCGATTCCACTGTCCTAGACAGGGTCTTACACGAATTTATATACGATGCTGATGTCCCAGACATGGTCTTACACGTAAATCACATATCAGAACCCTATGTCATGACATATGTATCCTAACTATTCCTAAGGTTCGTACGGGGCTTTCAGACGTGTAATTCGATCGATTCAAGATCGTAAATATTACTGCCATGTTTAATTCAATTCGGCATATACATACACACAAGTAATAATTCAATTCGGCACTATTAAAAAATATACAATTGAATTTAACGACATTTATTTACTTATGAACTTACCTAGTACAAAGACGAACTGACAGGGTCGACTATTCAACAACTTTAGATTTCCCCCGATCCAAAATCGATTTTCTCTTTTCTTGATCTAAATTAATATAAATTAAACTTATTTAATCATATATTCAATCAAATTCATCCAAAAACACATAAATGGGAAAATTACACTTTTGCCCCTGACATTTCACATTTTTACAATTTAGTCCCTATTTCACAAAACACAAAATATTCAAAATTTGAATACACCCATGTTAGGCCGAATTTACCCCTAGTCCATATAAGCCCATATGTTTCATTTATTTCACATTTTGACCCCTCAATTTGCAGAATTTACAATTTAATCCTAAATAGACATTTTTATCAAAAATCTCTTTATTAAACTTGACTATCTAACAACATATATTTATTTTTCATCATCCAACACAAAAATCATCAAGCTATCAACAATGGAAATTCATGAATACATCATCAAATTCAAAAATTCAAGCATGGGCTAGCTAGTACTCAAAGCAACGATCTCAAAAACGTAAAAATTATCAAAAACAGAACAAATTACATACCTAATTTGAAGAACACAAGGGTCGAACCTTTAAAACACTTTTCTTTCTCTTTTTATTTGTTATATTCGGCCAAAAGATGAACATTTGCATGGGTGTTTTAAATTTTGTTTTATTATAACTTTATTAATTAGCATTTTTACCATATTAACCTTTTAAAATTAATAACCAAACTATATATTTCATGTCTAATACCGTCCATGCATGATTTCAAGGGTGTAATTTCATATTAAGGACTCACATTATAAAAACAATAGCTATGTAGCACTTTAACAATTAGCTAGCCACTTTTACATTTTACGCGATTAAGTCCTTTTAATTAAATCGGGCACACAAACCATAAAATTTTCACACGAAATTTTCACACATATCAATTCACATATTATAAACATCAAAAATAATATTAAAATATTTTTATAACTCGAATTTGTGGTCCCAAAACCACTATTTCGATTAGGGTCTAAATTGGGCTGTTACAAGAAAAACCCTAAACCTTTAACAGTTTTGGGCTAGCTAGATTAAGATGCAACAATCTCAAAAACATAGAAATCATTAAAAACGAGATGAAATTCACTCACCAATTGAGCAATATAATGACTGAACCCTAAAACACTCCCATGGCTTCTTCAACTTTCAATTTTCGGTGGAAGAATTAGAGAAGAAAGATGATAGCTTTTGTTATTTTATTATTTTACTTATTATTTCACTAATTTACCTTTTTAACCTTGTTATTAAACCACTAAAATTACTTAAACCATGTACATAAATGTCCACTCATGCTATTAGTGGTCTAATTACATCATAAGGACCTCCACTTTTTAATTTCATAGCCATTTAATGCTTTTAGCTATTAGAACATCACTTTTGCACTTTATGCGATTTAGTCCTTTTTATCGAATTAAGCGCTCAAACGATAAAATTTCTTAACAAAATTTTCACACAATCATTTTATCTCATTGTACACGTTAAAATAATAATAAAATAAATATTTTAACTTTGGATTTGTGGTCCCAAAACCACTGTTCCAATTTAACTAAAAATGGGTTGTTACTGCTGCATCGAGAACTAGTGCAATGACTGAATACACTATTCTGATGAATGAATCGTAGCGATGGCTGAGGTCCTGCAAATGTTGTAGATTCTCACCAACTTGTGTGAGCAGCATTGCAAAATGAACAATGTTTTAGAAACTAACTCAAATGAGCGATACCCTACATTTCTAAAATGATGAGCTAATGACATCTAAGGAAATTGATTTAATGAAACATGTAGCTCTTACCTGTGGTGCATTGTGAATGATAAGGAATTACCTTATTAGTTATTCAATTGTGTTGTTAAGTTAAATTATGGTAAGCTCTACTGTTATTTTTATGAACTTACTAAGTTTCAAGTAAGCTTACCTCTGTTTGTCCTTTGTTTTTTAGATTTCGTTTTGATGTTGGGAGATCAGATCAAGCTCAAAGAAACACACCATCTCAAGTACTCTTTTGGTAGATTTCATATAACTTGGTTGTATGACATGTAATAAGAACATCTGGTTATGTTTTGTTATGACTCATAGTATCTGAAATGTGTGTGCGTTGGGTATCTACGACACGGTCGTGTGCTCTAAACCAAAGAGTTACACGGTCCATGCACACAGGCGTGCGAGGTCGTACATGGTCATGTAGGATAGCCACACGACCATGTTTGGAGCCACACGACCTTGTAATCCTCTTGTTACTGAAATTAAATCCTTTTATTTTTATTTAACAAAAGTTCTCGTCAAAACTTTTACCTTATTAACCATCAGTGTTATATTACATTAATTAAAAATGCGGAAGCTTTTTAAGTCGATGAAGTTTAAAACGCGTGTTTTAGAAAATAGTAATTGTTTTAAAAACTCGTCTTTACCTAGAATAGCAGTTTAAAAAAATATATAATCCAAAGCCCAATTAAAAATTAAAACCCACAAACAGCCTTATTACAAAATTAATAACCCAAATGTGAAATTTAAATTAAATAAAGTCAAATGCAAGACACAGCAATCGTGTGGCCACCTCCAAGTCCCTCGTAGTACCAAATCGTCTAAGGCTGAGAATTACCTGTACAGTTAAAAAAGAAAGGGTGAGTTTACAAAAACTCGATGTATAATCTCCTAACAGACAACAGAAATCTGAATACGTAAAATAGTCTGGGTCGTAGCCTTATTCAGTAACAGAGTAGTCTGGCTTTAGCCCTATATAGTAGCAGAGTGGGACCAAGCCCAAAACAGAATCAATACAGAGCAAATAAGTATCCCAACCCAATCCAACCAGTACACCACCCGTACCAGCCAACACACCATGTGGGGATTCGATCGACCCACCCAGCCAACACACCAATAATGCAGGGAAGCTGCTAATAATAGAAATCGTGGTGGGGCCACTAGAATTAGAATACATGGCAAAACCACTAGTACAGAACTTCCTCCAAATCAGACCTCAACCCCATGCAGTATGTCATGTCACAAATATTACGTGTATGCAAAGTCATACTCAGTACAATCATATATGTAAATCATAAGCACATCAGACATATGGAGCACAAGGGTATAATTGTTATTTTACCATACAGGGGTATTACGATCATTTTACGCTACAGAGGCATTACGGTCATTTTACCCTACAGAGGTATTATGGTCATTTTACCCTATAGGGGTATTACGGTCATTTTACCTTATAGTGGTATTAGGGTCATTTACTGACCTCTCAGAAGGTCTGCAGTCGCCTAAAGCGACTTATGTAATCTAACTGGTCATGACAGTGCAAATGGGCCCAAGGCCCATTACTAGACCCAAGTATGCGAACAACGTAGCCCAATCCAACATTTACCATAAATTACAGATTTTATCCGTGTGGGGCCCATGAGTCCATTGGGCCCACACGGTCATTTCGGCCTATCGAGGCCCATAACGGCCTCTATAGTCCTACGCCCAAGATTTGTAGGCTTGAATCACCACACGTGCAGTCGCACGCTCGTGTGGCATCAAACGTCGTATTTCAGCTTTTTGACTTTTCGGCTTTTCGACTTTTCGGCTTTTGCCGATCTATAGTCCAATCAGTGTGGAATACACACCTGTTGCGAAAAATGCGCTAAGAGCCACAAGCTTCGAACCCTAATTTAGTTAAGATATACCATAAGTCTCCTAACAATAGGATTTAACACTCCTTCTCTATCCCACTTAACGAAGAGGTTCTAATCACCTGCCTTGGTCGATCGCCTGCAAATCTCACACTTACTCCTTTACAAGAGATAGTCTACAGATCCCCTTTAGAGATATCCTACAATTTAACAACCGAATCCATTTACAGACCGATCAAAGGTTTGCACCAACTAAATAACACTTACTGAAATGTTAACCAAAAGTGAAGAGATACCACTAATCGGCCTACTAGAGTATGCCCTTACACCAAGGCACAAAAAGGAACACCCACCCCTGAGATGGAAGATTCGACTACTCCCAAAAGTGAAAAGAGAAAAGAAACCCAAAAAAAAGAGAGAGTTAGGGAAACAATGATAATAGAAAGAATAGAAATTAAACAACTCACCGATTGGTTAAAGATCAACTGTGAAAACTGAAAGCAGAAATAGGGAGAGAGCAATACGGTAACGGCTCGACTATTAATGGTGAAAGGATAACAAGAAGAGAAGAGATGATAAAGGTTATTCAGTAAGAGATTAAAAGAAAGGAGAAATAGTTTGAGGGCTAACCGAGACGAAAAGTATGAGTAATCAAACACTAAAAGTAAAAATGGAGCAAAAAAGAGATAAAAGAGGAGAAAATGGCATAACCGGCTAGAGGGAGAACAACTAAAAATGTTGATTGGAGACGGAGAGTTAAGAGCAAAATGGTAACAAGGGAACCAAAAAATAGTGAAAGGAGTACAAAATGAAAGAAAATACCCAAAAATCAACACTACATTCGGCTTCAGAACAAAGAGTAGCCAAAAACCCGAAATGGAGAGTCTCACTCCCCCTATTAAGATGAATTCCTAAGTGGTTGATGTCCACCAACGTCCACAAATCTTCCCCTCATAAAAAATCCCTTAATTTTCTTCCTCTATCCCTCCTAAAAATCCTCCTTAATCTCCTTCTTGATTTACTTCACCATCTACTCTTTGAACAATTTAAATTCCACCTTGCAGAGTTCCAGCCCATTTCTGCTTCTCATATGGCAAGAGTAGCAAAATAAATACCCTTTTTACCTTGCCAAAACTTGAACCTTATACCTCAAGCAACTACCACACGCCACTTACCACAGGACCACAAGCTCATTTGTGACACTTTTTAACCATAATTAAATATAAGGCTCACCTGCTAACGCCAGAATTCATTCAAGAGGAAAACTAAAAATTTTGCTATTGCCCAGATTTGAACCCAGGACTTCTAAAACACTCCCACTACTCCTAAATTACTTAACCAATAGAAAAAAACATTTTATTTGTGATATTTCTTGCACACATAAACTTTTATGTGCAGTCTCTTAGTGGCTTCCATGCACAAGGCCCAACACTTCTAGGCCCAAAAATTTAGGGCGTTATATTGAGTTGTAACAAATGGATTTGAAATTGTCTTTCTCAATGGTGACATAGAGGAGGAGGTATACATGAAACAACCTAAAGGATTCTCCTCTAGTGAAGGTGGACAATTGGTATGTAATGCAACGCCCCAAAATCTTAAGAACTTGTTTGTGAAAATCGGCAGTAATTAATTTCTGTATCTGTGGTTCTGTGTTCTGTGATTGAGCTTAAGGTCTGGAGTTCGAGTCACATAATTAAAAGTTTTATTGTTTTAGAACCAACCCACAAGCATGCACTACCTGTTTAAGTTCAATCCTATAGGTAAGGATGACAAGAATAAGCCTGTTGGTTCACTGGTTAAGCATCTGTTTGTATTCTATCTGGTTCCAAGATCAAATCCCATTGTACACATTAGGAATATATTTTTTGCAAATATTGATAAGAGTGGTGGTTAGTTTAAGTAGTCTAAGGAAAAAGTTTTTGTTCTTTTCTTTTACTTCTAGTTCTTTAATTTTTGCTTCTTATTCTCAAAATTTCTTTCTTTTTTTTTCTTCCTGCAATCGATTTCGTGTGGTTGTAAAGTTTAGTTGCTTGTAAGACCAATTTAGTGTAAGTTTCGTTGTAAGTTCTTGTCGTTATGCTTTTCGTTCTGTTATCATTTTCTGTCAAAATGAAACTTTGCCATTTAGTTAATTTACTATTAAACGCTCGATTTACTACTTTGTTTAGGCAAGGGTGTTGCCAAAGACAGTAATACGCTGTGTTAGGCTGATTCCTCTTGTTTCATATGAGGTGAGTGTGCAAATTCGAATAGAATACTGTCAAACCTTTCGACGTATGTTAACGATAAGTGATTTTTGCTGAACGTTGGAATTGATGATGTAATTGTTTGTGGAATGGATAATTAGGTTTTGGGTAGTCTCCGTATCATTTCTCCGTCAAAACTAGACTAAGTGCGTACCAAAAACTCTACTTTTCAAGTTTCAGATCACCAAAAATGGAGGCTGTCAACATCACACGGCCAGGCACACGAGCGTGTGGTTAGGCCGTATACTCCACACAGATGTGTGGCAAGCCGTGCGAACGGCCGTGTAACTCACTGTTTATTGAATAAAGCCCATACAGGTGACCACACGAGCGTGTGATTAGGCTGTGTATGGCCATTTTAGTGCAAGGTTCACATGGTTAGGGACACGGGCGTGTGCCCAGGCTGTGTAACTCACTGTTCATGGTATAAAACCATGCAGCTAGGGACACGAACGTGTGCCCAGGCCATGTAACTCACTATTCATAATATAAAACCACATGGCCAGGGACACGGGCGTGTGCCCAGGCCGTGTGACGCACTGTTGATACTTAAAATCCACACAGCCAAGGCACCTGGGTGTGTGCCCAGGCCGTGTGGCAGTATGTTGGATCCGAGAACTATTTTTGAGGCCGAGAAGGTTGCCAAACTATGATATTGGTTTCCTCGATAAATGAATGACTGAATTTGCTTATATGACATTGATCTGTGAGTCGCATACTTGAATGTGCACTGTAATACTATTCTTTAATTATGTATTGTATTGGTGTGACTGGACATGTGATATGTACTACTGCATTCTGCATCAATATGTGGTGGGAGATTGTGAAGAAGGTGGGAGTCTATACTGAAATCGTGGCTATGCCACATTAAGTAACATTCTGATTCTGGCGCTTGTCACTTATTGAGCTAGTAGCTAAGTTGCATTTCTGCGAAAGTGTCATTGAACACTATAAAGGTGTGCAGGGACGGATGGGCATTAAATGTCCATAGTGGTGTGCTGGGATAGTTGAAGTTGGTATGTAGCGGATGGAATAAGGACATTGCATTCGAGTATGATCTAAACTATTTCTGAACTGGAATAATGCATATATACATATGTAGAATCTCTGCTCTGAACATAGAACGAACACGCTTCTGTGTTGAACCGAATCTCTGAATTGGAAATTCTTATGAGTTACCTTGTTTCATTTCATTCCGTTTTACGCACTGAGTTCATGACTCATCCTGTTGTTGTTGAATTTCAGGTGGTAATCAGACTTGATCAGGTCAGTGTCGCGGAAGCTCGGTCTGATGTTAAATGTTGCTCCTAGTATTATTATTATTAGTAGTAGGAATATTTACTTTATGATGTTATGAATTTAGGAAGACTATGTCTTTAAATTACCATCATGTTGAATGTTATGAGATTAATGGATTAATTTGATTGCGTTATGCTAGTGTGATCTTTAGGATGGATAATGTGACTCACGAACTTAGCCTGGACATTTAGGCCGGGTTTAGGGTGTTACATGCAAGCTAAAAAAGTCCATATATGGATTGAAACAACCTCCTAAAATGGTATTTAAAATTTCATGACATGGGTATACTACATGAGGTAAAATAATTTCTTTCTAAAAAAATTATATAAAAGATATGGTTGATGCGTCTTATGTCATTGGCATTAAGATTCATCATGACAGACATCACAATACCTTAAGTCTATTTCAAGAAACCTATATTAACAAAGTTTTAGAAAAATTTTGAATGAAAGATTGTTCACCAAGTGTTGCTCCTATCATGAAGGGTGATAAGTTCAATTTGAACTAGTGCCCGAAGAACGAGCTTAAGAGGAAACAAATGAAAAACATTCCATATGATTCTGCTGTTGGAAGCTTGATGTGTGTTCAAGTCTGCATAAGACCTGACATTGCATTTGCAGTTGGAATGTTGGGAAAATATCAGAGTAATCTGGGTTTATGTCTTTCTATGTCTCCCATTAAGTCTAGCTTTATGTCTTTCAATTAGATAATTTAGCTTGATGCTTACATACAAACAATCAGACAATTTGGAGGTGATTGGAAAAGAAAAACAATTTGGACAATTTGAAGACATAAAGGGCTACATGCTTATGTACAAATGATCATACAATTTAAAAGTGATTGGCTACTCCGATTTAGACTTTGTTAGTTGTGTTGATTCACAAAAATCAACATCAGGTTACATATTTATGTTTGTTGGCAAGGCTATATCTTGGAAGAGTGTCAAGCAAACCTTAACTGCTACTTCCACTATGGAGGCTGAGTTCGTTTCATGTTTTGAGGCTACCTCACATGAAGTATGGTTGAGAGTTTCATTTATGGGCTTAGACTTATGGATTCAATTTCTAGGCCGTTGATGATATATTGTGATATTTCAGCTATTGTCTTTATGGCTAAGAACAACAAAAGTGGAAGTCAAAGTAAACATATCGACATTAAATATCTAGCAATAAGAGAATGTGTTAAGGAAAAGAAAATAGTCATTGAGCCTTTAACACTATCATTTCTGGGTTTAGACTTGTGGATTCAATTTCCAAGTCGTTGATAAGTGCTAAAAGTAACATGTTTTAGTCCCATTCTTAATGCGTTTTTGGGTGATTATTCGATGTAAAATGGTAAATTTTATGTTCTTAATCCTTTAAATTCATGTTTCTATACTTACGAGAGTATTTGGGAGCAAAAGGAGCAAAAAACGAGCGAAAATAAAAAAAATCAGAGCAAGTTTCAGGAGCCACACAGTCTAGACACATGGTTGTGTAAGCCACACGGGCTGCCACATGGCCATGTGCCAGACCGTGTGGAAATCACGAATTGCACCCCAAACCTACGGGAAAACACAATTTTTAGGTTTTTCGAGCATTCTAAGACCTATATATGACAAATATAAGAAGATAGGGTGAGCCATCATAGAATACTTAAGAAAATAACTCGAAAAACACCATTGAAGCCGACTCTGAAGTAGATTTCCATCAAGATTGAAGATTTTTTTTTTGATTTCTTTGAAGTTTATTATGAGTTTTTTTTTTTTTTTTTGTTTCTTTTGGTTATACTATGTTTGGGATATTTTTATTTGCTATTGTGAACTAATTTTCTAAATACCTAGGGAGATGAACCCTATGATGGATTCTGTTATTTGATTTCTATTTTTATGCAATAAATACTTAGATTTTATTCTCAATTATGTGTGCTTAATTCTTGGTTTGATATTTCTAGATTATTAATCCCTGTTTGATGTTATTAAATCAGAGAGGAATAGACCCTGTATAAGAGTAGATCTAGCATAATTGAGTGAAGTAGCATGCAATCTTGAAATAGGATTAAATCTACCGAATTAGAGTCAAATCTAATAGGAGTTTTAATTAAAAATAAATTTCAATTAATCAAGCCAGAGTTAGTTGCTCTTATTCTTGAAGACAGATATTAGCATAAATTAAGGATTTCTACGGATCAATATACTAAGTGAAGATATTGCGTAATTTAGATTGATAATGATAGATGAAATCAAGGTGGATTCTTTCTTGGGTATTATTTCACTTTTTAGTTGTTTACATGATTATTTTCTTGAGTTGTTCTTTGTTGCGTTTGTAGTTAATTAATTTAGTTAATTTTAGTTTTTAATCAATCATTCCAATTTGTCGATTAAATAATAAAAAGACGGTAATTACTAGTACTTTTAGTATTTGTGGGAACGATATCTTTGCTCACCGTAGCTATACTATTAATTGATAGGTGCACTTACTTTAGTTAGATTTTTAGTTGGTTTACGACTGCATCAGTCGTTGATGATATATTGTGACAATTCAGTTGCTATCTCTATAGCTAAGAACAACAAAAGTCGAAGTCGAAGTAAACATATCGACATTAAGTATCTAGCCATAAGGGAATGTGTTAAAGAAAAGAAAGTAATCATTGAGCGCATTAACACTGAGCAGATGTTAGCTGATCCTTTGACTAAAGGCATGCCACCATACAAATTTAAGGATCATGCTGTCACTATGGGACTTGTTCCCACATTTTAAATTTTCTTTGTAAGAACGATTATAAAGAAACTCTGTTAAGTTTGATGTTTCTCATATTTTGTGCGCACATTAATTTGATTATTTCAAGAAACGTCACTAAAGTTTGGACTTGGAATAAACATTGGGTTTATTCATTAAGAAATTTGGGCTAAAGCGTTGAGACATGATATATTGTGATAGATGGAAGATACTACTCAATTTCTAAAAGAAAATATCACCATGATTCGTACATTATGTTTTGACTTTAAGTTTTCATGGGCAATACAAACCAAGTGGGAGAATGTTGGAACTCTTTATGGTTCGTGGGGTCATTCCCACGTTTTCCATGGCCCCCACTTTTGCTGCCCACTACTTTGTTTATATGGTAGTGGGTGTATGTGTGGTAGTGGGATTGGTGGTTTTTTTATGGGGAACCAATACTAACTAGTTTAAAGGTCCCTAAACACCAAAACCAATTTTTTTAAAAAAATTTCATCTAGTAAGGTGATAACTCTTGAAAAGAGTTATATTTCTAGCCTCTAGATTGAATTAATTGTTTGTAATTATGTAAATATTTTTGTTTTTTTAGATATTTTTAGAACATTACATAACAAAGCTTAGGTTGTGCTATACATGTTATTATTTGTTACTTCTATTAGTGGGGGAAAAATGTGTTGTTTGTGGTTGGCAGCAGGTGCAGGATGAAGAAGAAAAGAGAAAAAAAAATAGGAAAATGAAATAAGTGAAATATTGCCATGACAAAATGTTGGTTAGATTGCCACCACAAATGCCATGACAATTCCAGGAAGATGACGCAACACTCAGTCCATGTCACTCTTAGCTAACACACTTTGCATTACCTCAATCAATGTAGGAATACCCACTTTGCATTACCAACACAAATTTCCTCGCCTATTGCCAATTTATAAATTGTTTAATCAATAGATCTACACCTACGGAATTTTGAGCAACCGCATTGCTATCTATTAACGGGCTTCTAGAGAAGACGACAGTTGAAGCTCAAATGGAAGACCTCAGGATGGAGAAGAGCCGCGGTCGCATCGACTTGGATGACCACTTCCATCGCCACCATGTTGATTAAAACCAAGTAAATTAGCCAATGTTTTCATATTAGAAACTCCGTGATTGATTTTGGTTTCATTGGAATAATTCTAATATTATATTTTTATAGGGTTTTTATGTTGTTAATTGTAACGAAACCTTCTGTATTCAACTATGATTTGATTATAATTTTATTGTAATTAGCTTTGAATACGACTGGATGGTAATTAGCATTTTTTTTATTGTAGAACAAAGTTTAATTAATTTTTATTTTTATTTTACAACCATTACAATATAAAAATCATATTATTGTGTAACAATAATCTCCAATTATAATATTATATTTAGCACTTCAACATCGTAGTTAATAATACCATACTAAATCTATACAAAGTAATCTTAAATTATTGTTATTTAAATGTAAATTGGTAATATTAATTTTCCTTTAAAATTTTAACGAATTTTTTAATATATACACTTCATTCAAACTTATAGAACCATATTTATATATTGTTTAAATTTTTAAAATTTTACTTACTAAAACAAGTATTATTAACTAAAAAAACTTATTTCTTATTTTCTTTTTAGTTTCTAAGTAAAAAAAAAAAAAAAAGTATATATAATATAACAAAATACAAAACAATATAATGATGATAAGTGCTTCTTCTTCTTCTTCTTCTTTTTTACTTTTTATATTTTTAAAGATAATCCTGATAGTTATTTTATTATCCATAAAGCTGTGTTATTTATTTATGTTATTTTTATTTTTTAATTAAAATAATTTTTTTAAATTATCTTAATAATTATTAAATTAAACTATAATTAAATTTTTTTAATGTAAGTACATGTTAAATATAAATTTCAAGTTATTAAATATAATTTTTTTTAATAAAATCTTATTTGATGCCAATTAAATTTTTTTCTCATCCTCTTTTCTATGTTTTTTTTCTTAATCAATTTTATCCTAACACATATTAAATGTTTTAAATTATCTTTAATTCATTTAAAATTGTATTTATATCAAATAAATCGGAATGTTTAATGATAGAATAATTACAATTAAACAAAGATAGAAATAATTAAAACAAGAAAAAAAGGAAAATATCAAAATAAAAAAAATGAAATTGTAATTAGTAAAGTAAGATTTAAATATCTATACTCTATATTATATATATCACGTATATATAAAATAAAACTGTATAATCATGAATAACTTATCTAATTAATTATTTGCCTATTTTACATAGGGGAAGAAATTTTTTTTTTTTTGAGAATAAGAAAATTTATATTTATATTCATTTTAAAATTAAAAAGTATAAAAAACCATAACATTCCACATTTTAGAATTTAAAGTTTGAAAATCTTATCTACTTGACCTTTAAATATTTAGTAAAATTTCAAATTAAATTAAAAATAAATTAATTTCAGATTATATTAAAAATTATTCATCTTAAATCTTAAATTTAATTTTTTTTAAATTTTATCTTAAAAAAAAAACATAATCAATTTTATTTTAAATTAAAAATAAAAAAGGTTTTATTTTAAAATTAAAAAGAAAAAGAGGTATTATAAATATTTATCTTAAAATTAAATTTTAAAATTTAAAAGGAATTGCTAAAAGGGTAAAACAATGATAGTGAGCAACCTTTAAGAAAATATAAAAAAGGGAAGGGTGCGATATGAGAGTTTTTTGGAATTTTCTTTTCTTTTTAACATTTCTCTCCATCATCACCAACTTCCACTCTCGCATTTTTTTCTTCAAGATTTTTTATCTTACACCATATTACTTGGTCTAATTCACCCAACACCGCCATTTTAGGTACTTAGTCTTTAAATAAAATACATAATAATATCAAGTTGTTTCAATTCTCAAAAATCACCGTCCATCATAATTTTTTGCCTTCTTCATGCTCATTATCACTATCTCAACATATCTTTACATGGATTCAATAATAGCAAATCAATTAGTGATGTCGAATTCAACAGGATTTTGACCTATAACTTTGGACTAATATTATATATATTATTTTTCTTCATTTTTAGTGTTTATATATATTCAATGTTGTGTATATTATTGGTATTGCTAATACGAGTTTGAAACTAGACCATGATTGCGATACAATTATATAAAAAAAATATTAGTTTATATTCTTGTAAGATGTGCGGGTTGATTGTGTGTACTAATTTTAATATATTATAATTGAATTACTATATATTTAACGAACAATTATAATATATTTAAATTAATACACAATTAATTTTATGTATTACACGAGAATACAAACTAATAAAGAGAATAATTTGTTAACAAAATACTTTATAATCTTTGATTATATCTCCAAATAGGAGGGAGTAATAACTTAAATGGTGTTTACTATTATGCAATGTTTAGGTAAGTTATTTTTTAGCAATTATTTATTAAAATATTTTGAAATTTACATATGTTTTTTTATACAACCTCAAATTAAAGGGAATCATAATGAAATGTATATTTATTCTTACAAACAAAAATTTAATTTTTAAAGTTTATCGAGTCTTAATTCAATTAATATTAGTATTATTATTAATGGAGAAGAACGTGTGTTTAAACATATTAAAATAATTTATCTTATATTTAAGGGTTAAAAAAGAATTATGAATAATTAAAAATATTATGTAAAAACTCAAATGTTTAAAATTTACTAACCTTTTAGTGTTTAATTACCAAATACTAATTAAAATATTCATTAAATATTAAATCTTTAGGATAGGAATAAATATACATATTAAATTATTATAATGCTAAATGATAGTGACACTTTTATATTGTTATAGTGTATATATATATATATATATATATATATATATATATATATATATATATGATATGATTACTTCTCTTTTTCACCGTAGATCTTTTCTCATCAAGCTCCCTTCATTTAATTTTTTAGGTAATTTTTTTAACATATTTTAAGTAATAGTTTAGGGTGTAAACTATATCTTTAATCACTAATATGAATAAGTTTTTGTTTTAATTACTTAATTAAAAAATATATAATTTGACCATTGAACTATACAAAAATTTTAATTTAAATCACTGAATTATTTAAAAAATTTATTGAAATCACTTTACTATTAAGTTTTTCCTTTTTCTAAAAAAAAAAAAAAAGGTTTTGTCAGTAAATTTCAACTGACGATTTAATAATCAGTACAGTAGATCAGTATCTATTGACAGTAGAAGAACATACTTTAGATTCAAATCAATCTGACGATCGATTTTAGAGATTGAAGAAAAAAATTATTTAAATTTGAATTTATAAATTCGTGATATTCAAAGCTATTTCATGAATTAATAAACTTCACTACAAAAAAGAAAAAAAAAATAATTAATATAAACAATGCAACCAAATATATATATAACATTAATTTTAATAACTCAATACCTTTTATTAAAACTTTTAAAAAATTCAAAACATTATAACATTTTTATTAAAAGATAAAAATGAAAATTTATCCATAACTTAATTTAGTGAGTAAATGTGTAATTTGCGCAATTTTATTTTATATACGTATATGCCTAATTCCCGAGGCATTAGATTAGATTCAACTGCAAACAATAAACAATGTTTAAAAAAGGATGGCAGCTTTCCCTCTTTGGAAACCCAAAAGGCAAAGATGACGAGGGTCACAGTTAAGCATGCCATATTTTCTTTTCTTCGAAAGTTAAGGATTGGCTGTCACTGCCCACAACCATGCGCCAGCTCCTCTTTCAAATCCAATCAGTCAGAGAAACTTCCAGATATCCTGAAAAAAGAGTCTTTTCTTTTAAGATAACCCCATCTCTTGCTCTATGCTTTTCTTTTCAGCTCAGAATCCCCACACCATAATAATCCATTTCATTACTAATTTAAAACTTAAAAAAAAAAAAGAAGAAGAAAAAAACCTCAATCAATTCGGTGGAAAATTAAAGAACGATAAAAGACGAGAAATGAACCAAAAGTAATAAAAGGTCAAGAATATTGGGCCAATAAGGGTCGAGAAATAGATTCATGCTTCATCTTGCCAAAAGAGTGGAAAACAATTTAGAAAGGAAAAGGAAAAATGGAAAAACCAAGAAAAACTTTTACTTCTAGATAACAGAATCACAGAAGAAGCCCTCTGGAGAAAAAGTGGAAGGGCTTTGTTTCAGATTTTGCAGGACTTTTCCATCTTATTCTGCAGTTAATCAACTTGAATGAATCCCTGCAAATCAATAGCTCATGGATACACTAATTTTACATCAATAACCATAATTAAAAGCTACATCATTTGTTTTCCTTAGGGTAGTTGATTCTACTTGCTGTATATATATATCACAGTTGAATATTACAGCCAACGATTCTTGTTTCCGTCTGAATCAGATTCATTCATGACATCCTCAAAAGGATGGGACGATGCCGTACTGGTTATCGTACATGAAAGCTGCTGCGGTAGCAGCGGAAGAAGCCGAGTTATACATGTGGTCAACTTCGTTGTCGGTTTCACTTCTTTTGGCGAAACGGCCTTTGATCCTTGGCCTTGACTCGGCGTATGCCTTTCTCGAAGCGTAGCGGATTGTTTTCTCAAATTTTCTGTTCTTTCTCTTCTCTCTGTACCTTAGAACTCTAGCTTCTCGATCCATTCCACCGACTTGGGCCTGGGGTGGTGCTTGGTTATTGGCTGTAGCTGCCCAGATTGGTGCGCTTGGGTCACCCGTGGTCCGTCCCAAAGTATATGATATATCCGACACGGAGTTCCCATCTGGAACTACTCCTACCTCGAGCGACGATGATGAAACCTGAAAATTTTATTTGGTTTAAGGAAAAAGACCCAAGCTCGTTTTCAAGATATTGATCATATTATATAATTTAAGAAAGTGGATTGAGGTATTTACACTATGGCTTTGAGACTTAGTCTGGTAGCTGAAAGTAGGGAACTTGGACCGACAGGAGTCAACATCGAAACAATTTTCATTGTTGATCATTGAAATTGTAGCTGGTTTGGTCTGAACTGGAACTACGCTGTCCATAGCTCCGTCATGATGCTGTTGAAACGAATCCTGGTACTCAAAATCAACAAACGGATCCATGTCGGAGAAGAAAAAATCCCCTGTTTTGACTTGGTTAGTTTCCATGGTGAGTTTGGGATTGGGCAACAGCCAAGAACCCGTCTCTACATCTTCTTGTTGACAATTAGAACCAGTATTAGGATCAGTCGGCACAAGGAAGCTGAAAGGAGAAGATTTGACGATGGAATCAGCAGAGTCAAAGAAAGGCTGGACAGGGACACGCTCGTGGCGACGAGCCAAAGGATTAGCAGAGTGGATGTCGGAATCGCAGGCGACGCAAAGGGCAGCGGCGTCGGCCTTGCAAGTGACGGCAGCTGGGGCCTGCTCGCACACCTCACACATCCACACCCTCTCGTGACGACAAGAAACAAGCTTGTCATTAGCAGAGTGGATCCTGGAATCGCAGTTGAGGCACATAAAAGCGGAATCAGTACGACAGAAAATAGCCGCTGCCGCTGATTTACATGTGTCGCATGTCTTTGCTGCCATGCCCCAGCGTCCCGTAAGGCCCTTGACGTTGGTTGTATCGATTACCATCCTCACAAATCAAAACCAACAGATTTTTTTTTTCTCCTCTTTCAGTTGCCCTCGAAAGGACTAGTATTTCCCTTTTTAGAGATTTTGGGAGTAAACGTGGAGTAGTGCCACAGTTTGCTCTTGATTTGGTTTGTTTGAATATGTTATCTGTATAGTGGGTAGAGGGGTAGGAGAGGGAATCTAGGTGCTCACGAATGAGTGAGAAATACGTGGAACGATATACACCACCAGAAAGTAGCTGTTCCAGGGAAAAAATATTGTATATTTGGAAAACTACAAAATCAGCTAACAGAAATATTATTTAATTATGCAAATGTTGCCTGAAATATTAAATCAAATTTTTTTTTTGATTGCTTAATATTTATGATAACAAATGTCCGAATATAAAACTTGATTGTATTTTTTACTAAATACAATTTTTGTAATATTTTTAATGTGGTTATCGAATGTATATTTTATTTTAAAATACAAAAATTTTTACTATTTTTAAAATTTTTAATATTTGTTTTTCTAATTTTTACAATTTCTAACCAATTATTTAATCTACTATAATTTTTACAAATTATAAATTTTTATAGTTTTATAATTTTTACAAATTTAAAATTTCAAACATATTTTTACTTTTTTTATATATAATTTTTCATATATAAATTTTTTTATATTTTTTAATGGATTATGATGTCATTGTGTCATCAACTTATGGCACGTGTCAACTTATAATTGGTTAGATATCTCAACCATTTTTTTAACATCCAAATGAGTGAATTGAAAATATTTGATAACGTTATGGGGATTGGATTGGGAGTGCCTGATAATATTTGAGACTGAAATGGACCAAAAAAAAACTTTAAAGATTATAGTGAAAAAAACAGTAGACTTTAGGAACTAAAGTGTGCATTAAATCTTTAATTTTTTATAAATATTATTATCTTAATATATAGTAGACAAAGAAATTACTTTTACATCCAATAGCATGTTTATTCTAAAAATGGTTAACCAAATCAACCAATTATAAGTTAATACTCAAATTTCTAATGCGATACCAATACTTATAACTGTTATCAAAATTTCTAATTTCTAACCAATACCAAAATTTCTAATGTGATATTAAATTTCTAATGGATACCAATATTTCTAACACAATACCAAATTTTTTAACTAACACAATAATATCAACGAGATGCTATTGAAAAATTAGTGCTTGGTTAGAAATTGGTTATAAATTTTTATATACGTTAGAAATTTAAGTATTACGCTGTAAATTTTAATATCGTAGAAATTTTAGTATACTCGAATATCTAACAATATCGATTAGCAATTTTGGTATGACCATTACAATTTCGGTACAAGCTAATGGGTCATGGATGGACATCAAAACCACCAAATATAAATTTTTACGCTCTAATTGAATTAAATAATAGTATAGAGTAGTAGGGTTGATCCCACAGGGACTGGGACTCTTAATTTTCCTGTTTACGTAACCAGATTCCTAAGTCTAGGTAACTGTCGTGCCCACGATCTGTGCATTGCAGAACTAACTAAATAAATAAATAAAATGGGGATTTTAGTTGATAAAGAAAATAAAAAAACAAATATAAAATAAAATAAAATAATAACAAAATTATTGTTGCAAAATAAAATTAAGGAAACTAAATTAAATCGGTGAATCAAATATATTAATGCTTAGCCTCAGCCTCAGTACACTCCGAAATTGAATAGATCCTTGAAAGTAGATTTTCCTTTCCAAACGATAAGCCGATTATAGCGATCAAGGATGCCCGAACTGCCAACTCTTCCTTGTGTAGTTGGTTCCGATACAACTTGCAAACCAACCCTTGCTGATTATCTAACCATGTAACATGCGTCAGCAATTTAAGATCTCAACAGCCTTGCGATCTAGAAAAGCCCAACTCGAATTAACGGCCTGAACCGAGTGGGTCATTTAAATTCGATTGCTATCTCATTTGATGAAATCCAACTAGCTTTTTCCAATTAAACACGCTGATTTATTCGCGGGAATTTGAATTCGACAGATGACCGTTTCGTTTTCCTAACTGTATGCTAAATAATTTCAACCCAACGCCAAACTATACCATATTCTGGAGAGATAATGAATATTATATTAAAAGGTTTTAGTGCGAGTTCATATCTCACGATTTTCAATTGGAATGATAACCACACTAAGGCTAAATAAGGATTTTAGTTTAGCATAAAATTAATCATGCTTGATGTATTGTGGGAATGGATTTAGATGAAATGGTGATATGTGGAAAAAGGGAAAAGACTTAAGGTGTAACAGTCATTTTTTAATTAAATCGAAACAGTACTTTTGAGACCATAAATCTGAAGTCAAAATATTTATTTTATTATTATTTTGAGGTCTACAACATGATAGTACGATTTTATAAAAGTTTCATTAAGAAATTTTATCAATTGCTTGCTTAATTTGATAAAAAAGACTAAATCGCGTAAAATGTAAAAGTTGTGTTCTATTAGTTAAAAGCATCTAATAGCTGTGGTAATTATACCATTGTTAATATGAGTGGACAAATATGGACATTAATTAAGTGATTTTAATGGTTTAATGATAAGGTTAAAAATGTAATTTAATAAAATAAACTAAGTAAAATAATTAAAAACAAAGTCAACATCTTTGTTATCTCCATCTTCCATCGAAATTTAGCTAAGGAAACTCCATGAATGAAGCTTGAAGTTTCAACTATGGTTCATCTTTGCATGTAAGTGCAATTTTGCTCGGTTTTTAATGATTTTTATGTTTTTGGAGTCGTTGTAGCTTAATCTAGCTAGCCCAGGGACTAACTTGTAAAAATTTTAAAATTATAGGGTTTTACCATTGATAAATGTGTATGTGTTTTGATGTTTGATGGTAGAAAATAAATGGTTGTTAAATAAACAAGTTTTGTAAAGTGATTTTGGTTGAAAATGTTAAATAGGGGTTAAATTGATAAAATGTGAAAATTATGTGGTGAAATGTCTGAATCAATGAAATGCGTAGGCTGCTATAAGCTTGTATGAAATTCGGCTAGCATGGGTGTGGATTAAATTGTATGAATTTGCATTTTTATAAGCTATGGACTAAATTGTAAAGAAGTTAAAATATTAGGGGTAAAAGTGTAAATTTGTAAAAATATGTATTTTGGGTTGGATTGAATAAAATGAATACTAAATGGATTGAATTTGATTATTTAGATCAAGTTAAGCCTTGTACGGATCTAGATCGAGGGAAATATAAAGTATCGGACTAGTCAATCTTATTTTGTCGCTTTTGTGATTGAGATGAGTTCGTATGTTTAATAAGCATTAAATTATATGTGTTTGAATGCTTAATTGATATAATTGGGATGATACGACACCACGGAAATTCTCGACAAGTTATCGGCAATGTTTGAATCCCGGATGAACCTTAGGAATAGATAGGATACAAATGACATGTCATTAGGGGTTATCGTGTTTTGGTTGCTGGTCTTGTATATTCTACCGGTGGCTGAGTTTTTTGGCGTGTGTTGTATTTACTCATCAGCTTGTGTGAGCAACATCGTGTAGCTACGTCTTGACCGTCAGCTTGTGTGAGCAAACCTAGTGATAGCTCGAGAGTGAGCATTTATACGAGATATGAGATAGAGATGGTTTTGACCATGTATCAGCACTTAGTGTGCGAGATTCCCGGGTATCCGATAGTATTCCAAATGGTTCAATGGGTAAAGATGATGGTACGAGGATATAAGAGATAATACGAACCAGTTCAGGTATTTGGGTAAAGTATGACAAGTAATTCATAGTTGATGTATTCATTCATGACTAGCAAGGTTATGATTATGTGCTAACCTTTGGATTGATTGAAACTTACCTATGTTTACTTATGCTTCTTTAAATTGTGAATGAATGGTAAGTTGTACTTATTAGCCATACGAACTTACTAAGTTTAATAGCTTACTCTATTTACTTTTTCGTGTTTTATAGTGATTTCGAAGCTTGCTCGGATTGGAAGTTGTCAGAGATCTCATCACACTATCTAGCTGTTGTTTTGGTACTTTTGAACTTTGTGTATTTTGGTTATATGGTATGTATAGGTCCTTTGGCTAATGTAACCTTTATGTCTTGATGAATTTTGGCCATTTGAATTGGCTTGTAAGTAGACATATATTTTGAAATGTATATATATGTATATATGGTCTTATGAATTGTGGTGTATAATTGTTATATGAATGCCTTTCTTGTGAAATTGAGTTTTGGTACCAAATGGTTGGAATTGAGAAGAAATTTCATGCTAAGTTCTAGGCACAATGTTTCATGGATCATTTAGGTAGCTTTTGGAGGTGATATTTGCATGTTGTATAAAGGCATGCCTAAGATCATTTAGGTTAATGGTAATGATGTTGCATGTTTCAAACTTGAATTTTCTTATTGATGATATGGTCATATGCAATTTGGTATGTTTAGGTTGGTACTACATTGGGTGAGGAATATGGCTTGCAATATGACCTATTTTTATCTACACAGGCAGAGACACGGGGGTTTTTCTCAATCATGTGTGACACACGGTCGGGTGACACGGCCGTGTGTCCCCTGATATTTCTTTAGAAAGCAAGTCAGTAGCTTCACATGGCCTAGCACACGGGCGTGTGGCTTGGTTGTGTGGCACAAGTTAGTATACCCTCTAGTTTTCACACAGCCTAGCACACGGTCTGGTGCACGGGCGTGTGAGGCCACTTCGAAATGTACAAGGCCTGTCACACGGGTGTGTGGTCTGGCCGTGTGACCCAAGTCAGTGAGTTACACGAGGTAGGACACGGGCTGGGACACGACCATGTGATCCCATTTTGAATGTCCACACGGGCGTGTCTCTTGGCCGTGTGAGACACATGGCCTGGCCATATGAGCGTGTGTCCCCTGCACTTTAAAATTTTTTAATGTTTTCCTAAAA
This sequence comes from Gossypium anomalum, assembly GCA_025698475.1. NCBI lineage: Eukaryota > Viridiplantae > Streptophyta > Magnoliopsida > Malvales > Malvaceae > Gossypium > Gossypium anomalum. The sequence goes on along the minus strand of CM046963.1, from coordinate 29,975,872 downwards.
TTTTCTTAAGTTTTCAATTTAGTCCCGAATTGATTTAATGCTTTTTTTGGGCCTGGAGTGCTCGTGTTAGGGACTATATGGCTAAATTTGAATGACTTTTATTTGGATATGAGAAATGTATAAGAAATGTATGATTATTTAAGTGATAAGTCTGGTAATGCTCTGTAACCCTATTCTGGCGATAGATACGGGTTAGGGGTGTTACATTTATTGGTATCAGAGCTACGATTTAGTCGATTCTCAGACTAACATAGCGTGTGTGAGTCTAACTATACATGCCATATTTAACCTGTGATAACGTGATATCTCCTGACAGTTTTAAATTATATTTTCATATAGTAATGGATCCCAATCAAGTAGTTCCCGATGATGTAGAAAGTAATACGCTAGCCTCCGTTCACAAAGTACCGTCGTCTGAATCGAAACTCGTATCTAAGGATTGTGGAGGAGAGGCCAAGAAAGCCTTCTTCCAAATGATGAATGAATATTTCACTGAGTTTGTCCGAACGAATCTGGCTGCTCAGCAACCTCTACCCCCACCTATTCCCCAACCGGTTCCCGTAGCTCCTCAAGGTTTGGAACCTTTGCGTATGAGTAAGCCGTTTATTGATAAAATTTGAAAGTACGGGGCTGAAGAGTTTAGAGCTACAGTTGATGATGATCCTGAGAGTGCCGAGTTTTGGCTTGAGAATACAATTCGAGTTTTTGATGAACTATCTTGTACGCCAGCAGAATGTGTTAAATATGTTGTATCTCTTCTGAAAGATACTGCATACCAGTGGTGAAGCACTTTAATATCTGTAGTGCCGAGATAACGGGTCATGTGAGAATTTTTTTAGACTAAGTTTAGAAAAAAAAATATAAGTCAGCAGTTTCTTGATCAAAAGCGTAAAGAATTTCTAGAATTGAAACAGGGTTGTATGACCGTAACTGAGTCCGAAAGAGAATTTGAGAGACTGAGTAAGTATGCTCAAGAGTACGTTTCCAATGAAAAAATTATGTGTAAACGGTTCGAAGACGGGTTGAATAAAGACATTAAGCTTCTAGTCGGGATTCTTGAACTGAAAGAATTTGTTGTGTTAGTTGATAGAGCACACAAAGCCGATGAGCTTAGCAAAGAAAAGAAAAGAACCGATTCTGAGGCTAGAGATTCGAGAAAGAGGTCAATGAGTAAACCCTATCATTCTTCTTCAAAGAAATCAAGGGATTCTTATAACCATTTGATTGCTTCGTTGGGGTATTCCAATAAAGATCGTGGGAAGCAACACACGAGTTCAAAAGCTCAAGCCACTTCAGTATCAAGCGTTGGTAGTGTCAAAGCCAACAAACCTGAGTGTCAACAATGTGGAAGACAACATTTTGGAGATTGTTGGATGAATAATAAAGCTTGTTTCAGATGTGGCTCGCAAGATCATTTTGTTTGTGATTGCCCTAAGTTACCTGAGAAAGACAAATTTCTAAATACAAGGCTGAGTAATATAGTTTCCAGAGGGAGACCACCGAGAATTACTGGAAATGTGAATAGTAACAAAGGTTCAACAAAGGATTCTGCTGTGAGATCCGAGGCTCGAACACCAGCCAAAGTTTATGCTATTCGCACTTGTGAATATGCATCGGCACCAGATGTTATCACCGTACATTTTCTCTTTATGACACTAATGTAATTGCTTTGATTGATCCTAGATCGACCCATTCATATGTTTGTATAAATTTAGTGTCTAGTAAAAGTTTACCTATTGAGTCTACTGAATTCATGGTTAAAGTATCAAACACCTTAGGCCAGTATGTCATAGTTGATAAAGTTTGCAAGAATTGTCCTTTGATGTCATGGGGTTACTATTTTTTGACTGATTTGATGCTTTTACCGTTTGATGAATTTGATGTAATTTTAGGTATAGACTGGTTGACTCTACATGATGCTGTCGTAAACTGTAGATGAAAGACTATTGAGTTGAGATGTCAGAACAGTGAAATTCTTCATATTAAATCCGATGATCAAGTGGGTTGCCTGTTGTGATATCGACGATGCTAGCACAGAAATATGTGAGAAAGGGTTGCAATGCTTACCTTGCAAATGTACTTGATATAAAAGTGTCTGAATCAAAGATTGAATCGGTGCCGGTGGTTTGTGAATATCCAGATGTGTTTCTAGAAGATTTACCCAAATTTTCGCCGATCAGAGAGGTCGAGTTTGCTATTGAATTAGTACAGGGAACATTACTGATATCGATAGCTCCATATAGAATGGCTCCAAAAGAATTGAAAGAATTGAAAACTCAGTTGCAAGAGTTAACAGATAGAGGTTTTGCACGACCTAGTTTCTCACCCTAGGGTGCACTAGTTCTATTCGTAAAGAAGAAAGATGAATCAATGAGATTATGTATCGACTATTGACAGCTTAATAAAGTTACGATTAAGAACAAGTATCCATTTTCATGAATCGGTGATTTGTTTGATCAATTAAAAGAAGCAACAATATTTTCTAAGATTGATTTGAGATCTGGTTATTATCAGTTGTGGGTTAAAGATTCGGATATGCCGAAAATTACGTTTAGAACTAGGTACGGGCATTATGAATTTCTTGCTATGTCGTTTGGGTTAACTGACGCTCCTGCAGTTTTTATGGATTTGATGAATAGAATTTTCAGATCGTACTTAGATAGATTTGTAGTTGTATTCATTGATGGTATTTTGATCTATTCTCAAGATGAATCTAAGCATGCTGAGCATTTGAGAATTGTATTGTAGACTTTGCGAGAAAAACAACTATTTGTTAAATTTAGTAAATGTGAGTTTTGGCTCTGAGAAGTTAGATTTTTAGGAAACTCTGTTTCAGTGGAAGACATCCGAGTTGATCCGAGTAAGATTTTAGTAGTTGTTGACTGGAAACCACCAAGAAACATTTTCGAGGTCAAAATGTTTTTAAGGTTAGCAGGCTATTATAGGAGATTTGTTAAAGGGTCCTCAATGATAGCCACACTAATAACTTATTTATTGCAAAAAGATGTGAAGTTTGAGTGGTCTGAGAAATGTCAAAAGAGTTTTGATCAGTTGAAAGCACTGTTAACTGAAGCACCAGTTTTAGTTCAGCATGAGTCAGGTAATGAATTTCTGATTTTCATTGAAGCGTTATTGAACAGTTTGGGATGTGTTTTAATGAAAGAAGGCAAAGTGATAGCTTATGCTTCCAGATAGTTAAAATCGTATGAAAAGAATTATCCGACACACGACTTAGAGTTAGTCGCTATTGTTTTCACATTGAAAATTTGACAACATTATTTGTTCGGTTAGAGATGTCACATATTTACTGACCACAAGAGCTTGAAGTATTTGATGTCTCAGAAAGATTTGAATTTGTGACAACAAAGATGGCTCGAATTATTGAAAGACTATGAGATAGTGATTGATTATCATCCTGGGAAAACGAATGTAGTCGCGGATACTTTGAGTAGGAAATCTTTGTTTGCTTTGCGGGCGATGAGCATGCAGTTGACCTTGTATTATGATGGTTCGATATTAGCAAAGCTGAAAGCTAAACCGATATTTCTTCAACAAATTTGTGAGGATAAAAAATATGATAATGAAATGCAAGCTAAAAGAGTACAGTGTGAGTTGATTACTGATTCAGAGTATCAGATCGGATCCGATGATTGTTTGCTGTTCTGAGGTAGAGTTTGTGTATCGAGGAATCCCGAGCTTATACAAAAAATTTTACACAAAGCACACAGTGGTTGCTTATCTGTTCATCCGGGGAGTACTAAGATGTACAATAATATGAAACAGATGTACTAGTGGTCAGCCATGAAATGTGACGTTTCAGAATTTATGTCGAGATGCTTGATTTGTCAACAAGTTAAAGCCGAACATCAAGTGCCTTCAGGACTATTATAGCTAGTAATTATACCTGATTGGAAGTGAGATAGAATTATGATGGATTTCGTATCAGGATTACCCCTATCTCCGAAAAAGAAAGATGTTTGATCGTTTGACGAAATCTGCACATTTCATACTGGTACGTAAAGATTTTTCACTTGATAGATTAGCTGAATTGTACATTTCAGAGATTGTCAGATTGCACGAAGTGCCAGTCTCCATTATTTCGGATAGAGATCCACAGTTTATATCATTTTGGAAGAAATTGCAAGAGGCTTTGGGTACACGTTGCATTTTAGTACTGCATTTCATTCTCAAATCGATGGTCAATCAGAGAGAGTGATTCAGATTCTCAAAGATATGCTTCATTGCTGTGTTTTAGAGTTTGAGGGCAACTGGGAAAAATACTTACCGTTGGTTGAATTCGCGTATAACAATAGTTTTCAATCGAGTATAATGATGGCACCGTATGAAACTTTATATGGTCGTAAATGCTGAAATCTATTATACTTGACCGAGCTTAGTGAGAAAAATATTTACGGAGTTGATTTGATCAGAGAGACTGAAGAGAAAGTGAAAGTAATTCGTGATCGTTTGAAAGCAGCTTCAGATTGACAGAAATCATATGCGAATTTGAAACGTAAGGATATTGAATTTCAAATCAGTGATAGAGTGTTTCTAAAAGTGTCGTCGTGGAAGAAAAATCTTTGATTTGGTCGCAAAGGAAAGTTGAGTCTGCAATTTATCAGCCGTATGAGATTATCGAAAGAATTGGGCCAGTGGCTTATCGACTTGAGTTACCATTAGAGTTGGAAAAGATCCATGTTAAGACAGTATCGATCAGATCCGTTGCACATAATTTCTCCGGCAGAGATAGAAATCTAGCCCGACATGTCGTATAATGAAGAACCGATCAAAATTTTAGCCTGAGAGATTAAAAAGTTAAGAAACAAAAGCATAGTCCTAGTGAAGGTTCTTTGGAAACGTCACGGTGTTGAAGAGGCTACGTGGGAACCTGAGGAAGTTATGAGGAAACAGTACCCTAACCTATTTTCTGGTAAGATTTTTGGGGACGAAAATTCCTAAGGGGGGAGAGTTGTAACAGTCCGTTTTTAGTTAAATTAGTACAATGGTTTTGGGACCATAAATCCAAAGTCAAAATTTTATTTTATTATTATTATGAGGTCTACAGCATGATAGTATGATTGTATAAAAATTTCGTTAAGAAATTTTATCAATTGCTTGCTTAATTTGATAAAAAGGACTAAATCGCATAAAGTGTAAATGTTGTGTTCTATTAGTTAAAAGTGTCTAATAGCTATAGAACTTTAAGTAGAGGTCTTTATGTGGTAATTACACCATTGTTAATATGAGTGGACAAATATGGTCATTAATTAAGTGATTTTAATGGTTTAATGATAAGGTTAAAAATGTAATTTAATAAAATAAACTAAGTAAAATAATTAAAAACAAAGTCACCATCTTTGTTATGTCCATCTTCCACTGAAATTTAGCTAAGGAAACTCCATGAATGAAGCTTGAAGTTTCGACTATGGTTCATCTTTGCATGTAAGTGCAATTTTGCTCAGTTTTTAATGATTTCTATGTTTTTAGAGTCGTTGTTGCTTAATCTAGCTAGCCTAGGGACTAATTTGTGAAACTGTTAAAAGTCTAGGGTTTTACCAATGACAAATGTGTATGTGTTTTGATGTTTGATGGTAGAAAATAAATGGTTGTTGTTAAATAAACAAGTTTTGTAAAGTGATTTTGGTTGAAAATGTTAAATAGGGGTTAAATTGATAAAATGTGAAAATTATGTTGTGAAATGTGTGAATTAATGAAATGTGTGGGCTACTATAAGCTTGTATGAAATTCGGCTAGCATGGGTGTGGATTAAATTGCATGAATTTGCATTTTTATGAGTTAGGGACTAAATTGTAAATAAGTTAAAATATTATGGGTAAAAGTATAAATTTGCGAAAGTATGTATTTTGGGCTAGATTGAATAAAATGAATGCTAAATGGATTGAAATTATTTAGATCAAGTTAAGCCTTGTACGGATCTAAATCGACGAAAAGATAAAGTATTGGACTAGTCGATGTTATTTCCTCCTTTTTGTGATCGAGGTGAGTTCGTATGTTTAATAAGCATTAAATTATATGTGTTTGAATGCTTAATTGATATAATTGTGATGATATGACACCATGGAAATTCTTGACAAGTTATCGGAAATATATGAATCCCGGTTGAACCTTAGGAATAGATAGGATACAAATGACAAGTCATTAGGGGTTACTGTGTTTTGGGTGCTGGTCCTGTATGTTCTACCGGTGGCTGAGTTTTTTGGCATGTCTTGCAGTTACTCATCAGCTTGTATGAGTAGCATCATGTAGCTACGTCTTGACCGTCAGCTTGAGTGAGCAGACCCAGTGATAGCTCAAGAGTGAGCATGTATATGAGATATGAGATAGAGATGGTTTCAACCATGTATCGGCACTTAATGTGCGAGATTCCCGAGTATCTGATAGTATTCCAAATGGTTCAACGGGTAAAGATGATGGTAGGAGGATATAAGAGATGATACAAACCAGTTTAGGTATTTGTGTAAAGTATGACAAGTAATTCATAGTTGATGTATTCATACATGGCTAACAAGGTTATGATTATGTGCTAACCTTTGGATTGATTGAAACTTACCTATGTTTACTTCTTTAAATTGTGAATGAATGGTAAGTTGTACTTATTATCCATACGAACTTACTAAGCTTAATAGCTTACCCTATTTACTTTTCTGTGTTTTATAGTGATTTCAAAGCTTGCTCGAATTGGAAGTTGTTGGAGATCTCATCACAAGATAGGTGCGTGCCTCCTACTCTTAGTCCCTTATCTTCCAGCCGTTGTTTTGGTACTTTTGAATTTTGTGTATTTTGGTTATATAGCATGTATAGGTGGTTAATGTAGCCTTTATGTCTTGAAGAATTTTGGCCATTTCAATTGGCTTATATGTAGACATATATTTTGAAATGTATATATGTATATATGGTCTTGTGAATTGTATGTATAGTTGTTATATGAATGCCTTTCTTGTGAAATTGAGTTTTGGTACCGAATCGTTGGAAATGAGATGAAATTTCATGCTAACTTCTTGTATGCATTTGACCATTTAGGTAGCTTTTGGAGGTGATATTTGCATGTTGTATAAAGGGCAATTGTGATGCCTAAGGTTAATGGTAATGATGTTGCATGTTTCAAACTTGAATTTTGGTTAGTTTGAATGCCTATTAATGATATGGTCATATGCAATTTGGTATGTTTTGGTTGGTACTATATTGGGTGAGGAATATGGCTTGGAAAATGGCCTATTTTCGTCCATACGGGCAGAGACACGGGCATGTGTCTTAGTCATGTTTGACACACAGTCAGGTGACACAACTATGTGTCCTCTGGTATTTCTTTAGAAACCAAGTCAATAGTTTCATACGGCCTAGCACACGGTCTGGCACACAGGCGTGTAAGGCCACATCGAAAGGTACACAGCCTGTTACACAAGCTTGTGGTTTGGCCGTGTGACCCAAGTTAGTGAGTTACATAGGGTCAGACGCGGGCTGGGACACAGCCATGTGATCCCATTTCAAATGTCCACACGGGCATGTGTCCCGTGCACTTTGAAAATTTTCAGTGTTTTCCCAAAATTTCCTTGAGTTCTTAATTTAGTCCTGAATTATTTTTAATGCTTGTTTTGGGCCTCAAGGGCTCGTGTTAGGGACTATATGAATGAATTTGAATGACTTTCGTTAGGATATGAGAAATGTGTAAGAAATGTATGATTGTTAAAGTGTTAAGGCCGGTAATACTCCGTAGCCCTATTCTAGAAATGGATAAGGGTTAGGAGTGTTACATAAAGAGCAATTATACCAAAAGAAAGTAAAAGAAAGAAAATGGTAGTAAGCTTTAACAATGCTACATACGTATGAAAAGGAAAAAATATATTCAATTTAACTTCATGTGTAAGTTCTAGTGTCTTTTCAAGCCACTAATACAAGTATTTATACACTTTTCAAGTGCTATATTTAGCAGCATGATTCCTCTAAGATTATTCCAACTAAAATCAAATTTTCCCTATTTATAGAATTTGGCAATTTCAAAAATCTAATTTAATTAGCCACTAATTCTGCAATTTTTCTAATTCGACTCATGTTCTTGCTTCTTGTTCTAATTTAGTCCATTTTACTTGATTTTGAATTTTGACACTCTAGTTTTATCCTTGATAGGATTTAAGAAAAAATCATAAGTTCAATAGTATTCTATTAAAAAATTAGCCAAAAATTGATACATTAAAAGCACAAAATTAACTTGCTATCAAATTCTCCCTACTTAGTCAATGCTTGTCCTCAAGCATGATGCATATTTCTATACTAGAAATCATTCGTCAATTTTTCAAGATCAAATCTCCTTCCTTAGCCAAGCGTAATGCAAACAATTAGGTGAATCAAAAAATAAGTAATTGCTAGGTTTAACTATTAAGCATTTTATAAAATCTCTAACATCATGCAAAATTCAACTACTTCACTAAATTTAGGCTTAATCAATCTTGCAAGACAATCGTACTCAATAAAATTTTCCACAAGTTTGAGATGTAGTCGAATCATTTTACGTGAAATGAAATGACAACCCAAGCACCTCACCCCGGTTACTCAATTTGAAACATCCCTAATCAGTTTATTTCTCCTTACTCAAGGCAGCTCAGTTAGTGGAGTGTTACAAGTTTCAATTTGTCACTTGAATCTTTTTACTTGAAATGAGATGACAACCCAAACATCTGATCTTAGTTACTCAATTTGGTCACATTTCTGAAATCTTCACTCATAACTAAGCCATTAACGGGTTTTTTGTTTTTTACTTTTTACTTAAATAATACTAAGTAATTTAATTAGACAAGTTTAAAGAATCAATAATTTTTATGAAATGTTGACTTAGCCATAACATTTTCAACTCTACAAAATACTTGTTGATCAAAGTAAGTAATGAGTATTTATTTATGAATTACCCAATTATTCAAATAAACTAAGCATAAGAATTGGAGGTTCATTTTTGAAACAAATTAACACATGGAAAGAAGAAATAGCATCGCATGTAAATTAATCCCTCTACTTAGCCCATATTGCCCTCAATGTGAAATTTTAGAAGAATGAGAAAGAGAAGGGTCAAGTGTACTCCCCATGTATGTTTAATTTGGCAGAGGGTGATGGAAATGATTGCTTTGCATTATAGCGAGGATATTTAAGATTTGAGCCTCAATCATTATTCCTAGAAAGTAGCACATTAAATTAGATTAAATAATAATCTTAATTTTTTTATTTTCAATATAAACTAAATCAAATTTGGAATTAAATAAATTAAAATAAATATTTATGTGCTGCTTTCCAAAAAGAGCTTTTGTTTAACGTCATTAGTTTGACAACCTGATTGTTATTCATTTGGTTCCTCGAGAATTAATTCTTCCATCATGTGCAGTTGGTAGTTCTCGTAAAAAGGTTTCAACCTTTGCCCATTGACATTGAATCACTTTCCAGATTCCTCGCTCTTAATTTCGGCTGCACCGTAAGGAAACAATTGAGTAATAATAAAAGGACCTATTCATTTGGTTTGAAGTTTACCTACAAAGATCCTTAGTGTAGGATCATAAAGTAGCACTTTTTGTCCTATTGAAATTTTTTTACAGGGTATCTTATGATCATGAAATGCTTTGGTTTTATCTTTATAAATTTGGACATTTTCGTACGTATCATGTCGGATTTCCTCGAACTCTTTAATGTGTAATTTTCAATATTCTTTTGCGGAATTTTAAATTATTGCCACGCCGATTTTCTTAGGCACTACATGAACACTAGACACATTCGTCATTGCACTGGGGCGGCCAATGTCCACATAAACATTAAACTTGACCATTTCACCATCGAATTCCATATTGAGTGTTCCACTTCAAACATCAACTTTCATTCGCGTGGTGCTTAAAAATGGTCTCTTGAGCAAAATATTAGAGGAATTTTTCGATTTTTCGTCCTCTATGTTGATGATGTAAAAATCTTTAGGAAAAATTAGTTTATTTACCTTAACGAGAACATCCTTCAACACCCCTTCTGGATACACGACTGACCTATGATAGACCATAATTTATACATATCCCTCGCTTAACACATTTATGAATGATTTCTCCTTAGATTTGGTGAATTTTATGCTCTTAATCCTTTAATTTCATGTTTTATACTTAGGTGAGCATAAGAGAACGAAAAGAACGAGAAACGGGCCAAAAATAGAGAAAATGGGCCGATAAGGGAAAACAGCACATCTTGAACTTCCTCACACGGGCAGAACACATGCCCGTGCCATTCTAACAGGCTCGACCACGGCCCAAATCAACCTTAGCACGGGCGTGTTGATATCTCAGCCTCGACCACAGCCTGAAGTAATCGCACACAGGCGTGTCACACGGGCGTGTCCCTGCCGAACCCTAGCTAAGTTCCATTCGGAAAAAGGCAAATTTGAGGGCTTTTAGGAATTCTAAAGCCTATTTAAACACCCTAGAGGAAGATTAAGGGGGAGACAGAGAATAGAAGTAAGGAATTACCCTAAGAAAGCCGATTGATCCATCTCAGAAGCCGGATTCAGCATCAAGACTGAAGATCTCTCCTCAATTTCCCTTCAGGAGTTTTGGGTTTTCTTTATGTTTTGTATTCTTTATTATTTTGAGATGTTTTCTTATTTAGTTATGAACTAAAACTCCTAAATACCTAAGGAGGATGAAACCTAAGACAAATCTTGTTATTATTTTTTGAATCGTATGATAAATGTTTGACTTATTCTTAATTATGTGTTCTTAATTCTTGTTTTGGTATTTCAGGATATCGATTCAAGTTAATGCTCTTAGTTGGAGGATGAATAGTCCCTGGCTAAGAGTGACTTTATCGTAATTGAGCGGAGTTGATTGCAAGCCTAGAGATAGGGTGACAAGATTTTGCCGGATTAGGGTGAAACCTAATAAGGGGATCCATAGATCGAGTTAATGCAGCCTTAGGGTGTTAGTTAGAGAAAAGTCTCAATTATTCAACCTAGGGATTAGACATTACTAGTCCTGAATAGGGATAATAACATAACTTAGGGATCTCTATGGAACAAGTTAAATGAATAAATCGTCCGGTTCGGAGCCAGAATAACAAGTAAAGTCTAGGTGGATTTTTCCTTAGGTATTGTCCTAAATCAATCCTTTTTCCCAAAAAGTAATTCCCCAATTCTAGTTTCTGCAATTTCTTAGTTTAGATAATTAGTTAGTTAAAACAAACCCCTTTATTCTTAGGCTAGATAATAAAAAGACAGTCATTACTAGTACTTTTAGTCCTTTGCGTTCGACAATCTGGTCTTTGCTAAAACTATACTACTGTTGGATAGGTACACTTGCCTACATCATGATAATAGTTAGTTTCAAGAACGATTAATTATAAATTTATAAAAGTTATCACGGAAAGTCACGATCAAGTTTTTGGCGCCGTTGCCGGGGACTAAAATATTAGGAACACTCAATTTTTATTACTTTAGCCATTTACTTTTCTTGTAAATTAATTTTATTTTAATTTTTGTTTTAATAATTTCCTTTTTCTTTCGTCTGGCAGGTTCTTATAGTTTATGACTAGAAGAAACCTGTCGGGACCACTACTTTTTAACGAAGAAATCGATCGCATAGCTCGTCGAAATCGACGAGAAATAAGGCGAAGCCTAAGATACACAGAGGAATAGTAAGAAGATGATATCTCAACTACAATTGAGGAGATGGCTGAAAATCAAGACAATCAGCTACCTCCTGCGATACCCGTTGAATTAGCAAACTAGAATCTTGCTCCTCGTACTATGTATGATTATGCTAAACCTAATTTAACAGGAATTGAGTCAAGTATAGTTAGGCCTACTATTGCTGCAAATAATTTTGAACTGAAACCTAACACGATTCAAATGATACAGCAATTTGTTCAGTTTGATGGTTTGCAGGATGAGAACCCCAACACTCACTTGGTGAATTTTCTAGAAATCTGTGGCACTTTTAAAATTAATGGCATTTCTGATGAAGCCATTCGTCTTCGGTTATTATCTTTTTCACTAGGAACAAGGCTAAATAGTGGTTGAACCCGTTACCACGAGGGTCCATCACTATTTGGGAACAAATGACCGAAAATTTTTTATTAAAGTATTTTTCGCCAGCTAAGAAAACTAAATTACGTAATGATATCTCCTCTTTTGTGCAGATGGATTTAGAAACACTTTACGATGCATGAGAGAGATACAAGGACCTACTGCGAAGGTGCCCTCACCATGGGTTACCTCTATGGCTGCAAGTTTAAACGTTCTACAATGGTGTGAATCCCTTGACAAGATAGATGATTGACGCAGCCGCTGGTGGAACCATCAACAACAAAGCACCTGAAGAGGCTTATGAATTTATTGAGGAGATGTCACTGAATAACTATCAGTGGCAAGTCATGAGGACTAAGCCAACTAAAACAGCAGGCGTTTATAACGTCGATTCAGTTACTGTGTTAGTTAGAACTTCTGAATAAAAAGATTGATAGTTTACTTGGTTCTACACAGGTACATCCAGTGATGAGGTGTGATTCAAGTGGAGGAGGTGTGCATATAGAATTTCGATCATTCAATCCTACAACTGAAGAGGAACAAGTCAACTATATGGGTAACAATAACTTTAGATCTCAAAATAACCCATACAGTAACACTTATAATGCAGGTTGGAGGAACCACCCAAATTTCTACTGGGGTGGTCAAGGGAATCAAAGGCCACAAAATTCTCTGGGTTTTCAACAACCACCTTATCAATAGTAAAAGAAACAAAACCTTGAGGAGATGCTATCCAAATTCATCTCGGTATTAGAAACCCATTTTTAGAATACCGAGAAGACATTTAAAAATCAACAAGCATCAATCTAAGGGCTCGAAACTCATATAGGCCAGCTGTCCAAACTAATCTCTAAACGACCACAAGGTAGCTTGCCAAGCAATACTGAACTTAACCCAAGGGAACAGCTCAACGCAATTAATGTTCAAGATAAAGATGGATTCGTTGAGCCTGAGCCAGAACCGAGGCAAGAAACTGTGGTGAGCAAAGGTAAAGGTGAGGTAAGTCATAATGAAAACAAAACGGTTAGTGTAGAATATAAACCTCGTGAGCCATACCCTAACGTGACAAGGAAAGACCACTCAGACGAACAATTTGGTAAATTTCTTAAACTTTTGAAAAAATTACATATTAACTTACCGTTTATTGAAGCTCTATCGCAGATGCCGAATGCAATGAAATTTTTAAGGGGGTTTTTAGCAAACAAGCGAAAGTTGGATGAGGCGTCGCATATAGAGCTAAACGCAGTTTGCTCAGCTATTCTACAGAATAAGCTACCCAACAAATTAAAAGATCTACGGAGTTTTACAATTCCTTGGTTAATTGGTAGCTTAGATGTTAATAATTGATTAGTTGATTTAGGGGCAAGCATTAACGTCATGCCTAACAAAATGTTTAAGCAACTAGGTCTTGGGAAACCTAAATAGACTAGGATGAGCATTCAATTAGCAGATAAAACTATAAGATTTCCTAGGGGCATTATTGAAGATGTGCTAGTTAAAATCGATAAATTTATATTTCCCGTTGACTTCGTTGTTCTAGATATAGAGGGGGATAGCAACACTCCTTTAATTTTAGGAAAGCCCTTTTTAGCAACTGCTAGAACAATTATTGATATTGGCACAGGTGAGCTCACACTTCGTGTAGGAGAAGAAACAATCACCCTTCAAACTCGTAATTCTGGCAACACATCGAAAATTGAAGGTAATTGTTTAAACCAGTCTACTAAAACTAATAATATGGTGCAACCTATTTTGCAGAAAATGAGTTTGAAGGTAGTACATGAGCCATATTCTAGCAATAATATGGGACCTATTCATGAAGAACGAAGGCTGCAAATAGAGGAGCTAGATGAATGGCAAACACATAAATTGAGAACACAGGATAAACCAAAACTATGCCAGAACGAGTGATTAGCCGTAATTTATACATATTTATAACCCATGCTTAACGCATTTTATGAATGATTTCTCCTTAGATTTGGTGAATTCATTGCTCCTAATGCCTTAATTTCATGTTTTATCCTTAGGTAAGCGTAGGAGAATGAAAGGAAAGAGAAACGGGCCAAAAATGGAGAAAATGGGCCAAAGCACGAAATCAACACGGCCTGGACCTCCTCACACGGGCAGATCACACGACCATGTCAATCTGGCAGAATTGAAGCACGATTCACACGGGCAGCTCACACGCCCGTGCCAATCTAACAGGCTCAAACACGACCTGAAGTAATTGCACACGGCTATGCCACACGAGTGTGTCCCTGCCAAACCCTAGTTAAGCTTCATTCGAAAAAAGGCCAAATTTTAGGGCTTCTTAGGCATTCCAAAGCCTATAAATACACCCTAAAGGAGGAAGAAAAGGGGGACAGAGAATAGGGAGTAAGGAATTACTCTGAGGAAGCCGATTAATCCATCTCAGAAGCCGGAGCCACCATCAAGACTGAAGATCTCTCATCAACCTCCCCTTTAGGAGTTTTGGATTTTCTTTATGTTTTGTAATTTTTATTATTCTGAGATGTGTTCTTGTTTAGTTATGAACTAAACTCCTAAATACCTAAGGGGGATCAAACCTATGACTAAACCTTCTTATTATTTCTGACTCGTATGATAAATATTTAACTTGTACTTAATTACGTGTTCTTAATTCTTGTTTTGGTATTTCAGGATATCACTTCAAGTTACTACTCTTAGTTGGAGGAGGAATAGACCCTGACTAAGAGTAACTTTGTCGTAACTAGCGGAGTTGATTGCGCGCCTAGAGATAGGGTAACAAGATTTTGCCAGATTAGGGTGAAACCTAATAAGGGAATCCATAGATCGAGTTACTGCAACCTTAGGGGGTTAATTAGAGATAACTCTCGGTTATTCAACCTAGGGATTAGACATTGTTAGTCTCGAAAGGGATAATAATATACATTAGGGATTTCTACGGAACAAGTTGAATGAATAAATCGTCCGGTTCGGAGCCAGGATAACAAGTAAGAGTCTAGGTGGATTTTTCCTTAGATATTGTCTCAATCAATCGTTTTCCACAACAGTAATTTCCCAATTTCTATTTTCTGCAAGCTTTTAGTTTAATTAGTTAGTCAAAACAATCCTCTTTTATTCGGCTAGATAATAAAAAGACAGTCATTACTAGTACTCATAGTCCTTTGGGTTCGACAATCCGGTCTTGCTAAAGCTATACTACTGTTCGATAGGTACACTTGCCTACGTCGTGATCATAGTTAGTTTCAAGAACGAGTCATTACAAATTTATAAAACTTATCACACGAAAAATCGAGGATCAAGTTTTTAGCACCGTTGCCGGGGACTAAGGTATTAGGAACGCTCAATTTTTATTACTTTAGCCATTTATTTTCTTGTAATTTAAATTTAATTTTTACTTTACTAATTTTCTTTCTTTTTCTCCTAGCAGGTTCTTATAGTTTATGACTAGAAGAAACCCGTCAGGACCATTGCTTTTCAACGAGGAAATTGATTGTACAACTCGTAGAAACTAATGAGAAATCAGGTGCAGTTTAAGATACACAGAAGAAGAGAAAGAGGACGATATCTCAACTACTATTGAAGAGATGGCTGAAAATCAAGACAATCCGCTGCCTCCAGCCATACCTGCTAAATTAGCAAATCAAAATCCTGCTCCTCGTACTATGTATGATTATGCTAAACCTAATTTTACAGGAACTGAGTCAAGTATAGTTAGACCTGCTATTGCTACAAATAATTTTGAACTGAAACCTAACATGATCCAGATGATACAAAAATTTGTTCAGTTTGATGGTTTGCAGGATGAGAACCCCAACACGCACTTGGCAAATTTCCTAGAACTGTGCGACACTTTCAAAATTAATGATGTTTCTGATGATGCCATTCACCTTCGGTTATTCCCTTTTTCACTAAGGAATAAAGCTAAACAGTGGTTGAACTCACTACCACGATGGTCCATTACCACTTGGGAGCAAATGACCGAAAAATTTCTATTAAAATATTTTCCACCGGTAAAAACAACTAAGTTGCGTAATGATGTTTCTTCTTTTGTGCAGATAGACTTAGAAACGCTTTACGATGCATGGGAGAGATTCAATGACCTTTTGCGAAGGTGCCCACGTCATGGGTTACCTCTATGGCTACAAGTTCAAACGTTCTACAATGGTGTGAACCCTTCGACAAGACAAATGATTGATGCAGCTGCTGGTAGGACCATGAATAACAAAATACCTGAAGAAGCTTCTGAATTTATTGAAGAAATGTCACTGAATAACTATTAGTGGCAAGTCATGAGGACTAAGCCAATGAAAACAGCAAGCGTTTATAATGTCGATTCAGTCACTATGTTGTCAAATCAGGTAGAACTTTTGAATAAGAAAATTAATGGTTTACTTGGTTCTACGCAGATATATCTAGTGATGAGGTGTGATTCAAGTGGAGGAGATGTGCTTACAGAATACCCACCATTAAATCCTTCAACCGAAGAGGAACAAGTCAACTATATGGGTAACAATAATTTTAGATCTCAAAATAACCCATATAGTAATACTTATAATGCAGGTTGGAAGAACCACCCAAATTTCTCTTGGGGCGGTCAAGGAAATCAAAGGCCACAGAATCCTCAGGGTTTTCAACAGCCACCTTATCAACAGGAAAAGAAGACGAACCTTGAGGAGATGCTATCCAAATTCATCTAGGTGTCAGAAGCTCGTTTCCAGAATACCGAGACAACGCTCAAAAATTAACAAGCATCAATTCAAAGACTCGAAACTCGGATAGGTCAGCTATCCAAATTAATTTCTGAACAACCACAAGGTAGCTTGCCAAGTAACACTAAACAGAACCCAAGGGAACAACTCAACGCAATTCAAGATAAAGAAGGATTCATTGAGCCTGAGCCAGAATTGATGCAAGAAACTGTGATAAGCAAAGGTAAAAGTCAGGTAAGTCATAACAAATCGGTGAATGAAGAATATAAACCTTGTGTGCCGTACCCTAAAGCCACAAGGAAAGACCGCTCAAATGAACAATTCGGTAAATTCCTTGAACTTTTAAAAAAATTACATATCAACTTACCGTTTATTGAAGCTCTGTCACAAATGCTAAACGCAATGAAATTTTTAAGAGAGCTTTTAGAAAACAAGTGGAAGTTGGACAAAGCATCGCATGTAGAGCTAAAGGCAGTTTGCTCAGCTATTCTATAGAATAAGCTACCCAACAAATTGAGAGATCCAGGGAGTTTTACAATTCCTTTCTTAATTGGTAGTTTAGATGTGAATAATGCATTAGTTGATTTAGGGGCAAGTATCAATGTCATGCCTTACAAAATGTTTAAACAACTAGGTCTTGGGAAACCCAAACAAACTAGGATGAGCATTCAACTGGCAGATAAAACCATAAGATTTCCTAGGGGTATTATTGAAGATGTACTAGTGAAAGTGGATAAATTTATATTTCTCGTTGATTTCGTTGTTTTAGACATAGAGGAGGAAACCAACACCCTTTTGATTTTAGGGAGGCCCTTTTTAGCAACTGCTAAAACAATTATTGATGTTGGCACAGGTGAACTCACCCTTCGTGTAGGAGACGAGACGATCACCCTTCAAGCTCGTAATTCTAGCATCACATCGAATATGGAAGGTAATGATCCACATCATCTTACTAAAACTGACAATACGACACAACTTACTGTACAGAGATTGAGCCTGAAAGAAGTACACGAGCCATGTTCTAGTAACAACAATAGATGACCCATTCATGAAGAACGAAGGCTATAGATAGATGATCTAGATGAATGGCGAGCACATAAATCGAGAACACCCGATAAACTGAAACTACACCAAAACAAGCTCGATACCTCTCCAAATCAACTTAAGGTTGGAGATCAAGTCTTATTAGATGCCGCAGACCCTCACATTGTCACTCCTAACTCGGATAAAGAAACCCCTCTTACGGTACTTAGTATTTTCCCATTCGGTACAGTGGAGGTAAGTCATCCCATGTTCGACACTTTTAAGGTAAACAATTCCCGGCTAAAGCTTTATTTTGATAAGAATGATAGCCGGAATGAGGAGTGCGAACTCCTTAAACCACCTTGACCATTCAACAGAGAGGTAAGTCAAGCTTAGACTATAAATAAGCGCTTTTCGGGAGGCAACCTGAGCACTAATTGCACTATCTTCTTTAAATTTTAGTGTTTAACACTTGCCATGACAAACAGAGCTCTTGAAAACAGGTTTACCATTAGTCAAAGAAGAAAGCTTTGTTTTACACAAGTGATGAATTAATATTTTTTCTAGTTAAGTAATTTTTCAAGTCAATCTTGATTCTAACCCTTTCTTTCAGCTTGTGACCACAAAGCCCCGTTACAACCCTTTAAAGACCTTTGGATTGATGTATCATCTCGATTTATGGTGGTGGAGATTTGATTTTTATGCAAGCCTATGGTAATAACTTTTCATATTAACTGATGAGTGCTAATTTCATTTTCCTTAAACACTTCGAGTGATTTGATTGAATCTTTAGTGAGGATGTTAAACTCTGTGAGGTTCCAAATCAATGATAACTACTTAGGGGAGGGGAGATACCTAAGTTTTTCATGATTAAAATACTCAATTTAGAATGTTTGAAGCTCTAATGTTCTTTTCGTTGAATTCTCAATGTATGATTACTTATGAGATGATTTGAGATAATATTGATCGAAATTATAAGTTGAGAAAAAGGAAATTTTAACTGTGATCTGAGGATTTTGCTTGAGGACAAGCAAATGCTTAAGTGTGGGGGTATTTGATAAACCGTAATTTATACATATTTGTAACCCATGCTTAACTCATTTTATGAATGATTTCTCCTTAGATTTGGTGAATTCGATGCTCCTAATACCTTAATTTCATGTTTTATCCTTAGGTAAGCATAAGAGAATGAAAGGAACGAGAAACGGGCCAAAAATGAAGAAAATAGGCCAAAGCTCAAAATCAACACGGCCTGGACCTCCTCACACGGGAAGATCACACGGCCGTGTCAATCTGGTAGAATTGAATCACGATTCACACGGACAGCTCACACACCCGTGCCAATCTAACAGGCTCGAACACGGCCTGAAGTAATCACACATGGCTGTGCCACACGGGCATGTCCTTGCCGAACCCTAGTTAAGCTTCATTTGAAAAAGGCTAAATTTTAGGGCTTCTTAGGCATTCCAAAGCCTATAAATACACCCTAAAGGAGGAAGAAAAAGGGGACGGAGAATAGGGAGTAAGGAGTTACTCAGGAAGGCGATTGATCCATCTCGAAGCTTGAGCCACCATCAAGATCAAGATCTCTCCTCAACCTCCCTTCAGGAGTTTTGGGTTTTCTTTATGTTTTGTAATTTTTATTATTCTGAGATGTGTTCTTTTTTAGTTAATAAATTAAACCCCTAAATACCTAAGGGGATGAAACCTATGGCTAAACCTTTGTTATTATTTCTGAATCGTATGATAAATATTTAACTTGTTCTTAATTACGTGCTCTTAATTCTTGTTTTGGTATTTCAGGATATCACTTCAAGTTACTAATCTTAGTTGGAGGAGGAATAGACCCTGACTAAGAGTAACTTTGTGTAATTAAGCGGAGTTGATTGCGCGCCTAGAGATAGGGTGACAAGATTTTGCCGGATTAGGGTGAAACCTAATAAGGGAATCTATAGATCGAGTTAATGCAACCTTAGGGTGTTAATTAGAGATAACTCTCGGTTATTCAACCTAGGGATTAGATGTTGTCAGTCTCAAAAGAGATAATAATATACATTAGGGATTTCTACGGAACAAGTTGAATGAATAAATCGTCCGGTTCAGAGCCAGAATAACAAGTAAGAGTCTAGGTGGATTTTTCCTTAGGTATTGTCTCAATCAATCGTTTTCCACAACAGTAATTTCCCAATTTCTATTTTCTGCAAGCTCTTAGTTTAATTAGTTAGTCAAAACAATCCTCTTTTATTCGGTTAGATAATAAAAAGACGATCATTACTAGCACTCATAGTCCTTTGGGTTCAACAATCTGGTCTTGCTAAAGCTATACTACTGTTCGATAGGTACACTTGCCTACGTCGTGATCATAGTTAGTTTTAAGAACGAGTCATTACAAATTTATAAAACTTATCACACGGGAAATCGACGATCAACGAGCTCGATACCTCTCCAAATCAACTTAAGATTGGAGATAAAGTCATATTAGATGCCGTAGATCCTCACATTGTCATTGCAAAACTGAATGAAAAAATCCCTCTTACGGTACTTAGTATTTTCCCATTTGATACAGTCGAGGTAAGTCATCCTGAGTTCGGCACTTTTAAGGTAAACAACACCCGTCTAAAATCTTATTTAGATGAGATTGATAACAGGAATGAGGAGTATAAACTCCTCGAACCACCGTGACCATTCAACGGAGAGGTAAGTCGAGCTTAGACTATAAATAAGCGCTTCTCGGGAGGCAACCCTAGCACTAACTGTATTAACTTGTTTAAATTTTAGTGTTTACCACCTAAACTACTAACGGAGCTCTTGAATACAGGTTTACCACACTCACACGGCCAAGTACACGGGCGTGCTTAGGACCGTGTGGAAACAGGGCAAAGATTTCTCCAAAACACGGGCTACGATAAATCGCCACGGTCGTGTGACATGGCCATGGGCGAACCTGCCAAAACAACACGGGCGTCCGACACGCCCGTGCCCTAGGACCGTGGTTGAAACTGAGAAACTAGTACGGGCGTGCGACACGCCTATGTCTAACACCCGTGGTCGAACCTGTCAAATTAACATGGGCGTAGGCCTGTATACACAGGCATAGGGGAAGCGAACGAAGCTAGACACGGTCCTACGACATGGCCGTGTGCACCAACATGCCCAAGGTACACGAGCGTGAGACCAATTTCAAACACACCAAAATAGGAAAAACACGAAACACACGGGCTAAAATTGGGGAACACGGGCGTGTCCCCTGGCCGTGTGCCCCAAAATCTATAAATAGGCTGCACTATTCATTATCTTCTTCACTCAAAATCCCTAACCCTAGCCGCTGCAAGTCCACACGGCCTCCTTGCCACGCCCGTGCGCTACCTCTAACACCATTTTTTGACGCTCATTCTTCCCTTTCTAGCGTTTGTTTACTCTTTTCTCTCTTATTTCACTGATTTATGATGCTATTTATCATAGTAATCTATATTTTTCATGTTATTTTCATCTTTCTATCACTCAAATTTCATTTATAGAACAAGTTATAATCTTCTTCATGTTCAAAATTCTTACTCATTGCATGATTTCTCCACTCCATTTGATTAGTTAGAAGTGAATATTCATGGTTAGGATAGTTGAAATATTCATGCCTTTTGTGTTGACATTTTTCTTTTCTTTCCATCCATATAATATGTTTTATTTCATTCTTTTCCATTTTTACCCATACCACCATGCTAATGCCATAAAAGTAGGGTATTGGACTTATTGTTTTAGTTAAATTTAGTAGTTGTGGCTGAACATATTTATGGCTTTTCCTCTTTGATTTTAGTTGCATTTTACCTTGTCCACTCACCAAGACGAATTAATGTTCCAATTGCAGGTTCACCATGTCATCTTCACGAGGAAAGAAAGTCGCTGTCCCCGCCTCAAAGAAAAGGAAGGGAACGTTATCTTCCTCAGGCCCTATCGCGAAAATTTGCCACCCTTTCCTACAGTTCCCCATTGGGCCCCAAGAAGAACTCTTCTAAATACTTCGGGCCCGACCTCTAACTACGGGCCGCTGCATCGACTGGGCTGCGGTGGAACAAGTTCAATTGGCTGATGCGATTCGGGCCCTCCTAACCACTGATCCTTAAGAGCTTTTCTTTGGAATCATCGAGCCGACATACCTAGAGCTCACGATGGAACTATGCTCAACGTTCCATCTTCAAACAGTAATGACGAACTACGATGATCCCGGCACGGTCTAGTTTTGCTTAGGTGGATTAGTCCGCCAACTAAGCGTCCCAGAATTTGGCACTACATTGGGCTTATATACGGAGGAGTTCTGAGAGGAGAACGACTTACATGCCTTCAACCGCCACATCCATCGTTCTCTCTCACATTGTTGGGACGCTCTCGTCCCATGTTCAGCCAGCTACGACCCCAGTCGCACCAAGGCATCATCTCTCCCTCCGTCCTTAAGGTATCTACATTCTATTTTATCTCACACTTTGACAGGGCGGAGAGAGAGCACCAGCGTCGTCATTACCCACGACGTCTACTACTTATGGTGTATGTCAAACGGGCATGTCTTTGACCTTGCCTACTTTATCTCCCTTTCCATTCAGCACCAGATGGAGCGACATCGGAGGGGGGGTCATCTCCATTGGCCCCTACATGACTTGACTGGGGCGACACTTCGGACTCCTAGACATCGCGGCCCAAGAATCATCCTTTACACTCATTGGTCAGATGTCTCCACAAGGCATCTCGAGTATGCTTAGCATGAGGATGATTGAAAAACGTCGAGGAACCTACCCTCCCCAATATCGTCTCGCCCAATCTACCGAAGAGGAGGCTCTAGAGGACATTACTGATGATGTGCTTCCATAGTACGAGGACCCACCATCCCAGCCACCACGCTCCCATCGTCCAGTTCATTCGACGGCTTCATATGCTGACATATCTGTGCACCTCAACCAATTCGAGCAATAGT
This sequence comes from Gossypium anomalum, assembly GCA_025698475.1. Taxonomy (NCBI): domain Eukaryota; kingdom Viridiplantae; phylum Streptophyta; class Magnoliopsida; order Malvales; family Malvaceae; genus Gossypium; species Gossypium anomalum. The sequence continues at coordinate 29,953,137 of CM046963.1, read as the reverse complement.
GTTTTCAATGATTTGATAACATTGATGCTACTCTCCAGCAGATCTGTCAGTACTTCCACATCTCATCGCCACCACCACCTCGCGAACCATCCGGCGAGGATGATGTTTAATTTTTTTATCTTTATTTTTATTTTTATTTTTATTTTTATTTTTATTTTTCTTTTATGTTTTTATCAATTTCACTTTTAACTTTTAAATATTATTTCCTTTTTGTTACTATCTTATATATTAGGTTTATAAATTAATTTTTAATATCGGCTATTTCTTTATGAGTAATTATTCTTCCTAATATCCCCTAAAAAGTTCATGATTTTCTCACAGTTATAAAGAGCTCCAAGGCTCACAATCACTTTGGAACTTCAAACTCCATTGGAAAAGGTTCTCCATGACTTTCATGCCCTACTCGATAACGAGATATAATATTCTTTTGGTCCAGCACTTATGGCACCCAACCTCTAACACCACCGGAGTATCCTCCTCCACCCTACACAACTCCAAACTAGGGAGTTCATTCATTTAAAACTCAAGAAGTTTCAATTCTCTCCCTATCTTATGATTTTATATTTTTCTATATATCTATCTTTGTACATTGAGGGCAATGTACATCTTAAGTGTGGGGGCGTATTCATTTCATTATCAGAAAAATCCCTGAATGTTGTCTTGTTATCTTGTAAATCTCTCATATCGTGTTTAGGATGAATTTTGATTGACTTATGATTTTTATTGATATATCTTGAATTAAAACATAGGCATTCGTGGATTTATTATTTAAATCTTAAGACATTAGAAAATTAAGCATGATAAGTTGATTTTTAAGAATCTAAAATCTTAAGTTGTTTCCCCAAGTCTAGGTATTATCTTGAATTGAATTCCACAAGTTTAAACATCAAAAAGCCATAATTTTTGTGAGATTATTGAGCCTATAAGAGCATCTATTAATTCTTTCATGCTTACTTTTATTATTGCTTTGAGTGTGCCAATATTGAATTGTTATTCTAGAACTTGCCTGACTATGCATGTCAAGACCACACTATCTGATTTGATATTTCAAAATGATAGAGGCACTTAGGATTAACCCACTCATGCCATGAAAAGCCTACTTCCACGATTAATCCTTAGTAGACCCCTTTGAGCATAACAAGCCATTCCTTGTATTACTCTTAATATTAACCCTTAACCCATTATTGTTGAAATCCCCTAAATTAATCTGATCCCTATTTTTATCGAGATTTGATTTGAATAAATTTCTTAGCTATGTCATGTTCTTAATAGTTAGTTTATGTTATTTGACTTGTTCTTAAAAAAACACACACACACACATGTATACATATTAGTAGTGATCTTTTGTTTATAAGCTTCAGTATTCAAATTCCATAGTCAGAGAAGAAGCTCTGTTGTACGCAAGTGATGATTAAATATTTTTCTAGTTAAGTAATTTTTCAAGTCAATCTCACATTCCATGTCATGTTCAAAGACCTTTTGATTGATGTATCATTTCAAATTATAGTGGTGGAGATTTGATTTTCATGCAAGCCTATTGTAATAACTTTTCATATTGACTGATGAGTGCTGATTTCATTGTCCTTAAATACTTCGAGTGATTTGAGTGAATCTTTAGTGAGGATGTTAAACTCTGTGAGGTTTCGAATTGATGGTAACTATTTAGATGAGGGGAGATGCTTAAGTTTTTCGTGATTAAATACTCAACTTGGAATGTTTGAAACTTTAATGTTCTTTTAGTTAAATTCTCAATGTATGATTACTTATGAATTTAGTTTGAGATATTGTTGATATGAGTTATAAGTTGAGCAAAAGGAATTCTTAATAGTAAATTAAGGATTTTGCTTGAGGGTAAGCAAATGCTTAAGTGTGGGGGTATTTGATAAACCGTAACTTATACATATTTTTATCCCTCGCTTAACACGTTCATGAATGATTTCTCCTTAGATTTGGTGAATTTGATGCTCCTAATCCTTTAATTTCATGTTTTATACTTAGATGAGCATTGAAGAACGAAAAAAATGAGAAACGGGCCAAAAACGAAGAAAATGGGTTGACAAGGGAAAACAACACGGCCTGAACTTCCTCACACGGGCGGAACACATCCCGTGCCATTCTAACAAGCTCAACGATGACCCAAATCAACCGCAGCACGGGCGTGATGATATCTCAGCCTCACCCACGACCTGAAGTAATCGCACACGGGCGTGTCACACGGGTGTGTCCCTGTCGAACCTAGCTAAGTTCCATTTGAAAAAGGGCAAGTTTGACGGCTTTTAGGCATTCTAAAGCCTATTTAAACACCCTAGAGGAAGACTAAGGGGGAGACAGAGAATAGGGAGTAAGAAATTACTCCAAGGAAGCCGATTGATCCATCTCAGAAGCCGGATTCATCATCAAGACTGAAGATCTCTCCTCAATTTCCCTTCAGGAGTTTTGGGTTTTCTTTATGTTTTGTATTATTTATTATTCTGAGATGTTTTCTTATTTAGTTATGAACTAAAACCCCTAAATACCTAAGGGGGATGAAACTTAAGACGAATCTTGTTATTATTTTCTGAATCCTATGATAAATATTTGACTTGTTCTTAATTATGTGTTCTTAATTCTTGTTTTGGTATTTCAGGATATCGATTCAAGTTAATGCTCTAGTTGGAGGATGAATAGTCCCTGGCTAAGAGTGACTTTATCGTAATTAAGCGGAGTTGATTGCGCGCCTAGAGATAGGGTGACAAGATTTTGCTGAATTAGTGTGAAACCTAATAAGGGGATCCATAGATCGAGTTAATGCAACCTTAGGGTGTTAATTAGAGAAAAGTCTCAATTATTCAACCTAGGGATTAGACGTTATTAGTCTTGAATACGGATGATAACATAACTTAGGGATCTCTATGAAACAAGTTAAATGAATAAATCCTCCGGTTCGGTGCCAGACTAACAAGTAAAGTCTAGGTGGATTTTTCCTTAGGTATTGTCCTAAATCAATCGTTTTTCCCAATAGTAATTCCCCAATTCTACTTTCTACAATTTCTTAGTTTAGATAATTAGTTAGTTAAAACAAACCCCTTTATTCTTAGGCTAGATAATAAAAGTACGGTCATTATTAGTACTTTTAGTCCTTTGGGTTCGACAATCCAGTCTTGCTAAAGCTATACTACTATTCGATAGGTACACTTGCCTACATCGTGATAATAGTTAGTTTCAAGAATGATTAATTATAAATTTATAAAACTTATCACGAAAAATCACGATCAACCTATCTACTAATTGAATGATCACCCCTGTTTCTTTTAAAGGACCCGTGTCTAAAAATTTATAAATAGATAAAGGCATAACATTAATAGATGCACCTAAATGACGTATGACCTTTTTAATGCCAACATTACCTATTTTGCAAGATATAGCAAACATACCTTGGTCGTTACAGTTAGGTGAAATTTTTCTTTGTAAAATCATAAAGACGTTTTCTCCTATACCTACTATTTCGTTACCCATGAGCTTCTTCTTACCAGTGCATAATTCTTTTAAGAATTTAGCATAGCGTGGAACTAATTTTATCATATTGAGTAGGGGTATGTTAATTTCAACTTTTCGAAACATATCTAGGATTTCTCTATCTTCTAGCTCTTTTTTACATTGGGTGAGCCTTCCAAGGAATGGGGGTGGTAGCACAAATATTTCGATGGTGCTGATTTCATAGTAGCTGTTGGATCATGTTTCTGTTATTCTCATTTGGTTTCGTGGTCAAGATTCGTGCCAGGTGTTGGACCAAAAATTCTTCCACTCTTTAAGGTCATAACACTTACATTTTTTCGTTGATTTGGCTCAGTTTGAGATGGCAATTTCTCATGGGACTCTAATCGATTGATTGTAAGTGCAAACTTACTTATTTGCTTATCTATGTCTTGTAGGTGCGCTTCAATCTTTTGTTGGAACTTTTTGGTGCTAACGGCTAACCTTTCCATTATGGCCTCAAGAGATGTCTTCGGAGGTTGAAATTATTGAGTCAATGGTGATCTTGGCTAATATAGTTGGTTGTAATGAGGATCCGATCCATAACTCAGATTTGGGTGATCTCTCCACCATACATTGTAAGTTTTTGAAAGTGGATCATATCACCTTTGGAGTGGCATTAGGAAGTTTCTAACGGCATCTACTCGTGCTGTTGTATCCTCATGTAAAATAAGAAATCAGTCTGTTGGATGATCAGGCGTAGCACAAATCCTTCACAACCGAGTTGGGTTTGTTTTTCCTGTAAGCAAATTTTGAATCACATTAGTGAGCGTGTCAATTTTATCTTCTGAGGTTGGAGTACTTAGCCCATGAACCCATCTCTTAGGTTCTGTAGTTGGTTGAAACTGTTGAGAATTCACAACAATGGTCAAAATTAATTCCCTTACTCATTGAGGAGTCATGTTAACAAGTGCCCCTCCACTAGCGACATCAATCATCTTCATTTCCATAGGGAGCAACCCTTAAAAGAAGTGCTAAAGAAGTGATTGTTCAATTAAGCCATGTTGTGGGCAACTTGTACACAATTTCATGTATTGCTCCCAGTAGTCTTAAAATGATTTGGTCCCCTTCTGTTGTATTCCGACAATATCTCTCACTTATTTGGTCGCCCAAGCTATTGGAAAGAACCTATCAAGAAACAAACAAGACATATCAAACCATGTATTAACAAATCCTGGAGGTAAATAAAAAAGTCATTTTCTAGCACAGTCAGGTAATAAAAAAGGAAATGCTGGAAGTTTAATTGGATCCTTGGTTACTCCCTGTGGTTTCATGCTTAAGCAAACCATGTGGAACTCCTTAAGATGAGTATGGGGGTTCTAGTTTTGCAAACCGGGAAAAGTGGGCAATAAATGAATTAAGCCCAACCTTAATACAAATGGTGTTCTTCCAGTCAGATAAGTTATGCATAGCGGTTATTGCTCATCTAGTGCCACAGTGAGCTGTCGAATGGTTTGATTAGCCATTTCTTCTAGTTTACTAAGTGTATCGTCTATTGCTTCCGTGTAAAACAATGTTTTGTCTTCGGCTTCTCTCACTTGTGATTATTTTTCATGTCAAATAGCTTCTCTTCGTAGTGATCGAGCTAACTTTTCTAGTTCCGGTTCAAACATTAAGGTCCCTGGTTCTAACCTAGTCATAAGTAAAATAAATAAAAATTAGAATTATTTCCGATCCCCGACAACTACGCCAAAATTTGATAGGGCATCGAAACCACCAAATATAAATTCCTACGGTCTAATTGAATTAAATAGTAGTATAGAGTAGTAGGGTCGACCCCATAGGAACTGGGACTTCTAATTTTCCTGTTTATGTAACCAGATTTCTAAGTTTAGGCAGCTGTCGTGCCTACAATCTGTGCATTACAGAGCTGAAAAAAAGAAAATGAGGATTTTAGTTGATAAAGAAAATAAAAAAACAAATATAAAATAAAAATAGAATTATGGTAGCAAAATAAAATTAAGGAAATTAAATTAAATTGGTAAATCAAATATATTAATGCTTAGCCTCAACCTCGGTACACTCTAAAATTGAATCGATCCTTGAAAGAAGATTTTCCTTTCCAAATGATAAGCTGGTTATAATGATCAAGGACGCCCAACCGCTAACTTTTCATTATGTAGTTGGTTTCGGTACAACTTGCAAACCAACCCTTATTGATTATCTAACCATGTAATATGCGTCCACAATTTAATATCTTGGCAGCCTTGCAATCTAGAAAAGCCCAACTTGAATTAACGACCTCAAACGCATAAGTCATTTAAATTCAATCACTATCTCTCTTGACAGAATTCAACTAGCTTTTTCCAATTGAATACACCAATTTGTTTGTGAGAATTCAAACTCGGCATATGACCGTCTCGTTTTCCAAACTGCACGCCAAACAATTCCAACCCAACATATGCTTTTTGAATTGAAATTGAATTAACTGTAAGGGATTATTGTGACTATCTCATATTCCAGAGAGATAATGAATACTGTATTGAAAAGGTTTAGTGCGGGTTCATATCTCACGATTTTCGATTGGAATGATAACCGGACTAAGGCTAAATGAGGTTTTTAGTTGAGTATGAAATTAATAATGCTTGATGGATTGCGGGAATGGATTTAGACTTAAGGAGGGAAAACAGAAAAGACTTAAGGAGTAATTATACCAAAAGAAAGTAAAAGAAAGAAAATGGTAGCAAGCTTTGCCAATGCTACATACGTATGAAAAGGAAAGGAAAAAGGAAAAAAATATATATTCAATTTAACTTCAAGTGTAAGTTCCAATGTGTCTTTCAAAGCCACTAATACAAGTATTTATACACTTTTCAAGTGTTATATTTAACATGAATCAACCAACTAAAATTAGCATGATTCCTTTAAGAATATGCCAACTAAAATCATATTTTCCCTATTTATAGAATTTGACAATTTCAAAAATCTAATTTAATCAACAACTATGTAACAGCCCATTTTCAGTGAAATTGGAATAGTAGTTCCGGGACCATAAATCTCAATTAAAAAGAAAAATTATTTTAATAATTTTTCCTGGTTCGCATTATGATAGGAATGCTATATGAAAATTCTGAGAAGAAAATTTTATCGATTATGTGTTTAATTAGGGAAAGGACCAAATTGTATAAAATGAAAAAGTTGAGTTCTAGTAGCTAAAACGATTAAATAGCTATGGAATTCAAAATGAGAGGTCCTTATATGGTAATTAGACCATTAAATGAAAGTTAGTAGATATTTTTAGTGATTCATCCATGTAAAATTAGAAAAAAAGAGAGGATGAAATTGAAAAGTTAAAAAATTAAAGATGATAAATAAAATAAATATCAAATAACATCATTTTATATCATCTTCTTCCCCAAAATTTACATGGAAACCCTAGGAAAGAGAAAGGAAACTAATCAAGCTTAATTAGGTATGAATTCTTATCCCATTTTTAGTAATTTTTATATTTTTGTGATCGGAATAGTTTAATCTATCTATTTTGGGGATTAATTTATAAAGTTATCAAAGTATCAAAATTTTGCCGTGAATGAATATGCTGAAATTTTGAAATTTATGGTAGAAAAATGAATGGTTGTTGATAGATAAACAAATTTTACAAAGAGAATTTTGATGAAATTATGATTTAGGGACTAAATTGTAAAGATGTAAAAGTTATGGAAAAAATTTGAATTTTTTGAAATATATGTGCTATAAATGTTATATGAAAATTTTGGTTAGGCTTGGAATAATGATTAAATTGCATGAATTTCATTTTCTGAGCCTAGGGACGAAATTGGAATGAATAAAATGTAAAGGGGCAAAATGGTAATTTTGCCTAGGATATGAATTGAATGTAAATGAGTATGAAATGGATTAAATTGATGTTAAATTTATTTATATAGATCCGTATAACTCAAATTCAAAGCTAGATCGAGGAAAAAAAAGGTGCCAGATTAGTAGACTTTTAAATACGAACAAGTGTCGAGGTAAGTTCGTGTAACTTAATTATGTATATTTATATGTTTGAATTGAATGTTGTACTTATGAGAATTGTATAAATGATTAATGTATGAAAATAATCACATGCTTGAAATTTCTCGATAAATAATAAATTCCGTTTGAATAATGAAATGTGATGGAAATAGTATTTTCCCGTACTGATTATAGTCCTGCATATGTTGCAGACATTATAGCTCAAACGAGCAACCTGTTAAAAGTCTTCTTGGAGTCCTATTATATAGTTCCTATAAGCATCCTCATCGGTAGTGATTCTGCATGTGTTGCGTATTACCGCAGTTCTTTGTGAGCGTCCTGTTACATGATTCGATCGTTTGTGGTCTGGCATTTATTGCGGACACAAACGCAGCTCTATGTGAGTGTCTCGATATAGGCTCTTATGATCTTCCTGACATGCTTGAACTCCCTGTTAAATGGCTATCCGGTGCTCTCTGATAATAACTCTTCGAAGTTACCTGTTAAGCTCTATGTGCTTCCTGATTAAAACTCTTATGAGTTTCCTGTTTAGCCCGGATAAGCGTCCTGAGCATCCTGATATGTGGCTTGAGAATGTGCTTCCTGATTATGTGCCCTAACGGGTACCTCTGAACATGAATTGACAGATCATTGATTTGTATACCTTGTGTATACTACTTGAGTATCCATCGATATTTCAATAATTCAATGGATAAAACTCCGGACATGAGAAATTATGAGATTAAAATAATTATATCTTGAATACTTTTGAAATACTCAAAAGTTTGTAGCATGATGAGCTCATCCATATCTATTTGATGTATATGTGAAATATGTGACTAACTTGCTTAATTGAGTGTATGTGATTAGGAAAACTTGCCAAATTGTTGGGAAGCATGTTATTGTTATGCTTATTTAAATGAATATGATTGGTAAATTTAATTCCTGTTATACGAACTTACTAAGCATTAAATGCTTACTAGGTTTTCTTTTCTCTATTTTATAATGCTCGAAAGTTCGCAAAGGTTAGAGATCGGTTGGAGCATCATCATACTATCCACCAACTCATTTTGATATAAATAGTAAACTTATTTTGGTATAATGGCATGTATAGGCTAACTTTGCCAATGTTGGCATGTAAATGGATGTTTGTAATCTAGCCATTAAAATGGTGTTAGTAATGGTATGTTTTCTTTTATATAGATCATAAGGTTATGTCATAAATAATATATAAAAGCTTAATATGGTTGAGTAATTTAAAGTAAATATAAAAGTTTTAATAATAAAGTAAGTTTGGAAATACATGAACGTATGTGATAATATATCACACATAATTCTTGCAATTGGCTTGGATAATATGTGTTGAATTGGTTTTTATGTATGTATTAGTGTTGTTGTAGGTTAATGGAAAATTTGGGTAAGAAATAAAGCTAGGAAATGGCTTTATTTTGTCCACATGGGCATGTGTCTAGGCCGTGTATGACACATGGCTAGGTACATGGGCATGTGGTTTGGCCTTGTGTCCCCTACAGCTTAAAATTTAGAAACAGAATGCTCAGAATTAGGCACACAGGCAGAGACACGGGCGTGTGTCTTGGCCATGTGAATCCTGCACCTAACTTTCAAAAATTAAAATGACCACATGGCGTAGCACACGGGCGTGTGACTGGCCTTGTGACCCAAGTCAGAGAGTTACACGGGTAAGGACACGAGCTGGGACACGGGCATGTGCCTTACATTGAATGTCCACACGGCCTGAGACATGGGCATGTCGCTTGCAAGTCAGAGAGTTACACGGGTAAGGACACGAGCTGGGACACGGGCATGTGCCTTACATTGAATGTCCACACGGCCTGAGACATGGGCATGTCGCTTGGCCGTGTGATCCACACGGCCTACTCACATGGGCGTGTGACCCCTATATATAAGAAAATTTTTGAAATTTTACAAAAAATTTCTAAGATCCCGGTTTAGTTCCAACTTGTTTCTAATGCTTAAATTGGGCCTCGAGGGTCCATTTAAGGGATAGTATGATTATTTTCGGATATGAATAGTAAATAACATAAATTATTTGTAATTGTTCTGTAAATTCCCTGTAACCCTATTCTGACGACAGATACAGGTTAGGGGTTTTACGAACTAATTCTGTATTTTTTCTAATTCAGCCGCTTTTCTTGCTTCTTGTTCTAATTTAGTCCATTTTTCTTGATTTTCATCCTTGATAAGATTTAAGCAAAAAATCATAAGTTCAGTAGTATTCTATTAAAAAATTAGCCAAATATTGATACATTAAAATTACAAAATTAACTTGCTATCAATCATATGAGTGGGAAAAGAAAATTTTGAAGAGAAATTTGAGAGAAAACACGCACAAACAAAATTTGGGCTTAATCACCTTATATATTTTGGTTTTTTGTTAAAGATTTTGTTTACCAAAATAATGTATACAAAATTAAATATACTTTATTATATATTATGTAAATATATTGTATTTTAGAAATTTTTTTATACCAAAGCATATTTAAATACAAATTAAATATATTGTATTTTTTTAAATATATATTATCATAATAATTGTTATATCAAATAACAATTGAATTGTGGTATAACAATATTTGTTAGTATGTATCAAACATTAGTTCATATATTTTATACCAAAATTTTTGAAGAGAGATACCAAAGTTTTCTAGCAAATGCTAACATTTTTAATGCACTACCAAAATTTCTAACACAATACCAAAGTTCCTAACCAAGTACCAAATTTTATAAGAGCGCCTTGTTAGATATTTCGATATTCATTAGAAATTTTGGTATACCAAAATATCTAATGAGATGGTATTAGAAAATTTTGCTTTAAGTTAGAAATTTTAGTTCTGTGTTATCAATATCAATATCCCTTTAGAAATTTTGGAATCACATTAGACTTCTGCTATAGTTTACGGGAATAACTAGTTACAAGTTTTGTTTTGTATGGTGATAAGTACTAAAAGTAACATGTTTTAATCCCATTCTTAATGCGATTTTAGGTGATTATTCGATGTTAATGGTAATTTTATGCTCTTAATCCTTTAAATTCATGTTTTTATACTTAGATGAGCATTTAAGAGCAAAAGGAAAGAAAAAAAAGAAAAAAACTGAAAAATCAGAGTAAGGTATAAGAGCCACACGGCCATGTGGTAGGTCATGTCGATTGCACAAATTTGCACTTTGAACAATGGAAAATGTGATTTTTAAGTTTTTTGGGCATTCTAAGATGTATATATGACAAAAATAAGAAGATAGGAGGGAGCTGTCATAGAATACTCAAGAAAAAAATTTGAAAAAACCATTGAATCTGACTCAGAAGTAGATTTCCATCGAGGTTGAAGATTCCAGTTGATTTCTTAGGAGATTATCATGAGTTTCTTTATTTCTTTTGGTTATATTGTCTCTAGGATGTTTTTATTTTCAAGCATGAACTAATTTTCTAAATACCAAGGGAGACGAACCCTACAAAGGATTATGTCATTTGAATTTTATTTTACGTAATAAATACTTATATCTTATTCTCAATTGTGTGTGCTTAATTCTCAATTACAGAATAGGGTTACGGAGCATTACTGTAAAAATATAACTTAAAATCATCAATTTCCAAACATTTCATAAATCATAACATAATTTGTTCAAACACATGCTTATTGTCCCTTATTCGAGCCATCGAGGCCCTAGAAACACTTTAGAATCGATTAGGGACTAAATCAAAAACATTTGAATTTCATGGAAATAGATAGAAAATTTCACATTATAAGGGTCACACGGCTGAGACACATGCCCATGTCTCAGGTCGTGGGGACATTCGAAGTAATGACACACGACCTGTAACAATCCAGTTTTGACCCTAGTCAGAATAGTGGTTTTGGGACCACAAATTCGAGTTAGAAAAATATTTTAATATTGTTTTCCGTGCCTATTATAAGTGAATTGACATGTGTGAAAGTTTCGTGTGAAAGTTTAACTGTTTGTGTGCTTAATTTGCAAAAAGGACCATATCGCGTAAAATGTTAAAGCTGTGTGCTAGATGTTAGAAGTGACTATTTGAATTGGATTTATAATTGTGAGGTCCTTATGTGGTTATTTAACCATTGGAAGTTTTAATGGACATTAATAACCATCCATTATGTGATTTTATAATAGTTTAACAAACGTTATAATAGTAAAATGTCTATTTTGTTAATATTAATAAAACAGGCATGAAATTTGCTCATTATTTCTTCATCTTTGCCGAAATTTAAGAAAGAAAAGCTAGGGTTTTGACACTTTAATATTCGGCTACTTCCAAGCTTGATTCAAGATCAAGAAAAGAAGAATTCAGACTTAGACCGAGGAAAGTCAAAGATTGTAGAGTAAACAGTCCGAGTTGATAAATTCCGAGTACGAGGTAAGTTCATACTTAAAGCATGATGATTAAGTATATTGTGATGTTTTGATTATACATTAGATTGTATATATGTTTGGTTTGGATGAATACAATGATAAATCAAGGATATTTGGCACTAAGTATGCGATTGAAACTAGCTTCGGCTATTTGAGGCACTAAGTGTGCGATTTAAACTAGCTTCGGCTATATAAGGCACTAAGTGTGCGATACTGATTCAGGTTCGGTTAATTTAAATGGCACTAAGTGTGCGGAATCATTCTATCTTCGGCTAACCTTTATAGCATTAAGTGTGCGGATGTTTGAAGTACAAATAATTTACAAAAGTCTTAAAATATTCAACGAGAGGTAAGAATGAAAGTGAATAAGTACGGGAAGATTCAGGTATGTACGATACCTAAGTGGTAGATGGTATTATGTATGTGAAGTTCATTGAATTCGTATGAACATATGGATTGAAAATGTTTAAATACTTATGTGTTGATGTTTTATGTTTTATATACAGTTGATGATTTTAGTACAAGCTTACTAAGCTTTTGAAAGCTTACTTTGTGTCTGTTTGCATTGTTTTATAGATATCGAAGCTACTACAAAATCGAGGATCGTCAAGGATCATCACCACACTATCGAACCTCATTTTGGTACTTTTGAAAATGTATATTTTGAAGTATGGCATGTATACGCTAGTAGTTGTGGAAGTATGTTTTGTGATGTATATACCTAGCCATGTGATTTGGCTATTTGGTTTTTAAACTCATAGTTGTTAATGACTTATGGTATGTGATGATAAGTTGCAAATGTGGTATGATTTAGTTGTTAAGTTGTTGTAAATTTAGCTTGAGATTGAATGATGTATAGAAGGAAATGTTTTAGCATGATCTTATCCCATGTTGGCATGAATTTGGTAAGGTGTGTAAGTATGGATTCAGGTGACTATTATATGATATGATTGGTTTATCTTTTGGTGTTGAAATTGGCTGAAATGGTGGTGCAATTATGCTTGTTTTCTTTGCTTGTAGGTTGACCAAATTAGGGTGGCAAATTGGCTATTCAAATGGCCTATTTTTGTCCACACGGGCAGAGCCACGAGCGTGTGCCTCAGTCGTGTGCGGTACACGGCTATGTTGCACGGCCATGTGTCCCCTCGGGTACCCTATAATGGTAAGTCAGACCCGAGCATGGCCAAAGCACACAGGCGTGTGGCTAGCCGTGTGGACAAGTCAGGCTCGACCACTGCCAAGGCACACGGGTGTGGCTTGTAGCTGTGTGGGAAAGTTAGTAGCTATGCCCTGTTTTGCCACGGCTTAGACACACGAGCATGTCTAAGCCCATGTGAGGCACACGGCCTGTTCACACGGGCGTGTGACTTTTTAAAAGTTGAAAATTTTTATAAGTTTTGAAACTTTTATATGTTCTCAATTTGGTCCTGAATGTATGTTTAAGTATTGTATACTCACTTTTATGATCTTAATGAATGTGAATGATTGAGAATTTCTACAATGAGATGATATTTGTTATTCGATTATTCTGAATTGTGTTATGGGTTAAGTAATGCCTCTTAACCTATTCTGGTGACAGATACGGGTTAGGGGTGTTATACGACCATGTCCCAGCCAGTGTTCGTGCTCGTGTAACATTCTAACTTGGGTCACACGGCCAAGCCACATGCCCGTATGCCAGGCCGTGTAACTCTCGAAATGGACTTACACGCTCGTGTGCCAAGCTGTGTGCCAGGCCGTGTAACTGCCTGACTTGCAACTCTTAGAAACCTACATGAGACACATGGCCATGTCACATGGCCGCATGTCACACACGGCTGAGACACAAGCTCGTGTATTAGGCCGTGCGGATAAGAAATAGGCCATTTTCAAGCCATTTCTTTCACCCAAATCATGTAACGCCCCCACGCCTGAAACCGTCACCGGAGTCAAGCTTGAGGTGTTACTAAACTTATCTTACCTTTTAAACAACTCTAAACCACTTATTTTAATTTTCGGAATAAACTGTTTTTCTGCGTCATAGCTGTTTAAAAATTCATTTCTCAAGTTTCAAAACTCGAAATTAAGATCCGTAAATTTTTCCTGAAACTAGACTCATATATATATCTACTAAATTTTTTTCTAGAATTTTTGACTTAGCCAATTAGTACAGTTTATTAGTTAAAGTTACCCCTATTTCAGAATTCGACTGCACTGACCTCTACTTACTACGAACCACTTTTCTCTATATAAAAAATTAATATAGCTATAAAGTTTGTTTATATTAAAACTAGATTAAATAAGGATTCTAACCATATAAATTACACCACCTAATTATTTTTTTACAATTTATGGTGAATTTCCAAAGTTGAAACAGGGGATCTAGAATTTTCTCTGACCCTGTTTCACTAAAACTCAGATATCTCATAAAATATAATACCTTTACCTGTTTTGCTTATTCCATAAGAAAATAGACATAATAAGATTTAATTTCATATATTATTCACCATCAAACCATGTCTCTACGATTTTTAGTGATTTTTAAAATTCATGCTATTTCTGATACTTAAATCTATTTTTAAGTTACTTTCACATTTTTCTTAGTTTTCATGTGATAGTTACTACTTATTCATACATACTATTAAACATGTATATCATCAGCCCTTCTATTAGTTAATCACTAGCAAGTATTTACACATCATTCATTGATCATATCATATCAAAAGAAACCAAGTTCCTATACATGCCATACACAAAACTAAACGTCTAACTATACCAATGTGATTTCTTCGATAGTGTGATCGGTCTCGAGACGTTTCCTTCGATCCCGAGAGTGGCTTGATAAAACTATAAGAAAAAGAAAATAAAGAGAGTAAGCACTAGGCTTAGTAAGCTTACAAGCAAATAAATTACAACATTCAAAGATAATGAATAATTATACATAATGTCACCTAGCCTCATAAACTTTATTTACTTCTCATTTTCTACCTACTTCTTTACTCACTTAACTTCTTTCTTACCTGACCTTTCACTATTCATAAATATAATCTACCTTCCCTTTTACTGATAATTCACTGTAATTTAACGTGTACAATGACCCATTGAACCACTCGGAATACTAAGGATACTTTGGGGTCGTTCTGCTCTATCAATATCTCGCTAATGCCATGTCTTCGACATGGACTTACATGAATTATTCCTGTCTCCAATGCCATATATATATATATATCTAATATGGGCTTACATGGCTCATTCCTATCTCCAAAGCCATATATCTGATATGGACTTACATGGCTCATTTCTGTCCTGTCAACCCTAATATCCTAACATTCCTAAGGTTCAAACGGGGCTTCCTAATGCTTTTTCTCTGTCACTTTGCCTTTAATTTGACTTTAAATATTCTCATAAAATAAGTATATAAATGCTGAAAATTTACAATAATAATGTAAAATAAAAGAATATTGCATTTATTTACTGTAAACTTACCTCGTATGCAAAAATAGCTACTTTTACCATTTCATCCACAACTTGGTATTTTCTCCATTTTAGCTTGAATTTCAGTTTTCCTTGCTCTATCATTTAAAATATAGTCTAATTAGGACTCAAATTATTCAAATTGACCCAAAATCATATTTTGTCAAAATTACAATTTTGCCCCTAAACTTTTGCATATTTACACTTTTGCCCCAAAGCTCGTAAATTAAACTTCAGCCTATTTTCTTATGTTTCATGACATGCTGGTCATTTTTCCCTTCTATGGCAGCATCAAATTCATACTCTAACAAGCACTTATGACTATTAGGTATTTTTACCGATTAAGTCCTTTTTAGTCGTTTTTGCTTAAAACCGAGTAGTACAAGTTGTCTAACATAATTTAAAACCTCATATTCTATCATAAAACACCAAAATACACAAATTTCACCTATGGGTATTTTTCCAAATATGAACCCTAACTTAAATTATTGCTAGCATAAGCTTTATCGAGCTACCAGGACTCCGAAAACGTAAAGAACATTAAAAAACGGGGCTTGGAATCACTTACCATGGAGCTTGAAAGCTTGAAACAAACCCTAGCTATGGAGAACCCTTGAAATTTCGTCCTAATGAAGAAGATGGACAAAAATTGGCTTTTAATTTTGTTTTTAATTCATTTTACCCCTAAATGACCAAAATGCCCTTACTACTAAACTTTCAAAAATTCCTTCCATGTCCTAATTTTGTCCATGAACTTAAAATTGGTAAAATTCTATTTAAGACCTCCTAATTAATATTCTAATTCAATTTTATGCAAAATACTTCTAGAACACAAGTTTTGCAATTTATTCAACTTAGTCCCTAATTTCAAATTAAGTACTTTATGCATAGAATTTCTTCACGAACTTTTCACACAATCATGCAAACATATCATAGACCTCAAAATAATAATAAAATAAATTTTTCTACCTCAAATTTGTGGTTTCGTAACCACTGTTCCGTTTAGGCCCTATTTCGGGATGTTACAAATCAAGCTCACACCTATAAGCCACTTGCACAAACAATCAAGCTTCAAAACATACCTAAAACTTGCATAAAAGTACTAATTCAATATGGTATCTATCCACATCTCAATCATAGGTCACCAAATAAACTTAAACATAAATATACTTATCCAAGAATCAACCACACATAACTACCTATTTCCATACGAAGTCATACCACAATAATCACTTGCCAAACCACAATCAAACATACCAAATTGGTCATCCATAATATACTTTCATTTGACCATTTCATCATAAACCATTTAAGCATCAAAATGTGAAAAGTTCATCAACTATAATACCACATATATACATGTCAAACATAATAACTAGATCATTAATACAAGTTCACCTATACATGCCATTATAACCTTAACCAAAACATCAAAAGCTACCAATATATCCATGGGATAGAGTGATAGGTCTTCGATGAGCTTCCAAACCGAACGAGCTTTCGATTACCTAAAAACATGAGAAATGAGACTATGTAAGCATATAATGCTTAGTAAGTTTGTATAACATAAAACCATAACTTACCAATTCATTACATAGCATTAAAATTTAACATGATATAATCCAACCTTTAGCTTGGCACAAGCCTAAGCACCAACATAAACATGTTAGAATATTTGAACATAATTCACATGGATTTAACATGAATAACCATTATACTTGAGCATGATTCAATTGGATTTATCATCCATCATAACATAACATGTTTTCCATGTAGCTCACCATTTCGATGTATATCATACATACATGACTTGGTTCATATTTAACACTTACCGTTTCCTTTCAAATTCATGCCCATTAAACAATTTAAAATATCATAGGATCGCAAGATAGCTCACACGAAGTGTGCCAAACATATAATCATAACATTTCCTTTCTTTTACATCGTTGCTCACACGTCCTGTGAAATAGGCCTGCTCACACGAGTTGTGGGTCAGAATGTAAGCTACATGATGCTGCTCACACAAGCTATGAAGTATCTGCAACACATGCTAGACTTCAGCCATTGGTAGAACATTCAAGACCAACACCCGAAACATGGAAACCCTAATGACATGTCATTTGTATCCTACGAATTTGTAAGGTTCAAATATGGTTCGATAGTTGTTGTAAAATTGTTGGATTTATATTAATTATTTACATAACAATCCACAATTTACATATAGCTCAAAAGATGGCATTAAATCATTATGCAATTACATGAATTTACCTCGACAATAAAGGCGTAGAAACAGAGTCGACTAATCTGAAGCTTTATCTATACCCCGATCTAAAGCAGTACGAGGTCTATATTGATCTAAATAAATAAATTCAATCTATTTAATATCCATTCTATTCAACTCAATCCAATTTCATATTTTTGCAAAATTATGCTTTTACCCTTATTATTTTGATTTCATTACAATTTAGTCCTTAATCTCGTAAATGTAAATTCATGCAATTTCATCCCTACCTAAGCTAGCTGAATTCAATATAGTCCATAGCAACTCATACAATTCATTATGTCACAATGTATTTTACACAGTTTACAAATAAATCCCTATTTGACATTTTCAACAAAATTTACTTTACAAAAGTTGTTCATTTATCAACAAAGATGCATTTTCTTCCATCAAACATCAAAAAGCAAATGAACAAATTCATGGAAAAACCCTAAACTTTTAACAGTTTTGCAAATTAGTCTCTGGGCTAGCTAGATTAAGCTACAACGACTTAAAAAACATAAAAATGATTAAAAACAGAATGAGTTTGTACTTACATGCAACAGGCAGAGATGACCGAATGCTCAAAGTGTTAACGATAGTGTTTTCTTAGGTAAAATTTCAGTGGAAGATGAAAAACAAAGATGATAGCTTTGGTTTTCATTAATTTACTAACATTTATTTATTAAATTACTTATTTAACCTTATTAATAACATATAAAAACACCTATTTAGTGTCCATATTTGTCCACTCATACTAACAATGGTATAATTACCACATAAATCCCTTAAGTAATTAATTTTATAACCATTTAGTACCTTTAACGTATAAAACTCTAATTTTGCATATTTTACGATTTAGTCCTTTTCACCAAATTAAACGTGCAAGCGTCGAAATTTCTTAACGAAATTTTTATACGACATTACTATCATACTATAGACTTTAAAACAATTTAAAATAAATATTTTTCACATTGGATTTGTGGTCCCAAAACCAATATTCTGAATTTACTGAAAACGGGCTGTTACAATCTTCCCCTAAAGGAATTTCGTCCTCGAAGATCTTACCAGAAAAGAGGTTCAGGTATTGCACTTTCATAGCTTCTTTAAGTTCCTAGGTGCCTTCTTTCTAACCGTGCCGTTGTCAAAGAACTTTCACTAAAGCTATGCTTTAATTTCTCAGTTCTTCAACCTCTCGAGCCAGAATTCGTATTAGTTCTTCGTTGTATGACATGTCAGGCTGAATCTCGACATCAACAGGTGAGATAACATGTGAAGGGTCTGATCAATATTGTCGTAACATAGATACGTGAAACACATTATGGATCTTTTTAACTTTGACGGCAAAGATAATCTATAAGCTATTGGCCCAATTCTTTCAGTAATCTCATACGGCCCGATAAAACGTAGACTAAGCTTTCCTTTACGACCAAACCGTAGGACTTTCTTCCAGGGTGAGAATTTGAAGAACCTACATTTGAAGAACCGTAGGACTTGAAATTAAATATCTTTATGTTTTAAATCTACATATGATTTCTGTCGATCTGAAGTTGCTTTCAAATAGTCTTGAATAACCTTAACCTTTTCTTCAGTTTCTCGTATCAAATCGACCCCGTGAAGCTTTTTCTCACTGAGCCCAGTCCAATACAACGGAGTTCACCACTTTCGACCATGCTTTGTACGGTGCCATCTTTATACTCAATTGATAAATTTTGTTGTATGCGAATTCAACGAACAGTAAAAATTTCTCCAATTGCTTTCGAACTCTAAAACATAACATCGAAACATTTTTTGAGTGTTAGAATCACTCGCTCGAATTGACCATCTGTCTGAGGATGAAACGCTATACTAAAATGCAAACGAGTACCTAGAGCTTCACGTAACTTACTCTAGAATCGTGACGTAAACTGCAGATCTCTATAAGAAATAATAGAAATTGGTACCTTATGCAATTTGACAATTTCAGTGACATATAATTTAGCTAATCTCTCAAGAGAGTAATTCATACGCACTGGAATAAAATATGCAGACTTCATCAGATGATCAACGATGACCCAAACTACATCTTTCTTTCAAATACAAGGGTAATCCTGATACAAAATCCATCGTGACGCGCTCCCATTTTTGCTTCGGAATCATCATTAGCTATAACAAACCAGAAGGTACTTGATGTTCAATTTTAACTTGCTAACACACTAAACAACTAGATACAAATTTAGAAATCTATTGTTTCATTCTCGGCTACCAGTACATTTGTTTCAAATCACTGTACATTTTATTGCTACTAGGATGAATAGACAAGCTACTATTAAGAGCTTCTTGCAAAATCTTCTGAATGAGATATGAGTTTTTCAGTATGGAAACTCTGCCTTTAAAATGCAAACAATCATCGAAGCCAACATGAAAATTTGAATAAGGAGTCAACTCAATCAGATCCAATTTAGCTAACAACACAATATCGTGTTTCTAGGCTTCATAAATTTGTTGTAAAAACATCAGTCTAGCTTTCAACACTACTAAGATTGAACCATCATCAAACAACATCAATCATGTATTCAATGCTTACAAATCAAACAAAGACTTTCTAATCAAAGCATCCACAACCACATTAGCTTTTCCTGAATGATAATCAATGATTAGATCATAGTCTTTCAATAGCTCAAGCCATCTATTCTGTCTCAAATTCAAATCTTTCTACAATATTAAATACTTTAAGCTTTTATGATCTATAAAGATATGACATTTTTCACCCTATAGATGTTGTCGCCAAATCTTCAAAGCAAAAACAATTGTTGCAAGTTCTAAATTGTGCATCAGATAATTCTTTTCATGTGATTTCAACTGTCTTGAAGCATAGGCTATCACTTTTCCTTCCTGTATTAAAACACAACCAAAACTATTCAATGATGCATCACTATAAATCACGATTTCTTTACTCGATTCTTGCTGAACTAACATCAGTGCCTCGGTTAACGATGCTTTTAATTGATTGAAGCTTTGCTGACATTTCTCAGACCACTCAAACTTAACATCTTTCTGCAATAATCTCGTCGCCGGTGTAGCAATGATCGAGAATACCTTAACGAACATTCTTTAATATCTAGCTAATCCTAGAAAACTTCTAACCTCAGATATATTTCTCGGAGGCTTTCAATCTACAACTGCTGAAATTTTGCTCGGATCAACTTTGATGCCCTCGATTGAAACAACATGTCCCAAAAATCTGACTTTTTGAAGCCAGAATTCACATTTGTTAAACTCAGCGAATAATTATTTTTCGTGCAAAGTTTGCAAAATAATTCTCAAATGCTCGACATGCTTTATCTCATATCGTGAATAAATCAAGATATCATCAATAAACACCACAATGAATCTGTCTAAATACAGTCTAAAAATTATGTTCATTAAATCCATAAGTACTGTAGATGTATTAGTCAAACCAACATCACAAAAAATTCATAATGTCTATACTTGGTCTTGAACGTAATTTTCGACACATCTGAATCTTTAACTCACAATTGATAGTAACCAGAATGAGGATCAATCTTCGAAAATACTGTTGCACCTTTCAATTGATCAAACAAATCGTCAATACACGGTAACGGGTACTTGTTCTTAATCGTGACTTTGTTGAGCTGGCGGTAATCAATACATAAGCACATAAATCCATCCTTTTTCTTAATAATTAGAACAGGTGCACCCTAACGAGAAAAACTAGGTCGAGCAAAACCCCTATTTGTCAACTCTTGCAACTGCGCTTTCAACTCTGTAGGTTCCATTCTATAAGAAGCTATCGACATTGGAGATGTTCTTGGTACTAACTCAATAGTTAACTCAACCTTTCGGATTGGCGGTAACCCAGGTAACTCCTCTAGAAACACATCTGGGTACTCATATATGACTGGAACTGTAACATCTCGATTTAGGGCCTAGTCAGAATAGTGGTCTCAAAACCACAAATCTGAAGTCGAATAATTAATTTATTATTATTTTGATGTTATATCATGATTATATGAGTGCATAAAAAATTTGGTGGGTTAATTTTGACGTTTGTGAGCCCAATTTCGAAAAAGGACTAAATCGCATAATGTGCAAAAGTCTTAATTTGATAGCTTAAGCTGTTATTTTGTTAGAGAATCAAAATTGAGGGTTTTTAAAGGATAATTAGACCCTACTATGATAGCATAGCCGACCATGAGACAAAGATGAGACAATTTTCAAAGTTAGGTGGAATTGGGTGGCTTATTTGACTAAAAAAGGAAATAAAACAAAGAAAGATGATATCATCCCTTTTCCATCTTCTTTCTCAATCAATTTTCAGCCATTTTTGGGGGGTTTTGAACTTCAAAATTGCAGCAACTTATTATCCCTAGAAGTAAGTGATTTCCATACCATTTGTTGATGATTTTTGCATTTTTGAGACCCTTGAAGCATGAGCTTTCAAATGAGGAGTATATGTTGCAAAATGATTAAGAGTTTAAGGTTTTGACATGAATGGATTTGTAATGTTTTCTGAGTTTTTATGGAAGAAAATGAGTCTTAGTAGTGTAATAGACAACTTTTGTGAAAGGTGTTAGCATGAAAACACCTAAAGGGACTATTTTGCACAAGTTGTAAAATAGTAAATAAATGAGTGAAATAGTGAGAATTTGGAGTTTCTATAAGATTAAAAAGAGTTCATATAGGCTTAATATGTGAATAAATTCGATAAAAATCAATTTTTGAGCATAGGGGTAAAATGGTTATTTTGCCAAAGTCTAGGGGCAAAATGGTCATTTTACCGAAGATGTGAATTTTTAATTGCTTAATTTTATTAGTGATTAAATGAGTGCGTTTTGCTATTTTAGATCAAGAATTGCCAAATCTGAACCTAGCCTAGGGGAAAGCCAAGCAAATCGACTAAACCGACTAGTCGTGTACGTTTTGTAATCTGAGGTAAGTTGTATTTAAATAATACAACTATTGTTACCATATGTGTTTGAATTATTATTGAATCGATATAGCATAAATTGCTTGATTGTAGAATTGAGAATGTATATTGAAATTAAGATAGTAAGATTCCTGTTGGAACCTTAGGAAGTAAATCGAATATTCATGCCATGACAGTTGGGTCACTTGTGTGAGCTAGTGTAAGACATGTCTGGGACATGCATCGGCCACATTATGAGAGCCAGTGTAAGACCATGTCTGGGACATAGCATCGGCATTAAGATGAGTGCTAGTGTAAGACATGTCTGGGACTTGCATCGGCTACGAGATGTGTCAGTGTAAGACCATGTCTGGGACATGGCATCGGCCTCGATGATGATAACCAGTGTAAGACCATGTCTGGGACATGGCATTGGTAACTTACCCTATGTTGGAGGCTTATGGAATATCCGATAGCATTTCGAATGGTTCAATGGTGAGAGTCATGATTTTAATTTAATGAAGAAAAGTATAACTTTGTGGTGAGTGGTACAGGTACCTATTTGGTACTTATGAGATATGAGCTCAATATATAATGTGTGACTTGTATAGATGCTAATGAGTAAGTTATGCTTATGCCTACCTTTGTGTTATGAGCATGTTGAATTATTGATATATTGTTGTTGTATATCTATTTATATGCAACTTACTAAGCTTTTATGCTTACTCCCTTTTCTTTCCATTTTTCTTATAGTGCCGCCTAACTAGCTCAAGGATCACCGGAAGTCAGAGATATTGATCACACTATCGACCAAAGGCATTCAGTATAGTTGGATTTATATTTTTGAATATGGCATGTATAGGGCTTAGACTTTATTATTTTGTGACTTTGAGAATTGGCCAAATGTGTTGGCTTGCGTTGAAACCCTTCATTTTGTATTAAGCCTTGAATGATGGCTAACATTCATTTTGAGTTTATAAAAGATATATTTTCATGGTTGAATGAATGTCTAATGTGACTGATTTGGTTATATGAATTGTGCTTGTTTTGGTATTGGTTGGTATTTGTATGGAGCTAGGTATGTGAGGGTGGCAATGAGGCTTGGTAAATAGCCTTATATTGCCCATAAAGGGTAGACACACGTGTGTGTGTCTAGGCCGTGTGTGACACATGGTTTGCCCCATGGGCGTGGAGTCCGGCTGTGTGTCCCCTGCACATGTGAAGGACATGACCTAGCACACGGGCATGTACCTTGGCCATGTGAAATTTTGAGCATGCTAACGTCAAAAACAGAATGTCCATGTTTTCGTACACGAGCTAGGACACGAGCGTGTCGTGACCATGTGAGGGACACGGGCCATTGACACGAGTGTGTGTCTGGCCGTGTGAAACCCCTGTAGTGTGAATTAGAAATTGATTCTACACGGGTACGGGACACGGGCGTGTCCCAGAGTGCTTAGGCCGTGTAAGCCACACGGGCCATCAGCACGACCATATTTAAATGGTCACACGGGAGTGTTGTGCTTCCACACGGGCGTGTGCCCTGTTTTAAGGGCAAAATTTTCATAGTTGGTTTGAGGACCCGGAATGGTCCCGAATAGTTTCCAATGGTTGATTTGGGGCTCGTAGGGCCATAATAAGAAGTTTAAAGTAGGAATTGAAAAAGTTTTAATTTGGACCAAGTCTTGGCAACTTGAGATTATTTGTGTGCATGAGATCAAGTTAGGAAATGCCTCGTAGTCTGCCCCGACGTGGGTTACGGGTATGGGATGTTACATTTAGTTGTATCAGAGCTATAGTTTAGTTGGTTCTAGAACTAACCTAGCAAGAGTACGAGTCTAGCCATATATGCCATAATTGTATATTGATAGCGTGACAATTCCTGACGATTATAAATTATGTTTTTATATAATAAATGGATCCTGATAGAGCCATGGCGGATAATGTGGAAAGTAACGCGTCGGCTCCCACTGAAGGGACCGCGCCAGTTGATAGTGAGCTTGTGAATATGGGCCAAGGCGGAGGGGCTAGAAAAGCTTACCTCTAAATGATAGACGCTTGTTACACGGAGTTTGTTTGTACGAATCTGAACATTCTACCACCCCACCTCCTCCGATTCCTCAGTATGCCCCGGTAGCTCTGTAAGGTGCGAACATGTTCAAAAGAGAGAAGCCTCCAATAGACAAGATTCGAAAACAAGGGTCTGAGAAATTCTGGGCTAGCATAGATGATGACCCGAAGAGAGTAGAGTTTTGGCCAGAAAATACCATTAGGGTATTTGATGGACTATCATGCACACCTGAAGAGTGCGTGAAATACGTAGTGTCACTCCTACGGGACTCAGCTTATCAGTGGTGGAACACTCTCGTGTCTGTCGTACTGAGAGAGAGGATCACTTAGGAATTCTTGTAGGAGGAATTCCAAAAAAAGTATATTAGCTAAAGATTCATAGACCAAAAGAGGAAGGAATTTCTGAAGCTAAAGCAAGGCTGAATGCCAGTGACAGGATATGAGCGTGAATTTGTGAGGCTCAGTAAGTACGCATAGGAGTGCGTGTCCAAAGAAGCCACCATGTGTAAGAGGTTTGAGGATGGCCTTAATGAAGATATCCGAGTATTTGTTGGTATTTTAGAGATAAGAGAATTTGTAGCTCTCGTTGAAAGAGCATGTAAGGCAGAGGAGCTTGTAAAAGAAAGGAGGAAAGCGGCTTTTGAGTCGTGGGATTCAAAGAAGAGATAGATGGGGAAATCACATCAGTCCTCATCTAAAAGATCGAGAGAGTTTACTACCCGATTGAATGCTTCGGTGGGGTATTCGAATAGGAACAAGAACCGGTAGAACACAACTTCTAGAGCCCAGACCACTTCAGTCGCAAGCGTTGGTAGCACTCGGCCAAATAGGCTAGAATGTTCGCAATCTGGTAGGCGTCATTTTGGCGAGTGCCGAGGGAATGAAAGGGGCTGTTTCAAGTACGGATCATTGGAACACTTCATCCGTGATTGTGCCGAATTGGATGAGAGAGAGAGAAAACAAGATGTGAAAGTAAGTAGTGCTCCTTTGAGGGGTAGACCACAAAAGAACCCCGAAAGTGGGGCTAGCAGTAGAGGCATGCCAAGAGATGCTGCGGTTAGGTCTGAGGGAAGAGAACCTACAAGGACTTATGATATACGAGCCCGGGAAGAGGCAGAGTCTCCCGACGTGATTATGGGTACCTTTTCTATTTATGATACATCTGTTATTGCTTTAATTGACCCAGGATCTACCCACTCTTATATTTGTATGGATTTGATACCTCGTATGAGTATGCTAGTAAAGTCTACTGAGTTTGTAATAAAAGTGACCAATCCTTTAGGTAGATATGTGCTAGTTGATCAAGTATGTAGAAATTGTCCTTTGACAATTAGGGGTCATTGTTTTCCAGCTAACTTGATGTTATTGCCGTTTAATGAATTTGATGTAATCCTTGGGATAGACTGGTTGACTTCTCATAGTGTTGTAGTGGACTGTGGGAGAAAAGTTATTGAGTTAAAATGTGAAGACGATAATGTTCTTCGGGTTGAACCAAATGAGTCAGATATATTGCCTGCAACAGTATCGTCTTTGACTGCTGAAAAATATTTGAGAAAAGGATATAAGGCTTTCCTAGCTTTTGTACTGAATACCCAAGTGTCTGAGTTGAAGATTGAACCAGTGCCGGTGGTTTGTGAGTTTACAGATGTGTTTTCAAAGGTATTACCCGGATTACCTCTAGTGAGGGAAGTTAAGTTTGGAATTGAATTGGTCCCCAGTACGGCACCCATCTCGATTGCTCCATATAGAATGGCTCCAACGGAGTTGAAAGAGTTGAAAACATAGTTGCAAGAGCTAACAGACAAGGGCTTCGCGAGACCAAGCTTTTCCCCATGGGGTGCTGTGGTACTCTTTGTGAAGAAGAAAGATGGGTCGATGAGGTTATGTATTGACTATAGATAGCTCAACAAGGTAACAGTGAAGAACAAATATCCTTTGCCAAGGATCGATGACCTGTTTGATAAGTTAAATGGAGCCATTGTATTTTCCAAGATGACTTGAGGTCGAGATACTACCAGTTAAGAGTTAAGGAGCAAAATGTACCGAAGACGACATTTCAGACAAGTTACGGGCATTACAAATTCCTCGTCATGCCTTTTGGTTTGACTAATGCCCCGGCGGTGTTTATGGATTTGATGAACCACATTTTTCGACCGTATCTAGATAAGTTTGTTGTCGTCTTTATCGATGACATATTGATTTATTCGCGTGATGAGAGCGAGCACGCGAAGCGTTTGGAAGTTGTGTTGCAAACCTTAAGAGACAAGTAGTTATACGCCAAGTTCAGTAAGAGTGATTTTTGGCTTAAAGAGGTTGGATTCCTTGTAACACCCCAAACTCGGCCTAGACGTTTGACCGAATCTGACGTGCCACATCGAAGCGTAAAAAATAGATTTTATATTTTTGATCTAGAAAAAAATACTTAGTGTTTTAAAGGATAATTTTGTTATAGGTTAAAGTGAATGAAAGCTGTACACCAAGTAGGAAACCGGAAAAGAGAGGAGGTGAGTCCATCGGACTGCTTAAGTACCACGCTCTCTTCAGATCCAATCCTAGACATGCACGCCACCGTTGCCACACCTTAACTTAGTGTATATTCTTAGGAAACCTATTCGATTAAGTCCATTTTAAGAAAAGTGATTAATTTTGAAAAATGTTTTCGTTGCAGAAGTTTTGCTTTGTTGTCGTGATATTTTGAAAATAATTACTGTTTTTGAAAACGCGCCCTAAAGCTAATCAGTTTCAGCGATTAAGATAATATCATATCTATTCTAGTAAACATATTAAAACAATTCAAAATCATTAAAGTGGCCTTATTACAACTTAAAACCCAAATCATAAAAGTAAATGAAAAGATGTCCAATTCACCAGAAGAAAACCAAATTTGTAGAACGTGTGGCCACTCCGAATCCCTCACAGCTCCAAGCCCACTATGGTTGGGGATTACCTGCGTGGATGAAAATAAGGGGTGAGTTTGGAAACTCAATGTGTAAAATAACCCAACCATAGCCTATATCATTTCAAACCACAGAAACAGATTAAGTTGGCCTTAGCCCAGAACAGATTTCAGAATGAAGCCCATAGGTCCATAACAAAACAGAATTACATGTTTATGCAGAAACCCAACCATATCCAACCGTATTCACCTCCGTACCAACCTTACACCATGTAGGGAGACTACTCGACCCACTCAACCGCTACACGCCATAAAATTTACAGCATGACTGCCAGAAACAGATAATGTGATAGAGTCACGAGATACAGATAATTATGGCAGAGCCACCAGAACAGATAATTGTGGCAGAGCCACCAGATCAGGTAATTGTGGCATAGCCACCAAGACAATTCCTCCTTAAATATAACCCATGTCCCCATGCAACAGATATACATATCATGGAATACATCATACAGAATCAGATCATCATACTTTTCAGTCAAAATTAACCCTAGGGGTATAATGGTCATTTTGTACCTAGGGGTATAATGGTAAATTTTCATACTTATGGTATTCTAGTAATTTAACTATTTTAGGGTTTTCATGCATATTTCTACCATTTACATGTTAACAGAAACACTTACCGAGCGTCCTTACTGTATTGGGCCCGTTGGCCCATTAACCCGATTTTGGCCTATTAAGCCCAAATATATCGAAGTGCACGAAATTGCGTGCACTGCAGTCTTATCACATCAGATTACCGAATATGTTACTCAATCTATCGCAAGAACATTCGCACACTCGCAAGTTCACAAAATACCAGTTTTTCGGCATTTCGGCTTTTGCTGATCTAGTCTATGAGAGGGTGTCAGTTACACACCCGTTTGCGACGAAACACTGACGAGTTCCACACACAAGTTGCCTACAGTCAATTACTAATATGTTAATGATGGACCCATAACAACTTATATACAAATCTCCTTACCATAAGTCAGCCATTAACACTTTAGGCATTAGAGATCCTACCTTTGCCGAAACTAGCGACTAGATCTAGATCCAGTCGTTCCGCTTGTCCAAGTCTTTGATTAGCAGCCTCTAGATCACACTAACATCATAACAAAACAATTGTCACAAACCTTAGAGCCATAAGGCCCAATCGACAGCCTCCCTAAGCCTTTAGGGATTTCGACTTTTCTAAATCCCGTAATAAAAATAGATTTGAATACTTACCACCGGTTCTTTCAATCAACGATTCCACCTTAGTTCCTATTCAAATATGACGTAGATCAATCCCTCAAACATTAACAAAAATTGAATCTTTAATGGTCTAAAGATTTGGCTATGCCCTTGTGACTATGGTGTTTTCAGCTTTTTGAAATAGTGAAGAAAAGATGATTAGATATGGGGGTTTTTGCAATGTTGATGTCGATAGAGGTTGGGATTTAGAGGGTATGAAAATCGGCCAGGAAAGATGAAAGAAAAATAGGAGAAGTTGGCTAGGAGAAATTGACACAAGCAACAGGTTTTTGGGATTTCGGCTTTTATGGCAATCGGCTGTAAGGGCTTAGAAACGAATGGAATGGAAAGGTAGAATGGCAGGAAGGTTCGACTAGGGAGTAAAGAAAAAAAAGAAGAAGAAAAGAGAATAGGAGAAGAGAAGAGAAAGAAAAAGAGAAAAGAATTGTCAGAACAAAAGCCGAATTTTTCCCCCCTTACTAGCCGAATTTCCCCTATACTAGAAACCCTTGGCCGGCCAACTCTTGCTCCTCAAGAGTCCACCATTCGGCCAATTCTGCACTCCCTAATCAGCTCCTAAATCTTCTCCCTTATCCCCTCCTTACTCAATCTCCTGAGCAGCTTAAACTCTTCCTAACAGAGTTCCAGTTGAGTTCCATTACATCCCTTTTCTGTACATAAAAATAATACTCTAACTTACTTACCTTATGAATTGAACCCTAGCTCCCCCTAATCATCCACACGCCACTTTTTTAGCCCCCTAGTGGCGTCACATGCCACTTTGCCACATGCCTTCTTGTGGCTTATTGTACCCATTAATTTTAAAAGCCCAAATTACCAGAACCCCTTTTCCCTTTTGAATTAAAATTAGTTAAATCTACCGGTTTTTAACTTAGAATTGGGCCTTCTAGAGGCCCACTAACATACTCAGACCTACATCAAGCAGTTAAAACACAGGAATCCTAAAATTTACCAAAAATCACAGAAATCTCGAAAATCCCAAAAATTAGGGCGTTACATTCCTAGGACACATTGTGTCAGGTAACGGGATCCGAGTTGACCTAAGCAAGATCTCGGCTATTGTGGAGTGGAAAATGCCGAGGAATGTGACAGAGGTCTAAAGCTTTTTGGGTTTGGGTGGATATTATAGATGGTTTGTAAACAAATTCTCTATAATAGCTACCCTGATGACAAGACTACTACAAAAATATGTCAAGTTTGAATGGACAGAAAAGTGCCAACATAGTTTCGAGAAACTGAAGGCTTTATTGACTGAAGCCCCAGTGTTAGTGCAACCGGAGTCAGGTAAGGAATTTTTGATATATAGCGACGCCTCCTTGAATGGTTTGGGGTGCTTGCTTATGTAAGAAGGTAAGGTCATAGCTTACGCTTCAAGGCAACTAAAGCCACATCAGAAGAACGACCCGACGTACGATTTAGAGCTAGCAACCATTGTGTTCATGCTAAAAATTTGGAGACACCATTTATATGGCGAGAAATGTCGGGTATTCACCGACCATAAGAGCTTAAAGTACTTGATGACTCAAAAGGAGTTGAATTTGCAGCAACGCTGATGGTTAGAGCTGATAAAAGATTACACGTTGGTAATAGATTACCATTCGGGAAAGGTGAACGTCGTCATCGATGCATTGAGTAGAAAATCGTTATTTGCATTGAGAGCAATGAATGCCAATATGGCTTTGTCTAATGATGGTTCGGTTTTAGTAGAGTTGGGAGCTAGATCGACGTATCTTCAAGAGATCCGTGAAGCTCAGAAAGGTGATAAGAAATTGCAAGCCAAGAGAACTCAGTGTGAGTCGAGAATTGAATTAAATTTTAGTATTGGTATCGATGGATGTATAATGTTCAAAGACAGAGTTTGTGTACCTAGGGACAATGAGTATCTCAGATCGAGACTCGAGATTTACCTAGAGGTTTTGGAAGAAGTTACAAGAGACTTTGGGAACCAAGTTAAATTTCAGCACGACATTTCACCCGCAAACCAACGGTCAGTCGGAAAGAGTGACTTAGATTTTATAAGACATGTTGCGGTGTTGTGTTCTCGAGTTTCAAGGAAGTTGGGAAAGATACTTGCCATTGTTTGACTTCGCCTACAACAACAGTTATCAGACAAGTCTAAAAATGGTGCCTTATGAGGCTTTGTATAGGCGAAACTGTCGAACACCCTTATATTGGACTAAGCTCAGAGAGAGTCAGATTCACAGGGTCGATTTAGTCAAAGAGACTGTAGAGAAGGTTAAGGTAATTTTTTACTACTTAAAGGTCACCTCGAATAGACAGAAATCCTACGCGGATTTGAAATGAAAGGAAATTGAGTTTCAAGTCGGTGATAAAGTATTTTTGAAAGTTTCCCTGTGGAGGAAAGTCCTCAGATTCAGTAGAAGAGGCAAGTTAAGCCCTCGTTTCATAGGACCTTATGAGGTTGCCGAGAGAGTAAGACCTATTGCCTATCGATAGGATTTGCCACCGGAATTGGAAAAGATTCACGACATGTTTCATGTGTCCATGTTACATCGATATAGATCAGACCCTTCACATGTGATTGAGCCGACAGAGGTTGAGATTCTTCCGGACATGACTTATGGGAAAGAGCCAGTCAAGATTTTGGCTCGGGAAGTCAAATAGTTAAGGAATAAGAGTATAGCACTTGTGAATGAATAAGATGCAAAGAAATTCGATAAAAAATGATTTCCGAGAATAGGGGTAAAATGGTCATTTTGCCAAAGTCTAAGGGTAAAATGGTCATTTTAGCGAAGATGTGAATTTTTAATTGCTTAATTTTATTTAGTAATTAAATGAGTTCGTTTTTCTATTTTAGATCAAGAATTGCCAAATCAAACCTAGACTGGGGGAAAGCCAAGCAAATCGACTAAACCGACTAGTCGTGTATGTTTTGTAATCCGAGGTAAGTTGTATGTAAATAATAAATTGCTTGATTGTGGAATTGAGAATGTATATTGAAATTGAGATAGTAAGATTCCCGTTGGAACCTTAGGAAGTAAATCGGATATTCATGCCATGATAGTTGGGCCACTTGCATGAGCTAGTGTAAGACATGTCTGGGACATGCATCGGCCACATTATGAGAGCCAGTGTAAGACCATGTTCGGGACATGGTGTTAGCATTAAGACGAGTTTTAGTGTAAGACATGTCTGGGACATGCATCTGCCTCGAGACGTAAGCCAGTGTAAGACATGTTTGGGACATGCATCGGCTACGTGATGTGTCAGTGTAAGACCATGTCTGGGCATGGCATCGGCATGGATAGACGAGAGCTAGTGTAAGACCATGTCTGGGACATGGCATCGGCCTCGATGATGATAACAAGTGGAAGACCATGTCAGGGACATGGCATCGGCAACTTACCCCATATTAGAGGCTTATGGAATGTCCGATAGCGTTCTGAATGGTTCAAGGTGAGAGTCATGATTTTAAGTTAATGAAGAAAAGTATAACTTTATGGTGAGTGGTACAGGTACCTATTTGGTACGTATGAGATATGAGCTCAATATATAATGTGTGACTTATATAAATGGTAATGAGTAAGTTGTGCTTAGCATGTTGAATTACTAATAAATTGTTGTTGTATATCTATTTATATGCAACTTGCTAAGATTTTATGCTTACTCCCTTTTCTTTCCATTTTTCTTATAGTGCTGCCTAACTAGCTCAATGATCACCGAAAGTCAGAGATATCGATCACATTATTGACCGAAGCATTCAGTATAGTTGGATTTATATTTTTGAATATGGCATGTATAGGGCTTAGACTTTATTATTTTGTGACTTTGAGAATTGGCCAAATGTGTTGGCTTAGGTTGGAAGCCCTTTATTTTGTATTAAGCCTTGAATGATAGCTAACATTCATTTTGAGTTTATAAAAGATACATTTTCATGGTTGAATGAATGTCTAATGTCGCTGATTTGGTTATATGAATTGTGCTTGTTTTGGTATTGGTTGGTATTTGTATTAAACTAGGTATGTAAGGGTGGCAATGAGGCTTGGTAAATAGCCTTATATTGTCCACACGGGTAGACACACGGGCGTGTGTCTAGGCCGTGTGTGACACACGGTCTACCCCATGGGCGTGTAGTCCGGCCGTGTGTCCCCTGCACGTAAAAATTTCAAGTCAGTATGCATGGTAATAAACACACGGGCAGAGACACGGTCGTGTGTCTTAGCCGTGTGAAGGACACGACCTAGCACACGGGTGTGTGCCTTGGCTGTGTGACATTTTGATCATTCCGACGTAAAAAATAGAATGTCTATGTTTTCGCACACGGGTTAGGACACAGGTGTGTCATGGCTGTGTGAGGGACACGGGCCATTGACACGGCGTGTGTCTGGCCGTGTGAAAACCCCTGTAGGTGTGAATTAGAAATTAATTCTACACAGGTGAGGGACACGGGGGTGTCCCAGGGTGCTTAGGCCGTGTGAGCCACACGGGCCATCAGCACGACCATGTCGAAATGGTCACACAGACGTGTTGTCCTTCCACACAGGCGTGTGCCCTATTTTAAGGGCAAAATTTTCGTAGTTGGTTTGAGGACCCAGAATGGTCTCGAATAGTTTCCAATGGTTGATTTGGGGCTCATAGGCCCATAATAAGAAGTTTAAAGTAGGAATTGAAAAAGTTTTAATTTGGACCGAGTCTTGGTGACTTGAGATTGTTTGTATGCATGAGATCATGTTAGGAAATGCCTCGTACTCCGCCCCGGCATGGGTTACGGGTATGGGGTGTTACAGGAACCGATTCTAGCTTCAACTTAGAAACTCTAGAATAAAATGTATAAGTAAGATACACATCACAACCTTTTCTAACATATCTCTGTGCTGACATAGCCGAAATAACATTAGACACAGTATCCAGTCTATCTGATTCAATCTGAAGCTTTTTACCACTCTGACACCTTAACATAATTAGCTTTCGTCTACAGTTCACAATGGCATAATGCAGAGTCAACCAATCCATACCCAAAATCACATCAAACTCATCAAAGGGTAATAGCATCAAATCGGTCGAAAAATTACAACCTCGAATCATCAACGGATAGTTATTACAAACCTTATCAACTAGCACATACTCGAAGTGTATGATTCAATTAATCCATCAATTCCTTATTCAAGGGTACTCATTAGGGGACTTAACGAAGAAACACTCTCTTGAGCCACATATCGTATAATAGGATTACCAGTCCAGGCTAAATCCTTTATATAACGTAAGCTTAGAGGAGCTCGATTAGGATTACCAGTCCAAGCTAAACCCTAACCATAACGCATTGCTCGAGAGGTATTATATCGGGATTACCCATCCGGGCTAAATCCTTTATATAACGTAGTCAATGTGATTACTTGTCTGAGCTAAACCCTATTCGCAACAAATACCGGACCTTATTAGTTTCGGGAAAGCGCATATAATCATCGGAATTCAACATTCAATCAGGATTTAACCCTTTATCACCATTTCAAGCATTATATCAAAATTTCCATCATGGTATAGAAGTAAAGCACATCAATATAAATCACATTACATACAAACACAACATTCTATTAACATAATTACATGCTTGATTAAGTTACACAGACTTACCTCGACACTTGTTCGCGTAAAAAGTTTACTAATCCGAAACCTTTTCTTTTCCTCGATCTAACCTCAAATTAGTGTTGTCCAGATCTATATAAATGAATTTAACCATCAATTTCACACATTTCATATTTAAATGGACTCAATTTACGTCCTAGGAAAAATTACCATTTTGCCCCTAATTTTTCCATAAATTCTGATTTTGTCCCTAGGCTCAGAAAATGAAACTTGTGCAAAATACTCCCTATTCCAATCCTAACCAAAGCCCCATTACAAATTTTCCAGCACATGCATTCATAAAATTTCAGAATTTTTCATCAGATTTTACAACTTTTCATTTTAGTTCCTAAATCATGTTTTCTTCAAAAATCACTTTGTAAAAGTTGTTTATCTATCAATAATCTTTCATTTTCTACCATAAATTTCTAATTTCCAGCATATACATCCATGACCCATTTTTCGTACCTTGATAACTTTTCAAATTAATCCCTAAAATAGAGAGATTAAGGTATCCGGTTTCAAAAATACCAAAATTACTAAAAACGGGATAAGAAAACTTACCCAATTAGGCCTTGAAAGTCTCTTTTCTCTCACCTAAGGTTTCCATGTGTTTTAGGTTGAAGATGACATAAAATAAGATGATATCTTTTATCATCTTTTTAATTAGTTAAGGTATTTTGTTATTTCTAATTTAGTCCTTGCCCTTTTTCTATATTTCCATGGATGAGTCACCATGAAAAATCTTTAATGGTTAATTACCATATAAGGACCCTTAGATTTGAATTCCATAGCTATTTAACCCTTATAGCTACTAGAATTTAACTTTCGCATTTTATGCGATTTAATCCTTCTAGTAATTAAACACTTAATCGATAAAATTTTCGTATCAAAATTTTCACGTGTCATTTTAACATATTATGGACCATGTAATAAAATAAAAATAAAATTTATTTTTGGGTCGAATTTGTGGTCCCGAAACCAGTATTCCGATTTCACTAAAAATAGGCTGTTACAATAATGCTTAAACGATTAATGCCGCCAAATTTCAATGCAAACACTATGGCTGCCAATTCAAGATCATGTGTCAGGTAGTTCTTTTCATGTGGCTTCAACTGTCTTGAAGCATAGGCTACACTTTACTGTCTTGCATCAAAACACAGCCTGAAATATGCAATGACGCATCACTGTAAACTACAAATTCCTTACTCAATTCTGGTTGAACTAACATTGGAGCTTCTATCAATAAAGCTTTTAATCTGTCAAAACTCTACTGGCATTTATCAGTCCACTCAAATTTTACATCTTTCTATAGCAAATGAGTCATCGGGGAAGCTATTATTGAAAAACTTTTTACAAATCTCCGATAATAACCAACTAGTCCCAGAAAACTTTGACTTCTGACACATTCTTCGGTGGCTTCCAATTAACGATGGCTGAAATTTTATTCGGGTCTACTCTGACACCTTCAGTAGATACTATATGCCCAAGAAAACTAGCTTCCCATAGCCAAAATTCACATTTACTGAATTTGGCTTACAACTGTTTCTTTCGCAAAGTTTGCAACACTATTCTCAAATTCTCAGCATGCTCATTTTCATTTTGAGTGTAAGCCAAAATATCATCTATAAATATCACCACAAACCTATCCAAATACGGGCAAAAAATTCTATTCATCAAACCCATAAACACTACAGGCGCATTTGTCAAGCTGAATGGCATCACAAGAAACTCATAGTGTCCGTACCTGGTTCTAAAAGCTGTCTTTGGTACATCCCATTCTTTTACCCGTAGTTGATAATAACCAGAACAGAGATCAATCTTCAAAAATACAGTGGCACATTTTAACTGGTCAAACAAGTCATCAATACGAGGTAATAGATACTTGTTCTTTATTGTAACTTTGTTGAGCTGTCTGTAATTAATGCACAGCCTCAACGATCCATCTTTCTTCTTTACAAATAAAACTGGCGCACCCCAAGGTGAAAATCTAGGTCAAGCAAAACCTTTGTCAGTCAATTATTGCAACTGTACTTTCAGCTCTTTCAATTCAGTAGGAGCCATTCTGTAAGGTGCTATAGATATAGGTGTTGTACTCAGAACAAGATCTATAGAAAATTCCACTTCTCTATCCGGCGGTAAACCAGGTAATTCTTCTGGGAATACATCAGGAAATTCACATACTACCGGCACTAACTGGATCTTTGACTCAGATACTTTAGTATCCAACATATATGTAAGTAAGCATCATAACCCTTTCAAACATATTTCTGTGTTGATATTGCTAAAATCACATTAGGTAATCCATCCTGTTTATCAGATTCAACATGAAGTAATTCACCATACTCACTTTTCAATACAATATATTTCTGTTTACAATTCACCACTGCATCATATCGGGTTAACCAATCCATTCCCAAAATCACATCAAATTCATCAAATGGAAATAACATCAAGTCAACCGAAAATCAATAACCTTTTACCATCAATAGATAGTTCTTACAAACTTTATCCACCATAACACTCTGGCCCAGGGGGTTTGAAACTTTAACCACAAATTTAGTGAATCCAACAGGTAAATTTTTAACAGACACTAAATTTGTGCATATATATGAATATGTGGAATCAAAATCAATCAATGCAGTAATATTAGTATCAAGTAGAGAAAATGTACCAGTAATGATGTCTGGCATAGTGGCATCTTCTCTAGCATTAATAGCATATATCCTTGCAGGTGCTCATGCTTTAGATCTAACTGTTGTATCCGTGGTAGTACCTCGATTACCACCAACATTACTGGGATGGTAGGGTGGTCTGCCCCTCGAGATAGGATTACTCGACTTTGGAGCTGGTTCTATCTCCTTTTCAATTCTTTCTGGACAATCTTTGAGAAAATGCTCAAGTGAACCACATTCAAAACAAGCTCCACTTCTAGACCGACATTCCCCATTATGAAATTTGTTACAATGTTTACATTTCAGTTTTAGGTTACCAACACTACCCACACTAGTCACAGATGGAGATGAAGACCTCAGTTTAGAGTGTTGAGAGCCTCACTCTCTTCTAGAATATCCCGTAGAGGTGGTAACACGATCATAATACTTCTTTAATTTTTAGAAGTAAATGATTGTGACTTACTCATAGTTTTTTTCCAAAAACTTGAGCCTCTCTTTCAGCTTGTCTCTTTTCTTTACTTTGTTCCTCAGCTTTGTGTGATCGATCGACTAGCACCACAAATTCCCTTACTTTGAAAATTCCAATCAATAATTTGATGCTTTACTTAAACCTTCTTCAAAGCGTTTACACATTTTAGCCTCGGTTAGAACCCATTCCTTAGCATACTTGCTCAATCGAACAAATTCCCGTTCATATTCGGATACAGTCATGTTTCCTTGTTTGAGCTCTAGAAATTCTTTCTTTTTCTGATCCATAAACGTTTGACTCACATACTTCTTCCTAAATTTAGCTTGGAAGAATTCCCATGTAACATTTTCTCTCGGTACAACTGAAGTTATGGTATTCCACCAATGATAAGCTGTATCTTTCAGTAGGGATACTGCACATTTCAGACATTTAGTAGGCGTAAAAGATAATTCATCAAAAACCCGAATAGTATTCTCTAGCCAAAACTCAGCTCTTTCTGGATCATTATTTACGGTAGCTCTAAATTCTTCCGTGCCATGTTTGTGAATTTTATCTATCAGAGGCTTACCAATTCTAACAGGTTCAGCACCTTGTGGTACCTCAGGAATTAGTTGAGGAGTAGATGGGGGAGGTCGTTGTACAACAGGGTTTGTTCTCAGGTACTGTGTAAACCATTCATTCATTATTTGAAAGAAGGCTTGCCTCCTCACTTCGGCCCTCAGACTCGTACATGTTAGGAGTTATCACACTATCACAAGTTATATAATGGCATGTATTTCTAGACTCGTACATGCTACGTTCAATACGAGAATTGACTAAACCGTAGCTCTGATACAACTAAATGTAACACCCCTAACCTACATCCGTCACCAAAATAGAGTTACAGAGCTTTACAATAAAAGCATAACGTAAAATCATCAATTTCCAAACATTTCATAAATCATAATATAATATGTTCAAACACATGCTTATTGTCCTGTGTTCGAGCCCTCGAGGCCTAAGAAACACTTTAGAATCGATCCAAGACTAAATCAGAAACATTTAGAATTTCATCGAAAAAGATAAAAAATTTCACACTGTAAGGGTCACACGGTAGAGACACATGCCTGTGTCTCAGGCCCTATAGACATTCGAAACAGGGACACGCAGCCAAGTCCCAGCCTGTGTCCATGCCCATGTAACTCTCTAACTTGGGTCACACCGCCAAGCCACACACCCGTGTGCCAGGCCAAGTCCTAGTCGTGTAACTGCTTGACTTGCAACTTTTAGAAACCTACATGGGACACACGACCGTGTCGCATGGTCGTGTGTCATGCACAGCTGAGACACACGCCATGTCTTAGGCCGTGTGGACAAGAAATAGGCCATTTTTAAGCCATTTCTTTCACCCAAATCAAGCTCATACCTACAAGCCATTTGCACATACAATCAAGCTTCAAAACATACCAAAAACTTGTATAAAAGGACTAGTTCAGTATGGTATCTATCCATACAACCAATATGCCAAAAGGCACCTCAATCACAAGTCATCAAATCAACCTAAATATAAATATACTTATCCAAGAATCAACCATACATAACTACCTATTTCCATACGAAGTCATACCACAATAATCACATGTCAAACCACACTCAAACATACCAAATTGGTTATCCATAATATACTTTCATTTGACCATTTCATCATCAACCATTTAAGCATCAAAATGCTAAAGATTCATCAACCATGATACCGCATATATACGTGTCAAACATAACAACTAGATCATTAATACAAGTTCACCTATACATGCCATTATAACCATAACCATAACATCAAAAGCTACCAATATATCCATGGGATAGTGTGATAGGTCTTCGATGAGCTTCCAAACTGAACGAGCTTCTGATTATCTAAAAACATGAGAACTAAGACTATGTAAGCATATAATGCTTAAGTTCGTATAACTTAAAACAATAACTTACCAATTCATTACATAGCATTAAAATTTAACATGATATAATCCAACTTTTAGCTTGGAATAAACCTAAGCACCAACACAAATATGTTAGCATACTTGAACATCATTCATATGAATTTAACATGAATAACCATTATACTTGAGCATGATTCAATTGGATTTATCATCCATCATAACATAACATGTTTTCCATGTAGTTCACCATTCCGATGTATTTCATAATACATGACTTGGTTCATATTTAACACTTAACATTTTCTTTCAAATTCATGCCCGTTGAACCATTTAGAATATCATCGGATATGCGGGATAGCTCACACAAAGTGTGCCAAACATATAATCATGATCTTTCCTTTCTTTTACATTGTTGCTCACACGAGCTGTGAAATTGGCCTGTTCACACGAGGTGTGGGTTGGAATGTAAGCTACATGATGCTACTCATACGAGCTGTGGAGTATCCACATGCCAGACCTCAGCCATTGGTAGGACATTTAAGACCAACACCTAAAACATGGAAACCCTGATGACATGTCATTTGTATCCTACAAATTCCTAAGGTTCAAATGGGACTCGATAGTTTTCGTAACATTGTTGGATTTGCATTAATTATTTACATAACAATCCACAATTTTACATATAGCTCAAAAGATGGCATCAAAACATTATGCAATTACATGAACTTACCTCAATAATAAAGGCATAGAAATGGAGTTGACTAATCTGAAGCTTTATCTATACCTCGATCTAAAGTCGTACGAGGTCTATCTTGATCTAAATAAATAAATTCAATCTATTTAATATCCATTCTATTCAATTCAATCCAATTTCATATTTTTGCAAAATTATGCCTTTTCCCTATTGTTTTAATTTCATTACAATTTAGTCCTTAAGCTCGTAAATGTCAATTCATGCACTTTCATCCCTACCCAAGCTAGCTAAATTCAATATAAGTCCATAGCAACTCATACAATTCATTATTTCACAATTTCCACCATGTATTTTACACATTTTATAAATAATTCCCTATTTGACATTTTCAACAAAATTTATCAACAAAGATGCATTTTCTTCCATCAAAAATAAAAAATCACATGAACACATTCATGGCAAAACCCTGGGCTAGCTAGATTAAGCTACAATGACTTCAAAAACATAAAAATCATTAAAAACGGAATGAATTTGTACTTTACTTCAAGAGGTAAAGATAACTGAATGCTTGAAGTGTTAACAATAGTGTTTTCTTAGGTCAAATTTCAGTGGAAGATGAAAAACAAAGATGATAGCTTTGGTTTTCATTAAATTACTAACATTTATTTTTTAATACTTATTTAACCTTATTAATAACATATAAAAACACTTATTTAGTGTCCATATTTTTCCACTCATACTAACAATGATATAATTACCACATAAATCCCTTAACTAATTAATTTCATAACCATTTAGTACCTTTAACTTATAGAACTCTAATTTTGTACCTTTTACAATTTAGTCTTTTTCACCAAATTAAACATGCAAACGTCGAAATTTATTAGCAAAATTTTTATACGACATTACTATCATACTGTAGTGCTAAAATAATATTAAAATAAATATTTTTACATCAAATTTGTGGTGCTAAAACCACTATTCTGAATTTAGTGAAAACGAGCTGTTACTTGCTCCTCTGACTATGTATGATTATGCTAAGCCTACTTTAATTGGGGCTGAATCGAGTATTGTCAGATCGATAGTTGTTCCAAACAATTTTGAGATCAAGCCAAATACAATTCAGATGGTGTAGTAATATGTTCAGTTTGATGGGTTGCAAGCTATAGATCTGAATGTTCATTTAGCTGACTTTCTAGGGATTTGCAACACATTTAATATTAATGGCATTACTCATGATGCCATACGCTTACGGTTGTTCCCATTTTCTTTGAGGAGTAAAGCAAAACAATTGTTAATTTCACTTCTAGGGGGTTCTATAGATGACTGAGAAGTTTGTACTGAAATATTTTCTATCGACTAATATAACTAAGTTAAGGAATGATATATTTTCTTTTGTTCAATTTGATATTTAGAATCTTTATGATAAATGAGAGAGATTTAAGGATTTGTTAAGAAGGTATCTTCGCCATAGACTACCTTTGTGGCTCCAAGTTCAAACTTTTTACAATGGTTTGAACCCCTCGACTAGACAGATGATTGATGCAGTAGCTGTTAAAACATTGAATAACAAAACACCTGAGGTAGCTCAAGAGTTTTCTTAGGAGATGACACTGAATAATTATCAGTGATAAGTTACGAGAGTAAAACCTGCTAAAGCAACCAGAGTTTTTGATATTGATGCAGTTTTTATGTTGGCGAGTCAGGTTAAAGCTCTTGGTAAGAAAATTAATGGTTTGAATTTTTCTAAGCAGGTGAATTCGATAATGCAATGTAATGCGATTGGAGTGGGGATGATTAATCTAGAATATTCACCCTTCAAGTTTAAAATGGAGCATGAGCAAGTCAACTTTATGGGTGATAATTCTAGACCTTAAAATAACCCCTATAGGAATAGTTATAATCCAGGATAGCGAAATCATCCAAAAATTTATTGGGGTGATCAAGGAAATCAAAGGTCATAACCCCCTCTGGGTTTTTAGCAACCTTATCAGCAAGAAAAGAAATCAAACCTTGAGGAGATGTTAGCTAAATTTATTTTGGTGTTCGACACTCAATTTTAAAACACGAGACAATTTTGAGAAATGAACAAGCATCAATTTAGGGACTTGAAAATTAGATTGAACAACTTGCTAAATTGGTTTTGGAGAGACAACAAGGTAGCTTACCTAGTAACACTGAAGCCCAAAAAGCATGAAAAAATAGTTACGTTGAGGAGTGGGAAAGTGTTGTTTGAACCTAAAAAGAAGCTGAAACAAAAAACTGATGAGAAAGATGATAGGGTGGTAGGAATCGAAAAAATTCAAACACTAGTGCTTAAAGAGTACAAACCACCAATTCCATATCCAGAAAAGTTAAAGAAAGACTGCATAGACGAATAATTTGGTAAATTTCATAAACTTTTTAAACAATTACATATTAACTTACCTTTTGTTGAAGCTCTTTCGCAGATGCCCAAATATGAAAGTTTTTTAAATGAGCTGTTAACAAATAAAAAGAAGTTAGAAGAGCATCCACCGTGGAAATGAGGAGTGCTTGACCATTCTCAAAAACAAACTGTCCACTAAGCTAAAAGATCTAGAAAGTTTCACTATCCCTTGTTTTGTTGGTACTTTAAACGTTGAAAAAGCATTGGTTGATTTGGGTGCTAGTATAAATTTAATGCCTTATAAAATGTTCAAGCAACTTGGTCTCGGGGAACAAAAACCCACTAGGATGAGTATTCAATTATCTGACAGATCTATTAAATATCCTAGGGGCATTATTGAAGATGTACTTGTGAAAGTAGATAAATTCATATTCCCTGTTGATTTTGTTATACTTGAAATGGATGGGGATATTGAAGTGCCTTTAATTTTAGGTCGACCCTTTTTAGCCACTGCTAAAGCTATTATTGACGTGGGTAATGGTAAACTTGTGCTTAGGGTAGGTGATGATGAAATCTTTTTTCAAACATATGATGCCATGCGAGTTTCTAGTGAACAAGATGATTCATGTTATTCTATTGGTTCTATTGATCACGTAATTCAAGATTAATTATAAGAAATTGTTCTTAGGGACACGTTGGAACTGTGTATTATTCAAGATGAGGAGGTCGATAGTGATAATTCTGTGGTAAGTTAAATGAAAATTGATTTTGATGCTAAATGAGTCTCCACTAAGATAGAAGAGTTTGAGACCATTGAGGTAAGTAAAGAACTGAAGTTGAAACCCTCTATTGAAGAACCTCCCAAATTGAAGTTGAAGCAATTACAGAATCATTTGGAGTATGCATTCCTTGGAAATAATTATACACTGTAAGTGATTATTACTTCGGACTTAAAGTCGAATGAGAAGGATAAGTTACTACAAGTGCTGAAGGAACACAAAAGAGCTATAGCCTGAAAAAAATTTTATATTAGAGGGATCAATCCTTCTTTTTGCACCCACAAGATCTTAATGGAAAATGAGTATAAGCCATGTGTGCAAGCTCAAAAGAGGATAAATCCTATCATG
Source organism: Gossypium anomalum (assembly GCA_025698475.1). NCBI lineage: Eukaryota > Viridiplantae > Streptophyta > Magnoliopsida > Malvales > Malvaceae > Gossypium > Gossypium anomalum. The sequence continues at coordinate 29,909,541 of CM046963.1, read as the reverse complement.
AAGGAAGTTGTCAATATTAAGGTAATTAAACTTCTTGAAGCTGGAGTTATTTATCCTATATCTGATAGTACTTGGGTGAGTCTTGTGCAAATTGTCCCTAAGAAAGGATGTAAGACTGTTGTGACTAATGAGAGAAATGAGTTGATTCCAACAAGAATAGTCATAGGATAGAGAATCTGTATTGACTAGAGAAAGCTAAACAATGCTACAAGGAAATACGATTTCCCTCTATTGTTCTTGGATCAAATGTTGGAGAGATTGTCTGGTCACATGTACTACTAGTTTTTTGATGGAATTTCTGGTTACTTTCAAATCTTGATAGCTCTTGAGGATCAAGAAAATATGATATTTTCATGTCCATATTGTACACCCTATACCTGGCTCGATTGCTGAACCCGAGTAATAGGACGCTACATCAAACATCAAAGTCATACATATTTGCACAGTCTCAAATACATGCAACCAATGTTACTTTCAAATATTTAGGGGAGTGTAGAGTCTTAAACACCTTAGGCTACATTAAAAAAACTTAACATACCTTAGTCAGCATTAGAAATAATTTAAAACATGCTTAAGAACCATTTGATAAAATTATAAAGAAACCACATAGGTATCGATACGCCATTGTCGTTTGTGAATATGATATGCAAATTGTGCAAGTATACATGTCGAACAAGTAATAAAGTGATGAGTGAGATCGTCTCCATATGGATTAGAACAATATAATTTGGTTGAGTTATTAAAGTGAGGTATGATTAATGTTATGAATAAAGTAATGATAAAACTACAGTGGTTATTCAAAGGAATAATGATGTATGCAATATGTGTAACCGATAAATAATGGAAAATGCTATGACAAGACATGAGTAACAATGCAATGGTAAATTTGAGAATAATTACGTGAATAATATGCAAACAAACAAGTAAACAACTAAAAATTCTATGGCAAAGATACTATGACAAAGGATAGAGGGTCTACGATATTGATTTGGAAGGTTGGGATTACTAAGAATCTACCCTTATTGACAGTAATGCCTTGACAAAACTATACTCAATCTACTTCTCAAAAGAGTTCTAAAATGGTTTACTTCTTTCGAGAACAAGACCTCAGGTTACCTTGCCTTAAGCGATATATGTTTACAAGCTTTTAGCACGGTACCCTACACTACTTTGTTTTCTTTTCATATGAACGCTGCTCTATGTCTAAAGGTTGCTACAAGTATTCGGTTGAACACTTATATCATTCAATTTCAATCTCATTAACCCAACCTTGTTAGATTTAGATTAATTTAATGAACATGCTGTACATCCATCTATGTCTAGAGTTTGCAAACATGTAATTTTGTAAAAAATATTCATTGAATGAAATAGTATAATAAAGCAGATCTATGCTTCAGTCATTAAATAAAATAAGAGTTTCATCAAGTAATCCAAACCCTATGAGATTTAGCTCATGGGTTGGCAATTGAAATTCAAATCCAAATTATCGTTCAACATTGTTTTCATCGAATCAATTTATGGAGAGTAATCAAGAAATAATGGAAGAACTTCGAGAAGATAGCTTTCACTTATCCAACCCACACTATAGCGATGTAGTGTTCTGCGGGGGCTGAGAGTGTAACAACCCGTTTTTAGTCAAATCAAAATAGTGGTTTTGAAACCACAAATCTGAGGTCAAAATATTTATTTTATTATTATTTTAATGTTTATAGCATGAATATATGATTATGTGAAATTTTCGTTAAGAAATTTTAGCATTTGATTGCTCAATTTGATAAAAAGGACTAAATCGTGTAAAATGCAAAAGTGTTGTTCTATTAGTTAAAGGTATCAAATGCCTATGAAATTGAATAGTGGAAGTCCTTATGTGGTAACTATACCATTTTAATTATGAGTGGACTTTTATGGACATCTTTTAAGTGAATTTCAATGTTGTAGTTAAAGGTTAAATTGGTAATTTATGTTTTAAGTTAAATTAAAAATAAGTAAAATAAACATATCATCTTCTTCAATGGTTTCTTCAATCGAATTTGAAGAAAAAATACTCCATTTTAGGGCTCACACATTCGGAACTTTCCTTGGCTAGCATGTAACTGATTTTGACTCGGTTTTTAATGATTTCTATATTTTTTTGTGATCGTTGCAACTAGTACTAGCTAGCCCAAGGACTATTTTGCAAAACTGTTAAAGATTTTGAAAGTTTCCATTGATGAATATGTATGATTTTTTATTATAGATTATGAATATTTATTACTAATTATGTAAGTTTTGTAAAGTGATTTTTAGTGAAAATGCAAAATAAGGATTAAATTAAGATATGTGTAAAGTTAGTGGTTAAAATGTGAAATAAATGAAAAATATGGGCTGTTAGCGGCATAATAGTAATTTGGCTAGCATGGGTTTATTGTGAATTTTTTTAATTTGTGATTTTATGAAATAAGGACTAAATTGTGAAAAATGTAAAATATGTGGGGCAAAAGTGTAAATGTGTTTTAAAGTGTGTTTTGGATTAAATTGAATGAATAGATGATTAAATAAGTCAATTTTAAATATATTTAGATCAAGAAAGGAGAAATATGGACTTGGATCGGGGAAAAGATAAAGTACTCAAGTAATCAGGACCGGGAAAAGATAAAGTACTCAATTAATCGACAATTTCATCGTTTTTGAATCAAGGTAAGTTATTATGTTATAATTTCATTTTAAATGTATTCTATATGCTTTGATATAGCATAAATTGTGATTATGTGACTTTGGACAAGTTTGGTAATGATTCGATGATGATTCAATAGTTGGAATCTCGGTTGAACCTTAGGAATATTTTAGGATGCTAGTGACATGTCATTAAGGATACTTTGAGTTAGCTTCGGGCCATGATATAGCACTTCAAGTGCGAGATAAACCGATTTGGCTTCGGGCCATGCATATCAACTGATTTGGCTTCGGGCCATGATATCAGTATTTCAGATAAGTTACCTTGATTTGGCTTCGGGCCATGGTATAGGTACTTATTATGTGAGACCCTTGAGTATCTGACTTCTATTCCGAATGGTTTAGAAGGTAAATGAAAGATGAGAATGTATATGAGGTTGGTACAAGATGATATAGGTATGTGTATAAACTATTTTAGTATTGAATCGAAGAAACGAGAATAAAAGTATATAGTTTTGTGAATGAGCATTTGAAAGGTTTGATAGTTAAGGAAAGCTACATATTGATGTATTCAAATTATTCATTTATGTTTATGTGATTGCATATAATTTTTTCCATACGAGCTTACTAAGGTTTATAGCTTACATTGTTTATTTTTCCTGTATTTTATAGTGTTATCAAAGCTAGCTCGTATTCGGGGACCGTCGGAGGTTGCATCACAGTATGCACCTATCTTTTGGTACCTATGAACTTGATATTTTAAGTATATGGCATGTATAGCGACTTTGGTTATTTTGGTTATGTTTTGGTAATGAATTTGGCCAAATGAATTGGCTTGTAAATGTACATGTTTTTGGTTTGTATATATAATCACATGAGTTGGCTTGTAAATGACTTTTGTTATGAGTTGGTAAATGACCTATATTGTGTGATTGAAGTTAGATTCATGATGCTTGTTGTGAATAGGTAAATTGAATGTCAATAGGTGATGATTTGTGAATTGGTATGCTATTGAAATTAGACCAAATAATGCATATTTGAGTTTAGTTATAATGATGTTGAAGTAATTGGTATTTGGTATGTTTGAATGAGTAAAACATAAGTTTATAAGCATATTGGTTGTTAGTATTGGAAATGGTATGAATTAGCGTTGATTATGGCTAAATGGGATGTTTAATTATGCTATGATTTGGTGCCATTTTGGTTCTGTAGGTATATGCATATTTGGGTGGCAAATTGACTTGGTAAATAGCCTATTTTTGTCCACACGAGCAAAGACACGAGCGTGTGTCACAGCCGTGTGTGACACACCATCAAGTACATGGCCGTGTGTGACACACGATCAAGTACATGACCGTGTGTGACACACGGTCAAGTACATGGTCGTGTGTCCCCTGGTGTTGAAATTGAAATCAAGTCAGTATGCTCCACATGGCCTCACACACGGGCGTGTGACTTAGCTGTATGGCTGAAGTAAGTATACCCTACAGGTTTGGCACGGCCTAGCACACGGCCTAGCACACGGGCGTGTGTGGCCATTTTTAGGGCACACAGGTTAGCCACATGGGTGTGTGTGTTGCTGTGTGACCCAAGTCAGAGAGTTACACAGGGTTGGACACGGGCTGAGACACGGCCATGTGCTCCCATTTCAAATGTCTATACGGCCCGTGACACGGGCGTGTCTGGTGGTCGTTTCAGACACACGGCCTAGCCACATGGGCGTTTGTCCCCTGTTTTGAGGAAACAATTTCTAAGTTTCTTAAAGTTTTATAAGTTATCAGTTTAGTCTAGAATCACTCCCAAAGCATGTTTAGGGCCTCGTAGGCTCGTATTAGGGACAAATTGATTGAGATTGAATGATGAATGGTTGAATTGAGAAAATGTTTACTAAATGATTGTTTAGTTGTTTTAAAAGTTAGGTAATGCTCCGCAACCCTATTTCGACGTTGAATATGGGTAAAGGTGTTACAAAGAGGGATTGCCTTCGTCTTCCTCTTCCCGACTCTACTCAACAACGATCCTCTCTTTTACATAAGGATCTCCCATTTTTTCCTTCTTTTTGTTTCTCCACCATCTTTAGGGTTTCCTCATTTGGCTTTTATAATTGTTTTCCCTAGGGTAAATCCAATAGCCCATGATGTTCTTCCCTCTTTTTTAGGTAGATATATCTGGAAAAAGTTCAACTGGGCCTAAGACTGATACGCTTTGAGTGCTGCTTGGACATCTTCTTGGCAATGCTATGACATTCGTGTTGAAAAACTATCTAACCCTTTGCCTCGGAAAACCTTTACTCCTTTACTTATTGTTCCTCATCCTGCACTTGCCAATCCACCACCACACGCAACCCTTCGACAAGTAATTAAAAATAACTAGCATTTAAATACAGTCCAAGCTCCTAATATAATGCTAAACAAGAAAATTACTAATGGAATGTCCTAAAATGCAACTAAATGTACCTAAGTACAAGCAATTAGCTATATCTAAAGGCATGAAATATAACTATTTTCACGATTTATTACACTCGTAAACTTGAGTTATTGCTTTCCCTCAAGAAAAATATACATGAATGCATGAATGCAACAATGTTTGCCTACACACATAACCACCTTGTGTTGCCAGTCCATTCAAAGAACAATATATGCTTCAGTTCTCAACAATCTTCTATTTCTCAAAACTTGTTCGAGGTTCAATGGTTTGCTCAACAAAGGTAGTGCAAAGAATTGCTCCTTAAAGACAAAATTTCCTAAGTATCCATGTGTGATTTCTGAGCTTAACAAACATCTCTTAATGTACTCAATTCACTTGTTACCTAAACTCAAGTTACTTTGTAACCCTTACTCTAAGCCTACTCAAAATATTTATTTGTATTGTATTTTTCTCCTTTTTTTATTTTTTTCATCATATTAGGGGATTTAGCATGTCAAAAAATTCTTTGACTTGATAACCACAATGGAGTATACACTGAATTACTTAGTACTCAATCATGTCACAATTTAAATAAAAGTCACTCTTTAAGCTAATGCCTTTAACTTAGAAGATGGATGGAGCAAATAACTACCTCATTAGCTACTTAGCCTGTTACTATAGTGGAATGCTCTTAATTATTACACACTCTTACTTGGACTCACCTTTCTTGTCAACACCACGATGGAGCAAACAAAGTGGTACTGACTTACTTGGCAATTTTAAGCATTGAAGTGTCTACTGTCCTTTATTTAAGTAATGTTGTGGAAATGTGACTAAGTTTGGCTTCAAAAGTCTCTAAGTTCATTAAAAGATAATTGCTATACTCCAAAAATAACTGAGGTTAGGATATCTCATTTTTAGGAGGTAATCTTCAAGCAATCTAACTTAATCCATTATCACATGTTTTAAGGGAATTGAATAATTTAAGCTCATCGTCAAACATCATAAGTAAATTTTGTACTCCGCATAGGCAAAACAGTACTTAGTAGTTACGTGGCAGTGGTAAAACAAATGTAACGAGACTAGAATGAACATATGTACTATATATATAATGCAACCTAAATGCACAATACTCCCCCAAACCTAAAGGATGCACTACCCTCAATGCACGTACAGATATGTAACAAAAAATATATAGATATGTACAGAAAATATCATGGTAAAAGAAATAAAATGCATGAGGTAGGGGAAAAAACTTCCCTGGCTTGGACTGGAGTGTAGTTACTTCATTCGGCCTTACGAGTGGATTTACGAGCACTGACTTTATACCGTAGCTTCCTCTTCATGAGGTTCATTTCGTCCCCCTCCTTATCAGTTTCTACGAGTTCATCAATAAGATAATTGATGTCACAATCTTGTGAAGTTGTGGAAGCTAGTGGGGTGCGTGGAACAAGGTCCTTACCTTTCATGGTGGCAGTAGTGGAAGTGGCAATTCCATCTTTCTCTTCTTCTTTCTCAAGATTTAATGATGTCGTCTTCTTAGGCTCTTTAGCAACAGTTTCCCCTTTATCAGCAGAGGTTCCCAACTTCGCAGATTCGGCTCTAGTAGTAAGAGCTTGAGCTGGCTCCTCTGTAGCTTTAGGAATTGAGAGCAAAGAGGTGGGAAGGTAGGGTATTCTGGCATTGGCTTTGTGAAGTTCTTCTATGGGGATCTTTTAAGAGCCAAACCTTTGTTCCTCACATAAGTCCAATATTGAGCCTATTGCTCTTGGGCCTTGACGATCTCCTCAGCTAGTTGAAACTACTAAATCTCAAAGAGGGAAATCCTTTGATCCAGTTGCTTTAAAGAGTGCAACACTTACTGTTTGAATAAGCTGTAAGATGCTGAGGGTGCTGGCATGGGAAAACGTGCAGTAGTAGAAGTGGTAGCCTGACTATGCTGAGTTGATTTTGTAGCATCAATGCCTTGGACTTAGGCAAAATGGCTCTAGGTACTCCACCCTTGTTAGAGGTGACATCCTCATTAGCATTGAGAGAGATGTTAGCAATGCAACACAAAGCAATAATATGGGAGGGGAAGTTTAAGTTGCCAGCATTTTTCTCAATGCATCGGAGCACCTCTTAAAAAATGATTTAACCAATATTGATTCTTCTCCCCACGATGATAGAGTGTAATAAGAGCATTATCTCCTTTGAAATAGTAGTACTGTGAGTTGATGGCATGAGGCGGCTTTTTAGAAAATGGTACCACACTTTCCCAATAGGCTTTACATACAGCAATCATGACTAAAAACAGTCCAACTTGTACCTTCGACACATAAATCATTCAAAAATTGAGTCAATCCATCAACAACGACATCGTTAGTGAAGGGTGTATATTCATCTTGCACATCAATAATCCCAAATTGGGTGTTAATATGATCTTTATTAAACAGAAATGAAGTGCCACGAACATAGATAAAAGGAGAATCAGGTGAATTAACATGTGTATAAAATTCAAGAACAACCTTTTTGAAAATGTCCTCAAGGTGCAAATAAAAAACACTCTACCCATGCTTTTCTATGACAGAGGATACAGACTCGTCATAGCCAATGTGTGGTTCTTCCTTGAACAAGAACCCTTGTTCAAAAAAAAAAATGTTGCTTTGAGATGTTATTGTTGTATTTTGTGGCAGCAACATTGTTGAAAAAGGTTTTAGGTCAGGTAATCCTGGCCTGCAACGATTAGCAGCCTTCTAAGTAGTCTTTACTAGTTCCATTAAAGGAGGATAGAAAGAAATCTCGAAAAATATGGTCATAGATTGAAAAGAAAGAAATGAAAATGTAACACCCCTAACCCTTATCTGTTGTCGGAATAGGGTTACAAAGCATTACTGAACTTTATGAACTAATTACAGACATTTCACCACTTTTATTATTCATATCAAGAATCAGTCATATAACACTCATATTTTTCCTTAGATAGGCCCTCGAGGCCCACTATACAACTTAGAAGTGAATCGGGACTAAACCGGATACTAAGGGAATTTTTCCCAAAATTTAAAAAGATTTTCTTAGGAGCAGGGGAAACAAGCCCGTGTGGCCGGTCGTGTGGCTCACACGGCCAGGTGACATGCCTGTGTCTTAGGCCGTGTGGGCATTCGATGTGAGGCATACAGCCGTGTCCCAGACTGTGTCCTTACCCGTGTAACTCTCTAAGTTGAATCACATAGCCAACCACACGTGTAACGCCCTGTACCCGAGACCGTCGCCGGAGTCGAACATGAGGTGTTAACAGACTTAATTCATTACTTTAAACAGCTCAAACAATTTATTTTTAAAATTTTCAGTCAAGCTAGCAATCTACGTCACAGTCGCTTAAAAATTCATATCTCGAGTTCCAAAACTTGAAATCCAATTTTGTAAATTTTCCCTGAAACTAGGCTCATACATATATTTATTAATTTTTTTATAGAATTTTTTGGTTAAGAAAATTAGTACAGTTTATTAGTTAAAGTCTCCCCTATTTTAGGGTTTGACTGCTCTGACCTCTATGTATTACGAATCAGATATCTCCCTGTACAGAGTTTCAATGAATATGCCATTTATTTCTAATAAAACTAGACTCAATAAGGAATCTGTACATATAAATCATGACTTATAATTATCTTTGAAAATTTTATGGTGAATTTCCAAAGTCAGAACAGGGGATCCAGAAATTGCTCTGGCCCTGTTTCACAAAAATTTAAACATCTCATAAAATATAACTCATATACCTGTTTTGTTCCATCCATATGAAAATAGACTCATCAAGATTCAATCCCATAACTTATTCATTATTTAATTCCATTTCTACTATTTTTAGTGATTTTTCAAATTCACGTCACTACTGCTGTTTGAATCTATTTTATGGTAAATTTTACCCATTTCATGGTTCCCATGGATTAACTAGCAATTTAGCATACATAACACCAAATATGATCATGATTAGCCATTCCAATGGCTAATCATTACCAAGCATTTCCATACCACTCAATAACCATATCATAAGACCATATACACAAAATTATTATAATGCTATATATGCCATACTCAAAATATACAAGCCATTATGCCAAGATGGTATACGGATAGTTTGAGCGTGCCTCCGACCATTTCCGATTTCCGAGCTAGCTTGTCAACACTACAAGGAATGAAAAGGAGAGAGTAAGCACAAATGCTTAGTAAGTTCACATGCAAATAGCAAGTAACACAACTATATAAGCAAACATAAACATCATTTGCATGATCATCACCGAGACATTCATATCACATTTTCATTTATTATCTTACCATATTGTTGTTATATCGAGTTTTCAACCCGAGGGTTAAGTACATACCTGTTCAAAGTATCCACTTCACAACACTTACCAATACGTCCCTTTCATCTCGAGTATTCCTCCATTTGAGTAGAATTTTACCCGTTGAACACATCGGAATATAATTTGGATACATGGAAAGTTTGCACATAAGTGCCACATATGTAGCCACGCTACCATGTAACCCGCCCATAAGTGAACTCGGACTCAACTCAATGAGCTTGGGCGTTTGCATCCATAAGTGAACTCGGACTCAACTCAACGAGCTCGGATGCCTAGTTACATCTCTCGAACTCGGACTCAACTCAATGAGTTTGGACATTCGCATCCATAAGTGAACTCGGACTCAACTCAACGAGTTCGGATGCCCAAATATCCCAGTGACATGTCACTTGTATCCTAATCCATTCCTAAGGTTCAACGGGACCCTTTTCCCAATCATGTGTCTCAACCATCTTCTACGAATTGCCGATACCGATACTCGGTAGTATTTCACATTTTCCAAGTATATCACATAATTTGACATATTATCAAACAATTATCACGAGTATAATATTTCATAATAATTATCATATCATTTAAATAACATAAAAACATTTAAAATAATAACTATGTTACCAACATTTACATATGAACTTACCTCGTATGTGAAAATGGCTACTCTTACCATTTCGTCCACAACTTGGTATATTCCCCATTTTAGCCCAAATTTTAGTTTTCCTTGCTCTATCATTTAAAATATAGTCTAATTAGGGCTCACATTATTCAAACCCAAAATCATATTTTTACAAAATTACAGTTTTGCCCCTAAACTTTTGCATATTTACACTTTTGTCCCAAAGCTCGTAAATTAAAATTCAGCATATTTTCTTATGTTTTATGACATGCTGAACATTTTCCCCTTCTATGACAACATCAAATTCTCACTCTAACACATAGTTATGAACAATAACAATTTTTACCGATTAAGCCGTTTTACTCATTTTTGCTTAAAATCGCTTAGCAAAAGTTGTTTAACATAATTTCAGCCTTCATATTCTACCATAAAACATCAAAATAAACACATTTAACCTATGGGTATTTTTCCAAATATGAACCCTAGCTTAAATTATTGCTAGAATAAGCTTAATCAAGTTAATGGATTCCAAAAACGTAAAGAACTTGAAAAAGCAGGCTAGAACGGACTTACAATCGAGCTTGGAAGCTTGAAAACCCTAGCCATGGTTTCTCCTTGCTATATTCGGCCATGGGGTTGAAGATGAGCAAAATTGGCTTTTAATTTTGTATTTTAATTCATTTTACCCCTAAATGACCAAAATGCCCTTACTACTAAACTTTCCAAAAATTCCATCCATGTCCAATTTTTGTCCATAGACTTAGAAATTGGTAAAATTTCTATTTTAGACCTCCTAATTAATATTTCAAACCAATTTCATACTAGAAACTTCTAGAATGCAAGTTTTGCAAATTATTCGATTTAGTCCCTAATTTCAATTTAAGCACTTTATGCATAAAATTTCTTCATGAAATTTTCACACAATCATGCAATCATATCATAGACCTCAAAATAATCATAAAATAATTATTTCTATCTTGGATTTTGTGGTCACAAAACCACTATTTCGACTAGGCCCAAAATCAGGATATTACAACACGCTCGTGTGCTAGGCCCTGTGCAAGGTGCAGGGGTCACAAGGCCAACCCACACGCCCATGTGCTAAGCTGTGTGTAAAATACTGGGAATTTTGTTTTCAAATTTTAAAGAGTAGGGGACACACGACCAGACTACATGCCCATGTGCTAGGCCGTGTGTCACACACGGCTGAGACAAACACCCGTGCCTCTGCCCGTGTGGACGAAAATGGGCCATTTTAAGGCCACTTTTCTCACCCTTTTTTATATCAACCTTCACATAATATTTCAATACATCAAATAACCCCAATCAAACAATCAACACAAGCCAAAAATCATGTTTTAAACATAATATATCATCACAAAACTCAATTGGCTAAACTTACTAAAATAACTCCTTTCATTGTTTTACCAAAATCTACTACTAAATACATGCATACTAACATATATATATTTGTCATTCAAAACCATACTTTAAATTTATCTCTTTTCCAATCCATCCCTATACATGCCATATAAACCATGAAATGTATAACAAAATCTACCGGAATAAACTGGATAGTGTGGTTCAATGTGTTGATCCAATCCTCTGAACTCTTTTAAAAATATACAAAAAACATTAAACAACATAAGTAAGCTTAATGAAGCTTAGTAAGTTTATTGGCTTTAAATATAAATCTTACCTAACATACTATAACAATTCATTTCATTAAATCATTTAATATACATTCCCTACCAATCATAGCTCAATTGATGAATTCACTTAATTGAGCTCAAAATCATTAATAACATGAAGTCTCTAATCATCAATTTCAAATGTCACTTACATACTTTTTTCAAATCGGAGAACATTTTACGGATATAAGTACATTGTATAAATGTAACACCCCAAACCCAGCCCAGACGTTATGGTCGAATCTGGCATGTCACATTGAAGTGTTTTAGCGAAGACCGTGTTTTCATTGAAAACCCTTCTTAAACAAAAGAAACCTTAATTAACTTAAAAATAAACACACCTTTCAGTTGCGAAAGCCCTGTTTAAAACATTTGATTTAAGAAAACTTTATCATTTAAAAATTAAGTTGCGGAAACGTAGAAAACATACTATAATTTAGGAATCTCATGTTCAACTTCTCGTAATTACAATGAAAATGATAATAATCCAAATAATTATAAGAAAGAAGCCTTATTACATTCCGGTCCGAAAAATGCTTAATAAAATAAAGAACATATATGCTTTTAAAAGAGAAACGAGTCCAAGTTGTCTTGCTAGCTGGCCACCCAGAGTCCCTCCAAACATCGAACCTTCTACTGAGCATCACCTGAAAATAAAATAAAAAAGGGGGTGAGTTTTTGCAAACTCAGTGTGTACAACCCTCTATGAAGAAAAAACAAGCATTCAAAGAAGAATCATCAAACATGCAATGCAAACCCATCCCAGCTCCATCCCCCGTCACACCATGTGGGGATATAAATATCGACCCACCCAGCCCACACACCAATGGTATCTCGGTTGCGGAACTACCTTCATTTACATATTGGACTTTAAAAGCCATCGATGGATCCACGATTTTCAAGCAACCATACGATCCTCATATACTTCCTCCGTTCCATATTTCCCATCCCATATGCAACCTAAGCAGAATATCATATGTATGCAGCAAATAGGCATGTCACATTCAATAAACTTACATTTAACATATAAGTTATTTTGGTCATTTTTGCCCTTCAGGGCATTTCAGTAATTTTCCCTTAATTATGGTTTTCAATTACCTTGGCCCGTTAACAAGTCCCGCGAGCTAAGATGAATGAATACTATACACCAGGTAGGATTCCAGAGAAGAGGAGGTGGGTCATTAAGACCGCTTAAGTACCAAGCTCTCCCTAGATCCAATCCTAGACATGCATATACCTGTTGCCACACCTTAACCCTTTGAGTTGTCCATGGTCGCAAAATTTAATTAAGTCTTATGTAGTTGTCATATACTAGGCCCAAAACTCTTACAAAGTCCAAACAAATTCACATACCTGTATCTGGCCCATTAAGCCCAATCATATTCATATGGCCCATTAGGCCCAAATCACTTGTATATAGCCCATTAGGCCCAAATCACATTTATATGGCCCGTTAGGCCCAGTCACATTCATATTCATGCTCACATACAAATTCCTATCACATAGCATCAATATTCGCTTTTACCTATTGTGGGCCCAACAGCCCATCGGCCCATTTAGCCCATTCTGACCTGTATGGCCAAATCACAACCCAAGTCCACGGAATCGCCTGTGGGTCTCAGGAAACCTATCGGTCTCTCCCTGACAAGTGTTCGCGCACTCGCAAGACCACCGTAGCCAAACTTTTAGCTTTTTGACATTTTGGCATTTTGGCATTTCAGCTTTTGCCGATTCATATTGTGTGTGCAGTGTATGTACACACCTGGTAAGCAAGCGTGATGCGATCTCCTCAGCCCAAACCTACAATCGATATCACTCAAAGATTAATCTTACATACTTATCGAATACTTTACCCAAAGCCAGAATCTTACCTTAACCTTACCTGAACGCCAAGCCTTTACTAACTTTTACTTTGATCACTAAACACGGCGTATTTCTCAGATCTGAAGAGAAAATCGGCAGGAATCAAAATCGAGATCTGACACTAATTCCACTAGATTCGGTGAAAGAGTATTCAGCCCTTGAGAGATTCGGCTTTTCGACTTTTCAAATTTAGTATGGTGAATAAGGTTTATTTGGTACAGATTAAAGAAGAAGAGTAGAAGAAGAAATCGGCTAAGTGAAACAAAGAAAATTGTGTAGAGCAGAATAGAAATCGGCAGGAAGAAAAGAAAGAAAAACAAAAAGGTTTTCAGCTTTTTGGATCTTAAAAAGAAAAGGGTTTTCGGCTTTTGGAGAAAGGCGTTTCTGGCAACAAGGTGAAGAAGAATTTTGGCAGTAGCCTGGCAACCCTATATTCGGCCCCTATTTATAGCCCTTATAGCTGAATTTTCCATGCCCAATTCCCAATTCGGCTCCATCACTTCTCCTTTCTCATCTCCTCGTTTTTCTCCCTGATAACCTCTTGATCTTTTCCTTAATTTTCTCTCCTGAACACTTCCCTTGGAGTCCTCTTTCATGCCACTACCATCCTTCTAGAAGGCCAAAATTAAACTTCTAAAAATTACTAAGCTAGGATTCGAACCTTGGATCTCCTTGCTAGCTAGTAACGTCACCTCCCTGCTCTCTACGCGGCTTCACTTAGCCACTCTTCCACAAGGCTTTTTGATGCTATTTTTCCCCTATTTTTATTTAAAAGCCCAACTACTTGCCAACCCTAATTCTTTTAATAATTAAACTAAAATTTCATTTATACCTAGGCTCGAACTCAAACCTTAATTAAGACCTACTATAATTATCACATGGCTAGGAACATAAAACACAATTTTTATCAAAATCAAAAACAAAGAAATTTCAGGATTTTAGGATTTTTGGGTTTCGAGATTTTTGGGGCGTTACAACAAAGAAGCCTGAAGGCTGCACAGAAGCACATAAGTGCTAAACAGAAACCCGTAAGGGTTGAACGGAAGCTCATAAGAGCTAAAATAAAACTCATTAGGGTTAAACGAAAACAAATATGAGCTATTTGAAGCTCATGAGAGCTAAACAGAAAGTAAACACAAGAGTCCGCAACAAATACTGAACCTCGGTTTACTTAGGTAATTTACCGCCAATTCTTCTTTTGCACTGAATGACTGTACTCAATCCTGCGTTCCATTCACTTCAAATATTTGATTGAATTTCATAATTCTTACAATAGTTTTATTTTCAACAAATAATATGAATAAATACATATTACCATTCATCAATTTAACAAATAACATTAAAAATTTAACTATACGAACTTACCTGAGCTAATTTGTAAGTTTGTACTAGTTAGGGACTTTTTTGCTAATTTCCCTTTTTCTTGTTGATCTACGGGCTCTTGATCTAAAATATAAAATTATTCATTCATTAGCACATATTTCAATTCTAGTTCACTTCACAATTTATACCTCTTAATTTTTGAAATTGCACATGTAACATCCCAAAATAGGGCCTAAACGGAACAGTGGTTGCGAAACCACAAATTTGAGGTAGAAAAATTTATTTTATTATTATTTTGAGGTCTATGATATGTTTGCATGATTGTGTGAAAAGTTCGTGAAGAAATTCTATGCATAAAGTACTTAATTTGAAATTAGGGACTAAATTGAATAAATTGCAAAACTTGTGTTCTAGAAGTATTTTGCATAAAATTGAATTAGAATATTAATTAGGAGGTCTTAAATAGCAATTTGACCAATTTTAAATTCATGGACAAAATTAGGACATGGAAGGAATTTTTGAAAGTTTAGTAGTAAGGGCATTTTGGTCATTTAGGGGTAAAATGAATTAAAATACACAATTAAAAGCCAATTTTGCTCATCTTCTTCATGGAGGCCGAAATTAGCATGGGGGAAGCCATGGCTAGGGTTTTCAAGCTTTCCAAGCTCAATAGTAAGTGATTCCAAGCCCCGTTTTTAATGTTCTTTACATTTTCGGAGTCCCGGTAGCTCGATAAAGCTTATGCTAGCAATAATTTAAGTTAGGGCTCATATTTGGAAAAATACCCATAGGTGAAATTTGTGTATTTTGGTGTTTTATGATAGAATATGAGGTTTTAAATTATGTTAGACAATTTGTACTACTCGGTTTTAAGCAAAAACGAGTAAAAGGACTTAATTGGTAAAAATACCTAATAGTCATAAGTGCTTGTTAGAGTATGAATTTGATGCTGCCATAGAAGGGAAAAATGACCAGCATGTCATGAAACATAAGAAAATAGGCTGAAGTTTAATTTACGAGCTTTGGGGCAAAAGTGTAAATACGCAAAAGTTTAGGGGCAAAATTGTAATTTTGCCAAAATATGATTTTGGGTCAATTTGAATAATGTGAGTCCTAATTAGACTATATTTTAAATGATAGAGCAAGGAAAACTGAAATTCGGGCTAAAATGGAGAAAATACCAAGTTGTGGATTTAAATGGTAAAAGTAGCTATTTTTGCATACGAGGTAAGTTTCATCAAATAAATGCAATATTCTTTTATTTTACATTATTATTGTCAATTTCCAGCATTTATATACTTATTTCATGAGAATATTTAAAGTCGAATTAAAGGCGAAGTGACAGAGAAAAAGCATTAGGAAGCCCCGTTTGAACCTTAGGAATGTTAGGATATTGGGGTTGACAGACAGACAAGTAATGAGAAATGAGCCATGTAAGTCCATATCGATATATGGCTTTGGAGACAGGAATGAGCCATGTAAGCCCATATTATGTATATATGGCATTGGAGACAGAATAATTCATGTAAGTCCATGTCGAAGACATGGCATTGGCGAGATATTGATAGACGAGAACGACCCCAAAGATCCTTAGTATTCCGAGTGGTTCAATGGGTCATTGTACACGTTAAATTACAGTGAATTATCAGCAAAAGGGAAGGTAGATTATATATATGAATAGTGAAAGGTCGTAAGAAAGAAGGTATGTGAGTAAAGAAGAAGGTAGAAAATGAGAAGTAAAGAAAGTTTATGAGGCTAGGTGACATTATGTATAATTATTCATTATGTTGAATGTTGTAATTTATTTGCTTGTAAGCTTACTAAGCCTAGTGCTTACTCTCTTTATTTTCTTTTTCTTATAGTTTTTATCAAGCCACTGGGGATCGAAGGAAACGTCGGAGGCCGATCACACTATCCAAGAAATAACTCGGTATAATTAGACGCTTTGTTTTTTTGTGTATGGCATGTATAGAAACTTAGCTATCTTTAGTATATTATGAACAATGAATGATGTGTAAATGCTTGCTAGAGACTAGCTAATAAAAATGGCCGATGATATGCATGTTTATTAATATGTATGATTGAATGGTGGTTATCACATGAAAATTATGAAAAATGTGAAAGTAACCTAAAAACAGATTCAAATAACAGAAATGACGTGACTTTGAAAAATCACTAAAAATTGTATAAACATATTTTTAAGATGAATAATACATGAAATTAAATCTTATTATGTCTATTTTCTTATGGAATAAGAAAAATAGGTAAAGGTATTATATTTTATGAGATATCTGAGTTTTAGTGAAACAGGGTCAGAGAAATTTCTAGATCCCCTGTTTCAAATTTAGAAATTCACCATAAATTTTACAAAAATAATTAGGTGGTGTAATTTATATGGTTAGAATTCTTATTGAATCTAGTTTTAATAGAAATAAACGGTATAGTCATATGATTTTTGTACAGAGATAAAAGTGGTTCGTAGTAAGTAGAGGCCAGTGCAGTCGAATTCTGAAACAAGGGTAACTTTAACTAATAAACTGTACTAATTGGCTAAGTCAAAAATTCTAGAAAAAAATTAGTAGATAGATATGTGAGTCTAGTTTCAGGAAAAATTTACGGATATTAATTTCAAGTTTTGAAACTCAAGAAATGAATTTTTAAGCAGCTATGACGCAGAAAAACAGTTTATTCCGAAAATTAAAATAAGTGGTTTAGAGTTGTTTAAAAGGGAAGATAAGTTTAGTAACACCTCAAGCTTGACTCCGGTGACGGTTTCGGGCGTGGGGGCGTTACAGCACAATTATCCCAACTTTTATAGTTTTTACAATTTAGTTCCTCACTAATTAGCCCATCAAACAAGCTAATTTTTCTTAATTAACATTTTATCTAAATATTCTAAGCTATTATACAACCTTTAAGAAACAGAATTTAATACAAAACCCTAAGATTTAATCTTTTTCACAACTTGGTCCTAAAATTAATTTCTATTAAAATTACTTGATAAAATCATTATATAACAAAATTAAAGCTTCAATTCCATGTTAATACACAACCCAAACCATTTAGAGACGTGTCACTATAAACAACATACGGTATACCCGATTCTAGCTAACTCAAAATTGGAGCCTCTGTCAACATCTCCTTCAACCGATCAAAACTCTGTTGACACTCATCAGACCACACAAATTAAACATTCTTCTATAACAATCGGGTCAACGGTGAAGCAATCATCAAAAAATTCTTGACAAAACGTCGATAGTAACCTGCAAGACCCACAAAACTTTGCACTTCTGTAATATTCTTTAAAATTTTCCAATTCATCACAGTAGAAACTTTAGTCAAATCAACTTGAATCCCATCAGCTGATACAATGTGACCCAGAATTCAAACCTCTTGTAGCCAAAATTCACATTTGCTAAACTTTGCATACAACAGCTTTTCTCTCAAAGTCTGTAGCACAATTCTCATGTGTTGCGCATGCTCAGATTTTGTCTTGGAATAGATTAATATATCATTAACAAACACAACCACAAATCTATCCAAATAAGGTTGAAAAATCTGATTCATTAAATCCATGAAAGTAGCAGGAGCATTAGTCAAGCTGAATGGCATTACTAAGAACTCATAATGACCATATCGAGCTCTAAAAGCAGTCTTCAACACATCACACTCTTTAACTTTCAACTAATAATACCCAGATCTAAGGTCTATCTTTGAAAATGACACCATTCAATTGGTCAAATAAATCATCAATATGAGGCAAAGGATATTTGTTTTTAATCGTGACCCTGTTCAACTGTCTGTAATCTATAAACAATCTCAAAGAACTGTCTTTCTTTTTCACAAATAAAATAGGTGCACCCTAATGAGACATACTCGGTCTGATGAACCCTCTCTCCATTAACTCTTGCAACTATGTTTTTAATTCCTTTAATTTAGCTAGTGCTATATGATATGGTGTTATTGATATCGGAGCTATTCCCAGAACTACATCAATCACAAATTCAACTTTACGGTTAGAGGGTAAACTCGATAACTTCTCAAGAAACACATCAGCAAATTCATTAACAACTGGAAACTGTTCTTGTAACACCCCTCACCCATATTCAACGCCAAAATAGGGTTACGAAGCATTACCAAACATATCATACATTTAAACATACATTTCTCATACAATTAGTCAATTCGAATACAATTCATTCACAACCAATCATATTGTCCCTAATGTGAGCCTATAAGGACCAAAACATGCATTCGGGGTGGTTCGGGACTAAACCGATAACTTTAGAAACTTTTAGAACACTTAGAAAGTTTTTCCAAAAACAGAGGACACATACCTGTGTCACAGGCCATGTGGACTTTCGAAATGGGATCACATGGCCGTGTCCCAACTCATGTCTGACCCCATGTAACTCTCTAACTTGGGTCATACAGCCAACACACACACCCATATGGCTAGCCCATGTGCCTTAGAATTGGCCACACACGCCCGTGTACCAGGCCGTGTGCTAGGCTGTGCCAATCTTGTAGGGTATACTGACTTAGGTCACACAGCCAATCACACGCCCGTGTGCTAGGCCGTGTAGAGCATACTGACTTGATTTTTAAATCAACAACGGGGGGCACACGGCCATGTAACATGACCGTGTGTCATACAGAGCTGAGTCACACTCCCGTGTCTATGCCCGTATGGACAAAAATAGGCTACTTACCAAGCCATTTTGCAACCTAAACTTGTGCACACCTACATCAATCCAAATGGCATAAAACATGGCAAAACTAGGCATTTAAAAGAACTCCAATCAAACTCAATTCATTCCATTCAATGCTAGCCGATACATAACACAACAATGACATATTATACTTTTCAATTCCATATCAAATCTCCTAATTTCAAACATCTATTTGAACACTTTCAAATTTTGCATCATCTAGCTTAATCTTACAACATACCCAATTCAATTCACAACCATTTAGTACACCTAATAGCCAAATATCAACAAGCATAAGATATTAATCTTTAATCACATAACCAAGCCATATGCACATTGATATATACATAACCACATCAACCAAAATAAGCCAACTTTCATGGCTATATAAAAACCAAAACATTTAACATTTACAAGCCATTTCAAATGACCAAAATCATTATCAACTCATAACCAAAATAACCAAAGTTCCTATACATGCCATATACTCAAAATACTTAAGTTCAAAAGTACCAAAGTGATAATATGATAGTGTGACGAAGTCTCCGACGATCCCCGAATCTAAGCTTGCTTTGAAATCACTATAAAACACGGTAAAATAAACAAAGTAAGTTTTATAGCTTAGTAAGCTTGTATGAAATAAACTCAACTTAATCATAAATACACAACTCAAAAAATTGAATATATCATCATGTAGCTCATATTAACTAATAAACCTTTCACATCTTTAATCATAAGATTATATGCAAACTTCATAATTTCTTCGATTTAAAGCTTATACGATTCATGTACATACTTGTACCATCTCGTATCAATCCTATACTCAATCACGTCTTTCATATACCCATTGAACCATTCGGAATACTATCGGATACTCAGGAAACTCGCACCCTAAGTGTCATATATTTAGCTAAAGTTATCTCAATCTTGTATCACATATACTGCTCACACTAAAGATATCAACGGGCTTGCTCACAGAAGCCGTCAGTCAAGATGTAGCTACACGGTGCTGCTCACACAAGCTGTCAAGTAATTGCAACACACCCATCTGACGGTAGGATGTACATGACCAGCACCCAGATCACAATATCACAATAACCCCTAATGACATGTCACTCATATCCTAATCTATTCCTAAGGTTCAACCAGGATTTTTACATTTTTTGAATCATCGCCGAACATGTCCGTAGTCTCATATTCACAGTTTATGCAATATCAAAGCATTTAAAATGCGTTTATAATGAAACTTATTACATACGAACTTACCTCGGATGCAAAAGCGATGATACGAGTCAACTATTTCGAAATCTTGTTCTTTCCCTGATCTAAGTCCGTATTTCACCTTTCTTAATCTAAATATAATCAAAATTAACTTATTTAAATATCTCCCTATTCAATTTAATCCAAAATTCACCTTAAGGCACTTTTACACATTTGCCCCTAATGTTTCACATTTTTACAATTTAGTCCTTATTTCATTAAATCACAATTTCATGCAATTTAATACCAACCTATGCTAGCCAAATTTTCCTAGTTCTCATACCAGACTGTAATTTTCATTTATTTCACATTTTGACCACATATTTTCAACATTTCTCAATTTAATCCCTAATTGAGCATTTTACTAAAAATCACTTAACAAAACTTGTATAATTCACATCAACCATTCATAATCTATCAAGAAACCTCAAGACACATATAAATTCAAAATGGCAAGCCCTAAACCTTTAATAATTTTGCAAATGAGTCCCTGGGCTAGCTAGACCTAGTTGCAACAATCTCAAAAACATAGAAATCATTAAAAAGGGGACAAAAACGAACTTACAATTGAGCTAATGAAGGTGTCGAATGCTTCAAGCCCTAAAATGGTGTTATCCTTTCTATTTTTCTACTGGAGAAGATGAAATGGAGAAGAAATTTGACTTGTTTTTATTTAATTTACCTTAATTACTAAATTACGAAATTAACCTTACTAATAAACCATTAAAACACCTAATAATGTGTCCATAAATCTATAATCACCATTATAATGGTCTAATTATCACTTAAGGACTCTTACTATAAGTTTCTATAGTTATTTAATACCTTTAGCTATTAGAACATCATTTTTGCACTTTACGCGATTTAGTCCTTTTTATTGAATTGAACACTTAACCAATAAAATTTCTTAATGAAAAATTCACACAAACATATTATCATGTTGTAGACATTAAAATAATAATAAAATAATTATTTTTACTTCAAATTTGTGGTCCCAAAACCACTGTTCCGATTTGACTAAAAACTGGCTATTACAGTTCTAGTTTCGATCCAGAATCCCGAGTATTGATCGTTGATTTTTCGTGTGATAAGTTTTATAAATTTATAATGACTCGTTCTTGAAACTAACTATGATCACGACGTAGGAAAGTGTACCTATCGAACAGTAGTATAGCTTTAGCAAGACCGGATTGTCGAACCTAAAGGATTATGAGTACTAGTAATGACTGTCTTTTTATTATCTAGCCAAATAAAAGAGGATTGTTTTGACTAACTAATTAAACTAAGAGCTTGCAGAAAATAGAGATTGGGTAATTACTGTTTGGGAAAACGATTGATTGAGACAATACCTAAGGAAAAATCCACCTAGACTCTTACTTGTTATTCTGGCTCCGAACCGGACGATTTATTCATTCAACTTGTTCCGTAGAAATCCCTAATGTATATTATTATCCCTTTTGAGACTAAAAAAATTTAATCCCTAGGTTTAATAACTGAGATTTATCTCTAATTAACACCCTAAGGTTGCATTAACTCGATCTATGGATTCCCTTATTAGGTTTTACCCTAATCTGGCAAAATCTTGTCACCCTATCTCTAGGCGCGCAATCAACTCTGCTTAATTACGACAAAGTTACTCTTAGTCAGGGTCTATTCTTCCTCCAACTAAGAGTAATAACTTGAAGTGATATCCTGAAATACCAAAACAAGAATTAAGAACACGTAATTAAGAATAAGTTAAATATTTATCATACGATTTAGAAATAATAACAAGGTTTAGTCATAGGTTTTATCCCCTTTAGGTATTTAGGGGTTTAGTTCATAACTAAACAAGAACACATCTCAGAATAATAAAAATTACAAAACATAAAGAAAACCCAAAACTCCTAAAGGGGAGGTTGAGGAGAGATCTTCAGTCTTGATGGTGACTCCGGCTTCTGAGATGGATCAATTGGCTTTCTCGGAGTAATTCCATACTCCCTATTCTCCGTCCCCCTTTTCTTCCTCCTTTAGGGTGTATTTATAAGCTTTGGAATGTCTAAGAAGCCTTAAAATCTTAACTAGGGTTCGGCAGGGACACGCCCGTGTGGCACGGCCGTGTGCGATTACTTCAGACCGTGTTCGAGCTTGTTAGATTGGCATGGGCGTGGGAGCTGCCCGTGTGAATCATGCTTCAATTCTACCAAATTGACACGGCCGTGTGATCTGCTCGTGTGAGGAGGTCCAGGCCGTGTTGATTTCGTGCTTTGGCCCATTTTCTCCGTTTTGGCCCGTTTCTCGCTCCTTTCGCTCTCCTATGCTTATCTAAGGATAAAACATGAAATTAAGGCATTAGGAGCATCTAATTCACCAAATATAAGGGGAAATCATTCATAAAATGCGTTAAGCATGGGTTATAAATATGTATAAATTACGGTTTATCAAATACCCCCACACTTAAGCATTTGCTTGTCCTCAAGCAAAATCCTCGGATCATAGTTAGAATTTCCTTTTTCGCAACTTATAATTCCGATCAATATTATCTCAAATCATCTCATGAGTAATCATACATTAAAAATTCAACTAAAAGAACATTAAAGCCTCAAATATTCCAAGTTGAATATTTAATCATGAAAAACTTAGGCATCTCCCTTCATCTAAGTAGTTATCATTGATTCGGAACCTCACAGAGTTTAACATCCTCACTAAAGATTCACTCAAATCACTCGAAGTGTTTAAGGACAATGAAATTAGCACTCATTAGTCAATATGAAAGTTATTACCATAAGCTTGCATGAAAATCAAATCTCCACTACTATAAATCAAGATGATACATAAATCAAAAGGTCTTTAAAGGTTTGTAATGAGGCTTGGTTAGGGGTTGTGGTCACAAGCTAAAAGAAAAGGTTAGAATCGAGATTGAACTGAAAAATTACTTAACTAGAAAAATATTTAATCACCACTTGCGTACAACATAGCTTCTTTTCTGACTATGGAATTTGAATAATGAAGCTTATAACAAAAGATAATTGCTAATATGTATACATGTTTTTTTTTTAAGAACAAGTTAAATAATCATAACTAATTATTAAGAATAAGACATAGCGAAGCAATTTATCCGACTCAATTCTCGACAAAAAATGGGGATCGAATTAATTAAGGGGATTTCACAAATAATGGGTTAAGGGTTAATATTGAGGGTAATACAAGGAATGGTTTGTTAGGCTCAAAGGGGTTTACTAAGGGTTAATTGTGGAGGTAGGCTTTTCATGGCATGAGTGGGTTAATCCTAAGTGCCTCTATCATTTTGATATATCAAATCAAATAGTGTGGTCTCAACATGCATAATCAGGCAAGTTCTAGAACAACAGTTCAATATTGGCACACTCAAAGCAATAATAGAAGTGAGCATAAAAGAATTAATAGATGCTCAAAAGGCTCAAAAAATCTCACAAAAATTATGGCTTTTTGATGTTTAAATCTGTGGGATTCAATTCAAAATAATACCTAAATTTGGGGAAACAACCTAAAGTTTTAAATTCTTAAACATCATCTTATCATGTTTGATTTTCTAGTGTCTTAAATTTTAACAATCAATGCATGAATGCCTATGTTTTAATTTAAGATATATCAGTCAAAATTATCAGTCAATCAAAATTCATTTTAAACATGATATGAGAGATTCACAAGAGAACAAAGCAATATTCAGGGATTTTTCAGATAATGGAATAAATACCCCCCACACTTAAGATGTACATTGCCCTCAATGTACAAGGTTAGATATATAGGAAAAATATAAGATCATAAGATAGGGAGAGATTTGAAACTTCCTGAGTTTTGAATGAATGAATTCTCTAGTTTGGCAAAAATGGAGGTGGAGGAGGATACTCCGGTGATGGTAGAGGTTGGGTACCACAATGCTGTGCCAAAAGAATATTATATCTCCTTATTGAGAGGGGCATGGTAACCGTAGCAACCCTTTTCCATCAGAGTTGGAAGTTCCTAAATGATTGCGAGCTTTGGAGCTCTGTGATAACTGTGATAAAAGTAGGAACTGTTTAGGGGATATTAGGAAGAATGATTTACTCGTAAGAGATTAGCCGAGAGTAAAAATTGTTAGATAAATATTATAAGTCCTAATAAAAATAAAATGAAAGAAAAATGAAAAGATGTCTTAAATGAAAATAAAAATAAAAACATAAAATAAATAAAATAAATAAATAAAATTTCTAAACATCTTCATCGCTAGATGGTTCGCGAGGTGGGGCTGGCGATGAGATGTGGAAGTGCTGACAAATCTACTGTAGAGTAGCATCAATGTTATCAAATTGTGGAAAACATTGCTGCTTGAATCGGTTGAGGCGCTCAGAGATGTCAGTATATGAAGCCGTCGCATGAACTGGCCGAGAAGGTGGTGGTGGTGGGTGGTGAAGCGGGTCCTCGTGTTGGGTAGGGACATCATCAGTAATGTCCTCGGGAACCTCCTCTTCGGTGGATTGAGCGAAACGATATTGGGGAGGGTAGGTTCCTCGGTGCCTCTCAATCATCCTCATACTAAGCATGCTCGAGATGCCTTGTGGAAACATCTGGCCAATGAGGGTCAATGATGATTCTTGGGCTGCGGTGTCGAGGAGTCTGAAGTGTCGCGCCAATCGAGGCACGTACGGGCCAATAGAGATTACCCCCTCCGATGCCGCTCCGTTTAGTGGCGTATGGCAAGGGCGATAAAGTAGACGAGGTCGATGACGTGCCCGTTGGACATAAACCACAAGTAGTAGACATCGTAAGTAGTGACGACGCCAGTGCTCTCCCTCCGTCCTGTCAAAGTGTGAGATAAAAGAGAATGAAGGTAGCTTAGAGACGGAGGGAGAGATGATACCTTGGTGCGACTGGGGTCGTAGGTGGCCGAACGTAGGATGAGGGCATTCCAACAACGTGAGGGAGAACGATGGATGTGGCAGTCAAGAGCGTGTAAGTCATTCTCCTATCTGAACTCCTCGGTATAAAGACCCCAATGCGGTACCGAATTCAGGAACGCTTAGTTGGCGGACTAATCCGCCTAAGCAAAACTGTACTATGCCGGGATCATCATAATTTGTCATCACGGTTTGAAGATGAAATGTGGAACATAGCTCCATCGTCAGCTCCAAATATGTTGGCTCGATGATCCTAAAAAATAATTCCCATAGATCGGTAGTAAGGAGGGCCCGGATCGCGTCAGCCAACTGGACTTGTTCGATGGCAGCCCAGTCTATGCAGCGGCCGGTTACTAAAGGTCGGGCCCTTAGTATCTGAAAGAGTTACTTTTGGGGCCCATTGGGGAATTGTAGGAATGGATGGCGAACTTCCGCGGTAGGAGCTAAGGAGGATGACGCTCCTTTCATTTTCTTTGAGGCGGGGATAACGGTTTTCCTTTCCTCGTGAAGACATTGTACTTATATAAAATGAAGAAAATTGACAATAGGTATATGAACTTCAAAAACCATAATTTTGAGCAAGCAATTTCAGTCAAAAAGATGAACCAAAACAACCAACCCAATTTCTTTTAATTGTTTCGTGACATTTATGAATGTGAGGACATGTGGATGAACATATGAATGGCATGTAAAAGAATGAAACTTTCCTAACAACTCTTATGAACATAAAATGCATGAAAATTTTAATTACTCTTGATCATGAATGTTTTACTTCAACTAAATGAATAGAGTGAAAAATGCATGCAATGACTAAAAAGAAATGATGGGTATCGTATTTTATGATAGTTGAATGATGAAAATATAGAAAAAGAATCAAAAGCTTGCATATAGTCATGCTAAATAAGCCTAAAAATCAATCAAATAGAAAAGGAAGAAGTAAACAAACGCTATGAAGAGGAGAAAATGCGTCAAAAATGAAGTTGGAGGCAGCACACGGGCGTGGCGTGGAGGCCGTGTGGAGTTGCAATGGCTAGGGTTAGGTTTTTGAGTGGGAAAGATAATGAATAGTGTAGGGTATTTATAGATTTTGGAGCACACGGCCAGGGGACATGCCCGTGTGTCCCAATTTCAGGCCGTGTGTTTCGCGTTTTTCCCTTTTTGGCGCCTCTGAAATTCGGCACACGCCCGTGTTCCTTGGGCGTGTTGTTTAACACGACCGTGTGGCACGACCTTGTTTTGCCTTGTTCGCTTCTCCTATGCCCATGTATGCAATCCCCACGCCCGTGTTAATTTGACAGGTTCACCCACGGTTGTTAGCACGGGTGTGTCACACGCCCGTGCTAGTTTCTCAGTTTCGACCATGGTCTTTACGCACGGGCGTGTCGCACGCCCGTGTCATTTTGGCAGGTTCGTCCACGGCCATGTCGCACGACCATGGTGTTTTATCATCGCCCATATTTTGGGAAAATCTTGCCCTGTTTCCACACGGTCTTCCATACGCCCGTGTGCTTGGCCGTGTCCCTGTGGTAAACTATTTTCAAGAGCAACGTTAGTCATGAAAAGTGTTAAACACTAAAATTTAAATAAGTTAATATAGTTAGTGCTCGGGTTGCCTCCTGAAAAGCGCTTATTTATAGTCTAAGCTCGACTTACCTCTCTGTTGAATGGTCAAGGTGGTTTAAGGAGTTCGTACTCCTCATTCTTGCTATCACTCTTATCAAAATAAAGTTTGAGCCGGGAATTATTTACCTTAAAGGTGCCAAACTTTGGATGACTTACCTCCTCTATACCAAACGGGAAAATACTAAGTACCGTAAGGGGTTTCCTCATCCGATTTGGGAATGACAATGTGAGGGTCTACGGTATCTAATAATACTTGATCTCCAACCTTAAGTTGATGTGGAGAGGTATCGAGCTTATTCTGGAGTAGTTTTGGTTTATCGGCTGTTCTCGGTTTATGAGCTCGCCATTCGTCTAGCTCCTCTATCTCTAGCCTTCGTTCTTCATGAATGGGTCTTCTAGTGTTGTTGGAACATGGCTCGTGTACTTCTTTCAGGGCCAATCTCTGTACAGTAGGTTGCGTCATATTGTCAGTTTTAGTAAGATGATGTGGATCATTACCTTCACTTTTCGATGTGTTGCTAGAATTACGAGCTTGAAGGGTGATTGTAACACCTCAAACTCGGCTTAGACATTACGGCCAAGTCTGGTGTGTCACATCAACCAAAGTTTAGTCATGTTCCTTAGTTACTGTGATTAAGGTGTGGTTTGCGAAAACGTTATTTAAGTTGATTAGAAAACTTTCGGTTAATTTGTGAGCATCCTATTTACTAGATCATGTTCGTCATTTTGTTATCCATTTGTTACGAGTGTCTCGTTTAAAAATGTTGTTTAGTTTTACAAAAACCCGCAAGTGACTTAATTCTATCGGGCCAAAAAGAAGTATTAATAAAGAGATTTAATAAAACTTAGGAGCGGCCTTATTACAAATTAAAAACCCGAAAACATAAAGGAAATAATCTAAAATAAAAGTGAAGGTATAAACGCTTATTTTAAACAGTCCACATGGCCACTCTGAATCCCTCCAGCTCTAAGTCCACCGATCTAAGGCTCACCTACAAATATGGGAAAAACGGGGTGAGTTTGGAAAACTCAGTGTGTAAAATAAACCCAACTAGAGCCTATATCGATTCAAGCTTTACTAGGCCTAAGCCCTATCCAGAAATAGAATTAACTGGGCCTTAGCCCTATTCAGAAATCAATGTGGCCCTTACGCCCATTACAGTAACAGAACATATATTATGCATGTATGCAGAAACCCAACCCATGTCCAGCCATATACATCCCCGTACCAACCTTACACCATGTGGGGAGACAACTCGACCCATCCATCCGCTACACACCACGTAATTTGCGCATGGTCGCTGATCGAATAATGTGACAGAGTCACCAGATACAAATATTGTGGCGAGCCACTGGAATCAGATATTTGTGGCATAGCCACTGAGAATGTATATTTGTGGCATAGCCACCGTAACGCTTCCTCCATCAATATAGCCCATATCCCATGCAACAGATATACATGTCATGGCATACAACATACAGAATCAGAATATCATGCATTTCAGTCAAAATTAACCCTAGGGTATAACGGTCACTTTGCACTTAGGGGTATAATGGTAATTTCTATACTTAGGGGTATTCTAGTAAATTTACTGATTTAGGGTTTTCATGCATATTACAGCCATTAACGTATTAACAGAAACACTTACCGAGCATTTTCACCGAATTGGGCCCATTGGCCCATTAACCCGATTTTGGCCCATTAAGCCCAAATAGACCGAAGTGCATGAAATTATGCACTCTGTAATCTTACCGCTTGAGATTACCAGGTTTAACAAACAAACTATCTCACGAGCGCTCGCACGCTCGCAAGTCCACAAAATACCAGCTCTTCGGCATTTCGGCCTTTCAGCTTTTGCCGATTTAGTCTAAAGTGGGTGTCATTTACACACCTGTTTTACGACGACTGCCAACGAAATCTTCCACGGTATCCTTCGTCAATCCTCAACTACTAGATCTAGCCTTTCCAAAGATCTTAACCTCCAACTACTCCTTGATTGACAGCCTTTAGTCCACCTTACTCATAACAGAACAAAAACCAATAACCCTTGAGTCTTAGTAGATAGCCACCTTATGTGAATAGGGTTTTCTGGCTTTTTTTAATTCCCAAAATAAGGAACAGAGAGATGAGATCTGAGCACTTACCGAAGATTCACTTGCCAGAAACATTCCCAAGTACCTTCCTATTCCCGATCTGATGTAGATCAAATCCCCAAAATACAAGTAGAGAACAGATCTAATGATTCGGCTTCTAGAACCTATTCTGAGGTATGCTTACTTCGGTTTAAAAAGAAAATAGAAGAATGGGTTACCAAAATAGAAGAGATTATCTGCAGATGAGAGGTTAAGGTTCGGCTTTAATATAAAAGAGATGAAAATAAGTTTTATGAAGAAGAGGAAATAATCGGTAATGGATGAGAGAGTTGAGGGTTTTCGGCTCTTGAAAGATTAGAATAAAGAGGGTAAAAGATTCGGCCAAGAGGAGCAATCAGCTTCCAAGAATTTGGGTTTCGACTTTTAAGGGTAACAGGCTATCTTTAATCGAGAGAAAAGATGAGTAAAAAGAGAAGAGAAGAGTAGAAGAAGATAGGTTCGGTTCTTGATGAAGAAGAGACGAACAAAAAGGAAACAACTTATAAAAACCCAAAATTAAAAGAACAATTTCGGCACAATTCCTTCCTGACTTAAATTCCATGTTTTGCTCCTTAATTCTTGGCCAAATTCAATGTTTGAATTTCATTCAAACTCCTAACCCATCAGCTGCCTTATCCACCGCTTCATCATGCTGCTAAGAAGAGTTTCGGTCCAACTCTACTACTCTCCCCCACGCATGCAGAAAAAGAAAGTCCTTCGCGCACACAGCAGCTTGAACCTGGGTCCTCCAGGCACACCCCCACGCTGCTGGCCACTGGGACGCAACCTTGTTTTCAATATAATACTGCCACAATAATTTATAACTCTTACCTGCTTCAGTTCTGGCCAGCTTTAAAAAAAAGAAAAAAATAAAACAGAATTCGCCCGCGCAAGGACTCGAACCTATGCCTTCTCCGCGTGCCCAGCACGCTGCTGCCACTGTGCCACAGGCACTCCTTGTGCTGGATTATGCTCGCAACTCCTCTTAACCCCTATTTTAACCGCAACCTAAATACTAAAAAAAACAACCATTTGCGCGTTCCGTGCCTTGAACCCAGGCACCTCCCACGCCTTCCTAGCATGCTTAGCCACTAGGCCAGGTGCTTGTTTTGTGCTAAAACTCAGCCCAAATCACTTATAAGGCCTACTACCCAGATCCCTTTAAGAATAAAAAAAAAAAAAGCTCAAATTTTTGCCAGAGCCCTGGGTCGAGCCCAGGACATTTCCCGCACTATAAACCCTTCGTAATTTATTTAATTACTAACTAAACATACTAAATAATAATAATAATAATTAAATCATCCCATTTATTCGGCCCATCTTCTACCCGAACTCGGACTCCAAAGCCAATATTTCTAGGCCCAATTTTTGGGGCGTTACAACTCTACCCCCTTAAAAAAAATTTTCGTCCTCAAAATTTCAAACTATCAACTAACCGTATTACTCAAGTCAAACCACTATGCTTTGACTGCGCACTCTGATTAAAAATAATTCTTGGTATGACCCAGAACATCTAATTACCAAAGTAAAGAAACATTTACCAAGCACGCATACAACTCGTAACACACACTTAAATAGAATAAGCTTGGCAATCTTAAGCTCGATGCTCCTTGGGTGCACATCTAAAGCATGCTCCTGTCTTCCTATGGCATTCACCCGGATGACGCCCGTTGCAGTTCTTGCAGGTTGGAAAGTTTGGTCGTGTCTTAAAATGTTTCACAGAACGAGGCTCGGTTGTCTGAGAACTAGAATCCTTCCTCTTTTTACACTCCAAGCACCCTTCTTGAAGCATTTCCCTAATTTCCTTAACCTTGGTCTCCAATAGTTCTTCTACCACTTTCCTTACTAACTCAGCCAGTGCCTCAGTCCCTAGCTCCGAGTTACCGCTACCCGAAGTTGGCAGACTTCGCTTACCCTCAGAATCCATATCAACACTCTACATTATCAGCATGCATAACAATAACTACCAAGATCATGATTCAAAAATTTTAGTACTTATTCATATGTTTTATGCAGAGATAGTATTTTAAAGTTTCTTTTTTCACAGAATCATAGCCTAGCTATAGTCTCAGTATTCTAGGGTTTTTAGTATTGCCCTAGCTATAATGTCATGATATGGTCTCAGTTCTATCTACAGTAATATCTTAATACAGTGTAGTATGAGTAACAGAAATACCTACAGACTTGGTACCGGGGATTCAGTATGCCACTTCTTCGGTTATCAAATTTCAGAAACCTAGAAAAACTTAAACCATTTTAAGATTGAACCTTAAAACATGTATACCTTGTAAGATATCTTTGAAGAGAACTTTTCAAAACCGTTTCCAAAATACCCTTCTTAGGGCTAAGTTTAGCAAAAATTTTTGAAAAGCTTTTCAAACCCGATCCACAGTCGAGTTGTTGCAACCGGACTCTGATACCACTAAATGTAACACTCTAAGCCCGGCCTAGTCGTTACGGCCAAGTTTGGTGTGTCACATCAACCAAAGTTTAGTCACGTTACTCAGTTACTGCGATCAAGGTGTGGTTTGCGAAAATGTTATTTAAGTTGATTAGAAAACTTTCGGTTAATTTGTGAGCATCGTATTTACTACATCATGTTCGTCATTTTGTTATCCATTTGTTACGAGTGTCTCGTTTAAAAATGTTGTTTAGTTTTACAAAAACCCACGCAGCCTAATTCTATCAGTTTCAAACAAGTATTAATAAAGAGATTTAATAAAACTTAGGAGCGGCCTTATTACAAATTAAAAACCCGAAAACATAAAGGAAATAATCTAAAATAAAAGTGAAGGTATAAATGCTTATTTTAAACAGTCCACATGGCCACTCTGAATCCCTCCAGCTCCAAATCCATTGATCTAAGGCTCACCTGCAAATATGGGAAAAAGGGGGTGAGTTTGGAAAACTCAGTGTGTAAAATAAACCCAACTAGAGCCTATATCGGTTCAAGCTTTACTGGGCCTAAGCCTTATCCAGAAATAGAATTAACTGGGCCTTAGCCCTATTCAGAAATATGTGTGGCCCTTAAGCCTATTACAGTAACAGAACATATATTATCCATGTATGCAGAAACCCAACCCATGTCCAGCCGTATACATCCCCGTACCAACCTTACACTATGTGGGGAGACAACTCGACCCACCCATCTGCTACACACCATTAATTTGCAGCATGGTCGCTGCATCGAATAATGTGACAGAGTCACCAGACATGTGATATATTATGGCAGAGCTACTGTATCAGATATTTGTGGCATAGCCACTGTAAGCAGATATTTGTGGCATAGCCACCGCAACGCTTCCTCCATCAATATAACCCATATCCCCTCGCAATGATATACATGTCGTGGCATACAACATACGTAATCGAATATCATGCATTTCGGTCAAAAAAATTAACCCTAGGGGTATGACGGTCACTTTGCACCTAGGGGTATAATGGTAATTTCCATACTTAGGGGTATTCTAGTAAATTTACTATTTTAGGGTTTTCATGCATATTACAGCCATTAACGTATTAACAGAAACACTTACCGAGCATTTTTACCGAATTGGGCCCGTTGGCCCATTAACCCGATTTCGGCCCATTAAGCCCAAATAGACCGAAGCGCAGGAAATTACGCACTCTGCAATCTTACCGCTTGAGATTACCAGGTTTAACAAACAAACTATCTCACGAGCGCTCGCATGCTCGCAAGTCCATAAAATACCAGCTCTTCGGCATTTCAGCTTTTCAGCTTTTGCCGATCTAGTCTAAAGTGGGGTCATTTACACACCTGTTTTAAGACGACTGCCAACAAAATCTTCCACGGTATCCTTCATCAATCCTCAACTACTAGATCTAGCCTTTCCAAAGATCTTAACCTCCAACTGCTCCTTGATTGACAGCCTTTAGTCCACCTTACTCATAACAGAACAAAAACCAATAACCCTTGAGTCTTAGTCGATAGCCACCCTATGTGAATAGGGGTTTTCGGCTTTTCTTAATTCTCGAAATAAGGAGCAGAGAGATGAGATCTGAGCACTTACCGAAGATTCACTTGCCAAAAACATTCCCAAGTACCTTTCTATTCCCGATCTGATGTAGATCAAATCCCCAAAATACGAGTAGAGAACAGATCTAATGATTCAGCTTCTAACAGTGCAGGGCATTGGCCTTTGTCCTGTTTTAAGCATTTTCGATTTTTTGAGGCCTGTTTTTGGTCTCGAACACCTAAAAAGTGATTTTAAATGATTTCAATACGATTTTAAGATTCTATAAAAAAAGTTTTAAAATTTAATATTCTTAATTTGACGAAATATGATTGTTGTTTGAGTTGCTCTGGTAATGGATGTGACATCCTAGATTCAAATCTGTTGCCTAGCTCAAGTGTGGGGTGCCACATGAATTTTTCATACTAATATTACATTTAATTTAATTCACATTCACTACACTAAACTTATCATATAATTCACTTCAATCCTTTGAAAAATACATAGAATTCATACTAGTACTTGCCTTTCTTTTGTTAGATTTCACTTCATTTGCTTCTCTTCTCTTCCATCCACACTTTTGTCACTTCTATTTATTTGTTTACAACTCTTTCATTACTTTCTTCTCTTTTCTCTTGTAACATTGATTTCTCACACTTCTTTTAACTTTCTTCACTTCCAATCTTCAAGTCTCTTGATTTCAAGATGATATACAATCTCACTAGGATCTCAACATCACTTTTTCTGTTTAATTGCTATAGAAATTCCTAAGATTTTAGGTTGAAAAATTGGAATTTAATAGAGAAAGACCAAACTGTAAGAAAACCAAACTTTTCTCTTTCTCCACACATGGGACGTTGAATGCATGGATAAATATGAAGAAAATTCTTCACATTTCTTTAATAATTATCTTCATAAAATAAAAATATTAATAAAATATACCAACATCATGATTTTTATCCAATGGTCATAATTTCATTTCATTTTTCATCAAGACCCAAGAACTTATATTATACCACAATTTCATGAATTAATAATTATAATAAATATATTTATGTTTGATCCAATGACCCATACTAAATCCTTCATCATAAAGTAAATTCAATAGTTCAAATTCAATACACATGTCGAAGAGAATTTTGATAATTTTACCAAAAATTCTCACTTGTAAAATTATCATTTTGTCCTTAAATTTTATAATATTTACAATTGAGTCATTCCCACTTTTGGTAATATTGTGACTTTAGTCTTTCAACATTTTATATTTACAATTTAACCCCTTCACTTTTCACTTATTTATAATTTAGTTCATACCTCGAATTAATATCTCACAACATACTACTTATTTCAATTTTCTCCGGTATCCAATACCCTTCTTTACTATCACTGATATATCACATTTCTTTTAACAGAGAAATTTCACTATGCATCTTCTCGATGTAACTCCTCACTTATATAGCAGAATGCTTTTCGAGATATTACATTTAGTGACTTTAGATATATATTTAATTGGATTAAATAATGAATCCGAAGTGGAGCTAAATTAAGAGATCATGTTATCTAATTATTCAAAATGAAATAAAATTAATAAAATACAATTTCATATGCATTTTAATACGATGAAATCGTCATGACTTTAACAAGTTAAAATAAAGCTTGTGTAAACTACTTAATTGGGTAATAAATTTTAGTTTATTAACTAAAATAAATCAAGAGTTCAAGATACATATGTGAGCCCTACTGTGACCCAACAAAGGTCAATAGGTGGCCGACCATATGCGCAAAGAAGCATAGTTGCCTAAGCAAGCGAGAAGGCACCATGTTGTTAAATACAACCTAGGACACTTTTATTTTATTAGTAATGCCAAATAATTAGATCTTAATAAACTCTATATAAATATCTCACATTGGTTGAAGAGAATAGATGAATAAAAATCCTCGGATTGATGAAAATTAAAATTTTGTAATTGTCAATTCACTTATTCAACTAAAAGAGAGTTTATTCTTGAATCTTTTTTTTTTTTTTTTGAGAGTTCTGATTCAATAGTTATGTTTGTGTTTAAAATGATACTCACACATCGTGTAATTTGTGAGTTAGAGAATAATAGAGAAGATCCAATTAGTTGAAAGCAAATATTGAAATTACGCAAGAATCCAAAACCTATCTTCTAAGAATTTATATGGTAACTTCAAATAGACTTTTCGAGATGCTCTAACTAGCTTTTGAAGCAACTTTTGTGCTTAAATTGTATATCTTCAAGTTCCCTTTGAAATGGTTTTTGAATCATCTAATTTTGAATTTTGTAATTTAAGATATTGTCATTTTCGTAAAACAGTACAATTCCCTTTGGGAAGTTAGAGAGTAATCGCTAGTTATGATAGGGGTAACTTCAACTTGACATTTTTGTTTCAATGTATGCACATAAAAATCATGTATTTAGAATAAAAAAGTGTGTTTAAAAATAAGATAAAATAAATAATAAAATGTATTGTTTGAAACTAATTAATAATACTAAATAAAATATATATTATATTAAAATGAAAAAAATAAATTTAAGTTGTAAGTAAAACGAAATTTAAACAAATAAATGCATTAGATTAATAATACTAAATGAATACAATTGTTTATCATAATGTTATCATGAATCTTGAGTTGATATCGAATCAATTTGTAACCCCAATTCAATTAATAACATTGTTAATATATACAATTGATGGAGGCAATAAAATACGAATAGTAAAATTAAAATGTATAAAAAATATTAAAATAAAGCTTTGATTGAATTGTAAATCTAAGAATTTACTAATGCAATTAGCACTAGTTTAAATTCCACCACATGCATATTTTTGTTGTTTTTTAATGAAAAGATTAAAGTATCTTTGAACAATATAATTTATTTTAATTAGAACAAATATTTTAATAATTTTTCTAACCGAGTTAATACCAATTGACTTGTGATACCAACTCAGTCAAAAAATTGAAATAATAATATAGATAAAGATATTTTGAAAATTTTACTTAAAAACACAAAAGCTAAAATAAAACACCACCTAAATCCCAACTTTCACTTACTTTTACGTTTGAGTGAATAATTTTGATTGCAAAAGCTGTGTTTGGATATGCTTTTGCTGCCAATAGGTGCTTTTAAAACTCCAAAAGCATTCCCAAACGCCACCTTAACATCTTGAGTCTGATACGTAATACACTTAACAACCAGATTTTATCAAACTATATATTTTGTTTCCTAACGTGAAATTGAAATTAAATTTTAGATTAGGGACATACAAAATGTAGAAACAATATAAGAATAAAATGGTTAATCTTTAACAAAATATTTTACATGTATACTAGAAGCTTTCTCGAGAAAGAAAAATCAAAAACAAAAATCAATGCAGAAAATTGACACACCTTCGCTGATGACTCAAATTTCTAATAGATTATAAGAAGCAAACATCGTTCCTGGCTCCAGCCTGACCCACATGGAAGCAAGCTTCTAATTCTTCAGACCTAAGGATTAGCCAGTTCCGGATTTAAGTGTATTACTCAACCTACATTGAAGACACATAAGTTCATCGAGTCGAGAACTGGAAATGCATTTCAATTATCTGAATTACTAGGTATTATCAATCTTAATTGGCTAAAACTTTGTCCTAGAACTGAACAGAATGAAATAAAACATCGGAATTGCAAGCAATCGTTTACAGGGGTCTTACCTTCTTAAGGGCATGGTAACGTTGATAAACATAAATTAATCAAATGTGCATAGCATTCTACTACCCAAAAAACAATATTTTTTCAAGGAGCAGATGGATTTACTTTGGAACTTGTTCCTTTTTTCAACAAAAATGAACTGAAAATGGACATCGCCAACTTTGAACTTGTTATTCAGAAATTCATGAAATGAATCTCATCATAGCATGGGCCGGCATTAAATCTAAATGTTGAATTTTGTGAATTTTAGGAGCACTTTTAGCTTATGTTGCTTGAATTCTTCATTTTTCTTTAAGTACCCGTGTCCAATACTCCTGTTGGACACATGGATATGACCTCCAAAAATATATAAAAAGAACTTTGAAAATTCTAATCATACACGTGCCGGATACTCACACCAGGGTCGAGTAACATAGATTTTGGCAATCAAGAAAAACATGAATTACATGTGATCCAAAACCTACCAGTCCAAACCTTCAAATAGACCTTCCCCTTTAATTGCCGATGTTTTAAAAATAGCCCATTGGCGGCTTTTTAACTTGTGCAACTCCAAAGCCTCTGTCACTGCAGCAGCATCAAGTGCACCTGGAAGATCCTGTATACTCCAAAAATGTGACCTTAACTCCAAGAAAAATTCACAAATGAAAAATAACCCAAGTGGCTTACTCAATTTTATCACCAAATGAAAATATTATTCTTTTCTCAGCCAACATTTTTGAGGATGTATTTGGGAACTTAAATTTTAAATAATGGATTTGGATTATAAATTTGCCACTATAATTCGAGCAATAGAACTCATGAAAAAGTTTATACTCATGATTAATTTATTATACATGTTGTATCCATCCTCATAATGTGTAAGATAAACAAAATCCAAACTCTCAAACATATATGTTCCCCAGTAAGCATAAGAAACTGCATATTATTTCCTCTTGCAATAAGTGCTTCTAATACGATGCCCATAACCACCAGCTTTTGCTCAATGTAACACACAATATAAGCAAAAGAACTAGTTCTACCCCAGGTCCAAGAAGAAGAAATTAATAAATAAAAAAGGTACCAACCTGCTTATTTGCAAAAATAAGAACTACTGCTCCTCTTAGCTCCTCCTCCTGCAAAGATTCACACTTTAAACTATTACAAAAGAAGCAAGGAAATACATAAAAAAGGCATTGACTAGTAAAAAGAAAAATATTGTAAACACCTAGCAGTAGTAGTTCAGTATAAATGTATAAAAAAGTCATTTTAATTGATTGTAGAAGAGAAATAAAAATATGTTTACTTCATTTCTTTTTCATGGCAGATGACAAGTAGACAAAGAAATTATCTGAATTGGTCTTCAAATAAAGAAACAAAATACATAAAAGGAAGAGCAATACGTAAGACTATAACAACCTGAAATACCATTTAAAATTTGAAGATAACTGTAGGAAAATAACATTCAAGAAAGGGACAGAAAGGCAATAGAAAGGATTCAAACATCATTCTTTTCCTTTTGTCAAACGTTTCAATACAACAGCCTGAAGAAGATCCATACGTCATCTTCACAGCATGGAATATTTAATGAAGACTTGTTACACTACTAAAATATAGACATATCAAGAAATAGATCTTGATGAGTTTACCTCCAAGATTGCATGAAATTCTTCTTTAGCTATCACCAGCCTATCTGTGTCACTTGAATCAACAACATAGATTATGGCCTGAGTATTTGGAAAGTAGCATCTCCAATATGGTCTGTGGTGCAAAAGGAGATAAGAAACTAGGCTGGTGATATATTTCTTGAAGCCGCATATTATTAAATGAATATAGAGAAACAATACAGAAGTCATATAATAAAACTTGAATAGAATGAACAAATGATATATAAATCATATATTAAACTTGAATAGGATTAACTAGCAATCTTTTTGTCTGGCGTAAATACACTGTAGGATGTAAAACTTTATTTCACAACTTTTAAACATTGAAAAAACCTGGAATAATGCTCATCAATTAAATCACAAGTCCTAATTACAAAAGTGGTGTAAAGAGAGGAAAACCATGACATTACATTAAAATTCCATGACAGACTCAAAAATAGGTTTATTTAATGCCAAAAAAGCAAAACAAATTGCACTTAAAATAATATTGAAATGTTAATAAACAACAGCCCTAAAATCTAGGTTCAGATTGTGCAGCAAAAGTAGTTTCAGATACGCTCTATCTCTCTCTCTCAACCATGTATAAAAAAAGACTAAAATGGTAACTTGTGGCTTGTTGAAGATATTTTTTTTAGATGATTTTTAGCAAAACTAAGTTCAATGACATTAAATTAAATAGATCCTACAACTATATCCAATCAGACATTTGGTACATCTGGTTCAACTGGCTGGATAAGTATAAAATCAAGCAGTCCTATAATGCCTCTATCTTTTCTTCTTTTTTTCTTTATGGTACACCTCTAAAATTCATTACTAACTGCTCTGTACAACTAATGTATCAAAATGATTCTTCTATTATGCATAAACATTATCATAAGAAGTCACAATAAAATGAATAAAATATATAGGACATATATCTTATCTTTTCTGTAACTAACAGAACACAATGGGTATCATATAACTTTGAGAGCAAAACAAAATATAGCTCTATTAAACGGTCTAAGACTCTAAGTAGCCAATGGCCTGCTTTAGATGCACAAAGGCGCAACTTTACATATACCTTCAGGACAGCAAAAATCTCAAGAAAAGTCGCCCACAAAATGTCTTGCACAAGAAAGAATTAAAAAGGAAACATTGCATATTTGGAAAAGTTACCTAATACTTGTCTGTCCGCCTGCATCAATAAATGATAAAGATGTCATCAGGACAAGGAGTTGACATCACTTACGTTTGACGAATAGAACTAAATAGCCCAGAATGATAGAAGAAAGCAAACTTACAAAACAATGTAATCAATTTCGGTCTTATACTAAGGCCGCATTTGCCATTGTGGTTGGGTGCCAAAAAGTGCTTTCAACCCCAACCACAATGCCAAACTCTTGGCTTTTGGGATTGAAAGTACAGTGAAAAAATACTTTTCCACCCAAATGCAAATGCTAATATTTAGGTACCTTTGACTTTTGGTTTTTGCCTTTTAAAGTAAAATTATCAAAATATT
The DNA here is from genome assembly GCA_025698475.1 of Gossypium anomalum. Classification (NCBI taxonomy): domain Eukaryota; kingdom Viridiplantae; phylum Streptophyta; class Magnoliopsida; order Malvales; family Malvaceae; genus Gossypium; species Gossypium anomalum. Next base: position 29,869,203 of record CM046963.1, on the reverse strand, counting down.
CTTATTTATATTAACTATTTAAAATATATATTAATTTATATTTTATGTCTCATTATAAATTATTTAAATATCATTTATCATTATATTTAAAATTTTAAAATATTTCATGTCTTTTTAAATTTAAAAATAATTTATTAATTACTTAAAAAGTATTTAAATTGTATATTTCATGTATAAATTATTTAAATATTACCTAAATTAATTTATTTTTAATTTCCAATATTATGTCTTAAATGAACCTTTTAAGTTTCCACTGCAATTTTTGCTAGCAATGTCAAACACTTGAAATTAACAAACGACACACAGTTTCTCACAACATTTTTCAAAAGCACTTTTTGTAAACCAAACTTTTCAAAAACACTTTTCAATTGCAGAACTAGGCCTAAGAGATTAAATTTTTGACGAAGTCCAATGGCATTGAATAATGGTAAAATTGCATAAGAAATAGGGTTGCAGACAAAGTTAAATTTCCATGGTTTCTTATTTCTCCTATAGGTTGTGGCAGATATCTCTAATTAGTGAAAGTTTTGCTTTATCCAGCTTCAAAAACGTAAAGCTCTGATGATAAAGAGAACATAGTTCTGTAAAATTTTCTTCAAGCTATTACTTACTAAGCTGTTTTCTCGCAAGAGATACTTAGAACAGATATATAAAGATATAGACTAGGGGTAAAGGATTCATGTAAACTGTGAACTGAAAGCCAGATACGGTTAGTTTATAAAATTAAGATTTAAAGTAACAAAAGTAAAAAAATATGTTCGTTGAAGTCTTTGATATAAGAACTAGAGGATTTAAAGTCTCACAATAAGAACTGTTTCATCTTCCTGACATTTCTGTAAGTTTGAAAGCTATGGTGCTTCTGATATGATTTTAACATAGATGCATGTTGCGAAAATTTTCCAACTCTTATACCTTCAAACAATCAAATCGATAGGAAAATATAATCAAAATTACAGGACATCGCTACATGTTAAAGATGTGGATCAAGGAATACTGGTCTGCATACCTAAATCCCAAACTTGAAATTTGATGTTATTGTACTGTACTGTTTCGACATTAAATCCAATTGCTGCACCATAAAGAACATAACAAATCAAATATCAACTCTTTTAAAGAAACCTTTGATCTACTTAATTGAAAATCAAAACTTATCCATTCTATCTCCCCACAACATATCAAAATGCTCAATAATCCCGCTTCACACAAAAGAAGAAAAGAGAGAATAGAATAAGAACGACTAACTTGGAATTGTGGAGACAACTTCACCCATCTGAAGCCGATCTGCAACCAAACCCTCAAATTATAAAGAGAGAGAGAGAGAGAGAGAGAGAAAAGGCCATTTCATAAATCACGGCAGGAAAAAATGGGTAGCGCTTAAAACATTAAAAAAAAAGGGATGAGAAATAATACAAAGAATAGTGGTTTTGCCAGCATTGTCAAGACCGAGAACAAGGATCCGAGCCTCCTTGTTTCCCAATAGAGAAGAGAACAATTTTGTAAACAGAATACCCATCTCGTAAAAAAAATGGAAAAATCACTCTCTATCAGTGCATGAATTTTGGATCAGATCTCCAAAGCAGCACCCCTGTACAAAAGGAGAGTGCCTGCTTGCAAGAGGAGTTGAGATTTCAATAAGGGTAAAATTGATAATTCAAAAGTAAAGGGGTCTGAAATGCAATGCCAGTATATATATTTTTTGGGTGGCCTTTTTTCTTTTCTGATTTTCTCCTACTGATAGAATCGAATCGGAGACAAAAATAGAGAGGACATAGGCAACATTAGAGCTGATCATGGGCTGGGCGGCCCGGCCCGACCCGAAGGCCCGCCCGAAAAATGGGAGGGTTTGGGTAAAAATATAGGCCTGAAAAATGGGCTTGGGCAAAAAAACGAGGCCCGTTTAGAAAATGGGCCGGGCTCGGGTAAGAGTTTTTTGGCCCGGGCCCGGCCCGGCCCAGCCCGAATTATATATTAATATATATTTTTTATTTTATTTTTAATTATTTTAAATTTTTAATGTAATTATTTTTTATTATATTGTTAATTTGTGTATTGTTTTAAGAATTGTTTTAGTATTATTTTTATTTGTTTTAATATTTATTTTTATGTTTTTAAATATATTTGATTTATTATATTTTTAAATTTTTTATTTAATGAAATAAGAAAAAAAATTTAATATAGTATAGAATGAGCCGGGCTCGCTTTAGTAATTTTATTTCGGGCCGAGCTTGGCAGAAAAATTTTAGCCCATATTTCGGGCGGGCAGGGCCGGCCCGGCCTAGTAGACGGGCCTAAAATTTTGTTTGGGCCCGGCCCGGCCCATGATCACCTCTAGGCAACATAGAAGAAAAGGAAAAGTGGGGTTAGAATCTTATGCGGTGATAGAACCAGTGCAAGCAAATATGTGATTGGCCACGTCATCTTTGGAAATTGTAATTCTGAGCACTTTTATATTTTTTTCTCTTTTTCGATTTTGTATAAAGATTGTAATATTATGAAAAAAATTTATGTATATAATATTTAACAGATAAAATTAATATTTGTACAAAATTTAACAAATAAAATTGAATATAGATTATCTGAACAAAATGTATAAAATCATATAAAAATTGTATATAGATAAAACTATTAAATAGGCTATTTGTATAAAATAAATAGATTATTTGTACAAAATACATAAGTTTATATAAAAATTTAACAAATAAAACTAATATATATATTTTTAAAACTAATCCTTATATTAAATAGATTATTTGTACATATAATTGATTTTTTATATTGGTCATATTTATTTTACGGCTTATGTTTGAGATTTATGTTAGTCTTTCTTAATAATATCTTCTCTAAATTTCGAACATTTATTCTCTCTTTAAGAGTACAACATTACTAAAGTAAAACCTAAAAACTTCTTCTTTTTTTTTTTTTTTTTTCCTAGTCGTTTGTTTCTTATTTTTTGTTTTACTCAGCAGCGGTGTCAACCTCTGAGTGAGTTATCGCCCGCCTTTTTCCTCTCGCATCAACACTTTCTTTCTTTTTCTCATTTCGCTACATACGTATTCTCTCTTTTCAGTTTGAAGATATATTTTGTGGATATCTTTGGTGTCTTTACAAGTTGTGATGGACAGATGATGGTGCCTGTCGATTGCTAAAATTCCACCAGCCACCAATAGTTTTTCTGGGAAAGTGGGTCACTATTCGTCAACTTCTTAGAATAATAAATAATTTCACATGTCGATTTGGACCCATGTTGTTTTAAGTTTTATATATATATTTTTGTTTTTCTATTGTTTAATAAGTCTTCAGTTTTAGAAGTTTTTGCCTGCACTTATAGCACTTTTTTAGTTTTGCTTATGCATGTAATCTTAATTTTACAAGTGATTTTAGGGACAATTTTGTTGACATCCTCTCTAGTTTATTGAATGGTCAATTATTTTGTCGATTTTTGCTTGCTACTTTGGACCATCCGAGGCTAGTTTCCTTATCGTATTAAGTGCTTGCAATCACTCGATATGTAGTGCTTGAGTTGTGATAAAGCCAATTGTCAACATGTCATAATGTTCTATTGATGCTGAGAATAAAGCTTTTGTTGTGTTCATAGAGCTTGTCCTTCACCATTTACGACTTCTTTTTTTTCAAAAAAAAGAGAGAGTATACAATGAACCTTAACATTGCACCAAACACTTGATCTACATGTAAATTACTATTATTTTGTAAACAAATCCTTATATTAAATTGATTATTTGTACATAAAACTTGAGAATGTAATATAAAAGGAAATCAAATAAATATTACTACGGAAAAATATATGAAAATCATAAAAAAAGAAAAATATTAAACATTAACTATTAATTGCAAATTCTTTTTTGAGTATTTAATTTTTTAAATATGAATAAATTCATAAAATATAATATATCATGTATTTGAAAATATATATTTATATTTATAAAATTATATAAAAGAGAGTGATTAATTAGATGACAATTATTAAAAACCCGTAAAGTAATTAAAATAATTAGTTTACCAAATATATGTTAAGAGTTATTTTATTAGACAAATTAAGAAAATCAAATTTTATATTAATTTTATTAAACAATAATATAATTTGAAAAAAATAAAACAATTTTTTTATGTATTTAACAATTAATTATCTAATCATTTTGTTTGTATATTTAAAATTTTAAAATTAAAAAAACATATAATGAAGCAATAATTATGAAAACTAACTCATAATCCTTAAATGATGAATTTGGCTTCCTACCATGCCATATTTCATATGGATTTTTAGATGTTGTGTAATAGCCCGATTTAGGGCTTAGTCAGAACAGTGGTCTTGGGACCACAAATCTGAAGTTAGAAAAAATTATTTTATTATTTTTTATGAGGTTATAGTGTGATTTTATAAGTGCATGTTAATTTTGGTGAGCTAATTTTAATGTTTTCAAGCCCGATTGCGAAATAGGACTAAATCGCATAAAAGGTAAAAGTTACATTTTTGTACCCAAATGTGTTAAATAGCTAAAGAATCGAAATTTAGGGTCTTTAAAAGGCAATTAGACCCTTGTGATATAGCATAGCCGGCCATGGGGAGACAAATTGAGAAGAAGGTCAAAATTAGGTGGTGATGAGGTCATCAAATTTGACTAGTTTTAAATTAAATAAAACAAATGCCATTTCTTCTCTATTTTTCTTCTCTCCACCAATTTTTATCAACCATTGTTGGGGTTTTGAGCTTCAAAAATTTGCAGCAACATTAAGCCTCTCAAGTAAGTGACTTTGATAGTTTCTTTTAGTGATTTTTGTATTTTTGAGACCCTTGAAGCATGAGCTTTCAAATGAGGGTGATATCTTGCAAAATGGTCAAGAGTTTAAGATTTTTTTCCATGGATGTTTTTGAGATGTTTATTGAGTTTTTATGGAAGAATATGAGTCCTAGTTGAGTTATAAACAACTTTTGAAAAAGGTGTTAGCATGAAAACACTTAAAGGGACTATTTTGCATAAGTTGTAAAATAGTTAATAAGTATGTGAAATAGTGATATTTTAAAGTTGCTATAAGAGTAAAAATAGTTCGGCCAGGCTTATGATACAAAGAAATTCGATGAAAATTGATTTTCGGGCATAGGGGTAAAATGGTCATTTTGTCAAAGTTTAAGGGCAAAATGGTCATTTTACCAAAGATGTGAATTTATGATTGCTTAATCCTAATTAGTGACTAAATAAGTGCACATTGTCATTATAGATTAAGATTTACCAAATCTGAACCTAGATTGGGGGAAGGCCAAGCAAACCGACTAAATCAAATAGCCAAGTATTTTTTGTAAACCGAGGTAAGTTGTATGTAAATAATACAACTACGCTGTTAATATTTGTATCCATATAGCCATTGAATTGATATTGTATGAGTTGTTAAGTTATAAGTTGAGAATGCATAGTAATATTTGAGATAATAGAAGTATCCCGTTGAAACATTAAGATACGAATTGGATATTCGTGCCAAGGCATTGGGTGATTTGTGCACCCGTGTAAGACATGTTTGGAACATGCTTCAGCCACATTCTGAGAGCCAGTGTAAGACCATGTCTGGGACATGGCATCGGCTTCTAGATGAGGGCTAGTGTAAGACATGTCTGGGACATGCATCAGCCATACTATGATAGCCAGTGTAAGACCATGTCTGGGACATGGCATCCGCATAGATATGAGTGCTAGTGTAAGACATGTCTGGGACATGCATCGGCCTCGACAGAGACAGCCAGTGTAAGATGTGTCTGGGACACACATCGGCTAAGAGTTGTGCTAGTGTAAGACATGTCTAGGACATGCATCACTACGTATATATGAGAGCCAATGTAAGACCATGTCTGGGACATAGCATCGGCAATATATCCCATGTTGAAGGTTCATAGAATATCCAGTAGTATTCCAAACGTTTCAATGGTGAGAGTTATAGATTAATTTTGATAAAGAAAGAATAATCATGTTATGAGTGTTACAGTTACCTATATGGTAAGCATGAGTAACGAGCTTAATTTAAAAAATGTGACTCGAGTAGAGGGTAATGAGTAAGTTAAATTGTGTTTACCTTTGAGCTATAAGTATGATGACTACTAGTGAGATTGTTGTTGTATATTTATTTATGTGCAACTTACTAAGCTTTATGCTTACCCTCTTTCTTTTCCCTCTTCTTTCAGTGTCGCTAAGCTAGCTTAAAAATCTATTAAAGTCAGAGATATCGATCACACTATCGGCTGCAATATTTGGTATAGTTTGATTTATATTCTTGAAGGTGGCATGTATAGGGCTAGACTAGGATGTTACATCATGAGAATTGTTTATGTATTTTGGCTTAAGTCAAAATCCCTTTATTTTGTATCAAGCCTAGAATAATGGCTATTATTCATTTTGATGAATGTGTATGATGTTCTTTCTATGGATGAATTAGTGTCCATTGAGATGAGTTTTGTATATTGAAATTATCTTGTGTAGGTTGTGCAAAGAGGGTGACAAATGGGCTTGGGAAATAACCTAGTTTGTCCACACGGGTAAGACACACGGGCGTGTGTCTAGGGCGTGTGTCTAGGCCGTGTGTGATACACGGCTCACGCCATGGGTGTGTGTTATGGCCGTGCGTCCCCTGCACTTAACATTTTGAAGTCATTTTAGAACACGGGCAGGCCACACGGGCGTGTGTCCATGCCATGTCATAAAGTCAGTATGCATGCTAGTAGTACAAAGATAAGAGACACGACCATGTGTCTCGGCCGTGTGAAGGACACGGTTATAGGACATGGGTGTGTGCTTGGGCCATGTGGTTTTGGCAGAATGCCCAGGTTTTCAGAAACAGGTACAGGACATGGGCGTGTCCCAAGCACACGGTCGTGTGCTCTATACCCATACAGGCAAGTAGAGCCTTATTGCATGAAATTTTTCTAAGTTTTAAATGAGTTCTCAGTTGGGCTCCGAACCACCCCAGATGTATATTTTGGGTCTCGTAAGCCCATGTTTGGGACAGATTACATGAGAAACGAAAATTTTTTAAATTGTTTGAGATTTCATGGCTCAGTTTTATATAGTGGTTGAGTTTAAGTTAGGTAATACCTCGAACCCTATTCCGGCATCGAATACGGGCGAAGGGTGTTACATTTGGTGGTATCAGAGCATGGTTTAGTCGATTCTAGGACTAAGCTAGCCAGAGTATGAGTCTAGCTATACATGCCACGTATATGCATATTTATAGTGTGACTATAACACCCCTCACCCATATCTGATGCCAGAATAGGGTTCGAGGTATTACCTAACTAAAACTCAATCAACTATATAAAACTGGGTCATGAAATCTCAAACAATTTAAAAACTTTTCCTTTCTCATGTAATCTGTCCTAAATATGGGCTTACGAGACCCAAAACATACATCCGAGGTGGTTAAGAACCCAACTAAGAACTCGTGAAAAACTTAGAAATTCTCATACAGTAAAGTTCCACACGCCCGTGTGGGTATAGAGCACACGACCGTGTGCTAAGGACACACCCATGTCCCGAACCTGTGTCTGAAAACTTGGGCATTCTGCCAAAACCACACGGCCCGAGCACACACCCGTGCCCTACAACCGTGTCCTTCACACGGCTGAGACACATGGCCGTGTCTCTTGTCCGTGTACTACTAGCAGGCATACTGACTTTATGGCATGGCATGGACACACACCCGTGTGGTCTGCCCGTGTACTAAAATGACTTTAAAATTTAAAGTACAGGGGACGCACGACCATAACACACACCTATGGGCATGAGCCGTGTGTCACACACGGTCTAGACATACGCCCATGTATCTTACCCGTGTGGACAAACTAGGCTATTTTACAAGCCCTTTGGTCACCCATTTTGCATAACCTACACAAGATCCTATAAATACATAAACATTATCATAATGGGCACTAATTCAATCATAGAAAGAACATCATATGCATTCATCAAAATGAATAATAGCCATTATTCTAGGCTTGATACAAAATAAAGGGCTTTTGACTTAAGCCAAAATACATAAACAATTCTCATGATGTAACATCCTAGTCTAGCCCTATACATTCCACCTTCAAAAATACAAATCAAACTATACCGAATGTTGCGGACGATAGTGTGATCGATATGTCTGACTTTAAGGGATCCTTAAGCTAGCTTGGCGATACTAAAAGAAGAGGAAAAGGAAAGAGGGTAAGCATAAAGCTTAGTAAGTTGCATATAAATAAATATACAACAACAATCTCACCAGTAGTCATCATACTTATAACTCAAAGATAAACATAATTGAACTTACTCATTATCCTCTACTCGAGTCACATTTTTTAAATTAAGCTCGTTACCCATGCTTACCATATAGGTACCTATAACACTCGCAACATGATTATTCTTTCTTTATCAAAATTGATCTCTAACTCTCACCATTGAAACGTTTAGAATACTACTAGATATTCTATGAACCTCCATCATGGGATATATTACTGATGCCATGTCCCAGACATGGTCTTACACTGGCTCTCATATATGCTTGCTTATGCATGTCCTAGGCATGTCTTACACTAGCATAACTTTTAGCCGATGTGTATCCCAGACATGTCTTACACTGGCTATCTCTATCGAGGCCGATGTAGGTCCCAGACATGTTTTACACTGGCACTCATCTCTGTACCGATGCGTGTCCCAGACACATCTTACACTGGCTATCTCTGTATGGCTAATGTATGTCCCAAACATGTCTTACACTAGCCCTTGTCTAAAAGTCGATGCCATGTCCTAGACATGGTCTTACACTGGCTCTCAGAATGTGGCCGAAGCATGTCCCAGACATGTCTTACACTGGCGTACAAATCACCCAATGCTTTGGCACGAATATCTAGTTCGTATCCTAATGTTTCAATGAGATATCTCTATTATCTCAATATTACTGGACATTCTTAACTTATAACTTAGCAACTCATACAATATCAATTCAATGGTGATATGAGTACAAGTATTAATAGTATAGTTGTATTATTTACATACAACTTACCTTGGTTTACAAAAAGTACTTGACTATTCGGTTTAGTCCGTTTGCTTGGCCTTCACCCGATCTAGGTTTGAATTTGGTAAATTTTGATCTATAATGACAATGTGCACTCATTTAGTCACTAATTAGGATTAAGCAATCATAAATTCACATCTTTGGTAAAATGACCATTTTGCCCCTAGACTTTCATAAAATGACCATTTTACCCTTATTCCCGAAAATTGATTTTCATCAAATTTATTCGTACCTCAAGCCTAACCGAGCTATTTTTACCCTTATAGCAACTTTAAAATCTCACTATTTCACATACTTATTAACTATTTTACAACTCATGCAAAATAGTCCCTTTAGGTGTTTTCATGCTAACACCTTCACAAAAGTTGTTTATAACCCAACTAGGACTCATATTCTTCCATAAAAACTCAATAAACATCTCAAAAACATCAATGGAAAAATCTTAAACTATTGACCATTTTGCAAGATATCACCCTCATTTGAAAACTCATGCTTCAAGGGTCTAAAAAATACAAAAATCATTAAAAAAAACTATTAAAGTCACTTACTTGAGAGTCTTAATGTTGCTGCAAATTTTTGAAGCTCAAAACCCCAACAATGGCTGATAAAAATAAGAAATGACCTTTGTTTTATTTAATTTAAAACTAGTCAAATTTGATGACCTCATCATCACTTAACTTTGTCAAATTTGTCTCCCCTCACTCCATGGCCGGCTAGGCTATTTCACAAGGGTCTAATTGCCCTTTAAAGACCCTAAATTTTAAATCTCTAGCTATTTAACACATTTGGGTACTAAAATGTAACTTTTACCTTTTATGCGATTTAGTCCTATTTTGCAATCGGGCTTGATAACATCAAAATTAGCTCACCAAATTTTTCATGCACTAATAAAATCATACTATAACCTCATAGAAATAATAAAATAATTTTTTTACTTCAAATTTGTGGTCCCGAGACCACTGTTTCGACTAGGCCCTAAATCGGGCTGTTATATTTCTCCCCCCTTTAGGGATTTTCGTCCTCAAAAATCTTACCGGTAAATAAGTTTGGATACTTCTCTCTCAAAGACTCTTCGGGTTACCATGTAGCTTTCTCGACGCCATGCCTATGCCACAAAACCTTTACAAGTGGTATATTCTTATTTCTTAACTGTTTAACTTCTCGAGCTAAGATCTTGACTGGTTCTTCACCATAAGTCATATCTAGAAGAATTTCAACTTCAGTAGGCGCAATTACGTGCGAAGGGTCAGATCTGTATCGGCATAACATAGACACGTGAAACACGTCATGAATCTTTTCTAACTCTAGCGGTAAATTCAATCTGTAGGCAACAGGCCCTATTCTCTCGGTAATTTCATAAGGTCCTATGAAACGAGGACTCAACTTGCCTTTTCTACCAAATCTGAGGACTTTCCTCCAAGGGGAAACTTTCAAGAATACCCTATCACTGACCTCAAACTTGATCTCCTTTTGTTTCAAATTCGCGTAGGATTTCTGCCTATCCGAAGCGGCTCTTAGGCATTTCTAAATCACTTTAACTTTTTCCTCAGCCTCTTTGACCAAATCAACCCCGTGAATCAGACTCTCTTTCAACTCAGTCCAGTATAAGGGCGTTTAGCACTTTCGCCCGTACAAAGCCTCATAAGGTGCCATTTTCAGACTCGACTGATAGCCGTTATTGTAGGTGAATTCAACCAATGGTAAGTAGTTTTCCCAACTTCCTTGAAATTCAAGGATGCAACACCTCAGCATGTCCTCTAAGATCTGTATTACTCTTTCCGATTGCCCATCAGTCTGTGGATGGAAAGCCGTACTGAAACTTAACTTGGTTCCTAGAGCCTCTTGTAACTTTTTCCAAAACCTCAAGGTGAATCTCGGGTCTCGATCTGAAACAATCGACAATGGTACACCATGTAGCCTCACAATCTCGAAAACATACAAGGTAGCTAATTTCTTGAGAGAATAGTCGGCACGCACTGGTATGAAGTGGGTTGACTTAGTTAATTTGTCGACAATAACCCACACAACATCTTTCCTTTTCGGGGTTAATGGCAAATTGGTCACGAAGTCCATAGTGATACAATCTCGTTTCCACTCTAGAACCATAATAGGCTGGAGTAGCCCAGAAGGTACTTGGTGTTCAGCCTTTACTTGCTGACATACTAGGCACTTGGAAACAAACTCCAAAATATCCCTTTTCATTCCCGGCCACCAATATATTTTCTTCAGGTCGTTATACATCTTTACGCTACCCGGCTGGATGGATAAACTACCACTATGTGCTTCTCGTAAAATCTTCTGAACGAGCTCACTATCTTTAGGCACACAAATTCTATTTTTGAACATTAAACATCCGTCGATACCAACCTGAAAATCTGATTCAACACCTGACTCACACTGATTTTTCCTGGCTTGAAACTTCTCATCATTTTTCTGAGCTTCTCGGATTTCATGAAGAAAATTCAGTCTAACTCTCAGTTCTGCTAAGATCAAACCATCCTTAAATACAGTCAACTGCGTATTCAAAGCTCTCAAGGCAAACAACGATTTTCTACTCAAGACATCAGCGACTACATTTGCCTTTCCCGGATGGTAATCAATGATTAACTCATAATCCTTTAATAGTTCTAACCATCGACGTTGCCTCAAATTCAACTCTTTTTGAGTTATCAAGTATTTTAAACTCTTATGGTCGGTAAATACCCTACATTTCTCCCCATACAAATGGTGTCGCCATATCTTCAAGGCAAACACTACAGCTGCTAGCTCTAAATCATGGGTCAGATAATTCTTCTCATGTGGTTTTAGCTGTCTCGAGGCATAGGCTACAACCTTACCTTCTTGCATGAGTACACACCCTAAACCATTTAAAGAGGTGTCACTATAAATTACAAATTCCTTACCCGACTCTGGTTGCACTAAAATTGGGGCTTCGGTCAACAAAGCCTTTAATTTCTCAAAACTCTACTGACACGCTTCTGTCCATTCAGACTGGACGTCTTTCTGCAATAGTCTCATTATTGGAGTAGCTATCATAGAAAATCCATTTACAAAGTGTCTGTAATACCCCGCTAGCCCCAGAAAGCTACGAACCTCTGTTACATTCCTCAGCAATTTCCACTCCACAATAGCTGAGATCTTATTTGGGTCAACTCTGATCCCATCGCCCAACACAATGTATCCTAGAAATCCAACTTTATTAAGCCAAAACTCGCTCTTACTAAACTTAGCATAGAGTTGTTTATCTCTTAGAATCTGTAAACACAGTTCTCAAATGTTTCGTGTGCTCACTCTCATCACGCGAATAAATCAGTATGTCATCTATGAAAACAACGACGAACCTATCCAAGTATGGTCGGAAGATACGGTTCATCAAGTCCATAAACACGGTCGGGGCATTTGTTAATCCAAAAGGCATAAGAAGAAACTCGTAATGCCCATATCTCGTCTGAATAGCAGTCTTCGGCACGTCTTGATCCTTGACCCTTAATTGGTAGTAACCCGATCTTAAGTCTATTTGTGACAACCCGAATCAGGGCCTAATCGGAATAGTAGTTTCGTGACCACAAATTCGAGATAGAAATAATTGTTTTATAATTATTTTATAATTATTTTGAGGTTTATGATATGATTTCATGATTTCGTGAAAATTTCGTGAAGAAATTCAATGCATAAAGTGCTTAATTTGAAGTTAGGGACTAAATTGAATAAGTTGCAAAACTTGCATTCTAGAAGTTTCTAGTATGAAATTGCTTTAAAATATTAATTAGGAGGTCTTAAATAGAAATTTGACCAATTTTAAGTTCATGGACAAAATTAGGACATGGAAGGAATTTTTGAAAGTTTAGTAGTAAGGGCATTTTGGTCATTTAGGGGTAAAATGAATTAAAATACAAAATTAAAAACCAATTTTGCTCATCTTCTTCATGGAGGCCGAAATTAGCATGGGGGAGGCCATGGCTAGGGTTTTCAAGCTTTCCAAGCTCAATAGTAAGTGATTCCAAGCCCCGTTTTTAATGTTCTTTACGTTTTTGGAATCTCGGTAGCTCGATTAAGCTTATTCTAGCAATTATTTAAGCTAGGGTTCATATTTGGAAAAATACCCATAGGTGAAATGCGTTTATTTTGATGTTCTATGGTAGAATATGAAGCTTGAAATTGTGTTAAACAACTTTTGCTAAGTGATTTTTCGTAAAAACGAGTAAAACTGCATAATCGATAAAAATATCTATTGTTCATAACTATGTGTTAGAGTGAGAATTTGATGTTGCCATAGAAGGGAAAAATGATCAGTATGTCATAAAACACAAGGAAATAGGATGAAGTTTAATTTTCGAGTCTTGGGGTAAAAGTGTAAATATGCAAAAGTTTAGGGGTCAAAATGCAAATTTGTAAAAATATGATTTTTATACCCACATGAATAGTGTGATTAATTATTAGGCTAAATGTGATATTATAGATCAAGAAAGGCGTGGAATCGATCTCGAACGGGGAAAGGAAAATGTTTTGGACTAAATTGCAAAATTTCTATATTTTGCACCGAGGTAAGTTTGTATGTAAATAATACATTAACTTCATTTACATTTTTATATTTCAGCCTATTATATATATTTTAGCCGATTTTGAAGCATAAATTGATTATTGGAAGAATGGAAATAAGTAATAGAGAGAGAAATCCCAGTTGAACATTCGAAAGAATTGAATAATATAGATGGAGTGTAGCTAGGTCACATGTATGATGTCGAGTGCACATCATGTGTACAAGAAAGCTACACGATACTATGTAGTAGCTAGGTCACATGTGTGATACGGGAAGTATCCCATGTAGACAAGAGAGCTACGGGAGAGAGATAAATGTAGCTAGGTCACATGTGTGATACAGGAAGTATCCCATGTAGACAAGAGAGCTACGGGATATATGTAGCTAGGTCGCATGCGTGGTTCCAGGTGAAGGACACCATGTAGACAAGAGAGCTACGAGATAAATTGGCTAGGTCACATGGGTGGTACTAAGTGTTCACCATGTGTACAAGAGAGCCGAATTATATGAAATATGATGGTGGAGCTGTGTGCTGAAACCATCAAGTATCGGGAATTGATCCGAATTGTTCAACGGGATGGATTTATGGTGACAATGTAATTATGGACCTATACTTGTAATGTATGAAATGTAGTGAAAATGAATTGTGATATGTATGTTAAAATGAGGTTAATACAAAGAAAGTGTGAAAGAGTGAATTAGCACTAAAACTGTTGTGGGACAGTAGCAGTGACGTGATTTTGAAAACCCACCAAAAATAGTATGAATTTAACTAGAGTCTTAATGAGATGTGAAATTAAAGCTTGATGAGTCTATTTTCATATAAAATAAACGGAGCAAGTAAAGGAATTCTATATTTTGATATATTTATAATTGTGTGTGACTTGCTCAGAATGACTATGTGATCCCCTGTTCCAACTTTGAAAAATCATTAAAAATTGTACAAAACAAATTAAGAAATATAGTTTATATGCATAAATTCCTTATTGAGTCTATTTTTAAATGAAACAGGTTTCATGATTATTTGAATTGTATACTGGGAGAAATTAAATTCGTAGTGAACAGAGGTCAGATCAGTCGAGCTGTGTAACAGGGGAAATTTTAACTAATAAACTGTACTAATTGGCTTGACCAAAAATTCTAGAAAAAAAATTAGTGAATATATATATGAGTCTATTTTCAAGAAAAATTTACGGAATTGGATTTCAAGTTTCGTAACTCGAGTTATGATTTATTTAGTGAACATGACGCAGGAGAGACAGCTTGACCAAAGTGGAATAAATAGTGAAATTAAAAGTAGATACACTTGAGTTATTATGTAATCATACTAAATTCTTTATTCATTATTTATGTACTTGCTTACTAAGCGTAAAGCTTACTTCCTTCTTTTCATTTATTTTTAGTTTGTCGTCAGCTCGGGGTTGAGATCGTCGGAGGCAAAGATCACACTATCAAGCCATTACCCTTGGAGTATTGGCTAGTATATGTTAAATGTTTTCATGTGAGTGGCATGTATAAGAAGTTTATTTCATGTCATGTATTATTATTATGATTTGGTTTACGTATTGGCCTACATTGAGCTTTTGTACATGGCCATGAGATGTGGTCTTTATTCATTGTGGTTTGCAAGTTTTAACTTTGGGCAGAACTTTGTGACCCGATTTTATATGTTTGTGAATGTTTAAGTCCGGTAACGCCTCGAACCTTGTTCTGGAGTCGGATACGGGTGAAGGGTGTTACACTATTTTAGAAAATACAGTGGCTCCTCTCAATTGGTCGAAGAGATCATTAATTCTCGGCAAAGGATACTTGTTCTTCATTGTCACTTTGTTAAGCTGTCTGTAGTCGATACATAACCTCATTGACCCATCTTTCTTTTTCACAAAAAGTACTAGAGCACCCCATGGTGAATAACTTGGCCTAGCAAAACTTTTATCTGTTAACTCTTGCAATTGTACTTTCAACTCCTTTAACTCAGTGGGGGCCATCCTATAAGGTGCAATCGAGATTGCCGTCGTACCAGGAGCCAACTTGATACCCAACTCAACCTCTCTCTCTGAGGGTAACTTCTCTGGAAAGACATCTATGAACTCACAAACCACCAATACTGACTCAATCTTCGACTTGGATACTTGAATATTCAGCACAAAAGCTAGATAAGCTTCATAACCTTTTCTCAAGTATTTCAGCGGTCAAAGATGATATTACTACAGGCAGGTTATCTGACTTATCTGGCCCAACTCGTATGACATTACCTTTCTCACATCTTGACTGAATTACTTTTCTTCCACAATCTACTATAACGTTATGGGAGGTCAGCCAATCCATCCCAAGAATTACATCGAATTCATTAAATGGTAGCAACATCAAGTTAGCTGGAAAACAATGGCCTCTAATCGTCAAAGTACAATTTTTACATACTCGGTCCATTAATACATGCTTGCCTAACGGGTTGGACACTTTCATAACAAACTCAGTGGACTCTATAAGCATGTCTATACGAGGTATCAAATCCATACATATGTAAGAGTGAGTAGATCCTAGGTTAATTAAAGTGACAACAGTTATATCGTGAATAGAAAAGGTACCCGTGATCACGTCTAGAGACTCTGCCTCTTCTCGAGCTCGTATAGCATAGGTCCTCGCTGGTGCTTTGCCTTCAGACCTCATCGTAGTATCTCTCAGTGCACCTCTACTACTAGTCCTACTCCCGGGGTTCCTTTGAGGCCTACCCCTCAAGGGAGAACTGCTTGCCTTCGCATCTTGTCTTCTCTCTCTCACGTCCATCTCAGGACACTCGCGGATAAAGTGGTCAAGTAACCTACACTTGAAACATCCCCTCTCATTTACTCGGCATTCGCCCAAGTGACATCTTCCACATTGCGAACACTCCGGCCTATTTGGCCGAGCATTACCAACACTTGCAACTGAAGTAGTTTGGGCTTTAGGTGCCAAATTTTGCTGATTTTTATTTCTCTTCGAATACCCCACCGAAGTATTCGATCGGGTAGTAAGTTCTTTTGACCTCTTGGAGAAGGACTGATATGCTTTCCCCATCTGTCTTTTCTTTAAATCTCACGACTCGTTGGCCGCTTTCCTCCTCTCTTTCACTAACTCTTCTGTTTTACACGCTCTCTCAACGAGTACTACAAATTCTCTCAACTCCAGGATGCCCACAAATACTCGAATGTCTTCATTGAGGTCATCCTCAAACCTCTTACACATGGTAGCTTCAGTGGATACGCACTCTCACGCATACTTGCTGAGTTTCACAAACTCCTGCTCATACTCTGTCACAGTCTTATTACCTTACTTCAACTCTAAAAATTCCTTCCTTTTCTGGTCTATAAACCAATGGCTAATGTACTTCTTTCGGAACTCTCCTTGGAAGAATTCCCAAGTCACTCTTTCTCTCAGTACTACAGACACGAGAGTGTTCCACCACTGATAAGACGAGTCTCATAGAAGTGACACGGCACACTTCACGCACTCTTTAGGCGTGCATGATAGTTCATCAAATACCCTCAGGGTATTCTCTAGCCAAAACTCTGCTCTCTCTAGGTCATCATCCCCGAAATTCCTTGGCCCCTTACTTCCGGATCTTGTCTACCGGAGGCTTCTCTCGTCTAAACACATCCGTACCTTGCGGAGCCATTGGGGCATATTGAGGTATTAAAGAAGGTAGGGGAGGTGGAGTGTTCGGGTTCGCACGAACAAACTCCATATACCAAGCATCCATCATTCGGAGGTAGGCTTCCTTAGTCCCTCCGCCTTGGCCCATACTCACGGGCTCACTTTCTACTGGCGCGGTCCCTTCTGCGAGAGCCGACGCATTACTTTCCATGTCATCCACTGTGGTTCTATCAGGATCCATTACTATAAAGACACAATTTATAATCGTCAGGAATCGTCACACTATCAATATGCATATACGTGGCATGTATAGCTAGACTCGTACTCTGGCTAGCTTAGTCTTAGAATCGACTAAACCATGATTTGATACCACCAAATGTAACACCCCTCGCCCATATCTGATGTCGAAATAGGGTTCGAGGTATTACCTGACTAAAACTAAATCAACTATATAAAACTGGGTCATGAAATCTCAAACAATTTAAAAACTTTTTCTTTATCATGTAATCTGTCCCAAACATGGGCTTACGAGACCCAAAACATACATCCAAGGTGGTTAAGAACCCAACTAAGAACTCATAAAAAACTTAGAAATTCTCATACAGCAAAGTTCCACACGCCCGTGTGGGTATAGAGCACACGACTGTGTGCTAAGGACACGCCCATGTCCCGAACCCGTGTCTGAAAACTTGGGCATTCTACCAAAACCACACGGCTCGAGCACGCACCCGTGCCCTGCAATCGTGTCCTTCACATGGCTGAGACACATGGCCGTGTCTCTTGCCCGTGTACTACTAGCAGGCATACTGACTTTATGGCACGGCATAGACACACGCCTGTATGGCCTGCCCGTGTGCTAAAATGACTTCAAAATTTACAGTGCAGGGGACGCATGGCCATAACACACACCCATAGACGTGAGATGTGTGTCACACACGGTCTAGACACACGCCCCTGTATCTTACCCGTGTGGACAAACTAGGCTATTTTCCAAGCCCTTTGGTCACCTATTTTGCACAACCTACACAAGATCCTTTCAATACACAAACCTTATCATAATGGGCACTAATTCAACCATAGAAAGAACATCATACGCATTCATCAAAATGAATAATAGCCATTATTCTAGGCTTGATACAAAATAAATGGCTTTTGACTTAAGCCAAAATACATAAACACTTCTCATGATGTCACATCCTAGTCTAGCCCTATACATGCCACCTTTAAAAATACAAATCAAACTATACTGAATGTTGCGGACGATAGTGTGATTGATATCTATGACTTTAAGGGATCCTTAAGCTAGCTTGGCGACATCGAAAAAAGAGGGAAAGGAAAGAGGGTAAGCATAAAGCTTAGTAAGTTGCATATAAATAAATATACAACAACAATCTCACCAGCAGTCATCATACTTATAACTCAAAGATAAACATAATTAAACTTACTCATTATCCTCTACTTGAGTCACATTTTCTAAATTAAGCTCGTTACTCATGCTTACCATATAGGTTCCTGTAACACTCGCAACATGATTATTCTTTCTTTATTAAAATTGATCTAAAACTTTCACCATTGAAACATTTGGAATACTACTGGATATTCTATAAACCTCCATCACCGGATATATTGCCGATGCTATGTCCCAGACATGGTCTTACACTGGTTCTCATATATGCGTGCTGATGCATGTCCCAGGCATGTCTTACACTAGCACATCTCTTAGCCGATGCGTGTCCCAGACAAGTCTTACACTGGCTATCTCTGTCGAGGCTGATGCATGTCCCAGACATGTCTTACACTGGCATTCATCTCTGTACCGATGCGTGTCCCAGACACGTCTTACACTGGCTATTTCTGTATGGCTGATACATGTCCCAGACATGTCTTACACTAGCCCTCGTCTAAAAGCCGATGCCATGTCCCAGACATGGTCTTACACTGGCTTTCAGAATATGGTCGAAGCATGTCCTAGACATGTCTTACACTGGCGCACAAATCACCCAATGCTTTGGCACGAATATCCAGTTCGTATCCTAATGTTTCAACGGGATATCTCTATTATCTCAATATTATTGGACATTCTTAACTTAGAACTTAGCAACTCATACAATATCAATTCAATGGTGATATGAGTACAAGTATTAACAGTGTATTTGTATTATTTACATGCAACTTACCTCGGTTTACAAAAAGTACTTGACTATTCGGTTTAGTCGGTTTGCTTGGCCTTCCCCCGATCTAGGTTCAGATTTGGTAAATCTTGATCTATAATGACAATGTGCACTCATTTAGTCACTAATTAGGATTAAGCAATCATAAATTCACATCTTTGGTAAAATGACCATTTTGCCCCTAGACTTTGACAAAATAACCATTTTATCCCTATGCCCGAAAATCAATTTTCATCGAATTTATTTGTATCTCAAGCCTAACCGAACTATTTTTACCCTTATAGCAACTTGAAAATCTCACTATTTCACATACTTATTAACTATTTTACAACTCATGCAAAATAGTCCCTTTAGGTGTTTTCATGCTAACACCTTTCACAAAAGTTGTTTATGACCCAACTAGGACTCATATTCTTTCATAAAAACTCAATAAACATCTTAGAAACATCCATGGAAAAATCTTAAACTATTGACCATTTTGCAAGATATCACCCTCATTTGAAAGCTCATGCTTCAAGGGTCTCAAAAATACAAAAATCATTAAAAGAAACTATCAAAGTCACTTGAGAGTCTTAATGTTGCTGCAAATTTTTGAAGCTCAAAACCCCAAAAATGGCTGATAAAAATCGGTGGAGAGAAGAAAAATAGAGAAGAAATGGCCTTTGTTTTATTTAATTTAAAACTGGTCAAATTTAATAACCTCATCATCACCTAATTTTGACCTTCTCCTTAATTTGTCTCCCCATGGCCAGCTATGCTATATCACAAGGGTCCAATTGCCTTTTAAAGACCCTAAATTTTGATTCTCTAGCTATTTAACACATTTGGGTACTAAAATGTAACTTTTACCTTTTATGCGATTTAGTCATATTTTAGAATCGGGCTTGATAACATCAAAATTAGCTAACCAAATTTTTCATGCACTAATAAAATCATACTATAACCTCATAGAAATAATAAAATAATTTTTTTCTAACTTCAAATTTGTGGTCCCGAGACCACTGTTTCGACTAGGCCCTAAATCGGGCTATTACAGTGACGATTCCTGACGAATTTAAGTTGTGTCTTTATAGTAATAGATCCTGATAGAACCGTAGCGAATGACATGGAAAGTAATGCACCGGCTCTCGCGGAAGGGATCGCGCTAGTAGAGAGTGAGCCCGTGAGTATGGGCTAGGGCAGAGGGGCTAGGGAAGCCTACCTCCGAATGATGGATGCTTGGTATATGGAGTTTGTTCGTGCGAACCCGAACACTCCACCTCTCCTACCTCCTCTTATTCCTCAATATGCCTTGATGGCTCCGAAAGGTACAAAAGTGTTCAGGTGAGAGAAGTCTCCGGTAGACAAGATTCGGAAGCAAGGGGCTAAGGAATTTTGGGCCAGTGTAGATGATGACATAGAAAGAGCGGAGTTTTGGCTAGAGAATACCCTGAGGGTATTCGATGAACTATCATGCATGCCTGAAAAGTGCGTGAAGTGTGCCGTGTCACTTCTACAAGACTCAGCTTATCAGTGGTGGAACACTCTCGTGTCTGTAGTACCGACAGAAAGAGTGACTTGGGAATTCTTCCAAGGAGAGTTCCGAAAGAAGTACATTAGCTAGAGGTTTATGGACTAGAAAAGGAAGGAATTTCTAGAGTTGAAGCAAGGTAATAAGACTGTGACAGAGTATGGGCAGGAGTTTGTGAAACTCAGCAAGTATGCGCGAGAGTGCGTATCCACTGAAGCTACCATGTGTAAGAGGTTTGAGGATGGCCTTAATGAAGACATTCGAGTATTTGTGGGCATCCTGGAGTTGATAAAATTTGTAGTACTCGTTGAGAGAGTGTGTAAAGCAGAAGAGTTAGTGAAAGAGAGGAGGAAAGCGGCCAGCGAGTCGTGCGATTTAAAGAAAAGACAGATGGGAAAAGCATATCAGTCCTCCTCCAAGAGGTCAAAAGAACTTACTACCTGATCAAATACTTAAGTGGGGTATTCGAAGAGAAATAAGAATCAGTGAAACATGGCGCCTAAAGCCCAAACTACTTCAGTTGCTAGTGTTGGCAGTGCTCGGTCAAATAGGCCGGAGTGTTCATAATGTGGAAAATGTCACTTGGACTAATGCCGAGTTAACGAGAGGGGATGTTTCAAGTGTGGGTCACTTGACCACTTTATCCGCGAGTGTCCTGAGATGGACGAGAGAAAGAGAAAACAAGATGCGAAAGTAAGCAGTTCTCCCTTGAGGGGTATGCCTTAAAGGAACCCCAAGAGTGGGACTGGTAGTAGAGGTACATCGAGAGATACTGCGATGAGGTCTGTAGGTAAAGCACCAGCGAGGTCCTATGCTATACGAGCCCGAGAAGAGGCAGAGTCTCCAGACGTGATCACAGGTACCTTTTCTATTCACGATATAACTGTTTTCGCTTTAATTGACCCGGGATCTACCCACTCTTACATATGCATAGATTTGGTACCTCGTATAGACATGCTTATAGAGTCCACTGAGTTTGTTATGAAAGTGTCTAACCCGTTAGGCAAGCTTGTAGTATGTAAAAATTGTCCTTTGACGATTAGAGGCCATTGTTTTCCGGCCAACTTGATGTTGTTGCCATTTAACGAATTCGATGTAATTCTTGGGATGGATTGGCTAACTTCCCATGGCGTTGTAGTAGACTGTGGAGGAAAAGTAATTCAGTTAAGATGTGCGAATGGTAATGTTCTTCGAGTTAGGTCGAATAAGTCAAATAACCTGCCTGTGGTAATATCATCTTTGACTGCCGAAAAATATTTGAGAAAAGGTTATGAAGCTTATTTAGCTTTTGTGCTGAATACCCAAGCGTATGAGTCAAAGATTGAGTCAGTACCAGTGGTTTGTGAGTTTATAGATGTCTTTCCAGAGGAGTTACCAGGGTTACCCCCAGAGAGAGGTTGAATTTGGTATCGAGTTGGCTCCTAGTAAAACGCCAATCTTGATTGCACCGTATAGAATGGCCCCCATTGAGTTAAAGGAGTTAAAAGTACATTTACAAGAGTTAACAAATAAAGGTTTTGCTAGACCGAGTTATTCACCATAGGGTGCTCCAGTACTTTTTGTGAAAAAGAAGGACGGGTCGATGAGCTTATGTATCGACTATGGACGGCTTAATAAAGTGACAGTGAAGAACAAGTATCCTTTACCGAGGATTGATGATCTCTTCGACCAATTGAGAGGTGCCACTGTATTTTCTAAAATAGATTTGTGATCGGGATACTACCAGTTAATGGTCAAGAAACAAGACGTGCCGAAGACTACTTTTCGGACGAGATATGGGCATTACGAGTTTCTTGTTATGCCTTTTGGATTAACAAATGCCCTAGCAGTGTTTATGGACTTGATGAATCGCATCTTCTGACCGTACTTGGATAGGTTCATCGTTGTTTTTATATATGACATACTAATTTATTCGTGTGATGAGAGTGAGCACACGGAACATTTGAGAACTGTGTTACAGACTCTGAGAGATAAACAACTTTATGCTAAGTTTAGTAAGAGCGAGTTTTGGCTTAATGAAGTTGGATTTCTAGGACACATCGTGTCAGGTGATAGGATCAGAGCTGACCCAAATAAGATCTCAACTATTGTAGAGTGGAAATCACCGAGGAATGTAACAGAGGTTCGTAGTTTTCTGGGGCTAGCGGGGTATTACAGATGCTTTGTAAATGGATTTTCTATGATAGCTACTCCAATGACAAGACTATTGCAGAAAGACGTCCAGTTTGAAAGGATAGATGAGTGTCAGCAGAGTTTTGAGAAATTAAAGGCTTTGTTGACTGAAGCCCCAATTTTAGCGCAACCAGAGTCGGGTAAAGAATTTGTAATTTATAGTAACGCCTCTTTAAATAGTTTAGGGTGTGTACTCAAGCAAGAAGGCAAGGTTGTAGCCTATGCCTCGAGACAGTTAAAATCACACGAGAAGAATTATCCAACCCATGATTTAGAGCTAGCAGCTGTAGTGTTCGCCTTGAAGATTTGGCGACACCATTTGTATGGGGAGAAATGTAGGGTATTTACTGACCATAAGAGTTTAAAATACTTGATGACTCAAAAAGAGTTGAGTCTGAGGCAACGTCAATGGTTAGAACTATTAAAGGATTATGAGTTAATCATCGATTACCATCCGGGAAAGGCGAACGTAGTCACTGATGCCTTGAGTAGAAAATTATTGTTTGTGTTGAGAGCTTTGAATATGCTGTTGACCGTATTTAAGGATGGTTCGATCTTAGCAGAACTGAGAGTTAGACCGACTTTTCTTTATGAAATCTGAGAAGCTTAGAAAAATGATGAGAAGTTTCAAGCCAGGAAAAATCAGTGTGAGTCAGGTGTTGAATCAGATTTTCAGATTGGTATCGACGGATGTTTAATGTTCAAAAATAGAATTTGTGTGCCTAAAGATAGTGAGGTCATTCAGAAAATTTTACGAGAAGCACATAGAGGTAGTTTATCTGTCCACTCGGGTAGCGTAAAAATGTATAACTACCTGAAGAAAATGTATTAGTGGTCGGGAATGAAAATGGATATTTCGGAGTTTGTTTCTAGGTGTTTAGTATGTTAGCAAGTAAAGGCTGAACACCAAGTACCTTCGGGGCTACTTCAGCCTATTATGGTTTTAGAGTGGAAATGGGATCGTATCACTATAGACTTCGTGACCAGTTTTCCATTAACCCCGAAAAAGAAAGGTGCTGTATGGGTTATTGTCGACAGATTAACTAAGTCAGCCCACTTCATACCAATGCGTACCGACTACTCTTTCGAGAAATTAGTTGACTTGTATGTTTTCGAGATTGTGAGGCTACATGGTGTACCATTGTCGATTGTTTCAGATCGAGACCCGAGATTCACCTTGAGGTTTTGGAAAAAGTTAGAAGAGGCTCTAGGAACCAAGTTAAGTTTTAGTACAGCTTTTCATCCACAGACTGACGGACAATCGAAAAGAGCAATACAGGTCTTATAGGACATGCTAAGGTGTTGCGTCCTTGAATTTCAAGGAAGTTGGGAAAAATACTTACCATTGGTTGAATTCGCCTACAATAATAGCTATCAGTTGAGTCTGAAAATGGCACCTTATGAGGCCTTGTACGGGCGAAAGTGCCGAGCGCCCTTATATTGGACTGAGTGGAAAGAGAGTCAGATTCACAGTGTTGATTTGGTCAAAGAGGCTGAGGAAAAAGTTAAAGTGATTGAGGAATGCCTAAGAGCCGCTTCGGATAGGCAGAATCCTACACGGATTTGAAATAATAGGAGATCGAGTTTGAGGTCAGTGATAAAGTATTCTTGAAAGTTTCCCCTTGGAGGAAAGTCCTCAGATTTCGCAAAAAGGGCAAGTTGAGTCCTCGTTTCATAGGACCTTATGAAATTACCGAGAGAGTAGGGCCTGTTGCCTACAGATTGAATTTGCTGCCAGGGTTAGATAAGATTCACGACGTGTTTCACGTGTCTATGTTACGCCGATACAGATCTGACCCTTCGCATGTGATTGTGCCCACTGAAGTTGAAAATTTTTTAGATATGACTTATGGTGAAGAACATGTCAAGATCTTAGCTCGAGAGGTTAAACAGCTAAGAAATAAGGGTATACCACTTGTGAAGGTTTTGTGGCATAGACATGGAGTCAAGGAAGCCACATGGGAACTCGAGGAGTCTTTGAGAGAACAGTATCCGAATTTATTTACCGGTATGATTTTGGAGGACGAAAATCCTTAAGGGGGAGAAATGTAACAGCCAGGTTTAGGGACGACAAATCCAAAGTTAGAAAAAATTATTTTATTATATTTTATGAGGTTATAGTGTGATTTCATAAGTGCATGTTAATTTTGGTGAGCTAATTTTAATATTTTTGTACCCAAATGTGTTAAATAGCTAGAGAATCAAAATTTAGAGTCTTTAAAAGGAAATTAGACCCTTGTGATATAGCATAGCCGGCCATGGGGAGACAAATTGAGGAGAAGGTCAAAATTAGGTGATGATGAGGTCATCAAATTTGACTAGTTTTAAAGTAAATAAAACAAAAGCCATTTCTTCTCTATTTTTCTTCTCTCCACCGATTTTTATCAGCCATTGTTGGGGTTTTGAGCTTCAAAAATTTGCAGCAACATTAAGCCTCTCAAGTAAGTGACTTTGATTATTTCTTTTAGTGATTTTTGTATTTTTGAGACCCTTGAAGCATGAGCTTTCAAATGAGGGTGATATCTTGCAAAATGGTCAAGAGTTTAAAATTTTTTCCATGGATGTTTTTGAGATGTTTATTGAGTTTTTATGGAAGAATATGAGTCCTAGTTGGGTTATAAAAAACTTTTGAAAAAGGTGTTAGCATGAAAACACGTAAAGGGACTATTTTGCATAAGTTGTAAAATAGTTAATAAGTATGTGAAATAGTGATATTTTAAAGTTGCTATAAGAGTAAAAATAGTTCGGTCAGGCTTATGATACAAACAAATTCGATGAAAATTAATTTTCGGGCATAGGGGTAAAATGGTTATTTTGTCAAAGTTTAGGGGTAAAATGGTCATTTTACCAAAGATGTAAATTTATGATTGTTTAATCCTAATTAGTGACTAAATGAGTGCACATTGTCAATGTAGATTAAGATTTACCAAATCTGAACCTAGATCAGGGGAAGGCCAAGCAAACCGACTAAACCGAATAGTCAAGTACTTTTTGTAAATCGAGGTAAGTTGTATGTAAATAATACAACTACACTGTTAATATTTGTATCCATATAGCCATTGAATTGATATTGTATGAGTTGTTAAGTTATAAGTTGAGAATGCATAGTAATATTTGAGATAATAGAAGTATCCCGTTGAAACGTTAAGATACGAACTGGATATTCGTGCCAAGGCATTAGGTGATTTGTGCGTCTGTGTAAGATGCTTCAGCCACATTCTGAGAGCCAGCGTAAGACCATGTCTGGGACATAGCATTGGCTTCTAGACGAGGGCTAGTGTAAGACATGTCTGGGACATGCATCAGCCATACTATGATAACCAGTGTAAGACCATGTCTGGGACATGGCATCAGCACAGAGATGAGTGCCAGTGTAAGAAATGTCTGGGACATGCATCGGCCTCGACAGAGACAGCCAGTGTAAGACGTGTCTGGGACACACATCGGCTAAGAGTTGTGCTAGTGTAAGACATGTCTGGGACATGCATCAACACGTATATATGAGAGCCAGTGTAAGACAATGTCTAGGACATGGCATCGGCAATATATCCCATGTTGAAGGTTCATAGAATATCCAGTAGTATTCCAAATGTTTCAATGGTGAGAGTTATGAATCAATTTTGATAAAGAAAGAATAATCATGTTGTGAGTGTTACAGTTACCTATATGGTAAGCATGAGTAACGAGCTTAATTTAGAAAATGTGACTCGAGTAGAGGGTAATGAGTAAGTTAAATTGTGTTTACCTTTGAGCTATAAGTATGATGACTACTAGTGAGATTGTTGTTGTATATTTATTTATGTGCAACTTACTAAGCTTTATGCTTACCCTCTTTCTTTTCCCTCTTCTTTCAGTGTCGCCAAGCTAGCTTAAAGATTCATTAAAGTCAGAGATGTCGATCACACTATCGGCTGCAATATTCGGTATAGTTTGATTTATATTTTTGAAGGTGGCATGTATAGGGCTAGACTAGGATGTTACATCATGAGAATTGTTTATGTATTTTGGCTTAAGTCAAAAGCCATTTATTTTGTATCAAGCCTAGAATAATAGCTATTATTCATTTTGATGAATGCGTATGATGTTCTTTCTATGGATGAATTAGTGTCCATTGAGATGAGATTTGTATATTGAAATGATCTTGTGTAGGTTGTGCAAAAAGGGTGACAAATGAGCTTGGGAAATAACCTAGTTTGTCCACACAGGTAAGACACACGGGCGTGTGCCTAGGCCGTGTGTGATACACAGCTCATGCCCATGGGTGTGTGTTATGGCCGTGCGTCCCCTGCACTTAAAATTTTGAAGTCATTTTAGAACACGGGCAGGCCACACGGGCGTGTGTCCATGCCGTGCCATAAAGTCAGTATGCATGCTAGTAGTACACGGGAAAGAGACACGGCCATGGGTCTCGATCGTGTAAAGGACACGGTTATAAGACACGGGTGTGTGCTTAGGCCGTGTGGTTTTGGCAGAATGCCCAGGTTTTTAGACACGGGTACAGGACATAGGTGTGTCCCAAGCACACAGTCGTGTGCTCTATACCCACATGAGCGTGTAGTGCATGAAATTTTTCTAAGTTTTAAATGAGTTCTCAGTTGGGCTCCGAACCACCCTGGATGTATATTTTGGGTCTCGTAAGCCCATGTTTGGGACAGATTACATGAGAAAGGAAAAGTCTTGAAATTGTTTGAGATTTCATAGCCCAATTTTATATAGTGGTTGAGTTTAAGTCAGGTAATACCTTGAACCCTATTCCGGCGTCGGATACGGGCGAGGGGTGTTATATGTTGCCTTAGTGGGTACATCATTCAGAATATAGTAATTTGTTTGTACTGCATATCTCTAAAAGGAGATTGGAAGTTTTGAATAACTAAACATCAAATAACCATGTCAACAAAGTTTGATTTCTTCTCTTTGTCATGCCATTTTGTTTGAGGAGTGTCCGTCACGGTTAATTGGGATAGAATCTTATTCTCTATGAGATACTCTAGAAACTCATCTAATAAGTATTCCCCACCTTTATCAGACTGAAGTGTCTTTATGGGTAAACCTAGTTGTTTCTCCACTTCCACACGAAACTCTTTGAATTTATCAAATGTTTCACTTTTGTGGCGCATTAGGTACACATAACCATACCTAGAAGAATCATCAATAAATGTTACATAATACTCATAACCACCTCTTGCACTGACGTTAATGGGCCACATACATCAGTGTGCACAGGTTCTAAAGGTTTCATGGGCTTCATTCCTATTGTATTAAAAGATTGCTTAGTCATCTTACCTTTTAAGCAAGATTCACATTGTGGAAGATTAATTTCTTTAAGCGAACTTAAAGTGTCATCTTTCACAAGTCTAGTGATTCTTTCTTAAATAAGATGAACAAGTCTCAAATACCAAAGGTATGACTCATTAGAGTGAGAAGTTTTAAATCTTTTATTCAAAATTTCAGTTTGAATGAGTGTGTACATCTTTGGTTTGACAAAATAGAGACTATTTGACATCTATACATTACAGATAAGTTTAGAATTTCTAGTATTATTAAAAGTCATAGTCAAACCCATCTTTAAATAAACATGTAACATAAATTAAGTTTTTTTTTTTTGAAACTTGGTACGTAGAAAACGTCTTTTAAAATAATCATATTAAAATCATCAAAATAAAGATGTCCATCTTCCACTGCTTCAGCTGCAACACTTGTCCCATTTTTAGGCTCTTATCTCTAAGATTTTTTGTTTCTATGAACCCCTGTAGAGAAATGTGCACATGATTAGTTGCTCTAAAATCAATAACCTAGTGGTATATCGAATCTTACACTAAGCAACCTTTTATCATAAAGAGTTTCATATATTTTCCCTTAGTAACTAGGTAATTCTTGTACTATTTGCAATTTGCCTTGAAGTGCCCTCTCTTGCTGTAAAAGAAACATCTAGACTTGGATAAATCTTTAGGTGTCTTGGTTGTCTCTCTTTCCACTTGAGGTAGCCTAGAGAACTTAGCCTTGTTTCTTTTAGCATGCTTTCCCTTCCTTTTAGAGGAAGAAGCAACAACTAAGTTTGCTTCTTCTTTCTGGACCAGTTGACCACTACTCAACATCAAGTCATAGGATTGTAATTCCTTCTTAAGTTGTGTAAGTGTTAGATTCTTGTTCCCAAGATTATATGCGACTCTAAAGTTAGAAAAATCCTTGGACAATATTTTGAACACCATCTCTATTTGCGTGTTCTGGTCCAGATTAGCCTCAGTATCCGCAACCTTAACAAAGTATCCCATAAGAGTAATTATATGGTCTTTGACTAGAGTGATGGGCTTCTGCTGGGCATTTATCAAACTAGTTATAGCCGACTATCGAGTCAAGTCAGCTTGACCTCCGAACATGTCTTCTAGTTTGTCTATAATCTCTTTTCCAATCTTACAGCTCTCTAGGTGCTTATAAAGGGTGTTGGTCAGACTTGTCAGTATACAACAATGAGCTATCTCATCAGACTCCTATCAGTGTTTTCTAGCCTCAGTTTGAGTGGCTGAAAGGCATTTATTATCGAGGACTATTTTTAGTTTCTCATAGCTTAAGACAATCATGAGGTTCCTTTCCCATTCCTCATAATTATTTTTGTTTAGTTTGTTCTTAGTGAGTATATTTAATAAGGGAGTAGGTGTCATTTTCGAACAGAAAATAACATATCCATTCATTAATAAATTTGTATTAAACAAATATTTTGAAAATATTTTGTAACAAACAATATGCATTAAGATGATGCATGCATCTTACATTAAACCTTGAAAACATTTGTAAGTTTTAGCAACGATAATTCCTACACCCATTGAATTGAGTCACTGTGGGGAAATCTCAATCAACTATTAAGAACTTGAATTTCCATCCGATTAATACATGAACTTAATTATTTTGGTATT
The DNA here is from genome assembly GCA_025698475.1 of Gossypium anomalum. Lineage (NCBI taxonomy): Eukaryota > Viridiplantae > Streptophyta > Magnoliopsida > Malvales > Malvaceae > Gossypium > Gossypium anomalum. The sequence continues at coordinate 29,839,215 of CM046963.1, read as the reverse complement.
CACATGTATTAATTATATCTGATAAGAGTAAGATCTCTTTTGGAACACACAAGCATATAATCCCAAGTTCTTCGTAAATACTTGAGTATATGCTTAACTGCTTACCAATGTTTTGGACTTGGATTCGCCTGATACCGACTCACCAACTTGATCTGTCATAATTCGGTCTGGTAGATTAAACTAGTTTTCGCACTTTAGGAGCTTGAATACAAGTACTGTGGTTAAGTTTTAGCTCAGTTTTTTATTGTCAGTCGCAATAAGATTTAAAATTTCTAATTGATCGTACTTGAACTAACTATTATCCCGATGAAGGCAAGCGCACCTATCGAACAATAATATAGTTTTAGCAAGACCGGATGTCGAACCCAAAGGAACTAAAAGTACTAATATTAACTTTCTTCTTATTATCTAGCCTAAGAATAATGAAGGTTGTTTTATCTAACCAATTAACTAATCTAAGAATGCACAGAAAATAAATTAGGGAAATACTTCTGGGAAAACTGATTGATTTTAGACAACACACAAGGTAGAATCCACCTAGACTTCTCTTGTTAACTGACTCTGAACCAGACGATTTATTCACTTGACTTGATCCGTAGAAATCCCTAAGTTATGTTATTATCCCTATTCAAGACTAATAACGTCTAACCTTAAGTTGATTAATTGAAATCTCTTTCTAATTAAAACCCCTAGTTTTCCATTAACTCGATCTATGGTTTCCCTTATTAGATTTGACTCTAATCTGGCAGATTTATGTCATCCTATCTCTAGGATTGCATGCAACTCTGCTTAATTATGGATGATCTACTCTTAGACAGGAACTATTCATCCTCCGAATAAGCACATCAATACTTGAATCAATATCCTGGAATATTCAAACAAGAGTTGGAGCCATAATTAAGAACAAATAAAGTATTTATCATACAGTTTAGAAAATATTAACAAGATCCGTCTTAGGTTTCATCCCCCTTAGGTATTTAGGGGATTTTGTTCATAACTATAAAAGAAAACATCTTAGAAGAATGATAACAAAACATAAAGAAAACCCAAAAGCCCCTGAAGGAAATTGAAAGGAGATCTTCAATCTTAGAGATAAATCCAGCTTTCGAGATGGATCCATCGGCTTTCTTAGAGTAATTCCTTGCTTCCTACTCTCCGTCCCCCCTAGTCCTCTTCTAGGGTGTTTTAAATAGGCTTTAGAATGCCTAAAAGCCCTCAAGAATGGCTTTTTCCTAATAGGACTAAACTTGGGCTCAACAGGGGCATGCCCGTATGACACGCCTGTGTGCGATTACTTCAGGCCGTGGACAAGGCTAAGGGATAGACACGCCTATGTTGATGTCGTTTTAAGTCGTGTTCAATCCTGGTAGATTGGCACGGGCTTGTGTTCTACCCGTGTGGGGAATTCCAGGCCGTGTTGATTTCGTATGTTGGCCCATTTTCTCCATTTTTGGCCCGTTTCTTGTTCTTTTTGCTCTCCCATGCTCACCTAAGTATAAAACATGAAATTAAAGGATTAGGAGCATCAAATTCACCAAATTTAAGGAGAAATCATTCATAAATGTGTTAAGCATGAGACAATAATATGTATAAATTACGGTTTATCAAATACCCCCACACTTAAGCGTTTGCTTCTCCTCAAGCAAAATCCTCAATTCACAATTAAGAATTCCTTTTTCTCAACTTATAATTCCTATCAATAATATCTCAAACTAATCCATAAGTAATCATACATTAAGAATTCAACTAGAAGAACATTAAAGTTTCAAACTTTCTAAGTTGAGTATTTTATCACGAAAAACATAGGCATCTCCCCTCATCTAAGTAATCACCTTTGATTCAAAATCTCACAAAGTTTAACATCCTCACTTAAAGATTCACTTAAATCACTCAAAGTGTTTAAGGACAATGAATTTAGCACTCAACAGTCAATATGAAAAATTATTACCATAGGCTTGCATGAAAATCAAATCTCCATCACTATAATTTGAGATGATACATCAATCAAAAGGTTTTTAAAGGGTTGTAACGAGGCTTTGGTTAAGGGGTGTGGTCACAAGCTGAAAGAGAAGGTTAAAATCGAGATTAAATTAAAGAATTACTCAACTAGAAAAATACTAAAACTTTGACAAATTACATCCCTAATTTAGATAACCTAAAATTGAGTTTTTCTTTTGGATAACATCGTTTTAACACAAGCATTATATAATTTCATCATCTCTTTTTTTTAAGAACAAATCAAATAACATAGACTAACTATCAAAAATAAAACACAGCTAAGTAATTTATTCAAATCAAATCTCGACAAAAATAGGGATAAAATTAATTGAAGGGATTTCAACAATAATGAGTAATTGGTTAATACTAAGGGTAAATTAATGAATGGCTTGTTAGGCTCAAGGGGTTTTACTATGGGTTAATTATAAAGGTAGGCTTTTATGCAGTGAGTGGGTTAGACTTAAATGCCTTTATCATCTTGATATAACAAATCAATGGTGTGGTCCTGACATGCATAATCGAAGCAAGTTATAGAATAAAAATTCAATATTGACTTACTCATAGCAACAATAAAAGTGAGCATGAAAGAAATAATATATGCTCTAAAGGCTCAAGATCTCACAAAAATTATGGCTTTTTGATGTTAACCCTGTGAATTTCAACTCTAAGATAATACCTAAACTTGGGGAAATAACCTAAAATTTTAATATTCAAAAATCAACTTATCATGCTTGATTCTTTAATTACTTAAAGTTTAAACAATCAATGCACGAATGCCTATGTTTTAATTCAAGACATAAAAAAAAACCATAAATTAATCAAAATTCATTCTAATAGTGATATGAGTGATTCACAAGAAAATAAGACAAAATTCAGGGATTTTTCTGATAGTGATATAATTGACCCCCTACACTTAAGATGTACATTGCCCTCAATGTACAAAGATAAGATTAGCGGTAAATATAGATATAAGATTATAAGATAGGGGGAGAAGTGAAACTTCCTGAATGTTAAATGGATGAAATCCTTATATTGGAGTTATGTAGAGTGGAGGAGAATACTCCGCTGGTGGTAGAGGTTGGGTTCCACAAGTGCTGCACCAAAAGAATATTATATCTCATAGTGGCTATGGTCGTGGTTGAGCAGGGCATGGCTGTGCTGGAGAACCTTTTCCAGTGGAGTTTCCAGTTCCGAAGTAATAGTGAGCTTTGGGGCTCTTTATAACTGTGATAGAATCAGGAACTTTTTAGGAAAATAGAGGAATAGGATTGCTCATGAAGAAATAATCAAAAATATAAAGTACTTAATAATAATTATAAATATCCTAAACAATAAAATGAAATAGTTTTGAAGAAAAATAAAATTAGAAAAAAATAGGTATTGGGGCACACGGTCGTGGTGCACATCTGTGTGCCTTTTTTTTAGCCCGTGTTTTTCGTGGGTTTCAATTTTTTTAGGGCGTGTTGGTGCACATGGCTGTGCCCTGCTTCGTTCAATTTTCTCACGCCCGTGTGTGTTGGCCCACGCCCGTGTTAGTTTGACAGTGTCGACCAGGGGTGAGGGGCACAGGCGTGTCGTACGCCCGTGTTACTTTCTTAGTTTCAACCACGATTTTAAGACACGGGCGTGTCGCACACCCGTGTTGTTTTGGCAGGATTGCCGATGGGCATATTGCACGCCCGTGGTCACTTATCGCATCCTGTTTTAGGAAAAAAAATTTCCCTACTTTTACTCAGCCGTATCGCACAGCCGTGTCGCATCTTGTAGTGTGAACACAACAGAAAGCACACCCGTGTACCTGGCCGTGTGGATTTGGGAACCTGTGTTCAAAGACTCAGCCAGTGATCTAGATGTTGAAATTTAAATTTAAATAAATTAGAACCGTTAGTATTCGGGTTGCCTCCCAAGAAGCGCTTGTTTATAGTCTAAGTTTGACTTTACCTTGTCGGTGTGTTTAGGGAGGTTCATGGAATCGTAGATTCTCTCCATCGTCTTTAAAATTGTCACCGTTATAAAGTTTGAGACGATGTCCATTTACCTTGAAAGTGCCTTGTGATGGATGACTTCCCTCTATTGTGCCATATGAAAAAATAGATTGAACTATGAAAGGCCCTGACTATCATGATTTAAGCTTCCTAGGAAACAATTTGAGTCCCAAATTATATAACAGGACAAGATCTCCAACTTCAAATTATTTTCGTTGCTTTAAACGAGCGTCGTGGCGCCGCTTTGTTGCTTCCTTGTATAGGCGTGAGTTTTCATATGCATTGGCCCGCCACTTATCTAACTCGTTTAATTGCATCAACCTATTTTCACCTGCAAGTTTGGGGTCAAGGTTTAAAAATTTAATAGCCCAGAAGGCTTTATGTTCTAGTTCAAATGGTAGATGACAACTTTTTCCATAAACAAGTTTGTAAGGTGATGTTCCTATGGGAGTCTTAAAGGCAGTTCTATAAGCCCATAAAGCATCGTCTACTTTTATCGCCCAATCCTTCCTGTTTAATTCTACTGTCTTTTCAAGAATCCGTTTGATCTCTCGGTTTGCCACCTCAACTTGTCCACTAGTTTGAGGATGGTAAGGGGTGGCTATTCTGTGATGAACTCCATATTTCTTAAGGGTTTTCTCAAATTGGGCGTTACAAAAATGAGTACCCCTGTCACTGATAATTGCTCTAGGTGTTCCGAATCTAGAGAAGAGTTTCTTAAAGAATCGTACTACCACTCTAGCATCATTAGCAGGTAAAGCTTGGGCCTCCACCCATTTGGACATATAATCAACTGCTACTAAGATGTATTTACTCCCAAATGAACTAGGGAATGGACCCATGAAGTCGATACCCCAAACGTCAAATATTTCACATGAAAGCATATAATTTTGAGGCATTTCATCACGTTTGGAGATATTACCTGTCCGTTGGCATTTATCACAAGAAGTAATGTACCTATTGGCATCTTTGAATAACGTGGGCCAATAAAAACCTGATTCAAGTGTTTTATGTACAGTTTTAGTTCCACTGTAGTGTCCTCCAATCGGTCTTGAGTGGCAATGTTCCAAGATCTTTGATGCTTCTGACCTTGTAACGCATCTCCTAATGACTTCATCTGCACATATGCGGAAAAGGAAAGGGTTGTCCCAAAAGTAGTTTTTCACATTATTAAAGATCGCTTCTTTTGCTGTTGTGTCAACCCTTTTGGGATAATGTTAGCGGCTAAAAAATTCGCAATATCTACAAACCAAGGTACCTCAGAATCAGATATAGCAAAGAATTGTTCTTCAGGAAACGAATCATTTATTTCAACTTCATCTAGTTCTTTGGTATTCGAGTTCTCAAGCCTGGAAAGGTGATCAGCCGTGAGATTTTCATCTCATTTCTTATCCTGAATCTCCAAGTCAAATTCCTGCAGCAACAGAATCCATCGAATGAGTCGAGGTTTTGCATTAGTTTTAGTTAAAAGGTAGCGAAGGGTAGAATGGTCAGTGTAAACGACAACTTTAGACAATATTAAATATGATCGAAATTTATCGAATGCAAAAACCACAGCTAATAACTTTTTCTCCATGGTGGTATAGTTTTCTTATGCAGCATTCAAAGTTTTGCTAGCATAATAGATAGGTTGAAAATGCTTATCTCTTCGCTGTCCTAAAACTGCACCTACTGGAAAATCACTGATTGTGATTTTCCGTGTTAAGTTTTATAAATTTATAATTAATCGTTCTTAAAACTAACTATTATCACGATATAGGCAAGTGTACCTATCGAACAGTAGTATAGCTTTAGCAAGACCGGATTGTCGAACCCAAAGGAACTAAAAGTACTAGTAATGACTGTCTTTTTATTATCTAGCCTAAGAATAAATGGGTTTGTTTTAATTAACTAATTAACTAAACTAAGTTACCACAGAAAATAAAGTTGGGGAATTACTTTTGGGAAAACGAGTGAATTAAGACAATACCTAAAGAAAAATCCACCTAGAATTCACTTGTTATTTTGGCTCTGAATCAGGCAATTTATTCATTTAACTTGTTCCTTAAAATCCCTAAGTTATGTTATTATCCTTATTCAAGACTAATAACGTCTAACCCTAGATTAAAAAATTGAAATTTCTTTCTAATTAACACCCTAGGGTTGCATGAACTCGATTTATGGATCCCCTTATTAGGTTTCACCCTAATCCGACAAAATCTTGTCACCCTATCACTAGGCACACAATCAACTCTGCTTAGTTATGACAAAGTCACTATTAGAGAGGGACTATTCATCCTCCAACTAAAAGCATTAACTTGAATCAATATCCTAAAATACCGAAACAAGAATTAAGAACACATAATTAAGAACAAGTCAAATATTTATCATACAATTCAGAAAATAATAACAAGATTCGTCTTAGGTTTTATTCCCCTTAGGTATTTAGGGGTTTTAGTTCATAACTAAATGGGAAAACATCTCAGAAGAATAAGGAATACAAAACATAAAGAAAACCCAAAACTCCTGAAAGGAAACTAGGGAAAGATCTTCAGTCTTGATGATGAATCCAGCTTCTGAAATGGATCAATCGGCTTTCTTGGAGTAATTCCTTTCTCCCTCTTTTTCGTCTCCCTTTTAGTCATACTCTAGGGTGTTTAAATAGGCTTTAGAATGCCTCCAAGCCCTCAAACTTGCCCTTTTTCGAATAGAACTTAGCTAGGGCTCGGTAGGGACACATCCGTGTGCGATTACTTCAGGCTATGGTCAAGGCTGAGAGATCAACACGCCCGTGTTGATGTTGTTTTAGGCCGTGGTCGAGCCTGTTAGAATAGCACGAGCATGTGTTCTGCCTGTGTGAGGAAGTTCAGGTCGTGTTGTTTTCCCATGTCGGCCTATTTTCTCCGTTCTTGGCCCGTTTCTTATTCTTTTCGCTCTCCTATACTCACCTAAGTATAAAACATGAAATTAAAGGATTAGGAGCACCAAATTCACCAAATCTAAGGATAATTCATTCATAAATGTGTTAAGCATGGGATAAAAATATGTATATATTACGATTTATCAAATACCCCCACACTTAAGCGTTTGCTTGTCCTCAAGCAAAATCCTCAATTCACAATTAAGACTTCCTTTTTCTCAACTTATAATTCCTATCAGTAATATCTCAAACTAATCCATAAGTAATCATACATTGAGAATTCAACCAAAAGAACATTAAAGTTTCAAACATTCTAAGTTGAGTATTTAGTCATGAAAAACATAGGCACCTCCCCTTATCTTCGTAGTTACCATCGATTCGAAATCTTACAGAGTTTAACATCTTCACTAAAGATTCACTCAAATCACTCGAAGTGTTTAAGGACAATGAAATTAGCACTTATTAGTCAATATGAAAAGTTATTACCATAGGCTTGCATGAAAATCAAATCTCCACCACTATAAATTGAGATGATACATCAATCAAAAGGTCTTTAAAGGGTTGTGACGAGGCTTGGTTAGGGGGTGTGGTCACAAGCTGAAAGAAAGGGTTAGAATCGAGATTGAATTGAAAAATTATTTAACTAGAAAAATATTTAATCATATCTTGCGTACAACAGAGCTTCTTATCTGAATATTGAATTTAAATACTTAAGCTCAAAAACAAAAGATTGCTACTACTACTATGTATACATTTTTTTTAAGAACAAGTCAAATAACATAGACTAACTATTAAGAACAAGACATAGCTAAGCAATTTATTCAAATCAAATCTTGACAAAAATAGGGATCAAATTAATTGAGGGGATTTCAACAATAAGGGGTTAAGGGTTAATATTAAGGGTAATACAAGGAATGGCCTGTTAAGCTCAAAGGGGTTTACTAAAGGTTAATTGTGGAGGTAGGCTTTTCATGGCATGAGTGGGTTAATCCTAAGTGCCTCTATCATCTTGACATATCAAATCAAATGGTGTGGTCTTGACATGCATAATCAAGCAAGTTCTAGAATAACGTTTCGATATTGACACACTCAAAGCAATAATAAAGTGAGCATGAAAGAATTAATAGATGCTCTTAAAGGCTCAATAATCTCACAAAAAATTATGGTTTTTTTATTTTTATACTTGTGGATTTCAATTCAAGATAATACCTAAACTTGGGGAAGCAACCTAAAATTTTAAATTCTTAAAAATCAACTTATCATGGTTAATTCTCTAATGTCTTAAGGTTTAAATAACCAATGCATGGATGCCTATGTTTTAATTCAAAATATATAAATAAAAATCATAAATCAATCAAAATTCATCCTAAACATGATATGAGAGATTTACAGGAGAACAAGGCAACATTTAGGGATTTTTCTGATAATGAAATGAATACCCCCCCACACTTAAGATGTACATTGCCCTCAATGTACAAAGATAAAGTTAGTGGCAATTATAGATATAATATCATAAGATAGGGAGAGAAATGAAACTTCCTGAGTGTTAAATGAATGGACCCCCTAATTTGGAGTTATGTAGAGTGGAGAAGGATACTCCAGTGGTGGTAGAGGTTGGGTTCCACAAGTGCTGCGCCAAAAGAATATTATATCTTGTGATCGAGTAGGGCATGACAGTCGTGGAGAACCTTTTCCAATGGAGTTTGAAGTTCTTAAATGATTGTGAGCTGTGTAGCTCTTTATAACTGTGATAAAATCAGGAACTTTTTAGGGGATATAAGGAAGAAAAATTACTCATAAAGAATTAATCGAGATTAAAATTTGTTTATAACACCTTAATATAAAATAGTAACCAAAAGGAAATAACATTAAAAGTTAAAAGTGAAATTAATAAAAACATAAAATAAAATAAAAATAAATATCATCATTACCGGATGATTCACGAGGTGGTGGTGGCGATGAGATGTGGAAGTGCTGACAAATCTGCAGTAGAGTAGCATCAATGTTATCAAATCGTTGAAAACACTACTGCTTGAATCGAGTGAGGCACTCAGAGATGTCAGCATATAAAGCCGCCGCATGAATTGGACGATAGGAGCGTGGTGGCTGAGACGGTGGGTCCTCGTGCTGTGGAGGGACATCATCAGTAATGTCCTCGGGGGCCTCCTCCTCGGTTGATTGGGCGAGACGATATTGAGGAGGGTAGGTTCCTCGGCACTTTTCGATCATCCTTATGCTTAGCATGCTTGAGATGCCTTGTGGCGGCATCTGGCCAATGAGGGTCAAGGATGATTCTTGTGCCGCAGTATTAAGGAGCCCGAAGTGTCGAACCAATCTAGTCACATAGGGGCCAATGGAGATGACCCCCTTCTGGTGTCACTCCGTCTGATGGCGAATGACAAGGGCGATAAAGTAGGCAAGGTCAAAGACATGCCCGTGTGACATACACTATAAGTAGTAGACATCGTGAGTGTTTACGACGCCGGTGCTCTCTCTCTGCCCTGTCAGAGTGTGAGCTAAGATAGAGTCTAAGTACCTCAAGGAAGAAGGGAGAGCTGATGCCTTAGAGCGACTGGGGTCGTAGGTGGCCGAACGTGGTACTAGCGCGTCCCAGCACCGTGAAGGAGAACGATAGATGTGGCGGTTAAGAGCATGTAGGTTATTCTCCTCCTTGAACTCCTCTGTATATAAGCCCAATGCAGTATTGAATTCTGGGACACTTAGCTGGCGAACTAATCTGTCTAGGCGAAGATGGAACGTTATTACAGTTTGAAAATGGAACGTTGAGCATAGTTCCATCGTGAGCTTGAGATACGTCGGCTCGATGATCTCAAAGAAGAGCTTCCAAGGGTCGGTGGTTAGGAGGGCCCGAATCGCATCAGCCAACTAGACTTGTTCTACTGTAGCCTAGTCGATGCAGCGGCCCGCAATTAAAGGTCGGGCCTGAAGTATTTGGAAAAGTTCTTCTTGGGGCCCTATGGGGACCTGCAGGAAAGGGTGACGAATTTTCGTGGTAAAATGTAAACAATTTCAAAAAGAGAAAAGTCATAAATTAGGACTAATACTTTTAGCCATAACTACCAAAATAATCAATTTTATGACATACTTTTTGTGGCATTGGCATGGTAGTAGCATAAATAAAAAAATGGCAAAGAGCTCTATGGAAACGTAAAAAGCATGAATGAATTATATTGCATGGGTTAAAATGGCAAAGAACAATGAGTAAGTGAGAACTACAAATTTTAACTTAAAATAGGTAAATAGAGCTTGAGAAATCATGGAATAAGTGAAAACTTCAACATGAAATAAATGATAACTACCTTAGACATGGGATTTGAGTGATAGAAAAATAAAAATAATATGATCAATGTAGTTTGTTATGATAAATAGAATTAGAAATAAGTAAAATAAAAGGGAAAAGAGTAAACAAACGCTAGAAAGAGGAGAATAGGCATCAAAAATAGAGTTGGAAGCGGCGCACGGGCGTGGCAGGGAGGCCGTATGGACTTGCAGCGGCTAGGGTTAGGGATTTTGGGTGAAGGAGACAATGAATAGTACAGGGTATTTATATATTTTGGGGCACACGGCCGGGGGACACGCTCGTGTGCCCCAATTTTAGCCCGCATGTTCTGCGTTTTTCCTATTTTTGGTACGTCTGAAATTCGACCCATGCCCATGTACCTTGGGCGTGTTGGTGCACACGGCCGTGTCGCACGGCCGTGTCTGGCTTCGTTCGCTTCTCCCACGTCCGTGTATGTATGCCCACGGCCGTGTTAATTTAACAAGTTCGACCACGGGTGCTAGGCACGGGCGTGTTGCATGCCCGTGCTATTTTGGCACGATCGGCCACAGTTTCATGACACGGGTGTGTCGCACGCCCGTGTTAGTTTGGCAGGATTGCCCACGGTCATGTTGCACGGCCGCGGAGATTTATCGCAGCCTGTATTGGGGAAAATCTTTGCCCTGTTTCCACATGGTCCTAAGCATGCCCATGTACTTGGCCGTGTGAGTGTGGTAAACCTATATTCAAGAGTTCCGTTAGTAAGTTAGGTGTTAAACACTAGAATTTAAAGAAGTTAATACCATTAGTGCTCGGGTTGCCTCCCGAAAAGCGCTTATTTATAGTCTAAGCTCGACTTACCTCTCCATTGAATGGTCATGCTGGTTCGAGGAGTTTATACTCCTCATTCCTACTATCAATCTCATCAAAATAAGGTTTTAGGTGGGTATTGTTTACCTTAAAAGTGCCGAACTTGGGATGACTTACCTCGACTGTACTGAATGGGAAAATGCTAAGTACTGTAAGAGGGATTTCTTCATTCGATTTGGTAGTGACATTGTGAGGATCTGCGGCATCTAATAAAACTTTATCTCCAACCTAAAGTTGATTTAGTGAGGTATTGAGCTCGTTCTGGTGTAGTTTTGGCTTATCGTATGTTCTCGGTTTATGTGTTTGCCATTCATCTAGCTCCTCGATTTGTAGCCTTCGCTCTTCATGAATAGGTCCTTTATTGTTGCTTGAACATGGCTCATCTACGTCCTTCGAACTCATTTCCTACAAAGTAGGTTACACCATATTGTCAGTTTTAGTAGAATGGTTTATACAATCACCTTCAATTTTTGATGTGTTGCCAGAATTGCGAGCTTAAAGGGTGATGTTTCGTCTCCTACACGAAGTGTGAGTTCACCTGTGCCAACATCAATAATCGTTCTAGCAGTTGCTAAAAAGGGCCTTCCTAAAATTAAAGGAGTGTTGTTATCCTTCTCTATGTCTAGAACAACGAAGTCAACGAGAATTATAAATTTATTAATTTTAACTAGCACATCTTCAATAGTACCCCTAGGAAATCTTATAGTTTTATCTGCTAACTGAATGCTCATCCTAGTCTATTTGGGTTTCTCAAGACCTAGTTGCTTAAACATTTTGTAAGGCATGGCGTTAATGCTATCCCCTAAATCAGCTAATGCATTATTAACATCTAAACTACCAATTAAGCAAGGAATTCTAAAACTCCCTGGATCTTTTAATTTGTTGGGTAGCTTATTCTGTAGAATAGCTGATCAAACTACGTTTAGCTCCACATGCGACACCTTGTCCAACTTTCGCTTATTTCTTAAAAGTTCTTTTAAAAATTTCATTGCGTTCGGCATCTACGATAGAGCTTCAATAAACGATAAGTTAATATGTATTTTTTTTAAGAGTTTAAGGAATTTACCAAATTGTTCATCTGAGCGGTCTTTCCTTATCACTTTGGGATATGGCACACGAGGTCTATATTCTACACCTATTATTTTGTTTTCATTATGACTGACCGCACCTTTACCTTTGTTCACCACATTTTGTTGCCTCGGTTCTGGCTCAGGCTCAACGAATCCTTCTTCACCTTGAACATTAATCGCGTTGAGCTATTCCTTTAGGTTAGGTTCAGTATTGCTTGGCAAACTACCTGTGGTCGTTCAAAAATTAGTTTGGACAGCTGGCCTATCTGAGTTTCGAGCCCTTGGATTGACTCTTGTTGATTTTTAAGTGCTGTCTCGGTATTCTGTAAACGAGTTTCTGACACCGAGATGAATTTAGATAGCATCTCCTCAAGGTTCGGCTTTTTCTCTTGTTGGTAAGGTGGTTGTTGGAAGCCTGAGGATGGTGGTGGCCTTTGATTTCTTGACCTCCCCATGAGAAGTTTGGGTGATTCCTCCAACCTGCGTTATAAGTATTGCTATAGGGATTATTTTGAGATCGAGGATTATTACCCATGTAATTTAATTGCTCGTTTTCCATGTTGTGGCCATAGGGTTGATACTCTGAATTGCTTGATCCACTTCCACTTGCTTCACATTGCATTACTGGATAAACCTGCATAGAACCAAGTAAACCATCAATCTTTTTATTTAGAAGTTCTACCTAATTTGACAGTATAGTAACCGAATCGACGTTATAAACGCCTGCTGTTTTGGTTGGATTAGTCCTCATGACTTGCCACTAATAGTTATTCAGTGACATCTCCTCAATAAATTCATAAGCCACTTCAGGTGTTTTGTTGTTGATGGTTCCACCAGTGGCTACGTCAATCGTCTGTCTTGTCGAGGAATTCATACCATTATAGAACGTTTGAACTTGCAGCCATAGAGGTAACCCATTGTGAGGGTACCTTCACAGTAGGTCCTTGTATCTCTCCCATGCATCGTAAAGTGTTTCTAAATCCATCTGCACAAAAGAAGAGATATAATTTCGTAATTTGGTCGTCTTAGCCGGCAGGAAATATTTTAATAAAAACTTTTCGATCATTTGTTCCCAAGTAGTGATTGACCCTTGTGGTAATGAGTTCAACCATTGTTTAGCTTTGTTCCTTAATGAAAAAGGGAATAACCGAAGATGAATGGCATCATCAGAAATGCCATTAATTTTAAAAGTGTCGCAGAATTCTAGAAAATCTGCCAAGTGAGTGTTGGGATCCTCATCCTGCAAACCATCAAACTGAACAAATTGTTGTATCATTTGAATCGTGTTAGGTTTCAGTTCAAAATTATTTGCAGCAATAGCAGGCCTAACTATACTTGACTCAGTTCCTGTTAAATTAGGTTTAGCATAATCATACATAGTACAAGGAGCAGGATTCTGATTTGCTAGATCAGCAGGTATCACAGGAGGTAGCTGATTTTCCTGATTTTCAGTCATCTCCTCGATTGTAGTTGAGATATCATCCTCTTGCTCTTCCTCTGTGTATCTTAGGCTTCGCCTTATTTCTCGTCAGTTTCTACGAGCGGTGCAATCAATTTTTTCATCAAAAAGTAATGGTCCTGAGGGATTTCTTCTAGTAATAACCTATAAGAACCTGTCAGAAGAAAGAAAAAGAAAATTTAGTAAATAAAAAAATTAAATTAAATTGCAATAAAAGTAAATGGCTAAAGTAATGAAAATTGAGTGTTCCTATTTAGTTCCCCGGCAACGGTGCCAAAAACTTGATCGTGGTTTTTCATGATAATTTTTATAAATTTGTAATTAATCATTCTTGAAACTAACTATTATCACGATGTAGGCAAGTGTACCTATCAAACAGTAGTATAGCTTTAGCAAGACCGGATTGTCGAACCCAAAGGAACTAAAAGTACTAGTAATGACTGTCTTTTTATTATTTAGCCTAAGAATAAAGGGGTTTGTTTTAATTAACTAATTAACTAAACTAAGTTACCACAGAAAATAGAGTTGGGGAATTACTTTTGGGAAAACGATTGAATTAAGACAATACTTAAAGAAAAATCCACCTAGACTTTACTTGGTATTTTGGCTCTGAATCGGACAATTTATTCATTTAACTTGTTCGTAGAAATCCTTAAGTTATGTTATTATCCCTATTGAAGACTAATAACGTCTAACCCTAGATCGAATAATTGAAATTTCTTTCTAATTAACACCCTAGGGTTGCATTAACTCGATCTATCGATCCCCTTGTTAGGTTTCACCCTAATCTAGCAAAATCTTGTCACCCTATCTCTAGGCGCGCAATCAACTCCGCTTAATTATGACAAAGTCACTCTTAGAAAGGAACTATTCATCCTCCAACTAAGAGCATTTACTTGAATCAATATCCTGAAATACCGAAATAAGAATTAAGAACACATAATTAAGAATAGGTCAAATATTTATCATACAATTCAGAAAATAATAACAAGATTCTTCTTAGGTTTCATTCCCCTTAGGTATTTAGGGGCTTTAGTTCATAACTAAATAGGAAAACATCTCAGAAGAATAAAGAATACAAAACATAAAGAAAACCCAAAACTCCTGAAAGGAAATTGGGGAGAGATCTTCAATCTTGATGATGAATCCAGCTTCTAAGATGGATCAATCAGCTTTCTTGGAGTAATTCCTTACTCCCTCTTCTTCGTCTCCCTTTTAATCCTCCTCTAGGGTGTTTAAATAGGCTTTAGAATGCCTCCAAGCCCTCAAACTTGCCCTTTTCCGAATAGAACTTAGATAAGGCTCGGCAAGGACATGCCCATGTGACATGCCCGTATGCGATTACTTCAGGCCGTGGTCGAGGCTGAGAGATCAACACACCCGTGTTGAGGTTGTTTTAGGCAGTGGTCGAGCCTATTTGAATGGCACGGGCGTGTGTTCTGCCTGTGTGAGGAAGTTCAGGCCGTGTTGTTTTCCCATGTCGGCCCATTTTCTCCGTTCTTGTCCCGTTTCTTGTTCTTTTCTCTCTCTTATGCTCACCTAAGTATAAAACATCAAATTAAAGGATTAGGAGCACTAAATTCACCAAATCTAAGGATAATTCATTCATAAATGTGTTAAGTATGGGATAAAAATATGTATAAATTACGGTTTATCAATCACTCGCATCACACATTAGTTCAAAAGGTAAATTTCAGTCAGGTGCAATTATGATTGGAGCATTAATTAGTTTATCCTTTAAGGTATTAAATGCTTCTAAGCATTCTTGATCGAAATTAAAAGGTACATCTTTTTCTAGTAATTTAGTCAGAGGCTTAGCTATTTTAGAAAAATCCTTAATAAATCTTCTATAGAAACCAGCATGTCCTAAAAAGCTTCTAATAGCCTTGACCGAACTAGGAGGGGGTAATTTTTTGATTGTTTCAATTTTAGATTTATCAACTTCAATCCCTTTACTAGAAATTTTATGTCCTAACACAATACCTTCTTAAACCATAAAGTGACATTTCTCCCAGTTAACTACAAGGTTTGTTTCCTCACATCTTATTAAAACTTGTTTTAAATTTTTAAGGCAGAGATGGAAAGAGTTACCAAATATCGAGAAGTAATCCATAAATACCTCCATGTTGTCTTCTACGAGTTCGTTAAAGATGGCCATCATACAGCGCTGAAAAGTAGCAGAAGCATTACATAATCCAAAAGGCATTCTACGATAAGCAAACATACCATATAGACATGTAAATGTCATCTTTTCTTGATCTTTAGGAGCTATTGGGATTTGGAAATAACCAAAGAGTCCATCTAAAAAGTAGTAGTACATGTGCCCTGATAATCTTTCCAACATTTGGTCAATGAATGGCAAGGGAAAGTGATCCTTTCTTGTGGCATCATTCAGCTTCCTGTAGTCATTGCAAACTCTCCAACCTGTGACAGTTCTTGTCGGGATTAATTCATTCTTCTCGTTGGTTACAACAGTCATGCCTCCTATTTTTGGAACAACCTACACTAGACTTACCCAAGAACTGTCAGAAATAGGATAAATAATTCAAGCATCTAGAAGTTTAATTACCTCAGCTTTAATAACTTCTTTCATGTTGGGGTTTAGTCATCTTTGAGCTTGCACACATGGTTTATATTCATCTTCCATTAGAATTTTGTGGGTGCAAAAAGAAGGGCTGATCCCTTTGATGTTAGAAATTTTCCAAGCTATGGCCTTTTTATGTTCTCTTAATACTTGGAGTAATTCCTCTTTCTCCTTGGGTTGTAGGTGAGAAGCAATAATCACTGGTAATGTAGAATTATTTCTGAGGCATGCGTATTCTAAGTGATTTGGCAACTGTTTAAGTTCCAGTTTGGGGGATTCTTCAATAGATAGTTTTTGTTTAAGTTCATCCTTTGTCTTGATACCCTCACGTTCTACTTGTCTTGATACAAATTCATTAGAGTTTAGTTCAATTTTTACCTTACCCATCTCAGCATCACCATCATCATTCTCCTCGCTTTGGGCAATACACAGTTCCAACGTGTCTTCATGTATGATTTCCTGAAGAGAGTCTTGAGTAGCATGATCAATAGAGTCAATAAAATAGCATGAGTCATCTTGCTCCCTAGAAAATCTCATGGCATCATAGATTTTAAAAATAATTTCTTCGTCACCTACTCTAAGTACAAGTTTACCATCTCCCACATCAATAACAGCCCTAGCAGTGGCTAAAAATGGACGACCTAAAATTAAAGGTACTTTAACATCCTCATCTATGTCAAGCACAAAAAAATCAATAGGAAATATAAATTTATCTACTTTCACAAGTACGTCCTCTATGATACCCCTAAGATACTTCACAGATCAACCAGTTAATTGAATACTCATCCTAGTGGGTTTAGGTTCCCCAAGACCAAGTTGTTTAAACATTTTATATGGCATCAAATTAATGCTAGCACCTAAATCAGCTAGTGCCTTTTCAACATTCAAACTACCAATTAAACAGGAAATAGTAAAACTTCCTGGGTCTTTCAGTTTGGTTGGTAGTTTATTTTAGAGTATGGCCGAGCATTCCTCGTTGAGTTCCACTGTAGATAAGTCCTTAAACTTCTTTTTATTTGTTAGAAGCTCTTTTAAAAATTTTATGTATGTAGGCATCTGTGAGATATCTTCAACAAAAGGTAAGTTGATGTGTAATTGCTTAAAAAGTTCAAGAAATTTACCGAATTGTGCATCCAAGTGGTCTTTCTTTAACTTCGCTGGGTATGGGACTGGTGGTTTATATTCCTTTGGCATTGGTTTGTCATTGTTTTCGGGTTTTCCCTCCTCTCCTTCGTTTCTGTCAACTTCTTGTGGTTGCTTCTTTTCAGATTCAGCTAACACCTTCCCACTCCTTAGTGTAACTGCTTTTACATGCTCTTTTAGATTGGGTTCGGTGTTACTAGGTAGACTTCCTGGTGATCTCTCTGAAATCATCTTAGCCAGCTGTCCAATTTGATTCTCGAGCCCTTGAATCGATGCTTGGTGATTTTTTAGTGTAGTTTCAGTATTCTGAAAATGGGTTTCTGCTACTGAAATAAATTTTGTCATCATCTCCTCAAGGTTCGACTTTTTCTCTTGCTGGTAAGGTTGCTGCTAGAAACCTAGAGGGGGTGGTGGCCTTTGATTTCCTTGGCCTCCCATGAGAAATTTGGGTGGTTCCTCCAACCTGCATTATAATTGTTACTGTAAGGATTATTTTGAGGTCTAGAGTTGTTACCCATGTAGTTCAATTGTTTGTTCTCCATGTTGTGGCCATAGGTTGGATATTCTGAATTGCACATTCCACCACCAGTTGCATTGCACTGCATAACTGGATGTACCTACGTGGAATCAAGTAAACCGTCAATCTTTTTATTTAAGAGTTCTACTTGATTTGACAGCATAGTAACCGAGTCGACGTTATAAACGCCTACTGCATTGGCTGGCTTAGTTCTCATGACTTGCCATTGATAGTTATTCAGTGACATTTCCTCAATGAATTCGTAAGCCTCTTCAGGTGTTTTGTTGTTGATGGTTCCACCAGCGGCTGCATCAATCATTTGTCTCGTCGAGGGGTTCACACCATTGTAAAAAGTTTGAACCTGTAGCCAAAGGGGTAATCCATGGTGAGGGCACCTTCGTAGTAGGTCTTTGTATATCTCCCATGCATCATAAAGTGTTTCTAAATCTATTTGTACAAAAGAAGAAATATCATTCTATGGTTTAGCTATTTTAGCAGGTGGAAAATATTTAAGTAAGAACTTTTCAGTCATTTGTTCCCAAGTAGTGATTGATCTTCGTGGTAACAAGTTCAACCACTGTTTAGCTTTATTCCTCAGTGAAAAGGGAAATAGCCGAAGGCGAATGGCATCATCAGAAATGCCATTGATTTTAAATGTGTCACAAAGTTTCAGAAAATTTGCTAAATGAGTATTTAGGTTTTCATCCTGCAAACCATCAAACTGAACAAACTCTTGTATCATTTGAATTGCGTTAGGTTTCAGTTCAAAATTATTTACAGCAATAGCAGACCTAACTATACTCGTTTCAGTTCCTGTTAAAGTAGGTTTAGCATAATCATACATAGTACGAGGAGCAGGATTCTGATTTACTGGGTCAGCAGCAATCGCAGGAGGTAGCGGATTATTCTGATTATCAGCCATCTCCTCGGTTGTAGTTGGAATATCTTCCTCTTGCCCTTCCTCTATGTATTGTAAGCTTCTCCTAATTTCTATTCGGTTTCTGCAAACTGTGCTTTCAATCTCACTATCAAAGAGTAATGGTCCTGATGGGTTTCTTCTAGTTATAAACTATAAAAACCTGCCAGAAGAAAATAAATGAAAATTTAGTAAAAATAAAAACAAAATTAAATAAATAATAAATAATAAATAATGGCTAAAGTAATAAAAATTGAGTGTTCCTAATATCTTATTTCCTCGGCAACGGCGCCAAAAACTTGATTGTCATTCGCGATAAGTTTTAAAATTTCTAATTGATCGTACTTGAACTAACTATTATCACGATGAAGGCAAGCACACCGATCAAACAGTAGTATAGTTTTAGCAAGACCGGATGTCGAACCCAAAGGAATTAAAAGTACTAGCATTAACTTTCTTCTTATTATCTAGCCTAAGAATAATGAAGGTTGTTTTATCTAACTAATTAACTAATCTAAGAATGCACAGAAAATAAATTAGGGAAATACTTTTGGGAAAACTGATTGATTTTAGACAACACCCAAGGAAGAATCCACCTAGACTTCTCTTGTTAACTGAATCTGAACCAGACAATTTATTCACTTGACTTGATCCGTATAAATCCTTAAGTTATGTTATTATCCCTATTCAAGACTAATAACGTCTAACCCGAGATTGATTAATTGAAATCTTTTTCTAATTAAAACCCCTAGTTTTCCATTAACTCGATCTATGGATTCCCTTATTAGATTTGACTATAATCTGGCAGATTTATGTCGTTCTATCTCTAGGATTGCATGCAACTCCACTTAATTATAAACGATCTACTCTAAGACAGGGACTATTCATCCTCCGAATAAGCACATCAATACTTGAATCAATATCCTAGAATATTCAAAGAAGAGTTAAAGTCATAATTAAGAACAAATCAAGTATTTATCATACAGTTCATAAAATATTAACAAGATCCATCTTAGGTTTCATCCCCCTTAGGTATTTAGGGGATTTTGTTCATAACTATAAAAGAAAACATCTCAGAAGAATGATAACAAAACATGAAGAAAACCCAAAAGCCCCTGAAGGAAATTGAAAGGATATCTTCAGTCTTGGAGGTGAATCCGACTTTCGAGATGGATCAATCGGCTTTCTTCAAGTAATTCCTTTCTTCCTACTCTCCATCCCCCCTAATCCTCTTCTAGGGGTTTTAAATAGGCTTTAGAATGCCTAAAATCCCTCAAGAATGGCCTTTTCCGAATAGGACTAAACTTGGGCTCAATAGGGGCACGCCCGTGTGACACACCCATGTGCGATTACTTCAGGCCGTGGTCAAGGTTGAGGAATAGATACGCCCGTGTTGATGTCGTTTTAAGCCGTGTTCAATCCTGCTAGAATGGCACGAGCGTGTGTTCTACCCTTGTGGGGAATTTCAGGCCATGTTGATTTCCTATGTTGGCCCATTTTTTCCGCTTTTGGCCTGTTTCTTGTTCTTTTTGCTCTCCCGTGCTCACCTAAGTATAAAACATGAAATTAAAGGACTAGGAGCATCAAATTCACCAAATCTAAGGAGAAATCATTCATAAATGTGTTAAGCATGGGACAATAATATGTATAAATTACGGTTCATCAGTTTTCGTAATTATATTTACATCCAATAAAGTGTATAATTTAAGACTTTTATTGACCTTAGGGGGCGAATAAGGCTTATGGATGAGCTAATATGATTTGTAAGCATGCGGAAGACCATTAGAAGGTGTGCTAATTTGATATTGGTCGCTGTTTGCAACACAGAGAGTTGGATGTCTTAACATTGGGAGTAGAATAGAATAATTTCAAGACTACCTTCGGTGTCTAAACCGTGTATGACACACTTCCTACCCCATGGGCATGTGTTTTGGTCGTGTGTCCCCTACACCGTAATTTAGAGAAACATAATGCTCAGAATTGAGCCTACGGGTAGAGACACGGGCATATGTCTCAACTGTGTGAGGTCCACAACCTCAAGCACGGGTATGTGTCCTGACCGTGTGAACTCTGTAGCTATTTTAAGAAAATTTAATTAACCACATGACCTAGCACACGGGCATGTGACTTGGCCGTGTAACTTCAATTTGTTCATGCTTTGCAAAATAGACAATTACATGGGTTAAGGACACTGGCGTGTGTGACCATACAGCCTACCCACACCGGCGTGTGACCCCTGTTCATAGCAAAGATTTTCTAGGTTTTGTAAAAATTTCCTAAGTGCTCGGTTTAGTCTCAAACCTCTTCCAAAGCATGTTTTGGGCCTCGTAGGCTCGTATTAGGGACTTTATGATTGAATACAAATGGTTTTAATTTGGATGCCAAATTTATGACTCGATTTATATGTTTGCTTGCGATGTAAGTCTGGTAATGCCTCGTATCTTGTTTCGGCATTGAATACGGGTAAGGGATGTTACAGGTAATGCTCCGTAACCCTATTTCAGCATTAAATATGGGTGTGGGGTGTTACATTGATTGGTATCATAGCTACAGTTTAGTCTATTCTAGGACTAACATAGCATATGTGAGAGTCTACCTATACATGCCATATATAAATTGTGATAGTATGATGACTCTTGACACTTTAAAATGTGTTTTCATATAGTAAATGGATCCCAATTGAGTTGTAGCTGATGAGGTTGAAAGTAATGCACCAGCTCCCGCTCAAGGAACAGCGCCATCTGGATCTAGGCCCGTATCGGGTAGCCAGGGAAGAGAGGCTAAAGATGTAACACCCCTAACCCATTTTCGTCGCCGGAATAGGGTCATAAGGCATCACAGAATAAAACAAAATTTCAAACTAGTACATATCATATGTATAATTATTCACAAACATAAATCTCGAAAGTTAATTAAAATTTATTTCATAAATTAATACATCTATTAAATTAGAACATTTCATATCACATGTATATGTAGTCATATCGTTCACATATAACAATTTAAAATATAATATATCAACAATTTCATATATATGACATTAGCATGTTAATCTTTATGAACCTCATATGTTTTACTTAAGGATACCACTGAAAGAAAACATTTGGTTATAAGTCAACTCACTTCATTTCTTGATCTATTCGGCTAACCTTTATATGTATATATTACATTATTCACATTCACTACTTACACTTATTTACCAAGTTCTTATAACCATATGTATACAGGTAATAAGCACTCATAATCATAAAAACTTTACATACATACACGGTATGTGAAAGCCAAAATAATATAACAAGTCTAAATATTACGTACGCATGTCTCAACCTAATTCATAAATAAGCTTCAAAATTTGTAATAATTCAATGTCTTTAATAATGGATTATATGATCGAATGTGTATATTATTAAAACAAGTCAAATGTATATTATGATTACTCCCTTGATATGTACTTAATATAAAACAAAACATTTATATTTAACTTAATCATCATAAATGCATGCAAGATGCGCATTTACCCAAAAGCCAAGGTTGTACCAAACATTTAAACATCAATTATATATAACAATTAGTCAACTAGGTTAATCATGAACTACATACATTATTTGCTGCCTATTAATCAAACTAACCAAGCTAGAACATAACCACCCATCATTGAAACAATAACGTCTTTAATGTTCTTCATAACACATTAATAAACATACTAAACACACGTTGAGCTAATGCACTTTCATGACTAAATCTTACTGTTTAAATAGTCACTTACATATCAAAATTTCCAACATCAATTACCAATAGACAAGGTCATCAAGCATTTGACTAAGAATTTACACAACCTAGTTTAAAATAATACGCAAGCCATTATCAAAACATATGGTGCTCAGCACATATATTATGCATTTAAGGCACACAACTAAGTAATCAAGATTAATATAAGTCTTACCTATCATAATCAAACACTAATATATTAATTTAGCCATTTTCGCATTACTTATATACATAACTAACTTTCAGCACTCTCAAAATATAATCCAGCCTATACATGCCATAACACGAGTTTGATTATTTAAATACCAAAGCTGTAGATAGTGTGATAGACTTTGTTGACAATCCCCGAGCTTGTAACATGAATCCAAAATCTATAAAAACAAATAATCACACACACAAAGTAAGCTAACATAGCTTAGTAAGTTTAAAGCAAATAAGCAATTTCCAAGATATAATCAATTCATTTCAAGTTAAGCCGGATTATATTAACATTGCCAATCTTAACTTTGAACTTACAAGTGAAATAAATGATAGGATTTTTATGCATAATACTACTATAGCCGAATGCTATCACAACCATATTAACCAAATGTAAAATCAACTTTCTAGGTTAAAATATCACTATACTATCAAACATATGTATATATTTATTTGCATAAGTACAAGAATCCAACTAATAATATCATGTACATTTACTACTAGTATGGCCGAACACATATGTGGTCACATATGTATATATCCAAAATTTATTCCTTAATATGCATAACATTTGTTCAAATCAAATATACTTGTTTATTTCATATATATTTGTCTTTTGCGTCACATAAAACTAATCAAATTTCAAGCCTTACACATACCTTATTAACAATAGCTAACAAGCTAAACCATACCTGGCTTTTTAACTCATTTACACATTCGATCATGATTTACCTTTGCCCGATGAACCATTCGGAATTGGATAGGACACTTGGATAATCACATAAATCGTACAATGCCAACGTGCCAGATGTGGTCTTACATGTAGCCACAAATCGATGCCACTGTCCCAGACAGGGTTTTACTCGTAAACACATATCGAAATCACATATCGATGCCATGGTCTTACTCGCACACACATATTGGAATCCTATGTCATGACATACGTATCCTAACTATTCCTAAGGTTCATACGGGACTTTCAAACGTCGTAACTCGGTCGAAACCCATTCGGAGATGTGATAACCAAGCTTAATCATATGTGGCCAAAGCTTATATATGTTCACACATTTCATAACAGCATATAATATTTACATTTAACTACAATTAAACACGTCTATTTGCTTATAAACTTACCTCGGACGTCGTAAAACGGAACAGGGCTGCTAGTCGACAACTTTTGTTTTTCCTCGATCCAAATTCGATTTCTTTGGTTCTTGATCTAAACATATTAAAATTAAGCTCATTCAAATATATTTTCATCCAATTTATTCCAAAAACACATAAATGGGCAAATTACCATTTTACCCTTAACATTTACAATTTTTACAATTTAGTCCCTATTGCACAAAACACAAAATACACAAAATTTCAAAGTACCCATGTTAGGCCGAATGGTACCCATATCTATAGAAGCCCATATATTTCATTAATTTCACAATTTAGTCCCTCAAATTATTATTTTTGCAATTAAGTCCTAATTACTCAAAATCATCAAAAACTTCAATACAAAATATGTTATTCTAAAACATATCTTTCATTTTTCATTATCAAACAACAAAAATCACAAGCTATCAACAATGGCACAACTCAAAATATTTATCAAAATAAAAAATTCAAGCATGGGTTTTGTAGTACTCGAAGCAACGATCTCAAAAACGTAGAAATTATCAAAAACCGACAAAAAAATGAACCTTGATTTTAGCTTGGAAGATGGCCGAACTAGGTTTCTTCTCTATTATTTCTTATTCGATTTATGAACAAAGATAAAATAATGAATATGATAACTTTGGTTTTTAATTAATATAAGTTTATTAACTAATTTACATATATAACCTTTATAATATAATATAATATAAAACCATTATTAACTTGACTATTACCATCCACTATATATGTTAATGATTTCATTGCAACATAAAACCTCCACATTAAAAGAACAATCACTATTCGACCCTTTTTAGAAATAACCACCAAATTTTCATTTTACGAGATTAAGTCCTTTTATTTAATCGGACACCTAAACGAAGAAATTAAATCACGAAAATTTCACAGATATAAATTCATAAAAAATAAACACAGAAAATAATTTTAAAATATTTTTTTGACTCAGATTCATGGTCCCGAAACCACCATTCCATTTAGGGTCTAAATCGGGTTGTTACAACTCTCCCCCCTTAGGGATTTTCGTCCCCGAAAATCTTACCAGTGAATAGGTTCGGATAGCATTCTCTCATTGCATCTTCCGATTCCCATGTTGCTTTCTCAACTCTGTGTTTATGCTACAATAATTTAACTAATGGAATCTTCTTATTTCGTAACTCTTTAATCTCACGAGCCAAAATGCGAACCGGTTCTTCTTCGTACGTCATATCGGGCTTAATCTCGATCTCAGAGGGACTAATTACATGTGAAGGGTCATATCAATATCTACAAAGCATTGAAACATGGAATACATTGTGGATCTTTTCTAACTCAGGTGGCAACAATAGTCTGTAAGCAATCGGCCCGATACGCTCTATAACCTCATACGGCCCAATAAACCTCAGACTCAATTTGCCTTTATGAATGAATCTGAGTATTTTATTCTATGGTGAGACTTTCAAGAAGACTTTATCTCCGATTTGAAACTCTATATCTTTACGTTTCAAGTCCGCATAAGATTTTTGATGATCTGACACTGCTTTTAGACTTTCATGAATCACTTTCACTTTCAATTCAGTTTCTCTGATCAAGTCAACCCTGTGTATCTTATTTTCACTGAGCTCAGTCCAGTACAATGGCATACGACATTTACGACCATACAAAGCCTCATAAGGTGCCATTTTAATAATCGATTGAAAGCTATTATTATACACAAATTCAATCAGAGGTACGTATCGTTCCTACATACCTTCAAACTCGAGAATGCAACATCTTAACATATCCTCAAGTATCTGAATGATTCGCTCTGACTGGCCATCTGTTTGTAGATGGAAAGCAGTACTGAAATGTAATTTCATACCTAGTGCATCTTGCAGTTTCTTCCAAAACTGCGATGTAAACCTCGGATCTCTATCCGAAACAATAGATATAGGCACACCATGTAATCTCACAATCTGAGAAACATACAATTCAGCCAGCTTATCTAGCAAGTAGTCTTATGTGTCGGAACAAAATGAGTCGATTTAGTCAATCTATCAACAACAATCCAGATTGCATCTTTCTTGCTCGGTGTCAACGATAAACCATATACAAAATCCATCGTGATTCTATCCCACTTCCACTCAGGTATCATGATAGGCTGAAGTAATCCTGAAGGCACCTGATGTTCAGCTTTTACTTGTTGACAGACTAAACATCTTGCAACAAAGTCAGAAATGTCTCGTTTCATTCCATGCCACCAGTAAAGTTGTTTCAGATCATTATACATTTTTGTACAACCTGGGTGAACTGATAACCGACTGCTATGAGCTTCATTCAAAATCATCTAAATCAACTCTAAATTCCTTAGAACGCATATTTGATCTCTGAATCTCAAATAGTCATTAGCATCAACTTTGAATTCTGAATTTGCATCCGTCTCACACTGAGCTCATTTTGCAATTAACTCATTATGAACCTTCTGGTCATCACAAATTTGTTGAATAAATAACGGTCCTGCTTTCAATTCAACTACTATCGAACCATCATCAGACATGGCCATATGTGCATTCATTGCATGCAAAGCAAAAAGTAATTTTCGGCTTAAAGCATTAGCAACAACATTAGACTTTCCTGGGTGATATTCAATCACAAGCTCGTAGTCTTTTAACAACTCTAACCATCGACGTTGTCTTAAATTCAGATCTTTCTGAGTCATCAAATATTTTAGACTTTTATGATCAGTTGAAAGCCCTTTTGACTGAGGCTCTAGTGCTAGTTCAGCCAGAATCGGGTAAAAAATTTGTTATTTATAGTGACGCCAAATTTTTAATGCAAATATGATGGCTGCCAATTCTAGGTCGTATGTCGAATAATTCTTTTCATGTGGCTTCAACTGTCTTGAGGCATAAGCTATAACTTTGCCTTCCTGCATCAAAACACAACCTAAACCATTCAAAGATGCATCACTATAAATAACAAATTCTTTACCCGATTCTGGCTAAACTAGCACTAGAGCCTCAGTCAAAAGGGCTTTCAACTGATCAAAGCTTTTCTGGCACTTCTCTGACCACTCAAATTTAACATCTTTCTGTAATAGCTTCGTCATCGGAGCTGCAATCATAGAGAAACCTTTCATGAATCGTCTATAATAACCAGCAAGTCCTAAAAAACTTCAAACTTCAGAAACATTCTTCAGAGGTTTCCAATCAAATATAGCTAAAATTTTGCCCCGGATCAACTCGAATGCCTGATGTTGATACCACATGACCTAGAAAATTTACTTCACTTAACCAGAACTCACATTTACTGAATTTCGCATACAACTGTTTATCTCATAAAGTCTGCAACACAAGTCTTAAATGTTCAACATGTTCAGCTTCATCACGAGAGTAGATCAAAATGTCATCTATAAACACAACCACAAACCAGTCTAGATACAGTCTAAAGATCCGATTCATCAAATCCATGAAAACAGCAGGTGCATTAGTGAGTCCAAAAGGCATAAATAAAAACCCATAGTGTCCGTACCTCGTTCAAAAAGCAGTCCTTGGTACATCGGAGTCTTTAACTCATAACTGATAGTAGCCTGACCTCAAATCTATCTTCGAAAATACTGTATCTCCTTTCAGCTGGTCAAATAAGTCACTAATCCATGGCAAAGGATACTTATTCTTTATAGTCACTTTATTAAGCTGTCTATAATAGATGCACATTCTCATAGTTCCATCTTTCTGTTTCACAAACAACATAGGTGCACCCCACGAAGAGAAACTCGATCATGCGAAACCTCTATCTGTCAATTCTTGCAGTTGAGCTTTCAATTCTTTTAATCCTTTAGGTGCAATTCTGTATGGAGCTATAGATATCGGAGTCATCCCAGGCATTAACTCAATACCAAACTCTACTTCCCGAATAGGTGGCAAACCCGGTAATTCTTTAGGAAATACATCTGGATACTCGCACACCACAGGTACTGATTCAATGTTTCTTTCAGCCACTTTACTGTCGAGCACGTAGGCAAAATAAGCTTCGCAGCCCTTTCTCACATATTTCCTAGCTAACATCGAAGAAATTACTGCTGGTAACCCTTTCAAATCACTAGATTCAATCCGGATAATCTCATCATTCTGGCACCATAAATCAATAGTCTTCCCCTTGCAATTTACAACAACATCATGCAAAGTTAACCAGTCCATACCCAAAATTATATCGAACTCGTCAAATGGCAACAACATCAAATCAGCTAAAAAACACGAATCTCGAACCATCAAAGGGCAATTCTTACACACTTTGTCAACCATAACACACCGGCCCAAGGGGTTTGACACTCTAATCACAAACTCAATAGACTCAACAAGCAGAGTCTTGCTGAATACTAATGTCTCACACACATAAGAATGAGTAGAACTGGGATCAATCAATGCAATTATATTAGTATCATAAAGAGTAAATGTACCAGTAATGACATCTGGGGATGGAGCCTCCTCTCATGCGCGTATACCATAGGCTCTGGCAGGTGTACGAGCCTTAGATCTGTTTACTGTGTTTTTAATTCCTCTTTGACTGCCATTCGCATTACACACATTTCTGGGTGGTCTTCCCCGAGTTACAGTATTACCCGATCTCGTGTTCTGCACTGGATTCTATTCAGCTAACCCTGGGCAATCTCGAATGAAATGATCTGTTGATCCACATTTAAAACAGGCCCGATCATGCAAATTGCAACTGTCGCGATGTCGTTTACCACAATGCTCACACTCAGGTTGATTAGATCTAACATTTCCCACACTGGCTACCGAGGTAGCTCTCGAGCTAGCAGATGGTCTATTCTGATCCCGTCTGGAGTAACTCGAAGTGGCTCTAGAACAACTGAAATCATATTGGGACTTCTTTAATGTTGACTGGACTGACTTACTGAATGATCTCTTACGCGAGTCTCTAGCTTCAAAATCAGCTTTCTTTTTCTCTTTCCCGAGCTCTTCAGCTTTGCAGGCCCGCTCAACAAGTACCACAAACTCTTTTATCTCAAGCACTCCAACTAACAATTTAATGTCTTCATTCAATCCATCTTCAAATCTTTTACACATTATGGCTTCGGTAGAAACACACTCTCAGGCACACTTCAAACATTCATCTGGGGTACAGGATAGCTCATCAAATACACGGATAGTATTATCAAGCCAAAACTCAGCCCGCTCAGCATCATCATCATTAGTAACTTTAAACTCTTCGGCCCCATGTTTTCTGATTTTATCAACAGGTGGCTTATACAATCTCAACGAATCACTTACTTGAGGTACAGCAGGCATCGAAGATGGATTAATTGGGGGTGGAGGTTGTTGTGTAGCCGAGTTGGTCTGAATATATTGAGTAAACAAGTCATTCATCATTTGATAGAAGGCTTGTTTAGCCTCACTTTCTTGATTACTCGGAATCGGTCTAGAATCAACCGGTCCTATCCCTTGCGCAGGAGTAGGCGCTACACTCTTGACATCATCAGCTACAGCTCTGTCGGGATCCATTTACTATATGAAAATACATTTCAAATGTTAGAAGTCATCACACTATCACAGTATGTAATTATGGCATGTATAGCTAAACTCACACGCGCTACGCTAGTCCTAGAACCGACTAAACTGTAACTCTGATAGCACTAAAATTGTAACACCCCTAACCCATTTCTGTCGCCGGAATAGGTTCATAAGGCATCACAGAATAAAACACAATTTCAAACTAGTACATATCATAGGTATAATTATTCACAAATATAAGTCTCGAAAGTTAATTAAAATTTATTTCATAAATTAATACATCTCTTAAATTAGAACATTTCACATCACATGTATATATAGTCATATCGTTCTCATATAACAATTTAAAATATAATATATATCAACAATTTCATATATACGACATTAGCATGGTAATCTTTATGAACCTCATATGTTTTACTTAAGGATACCACTAAAAGAAAACATTTGGTTATAAGTCAATTCATTTCATTTCTTGATCTATTCGGCTAACCTTTATATATATATATATATATATATATATATATATATATTACATTACTCACATTCACTACTTACACTTATTTACCAAGTTCTTATAACCATATGTATACAGGTAATAAGCACTCATAATCATAAAAACTTTACATACATACACGGTATGCGAAAGCCAAAAATAATATAACAAGTCTAAATATCACGTACGCATGTCTCAACCTAATTCATAAATAAGCTTCAAAATTTGTAATAATTCAATGTCTTTAATAATGGACTATATGACCGAATGTGTATATTATTAAAACAAGTCAAATGTATATTATGATTACTCCCTTGATATAGACTTAATATAAAACAAAACATTTATATTTAACTTATTCATCATAAATGCATGCAAGATGCGCATTTACCCAAAAGCCAAGGTTAATCATGAACTACATACATTATTTGCCGCCTATTAATCAAACTAACCAAGCTAGAACATAACCACCCACATTGAAACAATGTCGTATTTAATGTTCTTCATCACACATTAATAAACATACTAAACACACGTTGAGCTAATGCACTTCCATGGCCGAATCCTGCTGTTTAAATAGTCATTTACACATCCAAATTTCCAACATCAATTACCAATAGACAAGGTCATTAAGCATTTGACTAAGAATTTACACAACCTAGTTTAAAATAATACGCAAGCCATTATCAAAACATATGGTGCTCATCACATATATTATGCATTTAAGGCACACAACTAAGTAATCGAGATTAATATAAGTCTTACCGATCATAACCGAACACTAATATATTAATTCCGTATTTGGTCTATCCGGATCTATATGAATGAATTTAACATCAATTTAATATCATTCATACTCAATTCAATCCAATTCACATCTTAGGCAAAATTATCATTTTACCCTTATACTTTTAATTAATTTTGATTTCGTCCCTAGGTTCGAAAAATGAAATTCATGCAATTTAATCCTTATTCCAAGCCTAGATATTTTTACATATAACATTTGCAGCCCATGTACTTCATAAAAATCAGAATCTTTCCATGAATTTTAGATCTTTTCAATTTAGTCCTAAAATCATGATTTCATCAAAATTTCCTTAACAAAAGTTGTTTATCTATCAACAACCTTTCATTTTTTACCGGAAAATTTCATAATTCAACTATATTCATCCATGGGAAAACCCTAGTACTTTGATAACTTTGCAAATTAATCCCCAAGATAGCCAAAGTAAGCTATTACAATCTCAAAAACATAAAAATTACTAAAAACGGGACTTGAATACTCACCTAATTAAGCCAAATAAGCTTGCTACCTTTAAGATTTTCTAACTAGGGTTTCCATGTAAAATAATTTGGGAAAGATGATGAAAAAGATGATATTTTGTTATTTAATCATTATCATCTTTTATTATTTCCACTTTTCAATTTAGTCCTTTTCTTTATTAGATTTTCCCATGATGACTAATCATGTTTATCTACTAACTCCACTTAATGGTCTATTTACCATATAAGGACCTCAAATTTTGAATTCCATAGCTATTTGATACTTATAGCTACTAGAACTCAATTTTTGCATTTCATGCAATTTGGTCCTTTAATCAATTAAACATGTAATTGGTAAAATTTTGTTAACAAAATTTTTATACGATATTCCTATCATAATGCAGATCATGAAAAAATATTAAAATAATTTTCCTTTCGGACTCAAATTTGTGGTCCTGAAACCATTGTTCTGATTTCACTAAAAACGGGATGTTAGAACTCTCCCCTATTAAAGAATTTTCATCCTCGAAAATCTTACCAGTAAAGAGGTTCGGATATTACTCTGTCATAGTTTCCTCAGGTTCCCAGGTAGCTTCTTCTATTCTGTGTCATTTCCAAAGAACTTTTACTAAAGCTACATTATTATTTCTCAATTCTTTTGTCTCACGTGCTAGAATTCTGATTGGTTCCTTACTATAAGTCATGTCAAGCTGAATCTCAACCTCTATCGGGGAGATAACATGTGAAGGATCTGACCGATACTGTTGCAACATAGACACATGGAAAACATTATGAATTCTGTTAAACTCTGGCGGTAATGCCAATCAGTACACAACAGATCCAATTCTTTTAGTAATCTCATATGGCCCAATAAATCGTAGACTTAGTTTTCCTTTATAGCCAAACTGAAGAATTTTCTTCCAAGGTGAAACTTTCAAGAATACCTTGTCCCCAACTTGAAATTCTATTTCTTTACGTTTAAAATCCGTATAAGATTTCTGGCGATCAGAAGATGCTATTAAACTATCTCGAATCACTTTCACTTTCTCTTCGGTTTCATGGATCAGATCAGCTCCATGTATCTTTTTTTTCAATGAGCTCAGTCCAATACAATGGAGTTCTACATTTGTGTCCATAAAAAGCTTCATATGGTGTCATCTTAATGCTTGACTGATAGCTATTATTATATACGAATTCGACTACCGACAAATATTTCTCCCAATTGCCTTTAAATTTTAAAACATAATACTGAAGTATATCTTCAAGAATTTATATTACACGTTTGGACTGGCCATCAGTCTGAGGATGAAATGCAGTGTTGAAATGTAATTGTCTACCTTAAGTCTCTTACAACTTGTTTCAGAATCAAGACGTGAACCGCGGATCTTTATCAGAAATAATAGAAACTGGCACACCTGTAATCTAACAATCTCAGAAACATACAACTCAGCCAATCTATCTAAGGAAAAATCTGTACATACCAGAATAAAGTGTGCAAATTTTGTCAAACGATCGACGATTACCCAAACACCATTTTTCTTTTTCAGAGATAGGGGTGATCTCGACACAAAATCCATGGTAACTTTTTCCCATTTCCATTCCAGTATCATGACTGGCTGTAATCTCGAAGGTATCTAATGTTCAGATTTAATTTGTTGACATATCAAACATCTAGATACAAATTCAGAAATATCATGTTTCTTTCCCAGCCACCAGTACACCTTTTTCAAATCATTATACACTTTATTACTCCCAGATGAACAGACATAATACTACTGTGAGCTTCATATAAAATATTCTATACAAGCTCTGGATTCTTCAGTACATAGATCCTGCCTCGAAATAACAGGCAATCATAGGGTCCAATCTGAAACTCTAAATCGGTATTTAACTCATATTGCACTCGCTTTGCTTGTAACTAATCATCATTTTTCTGGGCTTCACAAACCTGCTGTAGAAATGCCAGTCTAGCTTTTACCTCAGCTAAAATTGAACCATCATCAGAAAATGTCAATCGAGTATTAATTGCTTGCAAAGAAAATAGAGACTTTCTAGTCAAAGCATTTGCCAACTACATTTACATTTCCCGGATGATAATCAATTACCAAATCATAAGCTTTTAACAGTTCAAGCCATCTCTATTGTCTCAAATTCAAATCTTTCTACGACATCAAATACTTTAAACTTTTATGATCAGTGAATATGTGACATAACAAGTAGTGTTGCTAAATTTTCAAAGCAAATACAATAGCTGCTAACTCAAGAGCATGTACCAGGTAATCTTTTTCATATGGCTTAAGTTGTCTAGAAACATAGGCTATTACTTTACCTTCTTGCATCAAAACATAGCCTAAGCCATTCAATGATACATCACTGTAAATCACAAATTTCTTACCTGATTTAGGTTGAACCAAAATTGGCGCTTTAGTCAACAGGGCTTTCAACCGATCAAAGCTTTGTTGACATTTATTGATCCATTCAAATTTCACATCTTTTTATAATAGTTGTGTCATCGGCGAAGCTATCATCGAGAAGCCTTGTACAAATCTCTGATAATAACCGGCTAATCCTAGAAAACTTCTAACTTCAAACATATTTTTCGGTGGTTTCCAGTTAACAATTGCTGAAATTTTATTCGGATCTACTCTGATGCCTTCCATAGACATTATATGTCCCAGAAAACCAATTTCCCGAAGCCAGAATTCACATTTTCTGAATTTAGCATACAACTGTTTCTCATGAAGTGTTTGCAAAACAATTCTCAAATGTTCATCATGTTCATTTTCATCTTGGAAATATACCAAAATATCATTAATAAATACCACCACAAATCTATCTAGATACAGTCTGAAAATTCTATTCATTAAATCCATAAATACCGTATGTGCATTAGTTAAGCCAAATGGAATCACGAGAAACGCATAATGTTCGTACCTGGTTCTGAATGCTTTTTTCAGCACAACCAAATCTTTTACTTGTAACTGATAGTAACCAGAACGAAGATCAATCTTCGAAAATACTGTAGCACCTTTCAACTATCAAACAGGTCATCAGTAAGAGGCAGTGGATACTTATTCTTGATTGTGACCTTGTTTAACTGTCGGTAATCAATACACAATCTCAAGGATCCATCATTTTTCTTAACGAACAGAACCGGTGCACCTCAAGGTGAAAAACTAGGTCGAGCAAAACCTCTGTCAATCAGTTCTTGCAACTGTGCTTTTAGCTCCTTTAATTATGTTGGAGCCATTCTGTAGGGTGCTATAGATATCGGTGTTCTCCTTGGAACAAGATCTATAGAAAATTCAACCTCTCTAATTCAACTTCTCTTACCGAAGGTAATCCTTGGAGTTCTTCAGGAAATATATCAGGGAACTCACACATAGCAGGTACTGATTCAACTTTCTTTTCTGACACTTTTGAATCAATCACATAAGTAAAATAGGCTTCACAACCCTTTCTCACAATACTCAAAGCTTTCATCGAAGATATCACAGCAGGCAGTCCATTCAAATCACTAGATTCAATTCTGACTATTTCATCATTCTTGCATCTCAAATCAACAATTTTTCATTTGTAGTTCACCACAGCATCATGCAAAGTTAACCAATCCATACCCAGATTATACCAAACTCATCAAAAGGTAATAACATTAGATCAACCGAAAAATAATTGTCTCGAAACATTAACGGACAATTCTTGCATACTTTATCAACCAGAACACATCTGCCTAAGAGGTTCAAAACTCTAATTACAAATTCAGTAGACTCTACAGGCAAAGTCTTACTGTTCACTAAGCTCATGCATATATACGAATGTGTTGATCCAGGATCTATCAAAGCAATCACAAAAGTATCATAGAGAGTAAATATACCCGTAATCAGATCTGGCGATGAAGCTTTCTCACGAGCTCGAATAGCATAGGCTCTGGCAGGTGCACGAGCCTCAGATCTAATAGTTGTGTCTTCCATTCCTCTTTGACTACTGCATACATTTCTCGTAATTCTGAGATCTCTACCACGAGAAGTGTTACCACTCTACCTCGAATTCTGAACATTACCTTTTTCAACTAAATTTGGGCAATCTTTTATAAAATGATTTCTTGAACCACAACTATAAAATGCTCGGTTATTACTTTTTCTCCAGCATTAACTGAAATGTCGTCTTCCACATTGATCACACTCAGGCTTTTCATTCTTTGCATTATCAACACTGGCAACGGACGTAGCTAAAGATTTGAAATTCGATTGTGATTTAACACGATCTCTGTTCGAATGTCCCACATTAGTCTTTGAATGACTACTATCATCTCTAAACTTCTTTGATCCAGATTGAAATGATTTGCCCGGTGATCTATTTCGTACCTCTCTAGCTTCAAAATCAACTTTTCTTTTCTCTTTTCCAAGATCTTCAACTTTACATGCTTGTTCAACAAGTACAATGAATTCTTTGATTTTTAGAATCCTAACTAACAAACAAATATCTTCGTTCAAACCATCTTCAAATTTTTTCACATTATTGCTTTCGAAGATACACATTCACGAGCATACTGACTCAACCTTACAAATTCTCGCTCATATTCTGTGACAGACATACACCTTGTTTAAGCTTGAGAAACTCTTTATGTTTCTGATCAATTAATCTCTGACTAATATATTTCTTCCAAAATTTAGCTTGGAAGAAATCCCAAGTAACTCATTCACTAGGAACCACAGACGTCAAAGTTTTCCACCAATAGTACGTCGTATCTCTCAAATGTGAAACGGCACATTTTATACATTCCTCAGGATTCAAAGACAATTCCTCGAATACTCGTATTGTATTCTCTAACCAGAACTTGGCTCTTTCAGCATCATCGTTCGTTGTAGCTCGAGACTCTTCAGCCCCATATTTTCTAATCTTATCTGCTGGTGGTCTACTGAACTGTACCGAATTCACTGGTGGCATAATAGGAGCTTGAGGAGGATTAACTAGGGGTAGATGTTGTTGTACAGCCGGATTGGTTCAAATATATTGGGTGAACCAATCATTCATCATCTGATAGAAGGCTTGTCTAGCCTCACCAACACGGCTACTCGTAGCCAGTTGAGAATCAGCTTGCACCGTCCCTTGCGCGGGAGCAGGCGCATTGCTTTCAACATCGTCTGCTATGGCTCTTTCTGTAACACCCCTTACCCGTATCCGACACTGGAGTAGGGTACGAGGTATTAACGGACTTGAGTACTTGTAATCATTTAAAACCGAGACATAAAATTTCATCAATTTTAAACTTTTCAAACATATTCAAGACTATCTACATTAAATGACTTTATACAATAGAGACCTTCAAATAACATAGGTCAGTACTTTAGGCCAACTCCTAGCAACTTAATAACAATTAAACGAGTCCCCATACATGCCAAAAACTTAAAAATACTTTAAAACCTTTATATATGGATCAATAGTTTGATAGTGTGATTTAACCTCCGGCGACCTCCAAGTCGAGCTAACATCTGTGACACTATAGGAAAAAGGTAAGGAAGGGAGTAAGCATTATAGCTTAGTAAGTAAATATGTAAATATTAATAAACAATACATTATCATACATTAAAAAAAGTCACAATATGTTCCCCGAATATTACAATCACAAACACACATACTTTCACTATTACAATTATAAACAGGTTCAAAATAAGCTATCTAGTAGAGTACCAGAAGCTAAATTATTTATTTATAGAGCTAAAAAACTCCAAATTACAAACCGTTAATTTTCCTTGAAACTAGAGTAATGTATATTCTTACCATAAAATTTTCAGAATTTTTGGTCTAGCCAATTAGTACAGTTTATTCATTGAATTTACTCCTATTTCACTGCTCAACTGCCCTGACCACTCTTCACTATAAATAAATTTTCTGTTCGTACAGAACTCATATGATGTTATCGTTTATTTTATTTGAAACTAGACTCACTAAAGATTTCAAAAATAAAAATTGTATCCCATAATTATTTTTTTACAATTTTTTAATGATTTTTCAAAGTCAGGACAGGGGATCACATAGTCCTTCTGAACCAGTCTCATAGAAACTTAAATATCTCAGAATATAAAATTCCTTTGCTTGCTCTATTTCTGTTATATGAAAATAGACTCATTAAGCTTTAATTTGATATCTCATTCAGTCTTTGATTCAATTTCTACTATTTTTGGTAAATTTTTAGATTCTCGTCACTGCAACTATCCAGAACAGTTTTATTGTAAATTTTGATCTTTCACATGTCAATTGTATTCATCACTTACCCATAACAATCTTTCCAATTTCCAATCACATATCGAGCATATTACTCATAAGTTACACACGTATATACTTACACTTATCATCACAAAGTCATACACAATTTCATTTAATCAATTTCCCAGTTGAATGCTTCGGAATAATAACAGATACGCGATGGTATCGCACACAGCCCACCTTTAAAATTGAAGCTCTCTTGTACACATAGTGGCCTTCACTTAGCACCACTCATGTGACCTAGCTCGATTGTACACATAATTTTGGCTTTCTTGTACACATGGTGAACACTTAGTATCACCCATGTGACCTAGCCACTTTACCTCATAGCTCTCTTGTTTACATGGTGTCCTTCACCTGGAACACACATGCAACCTAGCTACATTTATCTCGTAGCTCTTTTGTCTACATGGTGTACACATAGTATCACCCATGCAATCTAGCTACCTCATAATGTCTCGTAGCTCTCTTGTACACATGGTATATATCCCGTATTACACATGTGACCTAGCCACATACCATTTGTATCTTTCGATTCCGAAGGTTCAAACAGGAAGTATCTCACTTTCTAATACTTTATTCCATTCTTCCAATAGTCAATTATGACTCAAAAATCAGCTACAATACATGAAATATGCTGAAATATAAAAACGTAATAAAGATAATGTATTATTTACATACAAACTTACATACTTTCTCATTTCCATGTCGAATTAATATTGAACATTTAAATCATCATAATTATACTTACTTTCAACACCTCGGCAATCATAGTAAATATATCAATTTTACATTGAAACATGCATAAATTAATGCTTATTATACATATGAACTTACCTTGATACTAAAACAGTCCTTAACTCAAACTTTAGCAAAATTACAATTTTGCCCCTAAATTTTTGCATATTTACACTTTTGCCCCTAGGCTCGGGAATTAAACTTCATCCCTTTTTCTTATGTTTTATGACATGCTGATCATTTTTCCCTTCTATGGCAACATCAAATTCTCACTCTAACACATAGTTATGAACAATAACAACTTTTACCGATTAAGCCGTTTTACTCATTTTTGCTTAAAACCGCTTAGCAAAAGTTGTTTAACATAATTTTAGCCTTCATATTCTACCATAAAACATCAAAATAAACACATTTCACCTATGGGTATTTTTCCAAATATGAACCCTAGCTTAAATTATTGCTAGAATAAGCTTAATCAAGTTATCGGGATTCCAAAAACGTAGAGAGCTTGGAAAGCTTGAAAACCCTAGCCATGGCTTCACCCATGCTAATTTCAGCTCCATGGGAAAGATGAGTCAATTTTGGCTTTATTTTCCCTTTTTATTTCTTTTAATTACCAAATGACTAAAATGCCTTTAAGGCCTTTCTTTAAAATTTTGTCCTATTCATGCCCATTTTTGTCCAAACGAAATATAATGGTCTAATTACCATTTAAGGACCTCCTCTTTAAAACCCCATTTCAATCAAGTACTTATGAATT
This sequence comes from Gossypium anomalum, assembly GCA_025698475.1. Lineage (NCBI taxonomy): Eukaryota > Viridiplantae > Streptophyta > Magnoliopsida > Malvales > Malvaceae > Gossypium > Gossypium anomalum. Next base: position 29,800,351 of record CM046963.1, on the reverse strand, counting down.
AGAACACATATTTTGCAACTTTTGCAATTTAGTCCTAAAAGTCCAATTAAGCACTTTATCAATAAAATTTCTTAACGATATTTTTACACAATATTTTAATCAATAAATAAACCTTAAAACTTAATCGGAATAAATTTTTTGACTTCAAATTCGTGGTTCTAAAACTATCATTCCGTTTAGGCCCTAAATCAGGCTATTACAGCAACTTCTGCAAATAAGCCCTAATAAGCAAATTAAACATGCAATCTATAAAATTTCTTATCAATACTCTAACACATGCATCTAATCACTGGTAAATCATAAAAATTAATCGAAATAAACTTTTCTATCTCAGATTTGTGGTTTCACAACCACTATTCGATTTAGGCCCTATTTCGAGATGTTACACTTTCGAGATCCATTTGCTCTATAAAAGCACATTTCAATGCCCGGATTCATCACACTATCGCAGTTCTTAAATATGGCATGTATAGCTAGACTCACAAACTCTATGGTAGTCCTAGAACCGACTAAACCATAGCTCTGATACCAATAAAATGTAACACCCCTAACCCATAACCGTTACCAAAATAGGTTAAGAGGCATTACCAGACTCGTAACTTAAAACAGAACATCAAATATCGATTAACATCTCAATTCTGTAATGCCCCAAAAATCTTGAAACCCAAAAATCTCGAAATCTTAAATTTTCTTTTTGTACTTAGTAATTTCGGTTAAGTGTTAATTACGCAAAGGTAGGTTATGGTTAAGGTTTGAGTTTGAATTAAGGGGTAGAAGAAATTATAATTTAATTATTAATAGAATCAGGGTTGGCAAGTAGTTGGGCTTTTAATTAAAGATGGGGGAAAATAGCATCAAAAAGGCCTTATGGAGGAGTGGCTAAGTGACGCCACTTAGAGTGTAGGGAGGTGGCGTTAATAGATAGCAAGGAGGTCTAAGGTTTGAATCCTAGTTTAGTGTTTTTAGAAGTTTAATTTTATCTTCTAAAAGGTTGGAAGTGGCGTGAAGATGGACTCTAAGGGGAGTGTTCAGAAGAGAAAATTAAGGAAAGGATCAAGAGGTTACAGGGAGAAAAAAGAGGAGATGAGAAGTGAAGAGCAAGTGGAGCCGAAATGGGAACTTGGGCTTGAGGAGTTCGGCCATAAGGGTTATAAATAGGTGTTGAATGCAAGGGTATGAGGGTAATGCTGAAATCTTTTTCTCACATTGTTGCCAGAAACCCTCTTTCCTAAAAGCTAAAAACCCTTTTGTTTTCTTCCTTTTCTTTCTGCCAATTTCTCCAAAAGTCGAAAACCCAACCGTTGTTCTCTTTTTTTATTTTCCTTGTGCCGATTTCTTTGTTTCACTTTTAGGTTTAGTCAATTCTTCTTCCTCTCTTCCTTGGTGCCGAATAAGCAATTGTGCCATTCAAATCTCTAGAGCTGAATACTCTTTGACCAAATCTAGTGTAAGTGGTACTCTTTCAATCGGTTTTCTTTGCTAAGTATCAAATATTGTCCCTTACTCTTTCTAATCAACTGTGGTAGGGAGTTAGTATCGGATCTCGGATCTTAGCTCATTGTCGAATTGCTCCTTAGGTGTTGCAGTATTGATCTAAGGGGTATGTGATCAAGGAAAAGCTATTTGAGATTTGTGTTCGAGGTTTGGGGCTAAGGATATCGCATCACACTTGCTTACCAGGTGTGTACATACACTGCACACACACTATGAATCGGCAAAAGCCAAAATGTCAAAGTGCCGAAATGCCGAAAGTGTGGCTATGGTAGTCTTGCGAGTGCGCGAACACTCGTAAGGGAGAGACTGATAGGTTGACTGAGACCCACAGGCGATTCTGTGGACTTGGGTTGTGATTTGGCCATACAGGCCGGAATGGGCTAAATGGGCCCGATGGGCTGTTGGGCCCATAATAGGCAAAATTTGAATATTAATGCTATATGATGGGAATTTTATACGAGCATGAATATGAATGTGACTGGGCCTAACGGGCCATATAAATGTGATTTGGGCCTAATGGGCCATATACAAGTGATTTGGGCCTAATGGGCCATATGAATATGATTGGGCTTAATGGGCCAGATACAGGTATGTGACTTTGTTTGGGTTTTGTAAGGGGTTTTGGGCCTAGCATAGATAACTACATAAGACTTAATCAATATTTTGCGACCGTGGACAGGTCAAAGGGTTAAGGTGTGGCAACGGGTATATGCATGTCTAGGATTGGATCTAGGGAGAGCTTGGTACTAAGCAGTCTTAATGACCCACCTCCTCTTCCCTGGAATCCTTCCTGGTGCATAGTATTCGTTCACCTTAGCTCGCAGAACTTGTTAACGGGCCAAGGTAAGTGAAAATCATAATTAAGGGAAAGTAAGTGAAATGCCCTTAAGGGAGAAAATGACCAAAATACCCCTAGGTGTTGAATCTAAGTTTTATGGATGTGACATGCATACATATGATGTTCTGCTTAGGTTTCATATAGGGTGGGAACTATGGAACGGAGGAAGTATATGAGGATCACATGGTTGCCTAAAATTGTGGATCCACCGACGACTTTTAAAGCCCAATATGTAAATGAGGATAGTACCGCAATTGGGCTACCATTGGTGTGTGGGCTGGGTGGGTCGATATTTATATCCCCACATGGTGTGACGGGGGACGGAGCTGGTGTGTAGTGGATGGATAATTTGGATGGGATTGCATTGCATGTTTCATGATTCTTCTTTGAATGCTTGTTTTTCATCGAGAGTTGTACACACTGAGTTTACGAAAACTCACCCCCTCTTTTATTTTATTTTCAGGTGATGCTCAGTAGAAGGTTTGATGTCAGGAGGGACTCTGGGTGGTCGGCTAGCAAGATAATTCGGACTTGGTTTTTTTTAAGCATTTAAGTTTTTATTTCTTGTTAAGTATGCTCAGACCAGATTGTAATAAAGTTTTCATTATGATATTATTACTTGAATTATTATTATTATTTTCATTGTAACTATGAGAAGTTGAACATAGATTTCTTAAATTATAGTATGTTTTCTACACTTCCGCAACGAAATTTCTAAGTGCTTTATTTTCATCCAATCTTAAGTTTGAACAAGTTTTTTTATATAGTTAAGATTCTCTCTTATTTTAAGAAGGGTTTTCAATGAAAACACAGTTTTCGCTAAAACACTTCAATGTGACACACCGGATTCAGCCGTACCGTCCGAGCCGGGTTTGAGGTGTTACAAATTCAATAAAATACCATTCATTCATGTTCAAAATGAACTTTAACTGAACATTCAAGGTCTAATTTATGCATTTAGGATGAAATCGATAACATATAAAAGTTTTAGAACTTATAAAAAATTTTCCACTTTTAAAAGGTCACAGCCCGTGTGAACAGGCTGTGTGCCTTACACGGCCTTAGACACGCCCATGGGTCTAAGCCATGGCAAAATAGGGCATACATACTGACTTGTCCACACGACCACAAGACACGCCCGTGTGCCTTGGCAATGGTCGAGTCAGACTTAGGCCACACGGCTAGCCACACGCCTGTGTGCTTTGGCCGTGCTTGGGCCTGACTTACATATGTAGGGTACCCCAGGGGACACACGGTCGTGCAACATAGCCGTGTGTCGCACACGACTGAGACACATGCCTGTGTCTACGCCTGTGTGGACAAAAATAGGTTATTTGAATAGCCAACTTGCCACCTAATTTGGGTCAACCTACAAGCAAAGAAATAAGCATATTTGAACCACCATTTCAACCAATTTTTATGCCAAAACATTCATCATTCATATCATAACAATATCAACCATTTTCATACTCATAAAAACATTACCGACTCATGCTAAACATAAGGTAAGATCATACCAAAACATTTCCTTCCATACATCATTCAATCTCATACTAAAACTACCAAAACTTACCAACATTTACCATTTCTTTTGTCCAACTAAAACATGCCACAATTTCACATTAGCATTACATACCATAAGCCATTATCAACTATGAGTTCAAACACAAACTAGCCAAATCACATGGCTAAGTATATACATCACAAATCATAACCCCACAACTACTAGCCTATACATGCCATACTTTTATATAAACATTTTCAAAGTAGCAAAATGAGGTTCGATAGTGCGGTGACAATCCTTGACGATCCCTGAGCTTGCAGTAGTTTCGATATCTATAAAATAATGCAAACACGCACGAAGTAAGCTTTCAAAAGCTTAGTAAGCTCGTACCAAAATCATCAATAGTATATAAAACATAAAACATCAATACATAAGTATTTATAAATTCTCAAATCATCTATCAAATCTATGCCAACATAATCCTTATGCTCATACCAATTCAATGAACTTCACATACATAATATCATCTACCACATAGGTATCGTACATACCTGAATCTTCTTATACTTATTCATTTTCATTCTCACCTTTTGTTTAGATACTTTAAGACTTTTCGTAAATTATTCATGCTTTAAACATCCGCACACTTAGTGCTGTAAAGGTTAGCCAAAGCTAGAACGATTTCGTACACTTATTGCCATCTCAATTAACCGAAGCTAAATCAGTATCGCACACTTAGTGCCTCATATAGCCGAAGCTAGTTTAAATCACACACTTAGTGCCAAATACTATTAATTTATCATTGTATTCAACCAAACCAAACATATATACAATTTATGTATAATCAAAACATCAAAATATACTTAACATCATGTTTTACGTACGAACTTACCTCGTACTCGAAATTGTCGACTCAGACTATTTACTCTACAATCTTCGACTTCCCTCGGTCTAAATCCAAATTCCTCTTTTCTTGATCTATATGTATTCAAAATTAACCCTTTTATTCACAAATCATTCAAACCAATCCATATACACACAATTAGGGCATTTTGCAAAATAGCCCTTACATTTTCACATTTTGACACTTTAGTCCTTAATTCATAAAATCACAAAATACATAAAATTTGAATATACGCATGCTTGGCTGAATTCTCCTAGCTCTCATACAAGTCCATACATTTCATATATTTCACATTTTAGTCCCTCAAAATAACATTTTTACAACTTAGCCCAAATTACTCAATTTCATTAAAAATTCAAAGACAAAACATGTAAACCCAGCATTAAGCTCTCATAATTCATCAACTAACACCACAAAGCTCATAGTTTCATCAATGGCACATTTCAAAATCATCATCAAAATCAAAAATTGAGGCTTGAGTTAGATAGTATACGAAGCAACGATTACAAAAACGTAAAAATTATCAAAAACTGAACAAATCACATACCTTAATCAAGTCAAACCATAGCCAAACCCTAGCAAGCTTTTATCTTTTATTCTTCTTTTGATTTTTTGGCAAAACAAGATGAATATGGCCTTATTTTATGTTATGTTTTATTTAACATATGTTTAATATGCTAATGACCATAATACCCTTTTAGTAAACCATTTAAAATCATATATAATAAGGTCATATTTATCCATTATACAAGTAAATGACTTAATAACCACATAAGGACCTCTCAATTATAAAGTCAAGTCAAATAGGCACTTTTAACATCTAGCACACAGCTTTTACATTTTACGCGATTAGGTCCTTTTTTAAAATTAAACACACAAACGATTAAATTTTCATACAAAACTTTCACACATGCTAATTCACACATCATAAACACATAAAATAATATTTAAACATTTTTTTGACTCAGATTTGTGGTCCCAAAACCACTATTTTGATTAGGGTTCAAATCAAACTGTTACAGTCTACCTTTAATAGCTATATTGTTTAGCCTTGAAGTTTAAACAGTATCTTTTTCAGGCCTTTTCGGGTGATCTTTGAGATAGTGGTCAAAGGAACCACATCTAAAACAGTCTCCACTTTTCATTCAGTACTCACCAAAATAAAATTTATTACAATGCATGCATCAAGGTTTAGGGTTTCCAACACTACCCACACTTACTACAGATGTAGCTTGAGATCTTGGATTAGAGCATTGAATACCTTTGTCTCTACCTGAATATCTCGCGAAGATAGTGGAACGATCATGATATTTCTTTGATTTCTTTGAAGCTGACTATTGTGACTTCACCATAAATCTTTTACTTGAAATTCTAGCTTCCATTTCAACTTGTCTTTTTTCTTTACTCAGCTTTTCAGCTTTATCAGCTCGATCGACCAGTACAACAAATTCTTTCAACTCAAGAATCCCAACTAACAACTTTATGTCTTTGTTTAATCCCTCTTCAAACCGTTTACACATGGTAATTTCAGTCGCGATACACTCTCTAGCATATTTACTCAGTCGAACAAATTCTTGTTCATATTCAGATACAGTCATATGCCCTTGTTTAAGATCCAAAAATTCCTTTCATTTCTGATCCAAGAATCTCTGACTGGTATACTTCTTTTTAAACTCAGTTTGGAAAAATTCCCAAGTGACCATCTCTTTCGGTACAATAGAAATCAATATATTCCACCATTGGTAACTTGAATCTTTTAACAGAGATATAGCACATTTTAGACATTCAGCCGGTGTACAAGATAATTCATCTAGAACCCTAATAGTATTTTCCAACCAAAATTCAGCCCTTTCCGGATCATCTTCAGCTGTAGCTCTAAATTCTTCTACCCCATATTTACAGATTTTATCAACGGGAGGCTTAACAGTTCTAACAAGTTCTATACCTTATGGCATATCGAGAACCAGTTGAGAAATAGGAGGGGGCGGAGGTTGTCGTACAACTGAATTTGTTCTTACATATTCAGTAAACCACTCATTTATCATTTAGAAGAAGGCTTCTTTAGCCTCTCCTCCTCGGCCCTCAGATACAGGCCTTCTACTGCTCAAAGCTACTCTTTGAACTGAAGCTTGAGCATTTATCTCATCTTCTTCAGATTCAACTCGGTTGGACGACATTACAATATGAAAAACATGTTTAAAATGGTTAGGAGATATCACACTATCACAGGTTATATAATGACATGTACAGCTAGACTCGTACTTGCTACGTTAGTCTAAAAATTGGCAAAATTTTAGCTTTGATACCAACAAATGTAACACTTCTAACTCTTATCCGTCGCCAGAACAGGGTTACAGAGCATTATCAGTGTAACAGTCTGATTTTAACCCTAGTCAGAATAGTGGTTTCGGGACCACATATTCGAGTCAAAAAAATATTTTAATATTATTTTCTGTGCCTATTATAAGTGAATTAACATGCTGAAAATCTCGTGTGAAGATTTAACTGTTTGTGTGCTTAATTTGCAAAAAGGACTTAATCGCGTAAAATGTAAAAGCTATGTGCTAGATGTTAAAAGTGCCTATTTGACTTGGCTTTATAATTGTGAGCTCCTTATGTGGTTATTTTACCAAATTTATGATTAAATGACATTAGTGGACATTATTTGATAGCATATTAATGTTTTAATGTAAGGGTAAATTGGTAATTGATATATTAATGTTAATTAAATTAAACAAAACATGAAATTAGTTCATTATATGTTCATCTTTGCCGAAAATTGAAGAAAAAAGGAAGAATAAAACTTTTTAAGGTTTTAGCACATTGGAAGCTTAATTCGGGTATGTTTTTGCTTTAATTTTTTTATAATTTCTACGTTTTTGTGATCGTTGCTTAGTATACTATGAAGCCCATGTCTCAATTTCTGATTTTGTTGATGATTTTGAGTTATGCCATTGATGAAACTATGAGATTTGTGATGTTATTTGATGAATTATGAAAGCTTGATGATGGGTTTACTTGTTTTGTCTTTGGATTTTTGATGAAATTGAGTATTTTGGGCTAAATAGTAAAAATGTTATTTTGGGGGACTAAAATATGAAATAAATGAAATATATGGATTAGTATGAGTACTAGGAGAATTCGTCCAAGCATGAGTACATTCAAATTATGTGTATTTTGTGATTTTGTGAATTAGGGACTAAAGTGTCGAAATGTAAAAATGTGAGGGCTAGTTTGCAAAATGTCCTAAATATGTGTCTATGGATTGTTTTGAATTATTTGGTATCAAGAAAAGAGGAATTCAGACTTAGACTGAGGGAAGACGAAGATTATAGAGTAAAATAGTCCTAGTCCACAACTCCGATTATGAGGTAAGTTTGTACGTAGAATATGATATTATAAGTATATGTTGTTCTTTTGATTATGCATTGATGTATATATATAATTGAGTTGGATGATTTCGATGATAAACCAATGGTATTTGGCACTAGGTGTGCGATTTAAAATAGCTTCGGATATATGGGGCACTAAGTGTGCGATACCGATATAGTTTCGGCTAATTGGAATGGCACTAAGTGTGCAGAATCATTCTAGCTTCTGTTAACTTTTAATGCACTAAGTGTGTGGATGTTTAGAGCAAGAATAATTTATGGAGAGACTTAAAATATTCGAACGGAAAGTAAGAATGAAAATGAATAAGTACAAGAAGGTTCAGGTATGTACGATACCTATGTGGTAGATGACATTATGTATATGAAGTTCATTGAATTAGTATGAACATAAGAATTGTGTTGGCATAGAATAGATTAATGATTTGAGAAATTATAAGCACTTATGTGTTGATGTTTTATGTTTTATATACTATTGATGATGTTTTGTACGAGCTTGCTAAGATTTTAAAAGCTTACTTTGTGTGTGTTTGCATTGTTTTATAGATATCAAAGCTACTGCAAGCTCGGGGATCGTCAAGGATCATCACCACACTATCAAACTTCATTTTGGTACTTTGAAAATGTATATTTTGAAGTATGGCATGTATAGGCTAGTAGTTGCATTATTATGTTTTGTGATGTATATACTTAGCCATGTGATTTGGCTAGTTGGTGTTTAAACTCAAAGTTGATAAAGGCCTTTGGCATGTAATGATAGTTTGCAGTTGTGGTATGTCTTAGTTGGATAAAACAAATGGTAAATGTTGGTAAGTTTTGGTTAGTTTAGCATGAGATTGAATGATGTATGGAAGGAAATGTTTTGGTATGATCTTACCTTATGTTTGGCATGAATTGGTTTTATGTGTATGGAAATGATTGATATTATTATGAGATAAATGATGAATGTTTTGGCATAAAAATTGGTTGAAATGGTGGTGCAAATATGCTTGTTTCCTTGCTTGTAGGTTGACCTAATTTGGTGTGGCAAATTAGCTATTCAAATGGCCTATTTTTGTCTACATGGGCAAAGACACGGGCGTGTGTCTTAGTTGTGTGCTACACATGGCTATATTGCACGATCGTGTGTTGGGGTACCTACAATTGTAAGTCAGGCCCGAGCACGGCCAAGGCACACGGGCATGTGGCTAGCCGTGTGGCCTAAGTCAGGCTCGTCCACGGCCAAGACACACGGACGTGTCTTGTAGCCGTGTGGGCAAGTCAGTAGCTATGCCCTGTTTTGACACGGTTTAGACACACGGGCATGTAACCTTTTAAAAGTTGAAAATTTTTATAAGTTCTGAAACTTTTATATGTTATCAATTTGGTCACGAATGCATGTTTAGGCATTGTATACTCTATATTATGTGAATAATGAATGTGAATGAATGATTTTTATTAGTAATGAGATGATATTTGATGTTTCGTGGTTTTGATATGAGTTGCAAGTTCGGTAACCTCTTAACCTATTCTGGCGACAGTTACAAGTTAGGGGTGTTACAACCGGGATTTATAGACCAAATACAAACAATTTTATATTATTTCACATTCATATCATAAATAGGTAATAATCAATCATATCGTCCCTTATGTGAGCCCTCGAGACTCAAAACACGCATTAGAATCAAGTCGGGACTAAACCAGGTACTCAAAGAATTTTTTGCGACACTTCAAAAATTTTCCTAAGTGTAGGGGACACACTCCAGTGTGGTCAGGTCGTGTGGCTCACATGAAAAAGTGACGTGCCTATGTCTTAGGCCGTGTAGGCATTCAAAATAGGACACAGGATCTTGTCCTAGCCCGTGTTAGTACTCGTGTAACTCTCTGACTTGGGTCACACGGCCAAGCCACACACCCGTGTGCCAAGCCGTGTGATAAATTTTTAAGCATTCTGTTTTGAAATTTTTAAGATGCAGGGGACAAACAGCCAGATCACATGCCCATATGCTAGGCCGTGTGTCACACACGGTTGAGACACACGCTCGTGTCTCTGCCTGTGTGGACAAAATAAAGCCATTTCCTAGCCATATTTCTCACCCAAACTTGTTTTCCACCTACAATAACACTTAAACACATTCTCACACCAATATAAAACATTTGAATCAAGCCACAACCAAGTCTTATACATATCATATCATCATATATAACCAACCCAAACCATGTTATCATTTTTCCTATTAACTAACCATAAATTAATTATACCAAAACACATATCAACTATGATAAGACTATATACTTATATATACATCAAAATGTATCAAATATAAGTTATTCAAATGACTATTCACAAAAAAACATTTACATGCCATCAATGGCCAAATAAATTAACCTATACATGTCATTATACCAAAGTTGATTTAATAAATATACCAAAAAAAGGGCAATTGATAGTGTGATGTGGCTCCAACCAGCTTCCAACCTTAACGAGTTTTCGGGTTACTATAAAATAGAGGAAATAAAACAGAGTAAGCATTTAATGCTTAGTAAGTTCGTATAAATGGAATTTAACTTACCATTTTTTCACACATAAGGTAAGCATACAAATATTTATCCAAAGAAATTTGGCAATTTACCTAAACACATAGAATCTCAAGAAAAATGTTAGTTATGTACTTCATGTGAATATTAAGAAATAAGGATGAGCTCATCATGTAACAATTTTCATATATATATGATTTCCACATCATATATATATATATATATTCATACAACATGTACATTTCCATAATAATTCATCTTAAGTTCAGATTATCCCATGTCAAAACTGTGCCCATTGAATTTATTTAAATTATCGATGGATATATAGATAGTACACTCGAAGTGTAAAAAACTATAATCCATCAACTCATATTCAGGAATGCTTATGTGAGCGCATAAACGGGAAGCTCATGTGAGCTGTATAATGGGAAGCTTATCCGGGCTGTATAACAGGAAGCTCATAAGAGCCATATTCAGTAAGCTCATGTGAGCCAATAACGGGTAGCTTCGAAGAGCCATTAATCAGGAATCTGTGGATAGCCATATATCGAGAAGTTCAAGCGAGCCATATCAAGAAGCTCCAGAGAGCCACTAATCAAAAAGCTCACAAAGATCTTTTAATCGAGAAGCTCACAAAGAGCCATATATCGGGACGTTCACAAGAGTTGCGGTGTGTCCACAACACATGTAGGATCACAACCAATCAGGATGCTCCGAAGAGCTATTACGGGAAGCTCGTAAGAACCATATAACGGGAAGCTCGAGAGGGCTAATAATGGGACACTCTTTGTCCACAACATATGCAGGACCATAGCCAATACAGGAACCAAATATCCATCAAATTTAATTTATTCAAACGGGACTTTATGTAACAGCCCGATTTAAGGCCTAGTCAGAACAGTGGTCTCGGCACCACAAATACGAAGTTATAAAATTATTTTTATCATTTTTATGAGGCTATAGTATGATTTGATTAATGCATGAAAAAATTTGGTGAGCTAGTTTTAATGTTTTCAAGCTCGATTACGAAAAAAGACTAAATCACATAAAAGGCAAAAGTTGTATTTTAGTACCCAAATGTGTTAAATAGCTTGAGAACTTAAATTTAAGGTCTTTAAAGGGCAATTATACCCTTGTGAATAGCCTAGCTGGCCATGGTGTGAGGGGAGACAAAATTGACATAGTTAGGTGTGGATGAGGTTATCAAATTTGACTAGTTTTTGATTAAATAAAAAAAAAGCCATTTCTTCTTCATTTTTCCTTCTCTCCATAAAAAATATCAGCCATTGTTGGGGTTTAAGAGCTTCAAAAACTTGCAGCAACAATAAGCCTCACAAGTAAGTGATTTTAATGAGTTTTCTTCAAGATTTTCACATTTTTGAGACCCTTGAAGCATGAGCTTTTAAATGAGGGTGACATCTTGTAAAATGGTCAATAGTTTAAGATTTTTCCATGGATTATTTTGAGATGTTTATTGAGTTTTTATGGAAAAATATGAGTTTTAGTTATGTTATAAACAACTTTTGTGAAAGGTGTTGGCATGAAAACACCTAAAGGGGCTATTTTGCATAAATTACAAAATAGATGATAAGTGTGTAAAATATTGAGAATTTGGGATTACTATAGTAGTAAAAAGAGTTTATCTAAGCTTGAAATACAAATAAATTCGATAAAAATTAATTTTCGAGCATAAGGGCAAAATGATCATTTTGTCAAAGTCTAAGGGCAAAATTGTCAATTTACCAAAGGTGTGAATTTATGATTGTTTAATCCTAATTGGCGACTAAATGAGTGCATATTGTCATTATAGATCAAGACTTACCAAATCCGAACCAAGATCGGGGGAAGGCCAACCAAACCGATTAAACCGAGTAGTAAGTACTTTTTGTAAACCGAGGTAAGTTGTATGTAAATAATACAACTACACTGTTAATACTTGCATTCATATTGCCTTTGAATTGATATTGAATGAGTTACTAAGTTATGAATCAAGAATGCCTAATAATATTTGAGATAATAGAAGTATCTCATTGAAATATTAGGGTACGAACTGGATATTCATGCCAAGGTATTGGGTGAATTGTGCGCCACTGTAAGACCATGTCTGGGACATGGCATCGACTTCTAGACGAGGGCTAGTGTAAGACATGTCTGGGACATGCATCAGCCATACAGAGACAGCCAATGTAAGACCATGTCTGGGACATGGCATTGGCACAGAGATAGCCAGTGTAAGACGTGTCTGGGACACGCGTCGGCTAAGAATTGTGCTAGTGTAAGACATGCCTGGGACATGCATCAGCACGCATGTATGAGCGCCAGTGTAAGACATGTCTGGGACATGCATTAGTCTTGACAGAGATAGCCAGTGTAAGACGTGTCTGGGACACGCATCAGCAATATATCCTATGTTAAAGGTTCAGTGAATATCCAGTAGTATTCCAAACATTTCAATGGTGAGAGTTATAGATCAATCTTGATAAATAAAGAATAATCATGTTGCGAGTGTTACAGGTACCTATATAGTAAGCATGAGTATCGAGCTTAATTTAGAAAATGTGACTCGAGTAGATGACAAAGAGTAAGTTGAGTTATGTTTACATTTGAGCATGATAAGTAATGGTGAGATTGTTGTTGTATATTTATTTATATGCAACTTACTAAGCTTTATGCTTACCCACTTTCCTTTCCTTCTTCTTTCAGCGTTATCTAGCTAGCTCGAGGATCACTTAAATTCAGAGATATCGATCACACTATCGTCCGCAGCATTCGGTATAGTTTGATTTATATTTTTGAAAGTGGCATGTATAGGGCTAGTAACACCCCAAACCCGGCCTAGACGTTATGGCCGAATCCGACGTGCCATATCAAAGTGTTCAAAATATTTTATATTGTTGATCTACAAAAACTTACTTAGTGTTTTAAAAGATAATTCGTTATAGGTTAAAGTCAACGGAAGTTGTGCACCAGGTAGGAAACCGGAAAAGAAGAGGTGAGTCCATCAGACTGCTTAAGTACCAAGCTCCCTTCAGATCCAATCCTAGACATGCACACTGCCGTCGCCACACCTTAACTTAGGATATATTTTCAGGAAACCAATTTGATTAAGTTCTTTTTGGGAAAAGTGATTAATTTTGGAAAACATTTTCATTGCGGAAGCTTTGCTTGTTGTCGTGTTATTTTGAAATCACTTACTATTTTTTTGAAAATGCACCTTAAAGCTATCCAATTTCGACAGTTAAATATAAGTAATACCTATCTTAACAAGACATATTTAAACTATAAAAAATAATTAAGTGGCCTTATTACATTTAAAAACCCAAAACCTTAAATGTAAATAAAAGGATGTCCAGTTCACCAGAAGAAAAACCAAATTTGCAGAACGTGTGGCCACTCCGAATCCCTCACAGCTCCATGCCCACTATTGTTGGGGATTACCTGCGTGGATGAAAATAAAGAGGTGAGTTTTGGGAAAACTCAATGTGTAAATTAACCCAACTATAGTCTATATCAGCTCAAACCACAGAAATAGAATAAGTTGGCCTTAGCCTAGAACAGGATTCAGAATACAAGCCCTTAGGCCCATAACAGAACAGAACAGATATCACATGATTATGCAAAAACCCAACCCCTATCCAATCATATGCACCCCCATACCAGCCTTACGCCATGTGGGGAGACTACTCGACCCACCCAACCGCTACACGTATGCAGTATGGCTGCCAGAACAGATAATGTGACAGAGTCACCAGAAACAGATAATCGTGGCAGAGCCACCAGAACAGATATATGTGGCAGAGCCACCAGATCAAAGAATTTGTGGCATAGCCACTAGGACGCTTCCTCCATAATATAACCCATGCCCCCATGCAACAGATATACAATCATGGCATACATCATACAGAATCAGATCATCATGCTTTTCAGACAAAATTAACCTTAGGGGTATAATGGTCATTTTACTCCTAAAGGTATCATGGTAAATTTCCATACATGGAGGTATTCTAGAAATTTATCTATTCTTAAGGTTTTCATGCATACCATAGTCATCTATGTCCTAACAGGAACACTTACCGTGCATACTTACCGTGTTAGGCCTGTTGGCCCATTAACCCGATTTTGGCCCATTAAGCCCAAAATATCAAAATGCACAAAATCGCGCGTACTGCAATTTTATCACTTTAGATTACCAAAAATATTAACCCATCTATCTTACGAGCATTAGCACACTCGTAAGTTCCCAAAATACTGACTTTTCGGCATTTCGACTTTTCTGCTTTTGCCGATCTAGTCTATGAGAGGGTGTCAGTTACACACTTGATTTATAGTGGTATGTTGGCGAGATCCACACACGAACTGCCTACAATTGGATTACTAACACGTTAATCTAACTATCGAAATCAACTACGTATTTAAACCCTTACCATATTCGGCCTTTAACACTTTAGGCACTAGCGATCCTACCTTTGCCGAGATTAGCGATTATGTCTAGATCCAGTCGTTCCACTTGTCCAAGCCTTTGATCAGCAGCCTCTTGATCATACTATTATCAAAATAAAATACTTATCACAACCCTTAGAGCTTCAAGCCCAAATCGACAGCCTCCCTAACCTTTAGGGGTTTCAGCTTTTTCTAAAACCCGAAATAAAGAATAGATTTGAAAGACTTATCACCGATTCCTTCAGTCAATGTTTCCCCTTAATTCCTACTCGATTTTGATACAGTTCTAACCCCTCAAATGATAACAAAAGTAAAGCCTTCAGTGATCTTAAAATTCAACTATGTCCCTATAGCTATGCGTTTTCGACTTTTTGTAATAGTGAAGAAAAAAATGAGATATGAGAGTTTTGCTGTGGTCTTATCGACAGAAACTT
The DNA here is from genome assembly GCA_025698475.1 of Gossypium anomalum. Classification (NCBI taxonomy): domain Eukaryota; kingdom Viridiplantae; phylum Streptophyta; class Magnoliopsida; order Malvales; family Malvaceae; genus Gossypium; species Gossypium anomalum. The sequence continues at coordinate 29,784,831 of CM046963.1, read as the reverse complement.
GGGGTTCAGAGGATGAGAGAATCAGTCAGGAAGATGAGGAAAAATAAGAGGGTTTGGCTAGAAGAAATCGGTACAACAAGGAATATGGACTTTCAGGATTTTGACTTTTGTGATATTCGACTGTAAGGCTTAAAAATAATGGAAAGAAAGTGATGTTGAGTAGAGTGGTAGGAGGATTCGGCTATGGAGGAAAAAGAAGAAGAAAAGAATAGTAGATGGAGAGAAAAAAAAAAGAAAAAGAGATGAGGAAGGATGGCTAGAAAACGGCACGCTCACCCCTAATGTCGAATTTATATTTGGCACTTAACCTAGCCGAATTTTGCCCCCTAAAGAAACCCTTGGCCGGCCAACTCTTGCTCCTCAAAAGTCTACCGTTCGGCTAACACTGCTCTCCCTAATCAGCTCCTAATTTCTCTCCCTTATCCCCTCCTTGCTCAATCTCCTAAGCAACTCAAACTCCTCCTGACAGACTTTTACTTGAGTTCCATCACTTACCTTTCATACTCATAAAAATAATTCGCTTAATATGCTGTCAATGTGACTTGAACCTCAGTCCTCCTTAGTCATCCTCACGCCACTTCTAAAGCTCTCAAGTGGCGTCACTTGCCACCTTGCCACATGCTTCCTTGTGGCTTATTTTACCCATTAATACTTAAAAGTCCAGTCGACCAGAACCCCCTTTTTCTTATGGAATTAAAATTAATTAAAATTACTGGGTTTTAACTTAAGCTTGGGCCTTCTAGAGGCCCACTAACATAATTAAACCTACGCCAAGCAGACATAACATAGAAATTTTAAATTTTGCCAACATTCACAGAATTCCCGAAAATTGGAGCGTTACAAGGATAGACTAGTATATTCATCATGAGAATTGTTTATGTATTTTTGGCCTAAGTTAAAAGCCCCTTTATTTTGTATTAGGCTTAGAATAATAGCTATTATTCATTTTGATGAATGCATACGATGTTCTTTCTATGGTTGAATTAATGTTCATTGTGCAAGATGGGTGACAAAGGGCTTGGAAAATAGCCTAATTTGTCCACACGGGTAAGACACACGGGCGTGTGTCTAGGCCGTGTGTGACACACGGTTTACGCCCACGGGTGTGTGTTATGGTCGTGCGTCCCCTGCACCTAAAACTTTAAAGTCATTCTAGCACACGGGCAGGCCACACGGGCGTGTGTCCATGCCGTGCCATGAAGTCAGTATGTATGCTAGTAGCACACAGGCAAGAGACACGGCCATGTGTCTCGACCGTGTGAAGGACACGATTGCAGGGCACAGGTGTGTGCTTGGGCCATGTTATTTTGGCAGAATGCCCAGGTTTTCAGGCACGAGCGTGTCCCTAGCGCACGGGCGTGTGCTCTATACCCACACGGGCGTGTGGAGCTTTGATGCAAGAGATTTTTCTAAGTTTTAAATGAGTTCTCGGTTGAGTCCCGAACCATCCCAAATGTATGTTTAGGGCCTTGTAAGCCCGCATAAGGGACATATTACATGGGAAAGGAAAAGTTTTAAATTGTTTGAGATTTCATGGCCCTGTTTTACGTAGTTGATTGAGTTAAAGTCAAGTAGCACCTCGAACCCCGTCCTGGTGTCGGATGCGGGAGAGGGGTGCTACATTTGGTGGTATCAGAGCATGGTTTAGTCGATTCTAGGACTAAACTAGTTAGAGTACGAGTCTAGATATACATGCCACATATATGCATATTGATAGTGTGACGATTCCTGACAGTTATAACTTGTGTTTTTATAGTAATAGATCCTGATAGAACCACGGCGAATGATGTGAAAAGTAATGCGCCAGCTCCTACAGAAGGGACTACGCTAGTAGAAAGTGAACCCGTGAGTATGGGCCAAGGCAGAGGGGCTAGGAAAGCCTATCTCCGAATGATGGATGCTTGGTATATGGAGTTTATTTGTGCAAACCCGAACACTCCACCTCCCCCACCTCCTCCGATTCCTCAATATGCCCTGGTGGCTCCGCAAGGTGCTGATGTGTTCAGGGGAGAGAAGCTTCCGGTAGATAAGATCCGGAAGCAAGGGGCCGAAGAATTTCGGGCAAGTGTAGATGATGACCCAGAGAGAGCGGAGTTTTGGCTAGAGAATACACTGAGAGTATTCGATGAGCTGTCACGCACGCCTGAAGAGTGCGTGAAGTGTGCCGTGTCACTTCTACGAGACTCAGCTTATCAGTGGTGGAACACTCTCGTGTCGGTAGTACCGAGAGAAAGAGTAACTTGGGAATTCTTCTAAGGAGAGTTCCGAAAGAAGTACATTAGCCAGAGGTTTACAGATTAGAAAAGGAAAGAATTTCTAGAGCTGAAGCAAGGTAATAAGACTGTGACAGAGTATGAGCGAGAATTCGTGAAACTCAACAAGTACGCGCAAGAATGCATATCCACTGAAGCTACCATGTGTAAGAGGTTTGAGGATGGCCTCATAAAGACATTCAGGTATCCGTGGGCATCATAGAGTTAAGAGAGTTTGTAGTGCTCGTTGAGAGAGCGTGTAAAGAAGAAGAGTTAGTGAAAGAAAGGAGGAAAGCGGCCAACAAGTAACGAGATTTAAAGAAAAGACAGATGGGGAAAGCGTATCAGTCCTCCTCTAAGAGGTTAAAAGAATTTACTACCCGATTGAATACTTCGGTAGGGTATTTGAAGAGAAATAAGAATCAGCAGAATGCGGCATCTAGAGCCCAAACTACTTCAGTTGCAACTGTTGGTAGAGCTCGACCAAATAGGTCGGAGTGTTCGTAATGTGGAAGACGTCACTTGGGCGAATGTCAAGTAAATAAGAGGGGCTGTTTCAAGTGTGGGTCACTTGACCACTTTATCCGCGAGTGTCCTGAGATAGACGAGAGAGAGAGAAAACAAGATGCGAAAGCAAGCAGTGCTCTCTTGAGAGGTAGGCCTCAAAGGAACCCCGGGAGTGGGATTGGTAGTAGAGGTGCACTGAGAGATACTGCGATGAGGTCTGAAGGCAAGGCGACAGCGAGGACCTATGCTATACGAGCCCGAGAAGAGGCAGAGTCTCCAGATGTGATCACGGGTACCTTTTCTATTCATGATATAAATGTTGTCGCTTTAATTGACCCGGTATCTACCCACTCTTACATATGTATGGATTTAATACCTCGTATAGACATGCCTATAGAGTCCACCGAGTTTGTTATGAAAGTTTCTAACCCATTAGGCAAGCATGTATTAGTGGACCAAGTATGTAGAAATTGTCCTTTGTCGATAAGAGGTCGTTGTTTTCCGGCTAACTTGATGTTGTTACCGTTTAATGAATTCGATGTAATTCTTGGGATGGATTGGCTGACCTCCCATAGCGTTGTAATAGATTGTGGAATAAAAGTAACTCAGTTAAGATGTGAGGATGGTAGTGTTATACGAGTTGGGCCAGATAGGTCAGATAATCTGCCTGTAGTAATATCGTCTTTGATAGTCGAAAAATATTTGAGAAAGGGTTATGAATCTTATTTAGCTTTTGTACTGAATACTCAAGTATCCGAGTCGAAGATTGAATCAGTACCGGTGGTTTGTGAGTTCATAGATGTATTTCCAAAGGAGTTACCAGGGTTACCTCTAGAGAGAGAGGTTGAGTTCAGTATCGAGTTGGCTCTAGGTACAACGCCAATCTCGATTGCACCATATAGGATGGCCCCCACCGAGTTAAAGGAGTTGAAAGTACAGTTGCAAGAGTTAACAAATAAAGGTTTCGCTAGACCGAGTTATTCACCATGGGGTGCTCCAGTACTTTTTGTGAAAAAGAAGAATGGGTCGACGAGGTTATGTATCGACTACAGACAGCATAACAAGGTGACAGTAAAGAACAAGTACCCTTTGCCGAGGATCGATGATCTCTTCGATCAACTGAGGGGAGCTATGGTATTCTCCAAGATAGACTTGAGATCAGGTTACTACCAGTTAAGGGTCAAGGAACAAGATGTGAGGAAGACAGCTTTTCGGACAAGATATGGGCATTACGAGTTCCTTGTTATGCCTTTTGGATTAACGAATACCCCGGTAGTGTTTATGGATTTGATGAACCGCATCTTCAGGCCATACTTGGATAGGTTCGTCGTTGTTTTCATAGATGACATACTGATTTATTCGCGTGATGAGAGTGAGCACGCGGAACATTTGAAGACTGTGTTACAAATTCTGAGAGATAAACAGCTTTATGCTAAGTTTAGTAAGAGCGAGTTTTGGCTTAATAAAGTTGGATTCCTATGACACATTGTGTCAGGAGATGGGATCAGAGTTGACCCAAATAAGAATTCAGCTATTCTGGAGTGGAAATCGCCGAGGAATGTGACAGAGGTTCATAGTTTTCTGGGACTAGCGGGGTATTACAGACGCTTTGTAAATGGATTTTCTATGATAGCTACTCCGAAAACGAGATTATTACAGAAAGACGTCCAGTTTGAATGGACAAAAGAATGTCAGCAGAGTTTCGAGAAGTTAAAGGCTTTGTTGACCGAAGCCCCAATTTTAGTGCAATCAGAGTCGGAAAAAGAATTTGTAATTTATAGTGACGCCTCCTCGAATGGTTTAGGGTGTGTACTCATGCAAGAAAGCAAGGTTGTGGCCTATGCCTCGAGACAGCTAAAACCACACGAGAAGAATTATCCGACCCACGATTTAGAGCTAGCAGCTGTAGTGTTCGCTTTGAAGATTTGGCGACACCATTTGTACAGAGAGAGATGTAGAGTATTTACCAACCACAAGAGTTTAAAGTACTTGATGACTCAAAAGGAGTTGAATTTAAAAGGAGTTGAATTTAAGGCAGCGTCAATGGTTAGAACTATTAAAAGATTATGAGTTGATCATTGATTACCATCCGAGAAAGGCGAATGTAGTCGCTGATGCCTTAAGTAGAAAATCGTTGTTTGCCTTTAGAGCTTTGAATACCCAGTTGACCGTGTTTGAGGATGGCTCGATCTTAGCAGAACTGAGAGTTAGACTGACTTTTCTTCATGAAGTCCGAGAAGCTTAGAAGAATGATGAGAAGTTTTAAGCCATGAAAAATCAGTGTGGGTCAGGTGTTGAATCAGATTTTCAGGTTGGTACCGACGGATGTTTAATGTTAAAAAATAGAATTTGTGTGTCTAAAGATAGTGAGCTCATCTAGAAGATTTTACGAGAAGCACATAGTGGTAGTTTATCCGTCCACACGGGTAGCGTAAAGATGTATAACGACCTAAAGAAAATGTATTAGTGGTCGGGAATAAAAAGGGATATTTCAGAGTTTGTTTCCAAATGTCAGCAAGTAAAGGCTAAACACCAAGTACCTTCTGGGCTACTTCAGCCTATTATGGTTCCAGAGTGGAAATGTGAGCATATCACCATGGACTTCGTGACCAGTTTGCCATTAACCCCGAAAAAGAAAAATGTTGTATGGGTTATTGTCAACAGATTAACTAAGTCAGCCCACTTCATACCAGTGCGTACAGACTACTCTCTCGAGAAATTAGTTGACTTGTATGTTTCCGAGATTGTGAGGCTACATGGTGTACCCTTGTCAATTATTTCAGACTGAGACCCTAGATTTACCTCGGGGTTTTGGAAGAAGTTACAAGAGGCTTTAGGAACCAAGTTAAGTTTCAGTACAGCTTTTCATCCACAGACGGACGGACAATCGGAAAGAGTGATATAGATTTTAGAAGACATGCTAAGATTTTGTGTTCTCGAATTGCAAAGAAGCTGGGAAAAATGCTTACCATTGGTTGAATTCGCCTACAATAATAGTTATCAGTCAAGTCCGAAAATGGCACCTTATGAGGCCTTGTACGGGCGAAAGTGTTAAACGCCCTTATACTGGATAGAGTTGAAAGAGAGTCAGATTCACGGGGTTGAATTAGTCAGAGAGGCTGAGGAAAAAGTTAAAGTGATTCGAGAATACCTAAGAGCCACTTCGGATAGGAAAAAATCTTACGCGAATTTGAAATGAAAGGAGATCAAGTTTGAGGTCAGTGATAGAGTATTCTTGAAAGTTTCCCCTTGGAGGAAAGTCCTCAGATTTGGTAGAAAAGGCAAGCTGAGTCCTCGTTTCATAGGACCTTATGAAATTACCGAGAGAATAGGGCCTGTTGCCTACAGATTAAATTTGCCGCCAGAGTTAGAGAAGATTCACGATGTGTTCCATGTGTCTATGTTACGCCGATATAGATCTGACCCTTCGCATGTAATTGCGCCTACTGAAGTTGAAATTCTTCCAGATATATCTTATAGGGAAGAACCAGTTAAGATCTTAGCTCGAGAGGTTAAACAGTTAAGAAATAAGAATATACCACTTGTGAAAGTTTTGTGGCATAGACATGGAGTCGAGGAAGCTACATGGGAACCTGAAGAATCTCTGAGAGAACAGTACCCAAACTTATTTACCGGTAAGATTTTCGAGGATGAAAATCCCTAAGGGGGGAGGAATGTAATAGCTCGATTTAGGGCCTAGTCAGAACAGTGGTCTCCGGACCACAAATCTGAAGTTAGAAAATTATTTTTATCATTTTTATGAGGCTATAGTATGATTTGATTAGTGCATGAAAAAATTTGGTGAGCTAGTTTTAATGTTTTCAAGCCCGATTGTGAAAAAAGACTAAATCGCATAAAAGGAAAAAGTTTTATTTTAGTACCCAAATGTATTAAATAGATAGAGAACTTAAATTTAGGGTCTTTAAAGGGTAATTATTCCCTTGTGAATAGCCTAGCCGGCCATGGTGTGAGGGGAGACAAAATTGACATAGTTAGGTGTGGATGAGGTCATCAAATTTGACTAGTTTTTTATTAAATAAAGCCATTTCTTCTTCATTTTTCCTTCCCTCCACCGAAAATATCAGCCATTTTTGGGGTTTAAGAGCTTCAAAAACTTTCAGCAACAATAAGCCTCACAAGTAAGTGATTTTAATGAGTTTTCTTCAAGATTTTCACATTTTTGAGACCCTTGAAGCATGAGCTTTCAAATGAGAGTGACATCTTGTAAAATGGTCAATAGCTTAAGATTTTTCCATGGATTATTTTGAGTTGTTTATTGAGTTTTTATGGAAAAATATGAGTTTTAGTTACGTTATAAACAACTTTTGTGAAAGGTGTTGGCATGAAAACACCTAAAGGGGCTATTTTGCATAAATTGCAAAATAGATGATAAGTGTGTAAAATATTGAGAATTTGGGATTACTATAGTAGTAAAAAGAGTTTATCTAGGCTTGAAATACAAAGAAGTTCGATAAAAAATTGATATTCGAGCATAGGGGCAAAATGGTCATTTTGTCAAAGTCTAAGGGCAAAATGGTCATTTTACCAAAAGTGTGAATTTATGATTGTTTAATCCTAATTAGTGACTAAATGAGTGCATATTGTCATCATAGATCAAGATTTACCAAATCTGAACCTAGATCGGGGGAAGGTCAACCAAACCGATTAAACCGAGTAGTCAAGTACTTTTTGTAAACCGAGGTAAGTTGTACGTAAATAATACAACTACACTGTTAATACTTGCATTCATATTGCCTTTGAATTGATATTGAATGAGTTACTAAGTTATGAATCGAGAATGCCTAGTAATATTTGAGATAATAGAAGTATCCCATTGAAATATTAGGGTACGAACTGGATATTCATGCCGCATTGGGTGAATTGTGCGCCAGTGTAAGACCATGTCTGGGACATGGCATTGGCTTCTAGACAAGGGCTAGTGTAAGACATGTCTGGGACATGCATCAGCCATACAGAGACAGCCAGTGTAAGACCATGTCTGGGACATGCCATCAGCACATAGATAGCCAGTGTAAGACGTGTCTCGGACACGCGTCGGCTAAGATTTGTGCTAGTGTAAGACATGTCTGGGACATGCATCGGCAACAGAGATAGCTAGTGTAAGACGTGTCTGGGACACGCATCGGCAATATATCCCATGTTAAAGTTTCAGTGAATTTCTAGTAGTATTCCAAATGTTTCAATGGTGAGAGTTATAGATCAATCTTTATAAAGAAAGAATAATCATGTTGCGAGTGTTACAGGTACCTATATCGTAAGCATGAGTATCGAGCTTAATTTAGAAAATGTGACTCGAGTAGATGACAAAGAGTAAGTTGAGTTATGTTTACATTTGAGCATGATAAGTAATGGTGAGATTGTTGTTGTATATTTATTTATATGCAACTTACTAAGCTTTATGCTTACCCACTTTCCTTTCCTCTTCTTTCAAATAAGTATCTAGCTAGCTTGAGGATCCCTTAAAGTCAGAGATATCGATCACACTATCGTCCGCAGCATTCGGTATAGTTTGATTTATATTTTTGAAGGTCGCATGTATAGGGCTAGACTAGTATATTCATCATGAGAATTATTTATGTATTTTGGCCTAAGTCAAAAGCCTCTTTATTTTGTATTAGGCCTAGAATAATGGCTATTATTCATTTTGATGAATGCATACGATGTTCTTTCTATGGTTGAATTAATGTTCATTGTGCAAGATGAGTGACAAAGGGCTTGGAAAATAGCCTAATTTGTCCACACGGGTAAGACACACGGGCGTGTGTCTAGGCCGTGTGTGACACACGGTTCACGCCCACGGGTGTGTGTTATGGTCGTGTGTCCCCTGCACCTAAAACTTTAAAGTCATTCTAGCACACGGGCAGGCCACACGGGCGTGTGTCCATGCCTTGCCATGTCAGTATGTATGCTAGTAGCACACGGGCAAGAGACACGGCCATGTGTCTCGACCGTGTGAAGGACACGATTGCAGGGCACGAGTGTGTGCTTGGGTCGTGTTGTTTTGGCAGAATGCCCAGGTTTTTAGACACGGGCGTGTCCCTAGCGCACGGGCGTGTGCTCTATACCCACACGGGGGTGTGGAGCTTTGATGCAAGAGATTTTTCTAAGTTTTAAATGAGTTCCCGGTTAGGTCCCAAACCACCCCGAATGTATGTTTGGGGCCTCGTAAGCCCGCATAAGGGACATATTACATGGGAAAGGAAAAGTTCTAAATTTTTTGAGATTTCATGGCCCTGTTTTACATAGTTGATTGAGTTAAAGTCAGGTAGCACCTCAAACCCTGTCCTGGCGTCGGATGCGGGCGAGGAGTGTTACACTTTATATTTGTCAGACATTATAGGATATGTCATCAACTTCATATATATGACATTTACACCATTCACATATACAACATTCAATTCAAACATGTAAATATACAAAATTTAGTTACACGAACTTACCTCGATAATTGTTTGTGTATGCAAAATCTACTAATCTGACACTTTTTCTTTTTCTCGATCTAACTCCATATTTGGTCTATCCGGATCTATATAAATGAATTTAACATCAATTTATTACCATTCGTACTCAATTTAATCTCACATATTAGGCAATATTACTATTTTGCCCCTATACTTTTAATTAATTTCGATTTTGCTCCTAGGCTCAAAAAATGAAATTCATACAATTTAATCCTTATTCCAAGCCTAACCAATTTTTACATATAACATTTGCAGCCCATGTATTTCATAAAAATCAAAAGTTTTCCATGAATTTTACATCTTTTCAATTTAGTCCCAAAATCATGATTTCATCAAAATTTCCTTAACAAAAGTTATTTATCTAACAACAACCTTTCATTTTCTACCATAAAACTTCATAATTCAACTATATTCATCCATGGAAAACCCTAGTACTTTGATAAATTTGAAAATTAATCCCCAAGATAGTCAAATTAAGCTATTACGATCTCGGAAACATAAAAATTACTAAAAACGAGACTTGATTTGTAACGACCCAAAATTTACAGGTATTGGAAAGTGTATTTCTTGTCTCCGTTTTTGACAAACGTATTTGTAAATATTTATTAAAAATATTTACGAAGTTAATTGTCTGGTTAATTAGATTTAGGCTAGGTGAATTAATTGAAATTAAGAATAATTAGGTATAAGGACTAGATTGAATATAGAGTAAAAGTTTAATTATAGAATAGAGAAAATTTAAAGGACTAAATAAATAAATAAACCAAATTGTGACAATTGTATGGTAGTGGTAATATACTTGTGTAACAAATACATACATACATTTGTAATACATATGTATATTTACTTATTATTTAAGAATATCATATTATATTATATTATATTATATTATATTATATTATATTATATTATATTATATTATATTATATTATATTATATTATATTATATTATAATTAAAGAATAAAAGAAATAAATAGAAAAAGAGAGAAACAAAGAAACGAAACAAAGAAAGAATAGGAAAGAAAGAAAAAGAAGGAGAAATTAGGGTTTAAGGTTCAAACTCAAATTGGTAAGCAAATTTAATCCATTTTCTTGTAATTTTGATGTTTTTAGAATGCTAGAACAAAATACTACTTGATTTATGTTGAAATTTTGAAAGTTAGTGGATTTTTAGATGTTGTTCATGTTGAATAAATTAAAGTATTAGGGGTTAAATTGATAGAATTTTAAGTTAGAATTGAAAAAAAGGATTGAATTGTAGAATAAATTATAAGTTGAAGAAATAGGGACTAAATTGAGAGAATTTTGAAATTAGGGTCTATGGTGAAAATTGAAAGTTGAAATTAGTCTAAAGTGGGATTTGAATGAAAATATGAAATTAGTTTTAAATAAAATAAAATTAGTTTTTATAAGGGATTAAATTGAAATGTAGGCAAAAGTTGAATAACAATTGAAATATTTAATGTGGAATTATGTGTATTAATGATTTTAAATTGTTTTAATTTCTGTAGCTAACGTTGTGCCGGAAACCTCAGTTAAGAAAGGAAATGAAAAAGTTGACGAGGAGTGATTCGAAAAATTACGGTTTGTATTTCTATAATCTGAGCCTAATAATTAATTGTTGAATTTATTGCTTAATGTATATGGTAAGTAAGTTGAGGTAAGTAATTGATACTGTGATATTGAATTGACTTGAATTGAATTATGAGCATATGTGATTATTTGAATCAGAATGAATATTGATTGAAATGGAAAATGTGATTGAAAACCCTATTAACTATATCGGGTTGACTCAGATATAGTTGGCATGCCATAGGATTGGAAGTGTTCAGGGATACTTCAACCACGAGTCAATGAGACACTAGGTGTCAAACTATTACTTCGGATAAATTCAATAAAGTACTGGGTACCAACTTACTTCGGCATGTTCGATGAGACACTGGGTGCCAATCTAATACTTCGAATTATGCGATGAGGCACTGGGTGCCATACTAGTGTGTTTTGGTTGGATCCGTGTATCCGCCAAAGTTCGAGTCATGTTAATAGGTGTAAATAAATTAATTGGAAATAAGATTGATATTGAATGATATTGAGTAGGAATTTGAAATTGGTCATGGAATTGAATTGTGCAAATGAAATGCATGAACCAAGGGTTCATGAAAAAAGTATTGTTATTGCTAAATGATGTGTGAATCAAAGTGAGTAAAGCTATTTGAATTAGCTATTGATGAGAAATGAAGGTTAAATGGATGAACTGAATTATTGATTTGCTAATGTTTATATAGGGTTAAAAGTGTATGTTTTATAATGTTATTTTTTTTAAAGTATTCGGATTATAGAAATACCACTGAGTTTTTACTCAGCATATAATTTGTTTCTACACATAGGTTAGGTTAAATTCAGATCATTGAATCAGCATCCAAAGTCGATCCCGAACTCAAAGCGGTGAAGTATATTTCTTTTGGGTAATGGCATGTACCTAGGATGTCATATGTGTGTCATTTTGTGAAATGATTGTATATGATGTTATAAGATGATACTAGCTACTTATATATATAAGAACATATGTATGTTATGTTAAGGTATAATATAGTATGTTCAAGTTAATACTCAAGTGGATATGAAATATGCAAATCTAAGGTTGAAATGGTATGAAAATTTGGGTTAACTTAAATGGTGGTATGGTGGATTATTGAACAATATATGTAAAATATCTATGAGGGTACATTGATTAGGTCTTTAGGTTGACGATTTTGGCATGTATTAAAGGTATTTGAATGTGTTTTGGATTGGTTAGAAGATCGGATTTTGAGTTGCTTGTTGTTTAAGATTTGCAGGGTTGGTAGACTTGATGTATAAGGCTCATTTTGAGTCCACACGGCTGACACACAGGCGTGTGACCAGACCTTGTGAGACACACGGCTAGTACATTGGTGTTTGGGCTGGTCGTGTGTCCCCTACAACTTAAAATTTTTAAAACAGAATGCTCAGGTATTACCACACGGGCATGTGTCTCAGCCATGTGAATAACATGGCCTAACACATGGGCATGTGACTTGGCCATGTGAGTAAGTCAGAGAGTTACACGGAGTAGGACACGGCCTGAAGCACGGGCATGTCATAGGGTCACACGGGCGTGCCCCTTGGCCACACGGGCGTGTGTGCCTTGCATTTAGGAAAAGTTTTGAAATTTCGCGAAAAATTCTTAGAGAACTCGAATTAGTCCCTATTTGTTTTTAATTCAATGTAGGGTCTCGAAGGCCTATAAATGAGACGATATGATTAATTTATGATGTATATGTTAAATGATTTGTTTAATGTTCGTATTTGATCTGAAAAGTTCGGTAATGCTTCGTAACTCTGTTTCGACGACTGATAAGGGTTAGGGGGTGTTACATGAATACTCACCTAATGACCTCAAATTTTGAATTCCATAGCTATTTGATACTTATAGCTACTAGAACTCAACTTTTGCATTTCATGCAATTTGGTCCTTTTATCAATTAAACATGTAATCGGTAAAATTTTCTTAACGAAATTTTTATACGATATTCCTATCATAATGCAGATCATGAAATAATATTAAAATAATTTTCCTTCCTGACTCAGATTTGTGGTCCCGAAACCAATGCAGATCATGAAATAATATTAAAATAATTTTCCTTCCTGACTTAGATTTGTGGTCCCGAAACCACTATTCCTATTTCAGTGAAAACGGGCTATTACATATGATGCATGAAAGGTATGGCTCAAATGGTAAGTTATGTTGAAGTGTTAATGATCATATTTGAGGTATGATTTGGTAAAAGTTGAGTTATGTTTGATAATAGAAATTGGATCAACATATGCATGTTTTGGTAAGTTTGCATGTTTGCAATTGAGGTGCCTTGTATGGCATATTAGTTGAATGGTTTTGAACTTTTGAATTGGTCATTTCATGTTGGTTTTGGTCATGTTTAGATGTTTTAATTAGGTGTTTTAAATGCCTTTAGATGGTTGCTTGAATTGGTGATGGAAATGACTTTTTTTAGGCAAATTCATGTCCAAACAATCTGAGACACGGGCATGTGACACACGGCCAGGCAACATGGTCGTCTGTCCCCTTTAGGTTTTAATGCATGCAAGTCAGGCTGTTACACAGCCTAACACACGACCTGGCACACGGGCATATGGCTTGGCCGTGTGACCCAACTCAGAGAGTTACACGGGTACAGACACGAGCTGGGACACAGCCGTGTGTCCCTATTTCAATTGTTACACAGCCTGAGACATGGGTGTGTGTCTCAGCCATGGGACCCTTGTAGTCCACTTTTTCTTGTACTTTCTGATTGTTTCCAATTTGGTCCCGAATTGTTTCTAATGTATTTCTAGGGCCTCGAGGGCCCGATCAAGGGACGTTATGTATGTGATTGAATGTAATTAGATTATGTATGCAATAAGGTATGAAATGAATATTTTATTGTTCTGTTTGTTCGGTAAGGCTCTGTAACCCTATTCCGATGACAGATACGGGTTAGGGGTGTTACAATTCACCTGATAAATAAGTGATAATTTTTCACTATTTTCATTAAAAAGTTAATTATATTGGCTAGAGAATACTCTCATAACTAACTTCTTCACTTTTTTATTAAAAATTAATTTTAATTCCACATTGGCTAGAGAACACTATTATGCTTACACTTACCTTATAAATAAGTGTCAATTTTTTCACTATTTTCATTAAAAAGTTAATTTTAATTCCACATTGACTAAACAATGCTCTTATAACTCACTTATTCACAATTTTTATTAAAAAGTTAATTTTAATCCGACATTGACTAGAAAATACTTTCATAGTTCACTTCTTCAATATTTTTACTAAAAATTAATTTTAATCCCTTAAAAAGTTAATTTTTATCCCATATTAGCGAGAAAACACTCCCATGCTCACACTTACCATATAATAAATGTAAATTTATTCGCTATTTTTATTAAAAAAAAGTTAATTTTAACGCTATATTGACTAGAGAATACTTTCATATCTCACATTTACCTTATAAATAAGTAACAAATTCTTTACTATTTTTATTAAAAAGTTAATTTTAATCCCACATTAACTAAAGAATACTCTTATGGCTCACTTCTTCACTATTTATAAATACGAATCGTGGTGGTTATAATACAATACTAATATTAAGATTTTTTAGAGGTACTTTTATTTTTCAAATAAATGGTGGTAATTCCAATACAATGCATTTAAAGTCAATAAATAGTTATGTGTAAAAATTATATATATAATATAAATTAATTAAATGTATCATTTAATTTAAATACAATAAACTCGCATATCTATATAAAAGTTTTAATTTACACTATTATTAATTAAAGACGCATTGATTGTTTTATAATTATAACCAATATTACCATCCCTATATTATATTATTTAAATTTACTTATTAAATAACGTATTATTAGATCCAAATTTTGATAGATTAGACTCAAATTTTGGCAAGTTTTCATAGTTTTTAGGATTATAACTGATTTACATACCATATCAACTTATGCATCACAAGGTTAAAAAATTAGTATATATATTATACATAAATCATAACTAGCCATTGAAAGTTAAACCAAACTTATGTATATTTATTTATATTTGTCATATCATCAAAAGAAAAAAAAAAGCATTTATCACTTTGCACTAAATAGGCTTATCAATTTACTCCTTTATTAGTTTACAATTTCAAATCTTGTCACCAAAAAAGAAAAAAAAACCTTAAACAAATCTATGCCTAACAGTAGTAAAGTATTAGAAGTCAAGAAGCAACATTAAAACAAGGAAGCTTATTGGATGATGAACTGATTTTTTATGAATTAAACCAATCAAATAATATGTTTTTCTCTTGCACTCGATATTTTAATTCTTCCATCTTCATTAAAATTCTTAGCTTTGTAAATGTTTTTAGTGCTTCTTAGCCTTAGAACTGAAATTCTCTCATATATTAGTCTAGAATCAAGATTGAAGAAACTCTTTAAATTTCTATGATGGTCATTGACAATCAAACTTCTAACCAATTTATATTATTCTAACTTTAAAAGCTATATTACTAATTTGCATTTGACCTAATTTGGTTTATTCGATTGTTTTGAACTTATTTTTTATATATAATCAGTATGGTTGTTTACATTAGCCTCTTAATAGATATTGAGAGAAGGCCTTATATAAAAAAAAAAAGTGTATATAATCAATACTAGTTTTTTAATAGATATTGATATAATTAAATAAAAGATTTAATCATTTTCAAATGTGTATATTGCTTATAGAATAATGTTATCTAATCCAAATTCTTTTGCAGTAACTGAGGAAAGTTTTTCAAAATTAAAATTGATAAAATCATACTTAATATCAACAATGTCTTAATAAAGATTAAACAATTCATCTATTTTATCAATTGATAAACAAATGTTACAAAAAATTGATTATAATAATTTAATAGATAATTTTGCATCCCTAAAAGTTTAAAAATAAAATTTAAATAAAAACTTGTATTTTTTTAATAGTTAATTAATTTAAAAAGTCACATTTTATAATTTCTGACATCAAATGCGAAAATGTTTCTTTCAAGGACGATTGATACACCTGGGGTAGGAATATGTGGATGATGTTGATTTGCTTGAAACAGATGTGCCTATTGATGTTGTAGATGTGAAACTCCTCTATCAATTTGTGGTCCGAAATAGTGCGGCTAAGACCACCACTAATATCAAGTTACTGTTGTTCACAATAATACATAATTCATTTTTCTTAAATTTAAAAATTAATCCTCCTATTATATTATATAATACTATACCATTATATATAATATAATAATATTAATAATTTATATATATTAATAATTAAATATTATAATATCATATAATATTATATATTTATTATAATTTATGATAAAATAATAATTATATATATGTACTAATAGTTTTAGTAATAATTATATACTATATAGAGAGTTTATTATTAATGTTTATTATGATTGTTAAGTTATAAATTCGAGCTTTTCGGGCTAAGTTGAATTTATCTCAAGTTCAAGCTAGATCGGATTCAGACTTTTTCAAATTCAAGTTTTGTTGGACTCGGATTTTCTCAATATTAGACTTTCTCATAATCAAATTTTTTTGATTACGAGCTTTTCGAGTTTAAATCTATTACAAGTTCAAACCTTTTCAAACTCAAATAGTTATGAATTTGAATTAACATCGAGAAATTTTCAAGCTCAAATCTTTTTTGTCAATTTTAATTTTTCCAAGATAAGATAATGTTAAATACAATCGTCAAAAACTAATAACGAAACCTTCATTTAGTGCTAGACAGGTGTGGTTGTTTATGTTGGAATAAGTCTAGCCACAGCTTCTTCACATCATGCTTCCTTACAATTTTCTAAAAGAAAAAAGAAAAAGTCAACGATTTCTATTTTGTTAAACTAAATGAGAAGTTTTTTCTTTTTCTTTCCTTTTGGCTCCCCACAACAAACCACCTCCCTTCCCCTCCACCGTAGCTACTGCCAAATTCATCAACATGAAATCTTTAAATTAGTATAAACTTAGAGAAAGAAATAACGGTAAATAAGTTAGTATACTTTCACAATAATCAAATCTGAAAGTGTGATTAGTGTCTGAATTATTTGTGTTAGAAAATATGGACATCACATATATAATAAGGATAATTACATGTTATTATTTACTATCATGATAGATTAGCCAAGATTAAAAGTGATCTAATTTTATTAAGATTTTATTGGGCTTTAATTTTTAAATAAAGTATGGGTCAAATATGTGTAGATACTCTAGTAATTGAGTTATAATCAAATTCTAATTAATGATGGGTTAATTAGGAATTAGAACTAATATGCCAAGGTTATAAATATTAGAGTTATGGTCCCCAAATTACACAACAATATATCTTTTTTAATATCCCTTAGGAAAGAGAGAGCAAATATTCTTTGAATTTCTTGTGTGCTAATTTGGAAGATTAAATCCCCAAGATCCGGTAAAATTTCAAAGAATTCATGGATTCAGGTACACTTCCGCATCTAATTTTGTTCTTAATTTATTCTTGATGATTTGACATGATAGATCCTGGTTTATTAAGTTTTATTTTAGATTTATTTTACAAATCTAACAAGTGGCATCTGAGCTTTGTCATGTTGAATCATTGAGAATGAATTGATTCTTTATTATTTTTGGATTGATTCGTTTTTATTTTTTAATTTTATGGATTTGATATTTTAATTATATATTATGTTGAATCTTTGAGATTTCTGATAAATTTTTGGGTTTTGATTCTTTAAATAAAATTTTAGAGTTTTATAAATATAATCTAGTTTAATATTTGCATATGCTATTCGAAAGATGAAGGTTTATTTATTTATTTATTTATTTATTTATAATCAATTGATAAAATTTGATTTGTGAGATTTCTCTCTTCTTTTCACACAATTATTTTATAAATTTTGGTTAAAGTAATTATTAAATTAAAGTTAAAGACCTACAACTTTTTACAATTGAAGAATTTCAATTGGGTTGTATAATTGGTTTTGAAAGTTATTTCACTTGTTAATCAAATAAATGAATATTGGTAAGATATTTTTTTTTTTGCACTATTTGTTTTAAATTTTCTGTTTGTGATTGAATATATATGAAATTATCATCTTTTGTCTTTATTCATGATGAATTATATTCACCATTGAATTCAATTCATATATACCAATGATTACTTTTGGTTTCTGTTATAATTATTTTATATAAGTTTTAGTCCTTATGGAACCTAACTAAAATTAAAATAATTTGGGATTCTTTTTTATTTTTAGTGGTTATGGATTTTTAAGTATTTTTGCGTATAAAGAATGTAACATCTTGATTTGGGGTCTAGTCAGAACAGTGGTTTTGAGACCACAAATTTGAAGTAGAAATAATTATTTTATGATTATTTGATGGTCCATGATATGATTGCATGTTTGTATGAAATTTTCATGAAGAAAATCTTATGCCTAAAGTGTCCAATTTGAAGTTAGGGACTAAATTGAATAAGTTGCAAAATACATGTTCTAGAAGCTTTGAGCATGAAATTGTATTGGATTATTAACTAGAGGTCCTTAAATATCAATTTGACCAAGTTCTAAAACTTTGGACAAAAATGGGTATGAATAGGAAAAATTTGAAAGAAATGACTTAAGGGTATTTTGGTCATTTAGTAAATAAAAGAATAAAAAGGGAAAAATCAAGAAAAAATGATGTCATCTTCTCTAAGGGTGCCAAAATTTAGGGAGTCTCCATAGTTAGGGTTTTTAACATTTCAAGCTTGATTGTAAGTGCTTCCAAGCCCCGTTTTTAATGTTCTTTACATTTTTGAAGTTGTCATCAACTGATCTAGCTATTTCTACCATTATTTTAAGCTAGGGTTCATGTTCAAAAACTTACCCATGTGTGACATGCATGTATTTTGATGGTTAATGGAGGAATATGAATGTTTGATGTGCGATAAACATCTTTTACTAAGTAATTTTTAGTGAAAACACTTAAATGTGATTTAATGAGAAATATGGGCTAATATGAGTCAGAATATGAATCGGCTAGGCTTGGTAACCAATAAAATACATGCATTTCATTTTACGAGCCTAGAGACCAATTTGTAAATAAGTGAAAAGTTAGGGGTAAAATAGTAATTTTACCAAAGTATGTGTTATGGGTCGATTTGACCAATGTATGTATTGAACAAGTTAAATTTGGCATTATAGATCAAGAAAAACGTGATTCGGGTCTTGATTGAGGGAAAAATAAAGTTTACGAGGATTAAGCTCGTTTCTATCATTTTGTACCGAGGTAAGTTCACTTGCAAATAATGCAACATGTACCATACTTTAAATGCTTTAATATTTCATGTATGGTGAGTATATACATCTTTAATGTGATGTTGTATCATGTGTTTAAATGCTTACACTTTTATTCTGAATTATGCTTTGAATATTTCATGAGTATGTGATTGGTGCTATGGATATTAAAATCAACATTAAGAGCAAGTTTGGCAGAGATGTGGTATCGAATAATCCCGTTTGAACCTTAGGAATAGTTTAGGATACAAGTGACATGTCATTAGGAATTAGGTAATCTGAACTCATTGAGTTGTGGTCTGAGTTCATGATTTATGTGATTCGAACTCATAAGTTGTGGTTTGAGTTCATGATTATGAAACACATGTTTTGGCGGTCCGGGTACTGGTCTCATACATACTATTGATGGCAAGGTAGTCTGCCATGTGTTAAGGATACCTGACAGCCTGTATGAGCAGACCTATGAGTAGCTCGAAAGTGAGCAACATGTGATATGAGATATGAAGTAGCATTGGCTATATATGGGGCACTTAGGTGTAAGATTCTGATGTATCCGATAGTATTCCGAGTGTTTAACGGGTAGTTCAAAAGAAGCTTAATGAGTAATCTTAATGATTGCATCAAGATGAAAAGTAAATCATTATGTGCAAGTAGCACAGGTATGTACATTGAACTCATGAGAATGACATGAGACATGATGAACTTGTGGTAAGAATATGTATATACATATATATGTATATGAAGAATAAGTTTAAGAGATTTGATAAAATGCAAGATTAGGTTCATTATGTTAAATATATGACTAATGCTTATTTAAGTTGCATTTTATTTGCATGTGAACTTACTAGGCTTTAAAGCTTACCCTCCTTTCCTTTCATTTTCTTATAGTGTTGCCAAGTTAGCTCGGGGATCATGGAATGTCAGAGACTCGATCACACTATCAATTGGATAATTGGGTATAGTTAAACTTATCATTTTGGGTATGGCATGTATAGGGACTTGGTCTTTTTGTTATATGTCATATTGATGTAGCCAAAGGTGTTGGCTTATGATAATGTTGACTCATTTTGTATATGGCCATGAGAGATGGCTCATATTGATTATTGGGTTGTAGCCCTAATCATTTACGTATGCATGCAAATGTGTTTATGCTTGAGGTGGTTGGTTGCTTATGAATGATAATGTGAGATGAGTGGCTTATGTGGTTAATGAATGAAGGGGGATTAATATGTACAACAATAATAATGGTGTAATTGAGTAACTTGAAAGAAGAATTATAATGATGAGTAAACATGAAATTGGTGTGGAATGCCATATGGTAGTATGATGATTGGAGTATGTGATAGGTCCACATTATAAAGTCATGGATTAACCATGAATGTGTTTGCTTGTGTAATTAAATGTGTCATGTTGCATGCTATTAAGTGAAATTATGTCTGTAAGTGTTTGAGGGTGGCAAATGGCTTGGAAAATAGCCTCAAAATTGTCCACACGGGTAGTCACATGGGCATGTGTCTAGGCTGTGTGTGACACACGATCTGCCCCATGGGCATGTGATCCGGCCGTGTGTCCCCTGCACCCTAATTATGCAAATCAGTATGCCCAGTAGTAAACACACGGACAGAGACATGGCCATGTGTCTCAGTCGTGTGAAGGACACGGCCTCAGGACATGGGCATATGCCCAGGCCGTGTGAAGTCTGCACTTAATTTTTGGAATTTAATTCGCCACACGGCCTAAGCAAACGGGTGTATGATTTGGCCGTGTGACCTTATTTAGATCATGATGTCATATTCAGAGAGTTACACGAGTGTGTCCTAGAGCCACACGGGCGTGTGTGACCACACGGCCTACACATTCGGGTGTGTGACTCTCCAAAACAAGAAAATTTTCTAAGTGTTGTAAAAATTTCGAAAGTTTTTGTTTCAATCCCGAATCACTCCCAACATATGTTTTGGGCCTCGTGGCCCATTTAAGGAACGATCTGCATGTGATTGGATGATTTTAATTTGGACCAAATTTTATGGCTCGGTTTCGTATGAATGTTTATGTTTAAGTCCAGTAACGCCTCGAACCCTGCCCCAGCGTCAGATACAGGTAAGGGGTGTTACAAAGAACTTTTATGATAATGTCTTTAGTCATGAATATAAATTTAAATTTACATGAAATATGTAAGGCAAGCCAGTATTATTTTTATATAATTATAATTGTGTGTATATGTTATGCGTATATATATTATATGCATATCAATGATTTTAAGGATTAATCCATGATTATAGTTTGTGTGAATAGGTGTTTATAACCATTATTCAATAAGATATCTTTTATAGTTTAATTGGTGAAATTAAGTTTTGATGGATATCGTTGAAGTTGTTTTTTTTTTTTTTTTGTTATGGTTATATATTCAATTTTATGGGTGTTTTGGTGCAAATTCATGCCAACTATATACATATTTAAATATTTTGGTTTTAATTTTAGCTCTATAATATTAGGTTTTGGCATCTTATGGTTCCAAATATTTGGTTAAATTGTGATGATATGGTTTATTGTACGAATTGTGAGATATGCCAACTATTATGATTTTGGTTTTTTTTTTTAGATTTATTGGCTTGAAAATATTTTTCAAGTATTCACGTGAATATCTGTTCAATCATAAATACAACTTTGGATTTACATGGTAAATTCAGGGTAAGTTTTTCTATTTAATTATGAATACATGTATATGCATGAATTCCTTTCGTGTTTTTATCCATGCCAAAATTATGAATACATGCGCTTGTTAATTATTTGGCTTTGAACCACTACATTATTTCTGTTTGGTTTTGATATATATGGTTTTAGAACAAAAAAGTAGTAGTCAAAAATTAAGGTTTTCGATTTTTTATTGCATTATTAAGACAACATTAT
Organism: Gossypium anomalum; assembly: GCA_025698475.1. NCBI lineage: Eukaryota > Viridiplantae > Streptophyta > Magnoliopsida > Malvales > Malvaceae > Gossypium > Gossypium anomalum. The sequence continues at coordinate 29,762,819 of CM046963.1, read as the reverse complement.
TTTAGGTTATTTCAGAGTCTATAAAGCAATAAAAAAATAGTTTTGACATTTGATTATTGGGGAAAATTTATATTTGAATATTGATATGTTTATATATTTTTTAAAATAACCTAATTGAAGCAATAAGTCACCAAAGTGATTTTTTTTTTTGTATAAATTATTTTGTTTTAAAATATAAAAAGTTGTGTGCATGTAACTTAATTTATGTTAATATTGATTGGCCCAAATAAAGGTTAATAATATTACATGCGCAATTATGGTAATAAACATGTGACAATTATTCGATTTTACATGTAAGCAATAAATTGGTCCAAAGAAAGATTTATGGTTTGACATGTTCTTATTGTCAATATTTGATTATTACACCAATATATCACTTACAAGTTAATATTTTGTCTAAAGATGAAATATTAATGGAGTGTCTGATATATTGAGATGAGGTTTACCTTTGTTCAAATTATTTTGGTTTAAATTTGAAATCTTATGTGAGGTTGTTTATGGTTTATGATTTATTCAACTATTATTATATTTGACAACATCATTATATGTTATTTTGGGATAAATATATATACATATATATACTATTATCTTTTAATTTGATTGAAAGATAAGAAATATTTTGAAACAAATAAATTTAGATTTTGGCTTTAGGTTTTAATTAATGATGTCTAATATTTTAAATAGATTAGTTGAAACAAAATGTTGCCAAAGTGACCTCTTTTGCGTCGATTAGTTTATTTAAAATATCAAGATGATTATATGTTTTTGGGATTCATGCGTTTATTAATTAACCCAAAGGTAAGTTAATATTTGGCAGAATTTCAACGACATATGTGGTGGTAAATGTGTGACAATTATAAGGTACTTTATGTGAGCAATATTTTAGTCCAAAGATTAATTCATTGTTTGACATAATTTATTGTCAATGTTGATTGCTACAATAAGAGTACCGCTTACTGTTAATATTATTGTCCACAGACTTGATTTTAGTGTTGTGTTTGGTATCTTGAGATGTGATTAGCCATTATCCTAAATTTATTGTTTACTTATGAATATTGATGTGAGCTTATTTTTATTTTTTTTTGCTAATTCATCTGCTACTACCATAATATCTGCTAATATAAATTCTATGCCCATACTTAATGGGACTAATTTCAATGAATGAAAAAGCCACTTACTTATAGTGTTTGGTTGTATGAACATAGGCATTGCACTAAGGGGAGAACAACCCCCACCTCTCATTATGGAAAACAGCCCTTATGTTAAAAGGGATTTTGAGAGGTGGGATCATTCAAATTGCATGAGTCTAATGATCATGAAGTACAACATTTCAGAAGCCTTTAGGGGCAAAGAATCTAAAATGATTACTCAGGCCAAAGTTTCCTTAACGAAATTGAGAAACGTTTTGCTAAAAATGATAATGTTGAAATGACATCACTTCTGACTTCTTTGATGTCTATAAAGTATAAGGGTCACGGAAATTCTGAGCGATCAAAGGGCTATGAGTTTTATGATCCTACAATTAGGAATATTTTTGAGATGAGAATTGCAACATTCTTTTAGGATGTTGAGTTTGGAGGGAGAAATAAGGTTAGAGACATTGCTTTTAAGGATGAATTGAATTCTAACTCAGTTTCTACTATCACTTTTGATGATGTTTAGGTTCTCATACCTATCATTGATTAAGAAGTGAATCTAGAACCTCAATAAGACAATGTTGAACAACTCCCTATTCAAGATGAGGTAATTGTTCTAGAAGAACAAACTCAACAATCAGAACACCTTTCACCCGTGTCGACTCGGGATGGGGTTCGAGCGTTACTGCACTTAAACATTCACAAACATATAAAATCGGGTCACCAAGTTCTCCCAAAATTTAAAACTTACAAACCACAATGAATAAAGACCACATCTCATGGCCATATACAAAAGCTCAATTTAGGCCAATACGTAAACCAAATCATAATAATAATACATGTCATGAAACAAACTTGCTATACATGCCACTCACATGAAAATATTTAACATATACTAGTCAATACTCCAAGGATAATGGCTTGATAGTGTGATCTTTGCCTCAAACGATCTCCAAAATCCCGAGCTGGGCTTAATAATTATATAAAACAAGAAAAAGAAAAGATGGTAAGCTTATAGCTTAGTAAGTAAGTACTAAATTGATATATAATTTATCAAAGTAAAACAATCATACTAGTATATGGTTACATATATTGATGACAGGATGTTTTCTAGAGTCCCGGTTAAAAGAAAAATCATATCTTGAGCTACATATCTCGAAATTCAATTCCGTAAATTTTCTTTGAAACTAGAATCATAATTCTATTTACTAATTTTTTTTCTAGAATTTTTAGTTGGGCCAATTAGTACAGTTTATTAGTTAAAGTCTCCCCTATTTCAGGGTATGACTACTCTGACACCTGTGCACTACGAACTAAATTTCTCCCTGTATAGAATTCCAACGACCATACCGTTTTTTTCCTCTAAAAATAGACTCAATAAAAAATCTATTAATGTGAAATATGACTCTTAATAATTTTTTTACAATTTATGGTGAATTTCTAAAGTCAGAACAGGGGATCTTAATTTCATTCAGAACCTGTTTCACAAGAATTCAATTATCACATAATATAGAAGTATTTTGTTTCCCCTGTTTCTTTTATATGAAAGTAGACCCATTAAGCTTTAATTCCATTGAGATTTAATTCTACTTCCATGATTTTTGGTGAATTTTCAAAATTATGCAACTCTCTGCTGTCCAACATTGTTTTACTACAAAAATTCACTCTTACATATTTCGCTCAATCCTTTCCATTTTACTGAGAGGTTCGCTCACTTATCGAGCATATTGCTCATAAATTCAAATACACATATACTTGCACTTATTCATCACATAATCACTTTCACATGTATCTTCATTTAAATCAATTTCCGTTGAACTCATCGAATAACATCGAGATACACCACTACTTGAACATTTTCTCATTTCCACACGTGTAGCGAAGCTATATGATACGCATAGTAGCTCGCACTTAGTGCTACACATGCGACCAATAATCTGGGTACACGTAGTAGCCCGCACTTAGTACTACACACGTGACCACGGTTTTTCGGCATGCGCATAGTAGCTTTGCACTTAGTACTACACATGCGACCAATAATCTGCACACGTAGTAGCTTTGCACTTAGTACTACACACGTGACCACACAATAGTTCATTTGTATCGTTTTTATTCAGAAGGTTCAACAGAAATTTCTCACTTTTCCAACATTTTACTAAATTGTTCGAAATCAATTTAAATTCATAACTTACATCAAATAACCATTTGATAGGCAGCCATATTCCACATGTTATCAAAATACAATAACATAAAAGAAATCGATGATTTATTTACGTACAAACTTACCTCGGTGCAAAATATAGAAATTTTGCAATTTAATCCAAAACATTTTCCTTCCCCGCTCGAGATCGATTCCACGCCTTTCTTGATCTATAATATCACATTTAGCCTAATAATTAATCACACTATTCATATGGGACTAAAAATCATATTTTTACAAATTTGCATTTTGACCCCTAAACTTTTACATATTTGCACTTTTGCCCCAAGGCTCGGAAATTTAATTTCAGCCCTTATTATTATGTTTAATGACATGCTGATCATTTTTCTCTTCTATGGAAACATCAAATTCTCACTCTAACACATAGTTATGAACAATAGATATTTTTACCGATTATGCTTGCTTTTACTCGTTTTTCTTAAAATCACTTAGCAAAAGTTGTTTAACACAATCTCAAACTTCATATTCTACCATAAAACATCAAAATTCATGCATATCATTCATGGGTAAATTTTTAAACATAAACCTTAACTCGAAATAATGGTAGAAATAGGTAAACCAGAAGCTGAGGATTTCAAAATGTAAAGAACATTAAAAGCGGGGCTTGAATGCACTTCCTATTGAGCTTAGAAGTTGAAGAAACCCTAGCTATGGTAGCAAGTAAAATTCAGCAGCAACATGAAGAAGATGAATGGATTTTTGCTTTATTTTTCCCATTTTATTTCATTTAATATCCAAATGACCAAAATGCCCTTACTTACTAAACTTTCAAAAATTCCATCCATGTCCAATTTTTGTCCATAACTTAGAAATTGGTCAAATTGCTATTTAAGACCTCCTAATTAATATTTTAAAGCAATTTCATACTACAAACTTCTAGAATGCAAGTTTTGCAACTTATTCAATTTAGTCCCTAACTTCAAATTAAGCACTTTATGCATAGAATTTCTTCACGAAATTTTCACACAATCATACAATCATATCATAGACCTTAAAATAATCATAAAATAATTATTTCTATCTCGAATTTGTGGTCCCGATATCACTATTCCGACTAGGCTCAAAAGCAGGGTGTTACAACAACCTCAAGAATGAATGTTATTAAAAAGGTCCACTAGAGGAAGGGTTATAATGACTTTAGTGGAATATTTTGACCTTAAGCTGCATCAGATGAATATTAAGTTAATGGTTTCTCAATGGTAACATTGATCATACATTTATATGGTGCAACTAGAAAACTTTGTTTCTAATGATGCAAAGTTAATTATTTGCAAATTAAATAACTTCATCTATGGGTTTAAGCATACTTCTCGTCAATAGTATTACAAATTTTACCAAATGATTATCTCATTCGATTTAGAGATGAATTTTGTCGATAATTATATATACCATAAGTTTAAGTAAGGTTCTATATTTGGTTTTATATGTTAATGACATACTGCTTGTCAATAATAAGTATAGTCTCAATCAATGCTCTAATAATGATTTTGAGATTACAAAATGCATAAGATTTTTTACATTTTAGCAGTGGAAAGACTAATGTATGTTCAGGTTTGTATACATTGGAATATTATGTACACTGTTGGGATGGTAGATAGATATTTTAAACAACCTTGGTTTGGACCATTGGATAGCATCCAAGAGGGATATAAGGTATTTTCAGAGAACAAAAGATTACATGCTATACAGACTCCTATTTTGATGGAATATGAATACAAGATTTTGTCACTAAGGTGCAAATTGTGAAAACAAAGTGCAGTCTTTTATCCCAATAGCAACAGGAGCACATCAAAGTTAAAACACATAGCCTTTAAGTTCCTGATTGTTAAAGTAAAAGTTCAGAGTGGTTAACTGCCTATAAAGCATATTAGGACAAACTCCATGATTGAGGATCCATTTACTAAGGGACTACACTTAAGGTTTTATAAGAGCATATTGTTCATATAGGTATAATGTCATTTAAGGATATTTGATTTTAGTGAAAGTTTGTACTTTTAAATGCTTTAATGTTATAGACACTTTTTTAGTTATTTCAGTTTATGGATATTAAGTTTATTTTCTACAGAAATAAAGTTTATTTGTTTTATTCACATTCTAATTTTGGTAAGGTTTGATCTCACTAAGGTTTAAGAGGATCAATTGGAAATAGACATGTTTAGATCATATTGCATGTAATTTCCATACTAAACATCCATACTTGTTCTATGTCATTTTTTTGTGTTAATATACGTGATCAGGGATGGACTTAGTTAGGATATATGTAACGAAAGTCGCCTTAGTTCTATATTAACATAATTAATGGACGAGATTGTTCAGAATACCTTTTAGATATGATAGTAAAATTTTTGAGCTCATAAGGTTATATAATGACATGTAATTGTAGAATAATTAGTATATATGTGGTCCAAGTGGGAAATTGTTGGAAAATATGGACATCACATATATAATAAGGGCAATTACATGTTATTATTTACTATCATGATATGTTAGCCCAGATTAAAAGTGATCTAATTTGGTTAAAGTTTTATTTGGTTTAAATTATTAAATAAAGTATGGGTCAAATATGTGTAGATACTCTAGTAATTGAGTTCTAATCAAATTCTAATTAATGATGGGCTAATTAGGAATTAGAACTAATATGCCAAGGTTATAAATATTATGGTTATGGTCCCCAAATTACACAACAAGATATCTTTTCTAATATCCCATCCTTAAGAAAGAGAGAGCAAATATTCTCCGAATTTCTTGTGTGCTAATTTGGAAGATCAAATCCCCAAGATCCGATAAAACTTCAAGAAATTCATGGATTCAGGTATGCTTCCACATCTAATTTTGTTCTTGATTTATTCTTGATGATTTGACATGATAGATCCTAGTTTATTAAGTTTTATTTCAGATTTATTTTACAAATCTAACAATTTAGGTTTTAGAAAGAGACGAATATTTAGCACCTAATCATCCCAATTAAAAGTACAAGGGACAATGCACTTTTGATACCTATACTTTTTATAAAATGTCCAATATGGTATTTATTCGTTGAAAATGTTCAATATGATACTTGGACATCAATTTGTATATTACTTAATATTTGTACTATCCAGTATGATACATATACTTTAAAAATGTCTATTATGATACCTAGAGTTAACATGCTAGTGACAAATTAAAATTTAATATATGAGAACTGTCATTTCCCATATCTTCAATTTCACATGAATGATATATCATTACATGAAAAACTATATTATTAAGCTTAAATAAGCAAAAACATCATACTCTCTGTTTAACAAAGTCATCTTCCGTAAAAAGCTTTAAACTTGAAATTAAATTCCTTCCGATGAAATCCTAGTTGCAGAAACATGAAAACCGAAATCAAGCCATTATTCAATAAGAAAAGCGAGAGACGTAATTTCTAAAAAAAAAAAATTTACTTGTATAAAATAAGAAACTTTTTTGAAAAATTTAAGGAGAAACAATTGAAAATTTTGGAGTTAAAACTTGTTAGCACAACCTATTACAACTTTGCTGTTTAAATCTCCTTCGAGAAAAATCAAATGCAAGTTGATATTTTTTTTTCTAAAGTCAAACTTATATTGTTTAAGTTTGATTGTTTGTCTTCTACTTTAGTTTTATTTTATTTTTTTTATATTTTTCACAATACCATATCATTCATGTGAAATTGTTAATTAAAAAAAAAAAAAAACAACATGTCAAATGTTTCTTGATTAATTTAACTTCACTTCTAAAAATTATATAATAATAATTTAAATACGACATTAAACATTTTTAAAATATAAACATCAATACATAAATTGATATATTCAACATTTTCAGAATATAAAAAACAGCATTAAAATACTAAGTATCAAATCCCAAAGTATAATGTAATGCATTCAATACATACCCCCCCCAGAAGTCGGGCTCCACGCCTGATCCTATAAATCTAGATCGAATTTGGATTAGGAAATTTTAGTTTCTATCTGAGTTATTTATTAATTAAACAAATTATTTAAATTCAATCATAAAAATATTTTTCTGAAATTGAATGAATAATTATTAATCAGAAACAATTTTTTAGAAAAGAAAACTTATCCGAGTTTAAATATAGTTGACCTTGCATAATTACGAATGAATATGTATATGAAGGATGAAATTCAAAAGCCGTAGCTAACTTTCATACCACACCTACATCCAAAGAAACATTGTGAACCTCATAACATCAACCCGATCAACCTGCCCACCCGTCAGCCAAACACCCTATGACTTGGGCTTTTGAAGAGTCCTACCATGTGATTGTGATCGTGCATGTTAACTCCTTCACAATTTATGGCTACCCTTCTCCACCCCTAGGAGCTGTCTTCATTTTATGTTTTTGAGCTGTCCCTACATCCTTATAAATTTTAAGGAAATCTCAAATGTGGCTAATATTATTCCTCTAGAAATGGGTGTAAGGCATATTAATATTTTCAATGATTTATGATTAGCTTGGTTGGATCGAAAAAATAAAGCATCTAGGCTCAGTTTACAAAAAATCCAATTGACAATGTATTTATGATTACCACCTATATCATAATCATAAATCTTTTTTACTTACAAATTCGAAATAGAAATAAGAACGATTTCAAACTATTAATCAATCGAATAATATG